>CM038143.1:71717313-73006788 GCA_021437245.1 Aegilops speltoides
TGGTGATGGCATAGCAACGAGAGGGAGAGTGTTCGTCACGCCCTCGTGAGACCGTAAGCGGAAGCGTTATCAACGCGGTTGATGTAGTCGACGTCTTCACGATCCGACCGATCCAAGCACCGAACGTCACGGAGCCTCCGAGTTCAGCACACGTTCAGCTCGATGGCGATCTCGGCCTCCGATCCAGCCGAGCTCCGGAGATGAGTTCACAAGACGACGGCGTGGTGGCGATGATGATGTTCTACCGGCGCAGGCTTCGCCTAAACTCGCGACGATATGACCGAGGTGGAATATGGTGGAAGGGGCACCGACACGGCTAAGGAACGATCCGTAGATCAACTTGTGTGTCTATGGGGTGCCCCCGCCCCGTATATAAAGGAGGGAGGGGGAGGCGGCCGGCCCTTTAGGGCGCCAAGGAGGAGAATCCTCCTCCTAGTAGGAGTAGGATTCCTCCTTTCCTACTCCTACTAGGAGGGAAAGGAAGGGGAGAGGGGAAGGAAAGGGGCGCCCCCTCCTAGTCCAATCGGACCGGAGGGAGAGGCGCCACGCCCACCCCCGCCGCCTCTCTTCCCACCTAGGCCCATGTGGCCCATTAACTCTCCCGGGGGGTTCCGGTAACCCCCCCCCGGCACTCCGCTTTTCTCCGAAAACTCCCGGAACCTTTCCGGTGTCCGAATATAGTCATCTAATATATCAATATTTATGTCTCGACCATTCCGAGACTCCTCTTCATGTCCGTCATCACATTCGGGACTCCGAACAAACTTCGGTACATCAAAACTTATAAACTCATAATAAAACTGTCATCGAAACGTTAAGCGTGCGGACCCTACGGGTTCGAGAACTATGTAGACATGACCTAAAACCATTCTCGATCAATAACCAATAGCGGGACCTGGATGCCCATATTGGTTCCTACATATTCTACGAAGATCTTTATCGGTCAAACCGCATAACAACATACTTTGTTCCCTTTGTCATCGGTATGTTACTTGCCCAAGATTTGATCGTCGGTATCCAATAACTAGTTCAATCTCGTTATCGACAAGTCTCTTTACTCGTTGAATGTCGTCATCTCATAACTAACTCATTAGTTACATGCTTGCAAGGCTTAGGTGATGAGTATTACCGAGAGGGCCAGAGATACCTCTCCGACAATCGGAGTGACAAATCCTAATCTCGAATTATGCCAACCCAACATGTACCTTCGGAAACACAGAGAGCACCTTTATAATCACCCGATTCGTTGTGACGTTTGGTAGCACACAAAGTGTTCTCCCGGTAAACGGGAGTTGCAAAATCTCATAGTTGTAGGAACTTTGTATAAGTCATGAAGAAAGCAATAGCAGTGTACTAAACGATCAAGTGCTAGGCTAACAGAATGGGTCATGTCAATCACATCATTCTCCTAATGATGAGATCCCATTAATCAAATGACAACACATGTCTATGGTCAGGAAACATAACCATCTTTGATTAATGAGCTAGTCAAGTAGAGGCATACTAGTGACTATGTGTTTGTCTATGTATTCACACATGTATTATGTTTCCGGTTAATACAATTCTAGCATGAATAATAAACATTTATCATGATATGAGGAAACAAATAATAACATTATTATTGCCTCTAGGGCATATTTCCTTCACTTATACCTAAGGCTAGGAACGGTTTGGACTCAAACCAAAGTTTCAGTCAGTTTTTATACCGGGCTGCTTTTGGATTGGATGAAATGGGCTAAATCCCTAAATCAGTTCAATTTGGTGCAGGCTTTAACAGGTTGTTGGGTGGGTTGGCCCGTGCAGACAGAACCAACTGGTCTCAGACCGTTTCGACCCGTAGTCTGAAACCGGATCGAGGACCAAATCGATATGCGCAGCCTGACCTAGCGAGGAGCGCCTCCACCGCCCGCCGCCTGCCGCCCACCGCCCACGACCGCCAAACCGGGATCTTTCGCCGCCGCCGCCGCCCGACTGGAGCTGCCCCGTGCCTGCCCTTGCTCCTGCTCGCCGTCTCCCTCGCGGCGTGCTGGGCCGGGCGCGCCGACGGCCACGACGTGCACCCTCTCTCGCAGATCGCCATCCACCGCGCCCGCGTCGCCCTGGACGCGTCCGCCGCCGTGCGCGCGTCGCCCAACCTCCTCGGCTCGCGGGTATGTAGCAGCATCGACCTTCCTTCCCGCACATCTTTCTCTCCATTGCCCTGTTTACTAGCTCTAGCAGTAGCAGTCGCACAGACCAAGCCCGATGCAGTCGCTACTCCATGTCCACAGTTGTCAGTTCTGGAGACCCGCTTTAGCTCTAGCACGTAGCTCTACCATTCCGATTCTTGAGAAACTCCGTGAATATTACTCTGAAACATGGAGCTCGATCCTTTGCCGTCCTGCGGCCGGCCAAGTTCAGCTCTCCCAAAGCTCGCTCTGGGAGCTCTGGATTGAAACTCTGAAACTGAAAGTTTATATCCATTGTGTTCTCATTGCTCTCTTAAAAACCAAATCTCTGACTAGATAGAATATACATAGATAAATATACATCGGTGGGTGTACAAATATACATAGATAACATCAGCACATGAATTTCAGTACACCAGCACTCTGAATCAGGGCGTCAGTGAACAATGAGCATGGATGTTAAAGAAGCAAAATCCTTTTTTGTTATCCATGTCACTGAAATGTCAAAAAATATTTCTTGTACATCCACATACATTCAAGTATTTTCTGTAGATCCACACTAATTCACATGCAGCAAAAGAACTATGGAGTAGGATTTATCTGCTCATCCACATTCATTCAGTTACAACTGTTTTAGTTCTTACATACTATTCTTAATTGAGGGGTCATATTGTTCTGAACCTTTTATTATGTTTGTCACATGCAGGTTTCATCATTCTTGTTCTCTTCATACCAAGCCTTTCATACTTTGAAGGTGTTGTGATTTGGGACAGAAGGAAGGCAGGACAGGAGGTGTTTGATTGGTGTGATAAACATGCTTGAATCATGTCTGGGAATGTGTCGGACAACTCAGGTATTGGTGAATCAGCTGATGAGTTGTTGCAAACACCACATAGTAGGCGGGCTAAAGTCTGGGAATACTATGAGCCAGATTTGGTAGAGGTGGACAATGTCCCGAAGGCTGTGTGTAAGTATTGTTCCATGAAATTAGCATGCAAGTCTGGGACGAGCAGCCTTAGAAACCACATTGGCGAGTCATGCCCCAAAATCGATGATGAGTCCAGAAATAGGTTTCTTGCAACAATTAAGAAAAAACCATCAGATGTGGGGTTTGTTTTCGATCCTCAGAGAAGCCGTCAACTCATGATCAAATATTGCATCCACGTCGAGGTTGCATTCAGGAAGTTTGACGATCCTTACTTTGAAGAGTGGATGGACTCGATGCAGCCCACCTTTAAAGTCATTCGGCGCCAGACTGTTCACAACGACTGTGTGGACACATATGAGTAAATGAAGGATCAGCTGCGCATTGAGTTCCAGTCTCTTGATTCCCGTGTTTGTTTGACCTCGGACATGTGGACTCCTGTACAAGAACTAGGCTATATGTGTGTTACCGCTCACTACATTGATGGCAATTTCAACCTAAAGAAGAAGGTCATATCCTTCAAAAAAGTCAAGTATCCGCACACAAGTGCGGCCATTGAAGAGACTTTGTGCAAGTGTTTGAATGAATGGGGCATCAAAAGGAAATTGTTTACTTTGACCTTGGACAATGCAGCAAACAACAAACCAGCAGTTGACTCATTTGTGCAACATCAAGACCATGGCATGTTGTTTGGTGGTGTGGATTTCCATGTAAGGTGTTCGGCACACATCCTTAATATCTTAGTTCAAGATGGAACAAGATATGTGCACAAGCCCATAGAAAAAATCCGTGAACTTTTAAGGCATATCGCTTCTTCTCCATCAAGAATTCAATCCTTCAATGCGATTGCCACAAATTGGATCTTCCTGAAAAGGCTGGTGGCATAAATCTTGATATTCCAAACCGTTGGAACTCTACATATCTAATGATTGAAGAAGCTCTGGAATACAAGGGAGCCCTCAATAATTATGCAAGTGGAAATGGTGAAATAGCACCGGACGATGTGGAGTGGACTAATGCTGAAGTAATGTGCACATTTCTAAAAGCTTTTGAAGAAGCGACAAAGTTAGTATCAGCCGACAGAACACCAACAGCCCATCTTTTTTTGCACATGGTGTTGTGCATCCACGACGAGCTAAGGGACCCTCAGTGGAGCACTAGTGGCACTATGTCAAACCTTGTCTATGCTATGGGCCAAAAGTTTGATAAATACTGGAAAGAGTCAAAACTGAATGTTGCAGTTGTCATCGCAACGGTGTTAGATCCAACCAAGAAATCTGACTTCTTGGAATTCTTCTTTGAAAAGTATTGTGAAAATGTGGATGACATTGAGAAGTGTCTAGAAGGTGTAAAAGACATGATGAGGTCGTACTATGAGAAGTACGAGGAAGCCCGAAGAACCACCGAGCACTCGGTATCTCGGCAAGTCAGCACCAATATAGGATCACCATTTCTTGGCAAAAGGAGGCTGGAAGAAGAGTTTGCTCAATACAAGTCAAGAAGGAGGTCCTACATGCAACCAAAGTCTGAGCTGGACATGTATTTGGAGGAAAATTTCGACAGCTCCGGGGGAAGTTTTGATATTTTGATATGGTGGAAAACACATGCTAAAAAATATCTCGTGCTCTCAACCATGGCTCGTGATTTCCTTGCAATACCTCTTAGCACCGTGTCATCTGAATCAGCATTCAGTTGCAGTGGAAGGACTTTAGGAGATTCCCGATGCTCGATGACGCCCGAAACTCTTGAGGCTTTAGTTTGCGGAAAAGATTGGCTTATCAAAATTCCAAATAATGAAGGTATGGTATTATTTTCCCTGTTTGGTCTGGAAACTTCTTTACTAGTAGACTGAGTAAGCTTTATGTTGCTTAACATGTACTTTGAAAGTGCAGGCCCAAGTGGGACAGCCTAATGGAGAAAAGGTCTTATGTTAACAAATTGGTAAGTAAAATATATGGACATTTGCATAGATTCAGTTTTAGACTGTCTCATGTCATGGCTGTAATGCTACTGTTCCGGTCTAAATCTTCATCATGTTGCCGAGAGGTTCCAGTCTAAATCTTCATCATTATGTCAGCGATACATATTGTAGATTATGAAACTAGTACTACTAGTAGTATAGTTAACTGTACTGGATGCCCCAAGTTACATTCATTTGCACTTTAGTACATAAATACAATACCTTTCTTGTTGTCAAATTTGACTGATTATGCACAGAGAAATTGATGTGCCAAATAGAGTGATATTTGGTCAATTCTCCTTGGACTTTGAGTGATGGTTCACACTTCACCTCAGCAAACTAGTCTCAAGTGACATAATGTCCTTTGGTCAAAATACTTTGCTTTCCCGTCACGAAAATTCTCTTCATTTGACCACATACTAATAGTGTATAGTGACAGGGATGTGATGGACGTCCAATTTTTCATTGTTTCTTTAGAAGCATCCATAGGGAATTCTTGTTTTCCATGTAAAAACAGAGCGTAGCAACCATAGAAGTGATATTCTTCTAAGCTTGCAAATTTTTGAATTGAAGAAATCTGTGTTCTACTAGTGAGATATGGTCGTGTTAAAGTGCGGCGATTGCTATATATCATTCTGATGTACCTGCTAATACACTCAGGTATGAAGACGAAAGCCGGGGTAGAAGAAACCATTCAAAAAAGGAGATGGATGTCCAGCAACTATGTAAAATGCATTCTGTAACTGAGTAGTTGTGTAAGATCCAACATTCTGTGTAATAATTTTAAACCCCATGCTGTAACATCCAACGGCTACTTAGTTAGTCTGCAAGCTATCCTTTTCCTAGTAAAACTGGGTTGCCATTCTTATTCCCTGTCCATGGATTGAAACTATGGGTTAAATCCATAAATGGCATATGGTTTGGATTGGTCTGGGTGGAAAACGCATGTAGTTTGGTTTGGTTTGGATGCTACCTTAATTATTTTGGTTTGGTTTGGTTTGGTTGCTAGAGGTGTAGTCATTTGGTTTGGGCTGGGTTTAGTTTGGATGTCAAACTATTCCCAGGTTTACTTATACCTTGAAATTTAGTGAGATATCATCTTATAATGCTACCATCAATCAAAGCAAAATAAGATGCATAAAGGATAAACATCACATGCAATCAATATAAGTGATATGATATGGCCATCATCATCTTGTGCTTGTGATCACCATCTCAAAGCACCGTCATGATCACCATAAATCAGCGGCACGACACCTTGATCTTCATCGTAGCATCGTTGTCGTTTTCGCCACCTATTGCTTATCGACTATCGCTACCGCTTAGTGATAAAGTAAAGCAATTACGTAGCGATTGCATTGCATACAATAAGCGACAACCATATGGCTCTCGCGATTGCCGATAACTCTGTTACTAAACATGATCATCTCATACAATAAAATATAGCATCACGTCTTGACCATATCACATCACAACATGCCCTGCAAAAACAAGTTAGACGTCCTCTACTTTGTTGTTGCAAGTTTTACGTGGCTGCTACGGGCTAAGCAAGAACCGTTCTTACCTATGCATCAAAACCACAATGATAGTTCGTCAAGTTAGTGCTGTTTTAACCTTCTCAAGGACCGGGCATAGCCACACTCGGTTCAACTAAAGTTGGAGAAACTGACACCCGCCAGCCACCTATGTGCAAAGCACGTCGGTACAACCAGTCTCGCATAAGCGTACGCGTAATGTCGGTCCAGGCCGGTTCATCCAACAATACCGCCGAACTAAAGTATGACATGCTGGTAAGCAGTATGACTTGTATCGCCCACAACTCACTTGTGTTCTACTCGTGCATATAACATATACGCATAAAACCAGGCTCGGATGCCACTGTTGGGGAACGTAGTAATTTCAAAAAAATTCCTATGCACACGCAAGATCATGGTGATGCATAGCAACGAGAGGGGAGAGTGTCGTCCACGTACCCGCGTAGACCAAAAGCGGACGCGATAGTGAAAGTGCAACTAATCCCCGGGTGGTTTTGGTAATTAATAACAACATATATATCATTGAACTAATAGTTTCTTGAGAATCATTTCAGAAAGTTCAGTGATATGGGTATGGCAAGGACTGAAGAAGTGGACCCCTCAAATGCTAAGGCAAGCATTGGCAAAAGCTCAAGACTCCATTTTTTGGTTTAGTGATCCAAGATCACATTGAGTCCATAGGAAAGCCAATACTATTAAAAGGGATGAGGTTATGATGATGATCTGGTTGCTCAAGTGCTTAGTGATACATCTCCTAAACTATCGCAACTTTCACCGCCATATACACTCATAAGTAATCTCGGTCCCACCGATATTCCAAACTCACCACACCGAGATGGACCACCTCAGCCATAAAGCCAAACCCTAGAAATCTCGGATTTTCCGATTCGAACTCGGTCTCACGAAACTTGAGTTGCCAAGCTTCAGAACATACGTCATCAAATCGGTGTCACCGAGATGATGAAGTCGGTCCCACCGAGATTGGCAAGCTCTTGTCTTTACGAATCGGACTAACCGAGTTTGTATTTTCGGTCCCACGAAAATCCCAACGTTCACATGATTTGAACTTTCGGTCTCACCGAGTTGTCAACTTCGGTCCCACCGAGATTGGTCAAATGTGTGTAGCGGTTGGATTTTGTGTGGAGGCTATAAATACCCTCCACCCCTCTTCATTCGTGGAGAGAGCCATCGAAAGAACTACCACTCCTACCTTACATTTCGAGAAGAGAACTACCTACCCTTGTGTTGAGATCAAGTTGCTCCACTCCCACCATATGAAGCTTGATCTCTAGCCTTCCCAAGTTGCTTTCCACTCAATCCTTTCTTCCACCATAGCCAAATCGGTGAGGAGAGTTGAGTGTTGGGGAGATTATCATTTGAAGCACAAGAGCAAGGAGTTCATCATCATCAACACCATCTATTACCTTTTGGAGGTGGTGCCTCCTAGATTGGTTAGGTGTCGCTTGGGAGCCTCCGTCGAGATGTGGAGTTGAACCAAGAAGTTTGTAAGGGCAAGGAGATCGCCTACTTCGTGAAGATCTACCCGAGTAAGGCTAGCCCTCCGTGGGCGTGAGCCATGATGGCATAGACAAGGTTGCTTCTTCGTGGACCCTTCGTGGGTGGAGCCCTCCGTGGACTCTCGCAGCCGTTACCCTCCGTGGGTTGAAGTCTCCATCAACGTGGAAATGCGATAGCACCACCTATCGGAACCACGAGAAAAATCACCGCGTCTCCAAAATTGCGTTTGCTCTTCTCCACCTCTCTTTACTACATGTGCAATTTACTTTCCGCTGCCTATACTCTAGAATTGCATGTGTAGGGTGATGCTTGACTTGATCATCATTGTGAATCTGCCAAAAACTTGTCTTTGTCAAAAGGCATAATTTTTATATTGTCAAGTAGTCTAATCACCCCCCCCTCTAGACATACTTTCGATCCTACAAGTGGTATCAGAGCTTTGGTATCCATTGTATTGGTTTCCATTGCATTGGACTCCATAAGCTTGGTTTCACAACCTAGGAGAGTATGGCGTCTAGTGAGGGTAATTTTCGTAGAGGTCCTTACTTTGATGGTACAAATTTTGCTAGTTGGAAGCATAAAATGAAAATGCATATTCTTGGCCATAACCCAGCCGCATGGGGCATTATTTGTGTTGGTATGCAAGGTGAATTCTTGAGGAAGGAAAAGTTCGGATCGCGGCTTCAACGGAAGAATTGCGGATGTTGCAAAACAATGCTCAAGCTTGTGACATTCTCTTCAATGCCTTGTGTCCCGAGGAGTTCAACAAAATCAGCCGTCTTGAGAATGCAAAAGAGATTTGGGATACTTTGGTTGAAATGCACGAAGGTACCGAGTCCGTGAAGGAATCAAAGCTAGATGTTCTTCAAGGTCAACTTGACAAGTTCAAGATGAAGGAAGGTGAAGGAGTTGCTGAAATGTACTCTAGGCTTGCTCTCATCACAAATGAGATTGCCGGCTTAGGAAGCGAAGAAATGACCGAACAATTCATCATCAAGAAGATTCTCAGAGCTTTGGATGGAAAGTATGACACCATGTGCACTTTGATCCAAATGATGCCAAACTACAAGAATCTCAAGCCAACCGAAGTCATTGGAAGAATTGTTGCTCATGAGATGACACTTAAAGATAAGGAAGAGCTTCACAACAAGTCAAGTGGTGCTTACAAAGCTACAAGTGATGCTCCCACAACCTCAAGTGACAAGCTAGCTTCCAATGAAGAGATAAGCCTAATGGTGAAGAACTTCAACAAATTCTACAAGAGTAGAAGCAAAGAGAGAAGCTCAAAGTCTAGATCATATGATGAAAAGAGATCTTCTAGCCGTGATCGAATCTGCTACAATTGTGGAAGACCGGACACTACTCAAATGAGTGTTCGGCTCCCCAAGAGAAGAGAAGAATCTCCAAGAAGAAGAAGCTCAAGAGATGAGTCACCTCGGAAAGAGAGAAGGAGTAGAGATGATCGTTATGAGCGAAGACCCTCTCGGATAAGCAAGGATTCGGAGAGGAAAGACAAGTCATCAAGGAACTACACAAGAAGAAAACATCAAGCTCATGTAGGTGAATGGGTCTCCGGCTCCGACTCCGACAATCAATCCGAAAGAAGCTATCACTCCAACTCCGACTACATCAAGATGAAGGTGTTGCGGTCTTGCTCTCGTGTCCTCCAACTCCAACTCCTATGACTTATTTGATTCACCAAATGAGGGAATTGGAAGATGCTTCATGGCTAAAGGCCCCAAGGTATCACACCTGAATTCATTGACTTTGATAGTGATGAGGATGACTTGCTTGGTGAAGATGAGCTCTTACATGATAAATCCAATGAGCCTAGTAATGATGAACATGCTAGTAGTCTTTATAGTCGAGAAGAGTCGAATGACAATGCTATGAAGGAGATTGAGCGTCTAACTAAAGAACTAAACACTCTTAAGTTAGCTCATGAAACTACTCAAGAAGATCATAGAGAGCTCCTAAGATCTCATGAGAAGCTACGCTTCGAGAAGCTCACTCTAGAGCAAGAACATGAGTTTCTAAAAGCAATCAATGACGATCTTCGAAAGAAGAGTTCTTCATATCTTGCCAAATGACTTCTCTTGTCTAATTTCTTGCCACCCATTAAGACTAAGCATGACAAACATAAGAAAAATTCTTCATCTAGTAGTAACAATAACCATGCTAAATCCAATATTGTTGCTTCTAGTAGTTCTCTTGATTCCACTAACAATGTTTCAAGCCAAGTTACACTTGAGCAAGAAAATAGTTTATTGAAAGGGATTATAGAAAGGTGTCTACAAGAGCCTTGCGGAAGCAAGAACTTTGAGAAATTGTTCGCAAGCAAGGAAGGCACCGGAAGAATCAAGGAATTGGTTTTGAGCGAAAGTTCAACGCCGAGGGTGTTGAATGGGAAGAAGGTCAATATCCCACTCCAAAGTTTGTTTCTCAAAAGGAGAAGTATGATCCTACTTCTTCCAATGTGGAACAAGCACAAGATGACCTTCCACCACAAGACCACAAGCTAAAAGGCAAGGACAAGCTTCAAGAGGAGATTGATGCATTTATTGAAGCACCTCAAGCCATCGTCAAGTGGGTTCCCAAGGAAACGTCAAGTTCTACTTCGTCAAGCTCAACTACAACCCCAAGGATTCCCATCAAGATGATGTGGGTCCCGAAGAAGAAGAACTAGAGAGTTCTTGAGGGTGACTCCGCCAACATACTTCACTCACATTCTTTTTGGCAAAAACTTGTGCAATCAACTTCCACAATATGCACTAGTTCATGGAGTCACAAACCCTCTTGTTGGTAAGTCAAGGGACAAGGTAATCATCGCTTTCATGGACATCATCTATTGTGAATCTCAATCTATGTCCATGGATATCCTTGTTTGTTCCTTGTGGGACTAACCCATGTAGGTATTGAAAGTGCCCGAATCCAAAGGATTGCTCCCAACTCTTGATGATCTTCATCAACATTGAGCATCCACATCTTCAACATCTACATGAAGTCTTCTCGACAACCCAAGGTTAGTTTGACCCTTTAAAAGGGTTCTCACATCTAGGGGAGCTTTGCTCTAAAGAATTGAGCTAAAGCATCTTCAAATGATGTGAACACATCAATGCTTTATGTAAAAGTGGTAACCCCACTTGTGCTTAAGCGATGAGTATGACCTATGATCAAATGTTCTCATTTGGCTCCTAAGTCAATATACTCATATAAAGATGACCTAGTCATCGACAAATTGTGTGTTAGTAGCTAGAGTTTTTGATTGTGCATGTTTGACACATATTTCATTTGCTATCTTATTGTGTGAGCATGTTGGATGCATGATTTTATCCATTCAAGGACATCCATTTGTTGCTTTGGTCGTTTTGATTTTTCGACCAAATGGATGGACAAGAATGCCTAAGTACCTCCCTAGCTATCTATGCTTTCTTGTCTCAAATTCTATTCATGCTTACATCACAAACTTTGAACAAGTCATTTTCGGACCCTCCGAGTGAGGAGCATTGAGCCACCGATCCGACAAAGGCTAACTTCCAAAACCTTCTAAGTGATTTGGTCAGACCAACTCACTCAAATTCGGTCAAACCGAAAACATTTAGATTGATCTAGGTTTTCACCTCGGTGAAACCGAGTTGTGATTTTCGGCGTGACGAAGTGCATAACGCCTGCAGATTATCCATCTCGGTGCCGCCGAGTTTTACAACTCGGTCCCACCGACAACAAAGGGTATATATACTCGAGGGGCGCGTTGATTTCTACTTCAAACGTTTAGCCCCGCACCCTTCTTGCCGTCGCCTTGGTCTCCGGATCGTCTCCGTTGCGTCGCTCAGGCGCCCGCGCAGGTCTCCGTCGCCGTCAACGGACATCTTCTCCGTGCGTTGTTGCCGCCAGAGAGAAACTCCACCAAGTTAGGGTGAGTTTCGATCCCACTCGTGCTCCCATCTCCGATTCAATGCACATTTGGTTTGCCTATAATCTTGCCACGATTGAAATCTTCACGAACACCGATTGGTTCTTTTGAACAAGATTGAGTAAAAGTTTTAGGGTTAGGTTTCACGAACACATCTCGGTGAGACCGATTTTAGATTTTCGGTAAGACCGATTTGGCCTATGGCCATTGATCGCACCCTCCGGTCCAACCGAAGTTGTGCAAATCGGTGTGACGAAATGAGGATTTTGTGAAACCCTAGTGTTTTCGGCAGATCGAAACCCACTTCGTCCAACCGAAAGTGGTGTGAAAGCTTCTGTTTGAACACTTGGATTCACGAATTTTAAAACTCGGTCGACGAAATGTCTTCGTGAAAACCTAATACTAGAATTTGAACTCATTTGTTTGCAAAAACTTCGTAGTTTGTGATAACTCTTCTTCTCTCGCCTACACCTTATCTATTCACGGGTTGTCACCATGTCGGATGCCGGTGACAGCTGAACAGGTCGAGTCACCTATAGCAGATATTCGAGGCGGGCACTAGTCCCGATCCCAAGCAGCTCATCGATGATGGTGAGAGGAGTACACCAAGTGGTTTGCCTCCTGCAGCCACCAGAGCCAGAAAGAAGAGGAACTCAGATGATGAAGACTCAGATTTTGTTGTTGAGGAAGAAGTAACCTCAAAGCCCAAGAGGAAGGTTGTTGCCAAAGAGCCTCAAGGTCAGCAAACTAAGAAGGGCACCAGGAAAGTTAAGCAGTCCACTGTTGCTAAGAAGCTGAATTTGGAAGAAGCTGCAAGCAAAGTGAAGAAAACTTCCAATAGGAAGAGGTTAGTGCATGATGATGCAGCAGAGGAAGATGAGGATGAGGAAGCACCCCAGCCTCCTCAGAAGCCTAAGCTCATGGGTGATGCCATCAGGGCTGGAGCCACTTCAAAGCCCAAGCCATCTGCTCCAGCTAAGGCAGCTCCAGCAAAGCCTGCTGCCAAGCCCAAGAAGACAGTCAGGAACATTCCAGCATCTGAAAAGAACAAAGATGATGTGCCACCAGCTGTGTCAGATGATGAAGGACCAGTTTTGCTGAAACTTCGTCCAAAACTGCCACTTCACAATGATGCTCATCCTCAAGCTGAGAATATGAAGGAAAGGAAAGATAGAGGTCTCAGGCTATGGAGACAAGTTGATCCATATGCCGTGAGGAGAAGAACTGCTGTTGATCCCAGATTTCACACCAGAGAGCAGCAGGACTTCTATGAGACTGTGCTGATGGACAAGAAGCCCATAGTGGCAGACACAAGATATGTTGATTGGAAATACATTGACATCGAAGAGCACAGAGATTTCTTTCCACATGTGCATGAATGCTTCACTGCATGTGGTGTTGCAGACTTTGTAGGTCAGAAGTTGACAAGTTGGAATGATGAGATGATTATGCAATTCTATGCCACAGCTCAGTTCTACCCAGATGGAAAGATTACATGGATGACTGAAGGCCAAAGATATTCTTCTTCTGTTGAAGAATGGGCAGAACTTCTGAATGCTCCAGTGCAAAGAGAGGATGATGTTGATGTGTATGGGATTCCAAAGAAGAACCATGAATCCGTGAAGAACATGTACAAAGAGGTTCCAGCAAAGGATTTGGGAATCTGGAAGCTTGGCTCAGTGTACTATCTCCAGGCAGGTCTACCTACCACAAATACTATTCTGAGGCATACCTTGATGCCCAAGTCTGGAGATCATCGCATGATCAGAGGATACTCTATCAACATGCTACATATACTTGATGAGAAAGCACCTTTCAAGGTGATGGACTTAATAGTAGAAACCATTAAGAGGACTGCAGCTGACCAGAAAAGGTCGTGTGGATTTGCCCCGCATATTCAGATGCTTATCAATGCCAAGTTTGGCACGGGCACATTCTTGTTGGATAGAGAACACTTACCACTCGCAGCTGAGCATGAGGATAATGATGTTGTGATGGATGAGGAGGACCCAACATCTGTTGAAGGTCAAGCCAAGATTGAAGCTGCCAAGAAAGCCAAAGCTGATAAGGAAGCAGCAGCAGCAGCAGCTAAACCAAAGAGTGTCGGAGAGCAGCTCCTTGAAGCTACCCAAAGGATTGAACAACGCTGGCCAGCATTATGCAGTCTCGGGAGAGCCTAGAGAGGATTGTTGAAGACAAGATCCACGCTCTGGATGTGAAGTCGATGAAGTGCAAGTATTTGTCAACAAGCTTGAGGCAGATATTGAGGAAGCAAAGAGGAGAAGGAAGAGCTTATCGTGAGATGCAGGATGACTTAGTCCAGGATGCTTATCAACAGATCGCTCCGGTTCCCACAGGACCACGATCATTTGCTATACCGATGGATCGACACGGGACTACAGCTTGGCACCTCCACAGCTCCATCAGTTGCTCCGGCTCGGTGACCACTCCTCCAAAGCCAGACATCAGTGAAGTCTTCGCCGATCTGTCATATCAACTCAACATCAACCAGACAGGAGCCGCCAAAGCAGAGTCCCCAAAGTGGCGCTTAGCTCTATGCTGTTTTGAACTTTTGGTAACTTGTTGCCAAAGGGGGAGAAATTGTATAGATCATAGGACTTCGAGAGAGAGAGTGATGTTGTCTTTGCGCTTTTGCTCTTTCGTTCATTTGCGGTTTCTTTGAGATACTTTTGGTTTTCAAAACATTTAGTGTGTTTGATACTACGTTTGATCCTACTTTAATGAGTGCTTGGTCGTACTATGCTTTAATGTGTGCTTAATGCTTATCATATGCTATTCCTATCTTGTATGACCATTTACTCATGTCTTGGTGATTGGGTGCATGCTGTTCATTCTTATCATTTTGTGCGCTCCACCAAGATGTATGTGACATGGAAGAGTGACCCATGATCCTAATCGATTGTGCATTTGCATTCAAACGCAAATCTTAAATAATGCACAAATTTAGGGGGAGCTCTTGCTTATCACATACTTCTCAAAGCGACGATATTATTCATTGATTATATCCTTTGTCGAAGCTTTGATCTATATGTTGTCATCAATTGCCAAAAAGGGGGAGATTGAAAGTGCAACTAATCCCCGGGTGGTTTTGGTAATTAATAACAACATATATATCATTGAACTAATAGTTTCTTGAGAATCATTTCAGAAAGTTCAGTGATATGGGTATGGCAAGGATGAAGAAGTGGACCCCTCAAAATGCTAAGGCAAGCATTGGCAAAAGCTCAAGACTCCATTTTTGGTTTAGTGATCCAAGATCACATTGAGTCCATAGGAAAGCCAATACTATTAAAAGGGATGAGGTTATGATGATGATCTGGTTGCTCAAGTGCTTAGTGATACATCTCCTAAACTATCAAGCAACTTTCACCGCCATATACACTCATAAGTAATCTCGGTCCCACCGATATTCCAAACTCACCACACCGAGATGAACCACCTCAGCCATAAAGCCAAACCCTAGAAATCTCGGATTTTCCGATTACGAACTTGGTCTCACGAAACTTGAGTTGCCAAGCTTCAGAACATACATCATCAAATCGGTGTCACCGAGATGATGAAGTCGGTCCCACCGAGATTGGCAAGCTCTTGTCTTTACACGAATCGGACTAACCGAGTTTGTATTTTCGGTCCCACGAAAATCCCAACGTTCACATGATTTGAACTTTCGGTCTCACCGAGTTGTCAACTTCGGTCCCACCGAGATTGGTCAAATGTGTGTAGCGGTTGGATTTTGTGTGGAGGCTATAAATACCCTCCACCCCTCTTCATTCGTGGAGAGAGCCATCGAAAGAACTACCACTCCTACCTTACATTTTCGAGAAGAGAACTACCTACCCTTGTGTTGAGATCAAGTTGCTCCACTCCCACCATATGAAGCTTGATTTCTAGCCTTCCCAAGTTGCTTTCCACTCAATCCTTTCTTCCACCACAGCCAAATCAGTGAGGAGAGTTGAGTGTTGGGGAGATTATCATTTGAAGCACAAGAGCAAGGAGTTCATCATCATCAACACCATCTATTACCTTTTGGAGGGTGGTGCCTCCTAGATTGGTTAGGTGTCGCTTGGGAGCCTCCGTCGAGATGTGGAGTTGAACCAAGAAGTTTGTAAGGGCAAGGAGATCGCCTACTTCGTGAAGATCTACCCCGAGTAAGGCTAGCCCTCCGTGGGCGTGAGGCCATGATGGCATAGACAAGGTTGCTTCTTCGTGGACCCTTCGTGGGTGGAGCCCTCCGTGGACTCTCATGATCGTTACCCTCCGTGGGTTGAAGTCTCCATCAACGTGGAAGTACGATAGCACCACCTATCGGAACCACGAGAAAAATCACCGCGTCTCCAAAATTGCGTTTGCTCTTCTCCACCTCTCTTTACTACATGTGCAATTTACTTTCCGCTGCCTATACTCTAGAATTGCATGTGTAGGGTGATGCTTGACTTGATCATCATTGTGAATCTGCCAAAAACTTGTCTTTGTCAAAAGGCATAATTTTTATATTGTCAAGTAGTCTAATCACCCCCCCCCCCCTCTAGACATACTTTCGATCCTACAGATAGCACAACGTTGTTGATGTAGTCGTACGTCTTCACGATCCGACCGATCCAAGTACCGAACGTACGGCACCTCGAGTTCAGCACACGTTCAGCTCGGTGACGTCCCACGGACTCCAATCCAGCAGAGCTTTGCGGGAGAGTTCCGTCAGCACGACGGCGTGATGATGGTGTCGATGATGCTACCGACGCAAGGCTTTGCCTAAGCACCGCTACGATATTACCGAGGTAGAATATGGTGGAGGAGGGCACCGCACACGGTTAAGAGATCAATGATCAATTGTTGTGTCTATGGGGTGCCCCCTGCCCCCGTATATAAAGGAGGGAGGGAGAGGCCGGCGCTAGAGGGGGCGCGCCAAGTGTGGGGAGTCCTACTAGGACTCCCAAGTCCTAGTAGGATTTCCCCTTTCCTTTCCGGAGTAGGAGAGAAGGAAAGAGGGGGAGAGGGAGAAGGAAAAGGGGGCTGCACCCCTTGTCCAATTTGGACCAGAGGGGGGGCGCGCGCGCCTCCTTCCTTTTGGCCTCTCTCCTCTATTACCGTATGGCCCAATAAGGCCGAATACTTCTCCCGGAGAATTCCCGTAACTCCCCGGTACTCCGGAAATACCCGAATCACTCGGAACCTTTACGATGTCCGAATATAGTCGTCCAATATATCGATCTTTACATCTCGACAATTTCGAGACTCCTCGTCATGTCCCCGATCTTATCCGGGACTCCGAACTACCTTCGGTACATCAAAACACATAACTCATAATATAAATTGTCACCGAACGTTAAGCGTGCGGACCCTATGGGTTCGAGAACTATGTAGACATGACCGAGACACGTCTCCGGCCAATAACCAATAGCGGAACCTGGATGCTCATATTGGCTCCTACATATTCTACGAAGATCTTTATCGGTCAAACCGCATACCAACATACATTGTTCCCTTTGTCATCGGTATGTTACTTGCCCGAGATTCGATCGTCGGTATCTCAATACCTACTTCAATCTCGTTACCGGCAAGTCTATTTACTCGTTATGTAATGCATCATCCCGCAACTAACTCATTAGCTACATTGCTTGCAAGGCTTATAGTGATGTGCATTACCGAGAGGGCCCAGAGATACCTCTCCGACAATTGGAGTGACAAATCCTAATCTCGAAATACGCCAACTCAACATGTACCTTTGGAGACACCTGTAGAGCTCCTTTATAATCACCCAATTACGTTGTGATGTTTGGTAGCACACAAAGTGTTCCTCCGGTAAACGAGGGTTGCATAATCTCATAGTCATAAGAACATGTATAAGTCATGAAGAAAGCAATAGCAACATACTAAACAATCAAGTGCTAAGCTAACGGAATGGGTCAAGTCAATCACATCATTCTCCTAATGATGTGATTCCGTTAATCAAATGACAACTCATGTCTATGGCTAGGAAACACAACCATCTTTGATCAACGAGCTAGTCAAGTAGAGGCATACTAGTGACACTATGTTTGTCTATGTATTCACACATGTATTATGTTTCCGGTTAATACAATTCTAGCATGAATAATAAACATTTATCATGAAATAAGGAAATAAATAATAACTTTATTATTGCCACTAGGGCATATTTCCTTCAGATTATGGGTCATCACAATGTGCGTGAAATGATTAGTATCTCAGCCTGGTATCTATGGTGGGAAAGACGAAAATTGATGCACAAGGATACAAATCAGAATGTGTATCAGATCTGTATGGCAAACTTCGTTACTGCCTCATCTCCAAAGGCATTTATGAAGCGGGGGTGAGGGGGTTGGTCTTGCCCTTTTATGAGCTTTGTGAAACTTAATGTTGATACTTCTTTTGACCATGATATGCTTAGGGTCACAATGGGGGCAGTCCTTAGCACAACGAGGGCAACCTTTAGAGACGACAAAGACAAATTTATCGTTGGAGGAATGGGAAGGTAGACTACTGCACCGGTCTCAAAATCCGGTCTATCGTTGGCGCAAAGGTCGGGATGTAATCACCTTATTAATAACTCAGACAATCTAAAGGTGATTGATACCAGGAAGGATGAAGGACGGTCAGCGGTGTGGCGGCAGCAATCTTCAATGATTGTTTTCATTATGCTTGTGATTTCACTATTACTAGATTCGAACATTGTAATAGAGAAGCCATCCATCAGAATGCCATCCATCACATGGCCGACAACAATCTGCAGCAATTCGCCATGAGTGTGCATGGCCTAATTCAGGGTTGCGGCCGCAGCAGCCAACCTACCTACAGTTAAACAGGGCATAGGCGTTCCATTGTTCGAGCATTGTCTACGTACACAGTACCAAGCAACAAATTCTTCAGAGTCCAACTGTTAGCCAAATTGCTCTCTTCAATGGTACAAATATATGGGGCGATATTCAGGTGCTTCTAAACCTTTCTTCTTGTTAGCGTCGGATTCTGTCAACAACCTCAAAGCCTCCCTGCACATTCCAAATTATAGAATCAGTACGGCATCTGATCTGAATACCTTTCGAGAAGTAATTCATGGCTGGTTCAGTGCACAGATGGGCCACACAGGCAAATGAAAACAAAACCATGAAAAGCATTAGCCACATCATTGATATGGCAAACATGCCGAGGTATGATCATATTCACACATGTACTGTATAAAGACAATTTATTGTACTCATTCTTTCCGTAATAAGTCCATTTATTTTATCTTTTTTGTACAGTTTCTACACACTACATGAATATTTCACATCAGTATTCTAGTTGAGACATGGAATTGATGTAAATCAACATAAGATCTATATATCACAGCAAACTGGCCATTAAATAGAGCATGGAGCTAAAGTAGATCAAGTAGGCTACCTTAATGCCTTCTGGATTCCAACATGTCCTGGATCCAGTTTGACAGCATCAAGAAATGAATCACATGCCTTTTCAAACTCCTGAAGTTAGAGTTGAGTCGGTCATCAAAAAGGTCTACCCGCGAGATTGAAGTAAGTGCCAAATTGTGATTATGCATCACCTGTAGTTGCAAATATGAGTAGCCTTCCAGCCAGCATGCATGTGGGCAATTAGGCTGTATTTGCCGGCAGATCTGGGCATCATTTAAAGCACCGTCTCTACGCAGTACAATCCGGCAAAAACCCCTATTGCCAAAGATGATTGGATCAACATTTTCATGATCAAGCGTTATCGCCTACAACCAACAAATCAAACAAACAATTACATATTTTCTGACAAATCTGCATTTAGTCCTCAGATTTATCATACATGCAAAATCACATACGGAGATGTCTCAGTGGAAACAGCTCAAATCAAGCAGGTAAAATGGTGGCTAGCCTAGTTCTAGTTGAACGATAAAAAGGAGTTATCTGAGGGCTGGTGCAGCATATGTCAAGAAGTGAGAGGAATTTCTGTGTTCTTTTACAGTACATAAAGTAAAATTGGGTCGTTTATTTATGTGATTCGACGGCCCAGATGAGACAATATACTACACTAGATTTCAGGTAGTATATCAAAGGGCACAAGGGCATTTTGGATAGTCAGGCTTATCAATCCTGGAGGAAGGCACACCATGGCTTCCCACCCGGAGAAAGAGTGTGTCAACCACGACCTCCTCGCCATGACGAGCACCAGGCACGCCGCTGCCCGATGGAGGAGCATGATCCCGTTGTGAAAAGTCACCCTTCACTGTCCAACGTTGGCCGCGAGCATAACCGCCTCGCGTATCGTACGTCTTCCACCGGATATCAGGTGATGTTGTGCGCCAACAATGCTGAATCCCCTCGAGCGACAGAACAGACCCAATCATGTGGCAGCTTTTAGCCTCTTACTAAGAATACGTTCTAGTGTTTCCAAACATAGCTCAGAATATTAAACTTGTTGTACATATGCCGTGAAAGAACCAGCGCAATCGAGACGAGCCTTCGGCGATTCAGCGACACAGCATCATCATTTGACAGTCAGTTTTGGTGATGTAACGACGATAATGGAGAAATTGTAGAGCTGCTAATGCACACAGCCATGGTTCATGGAGACGAGGGCTCCAACGGTTTTGGGTTCGAGGCAAGGAAGTGGGTGCAGGGTGCTTGTCCCTGCGCACGAAGGCGGGCGGCGCGGACATGCAGGCTGCTAGCCGGCGGGCGGCGGCAATGACGAAACATTGGGATGGTGGAGGACCCGACGCGGCGTGGAGGATGGAGGCGTGCGCTATTATTAGGATTGAAACATGGAAAGAACAAATCTATCCCAATAAGAAATTACCAATCTGTACTTAAGCAAAAATCTGAGTCAAGCTGTTTTAACCGTTGGATCAATTAAATACTACACATTATATCATGTAGTATGATGTACCGTAAAAAATCTCTTGTGCATCTTCTTCATCAATGGAAGGGATGTATACATACACACATCACATGTCCTACATGGCCAAACCTTTGGGTAATGAGTCTGCACATATCTACAGTTCTACACTCAACAAGGTAAAGCTAAAACCTTAACCTACTCAAACATACTAGCTAAGATTTGGAGATACACCCCAAAAATATAAAATGTGGCAATGTAGTTATTAAGATTTTGTACAGCAGGGGCATAAAGAAGCAAATGGAACAACTAAGATATGGTTATCATCTGCTAGGTATGCACTGATCACATTTTCCCATAATTATCGCCATTCCACAAAGAAAATACAACGCTGGGCACTTCCCCTAATAACCCAGAGTAAAACCACTATCATGAAAGCAGTGATCATGATCCACCATGGTCTCGAACGGCCGTCTTAAGTTAAGGAAATATACTTAGACGGCTTGCAGACATGATGATAGTCATATTAGCAGACATGAGACCAGGGTAGACTTGTACCATGAACCCCGAATGTTCATTATTCTACCATGGTGCGATGAGGGTCAGTGTGATAGGTGACGCTACTCTTGATGATGTAATACGAAACCAATTACTCGAGTGATGAAATGCTCAAAAGCAACTCAATCATGCATGCCACAGGCACATCTGTGCTGACACTAATAAGGACGCTGTCAAGCCATAACTCACAAATGTGAATATGGTAAAGGGCATAAGTGTCTATACACTTCTAACCATGGTCTTAGGTGTGTCCATGAGCCTTGTGGTAATATTTCATATTTGCCCCTTGGGCTATGTGGTACAATTAACCTCCACACTTGCACTCCTCTCCTTATATCAAGAAATGCAAAGCACATTTATAGTTTGAATGATTATCCAGAAAAACATCAGATAGTGACGCAAGCCATTTCAATGGATGCAAATGAGGAAACAATAGTAGGGAAAGAGAAAAGAACTTCAGGAGCTTGAATAGTGCAATAGCATACCATATTATAGAATTCTAATGCCGCATTGTAATCCTCTTTATACATAGCTTTGGATCCTTCTTTTTTCAACTCAGCTACTGACATTTTAGACAAAGGGAGATCCTGAAATTTGAATAAATGACTCAAGATTGCAGATATTATGTGCAAAGAAATTGAAAAACAGTAGAAATATTTTCATGTTAAACATATTATAATTTCATTCATTTGGTACAATTTCATGTTCTAGAAAACAAGTAGAAATTAAGTACCACATTGATTACAAACCCCAAGCTCAATCGCACCGATTACATCTGCTATACTCTGATACAACAAGAGATACAAGATTTGGCAAAGCCAGCAACAAACTCTTTTAGCAAGACTCAAAAGAGTGCAAAAGATTGCTGTTCTCACAGTTCTCACACCCTTCAGGACCTTAAGATTCTTGCCATAAATAAGGGTCTTAATTCTTAAATATAGCCTAGCCCTTATTCCTCTTGACTCTTGAGCACCTATAATTGCGTCTATCTTGCCTTGGATTGCTTGGGTTCCTACAAGGCTTAGATTTTATAGGGTCGCACCTCGTGTCTCTACCCAGTGGCAGAGGAACAGAAAAATCTTAGGTAGGGCAGGGTTGAATAGAGTACTGGGATATTTGGATCCATGCCACTTACGCTAATTGCCATGCTAAGAGAGCGCTGTTCAACTCCCCAAATTAAAGAATTAACAACAGATTTAGATTTTTTAATACATGTACAAATTCTACCAGTTTTATTACGTACGTAAATTGGATCATGCCTTACCTAATAGGCTAATCAATCACGCAGCTCTCCACCTCAGTAAATAAGAGAAATTTTAAAGTTCAAAGGTGTCAAAAGAGAGTTCACAAGAAATGCAAGGGCAACAGCTTTTACAGTATGACAGATGAATATTAAGTTTCTTGGCATTAGTTCATTCAAAATTTCACTTAGCAGTATAGCACATAAGTAAATAAATTATAATATGCCAATGGTGTTATTGCTCATACCTCCAACTTTGGCTGTGCCTTTACATAACTAATAATTCCATCAACACTCCAATCATGTACAGCAGGAATACGGGAAGAAGTAACTTCAAAGAGGATCTCGACATCTTTGCGTCTACCAAAATATGCCGCCAATTGTATTGGCAAGTGACCAAACTGTTTGGAAAAATATATAACTGAATATCAACAATGTATTTCCAGGAGAAAGAAATTAACAGAAGTCCAGCCATATGCAAGACATGTAAACAAGAATTTGACCAATAGTGCTCCTTTCATGCAAAAAAGTAGGTCATAAGATCCGTTCTTATGTATCTATTCTAGTACAAATGCTTTCAGGCAGTAAACATGTCTCTAAGTAATCCAGCAAGTCCTTTTTGTCGTAAACTATTGGCTGTGCATCATATGATGCTGAGGCCAGGACACTAACTTATCCATCATCTAGAAAACAGGCAGCAAGTTCAGCAAGTTCCTAAATTACTTCAACCGGTATTTTTGGTAATGCAATTTTACTAAATTAAGAGGAAAGAAATACGTTTATTTTTTTAGGGTAAATCAACCAAAAACATTTCTTTGAAAATTGTATGGATGTTAGAAAAATTGATATGTCAACTTCAAAGGCAAACCTTTGATCTTCAAGAAAATGGAAAAATTGTACATGAAAAAGTATATTGGAAGGCAAAAAATGGTAGCATTACAATTTACATAGCATCAATACAACCTTACTGGGTATAGTGCACCTGACCTGAGTTAACTACTAGTTGGATATGACTGGCTTTATGACACATATTACCAGAGTTCAAAGATGGACGATGCAAAGTTATTCAATGTTACACCCGCATGCCGGCATGCGTAAACAACAAATCATAAGTTGAAAAAAATATACGCAAGTGGAATACAAAACTTACTTCATTTGGATCATTGGGATCTGCGCCAGCATCCAGTAGGCACTTAAGGGCGTCAGTTAGGCCATGTCTTACAGCAACTAGCAAGGGGGTCATATGACGGGTACCCTTCACATCCGCACCAGCCTAGAATGTAACAGAATCATGGATGCTTCTTCTAAGTAACATAGTCACAATTTATCTGTCCACATTTTCGCTGAACTGGGATGCATGTTTCAGCTTAACGCATAATATGTTAAGATGTAGTCGTACCTTTACCAGTAGTTTCACACATTTCACTGAGCGACTCTCGATAGCAATGATGAGAGGTGACGAGAAACATAGCAGTTTCTTGTTACACTAAAAAAGATATGTAGTCACTAGATTAATGAGAATTATCAGATGCATAAATAACAAGTAATACAAATAGTGACAAGGCGATGGGACCATGTTACTGTAACAATGAACCTTAGAGAAAGAAAGAAAAGGGGGCAGTTGGTGCAGCATTGCAAAAAAAAGGGATGAAAATGACATCATCAACACAACAATATTTGGTAGTGGACAATTCAATGCATCAGTCGTCAGTTTTTCACTACTGGCCTTTATATCCAGATGACAACCAACACCTTTTTTGAGATAGAAAGATAACAATTAAGACTTATACCCTATTTGAATCTGCTGCACTTCATATTTTGGGCCATCACATCAGTAAAATAGGCCCAGAAAAGTAATACAAGGTGACCTTGCCAGTTATGCTGAATTTAATCATCTCCAAGAATTTATTCTTTTTGAGTTTTTGTTAGCATGACCAACACCATAGCAACAGCCCCAAGCAAGGAAGTTTCTGCAAGTAGATGTTATCTCCAGTAGAATAGGACACTAATTGCTGGTGATTTTTGTAAACAATCCTTACCAATTTGTGGGACTTATTCCCTCTAATTTCTAATATATTCGATGGCAGTAAATTTGGCTGTTTGAATAGGATGTTCTGGAGCTGACATGCGTAAAATACCAGATTCCTAAAACAGGTGCATACAATCATTCTTTATTGCAGGTGTAAATGAAGTGAATTCTTGTGCTAATTGTTTTAATGGTTTTAGTTTTTTAGGTTTGGTTGCGAAAATAAATCCCATAACACTGAAACAAACCCTAGGGAATGACTGAACTACCTGAGTAAGCTGCTACTTGTCAGAGCAAGCAGTCCCGCTAGAGAAATTGCGTCAGAATGTCAGCGGTTTAGCACATGCAAACTTTGATTGTGAAGTTTTGACATAGTGAAAGATAATAAAGTTGGAGACAGAAAACTTCAATTGAAATCACAATTTAGTGGATGATATCCTTTTCAGGCTTAGATGGTAAAACTATGTGTACACAAGTAGCAGGTAATTCACAGAACGAGCCAACGGCTCCCTGCTTACTGCAGAACAGCATGTACACTACAGTGAAACTAGCTTTTCAGCATCTCTTAACACTATGCAGGGACATGATTGTGCAAACAATTAATGAGTAAAAGGCGAATGTCAAACTAATTTCCAGGTGTTCACAACAGTGCGTACTTCTCCAGATGTCATTGACAAAACAAAATACTAACTAATTTGCTGTCAAGATTCAACAAACCAGAAAATGGAGAAAGCAGATGGCCAAAGATTATAAAATATAGCAGTGAGAAAACTGTAAAGAAACATGCAGTGGAACTTACATCTGCATGGTGGTCCAACAAAATCTTCATGGCCCATTCCTGCTTATGTTGAGCAGCGACATGCAACGGTGTTCCATGATGCGCAGAGAATGGATCGACATAAGCGCCTCTAGAAAGCAAGAGTTCTACTATTTCACAGTGCCCTGAATAAGAAGTTTGGAATATAAATTGAGTTACGGGATTCTTCTATGCTTGACTGAAACGAATCAATTTGTGAAACTGTTCTATGTCAAAGAAAAGATAAGATTCGTATTTTGTACTTCCTTAGCACATATACAGAAATCGATCTCCCATAATTGTAATCCATTTTTTTTCTCTCCTCATCCACCAAACGGAGACAAAATTCACAACACTGACCACTCGAAGACATGTTGAGTAAGAACTAATAGAAAGAGGGGGGGGGGTACCTCCTTTGACAGCCTCATGGAGAGGAGTAAACCCTGTCATGTCGACATTATCTGGATTGGCACCATGATCAAGAAGATACCTGACTATGTCCACGTGCCCACCTCCAACAGTAATTGCCCACACCAGAGGTGTTCTACCTGCCATGCCAAGAACACGAAAAAGGGAAGCTTATGCATTTACATCAGAAGTTCGGCACAAACACATAAGTTTTCTGAGCGTACATTCAGACATTATATGTAACGATGGCACACTAACAAATTTGCTTGCGAAAGATGGCAGAGAGATCGAACAGAGACACACCGGCTTCGTTAACGGCATCCACATTCACCCCGACATCCTCGACCAGGTACTCGCACACTTCCAAGTTATGGCCCCCGGCGGCGAGGTGCAGTGCCCCAACGCCGTGATCCTTGACGGCTTCCACCGCCTCCGCAAGGCGGCCGCGACCACCATCGAGCTTCCTCACCATTCCTACATGTACGGATAGATCGATCGCCCCCCACAAATAAAAAAAAAATCAGGGCCGGCGCACGCAAGGGACGGAAGAAGGAGATCAAGGTGGGAGAGCGGCAGAAGCGTACGCTCCAGGTGAGCGAGGTTGCCCGAGGTCGCCGCGCCGAGGAGCTCCAGCTGCGGCGTCCCGCGAGCTGCATGGAGTGGAGGAGGTGAATCAAGTGAGATTAGGTTCGGGTTTTCGGCGGCTGAAGGAGGGGGGGGGGCTCACCGTAGGGGAAATCGTGGGTAGGGCGCACCATGGCGGCGGGGTGGGACTGGTGCGAGGTGGTACGGTTTCGTCGGAGTGGAGAGGGGGAGTGGGAGTGGGAGGAGCGAGTGTCGGCGGCTCAACTCGTGAATGAATGCGGGGGTCGGAGGATTCGGAGGTAGGAGCAGCGCAAAAGGAGCTCTTTTTGGACGAAGAACAGCCATTTGGCGGTAATTGAACTAGGCTAAGATAATGCTAAAAAAAAACTAGGCTAAGATAGGAGGAACTCGGACCGTTGGATGAGCCAAAACGTTGTGGACGCATCTCAGCCGTTAGCATAGACTGAATCAGAACAGATGATTCTAAAGATCCCGACGTTTCTCCCCGCCCGAAAACAAGACATCGGGCTTGAATAGCGGAAAGGTTGACTGGATGAACTTTGCCCTCCCATGTTGCGTCACCCGACTTGAAGATTTTTCTATGGTATGAGCTACTACACCACTGCAATGTTGTGGTCGCCATTGTTGTGGGGACTCTAGCGCTGTTGAGGAACCGCGAAGGGATATGCTTTGATCTTGCCGTCGGGTGTGAGCACAAGGAGTTGAGGATTGGGGACATTGACTGGGCCATGTGCTTCTTAAGTTGATTCACATGGTTGTGGAATTTAGTACCCTTCGAAAGTTGGAGTTTGTAAGCCACTTAGCTGATGTGTTGCAATATCCAAAGTAGCCCAAGAGTAATAAGCTACTAAACTTTTACTTCCACGTATCACCGTGGAGAACTCAAACATATGCAACAAATGCAATGGCAAGGGCACACGGAGTGTCCAAGTCCTTCTCTTCCAAATCCCACCACAACAACAAAAGCTATGGAGGAATATGAGAGGAAGAACGAAGAAGAGAACACAAAGAACTCCAATACTAGATCCAAAGGGTTACCCTCACTTAGAGAAAAATGGATTGGTGAAAATGTGGATCTAGATCTTCTCTCTCTCTCTTCCCTTAAAAACAAGCAAAAATCATGGGAGGAATAGAGAGAAGGCAAACGGTACTACCGCTCAGGGCAGTGGTACTACTGCTTAGAGCGGTTGTCGGTGTCAAAACTGGCGGATCTCGGGTAGGGGGTCCCGAACTGTGCGTCCAGGCGGATGGTAACAGGAGACAAGGGACACGATGTTTTTACCCAGATTCGGGCCCTCTCGATGGAGGTAAAACCCTACTCCTGCTTGATTGATATTGATGATATGGGTAGTACAAGAGTGGATCTACCATGAGATCAAGGAGGCTAAACCCTAGAAGCTAGCCTATGGTATGATTGTTGTAATGGTTGTTCGTCCTACGGACTAAAACCCTCCGATTTATATAGGCACCGGAGAGGGCTAGGGTTACACAGAGTCGGTTACAATGGTAGGAGATCTACATATCCAGTCGCCAAGCTTGCCTTCCACGCCAAGGAAAGTCCCATCCGGACACGGGACGAAGTCTTCAATCTTGTATCTTCATAGTCTTGGAGTCCGGCCGATGATGATAGTCCGGCTATCCGGACACCCCCTAGTCCAGGACTCCCTCAGTAGCCCCCGAACCAGGCTTCAATGACGGCAAGTCCATCGCATATATAGTCTTCGACGTTGCAAAGCGGGTTCTTCTCCAAATTCCATGTGCTTGCCAAATAGTGTCCGGCTCCCTTACAAATGTTGCGCTCCTTGGCTTCCACGCCCAATAATGGTCCTCTTCCACGCGTCGCACGAATGCGAAAAGCCAGGGTATCTTTTATGTTTTACCCCTAGCTGCGCAAATAATCTGCCTATAAGAGAGATAAGAATCCAGATCCAAATCACACCATCCTCCTTCCGCGAGTACTCATCGGAGCACTTCTGACCTAAAACCCATTCCATCATGGACCGTCGACGCGGCTCCTCCTCTCGCGCTCCCAGCCGTCCGCTAGGAGATTGGAGGAGATGTTCAGTTCCGCATAACGAGCTGGTGAAGCTTCAAGCGGAGGGATATCTTCCTCCGGCCTTTATGGTCCCGGTTCGAGCCGGGCTGGCCACCTACAAAGGTGGGAAGCAAGCGGAGGCCACCCCTAGCCCCTCTAAAGGAGAGCGGGTGTGTTTCGTCCCCTATCTAATAAGGGGGCTTGGATTTCCCGTACATCCGTTCCTCCGCGGGCTTCTGGAGTTCTATGGACTCCAGCTCCATCACCTCACGCCCGCCTCTATCCTGCACATCGCGGGTTTTGTAGCTCTTTGCGAGCTATTCCTGGGCATCGAGCCCCATTTTGCGCTATGGAAGAGGCTATTCTGCCTCGTACCCCGTTCTCACGAGGGGTCAATATATCAAGTGGGCGGTGCCGAAATATGGTGCATCGCCGGGACCGGATATCCATCTGGAACCCCAAAGAAGGCGTCCAAGGCGGCCTTGGAATGGTTCTATGTAGAAGACGCTCCACTGCCGGACCCAGTTCGGATCGGCCTCCCAGAGTTTAGTAGGGCTCCTCTGAAGAAACGCCTAAGTTGGCGCCCGCGGAGCCCTCAACTGGAGGAAAATAAGGGCGTCCATTATTTGATGGGCCGGATAAGGTTGCTGGCCCATTCCGGATTGACCATGATTGGATTCATGGCCACGTGCATAATGCGGGGGGTGCAGCCGCTGCAATACAGGGGCCACCCCATGTGGGATTTCAACGGGGAAAATGATGCCACCCGTCATGGCCGCAAAGGGCCGGAGTCGGACGAAGATCTGGTGAAGATTCTTTCCGGCTTGTACAAGGGGGAGAAGGAGGACTTCCTCCAGACGAGCCCATTGAATGGGTTCTCCATGAATAACCCTCGGCGCTAGGTAAGCGGACATTTTATTTATCCGACCCATGCCTTCAAAGTGTAAGTTCCTTACTTTACGATTTCGACGCAGGAGCTGCGTCGGGATGTGGAGGGCATACATAGTCCGGCTCCACAACCCGAGGATCCAGGAAGATCCCTTGATCCGGCCTTCGAAGAGGATCCGGACATAAAGGTGGAGCTAATCGACGGGGTGTTCCACCAACTCAGCATGGACAATGCTCTAGTCGCCATTACGGCTGACTACCCCGGCTTGTTACCGGCTTCCCAGGTACTTATGACCGAAGTCCTGACACCATTATTTCATCCTTGCGCATACCTGACCACCGTATACAATGGTGTCTTGCAGGAGGTGCCTTCGAGGCGGGAAGCCGAACCCACGGCAGCTGACCAACAAGGGTCAGTCCGACCCCGCAGGCGGAAGAGGGGTGCGGTGCGAATCGAAACGTCACCGCAACAGTATAGCTTGCGACTGTTATTTACGAAAAGATTCCTAGGGGGTGTATTAATGCTCGTGACTTTTTCAGGAGAAAGAGCGCCGCCGGATGTGCCCGGCGAGGTTGCCACCAAGCCTCCGCCACCGGGCTCCACCACAGTGTCGGAGGGGAGGCGAGCAAAGCGCGAGCGGATACTCCTCAATGGAGGATGCCGACAGCTATCCGCCACCAGTGTCTCGAGGTGGAGGCGCCATGAACCATAGGCGCCGTCGGACAATTTTTCATGACGCGTGTCTCTCCCCTGAGGCGTTGAATGCCTTTAACGCAGGAGACGCGCACCTCCATGCTGCTCAAGATGGTTTGACCAGAGCCACGAAGTAGTATGTAAAAGACATACGGGTAAGGGATTATAATAGCGGTATATGCCAGTAGCCCCCGAGACTTAAAGTAGTTAAAATAACTGATTTAAGGATCTTTGAATGTGCAGGATCTTACAGAGAAGAATACCCGATTGTCCCAGGAGCTACAAGAGTGCAAGGCCCAACTTGAGGCCACACTTGCTGCCGTAGGAGGAGACATAGAGACCCCTCCTGGTAACACATTATTTCGAAAAGATAAGCGGTGTGCGGCGTGCGTGTAAGTCTGACAATGATATTGCAGATGGTGCGGATGGATCCGGACAAGCAACACCTCGCGCCACGGTGAAGGCGGCGAGAGGTGCTTATGAAGGTGCAGCAGAGAGGAACAAACTCCAGGATGCCCACACCTAGCTTGGGGAAGAGCTGAAAGGTGTTCGGGCCGAGCTGTCTGGCTCCGTGAAGGAGAATCAGCGGCTTCGTCGCGGCATCTATGGTAAGTGCTTGAGCAAATTATTTTGAAAAGAAGAGTTCGGCGAGGAAGCCTATTGACAGAAATTTGTCTGTAGGTGCGCTCATAGGTCGCCCTGCGGAGGAAATGCCCGATTCGACGGGTGATCAACTTCCCGAGCTGGTGCAACTGCTCGATCGTGTTCGGCAGGCGATGAGTGGCGTCGTCCAGGCCCTATGGCCATCCGTCTCCCTACCCGAGGGCCTTGGAGAGCTTGCGGAGAAGCTTCAGGGAGCGCGACAGCGCTTCCGTTTATGGAAGATATCTGCCTGCCGTCAAAGTGCCAGGGAGGCCTGGGCCATGGTGAAGACGCGGTACAAGAAGGCGGATCCAAACCACATGGCCGAGGTCGGACCTGTGGGGCCTGATGGGAAGGAGATCCTTGTGAGCTTAGTGTACGGTCAAGTAGAGTTGGCCGCTAAGTATTCCCAATGGGACTGTAAATTAAACATCCTGTTAGACGGGATTGAGGAGGAGTACAGTCAATCAATTTGACGATGTATTTAAAATGACATGTGAAATGCCTTCTAGCCGGATTGTAGATCGTTTGTCTTTGCCAACCTTTTCGCTTCGACCTCGGGACCCTAGAGTCCGGAGTGTGTCCGAATACCTTCTCGGTTATGACAAAACCTGGGCATGCATGGAGACCAGGCGTAGGGGTCATTAGTGCTTTATCAGACAAGTGCCCAACTAGTTATGTTATATTACATGGTTAGTAAGAAACATCTTCCAGGGAGAATAGTTCCGTTAAGGGTTCCTTTCACAGGAGGCATGCCCTAAAGTGCATGTCCGGACTGCAAAAAAAGCAGGAAAACATCTGGGTGCAGATAGATAAATGTTTAAAAATCGTCTTCCAAGTCACCGATCGAATATTCTCTTAAAACGCTAGCTTCGGCTTCACCCGGTCGAGGTACACATCCGGTGACCGGCAATAACAATCGCAGAGGTGCTCCTTTACCTCCTAGCCGAACAATCGGGAGCGAGGGGTAAGCACAGAGCGAGCAACCCAACTTGGCCAAAACTTAAGTCATATCGATGCATATAATGGTGAATAAAAGGTACATGTGGAAGTTTGACACATGTGATGGGCATGAAGCCCTTATAAGTAAGCTTCTGTTAGAGAAGCCCCCATGTATAATGAGTGCGGGTAGCACATCAAAAGTCGCGTCTGAACAATGCATAAATAGGCCCTCAAGGGATTTTATAAAAAAGGTAGGAGAAGGAAGAGAAACAAAAGACAGCTGAATTGTGAAAATGTGGAGGAAGGAGACGAACTCTTAGTCCGGCGCTAGGCGTAGAATCTTCGGAGGCGGGCTGCGTTCCATGGGTTCGGCTCGAGTCGGTTATCCGATGCATTCCGCAGACGGTATGCTCCGCCGGTCAGGACTTGGTCGATGATGAAGGGACCTTCCCATTTGGGCTTGAGTTTGTCCTTTTTCTTGTCCGGCAGGCGTAGAACTAGTTCGCCAACATTGTAAGTTTTAGCCCGTACTTCTCTGCTTTGATATCTTCGATCCTACCGCTGATAGAATGCGGAACGGGCCTTTGCCACGTCGTGTTCCTCCTCCAATGCGTCCAAGCTGTCCTGCCGATCCAGCTCGGCTTCTCTTTCTTCGTACATGCGCACTCGAGGTGAGTCATGAATTATGTCGCAGGGCAAAACTGCCTCTGCGCCGTATACCATAAAGAATGGTGTGAAACCGGTAGTACGGTTTGGCGTGGTCCGCAGCCCCCAGAGCACGGAGTCGAGCTCCTCTACCCAGTGTGTATTGGATTCCGTAAGGGACCGCACTAGCCTGGGTTTGATGCCGCTCATTATTAGACCATTTGCTCGTTCCACTTGACCGTTGGTTTGAGGGTGGTAAACTGAAGCGTAGTCGAGCTTAATGCCCATATTATTGCACCAGAGTTTGACCTCATCGGCCGTGAAGTTCGTGCCGTTATCGGTAATGATCTTTGTGGGGACGCCGTAACGGTGTACTACCCGGATATGAAGTCTATCACTGGTCGGACTCTGCCGTTTTAAGCGGCTTAGCCTCTATCCACTTGGTGAATTTATCCACCATGACCAGTGAGGTATTTTTGCTTGTGGGTTCCCCCTTTAAGGGGTCCAACCATGTCAAGCCCCGGACCATGAACGACCGGGTAATGGGTATAGTTTTGAGGCGGTGGGTGGCATATGTCTCGATTAGCAAAGAGCTAACAACCAACGCATCTTTGGACTAAGTCACGAGCATCTGCACGGGCGTCGGCCAATAAAATCCTGACGGAATGCCTTGCCTACAAGGGCCGGGCTGCGGCGTGGTGTCCGCCTAGTCCGGCATGAATTTCAGCCGAAGGTTTTGCCCTTCCTCTTGGAGATACACCTTTGAAGGACTCGGTTGTGATTTTCTTATAAAGTTCTCCCTCGTGGACCTTGTAGGCTTTAGATCGCCGAACTATGCGTGGGCCTCATTTTGGTCTTCGGAAGTTCTGCCTAATTAAGTAGGCTAGGAATGGCTCTATCCACTGGGTGATTACTGCCATTATTTCGTGGGCTGAAGGTGTTATTTCATCGGCTGAGCCGCCGATTATGTCAGATTGTTCTGTGTTGGGTGGTGCGCCTGCTTCCGGGTTGTTATTTTCGGACTCCTCTTCCCATAGTACGGATGGCTTAAAGAGCCATTCCACAAAGATGTTTGGAGGGACAGCGTCGCGTTTCACGCTGATACGTGCCAATACGTCGGTTGCTTGGTTATTATCCTGCTACGTGGTGGAATTGAGTCCTTGAACCGGTGACATTTTAGGACAGCGTTACGATAGGCTGCCATTTTCGGATCCTTGGCGTCAAAGTCTCCATTTACTTGGGATATTGCAAGGTTTGAATCCCCGCGCACCTCTAGGCGTTGAATGCCCATGGAGATTGCCATCTGGAGGCCATGTAGGAGGGCCTTGTATTCGGCTGCATTGTTGGAGTCCGTGTACATTATCTGAAGTACGTATTGGACTGTGTCCCCGGTTGGGGACGTCAATACGACGCCAGCCCCCAAGCCGGCCAACATTTTGGAGCCGTCGAAATGCATAATCCAATTGGAGTATGTGCCGTACTCTTTAGGGAGTTAAACTTCATCCATTCAGCGACAAAGTCAGCCAAGACTTGTGACTTTATAGCTCGCCGAGGTTTGTAAGTTATATCGAATGGTAAGAGCTCAATGGCCCATTTGCAATCCTTCCGTTGCGTCGCGGTTGTTTATAATGTCGTTGAGGGGCACCGGAGGCCATTGTTATCGAACACTCTTGAAAGTAGTGTCGAGCTTCGGGATGCCATGAACACCGCGTCGCTATCTTTTGATAGTGCGGTGCGGACTTGCGAGGGGTTAAGGCGGTGGATCGTAGTACAATTGGTTTTGAAGAGAATTTATGCCCTTACATTTCTCGTTCGACGGCGAGCACCGCGCTTACAACTTGATGTGTTGCCGCGATATATAACAACATTGGTTCGCCCAGGTTAGGCGCAGCCAGGACCGGATTTGTTGCCAATATGGCCTTGATTTCTTCGAGTCCGGTAGTGGCAGCATCCGTCCACTCGAAGTGTTCGGTGCGCCTGAGGAGGCGATAGAGGGGCAATGCCTTTTCTCCCAAATGGGAGATGAAGCGGCTTAGAGCCGCCACGCATCCAGTCAATTTTTGTATTTGTTTGAGGTCTTTTGGAATATCCAGCTGTGACAAAGCTCGGATCTTGGCTGGGTTTGCTTCGATTCTTCTACAGGATATGATGAAGCCCAGGAGCTTTCTGGCTGGTACGCCGAAAACGCATTTTTCTGGATTCAGCTTGATGTCATATGCTCGGAGGTTGTCGAATGTGAGCCGCAAATCGTCTACTAGAGTTTCGACGTGTTTGGTTTTGACGACTACGTCGTCTATGTATGCCTCTACTGTTTTGCCGATCTGGGTAGCCATACATGTCTGAATCATGCGCTGATATGTTGCGCCGGCGTTTTTGAGTCCGAAGGGCATCGTGTTGAAGCAGAATGGTCCATATGGAGTAATGAATGCCGTTGCGGCTTGGTCCGCCTCCGCCATCTTAATTTGATGGTAGCTGGAGTATGCGTCAAGGAAGCACAATGAATCGTGCCCTGTAGTAGCATCGATTATTTGGTCGATGCGGGGGAGGGGGAAGGGATCCTTTGGGCAGGCCTTGTTGAGGTCTTTAAAATCGACACATAGGCGCCAGGATTTATCCTTCTTTGGTACCATTACCAGGTTTGCTAGCCAGTCCGGATGTTTGATGTCTCGATGAATCCGGCTTCGATGGTTTGGCTAGCTCTTCTCCCATTGCTGTCTTTTGGGTTGGAAAATCGCCGAAGAGCCTGTTTGGTGGCTTGAATCCTTTAAGATGTTTAGGCTGTGTTACGCCAATCTGCGTGGGATTCTGGCATATCTGAAGGTGCTAGGCAAAGATGTCCCAATTTTCGAAGGAATTCTCGTAGTCGGCATCTACATCGGGGTTCAACCGTGCCCGATGGAGGCCGTCTTTGTTGGGTCCGTTGGATGGACTGGAATTTGACTATTTAAATCAATTTGGTTTAAAGGAGGTGGACTTGGATCTCTTATCGAGTATCACATCATCCCTATTCACCGTGAGAGCCTTGTGTGATGAGTTCCTCTGCACCTAGGGCTTGGATAGTGCCTCCGGGGCTAATCGGCTGTCTTGTTTTCGCGCGGAGTCTTTGTGACCGGATCACTAACGAGAGTGATTATTCCGCCGGGCCCGGGCATCTTAAGCTTCATGTACCCGTAATGGGGTATGGCTTGAAAAATTGTGAATGCCTCCCGTCCTAATATAGCGTGATATCCATCGCTGAGCGGGCCACTTGGAATGTGACCTCTTGGACCTGTAATTGTCCGTGAGCGAACACCACATCAAGTGTGATTTTTCCTGTGCAGCGTGCTTCCCGGCTAGGGATTATTCCTCTAAAGGTTGTGCTGCTTCGCTCAATGCGGCTCTAGTCTATTTCCGTTTTTTGAAGAGTTTCCTCGTAGATGAGGTTTAATCCGCTGCCGCCATCCATGAGTACCTTGGTAAAGCGAAAGTCGTCCACTATTGGACCGAGGACCAATGCGGTGGTGCTCGGGCTGTTGAATTTAGGTTAAATCATTGGCGTTGAAGGTGATAGCCATGCCGCTCCATGGATTTGTTGTTGCTACTTGGTAGACTTCGGCGAGGCTGCGGATTGTTCGTTTCCGCATATTATTTGATGCGAAAGTCTCGAAGACTGTTGACACCGTACTGGTACTGTTGGAGTGGCTCTCCGGGGCTAGAAGCTCTTCGCCACTTTTGGCCACCTGCCGCAGTATCCAACATGCTCAAAGGCTATGTGTTGGAGTGGCGTATACATCTTGTGAATTTTACGAGGTCGTGAGCCATCCCTCCAGTATGGTTCCGTGCCCTTTATGGGGTTTTAGCTTTTTGGTTTTTGTACCTGGTGCCTGAGTGTGATGCACCCTTTTGTTACGGACTAGGGTTGTATTTAGGGCCGGATTGTCCCAAAACTTAGTTTCGGTTTTCCGGAAACTCTCCATCGCCTGATACTTTCGTACTATGGGCCTTGATTGAGAAGCGTGTAATTTCACGGCGACTGACGGTGTTCAAGATTCCCTCATCCGTGCAATTATTGCAGAAAATTGAAATTGCGTTTTCCTCTCGGCAGTCCTTTATCCTGTCCATAACCAGGAGGAATCTGGCCCAGTAATGATGTACTGTTTCAGCGGGCTCTTGCCGGATTTGAGATAGATCGCATATATGCGGGTGGGTGGGTGGAATTGAATCGGAACCCTACCCATCTCGAGGCTCAAGGGCGAAAAGTTTCGGTTGGAAGCTTGGATTGCTGGACATTGTCCAACGAGTCCGGTCCGATGCCTGACTTTAGGTTCAGTGCTTGATCGAAGTCCGTTCCTCCGCGGGAATCCGGCATGGAGGGTTTGGGAGTCCGGACATGACTAGTTTTCAATATAGGAGAAGAGTCGCCGCGTTGTTCCTCTACCACATAGCGTGGTGGGTAACACGGGAGAGTTAATCTCTCTCGGTCGGTTTTAAGCCCAATCGATTGTAGTCTCATGGCGACTCCGAGGGCGGCGAGGCGATCCAAGAGCTCGTTTACGGACGAGAGCTCTATTGGATCCAGCTGCTCGGCGAATTCCGAGTTGACGTGAAGATTGCTTTTGATGACCCGAGAGGTCATCGTCGAAGCGGTGGCCGAACATGCGGTCATGAGAAAACCACCCAACCGGATAGTTTGGCCGGCGGCCAAGGCTCCTTTGGCGAAGATACCGTCTTTAAAGACGGGAAGAGGCATCTTTCCTATCGGTGGCGGCACAGAGGAACTCTCAATGAAAGCACCAATGTCGGTGTCAAAACCGGCGGATCTCGGTAGGGGTCCCGAACGTGCGTCTAGGCGGATGGTAACAGGAGACAAGGGACACGATGTTTTTGCGAGTTCGGGCCCTCTCGATGGAGGTAAAACCCTACTCTGCTTGATTGATATTGATGATATGGGTAGTACAAGAGTGGATCTACCACGAGATCAAGGAGGCTAAACCCTAGAAGCTAGCCTATGGTATGATTGTTGTAATGGTTGTTCGTCCTACGGACTAAAACCCTCCGGTTTATATAGGCACCGGAGAGGGCTAGGGTTACACAGAGTCGGTTACAATGGTAGGAGATCTACATATCCATATCGCCAAGCTTGCCTTCCACGCCAAGGAAAGTCCCATCCGGACACGGGAGTCTTCAATCTTGTATCTTCATAGTCTTGGAGTCCGGCCGATGATGATAGTCTAGCTATCCGGACACCCCCTAGTCCAGGACTCCCTCAGTGGTAGTTCCAGTTGTTGCCTGATAACCCACAAGTATAGGGTATCGCAACAGTTTTCGAGGGTAGAGTATTCAACCCAAATTTATTGATTCGACACAAGGGGAGCCAAAAGAATATTGGTAAGTGTTAGCAGTTGAGTTGTCAATTCAACCACACCTGGAGATTAAATATCTACAACAAAGTGATCAGTAGCACAACAATATGATAGTTCTGATAGCAATGATAACAGTAGTGGTAACTGTAACAACAGTAACAATTTTGTAGCAGTTGGAATAGTAGCAATAGCAATAGTAACTTAGCAAGAATAGTATGTGGAAAAACTCGTAGGCATTGGATCGGTGAATTCCTTAGGTGATATTCATCATATAATAGTCATAACCTAGGATGACACAGAACTAGCTCTAGTTCATTAATATAATGTGGGAATATATTTCGTAAATAGTCATACGTGCTTATGGAAAAGAACTTGCATTACATTTTTTGTCCTATCCTCCTGTGGCAGCGCGGTCCATATAAAAACCCAGGGATATTAAGGCCTCCTTGAGGGGGTCCTGGATTAAGGGGTCCTCGGACAGCCGGACTATATACTTTGGCCGGACTGTTGGACTATGAAGATACAAGATAGAAGACTTCGTCCCGTGTCCGGATGGGACTCTCCTTTGCATGGAAGGCAAGCTTGGCAATTCGGATATGTAGATTCCTTTCTCTGTAACCGACTTTGTACAACCCTAGCCTCCCAAGTGTCTATATAAACAGGAGGGTCTAGGCTTCTAGGGTTTAGCCACAACAATCATAACCTCATAGGCTAGACTTCTAGGGTTTAGCCATTACAATCTCGTGGTAGATCAACTCTTGTAATACTCATATTCATCAAGATCAATCAAGCAGGAAGTAGGGTATTACCTCCATAGAGAGGGCCCGAACCTGGGTAAACATCATGTTCCCCGCCTCCTGTTACCATTAGCCTTAGACGCACAGTTCGGGACCCCCTACCCGAGATTCGCCGGTTTTGACACCGACATTGGTGCTTTCATTGAGAGTTCTGCTGCCTCGTCACCAGAAGGCTTGATGGCCCCATCAATCATCTACAACAACGCAGTCCAGGGGGAGATCTTCCTCCCCGGACAGATCTTCGTATTCGGCGGCTTCGCACTGCGGGCCAACTTGCTTGGCCATCTAGAGCAGATCGATAGCTACGCCCCTGGCCATCAGGTCAGATTTGGAAGCCTGAATTTTGTGGCCGATATCCGTGGAGAGTTGATCTTCGACGGGTTCGAACATCCGATAGCTACGCCCAGCCATCAGTCGATTTGGAAGCCTGGCCGATATCCGGCCACCATGATGAACATGACTTAGACCGCCTGTACGAAACTTGACAGGCGGTCTACCGGTGCTATACCAAGGCCGCTTGGCAAACCTCGGGCCATTCCGAGAAAGTTTAACACCCGCTCACGAAGAGAGGCGAGAAGGGGAACGCCGGAGGACTAGGAGTGTCGGATTGCAAAACGGACAACGGGGAAAATGCTCGGATGCAAGAAACGAACACGTATGCAAAAAGAAATGCACATGATGACATGATAAAATGCAACACGCAAGCAAACGACATGGCAAAGACGGCGAATAACTGGCGGACACCTGGCGGATCGAATCCGGGGCGTTACACCGCCTCCTGTTACCATTAGCCTTAGACGCACAGTTCGGGACCCCCTACCCGAGATCCGTCGGTTTTGACACCGACATTGGTGCTGCCTCGCCACCGAAGGCTTGATGGCCCCATTAATCATCTACAACAACGCAGTCGAGATCTTCCTCCCGGAGATCTTCAGATTCGGGCGGTTTCGCGATGCGGGCCAACTTGCTTGGCCATCTAGAGCAGATCGATAGCTACGCAGATTTGAAGCCTGAATTTTGTGGCGATATCCGTGGAGAGTTGATCTTGACGGGTTCGAGCCCACGCCTCGCCACCATGATGAACATGACTTAGATCATCCGCGCGCGAGAGATAAGCGCTGTGACCGCCCGCCCTAGAGCTACGCCGTCTCAAGACGGAAGCTTAACCCCGCCACGGAGGCCGCAGACTCAGCGGCGCTCGAGCTGTACACAGGCCTAACATCGAGCCGGGCCTGTGTAACGGGAACCTCGGACTCGTCTCCGGCCATGTGTTCCAGACCGCGTGCATCCACGTCCATCGAACCTGATTGGGCGCCGGTCTTGGAGTTCAGCTCCGCGGACATCTTCCTGCACTCGCCTTTTGGCGATGTATTAAACTCATTAAAATCCCTCTCCTTGTCAGGGGACTCTCGGCGAACTATGTTCGGCTCGAATGAGAAGCGGACGACGAAGAACTTCGTTTCCCACCCACCACCCACTTCATTGCCACTATCGAGGACGTAACCGACACGCTCGATTATGGCTTTGAAGACATCGACAGTATGGACGACAATGCCGGAGGGGAGCAGGCACAAAAACCACCACCCTTAGGGCAGTGGACGGCTACATCCTCATACGATATATACATGGTGGACACACCCAAGGAGAAGGAGGCCGACGACGATAATAGCATGCCTGTCGATGAACCCCCCCCCCCCCCAAGCGCCGGCGTCAGAAGCGCCGACCTCGATCCGACAAAAGGAAAAACAACAACATTGTCACAGACAACGATGATAATCTGAACCAAGCTGAGGACCCCGCGGGCCCAGCATTGGAGCAGGGCATGCGAGAGGATGGAAAACACAATACGGAGATGCTGTCTGACCACAACGATGCCGAAGATAGCAATTAACAACCTGTCTCTGAAGAGGAGATCAGCCTAGGCGACGACGAATTCGTCATCCCCGAAGAACCATTAAAACAAGAACGCCTCCATCAAAGGCTTATCGCCACTGTAAGGAGCCTGAAGAAGCAGAAGCAGCGGCATAAAGCTACACAGGATACGCTCAATGACAGATGGAACGAAGTGCTAGACGCTGAGGAAAAATACGGCGGTAATCGCTAAGCAAAGAGATATCCTAAACGTAAGCTGCTGCCCGAATTCGACGACGAGGCTATTGCGCCTATACCACCGAAAACGATACGGCCGGCATGCCGGACCGACCACCTCACGGTCGAGACAGAGCGGCTAGCAATGCCGTACACAAGCCCGCACCCCCTCCCCGTAAAGGAAGGAAGGTTGCAGACCAGGACAAGAAACATGATGTACGTGAGGACCTGGGCAAAAAATCCGAGGCGGTTCTCCCTAGTGACATCCGTCATGACTCGCCCCGCGTGGCGGCTTATGTTGAGGCTGATAATGAACAAGCGCGTGAGGATGCACTTGACCTGTTAGATGAAAAGTGTGATTTGGCAACAGCCCGCTCGGCGATTTACCAACATGACCTGCGCCGCTATCACAGCCGTCGGGTTAAGTCTGGAACCTTTCAGGAAGGTGATTTGGTGCTCCGGCTCATCCAAGATCAAACTGATGCACACAAGTTATCCCCACCTTGGGAAGGGCCCTTTATGGTCAGCAAGAACTTGAACAACGGGTCATACTACCTTATCGATGTTCGAGAGCACAAAGACTCACGTAAGTCAAAGGAGGAGACCCACCGGTCGTGGAATATCGCTCATCTGCGACCTTACTACACTTGAGCCACCGGCTCTCATGATGTACATATTTTGACGATGTATATATCATGATAAGTAATAAAGCAGGACCTCTGTCCTTTTCATCCTCAATGATCATATGTCTTCATCATCATCATTTCAAACGACCAATTGGGGGCTGATCATATTCGAATCTAGCTTAACCCTCTTGGTCCGCTCATATCGTATTCAAATCTAGTTTTTAAAACTCATGATCACTAGGGGGCTTCCTGTTCAAACATAGGTCATATTTGAACCAAAGAGAACATAGCTGTCGGTACCCTTTTGATTAGCACACCTCCAAACTCACTAGGGGGCTTCTTGGTCGTATTCAAATCATAGCTTAACCCCTTTTGGGTCCGACTTTGATCGTATTCGAATCAGAGTCGTTAAAAAACTCTCAAGGTCATTTGGGGGCTTCCTGTTCAAACATAGGTCATATTCAAACCAAAGAGAACATAGCTGTCGGTACCCTCTTGATCGGCGCAACGCCAAAGCCACTAGGGGCTACATGATCGTATTCAAATCCTAGCTTAACCCCTTTGGGACGGTTTACTGATCGTATTCGAATCAGAAGCCTCGATTTTTTCTTTCTATTTGGTTTACGTTTTTGTTTGAAAGCAACCTTCGTTTTGTCTTGAGACTTTTTTGTTCAAAGATCTAAGTGTCAGTGTGGTTTAAAGTTAACCCGGCTTGATTTTGGATGATAAGTCGTTGACATATGACAATCGTCATATATTTGGAAGTGTTGGTTTCCAAAGATTGGGTTATCACTCTTACTGATCGGGTCACATAAACCGGCAGTACAAGTTAAAAAATCACAGGTATGATATTATAGTTGTGTTTCAAAGCTATATTTCACAACAGTTTTATCTGTGACTCTTTGTTCCATATTAGAGGTTATATGTAAAGATATTATGACCCGCCCTGCGGTAAGCCGCCAAGGGTTTTCTTGTGATCTGTTTCTATGTGCAGGGCAGGTTAAAGACCTTCTTAAGCATAGGAAAGATAGATGATATGTATAAAAAGGGGCGAATATGCGACGGCGGCTTAACAGTGTTGAGCACCAAAACATGCACGATGGCACGACAAAGCAAAGTTATTTCTACCCTATTACATGACTCCCCGAGTCCAAATGATTAAATTATTTTTTTCAGCGGGTTACAAATATGAGCTGCTGGCGGATCAACCCTCTTGTTGGCCTGAAGCTTCCGGGTCAACCCTTTCCACTCCTTCGTCCTGTTCCCTGTCCTGGAAGGTTGATGATGACCAGTCAATGCCATTCAAAGCTTCAAATTCAGCTTCATCATCAATTAATCTGGCGGGTCAACTTTAGGGGCGAAGGTATGCTTACGGATTGGTGGGATCAGGTTGGTCACTTTATAATGAGGCGTTGGTATCCTCCGATTCTCTGCATCATAACCTGACTGGTACTTGGTGAGATCCGCTTCATCAGCAATCAGTGTGGCCATAGGGCGTATTTCCCTCACACAAGTGGCGCAGTCCTCCTGTTCAAATGGTGTGCCATCCTCCTTAAGGCTTGGATACCCAATGGCGATGTCGGCCGGGTCTAGTTCCGGTAGCCAAGCTTTGGCCCGGCTTAATGCGGCCACGGCTCCGGCTCTTGCAGACGATCGCCTTAGTTCAGTGAACCACTGGGGCAGCACAGAAAGCTTCCTTAGTACATCCGCCAAGAGTGTGGGGACTTCATTTGAAAGGGCCACTGTGGCTAAGGCACGCTGAGATCTGGTGTAGAGTTGTTCCACCAGCGTGTAAACCGCCTTCAGCTTTATCAACATGTCTTGGTTAAGATTTGAACTCCTCGGGCCTGCGTAATAATGTCAGGTGAGTTAATAACAATTTATATGATCATTGGAAAGATTCAAGTATTTAACACTTGTAGGGCGACTTACCAAAGATTGCTGAGACCATCTGAGATACATGGCGTTTTAAGTCGGATAATTCGACGGTCGCCTCTTCAGGAGCCGCCTCTGCCTTCTCAGCTCGATTGGTCAAAGCAATCTTTTCTTCAGCCCAGGCCTTTTTCTCCATTTTAAAGTCCTTTTTCAGTTTCTCTTGTTCAGATACACTAAATTCAAATTTGGAGTTGGCTCTTTGGGTTTCCGTTTCTTGTGCTTCTAGGCGGTTCTTCAAGTCAGACACTCATGGTTCAAAGCTCCACTTCCTTTCTAAAACATCAGAGCATCTACTGCCGTATTAGATCATGCCAATTTTGGGTAGTCCGATGGCATTTGTTAATGTAGTACTGACGCTTTGTGTTGCATCGTCAAGATAGTTTACGATGCACGTCGTGTATGGATTCAAAGTTTGCTAAATGAGGTACCTGGTTGTGGAAACAAAAATTTGAGAGGTGACCAATCACTGTCTGCGGACACGCCCAGGGGCGTCCGCCGACATTTGAGAGCTGGATTAGTTGTCCATATCTGGACAAAGATCATCCATGGTTCCCCTTGCCCTTGTCGGTGCCTTGCCGTCTTTGTTGCGGAAGTAGTGCCCAAGATGCAAAATGGATCCAGCTGGATTTGCCCATCGCCGGAGTTGTCCGCCCCATCATTGTCTCCTCTTTGGGGAGCAATCTGGATATGGCACGGACCGCTGATACGTCTCCAACGTATCTACTTTTCCAAACACTTTTGCCCTTGTTTTGGACTCTAACTTGCATGATTTGAATGAAACTAACCCGGACTGACGCTGTTTTCAGCAGAACTACCATGATGTTGTTTTATGTGTCGAAAAGAAAAGTTCTCGGAATGTCTTGGAAATCCACGGAGGCACTTTTCAAATTTAATAACAAATTTGGCGAAAGAGTTAGTGCCAGGGGGGCCACGGCCTGTCCACGAGACAGGGGGTGCCCCCCTAGGGCGCGGCCTCCTATCTCGTGGGCCCCCTGAACCTCCTCCGACCTCAACTCCAACTCCATATATTCCGTCTCGGGGAGAAAAAAATCAAGGAGAAAGTTTCATCGCGTTTTACGACACGGAGCCACCGCCAAGCCCTAATCTCTCTCGGGAGGGCTGATCTGGAGTCCGTTCGAGGCTCCAGAGAGGGGGATTCGTCGCCATCGTCATCATCAACCATCCTCCATCACCAATTTCATGATGCTCACTGCCATGCGTGAGTAATTCCATCGTAGGCTTGCTGGACGGTGATGGGTTGGATGAGATTTACCATGTAATCAAGTTAGTTTTGTTAGGATTTGATCCCTAGTATCCACTATGTTCTGAGATTGATGTTGCTATGACTTTGCTATGCTTAATGCTTGTCACTAGGGCCCGAGTGCCATGATTTCAGATCTGAACCTATTATGTTTTCATGAATATATGTGTGTTCTTGATCCTATCTTGCAAGTCTATAGTCACCTATTATGTGTTATGATCCGACAACCCCGAAGTGACAATAATCGGGACACTTCTCGGTGATGACCGTAGTTTGAGGAGTTCATGTATTCACTATGTGTTAATGCTTTGGTTCAGTTCTCTATCAAAAGGAGGCCTTAATATCCCTTAGTTTCCGCTAGGACCCCGCTTCAACGGGAGGGTAGGACAAAAGATGTCATGCAAGTTATTTTCCATAAGTATGTATGACTATTTACGGAATACATGCCTACATTACATTGATGAATTGGAGCTAGTTCTATATCACTCTATGTTATAACTATTGCATGAGGAATCGCATCCGGCATAATTATCCATCACTGATCCATTTCCTATGAGCTTTTCACATATTAATTCTTCGCTTATTTACTTTTCCGTTGCTACTGTTACAACTACTACAAAAACCCAAAAACATTTATCTTTACTTTTGCTACCATTACCATTACTATCATACCACTTTTCTACTAAACACTTTGCTGCAGATACTAAGTTATCCAGGTGTGGTTGAATTGACAACTCAACTGCTAATACTCAAGAATATTCTTTGGCTCCCCTTGTGTCGAATCAATAAATTTGGGTTGAATACTCTACCCTCGAAAGCTGTTGCGATCCCCTATACTTGTGGGTTATCAAGACTAATTTCTGGCGCCGTTGCCGGGGAGCATAGCTCTATTCTCTGAGTCACTTGGGATTTATATCTGTTGATCACCATGAAGAACTTGAAAGACGACCGAACTACTATTTTGCCCTCAACTACGAGGGAAGGTAAGGAACTGCCATCTAGCTCTGCACTAGATTCTCCTTCCGTTATTAGTAAGCTTGCGACACCTAAACCTACTACTGCTATGAATTCTAATATGTCGCATATTATTGATGATGCCACTTCTGCTATGCATGATGAAACTACTTGTGTGCGTGATACTACTTTGCCATTAGGTGAATTTCTTGATGAACAACTTGCTAGATTTAGGGGGAATGAAACTACTGAAGATCCTATTACTGATGATAGTGATGATGAAGGTCCCCCCAATGATTATGTATTACCTGTTGTTCCTAAGGGTTATGTTATGAATGAAAAAGCTGCTATGGAAATTCTTGCTTGCAATGATAGAAATGATCTTAATAAATTATTAGCTAAATGGAAGCAGCAGTCTCTTAATGCTAGAATGAAACCCGACCCTACTTTTGCTACTTCACCTATTTGTGTTACTGATAAGGATTATGAATTCTCTGTTGATCCTGATATTATTACTTTAGTTGAATCTGATCCTTTTTATGGCCTTGAATATGAAACTGTTGTGGCACATCTTACCAAGTTGAATGATATAGCCACCCTATTTACTCATGATGAGAAGTCTCGCTATTTATATATCCTTAAGATATTCTCGTTCTCATTAAAGGGTGATGCTAAGACTTGGTATAATTCTCTTGCTCCTGGTTGTGTGCGTAGTCCCCAGGATATGATTTATTACTTCTCTGCTAAATATTTCCCTGCTCATAAGAAACAAGCTGCCTTGTGGGAAATATATAATTTTGTGCAAATCAAAGAAGAGAGTCTCCCACAAGCTTGGGGAGGCTTCTTGATTATAATGCTTTGCTCGATCATCCTCTTAAGAAAAATGAAATACTTGATATCTTTTATAATGGACTAATCGATGCTTCCAAGGACTACTTGGATAGTTGTGCTGGTTGTGTTTTAGGAAAGAACAATCGTGAAGCTGAAATACTATTGAATAATATGTTGACTAATGAAAATAATTGGACTCTTCTGAGCCAATTCTCAAGTAATTCTGAACCAATTGAGCCAACTCCTGAGCCTATTCCTAAACCCACCCCGAAGAAGAGATGTGTTTTATTTCTCAGTCCTGAAGATATGCAAGAGGCAAAGAAATCAATGAAAGAAAAAGGCATTAAAGTTGAAGATGTTAAGAATTTACCTCCTACTGAAGAAATACATGGTCTTAATTTACTGCCTGAAGAACCACATTGTCTTGATAACCCGGCACAGGTAGTAAAGGTAAATTCTCTCCATAGATATGATAAAGTTGAAATGCCCTCTACTAAATTTCATAGCCCATGCTTAGATGAATTTGATGACTTTATGGCTAGACAAGAAAGTTTTAATGCTTATGTTGGTAGAGAGTTAAAGAATAATGCTTTCGAGATAGGACGCGTAGGTGATAATCTGGCTAGAGTTAAAGATGAACTTCACCACGTTAGCAAATATGCTTCTATGGTTGCTACTCAAGCTGAGCAAGTACTTAAAGCTCAAAATGATTTGCTTGATGAAATAAATAATAAAAATAAATTTGCTGTTAGAATGGCTACTAGAACTAGTAGAATGACTCAGGAACCTTTGTATCCTGAAGGCCACCCTAAGAGAATCGATCAAGATTCTCAGAGAAATAATTTAGAGGCACCTAGTTCTTCTAAAAAGAAGAAGAAGAAAAACGATAGAACTTTGCATGCTTCTAGTGAACCTATTGTAGACACATCTGAGAATCCTAATGATATTTCTATCTCTGATGCTGAAACATAATCAGGTGATGAACATGAACCTAGTGATAATGTTAATGATAATGTTCATGTTGATGCTCAACCTAGCAAAAACAATGATGTAGAGATTGAACCTGCTGTTGATCTTGATAACCCACAATCAAAGAATCAACGTTATGACAAGAGAGATTTTGTTGCTAGGAAGCACGGTAAAGAAAGAGAACCATGGATTCAGAAACCCATGCCCTTTCCTCCTAAACCATCCAAGTCAAAGGATGATGAGGATTTTGAGCGCTTTGCTAAAATGATTAGACCTATTTTCTTACATATGCGCTTAACTGATATGCTTAAAGTAAATCCTTATGCTAAGTACATGAAGGATATCATCACAAATAAAAGAAAGATACCGGAAGATGAAATTTCCACCATGCTTGCTAATTACACTTTTAAGGGTGGAATACCAAAGAAACTTGGAGATCCGGGGGTACCAACTATACCATGCTCTATTAAAAGAAATTCTATTAGAACTGCTTTATGTGATCTTGGAGCCGGTGTTAGTGTTATGCCTCTCTCTTTATATTGTAGACTTGAGTTGAATAAGTTGACACCTACTGAAATATCTTTGCAAATGGCTGATAAATCAACTGCTATACCTGTCGGTATTTGTGAAGATGTGCCTGTTGTGGTTGCAAATTTCACTATCTTAACGGACTTTGTTATTCTTGATATTCCTGAGGATGATAGTATGTCTATTATCCTTGGTAGACCTTTTCTTAATACTGCAGGGGCTGTTATTGATTGCAACAAAGGCAATGTCACTTTTCATGTTAATGGTAATGAGCATACGGTACACTTTCCGAGGAAACAATCTCAAGTTCATAGCATCAATTCTATTGAAAAAGTTCCAACTATCATTTTTGGAGGTTTTGAATTTCCTCTCCCTACTGTCAAGAAAAAGTATGATATTCTTGTTGTTGGGGATTTTCATATCCCCGTTGAGGTAACTTAGTGTTATTCGAAATTTCTCCGGTTCCGTGTTATTCGGAATGAGTTTGTTAACAAGACTTGATCAACCTTGTTAGTGGGTTCATTTTGATGATCACAAGATGGATGAAACTAGAAGGCACAACCTTTTGTACCCTTTTTTACTTTCTGTTATTTAGAATAAATAAAGCAAAAATACTATACTGAATATCTAATCACATGATGATGTGAACTATCGATGTTTTCAAGTGGGAATTATCGTGCAATAAAAAATAGTCCGAAAATAAAAGTGCTCCAAATGTTTCCTAACCCTGCAAATTTAGTATGATTTTTCGTTTAGTATGTTGGAATATTTGAGGATTTTAGGCACTTGAAAACACTACAGGAGGGCCATTAGCACCGGTAATGCACATCATGAAGCCTTGCAAGCCACGAGAGAGGAGGCGCCCCCATGTTGTTATGCGCGCGCAAAGATCCGTAGAATATGTAGGAACCAATATGGGCATCTCGTGGGCCCCTAGGTCATGTGGCTCCCTCCACTTATGCCAGCACGAGACCACACACTTCATCTTCTACCCAAAAATCCCCATCCAGCTCAAGCCCGAGTTCTAGCTCGTTCCTTAGCCGTGTCGGTGCCCCCTCCACCATATTCCACCTCGGTCATACTGTCGCAAGCTTTTGCTGCAATTTTCGATCTCTTAGCTCAAAGCTCCATTCGCAAAACTGCTTTGGGAGATTGTTGCTTGGTATGTGACTCCTCCATTGGTCCAATTAGTTTTTGTTCTAGTGCTTTATTCATTACAAATTTTTGCTGCATAGGTGACCATGTTCTTGAGCTTGCATGTTAAATTTTTGAGGTCCCAAGCAATTCTAATGCATGATATAGGCTCTAGGCACTTGTAGGAGTAGTTGCTATCAATCTTGTTTAGTTTTATCCACTTTTATTTTGAAGTTACTAAAATTTCAGAAATTTTCAGAAAAAGAAATACGCTTAGAAGAATGTACCAAGGTGGTTCCTCGGCAAAGAAAGGGCCAAGGATTGCCATACGTGAACAAGATGTTAATTTGCCGAGGGACGCAAATGTACGGGCTTGCGAGTGGCCATCTGATGATTTTATGGTCGAAGCAGACTTCAAGGAGGAATTTGACGCGTATGTGCATAATGCCGAGCTGGAGGACTTCTTACAAGATAAGTGTCCTCAATATTATCAATTGAGTGATTCCTTTGTGCGGAGGTTCGAATATATTTCTGCGCGTAATTCTCCTAGTGTTACGTTTGATATTTATGATACATCTTATACCATGGATTTAGAGGATTTCACAACTGCTTGCAAACTCCCGCAGTGGGGTAATGTTAATGATCCTCCCCAATCTGAAGTTAGAGATTTTCTTACTAGTATTACTGTGGGAGAATCTAGGGATGTAACACAAGCTACCATAGGGAGCATTCATTTTCCTGCTATACATTACTTTGCTCTCTTTATTGGTAGATGTATTAACGGTAAGGACGAAGCATGTCACATGTGTGCCCCTGATCTTTGTGTCCTCAAGAGTCTTTGTGTCGGGGTTATAAAGGTTATAACTTGGGGGGCAATAGTTGCACGTAGGTTGCAGAATAATAGTAGAAGGGGGGATTCATTTGGAGGAATTTATGCAACCCGTGTGGCTAATTTTCTTAATATAGCCCCACGAGAGGGGGATATGATTTTACCTCCTGTTTATTTGGATAAAGAAGCTTTGTTTGATCATCATTTTCTTGAGAGGAATGAACAATTCCTCCATTATCGAGTAATCTATGACAGACGCAACGTCGTCCCTGCTACTCTTTCGGCTCCCTACCTTTTTGATTATCAGGCAAAAGGAAGATATGTTGTCACCAGGGAAGAAGCAACTGAATTTGAGAGGGGAATGGAGGAAGCTCGCCAACACGTTGCTGCTCAGGAGGCGGTCGCCTCTTCATCTCAATACTACCCCAGTTTCACTTATGGATATCAGCCAGGCGGTCATTGGTATTAGACCAACTTAGGCCAAAAGCCTAAGCTTGGGGGAGTACGTATTTCTCACCGACTTTACATTCATGTTCACACACTAGTCGTTGGTGCTCATACTCTTTCATTGTATTAATCCATGTTAGTTTAAATTTCTTTTTCTAGTTTTCTTCTTGTGTGTTTGATAAACCTCAAGAAAAACCAAAAAAATAGTTAGTTTAATTTCCATGTTTGTAGTAGAATTAAAATGAAAACCCAAAAATATTTCTCGTTCTTCTTTTACTTGTTGGGAGCTTTCCCGTGCAAATAGTTTTATTTTCTTTTCTTTCTTTTGGGGGTCGAGAAGACCATATTGAAAATGCTTAGTGGCTCTTATATGCATGATTGTTTATTTAGCTTAGAGCCCATATTACTTGTCTTCTCTCTTGAGTTGAATGCTTGTAGATTCCAGCTTAGTCCAATGCACGTGCACTCTTATTGTTATACACATCATTCGGTCGTGCACTCATAACGCTTCCGCTTACGGTCTACGAGGGTACGTGGACAATACTCTCCCCTCTCGTTGCTATGCCATCACCATGATCTTGCGTGTGCGTAGGATTTTTTTTGAAATTACCACATTCCCCAACAGTGGCATCCGAGCCTAGGTTTTATGCGTTGATGTTATTTGCACGAGTAGAACACAAGTGAGTTGTGGGCGATACAAGTCATACTGCTTACCAGCATGTTATACTTTGGTTCGGCGGTATTGTGAGATGAAGCGGCCTGGACCGACATTACGCGTACGCTTACGCGAGACTGGTTTCACCGTTACGAGCACTCGTGCTTAAAGGTGGCTGGCGGGTGTCTGTCTCTCTCACTTTAGCTGAATCGAGGTCCTTGCGAAGGTTAAAACATCACCGACTTGACGAACTATCGTTCTGGTTTTGATGCGTAGGTAAGAATGGTTCTTGCTAAGCCCGTAGCAGCCACGTAAAATTTGCAACAACAAAGTAGAGGACGTCTAACTTGTTTTTGCAGGGCATGTTGTGATGTGATATGGTCAAGACGTGATGCTATATTTTATTGTATGAGATGATCATGTTTTGCAACCGAAGTTATCGGCAACTGGTAGCAGCCATATGGTTGTCGCTTTATTGTATGAAATGCAAACGCCCTGTAATTGCTTTACTTTATCAATAAGCGGTAGCGATAGTCGTAGAAGCAATAGATGGCGTAACGACAACGATGCTATGATGGAGATCAAGGTGTCTCATTGGTGACGATGGTGATCACGACGGTGCTTCGGAGATGGAGATCACAAGCACAAGATGACGATGGCCATATCATATCACTTATATTGATTGCATGTGATGTTTATCCTTTATGCATCTTATCTTGCTTTGATTGATGGTAGCATTTTAAGATGATCTCTCACTAAATAATCAAGAAGTGTTCTCCCTGAGTATGCACCGTTGCGAAAGTTCTTCGTCTTTGAGACACCACGTGATGATCGGGTGTGATAGGCTCTACGTTCAAATACAACGGTGCAAAACAGTTGCACACGCGAATACTCAGGTCATACTTGACGAGCCTAGCATATCTGAGATATGGCCTCGGAACACAGAGACCGAAAGGTCTAGCGTGAATCATATAGTAGATATGATCAACATAGTGATGTTCACCATTGAAACTACTCCATCTCACGTGATGATCGGACATGGTTTAGTTGATTTGGATCACGTGATCACTTAGATGACTAGAGAGATGTCTATCTAAGTGGGAGTTCTTAAGTAATATGATTAATTGAACTTAAATTTATCATGAACTTAGTCCTGGTAGTATTTGGCAAATTATGTTGTAGATCAATAGCTTGCGTTGTTGCTTTCATATGTTTGTTTTGATATGTTCCTAGAGAATAATGTGTTGAAAGATGTTAGTAGCAATGATGCGGATTGGATCCGTGATCTGAGGTTTATCCTCATTGCTGCACAGAAGAATTATGTCCTTAATGTACCGCTAGGTGACAAACCTATTGCAGGAGCGGATCTGCGGGCGTTATGAGCGTTTGACTAGCTCAATATGATGACTACTTGATAGTTTAGTGCACCATGCTTAACGGCTTAGAATCGGGACTTCAAAGATGTTTTGAACATCATGGACCATATGAGATGTTCCAGGAATTGAAGTTAATATTTCAAGCAAATACCCGAGTTGAGAGATATGAAGTCTCCAACAAGTTCTATAGCTAAAAGATGGAGGAGAATCGCTCAACTAGTGAGCATGTGCTCAGATTGTCTGGGTACTACACTCGCTTGAATCAAGTGGGAGTTAATCTTCCAGATAAAATAGTGATTGACAGAATTCTCTAGTCACCATCACCAAGTTAGTAGAACTTCATGATGAACTATAATATGCAAGGGATGACGAAAGTGATTCCCAAGCTCTTCGTGGTGTTGAAATCGATGAAGGTAGAAATCAAGAAAGAGCATCAAGTGTTGATGATTGACAAGACCACTAGTTTCAAGAAAAGGGAAAGGAAAAAGAAAGGGAAACTTCAAGTAGAATGGCAAACAAGTTGTCACTCCCATGAAGAAGACCAAAGCTGGACCAAAGCACTAAACCGAGTGCTTAATCGCAAAGAAAATGGTAATTGAAGCGGTAATGCCCTGAATATTTGGTGGATAAGAAGGATGGCAAAGTGAACAAGGGTATATTTGATATACATGTTATTGATGTGTGCCTTACTAGTGTTTATATTAACCCCTGAGTATTTGATACCTGTTCGGTTGCTAAGATTAGTAACTCGAAACAGGAGTTACAGAATAAACAGAGACTAGTTGAAGGGGAAGTGACAATGAGTGTTGGAAGTAGTTCCAAGATTGATATGATCACCATCGCACACTCCCTATACTTTCGGGATTAGTGTTAAACCAAAATAAATGTTATTTGGCGTTTGCATTGAGCATGAATATGATTAGATCATGTTTATTGCAAAATGGTTATTCATTTAAAGTCAGAGAATAATTGTTATTCTGTTTAGATGAATAAAACCTTCGATGGTAATACACCCAATGAAAATAGTTTATTGGATCTCGATCGTAGTGATACACATATTCATAATATTGATGCCAAAAGATGCAAAGTTAATAATGATAGTGCAACTTGTTTGTGGCACTGCCATTTGGGTCATATCGGTATAAAGCGCATGAAGAAACTCCATAAAGATGGATTTTCGAAATCACTTGGTTATGAATCATTTGATGCTTGCGAACCGTGGCTTTAGGGCAAGATGACTAAAACTCCGTTCTCCGGAACAATGGAACGAGCTACTGACTTATTGGAAATAATACATACCGATGTATGCGATCCGATAAGTGTTAAGGCTCGCGGCGTGTATCGTTCTTTTCTGACCTTCACAAGGTTATTTGAGCAGATATGGGTATATCTACTTGATGAAACATAAGTCTGAAACAGTTGAAAGGTTCAAAGAATTTCAGAGTGAAGTGGAAAAATCATCGTAACAAGAAAATAAAGTTTTTGCGATCTGATCGCGGAGACAAATATTTGGGTTACGAGTTTGGTCTTCAATTAAAACAATGTGGAATAATTTCATAGCACACGCCACCTGGAACACCACAACGTTATGGTGTGTTCGAACATCGTAACCGCACTTTATTGGATATGGTGCGATCTATGATGTCTCTTACTGATTTACCATTATTGTTTTGGGGTTATGCATTAGAGACAGCAACATTCACGTTAAAAGGGCACCATCTAAATCCGTTGAGACGATACCATATGAACTATGGTTTAGCAGTAAACCTAAGCTGTCTAAAGTTTGGGGCTACGATGCTTATGTGAAAAAGTTTCATCCTGATAAGCTCAAACCCAAATCAGAGAAATGCGTCTTCATAGAATACCCAAAGGAAACTGTTGGGTATACCTTCTATCACAGATCCGAAGGCAAGATATTCGTTGCTAAAAATGGATCCTTTCTAGAGAAGGAGTTTCTTTCGAAAGAAGTGAGTGGGAGGAAAGTAGAGCCTGATAAGGTAATTGTACCTTCTCCTGAATTGGAAAATAGTTCATCACTGAAATCAATTCAAGTGATTCCTACACCAATTAGTGAGGAAGCTAATGATGATGATCATGAAACTTCTGATCAAGTTACTACAGAACCTCGTAGGTCTTCCAGAGTACGGTCTGCACCAGAGTGGTACGGTAATCCTATTCTGGAAATCATGTTGCTAGACCATGATGAACCTACGAACTATGAGGAAGCAATGATGAGCCCAGATTCCGCGAAATGGCTTGAGGCCATAAAATCTGAGATATGATCCATGTATGAGAAAAAAGTATGGACTTTGATTGACTTGCTCGATGATCAGCAAGCCATGTTAAATAAATGGATCTTTAAGAGGAAGACAGACGCTAATAGTAGTGTTACTATCTACAAAGCTAGACTTGTCGAAAAAGGTTTTTGGCAAAGTTCAAGATGTTGAATACAATGAGATTTTCTCACTCGTATCGATGCTTAAAAGTCTGTCTGAATCATGTTAGCAATTGCCATATTTTATGAAATTTGGCAAATGGATGTCAAAACTACATTCCTTAATGGATTTATTAGAGAAGATTTGTATATGATACAACCGAAGGTTTTGTCAATCCTAAAGGTACTAACAAAATGTGCAAGCTCCAGCGATCCATCTATGGACTGGTGCAAGCATCTTAGAGTTGGAATATACGCTTTGATAAGTTGATCAAAGCATATAGTATTATACGGACTTGCGGTGAAGCCTGTATTTACAAGAAAGTGAGTGGGAGCTCTGTAGCATTTCTGATACTATATGTAGATGACATATTGTTGATCAGAAATGATATAGAATTTCTGGATAGCATAAAGGATACTTGAATAAAAGTTTTTCAATGAAAGACCTCGGTGAAGCTACTTTACATTGAGCATCAAGATCTATATAGATAGATCAAGACGCTTGATAAGATTTTTCAATGAGTACATACCTTGATAAATTTTTGAAATAGTTCAAAATAGAACAATCAAAGAAGGAGTTCTTGCCTGTGATGCAAAGGTGTGAAGTTGAGTAAGACTCAAGACTCGACCATGGGAGAAAATAGAAAGACAATGAAAAGTCATTCCCTATGCCTCAGTCATAGGTTCTATAAAGTATGCTATGCTGTGAACCAGACCTATTGTATACCTTGCTCTGAGTTTGACAAAGGAATACAATTTTGATCTAAGAGTAGATCACTGGACAACGGTCAAGAATATCCTTAGTGAGGACTAAGGAGATGTTTCTCGATTATGGAGGTGATAAAAGAGCCCGTCGTAAAAAGTTACAACGATGCAAGCTTTTACACCAATCCAGATGACTCTAAGTCTCAATCTGGATACATATTGAAAGTGGGAGCAATTAGCTAGAGTAGCTCCATGCAGAGCATTGTGGACATAGAATATTTGCAAAATACATACGGCTCTGAATATGACAGACCCGTTGACTAAGCTTCTCTCACGAGCAAAACATGATCACACCTTAGTACTCTTTGGGTGTTAATCACATAGCGATGTGAACTAGATTATTGACTCTAGTAAACCCTTTGGGTGTTGGTCACATGACGATGTGAACTATGGGTGTTAATCATATACAGATATGAAAATTAGTGTTAAATCACATGGCGATGTGAACTAGATTATTGACTCTAGTGCAAGTGGGAGACTGAAGGAAATATGCCCTAGAGGCAATAATAAAGTTATTATTTATTTCCTTATTTCATGATAAATGTTTATTATTCATGCTAGAATTGTATTAACCAGAAACATAATACATGTGTGAATACATAGACAAACATAGTGTCACTAGTATGCCTCTACTTGACTAGCTCGTTTATCAAAGATGGTTATGTTTCCTAGCCATGGACAAAAGAGTTGTCATTTGATTAACGGGATCACATCATTAGGAGAATGATGTGATTGACATGAACCATTCCATTAGCCTAGCACTTGATCGTTTTGTATATTGCTATTGCTTTCTTCATGACTTATACATGTTCCTGTAACTATGAGATTATGCAACTCCCATTTACCGGAGGAACACTTTGGGTGCTACCAAACGTCACAACGTAACTGGGTGATTATAAAGGAGTACTACAGGTGTCTCCGAAGGTACATGTTGGGTTGGCGTATTTTGAGATTAGGTTTTGTCACTCCGATCGTCGGAGAGGTATCTCTGGGCCCTCTCGGTAATGCACATCACTATAAGCCTTGCAAGCAATGTGACTAATGAGTTAGTTGCGGGATGATTCATTACGTAACGAGTAAAGAGACTTGCCGGTAACGAGATTGAACTAGGTATTGGGATACCGACGATTGAATCTCGGGCAAGTAACATACCGATGACAAAGGGAACAACGTATGTTGTTATGCGGTTTGACCGATAAAGATCTTCGTAGAATATGTAGGAGCCAATATGGGCATCCAGGTTCCGCTATTGGTTATTGACCGAGAATAGTTCTAGGTCATGTCTACATAGTTCTCAAACCCGTAGGGTCCGCGCGCTTAAGGTTTCGATGACAGTTATATTATGAGTTTATGAGTTTTGATGTACCGAAGGAGTTCGGAGTCCCGGATGAGATCGGGGACATGACGAGGAGTCTCGAAATGGTCGAGACGTAAAGATCGATATATTGGACGACTATATTCGGACTTCGGAAAGGTTCCGAGTGATTCGGGTATTTTCGGGGGTACCGGAGAGTTACGGGAATACGAGGAAGAAGCAATGGGCCTCATGGGCCAAGTGGTGGAAGAGAGGAGGAGAGGCGCGGCCCCCTAGCCCAAACCGAATTGGACTAGGGGGCCGGCCCCTTCCTTCTTCTCCTCCCTCTCCTTCCTTCTCCTTCTCCTCCCCTTGCTTCCCTTCTCCTAGTAGGACTTGGAAAGAGGGGGGAATCCTACTTGGAGTAGGATTTCCCCCTTAAGCCTCCTCCTCCTCCTTGGCCGGCCCTCCTCCCCTTGCTCCTTTATATACGGGGGCAGGGGGGCACCCCATGACACACAAGTTGATCTACGGATCGTTCCTTAGCCATGTGCGGTGCCCCCCTCCACCATATTCCACCTCGATCATATCGACGCGGAGTTTAGGAGAAGCCCTGCGCCGGTAAAGCATCATCATCATCACCACGCCATCGTGCTGACGGAACTCATCCCCGACACTTTGCTGGATCAGAGTCCGGGGATCGTCATCGATCTGAACGTGTGCTGAACTCGGAGGTGCCGTACGTTCGGTACTTGGATCGGTCGGATCGTGAAGACGTACGACTACATCAACCGCGTTGTCATAACGCTTCCGCTTATGGTCTACGAGGGTACGTGGACAATACTCTCCCCTCTCGTTGCTATGCCATCACCATGATCTTGCGTGTGCGTAGGAATTTTTTGAAATTACTACGTCCCAACACACGCCACGAGCATCAACACTCATTGGACCGCATACATCGGTATGTATTATTTCCAACAAGTCAGTAGCTCATTCCATTGTCCCGGAGAACGGAGTTTTAGTTATCTTGCCCAAAATGCACGGTTCGCAAGCATCAAATGATTCATAACCAAGTCATTCCGAAAATCCATCTTTATGGAGTTTCTTCATGCGCTTTACACCGATATTGTGATGCCCCGAGACCGACGCTCCAGATGCCGCCCAGTTATTTTGTTATCGCCGTGTGTTTCTTTTGTGCTTGCTCTATTTATTTTTGCATTGCATCATGTCATCATGCCATCAATTTCACTTACCGACTAAAACTCACATAAATAAATTGTAGGGATCTTCGATCCATTTAAATCGAGGGAAATGCACATGTTGATTTCTCTTTATAACATATATCCTCCCAATATTATTAGGGAGCTATATTAAAAATATTCCATTATCTTTGGAATCACCATAACACACCTGCAGTTTAAGTTCCATGCATTTTCTATCTCAATTCCTTGCCTCAAACTTTGCCAACAATTCTTATCTCTTTTATTGAGGCTCCATAAAAAATCTCAACATTTTCGTCACTCCTAAATCTTGTCCTAGTTCAAACCATTTGAATTAAATTCATATGAGTTTGAATTTAAATCTTGCATTCGTGCCAACTTCTATTTTCTTGGATCAAGCTCATTTTTGTGAGTCCGGGAAAATTATCCGCGTGTCCAACTTTTTCCCCTAACCTCTCTTTCTTTTCTTTCTTATCTCTGTTTTGTTTTTATTTTCTTTAGAGTGGGTGAGAGAGAGAAGCCCAGCCGCCACTTGTATCCATCCGGACCAGTTGGCCCAAGGCCCAGTTCTGGCGCCCTTAACCCTAGCCTCCCCTCTGCTCGATCCTCATCTCCCCTCATTCCCCCTCCGCCGCCACTCACACACGACTATCGCCAGGCGGAATGCCCACGCTCGATCCCCATGGCGCGCCTCCCCTGCCAGTGATGCCCCCCTCCTTCCTCTTCTGCGTCGGCCCTCGTCCACCACCACCACCACCACCACCTTGCTCCGTCGCCCGCCGCTGCAGTTTGCAGTGCCTCTGCCTCCTCGCCATGGCCCCTCGCAAGCTTCCTCCGACGCCTTGCCTCGCCTCCTGCCTCCCGCGTGCCTCGCTGGGCACGTGCGTGCCCGACGTCCATGGCCTCTCCAACCTCCAGAAGCTCTGCTTCCCTTGCTCCACGCTAAGGCCGACGCCGGCCCCACTTTGTCTTGCTGCTGCTCCGCCATCGACCTCCTATTGCTGCTCCGCCATCGACCTCCTGTTGCTGCAGGACCCTTCCATCATGCACTGTGGCCGTTATGTTTCTTCTCTCTCAAGGTCGAAAGGACGCCAGTTACACGAGACACCAAGAACCACGACGATCCCGGAGACTGGATACGCCAAGTACCATGTCAACGAGGACCGCCAAGTTTGTCTTCCGCCGTCTCCAAAAACGCCAAGTACCCCTTCGAGTTGACAAGACTAGCAAGCCCGACGACCCGAACATCTATGAAACATGAACCTCTACTTCCTCTACCAGCGCCGTGTACCACTACTTTCACTACCGTCGCGAGAACGTCTACTTCCATCTACACCGCATTGAACTCGTACCACTCTGAAAATGCACGCTTCAAAGGTATAACCGCCGAGACGATGCCCGTGGACTGAATGCATGTTGTCTGAGATGAACCATATGTTTGCACCGTGCCGTTTGCTTCATGCATGTTCCTCCTTGTTTGCCACGCCGTCGACCCGTGGGAACCCGGTAACCGGGATCACCCCACCATCTTTTGCATGTTTCGCACATCCGCACACTTGCTCTTTTGCACCGGTATCTCAATGAGTTGTTGGATCATTGGAATGTTGCCGTGGCACCATTTCCGTTGTCGTTGCCATGGCACCCCTTTCGTTCCGCCATGGTGACCAAATGATTCATAACATGCTCATGTCAACATTTTCATAAAATTGCATAAAACTTGCATATGTCATCCGCATCATGATAACAACATTTAAAATGTTAAAATGTTGTTTGCTTTAAATTGCTAATTGACATATGGGGATTTTCCAGAATTGTTGTTTGTTATTTCTGGCCTCATTTAAACTTGCCTAAATAGCTAGTTTACTTATGCTTCACCCCTTGCCATGTTTCTAACAACATGTAATATTGTTGTGTTCATAAACGAGAGAGAACTAAATAATTGATGTGGTGTTTTGTCAATATGCAACTTGTAGCATATTGAGCTCCACTTAACTTGTAGTGTTGTTTGTGCATATTGCCATGCCATGCCTCATTAAACCGGACATGCATCATACTTGTTTGTGCATCATGACATGTTTATGCTTGTGTGTGTACCATATTGTTTGCTTCTTTCCGGTTTACTTCTCTCGTTAGCTTCGGTTTTGTTCGGAGTTGTGAGGATTTGTTTGACTACGTCTGTTTGTCTTCTTCATGGACTCGTTCTTCTTCCTAGCGGAATCTCTGGCAAGATGACCGTTACCCTCGATATCACTTCTATCTTTGCTTGCTAGTTGCTTCGTTCTATCGCTATGCTGCGCTACCTTTCACTTGTTTACCATGCCTCCCATATTGCCATGCCAGCCTCTAACTTTTTCACCCTTCCTAGCAAACCGTTGTTTGGCTATGTTACCGCTTTTGCCCAACCCCTCTTATAGCGTTGCTAGTTGCAGGTGAAGTTGAAGATTGCTCCATGATGGACAGGATTATGATGGGACATCACAATATCTCTTATTTAATTAATGCATCTATATACTTGGTAAAGGATGGAAGGCTCGGCCTTATGCCTGGTGTTTTGTTCCACTCTTGCCGCCCTAGTTTTCATCATACTGGTGTTATGTTGCTTGATTTTGCATTCCTTACGCGGTTGGGTGATTTATGGGACCCCCTTGACAGTTCGCTTTGAATAAAACTCCTCCAACAAGGCCCAACCTTGGTTTTAACATTTGCCACCTAAGCCTTTTTCCCTTGGGTTCTGCAGACTCAAGGGTCATCTTTATTTTAGCCCCCCTAGGCCAGTGCTTCTCTAAGTGCTGGTCCAAACTGAGTAGACTGCGGTGCCACCTCGGGGAAAGTTGAGGGATGGTTTTACTCACAGGATGTCTCATCCGGTGTTGCCCTGAGAACGAGATATGTGCAGCTCCTATCGGGATTGTCGGCACATCGGGCAGCTTTGCTGGTCTTGTTTTACCGTTGTCGAACTGTCTTGTCAACCGGGATTCCGAGACTGATCGGGTCTTCCTGGGAGAAGGAATATCCTTCGTTGACCGTGAGAGCTTGTGATGGGCTAAGTTGGGACACCCCTGCAGGGTATAAACTTTCAAGAGCCATGCACGTGGTTATGTGGCAGATGGGAATTTGTTAATATCCGGTTGTAGAGAACTTGACACTTGACTTAATTAAAATGCATCAATCGCGTGTGTAGCCGTGATGGTCTCTTTTCGGCGGAGTCCGAGAAGTGAACACGGTCTTTGTGTTATGATTGTGCGTAAGCAGTTTTAGGATCACTTCTTGATCACTTCTAGCTTCTCGACTATTCCGTTGCTTCTCTTCTCGCTCTTATTTGCGTATGTTAGCCACCATATTTGCTTAATGCTTGCTGCAACTCCACCTCTTTACCACTTCCTACCCATAAGCTTAAATAGTCTTGATCTCATGGGTTTTGAGATTGCTGAGTCCTCATGACTCACCAGATACTATCACAACAGTTGCAGGTGCCGATGATACCAGTGAAGGTGATGCAATCGAGCTCAGTTGGGAGCTCAGCGGAGATCTTGGTCGTTGCTATGTTTCGTTTCATGTTGATCAGTAGTGGAGCCCAGGTCGGACGATCAGGGATCTAGCAGTTGGGTTATCTTCTTTTCTTTTGGCTTCATCCGTAGTCGGACTATGTGTGTGCTTTGAATGATGTATGAATTATATGTTCATTGTGTGAAGTGGCGATTGTAAGCCAACTCTTTATCCCATTCTTTTTCATTACATGGGATTGTGTGAGGATGACCCTTCTTGCTACAAAACCACCATGCGGTTATGCCGCTAAGCCGTGCCTCGACACGTGGGAGATATAGCCGCATCGTGGGTGTTACAAGTTGGTAATCAGAGCCATCCCCGACTTAGGAGCCCCCTGCTTGAACGAATCGTTGATGTTGTTGAGTCTAGAACAAAAATGTTTTGAGTTTTATGATTATATATATCGGAGAGTAGGATTCTTTTTACTCCTCAGTCCCTTCGTAGCTCTGGTGAGGCCTCCTGACATAGATGTTTTGTCTTTCCTCGCCTCAAATTTCACTAATTTTTGTTTTAGGATCACGCGGGTATCTTGGGATCGTTCCGATATTCTTATGACGAGAACATTGTTCTTGGTGCCTCCTGACATTTAGGGGTTGTGGCAGTGTCCCGGGGAATTGAGCTCCGAGGTGTTGTCGTCATAATTTTATCGTTGCAGTTCTTGAATACCTGAGTTTTGCCGACATCGAAAATCTCTTTTATGCAGTTGTTGGTGAGATAACCTCGACGCCACACAGTACTGGGGAGTTCGGGAGTATTGCCATAGCTCGTATAACAGATGCTTTTGAAGGTTGAGGTACACGATTTCTGAAGGTTTCTTGGTTATGTGTTGATGGATGGATACAGCTTGGATGTAGGAACTGTTAGTTTTGGGTGAGATATATATTGCTTCCCCTATATCCCCAACACCATATTGCATAACCAGAAACTTTCGGGAGTTTTATAGGTGGGAATTCAAGTAGCTCCTAGAATATCTTTCCGATAGATGCATGATATGAGATCGGGGTTCGACGTCTAGTGGTCCACCTATCCACAATCGTTTTTACAGTGGTCTCGTTGTGTCTTAAAGAATCCTTGGCTATGCCGATTCGGGGATGCTTTGTATGTCATGTGCACTGCCTTGTACATGATGGTGCTGTATGATCGAGCCCGTGTGGGCCCCACCACGAAAACTTCGGACGAAATCTCTATCATATGTCTGTTTCGGCTTATTCTGCAAGCCAAATCCTTTGTTTTGTTTTAATTGTGGTATTCGAGTTGCTTCGAAGTCAAATGTTGAATCCATACCTTTCCTAAACGGTGTTCTCATCTTGCTATGTAAATACTAATCCTTCTTGATCATCGAGGTTGTCATGTTAATCCTTTTCCAACCGGCATGCTTCTCTTCAAGTGGATCGATCATTCTCCCCATCCGCAAGATCATTTCTAAGTTTTCTCAACGGTGTTTGTTTCATCCGTCCCAAGTTGCCTTTGTTTTCCTGCCCTCCCACCCTTTTTCTTCAAGGACTCAGATTTCTTAATCATGTATCCCTTTTATTTGTGAGAAGTCTCTTCATTCGTTTCTTTCAATGTTCTTATCCGGTGATTCTCAAGAAGATACTAATGGAGCTACAAGTTTATCATTCTTCGTCTCTTTTCTTCTTCGGTGGATTAATTTCAAGCTTCGGTGTTGATCATATCTCTTCCTTTTGTTTCACATATCTTCCCATGTGAATTTCTTATCCAAGGCTGTCTTATTCATTCACCTCTCACAGTTCATATCCGGAGTGTTAGAACATATCTCACAAGGCTCGTCTTTTCATTCAAGATCCGTTCAAGCTATTTCGAGATTATTATCTCATTCAAGTCATTTAATTCTACCGGTGCAATCTTTATTTCAAGCAATCCTTCAACGATGTTTCTTTCGAGTGGGCCCTAACCCACATCTCTTTTTTCCAGGATCTTACCTGACTTTTCTAATTTTCCCAGAGCCATTCCCAAATTCTTTTCGAAGTTTGACGTAAGAATGAATTTCATCAGTCAGATGTTTTCCAAGATCGATTTCAAATTATTTTTCAGTGTTGGCTCAACCTCTTTGTTTTTCATTCTTCCGGAGTGTCTCAACAATTCATGATGGTTCTCATCTTCATTCTCAACATTTGAAGACCGAAGAAGGATTTCTCTTAAATCTTGCTCCATTCTCTTCAAGATTCATGGTTCTAGCTTCATGCCATCCTCATAATTGTTTTCGAGTGTGAGAATTCTTTCACCCATCCGGGGCATTTTAGGAGTCTTTTCAGTTTGATTCTCCGGAGCCATCATCTCATAATTATTCATTCTCAGCGTGTAGTTGTTGTTCTCCAAATCTTACCCGTGCATCATTCAAGTATTCTCTAATAAGCTCGTGACCTCTTCGTTCACTTGTATCTAAATCCCCTCAAGTATCTTCATTCGTTTTTCAATCCTTCCCGGTGAATTGTGCCTTTGCTACTTTCATTTTCAATTCTTTTGGTGGTTCATTCAACATTCCTCTTCCTTTGTTATCATATCAATTAATTCATTCTTTCCTAATCCTACCGGCGGATCGTTGAAGACCTTCCCAAGTTTGCGCTATATCTCTCTTAATCCTTTCTACGGGAATAAGTAGTATGCAAAATCCGTTGCTTGTCATCAATTTTAATTGGTGAAGGATATGCATGACATAATTCTTATTCTTGTTTCATCCAGGTGATTAATTCCTTCTTCCGGAGTTTGTTCATCAGGAAGTAATTCTCGGTTCCAAGTTATTCATCTTTCTTGTCCGGAGTTCAAAGTTTACTCATTTCGTAGTTCCATCTAAATCATTGCAAGGCTTCAATTCTGGTTCTCTTCAACCTCCAATTCTTCTTCATAATCGTTTTTCTTTACCGGAGTTCTTCATGGAGGCTCTACATGGTGGTTCGTCAAGGATTCTTTTCATTCTTCAATTGTTCTTTAGGATTTCTCTTGAAGTTAAGATCAGCCAAGCTATACTCTAAAAAAATTAAACATGGTGCTCAACACATGTTTTGTTTTGGGGAGTTCAAGTATTCTTCATCTTGCATTCCAAAGTGCAATTCTTTCTACCTTATCTTTTGAGATGGTGTTATATCATTCTTGACAATTTCCATTCATGTTTCGCGATTCACATGTTGTCAAGATTGAGGTATTTTAAATCCATTAATCTCTTCGTTGGAGTTATCTTGTGTCATATTTCACCTAAAGCCTTCCCTAAGGAATGTTGCTATTGTGGTGATTATCAATGGTACAAGCTATCTCTCTATGATCTTGGTGGAAGAAGTTTTTCATCTCATTGGTGCTATCAGTTATATTATTTGTTTCCGTAGTGGCAGAATTTTGCCTCAATTTTGAGAAGCTTTCCAGAAGCCCACTACAAGCTTATTCGTTTCGTGTTGGTTTTCCAACAACCCCATTATAACCTTCTTGGAAGGGTGCTTTCCAAGCTTATTTGTGGCAGAAGTTTGCATTTCCTTCTCCATTCTGTTATCCCAATGATCTATCTTCTATTCTTTCTTTCGGAGGCATTGTGATGTTGCTCTTTTCACTCATCATCTCGAATTGTGGGGATCGTGTTATTTTCTTGCTTATCCATTTAATCGGAGTGTTGTGTTCTCATTCAAGTTCTTTCATCTTATCAAGTTTTGCCTCTCTTTTCAACCTAAGTGCTGTCTGAAATCTTTCTTACCCATTGTGCCATTCTTTCAATAGTTCCGGAGGCAGTGTGTTGTTGATTTCATCAAGTATCATCCCATCTTCTCAAGTTCATGTTCTATTCCTTCCATGTTCAACCGGAGTGCTGCCCGAATTCTTCCTCTATCATCTTGTTTTAACCGGAGTGGTTTCGAATTCTATCTTGTCCATTAAACTCTTGATTCATGTCTTTGCAACCTTCAAGTTCTCGTAATGTTCCTTGTTTCCATTTTGTACCGCAGTGCTCTCAATTGTGTTCAACTCTGTTATGTCCTTTCTTTTAACTTTTCAACCTCTCAAGGTTCTTTGGTTTCACTCATTGGTCGAAGAAGCAACTTAGTTTTACCTCTTCTCTTCCTCTTCCGTTTCTCTCCAATGCCATCCTAGATCTCGGGACGAGATCCTCTTGTAGTGGTGGAGTGTTGTGACGCCCCGAGACCAACGCTCCAGATGCCGCCCAGTTATTTTGTTATCGCCGTGTGTTTCTTTTGTGCTTGCTCTATTTATTTTTGCATTGCAGCATGTCATCATGCCATCAATTTCACTTACCAACTAAAACTCACATAAATAAATTGTAGGGATCTTCGATCCATTTAAATCAAGGGAAATGCACATGGTGATTTCTCTTTATAACATATATCCTCCCAATATTATTAGGGAGCTATATTAAAAATATTCCATTATCTTTGGAATCACCATAACACACCTGCAGTTTAAGTTCCATGCATTTTCTATCTCAATTCCTTGCCTCAAACTTTGCCAACAATTCTTATCTCTTTTATTGAGGCTCCATAAAAAATCTCAATATTTTGGTCACTCCTAAACCTTGTCTTAGTTCAAACCATTTGAATTAAATTCATATGAGTTTGAATTTAAATCTTGCATTTGTGCCAACTTCTATTTTCTTGGATCAAGCTCATCTTTGTGAGTCCGGGAAAATTATCCGCGTGTCCAACTTTTTCCCCAAACCTCTCTTTCTTTTCTTTCTTATCTCTGTTTTGTTTTTATTTTCTTTAGAGTGGGTGAGAGGGAGAAGCCCAGCCGCCACTTGTATCCATCCGGACCAGTTGGCCCAAGGCCCAGCTCTGGCGCCCTTAACACTAGCCTCCCCTCTGCTCGATCCTCATCTGCCCTCGTTCCCCCTCCACCGCCGCTCACACACGCTCGCACACGACTAGTGCCAGGAGGAGCGCCCGTGCTCGATCCCCATGGCGCGCCTCCCCTGCCAGTGATGCCACCCTCCTTCCTCTTCTGCGCCGGCCGCGTCCACCACCACCACCTTGCTCCGTCGCCCGCTGCTGCAGTTTGCAGCGCCTCTGCCTCCTCGCCATGGCCCCTCGCAAGCTTCCTCCGACGCCTTGCCTCGCCTCCTGCCTCCCGCGTGCCCCGCTAGGCACGTGTGTGCCCGACGTCCATAGCCTCTCCAGCCTCCAGAAGCTCTGCTTCCCTTGCTCCACGCTAAGGCCGATGCCGGCCCCACTTCGTCTTGCTGCTGCTCCGCCATCGACCTCCTGTTGCTGCTCCGCCATCGACCTCCTGTTGCTGTAGGACCCTTCCATCGCGCACTGTGGCCGGTATGTTTCTTCTCTCTCAAGGTCGAAAGGACGCCAATTACACGAGACACCAAGAACCACAGCGATCCCGGAGACTGGATACGCCAAGTACCATGTCAACAAGGACCGCCAAGTTCGTCTTCCGCCGTCTCCAAAAACGTTGAGTACCCCTTCGAGTTGACAAGACCGGCAAGCCCGATGACCCCGAACATCTATGAAACGTGAACCTCTACTTCCTCTACCATCGCCGTGTACCACTACTTCCACTACCGTCGCGAGAATGTCTACTTTCATCTACACCACATTGAACTCGTACCACTCCGAAAATGCACGCTTCAAAGGTATAATCGCCGAGACAATGACCCGTGGACCGAATGCATGTTGTCTGAGATGAACCGTATGTTTGCATCGTGCCCATTTGCTTCATGCATGTTCCTCCTCCTTTGCCATGCCGTCGACCCGTGGGAACCCGGTAACCGGGATCACCCCACCATCTTTTGCATGTTCCGCACATCCGCACACTTGCCCTTTTGCACCGGTATCTCAATGATTTGTCGGATCATCGGAATGTTGCTGTGGCACCATTTCCGCTGTCGTTGCCGTGGCACCCCTTTTGTTCCGCCATGGTGACCAGATGCTTCATAACATGCTCATGTCAACATTTTCATAAAATTGCATAAAACTTGCATATGTCATCCGCATCATGATAACAACATTTAAAATGTTAAAATGTTGTTTGCTTTAAATTGCTAATTGACATATGGGGATTTTCCGGAATTGTTGTTTGTTATTTCCGGCCTCATTTAAACTTGCCTAAATAGTTAGTTTACTTATGCTTCACCCCTTGCCATGTTTATAACAACATGTAATATTGTTGTGTTCATAAACGAGAGAGAACTAAATAATTGATGTGGTGTTTCGTCAATATGCAACTCGTAGCATATTGAGCTCCACTTAACTTGTAGTGTTGTTTGTGCATATTTCCATGCCATGCCTCATTAAACCGGACATGCATCATACTTGTTTGTGCATCATGACATGTTTATGCTTGTGTGTTTACCATGTTGTTTGCTTCTTTCCGGTTTGCTTCTCTCGTTAGCTTCGGTTTCGTTCGGAGTTGTGAGGATATGTTCGACTACGTCCGTTTGTCTTCTTCATGGACTCGTTCTTCTTCCTAGCGGAATCTCACGCAAGATGACCATTACCCTCGATATCACTTCTATCTTTGCTTGCTAGTTGCTTCGTTCTATCGCTATGTTGCACTACCTTTCACTTGTTTACCATGCCTCCCATATTGCCATGCCAGCCTCTAACTTTTTCACCCTTCCTAGCAAACCGTTGTTTGGCTATGTTACCGCTTTTGCCCAGCCCCTCTTATAGTGTTGTTAGTTGCAGGTGAAGTTGAAGATTGCTCCATGATGGACAGGATTATGATGGGATATCACAATATCTCTTATTTAATTAATGCATCTACATACTTGGTAAAGGGTGGAAGGCTCGTGAAGGAAATATGCCCTAGAGGCAATAATAAAGTTATTATTTATTTCCTCATATCATGATAAATGTTTATTATTCATGCTAGAATTGTATTAACCGGAAACATGATACATGTGTGAATACATAGACAAACATATAGTCACTAGTATGCCTCTACTTGACTAGCTCATTAATCAAAGATGGTTATGTTTCCTAACCATAGACATGTGTTGTCATTTGATTAATGGGATCACATCATTAGGAGAATGAGGTGATTGACATGACCCATCCCGTTAGCTTAGCACTTGATCGTTTAGTATTCTGCTATTGCTTCCTTCATGACTTATACATGTTCCTGTAACTATGAGAATTGTGTAACTCCGTTTACGGAGGAACACTTTGGGTACTACCAAGCGTCACAACGTAATCGGGTGATTATAAAGGAGTACTACGGTGTCTCGAAGGTACATCTTGAGTTAGCATAATTCGAGATTAGGTTTTGTCACTCCGATTGTCGGAGAGGTATCTCTGGGCCCTCTCGGTAATGCTCATCACCTAAGCCTTGCAAGCATGTAACTAATGAGTTAGTTATAAGATGAAGTATTACAGAACGAGTAAAGAGACTTGTCGGTAACGAGATTGAACTAGGTATTGGATACCGACGATCGAATCTCGGACAAGTAACATACCAATGACAAAGGGAACAACGTATGTTGTTATGCGGTTTGACCGATAAAGATCTTCGTAGAATATGTAGGAACCAATATGGGCATCTAGGTCCCGCTATTGGTTATTGACCAGAGATGTGTCTCAGTCATGTCTACATCGTTCTCGAACCGTAGGGTCCGCACGCTTAAGGTTTTGATGACAATTATATTATGAGTTTATGTATTTTGATGTACCGAAGTTTGTTCGGAGTCCCGGATATGATAACGGACATGACGAGGAGTCTCGAAATGGTCGAGACATAAAGATTGATATATTGGACGAATATATTTGGACACTGGAAAGGTTCCGGAGAAGTTTGGAGCTCGGAGGTTCTGGAACCCCCGGAGGTATATGGGCCTTATTGGGCCCATGTAGGAGGAAGGGAGAAGGAGCAAGGAGGGGCGCACCCCCAAGCCCAATCCGAATTGGGGAGGGGGGCCGGCCCCCCCTTTCCTTTCTCCTTCCCCCTCTTCCTATTACTACTACTAGTACTACTTCCTAATACTAGTACTCTTTCCTTCCCCCTCCTCATGGCGCGCCCCCCCTAGGGCCGGCCACCTCCTCCCTCCCTCCTTTATATACGGGGGTAGGGGGCACCCTAGAACACACAAGTTGATCATTGATCGTTCCTTAGCCGTGTGCGGTGCCCCCCTCCACGATATTACACCTCGGTCATATTGTAGCGGTGCTTAGGCGAAGCCCTGCGACAGGAGAACATCAAGATCGTCACCACGCCGTCGTGCTGACGGAACTCCCCCTCGGCGCCTCTGCTGGATCGGAGATCGAGGGTGCGTCATCGAGCTGTACGCGTGCCAAGAACTCAGAGGTGCCGGAGTAACGGTGCTTGGATCGGTTGAACCGGGAGGACGTACAACTAAATCCTCTACGCTGCGTCAACGCTTCCGCTTCGGTCTACGAGGGTACGTAGACAACACTCTCCCCTCGTTGCTATATCATCACCATGATCTTGCGTGTGCGTAGGAAATTTTTTGAAATTACTACGTTCCCCAACAGCTCGGCCTTATGCCTGGTGTTTTGTTCCACTCTTGCCGCCCTAGTTTCCGTCATACCGGTGTTATGTTCCTTGATTTTGCGTTCCTTACGCGGTTGGGTGATTTATGGGACCCCCTTGATAGTTCGCTTTGAATAAAACTCCTCCAGCAAGGCCCAACCTTGGTTTTAACATTTGCCACCTAAGCCTTTTTCCCTTGGGTTCTGCAGACTCAAGGGTCATCTTTATTTAGCCCCCCCGGGCTAGTGCTTCTCTAAGTGCTGGTCCAAACTGAGTAGACTGCGGGGCCACCTCGGGGAAACTTGAGGGCTGGTTTTACTCGTAGGATGTCTCATCCGGTGTTGCCCTGAGAACGAGATATGTGCAGCTCCTATCGGGATTGTCGGCACATCGGGCGGCTTTGCTGGTCTTGTTTTACCATTGTCGAAATGTCTTGTAAACCGGGATTTCGAGACTGATCGGGTCTTCCTCGGAGAAGGAATATCCTTCATTGACCGTGAGAGCTTGTGATGGGCTAAGTTGGGACACCCTGCAGGGTATAAACTTTCGAGAGCCGTGCCCGCGGATATGTGGCAGATGGAAATTTGTTAATATCCGGTTGTAGAGAACTTGACACTTGACTTAATTAAAATGCATCAATCACGTGTGTAGCCGTGATGGTCTCTTTTCGGCAGAGTCCGGGAAGTGAACACGGTCTTTGTGTTATGATTGTGCGTAAGCAGTTTCAGGATCACTTCTTGATCACTTCTAGCTTCTCGACCGTTCCGTTGCTTCTCTTCTCGCTCTTATTTGCGTATGTTAGCCACCATATTTGCTTAGTGCTTGCTGCAACTCCACCTCTTTACCACTTCCTACCCATAAGCTTAAATAGTCTTGATCTCACGGGTTTTGAGATTGCTGAGTCCTCGTGACTCACCAGATACTATCACAACAGTTGCAGGTGCCGATGATACTAGTGCAGGTGATGCAACCGAGCTCAGTTGGGAGCTCAACGGAGATCTTGGTCGTTGCTATGTTTCGTTTCATGTTGATCAGTTGTGGAGCCCAGTTGCGACGATCGGGGATCTAGCAGTTGGGTTATCTTCTTTTCTTTTGGCTTCGTCCGTATTTGGACTATGTGTGTGCTTTGAATGATGTATGAATTATATGTTCATTGTGTGAAGTGGCGATTGTAAGCCAACTCTTTGTCCCATTCTTGTTCATTACATGGGATTGTGTGAAGATGACCATTCTTGCGACAAAACCACCATGCGGTTATGCCTCTAAGCCGTGCCTCAACACGTGGGAGATATAGTCGCATCGTGGGTGTTACAAGTCCCAAACGGCAGTGCCACAAATAAGTTGCACTATCATTATTAACTTTGCATCTTTTGGCATCAATTTTATGAATATGTGTATCACTACGATCGAGATCCAACAAACTATTTTCATTGGGTGTATAACCATTGAAGGTTTTATTCATGTAAAAGAACAACAATTATTCTCTGTCTTTAAATGAATAATCGTATTGCAATAAACATGATCAAATCATATTCATGCTCAACGCAAATGCCAAATAACATTTATTTAGGTTTAACACTATTCCTGAAAGTATAGGGAGTGTGCGATGATGATTATATCAACCTGGAACTACTTCCAACACTCATCGTTACTTCACCCTCAACTAGTCTCTGTTTATTCTGTAACTCCTGTTCCAAGTTACCAATCTTAGCAACCGAACAAGTATCAAATACCCAGGGGCTACTATAAACACTAGTAAGGTACACATCAATAACCTGTATATCAAATATACCCTTGTTCACTTTGCCATCCTTCTTATCCACCAAATATTCAGGGTATTTCCGCTTCGGTGACCATTTCCTTTGCAGTGGAAGCACTCAGTTTCAGGCTTTGGTCCAGCTTTGGGCTTCCTCGCGGGAGTGAAAACTTGCTTGCCATTCTACATGAAGTTCCATTTCTTTCCCTTTGCCCTATTCTTGAAACTAGTGGTCTTGTCAATCATCAACACTTGATGTTCTTTATTGATTTCTACCTTCGTTGATTTCAGCATCATGAAGAGCTCGGGAATCATTTTCATCATCCCTTGCATACTATAGTTCATCACGAAATTCCAGTAACTTGGTGATGGTGACTAGAGAACTCTATCAATCAGTATCTTATCTGGAAGATTAACTCCCACTTGATTCAAGCGATTGTAGTACCCAGACAATCTGAGCACATGCTCACTAGTTGAGCGATTCTCCTCCATCTTTTAGCTATAGAACTTGTTGGAGACTTCATATCTCTCAACTCGGGTATTTGCTTGAAATATTAACTTCAACTCCTGGAACATCTCATATAGTCCATGACGTTCAAAATGTCTTTGAAGTCCCAATTCTAAGCCTTTAAGCATGGTGCACTAAACTATCAAGTAGTCATCATATTGAGCTAGCCAAACGTTCATAATGTCTGTATCTGCTCTTGCAATAGGTCTGTCACCTAGTGGTGCATCAAGGACATAATTCTTCTGTGCAGCAATGAGGATAAACCTCAGATCACGGACCCAGTCCGTATCATTGCTACTATCATCTTTCAACTTAGTTTTCTCTAGGAACACATATAAAACATAGGGAAGCAACAACGCGAGCTATTGATCTACAACATAATTTGCAAAATACTATCCGGACTAAGTTCATGATAAATTAAAGTTCAATTAATCATATTACTTAAGAACTCCCACTTAGATAGACATCCTTCTAATCATCTAAGTGATCACGTGATCCAAATCAACTAAACCATGTCTGATCATCACGTGAGATGGAGTAGTTTTCAATGGTGAACATCACTATGTTGATCATATCTACTATATGATTCACGCTTGACCTTTCGGTCTCCAGTGTTCCGAGGCCCTATCTGTATATGCTAGGCTCGTGAAGTTTAACCTGAGTATTCCGCGTGTGCAACTATTTTGCACCCATTGTATTTGAACGTAGAGCCTATCACATCCGATCATCACATGGTGTCTTAACACGAAGAACTTTTGCAACGGTGCATACTCAGGGAGAACACTTATACCTTGCAATTTAGTGAGAGATCATCTTATAATGATACCATCAATCAAAGCAAAATAAGATGCATAAAGGATAAACATCACATGCAATCAATATAAGTGATATGATATGGCCATCATCATCTTGTGCTTGTGATCACCATCTCCGAAGCACCGTCATGATCACCATCGTCACCGGCACGACACCTTGATCTTCATCGTAGCATCGTTGTTGTTTCGCCACCTATTGCTTCTGCGACTATCGCTACCGCTTAGTGATAAAGTAAAGCAATTACAGGGTGATTGCATTGCATACAATAAAGCGACAACCATATGGCTGCTGCCAGTTGCCGATAACTCTATTACTAAACATGATCATCTCATACAATAAAATATAGCATCACGTCTTGACCATATCACATCACAACATGCCCTGCAAAAACAAGTTAGACGTCCTCTACTTTGTTGTTGCAAGTTTTACGTGGCTGCTACGGGCTAAGCAAGAACCGTTCTTACCTACGCGTCAAAACCACAATGATAGTTCGTCAAGTTAGTGCTGTTTTAACCTTCTCAAGGACCGAGCATAGCCACACTCGGTTCAACTAAAGTTGGAGAAACTGACACCCGCCAGCCACCTATGTGCAAAGCACGTCGGTACAACCAGTCTCGCATAAGCGTACGCGTAATGTCGGTCCAGGCCGCTTCATCCAACAATACCGCCAAACTAAAGTATGACATGCTGGTAAGCAGTATGACTTGTATCGCCCACAACTCACTTGTGTTCTACTCGTGCATATAACATCTACGCATAAAACCAGGCTCGGATGCCACTGTTGGGGAACGTAGTAATTTCAAAAAAAATCCTATGCACACGCAAGATCATGGTGATGCATAGCAACGAGAGGGGAGAGTGTCGTCCACGTACCCTCGTAGACCGAAAGCGGACGCGATAGCACAACGTTGTTGATGTAGTCGTACGTCTTCACGATCCGACCGATCCAAGTACCGAACGTACGGCACCTCCGAGTTCAGCACACGTTCAGCTCGATGACGTCCCACGGACTCCAATCCAGCAGAGCTTTGCGGGAGAGTTCCGTCAGCACGACGGCGTGATGACGGTGTCGATGATGCTACCGACGCAGGGCTTCGCCTAAGCACCGCTACGATATTACCGAGGTAGAATATGGTGGAGGAGGGCACCGCACACGGTTAAGAGATCAATGATCAATTGTTGTGTCTATGGGGTGCCCCCTGCCCCCGTATATAAAGGAGGGAGGGAGAGGCCGGCGCTAGAGGGGGCGCGCCAAGTGTGGGGAGTCCTACTAGGACTCCCAAGTCCTAGTAGGATTTCCCCTTTCCTTTCCGGAGTAGGAGAGAAGGAAAGAGGGGGAGAAGGAGAAGGAAAAGAGGGCTGCACCCCTTGTCCAATTCGGACCAGAGGGGGGGGGCGCCTCCTTCCTTTTGGCCTCTCTCCTCTATTCCCGTATGGACCAATAAGGCCCAATACTTCTCCCGGAGAATTCCCGTAACTCCCTGGTACTCCGGAAATACCCGAATCACTCGGAACCTTTTCGATGTCCGAATACAGTCGTCCAATATATCGATCTTTACATCTCGACAATTTCGAGACTCCTCGTCATGTCCCCGATCTCATTCGAGACTCCGAACTACCTTCGGTACATCAAAACACATAACTCATAATATAAATCGTCACCGAACGTTAAGCGTGCGGACCCTACGGGTTCGAGAACTATGTAGACATGACCGAGACACGTCTCCGGCCAATAACCAATAGTGGAACCTGGATGCTCATATTGGCTCCTACATATTCTACGAAGATCTTTATCGATCAAACCGCATACCAACATACGTTGTTCCCTTTGTCATCGGTATGTTACTTGCCCGAGATTCGATCGTCGGTATCTCAATACCTAGTTCAATCTCGTTACCGGCAAGTCTCTTTACTCGTTATGTAATGCATCATCCCGCAACTAACTCATTAGCTACATTGCTTGCAAGGCTTATAGTGATGTGCATTACCGAGAGGGCCCAGAGATACCTCTCCGACAATCGGAGTGACAAATCCTAATCTCGAAATACGCCAACTCAACATGTACCTTTGGAGACACCTGTAGAGCTCCTTTATAATCACCTAGTTACGTTGTGACGTTTGGTAGCACACAAAGTGTTCCTCCGGTAAACGAGGGTTGCATAATCTCATAGTCATAAGAACATGTATAAGTCATGAAGAAAGCAATAGCAACATACTAAACAATCAAGTGCTAAGCTAACGGAATGGGTCAAGTCAATCACATCATTCTCCTAATGATGTGATTCCGTTAATCAAATAACAACTCATGTCTATGGCTAGGAAACACAACCATCTTTGATCAACGAGCTAGTCAAGTAGAGGCATACTAGTGACATTATGTTTGTCTATGTATTCACACATGTATTATGTTTCCGGTTAATACAATTCTAGCATGAATAATAAACATTTATCATGAAATAAGGAAATAAATAATAACTTTATCATTGCCTCTAGGGCATATTTCCTTCAGATTATGGGTCATCACAATGTGCGTGAAATGATTAGTATCTCAGCCTGGTATCTATGGTGGGAAAGACGAAAATTGATGCACAAGGATACGAATCAGAATGTGTATCAGATCTCTATGGCAAACTTCGTTACTGCCTCATCTCCAAAGGCATTTATGAAGGGGGGGTGAGGGGGTTGGTCTTGCCCTTTTACGAGCTTTGTGAAACTTAATGTTGATACTTCTTTTGACCATAATATGCTTAGGGTCACAATGGGGCAGTCCTTAGCACAACGAGGGCAACCCTTAGAGACCGACAAAGACAAATTTATCGTTGGAGGAATGGGAAGGTAGACTACTGCACCAGTCTCAAAATCAAGTCTATCGCTGACGCAAAGGTCGGGATGTAATCACCTTATTAATAACTCAGACAATCTAAAGGTGATTGATACCAGGAAGGATGAAGGACGGTCGGCGGTGTGGCGGCAGCAATCTTCAATGATTGTTTTCATTATGCTTGTGATTTCACTATTACTAGATTCGAACATTGTAATAGAGAAGCCATCCATCAGAATGCCATCCATCACATGGCCGACAACAATCTGCAGCAATTCGCCATGAGTGTGCATGGCCTAATTCAGGGTTGCGGCCGCAGCAGCCAACCTACCTACAGTTAAACAGGGCATAGGCGTACCGTCGTTCGAGCATTGTCTATGTACACAGTACCAAGCAACAAATCTTCAGAGTTTAGGACGTCCAACTGTTAGCCAAATTGCTCTCTTCAATGGTACATATATACGGGGCGATATTTAGGTCCTTCTACACCTTTCTTCTTGTCAGCGTCGGATTCTGTCAACAACCTCAGAGCCTCCCTGCACATTCCAAATTATAGAGTCAGTACGGCATCTGATCTAAATCCCGTTCGAGAAGTAATTCATGGCTGGTTCAGTGCAGATGGGCCACACAGGCAAATGAAAGTAAAACCATGAAAAGCATTAGCCACATCATTGATATGGCAAACATGCCAAGGTATGATCATATTCCCACATGTACTGTGCAAAGACAAAATATTGTACTCATTCTTTCCGTAATAAGTCCATTTATTTTATCTTTTTTTGTACAGTTTCTACACACTACATGAATATTTCAAATCAGTATGCTAGTTGAATCATGGAATTAATGCCAATCAACGTAAGATTTATATATCACAGCAAACTGGCCCTTAAATAAAGCATGGAGCTGAAGTAGATCAAGTAGGCTACCTTAATGCCTTCTGGATTCCAACATGTCCTGGATCCAGTTTGACAGCATCAAGAAATGAATCACATGCCTTTTCAAACTCCTGAAGTTAGAGTTGAGTCGGTCATCAAAAAGGTCTAGCCACGAGATTGAAGTGCCAAATTGTGATTATGCATCACCTGTAGTTGCAAATATGAGTAGCCTTCCAGCCAGCATGCATGTGGGCAATCAGGCTGTATTTGCCTGCAGATCTGGGCATCATTTAAAGCACCGTCTCTACGCAGTATAATCCGGCAAAAACCCCTATTGCCAAAGATGATTGGATCAACATTGTCATGATCAAGCGTTATCGCCTACAACCAACAAATCAAACAAACAATTACATATTTTCTGATTTAGTCCTCAGGTTTATCATACATGCAAAATCACATACGGAGATGTCTGTGGAAACAGCTCTAATCAAGCAGGTAAAATGGTGGCTAGCCTAGTTCTAGTTGAAATATAAAAAGGAGTTATCTGAGGGCTGGTGCAGCATATGTCAAGTGAGAGGAATTTCTGTGTTCTTTTACAGTACATCAAGAAAAATTGGGTCGTTTATTTATGTGATTCGACGGCCCAGATGAGACAATATACTACACTAGATTTCAGGTAGTATATCAAGGGCACAGGGGCATTTTGGGTAGTTCAGGCTTAGCAATCCTGGAGGCAGGTACACCACGGCTTCCCACCCGGAGAAAGAGTGCGTCAACCACGACCTCTCCATGACGAGCACCAGGCACGCCGCTGCCCGACGGAGGAGCACGATCCCGTTGTGAAAAGTCACCCTCCACTGTCCAACGTTGGCCGCGAGCATAACCGCCTCGCGTATCGTACGTCTTCCACCGGATATCAAGGTCATGTTGTGCGCCAACAATGCTGAATCCCCTCGAGCGACAGAACAGACCCAATCATGTGGCAGCTCTCAGCCTCTTACTAAGAATACGTTCTAGTGTTTCCAAACATAGCTCAGAATATTAAACTTGTTGTACATATGCCGTGAAAGAACCATAGCAATCGAGACGAGCCTTCGGCGATTTAGCAACACAGCATCATCATTTGACAGTCAGTTTTGGTGATGTGACGACAATAATGGAGAAATTGTAGAGCTGCTAATGCACACGGCCATGGTTCATGGAGACGAGGGCTCCAACGGTTTTGGGTTCGAGGCAAGGAAGTGGGTGCAGGGTGCTTGTCCCTGAAGGCTGCTGGCCGGCGGCAATGACGAAACATTGGGATGGTGGAGGACCCGACGCGGCGCGGCGCGGAGGATGGAGGCGTGCGCTGGCTATTATTAGGATTGAAACATGGAAAGAACAAATCTATCCCAATAAGAAATTACCAATCTGTACTTAAGCCAAAATCTGAGTCAAGCTGTTTTAACCGTTGGATCAACTAAATACTACACATTATATCATGTAGTACGATGTACCGTAAAAAATCTCTTGTGCATCTTCTTCATCAATGGAAGGGATGTATACATACACACATCACATGTCCTACATGGCCAAACCTTTGGGTAATGAGTCTGCACATATCTACAGTTCTACACTCAACAAGGTAAAGCTAAAACCTTAACCTACTCAAACACACTAGCTAAGATTTGGAGATACACCCCAAAAATATAAAATGTGGCAATGTAGTTATTAAGATTTTGTACAGCAGGGGCATAAAGAAGCAAATGGAACAACTAAGATATGGTTATCATCTGCTAGGTATGCACTGATCACATTTTCCCATAATTATCGCCATTCCACAAAGAAAATACAACGCTGGGCACTTCCCCTAATAACCCAGAGTAAAACCACTATCATGAAAGCAGTGATCATGATCCACCATGGTCTCGAGCGGCCGTCTTAAGTTAAGGAAATATACTTAGACGGCTTGCAGACATGATGATAGTCATATTAGCAGACATGAGACCAGGGTAGACTTGTACCATGAACCCCGAATGTTCATTATTCTACCATGGTGCGATGAGGGTCAGTGTGATAGGTGACGCTACTCTTGATGATGTAATACGAAACCAATTACTCGAGTGATGAAATGCTCAAAAGCAACTCAATCATGCATGCCACAGGCACATCTGTGCTGACACTAATAAGGACGCTGTCAAGCCATAACTCACAAATGTGAATATGGTAAAGGGCATAAGTGTCTATACACTTCTAACCATGGTCTTAGGTGTGTCCATGAGCCTTGTGGTAATATTTCATATTTGCCCCTTGGGCTATGTGGTACAATTAACCTCCACACTTGCACTCCTCTCCTTATATCAAGAAATGCAAAGCACATTTATAGTTTGAATGATTATCCAGAAAAACATCAGATAGTGACGCAAGCCATTTCAATGGATGCAAATGAGGAAACAATAGTAGGGAAAGAGAAAAGAACTTCAGGAGCTTGAATAGTGCAATAGCATACCATATTATAGAATTCTAATGCCGCATTGTAATCCTCTTTATACATAGCTTTGGATCCTTCTTTTTTCAACTCAGCTACTGACATTTTAGACAAAGGGAGATCCTGAAATTTGAATAAATGACTCAAGATTGCAGATATTATGTGCAAAGAAATTGAAAAACAGTAGAAATAATTTCATGTTAAACATATTATAATTTCATTCATTTGGTACAATTTCATGTTCTAGAAAACAAGTAGAAATTAAGTACCACATTGATTACAAACCCCCAAGCTCAATTGCACCGATTACATCTGCTATACTCTGATACAACAAGAGATACAAGATTTGGCAAAGCCAGCAACAAACATTGCTGCTCTCACAGTTCTCACACCCTTCAGGACCTTAAGATTCTTGCCATAAATAAGGGTCTTAATTCTTAAATATAGCCTAGCCCTTATTCCTCTTGAGCACCTATAATTGCGACTATCTTGCCTTGGATTGCTTGGGTTCCTACAAGGCTTAGATTTTATAGGGTCGCACCTCGTGTCTCTACCAAGTGGCAGAGGAACAGAAAAATCTTTGGTAGGGCAGGGTTGAATAGAGTACTGGGATATTTGGATCCATGCCACTTCCGCTAATTGTCATGCTAAGAGAGCGCTGTTCAACTCCCCAAATTAAAGAATTAACAAAAGATCTAGATTTTCTAATACATGTACAAATTCTACCAGTTTTATTAGGTACATAAATTGGATCATGCCTTACCTAATAGGCTAATCAATCACGCAGCTCTCCACCTCAGTAAATAAGAGAAATTTTATAGTTCAAAGGTGTCAAAAGAGAGTTCACAAGAAATGCAAGGGCAACAGCTTTTACAGTATGACAGATGAATATTAAGTTTCTTGGCATAAGTTCATTCAAAATTTCACTTAGCAGTATAGCACATAAGTAAATAAGTTATAATATGCCAATGGTGTTATTGCTCATACCTCCAACTTTGGCTGTGCCTTTACATAACTAATAATTCCATCAACACTCCAATCATGTACAGCAGGAATACGGGAAGAAGTAACTTCAAAGAGGATCTCGACATCTTTGCGTCTACCAAAATATGCCGCCAATTGTATTGGCAAGTGACCAAACTGTTTGGAAAAATATAAAACTGAATATCAATAATGTATTTCCAGGAGAAAGAAATTAACAGAAGTCCAGCCATATGCAAGACATATAAACAAGAATTTGACCAACAGTGCTCCTTTCATCCAAAAAAAAGTACTCCCTCCGTCCGGAAATACTCGTCGGAGGAATGGATGTATCTAGATGTATTTTAGTTCTAGATACATTCATTTTTATGCATTTCTCCGACAAGTATTTCCGGACGGAGGGAGTAGGTCATAAGATCCGTTCTTATGTATCTATTCTAGTACAAATGCTTTCAGACAGTAAACATGTCTCAGTAATCCAGCAAGTCCTTTTTGTCGTAAACTATTGGCTGTGCATCATATGATGCTGAGGCCAGGACCCTAATGTTAAGGAGTATTAGTGTTGGTCTAGGGAGTCCTTATTAGTCTATGTTTAGTTTCCTTGCACCTCAACTCATGTGTACTATATATATGCCCCTTGGGCCTTCAAAAAGTTAAGTTGCTTTCCTAACATGGTATCGGAGCTAAGGTCTTGAGTTCAAGTCCTGGCTTTCGCAATTTATTAAAAATTGCTGGTAGCCCCCCTTTATGTCCACATAGAGGCCTCTTGGGTCATACGTGAGTTTCGCGCGCCGTCGCTCTCTTCCGGTTGCACGTGTTGACTTGTCTTCCCCGTCACACGTGAGAGGGGGTGTTATAGTATATGTGGATTGCACCAGCCCTTTCCACCAGTTCGGACTTTTGGTTGCGTTGGCTAGTGCATGAAGCTTAACAAGTTAACATGGTACCAAAGCTTTAGGGGTTTTTTTTCGCACGCGCAACTCGTGCTGATCCGATCTAATCTTGCGCCGCCGATGCCTCATTGGCCGGCCGCTGCTGTCTTCCTCTCCTCCGCAGGCCCGTCGCTGCCTCGCTGCTCCTCTCTCGACCGGCTGCTGCTCCATCTGATTCATGTGCCCTCACCTCCCACCTTCCGCACCTCCTATCGGCTGACTCCCGTGCCTCCTGTCACCCGTGCTCGCCTGCATGTCAGGCTGCCGACCCGATCCAACGCCCTGCCTCGACCTGGTTGGCTACCGCGCCGCGTTCACCCACCCGTGCGCCAGATCGGGACGCCCCGTTGCAATCCAGATCGGACCTTCCCGTTGACTTCTGCTGGCCGCTGCGTGTGTGCTGCTGCGTTGATACAGCTCTCCATGGGCTCCTTGTGCATTGCTTGCATGGCTGCGTGCTGTGTGCTCCTCTCCTGCTGCTATCATGTGCTGCTTGCCTACATGCTTGTTGGCTCCTTTCTGTAGCTACTACCGCTGCTCACATGCCGATGCTTGCAATGCATCTTCGTTCCGTATGTGTTTTCTATAATTTCGCTGCGTCCACCAAATCCGTTGATATTTTGTGTTTTCTCATGTCATGTGAGTCCACCATTCCTATGCCCGTCAGCCTTTTTCTGGTCATTGTCCTCTATATAGGATTTCTGTGGCCTCTCTTTGCATTGTTGATCTAAGCCCATTCTCTTGCCGCCGAGCTTCTTTCGCCATCGGTTTTCATGGGCCATGATTCTTTAAGCAATACTTCTTCTTTTGATGTGCCATCTTCTTTTGACAACCCATCTTCTCTTGATACTTCTCTTGTATCTTCTATTGATGTGGTGTCTTCCTCTGATGTGCCATCTCTTCGTTATCCCCTTTGGCGACTCGACAGGTTTTGAAGACTCTTCATGCTACGATGACACTCTCAAGATGCGGATTTGGATTATCATTTTTTTAATATTGCACTTCTTCAAATTCAATGCTATTGCACAAGCTTTGCATTTGAGGGGGGGGGGGGGGTGTTAAGGAGTATTAGTGTTGGTCTAGGAGTCCTTATTAGTCTATGTTTAGTTTCCTTGCACCTCAAGTCATGTGTAATATATATATATATATATATATATATATATATATATATATATATATGCCGCTTGGGCCTTCAATAAAGTTAAGTTGCTTTCCTAACAACTAACTTATCCATCATCTAGAAAACAGGCAGCAATTTCAGCAAGTTCTCTAAATTACTTTAACCGGTATTTTTCTGGTAATGCAATTTACTAAATTAAGAGGAAAGAAATACGTTTATTTTTTTAGGGCAAATCAACCAAAAACATTTCTTTGAAAATTGTATGGATGTTAGAAAAATTGATATGTCAACATGAAAAAGTATTTTGGAAGGCAGAAAATGGTAGCATTACAATTTACATATCATCAATACAACCTTACTGGGTATAGTGCACCTGGCCTGAGTTAACTACTAGTTGGATATGACTGGCTTCATGACACATATTACCAGAGTTCAAAGATGGACGATGCATAGTTATTCAATGTTACACCCGCATGCCGGCATGCGTAAACAACAAATCATAAGTTAAAAAAATATACGCAAGTGGAATACAAAACTTACTTCATTTGGATCATTGGGATCTGCGCCAGCATCCAGTAGGCACTTAAGGGCGTCAGTTAGGCCATGTCTTACAGCAACTAGCAAGGGGGTCATATGACGGGTACCCTTCACATCCGCACCAGCCTAGTATGTAACAGAATCATGGATGCTTCTTCTAAGTAGTCACAATTTATCTGTCCACATTTTTGCTGAACTGGGATGCATGTTTCAGCTTAACGCATAATATATTAAGATGTAGCCGTACCTTTACCAGTAGTTTCACACATTTAACTGAGCGACTCTCGATAGCAATGATGAGAGGTGACGAGAAACATCGCAGTTTCTTGTTACACTAAAAATGATATGTAGTCACTAGATTAATGACAATTATCTGATGCATAAATAACAAGTAATACAAATAGTGACAAGGCGATGGGACCATGTCATTGTAACAATGAACCTTAAAAGAAAGAAAAGGGGGCAGTTGGTGCAGCATTGCAAAAAAAGGGGATGAAAATGACATCATCAACACAACAATATTTGGTAGTGGACAATTCAACGCATCAGTCGTCAGTTTTTCACTACTGGCCTTTATATCCAGATGACAACCAACACCTTTTTGAGATAGAAAGATAACAATAAGACTTATACCCTATTTGAATCTGCGGCACTTCATATTTTGGGCCATCACATCAGTAAAATAGGCCCAGAAAAGTAATACAAGGTGACCTTGTCAGTTATGCTGAATTTAATCATCTCCAAGAATTTATTCTTTTTGAGTTTTTGTTAGCATGACCAACACCATAGCAACGGCCCCAAGCAAGGAAGTTTCTGCAAGTAGATCTTATCTCCAGCAGAATAGGACACTAATTGCTGGTGATTTTTGTAAACAATCCTTACCAATTTGTGGGACTTATTCCCTCTAATTTCTAATATATTCGATGGCAGTAAATTTGGCTGTTTGAATAGGATGTTCTGGAGCTGACATGCGTAAAATATCAGATTCCTAAAACAGGAGCATACAATCATTCTTTATTGCAGGTGTAAATGAAGTGAATTCTTGTGCTAATTGTTTTAATGGTTTTAGTTTTTTAGGTTTGGTTGCGAAAATAAATCCCATAACACTGAAACAAACCCTAGGGAATGACTGAACTACCTGAGTAAGCTGCTACTTGTAGGGGCAAGCAGCCCCGCTAGAGGAATTGCGTCAGAATGTCAGCGGTTTAGCACATGCAAACTTTGATTGTGAAATTTTGACATAGTGAAAGATAATAAAATTGGAGACAGAAAACTTCAATTGAAATCACAATTTAGTGGATGATATCTTTTTCAGGCTTAGATGGTAAAACTATGTGTACACAAGTAGCAGGTAATTCACAGAACGAGCCAACGGCTCTCTGCTTACTGCAGAACAGCATGTACAGTGAAACTAGCTTTTCAGCATCTCTCAACACTATGCAGGGACATGATTGTGCAAACAATTAATGAGTAAAAGGCGAATGTCAAACTAATTTCCAGGTGTTCACAACAGTGCGTACTTCTCCAGATGTCAGTGACAAAACAAAATACTAACTAATTTACTGTCAAGATTCAACAAACCAGAAAATGGAGAAAGCGGATGGCCAAAGATTATAAAATATAGCAGTGAGAAAACTGTAAAGAAACATGCAGTGGAACTTACATCTGCATGGTGGTCCAACAAAATCTTCATGGCCCATTCCTGCTTATGTTCAGCAGCGACATGCAACGGTGTTCCATGATGCGCAGAGAATGGATCGACATAAGCGCCTCTAGAAAGCAAGAGTTCTACTATTTCACAGTGCCCTGAATAAGAAGTTTGGAATATAAATTGAGTTACGGGATTCTTCTATGCTTGACTGAAACGAATCAATTTGTGAAACTGTTCTATGTCAAAGAAAAGAAAAGATTCGTATTTTGTACTTCCTTAGCACATATACAGAAATCGATCTCCCATAATTGTAATCCATTTTTTTCTCTCCTCATCCACCAAACGGAGACAAAATTCACAACATTGATCACTCGAAGACATGCTGAGTAAGAACTAATAGAGAGGGGGGGGGGGGATACCTCCTTTGACAGCCTCATGGAGAGGAGTAAACCCTGTTATGTCGGCATTATCTGGATTGGCACCATGATCAAGAAGATACCTGACTATGTCCACGTGCCCACCTCGAACAGTAATTGCCCACACCAGAGGTGTTCTACCTGCCATGCCAAGAACACGAAAAAGGGAAGCTTATGCATTTACATCAGAAATTCGGAACAAACAAATAAGTGTCCTCAGCGTACATTCAGACATTATATGTAACAATGCACGCTAACAAATTTGCTTGCGAAAAATGGCAAAGAGATCGAACAAAGACACACCGGCTTCGTCAACGGCATCCACATTAACCCCGACATCCTCGACCAGGTACTCGCACACTTCCAACTTTTGGCCCGCGGCGGCGGCGAGGTGCAGTGCCCCAGCGCCATGATCAGGGCCGGCCCTGAGGGGGGGCAGGGGGGGCGGCCGCCCCGGGCCCCCAAGATCTAGGGGCCCCCTCCCAGGTGTAATATAAAGGTAAGTATTAACTCATAGGCCATAGCTCACGTAGAAAAAAGAAGCAGTCCAGCCCCAAGAAGGAAGGGACGGCAGGTAGCAGCCTATCGAACGCACATAAATCAGCGTACTATCGCGAGAAACAAATCAGGGTATGCACGTAGATCACGTCGGCTCATTCTCTTTAATCCTTAATTGACCGTCTGACGTCAATTCATCCCTAATTCCCTATATTCTCTGTTCTCTGCGGGCTCCAAACTCCAGATCCCAAATCGCCGAGGGGTGACTGGTCTCCAGGAACTGTCCGCGGTGACACGCAACACGAACATGACCCACCCCTGAAAATTTACATTGCTGGCGCAGGGCGCACACGTACATCGCCGAGTGCTTGCCACCAGAAATTCACATCACATCATCGCCGAGCGTCCAATGACTGACGCCGATCTAATCAATCTCAGGTATGTCAATATTACTATTCCCTACAATTTAAAGGAAAACTTCTTGCTTTGAGAAAGAAATAATAATTTGATAAAAGTAATTACCAAGAAGAAATTCTAGAAGCGGAGAAGAATTTTTAATTTTAAATATTTTTTGTTTTGGTTGATATGGATGACTTCCCTGAAGAAAGGATTTACCTCACGGTGTTGAAAGGTTTATTAAGATTTACTATACATGTGATCGTTGCATCAGCTAAAAGAACTTTTCAAATTTGAAATTATTGAAGAACCATTTGGGATAAACAATGACCTAATAGAGCTTAAATGGTTAGGCAATATTATGCATCTAGAACAAACCGTTGGATGATATTGAAATTGACACAGTCATAAGTAATTTTGCATCAAAGAATCTTACAAGAAAATTTGAAGATAATATGCATATTATGTATATAACAAGGGCCCCCAAATTTTACTTTCGCCCCGGGCCCCCAAAATCTCAGGACCGGCCCTGGCCATGATCCTTCACGGCTTCCACCGCCTCCGCAAGGCGGCCGCGACCACCATCGAGCTTCCTCACCATTCCTACATGTACGGATAGGATAGATCGATCGCCCCCCACAAATCAAATATAAAAAATCAGGGCCGGCGCACGCAAGGGACAGAGGAAGGAGATCAAGGTGGGAGAGCGGCAGAAGCGTACGCTCCAGGTGAGCGAGGTCGCCAGAGGTCGCCGCGCCGAGGAGCTCCAGCTGCGGCGTCCCGCGAGCTGCATGGAGTGGAGGAGGTGAATCAAGTGACTAAGCGAGTAAAGGTTCGGGATTTCGGCGGCTGAGGGGGGAGGGGGGCGCTTACCGTAGGGGAATTCGTGGGTAGGGCGCACCATGGCGGCGGGGTGGGACTGGTGCGAGGTGGTACGGTTTCGTCGGAGTGGAGAGGGGGAGTGGGAGTGGGAGGAGCGAGTGTCGGCGGCTCAACTCGTGAATGAATGCGGGGGTCGGAGGATTCGGAGGTAGGAGCAGCGCAAAAGGAGCTCTTTTTGGACGAAGAACAGCCATTTGGCGGTAATTGAACTAGGCTAAGATAATGCTCAAAAAAAAACTAGGCTAAGATGGGAGGAACTCGGACCGTTGGATGCCGAAACGTTGTGGACGCATCTCAGCCGTTAGCATAGACTGAATCAGAACAGATGATTCTGAAGATCCTGAATTTCTCCCCGCCCGAAAACAAGACATCGGGCTTGAATCGCGGAAAGGTTGACTGGATGAACTTTGCCCTCCCATGTTGCGTCATCCGACTTGTAGATTTTTCTATGGTATGAGCTACTACACCACTGCAATGTTGTGGTCGCCATTGTTGTGGGGACTCTAGCTCTGTTGAGGAACCGCGAAGGGATATGCTTTGATCTTGCTGTCGGGTGTGAGCACAAGGAGTTGAGGATTGGGGACATTGACTGGGCCATGTGCTTCTTAAGTTGATTCACATGGTTGTGTAGTTTAGTACCCTTCGAAAGTTGGAGTTTGTAAGCCACTTAGCTGATGTGTTGCAATATTCAAAGTGGCCCAAGAGTAATAAGCTACTAAACTTTTACTTCCACCTATCATCATGAAGAACTCAAACATATGCAACAAATGCAATGGCAAGGGCACACGGAGTGTCCAAGTCCTTCTCTCCCAAATCCCACCACAACAACAAAAGCTATGGAGGAATATGAAAGGAAGAACGAAGAAGAGAACACAAAGAACTCCAATACTAGATCCAAAGGGTTACCATCACTTAGAGAAAAAATGGATTGGTGAAAATGTGGATCTAGATCTCCTCTCTATTTCCCTCAAAAACAAGCAAGAATCATGGGAGGAATAGAGAGAAGGCAAACGGTACTACTGATGAAGTCATGTACCTAGGGTAGGGTCATAGACCTGATCTAAGTACCCTACCCAAGGATACTCTTAGAAGAAACTGCCTTCCAGTCGACCAAGAGGGACTTCACTCGACGGACTCGAAGGACTCGACCATGAAGACTCACTCGACTATCAGGAGATCAAGAGGCACTCTGCATCCCAACGGTCTGTAATTAAGTAGTCTTTATGGCATTTAGGACACTTTATGTAAGGCGTTACTTAATATACTTTAAACCCCGCATTACTGAGGGCCGGAGGGGTCTGGCAGGCACTATATAAGCCACCCCCCTCCTCAGTGTAAAGGGTTCGCACCCCTGTAATTCACACACACATAATCCAGTCGACCGCCTCTGGGCTCCGAGACGTAGGGCTGTTACTTCCTCCGAGAAGGGCCTGAACTCGTACATCCTTGTGTTCACAACTGCTCCATAGCTAGGATCTTGCCTCTCCATACCTACCCCCCATTCTACTGTCAGACTTAGAACCACGACAGTTGGCGCCCATCTTGGGGCAGGTGTCTTAGCGATTTTTGGAGAAGTTGCAGTTTTTCCGATTACTTCCATCATGGTTGCCGGTGGAGTTTTGGTCGAGGGTCGCGAGATCCGTCTCGGCGCTCTCACCTTCATCGCCGATGACTCCGCTTGGCTCCAGGAGGCTCCACTCGACGTTGATGCGCTCCCCGTCCGCGGTGCGACGCATTTTCGCGCATGTGTCCGCGGCGTTCTGCTGCGGCAACCGTTAACTCCATATCGGTCGACTCCCCTATCGTCCACCCTCCCGGTCTCTCGCCAGCGCAAGCGCTCTGGTCGGTCGAGGCTCCAGCGGTGGGTGAGGCACGCGGTGGCTCGCCAGACGGCCACCACCAAGTTATGCAATCGAGCCCGACGAATCTCTATGGCTCATTCGATCTGTCGGTGGCTCAGAGATCTGCATCCGAAAAGCGACAAAGATGATCCAGCGGCGGAGGTCTTGATGGTCAACGGACCTCGCAGCCCTCCCGGTTTCCCCCGCGGAGACGGGGTAGACGGCGGAGGCGACCCCGCTCAAGTCCATGAGGAGTACCAACCCGAGCCACTTAATTCCCTGCAAAGGGAAGAGCTTCGCCGCAGAACATGGATGCCCCTGCATACTCCCATCGCAGGAGAAACCCCGAGGCTCGCGCCTTGGAGGAGGCACGCCATAATTTGATCAACGCGCTCGTTCGAGAATCTTCAGCGAGCACTCGATTTAGCGTCGGCGCGCAACGCAGTACCGACTCGGTCGACGTCAACTCTTCCGCCGACTCGGTATATCGAACCCGATTCAGAATTTAGCGGTGCAACCCGTATAGCGAGTCCATTCAGCCCTCTCGGTCGGAGGTGGCAGAGGCTTGATGCAGATCGTAGATTTGCTCCGGCAGCAGGAGATCAGAACTCAGCCGTGTCGCAGTCACGTAACAGAATTCACAGTCGATCCGTCGCTGCGAATACGGTTCAGTCGGCTCACAGTCCCAGATCGCCTCCGCGGCGTGAAGGACGTGAGAATCGACGAGACCAATATGGTGACCGATACGATCGTGATGATAGGCGTCGAGTGCCCACTCCTTCCCCGAGGGATGGGTCTTACGCTCCTCGGCAGCATGATGACAGGCGTCAACTCAGTGTGGGGCGAAGAGCTCCGGTCGACCCCAGGGAACCAGGCTTTGATGCACGATCCATCATCGTGCAAGGCTTGGTCGATCGAAACAGGGCTCATCGAGGTGGCCCTGACAGAGATGCGCCCACTAGCAGTCGAGTGCATGTTTCTGGTCCGAATGTTTCAAAGAGGGCTATCGAGCGCGGTGATTCCCCAACTTCAGGTTGGCAGCTGGAGTAAGCAAGTTCACGGTGAGTCTAAGCCTGAAACCTGGCTTGAGGACTACCGAGTGGCGGTACAGATTGGCGACAGGAATGACGAGGTGGCCATGAAGCATTTGCCACTTATGTTGGAAGGTTCGGCCAGAGCATGGTTGAATCAGTTAACTCCGAGCAGCATTTACACTTGGGAAGATCTTTCCCGAGTGTTCGTCAGAACGTTCAAGGGAACTTGCAAGCGACCAGCTGGATTGACAGAGTTGCAAGTTTGCGTACAGAAGTCGAATGAGACATTAAGAGAGTATATCTAGAGATGGATCACTTTGCATCATACCGTGGAGAACGTGTCTGATCATCAGGCAGTCTGCGCCTTCAAGGATGGTGTTAAGAACAGAGAATTGAGTTTGAAGTTTGGTCGGACCGGAGATATGACCCTGAGTCGAATGATGGAGATTGCCACCAAATACGCCAACGACGAAGAAGAAGACTGACTCCGAAGCGGCAAGTACAAGCCGAGTCAGTCGGAGAAGGGAAACACCAGTCGGAAGCAGAAGCGGAAGGCCGAACCAGCAGCTCCTGGAGAGGCTCTGGCCATGACTCAGGGCAAGTTCAAAGGGAAACCCAAAGGATCCTGGAACCCCAAGAAGGTGAAGGATAAAGAAGGAAATGACGTGATGGATATGCCGTGTCACATCCACACGAAGAAAGACGAAGAGGGTAATATCATCTACCGAAGCATACCACTCGCCAAATGTCGACTCTGATCCAGCGGTAGCCAAGGAAAACAGTCCAAGGACAAGGAAAAGGAGTCGGACAAACCAAGACAAGGAGGACAGTGAGGGAGGATATCCTCATGTTAACTCCACTCTGATGATCTTTGCGGATGTGGAAAGCAAGAGCCGACTGAAGGTTATTAACCGTGAGGTGAACATGGTCGCCCCGACAACACCAAGTTATCTGAGATGGTCCCAAACACCCATTACATTCGAACAGTCTGATCACCCGGTTCATATAGCCACCCATGGGAGGCAAGCTTTGGTGGTCGACCCGGTTGTCGAAGGCACTCGACTGACGAAGGTGCTAATGGACGGTGGTAGTGGATTGAACTTATTGTATGCGGACACGCTGAAAGGAATGGGCATTCCGATGTCCCGACTGAGCACCAGTAACATGAGTTTTCATGGAGTTATACCAGGAAAGAAAGCCGAGTCACTCGGCCAAATAGCTCTGGACGTGGTGTTTGGTGATTCAAAGCATTTTCGCAAAGAGAAGCTGACGTTTGAGGTCGTGGATTTTCAGAGCGCTTACCACGCTATTTTGGGGAGACCAGCTTACGCACGGTTCATGGCTCGACCATGTTACGTGTACCTCAAACTGAAGATGCCCGGCCCCAAAGGAGTGATCACTATCACTGGTGATCGGAAAAAGGCAGAAGAGTGTTTCCAGAAAGGCTCAAAGATTGCCGATTTCCAGGTGACAGCAGTCGAGTTTGAAGAATATAAGCAAAATGCAGATCCGAGTGATTTGCTACGAACCAAGAAGCCAGCCACGGAGTTGACATTTGATCGTCCGGTGAGCGAAGCCCGTCCACATTCACCCGACCGACCCCAATGCAGCTCCGACCCATATCTCCACAACACTCGACCCAAAATAGGAAGAAGCGCTCATCCAGTTCCTCCGTGAGAACTGGGACATCTTTGCATGGAAGCCAGCTGACATGCCGGGTGTTCCCAGGGGACTGGCTGAGCATCGCCTTAGAGTCGACTCAACCGCAAAGCCGGTCAAAGAACATCTTCGGCGGTCCGCCGTTCAGAAGAGAAAAGCTATTGGTGAGGAGGTGGCTCGACTATTGGCGGCAGGATTTAGCCGAGAGATATACCACTCCGAGTGGCTCGCCAATGTCGTCATGGTTCCTAAGAAGGACAACTCACTCCGAATGTGCATTGACTTCAAGCACATCAATCGGGCCTGCCCAAAAGATCATTTCCTCTCCTCGCATTGATCAAATTGTTGACTCATTGCGGGATGCGGAGATTGTCTTTTCTAGGCGCCTATTCGGGTACCATCAGATCCGTGCATGCGGACCCGATGAGATAAAAACAGCTTTCATCACTCCATTCGGGTGCTTCTACTATATCACCATGCCATTCGGCCTCCAGAATGCCGGAGCCACGTTTATGCAAATGATTCAGAAGTGTTTGCTCACTTAAATCAGTCGGAATGTGGAAGCGTATATGGATGATATCGTGGTCAAGTCGCGAAAAGGTTCCGACCTCTTGGTGACCTCGCGAAACATTTGCCAACCTCGGGAGGTATGATATCAAGCTCAATCCATCAAAGTGCACATTCGAGTTCTGGTGGCAAGTTACTCGGTTTTCGTTTCGAGCGAGGAATCGACGATAATCGTAAAAAATCGGCACTATACTCCGAATGAAACGCCCGCTTGGTGCACGATGTCCGAGCTTCTTGGATGCTTGGCGCATTAAGTCGATTCATCTCACGGCTTGGTGAAAAGGCATTGCCTCTTTACCGATCGATGAAGAAGGCAAACAAGTTCGAGTGGACTCGAAGTCGATGCAGCGCTTGCGAGCTAAAAGCTCGCTCTCCACCCAGCCGGTGCTTGCTGCTCCAATCAGCAAAGAGCCTCTGTTGCTTTATATCGCAGCCACAGGACAAGTCGTCGAGACAATACTTACGGTCGAAAGGGAAGAAGAAGGAAAGCCTTCAAAGTTCAGCGCCCGATGTATTATCTCGTCGAAGTTTTGACTCCATCAAGCAAAGATACCCTCATTATCATAAGCTTGTGTATGGGATCTACATGACCACGAAGAAGGTTGCTCATTATTTCTCGATCATTCCATCACGATTAAACGACGCTCCACTTCCAGAGATTCTGCACAATAGGGATGCAACTGGTCGAGTGGCGAAATGGGCGATTGAATTCCTTCCCCTTGATATCAAGTTTGAGGCAAAGAAAGCCATTAAGTTCCAAACAATAGCAGATTTCCTTGCCGAGTGGATTGAACAACAGCAGCCGACTGAAGTTCACTCGGAGCATTGGACCATGTTCTTTGATGGCTCTAAGATGTTGAATGGTTCCGGTGCTGGGGTTGTCCTAGTTTCCCCCAGAGGAGATAAGCTCAGATATGTGCTCCAGATTCACTTTGATTCCTCCAACAATGAGGCAGAATACGAGGCCCTTTTGTATGGGTTGCGCATGGCCATCTCACTCGGCGTCCGTCGCCTTATGGTTTATGGCGACTCAGATTTGGTGGTCAACCAAGTGATGAAGGAGTGGGACGTTAGAAGCCCAGCCATGACTGGATACTGTAATGCAGTGAGGAAGCTGGAAAAGAAGTTTGAGGGGTTAGAACTCCATCATATACCCGATCTGAAAAATCAAGCGGTGATGATCCGCAAAGATAGGTTCCAAGAGAGAAGCCATTCCGAGTGGTGTGTTCTTGGAGCATATCCATACTCCGTCAGTAAAAGAAGATCCTTTCACCGAAGAAGCTCCGCAGCCCAAGAGTGCCACAGATCCGACTAAAGTAGAAGTCCCAACAGTGGTCGACTTGGTCATGGAGGTCTTAGTGATCACTCCCGACTGGACAGTTCCATACATCGCGTATATCCTGAGAATAGAGCTCCCGGAGGACGAGGAAGAGGCTCGACAGATCGTCCGTCGATCCAAGGCCTTTACCGTAATCAAAGGACAGTTGTACAGAGAGAGCGCGATTGGAGTTGGTCAGAAGTGCATAACGCCAGAAAAAGGTCGAATCATCCTTGATGATATCCACTCGGGGACCTGTGGCCATCATGCGTCCTCTCGGACCATCGTGGCCAAAGCATACCGAGCCGGATTTTACTGGCCAAAGGCAAATGAGATGGCAAAGGAAATAGTGGACAAGTGAGAAGGATGTCAGTTCTACTCCAATATGTCACACAAGCCTGCGTCAGCTCTGAAGACCATACCACCGTTCTGGCCCTTCGCAGTATGGGGGTTGGATATGGTGGGCCCCTTGAGGACAGGTCGAAGCGGTTTCAGGCATGTACTGGTGGCAGTCGACAAGTTCACCAAGTGGATTGAGGCTAAACCCATCAAGAACCTTGACACCGGTACTGCTTTTAGCTTCATCAGGGAACTGGTATTCAGATATGGAGTCCCGCACAGCATCATCACAGACAATGGGTCAAACTTCAACTCGGAGGAATTCAGGGATTTCTGCACTTCTCAAGGCACACGAGTCGACTACGCTTCGGTCGCCCATCCACAGTCGAATGGACAAGTGGAGCGAGCCAATGGCTTGATCCTCAAAGGGTTGAAACCCCGACTGATGCGTGACCTTAAGCATGCGGCTGGAGCATGGGTCGATGAACTTCCCTCGGTGCTTTGGGGTCTGAGGACCACGCCTAATCAGTCGACCGGAAGGACCCCATTCTTCTTGGTCTATGGAGCTGAAGCGGTCTTGCCGAGTGATCTGCTCCACAATGCTCCTCGTGTTGAGCTCTACAACGAGGTTGAAGCGGAACAAGCGCGGCAAGATGCAGTCGACCTTTTAGAGGAGGAAAGAGAGATGGCTCTAATCTGATCGACCCTCTATCAACAGGACTTGCGTCGCTTCCACGCTAGAAACGTGAAGGGTCGAGCCTTCTAGGAAGGAGATTTGGTTCTCCGAGTGGATCAGCAGAAACAACACAAGCTTGCTCCTTCTTGGGAAGGACCCTTCATTGTCACCAAGGTTCTCCACAACGGAGCGTACCGTCTCTACAACGTCAAGCACAATATCGACGAGCCCCGAGCTTGGAATGCGGAGCTACTCCGCCCATTTTACAGTTAAGTTTTCACTCGGATGAGTTGTAATAAAAGTACTTCTGTAGTTCATGTTTTGCAAGATAATAGTGTCATAATTTCACCGATGATTTTTGTCACTTTTATTTGTTCAGTAAAATTTCCCCTCAGTGGGTGACTTAGCTGCGAATCCGTTTCGCCTAAGTTTGTAAAAAAAAAAATCCTTACCGAGTGGTGATCCAGCCTCCCACTCGGGGGCTTAGCTGCGAATCCGTTTCGCCTAAGTTTCAATAAAATTCTTACCGAGTGGTGAGCCAGACTCCCACTCGGGGGCTTAGCTGCAGTCCAAGTACTCGCCTAAGTTCGAATACAACGGGCGGTACCAAGGAAGACGAGGTGCAGGTCGACTGCGACCCTCTCCTTCGAGCTACGCCACAAGTACAATATGCGGTAACAAGGAAGACGAGGTGCAGGTCGACTGCGACCCTCTCCTCCGAGCTACGCCACAAGTACAACGTGCGGTAGCAAGGAAGACGAGGCGCAGGTCGACTGCGACTCTCTCCTCCGAGCTACGCCACAAGTACAATGTGCGGTCGCAAGGAAGATGAAATGCAGGTCGACTGCCACCTTCTCCTTCGAGCTACGCCACAAGTACAAAGTGAAAATCCTACCGAGTGGAGAGCAGACCTCCCACTCGGGGGCTTAGCTGCAGCCCAGTGCTCGCCTAAGTAATAAAAATCCTACCGAGTGGAGAGCAGACCTCCCACTCGGAGGCTTAGCTGCAGCCCAGTGCTCGCCTAAGTAATAAAAATCCTACCGAGTGGAGAGCAGACCTCCCACTCGGAGGCTTAGCTGCAGCCCAGTGCTCGCCTAAGTAATAAAAATCCTACCGAGTGAAGAGCAGACCTCCCACTCGGAGGCTTAGCTGCAGCCCAGTGCTCGCCTAAGATATAAAAATCATACCGAGTGGAGAGCAGACCTCACACTCGGGGGCTTAGCTGCAGCCCAGCGCTCGCCTAAGTTATAAAATTCCTACCGAATGGAGAGCATGCCTCCCACTCGGAGGCTTAGCCGCAGCCCAGTGCCTGCCTAAGCGAATTGGGAAACAAGTCGACTGCAGTGAGCACCTCGCTTTAACCTGCAGAAGACATCTCAAGCCAAATACAAGCATATTCAAACGTCGAATCCAAGTTCGGATAAATACCTAATGGAACTGAAAGTGCTCAGGCGCTAAGCCTGTTAAGGTTTATCGGTTACAAAATCACTTGGTATACCGAGGCAAATTTAAAGGGTCAAGCTCAAGAAGTTTTTTACCCCTCCTGTGGAGGGCTGGAAGGTGCAACAAACTCATCAAGATCAATTCCGTCCGTGATCCGAGTGGCAGCAGCGATGAAAGTCTCCATGAAAGACCGGAAATCATGCTTCTTGGTGTTAGCCACCCGACGAGCCGCCATCTTGTCCTCTCGTGCATCCTTACAATGGACTCAGGCCAGACACAGAGCGACATCTGCACCACACCTGGCAGAAGACTTCTTCCGCTCCTGCACTCGACCAGGGACTGTGTTTAGTCGAGTCATCAGAGACTCGAGGTCATTTTGGAGCGTCTCCCTGGGCCAGAGCGTAGTGTCAATGCGGGAAGTGGCGACCTTCAGCCTTGCAAGATAGTCAATGATAGCAGCAATGCGAGACTCGAGCCGGAACACGTTCATGGCGACTTCATCATTCACCCGAGAGTTGATAGGGTCCAGGTTTGGTTCCAGTCGACCAGTCTCCTCTTCAAAGTTTTGGCAAAATTCTGCAAGCACAATCGCTGAGTCAAGGCAATGGTCAAATGGAAAGATCACTGTAAAAATGATTGTGCGCAAAAGATTACCTTCGAGCATGAGGAACAACTTCTTGGTGAGTCCGCTCAGATAGGCCTCCAGATCATTCTTCTTCCCCGCCAACTGACTGGCCTTGTCATTCAGGACAACTTTGTCGCTTTTCAGTCGGCTGACCTCCTTGTTGGCAATAGCAAGAGCAGCTTTCAGATTGGTGTTTTCTTCTTCAAGCTTGGTGACCGAAGCCAACTTCTCGTCTGCGAGTTTGGTCTTCTCTAAAGCTGTCCTCTGCATCTCAGCCAACTCAAGGTCTTTCTTCTTCTGGGCTTCCTTCACTTTGCCTACAAAGTCGCAGCAAGGTCAGATTTTGAACCAAATGAGGGGCAAAGGCAGTCGTCGGAAGCCTCACCAAACATACCTTTATCTTCTTCCTTCGCCTTTGCTAGATTCTCCTGGACCAGCTTCAGATCAAGCTCGAGCTGGATATGCTTGTTCTCCAGCTCGGTGTAACGAGCCGCAAGGTCACAGGATTTCTACGAAGATTCAATCGACAAATGTCAAAGATAATTCACTTCCGAGTGACTGAGGAAGAATCATACGTTTCTAAGACTACAGCCGAATACAAACATTCGACCATAGTCTCGGGGACTACACCCAGTGGGTGCACTCAGCGTGCCCCCACTAGTTCTATCAAGATAGAGTCGACCAGTCGACCAAAAAAAACAGGACATGTTCTACAGACTGTAGTCAACTGCCAACAGTCGACCACAGTCTCGGGGACTACACCCAGTGGGTGCACTCAGCGTGCCCCCACTGGTTGGAGAAATCCATTCGACCTAGACGAATGAAGGAAGAACTTAACTTATAAAGCCTATGGTCGACTGCCAGCAGTCCACCATAGCCTTGGGGACTACACCTAGTGGGTGCACTCAGCGTGCCCCCACTAAACCGGAATTTCAATTGACACACCCATTGGGTGACTACTACGGATTCCGTAAAGAAGAATTTTCAGAGATCATATCCTAACAGAACAGGCGATGACCGACTGACCTGAACGTTGCTTTGAAGAGCGGAACTGGCGTTATAGGCTGCCTGGCTAGCCTCCCGAATGGCCTTCACCTGCTCCATCATGACTCCCGCCTGGCGTATCGCTTCTTTTGCAGCACTGGCTTGGTCCTCTGGATGTAGTGGGTCGAGAAGAGTGAAGGCTGTGCAGCACTCGATGGCGCGGGGTGAGCACTCGTCAACGGCACCGCGAAGGATACGGTGTGCCGAGTGGTGTTCTCCTCCTCTGCAACCAGTGTCTCGGGTGCTGGCACGTCCTGAGTCACCCTGCCAGCAGACGCTTTCCTGCTCCTCCAGTGCTTCAGCGGTTCCTCGTCATCGTCATCGTCAGGAAGGGTGATAACGACATTGGATGGAGCTACAGAAAAGAATCAGAATTAGAGACCAAGAGCCAATCGATTAAAAAACGGGATTAAGAGAGTGGTACCAGGTTTTGAGGTTGCAGCATCTTCCATCTCATGATCGTCATCCCTGGCCGAGGTATCAGAAGTAGCAGCACTGCAATTCCAAAAATCAGTCGGATAACTCATGAGTCGACCAAAAATAAACTCGTGTAGAGCAAGAAGACTCAGATAGCATTTTTACCCTGATATAGTGGGAATCGACACCTTCATCTTCGGCAAGACCTTCGCCGGTTTTGACGGCGCCGTTCGAGATTGCTTCGGAGCCTTCTCAGTCGGCGCCGGAGAAGTGGTCCGAGGGCGCTTGGTCGACTCCGCGACAGTCGCGACTCCCTTGCCACGTTCAGTCGCAGGGTCATGAATGAGCTTCGATCGTCTTTCCATGCGAGGCGGTGCGGTTTCATCCTCCTCCTCCTCCTCTTCTTCTTCCTCCCCATCAGAGTCGTCATCATCATCATCAGCAGCGTCCGAGTCCCACTCCTCCTGGCTTTCGCCCCCACTTGCTTCCTCCTCTTCAGTCGGAGTCTGCGCTCCATTGGGCATCGAGTATAGTTCGGTGAGAGCCTGACAGACATCAAGACAAAGATCAATCGACCAATTTGCAGCAAAAGCAGAATAAGTATGGCGAGATTACAATTGGAAATAAAGTGAGCATACCTTGTCTGGAGTGCTAGAATGGTCGAGTGGCGGAATCCTCTTAGCTCCTCGAGGGTTGTCTTTGTTCCCAGTGACCGCGGCCATCCACCTCTCCAGTGTGGCGTCATCGACTGCTTCTGGATTGATCCGAGTCTCATCCTCGGTTCCATGATACAGCCACATGCAATGGCCTCGATCTTGATCAAGAGGCTGGATCGTCGCCTAAGAAAGACCTCGGAAGGTCCATACCGTCCTCCTTCCCGAACTAACTGGACTACGCGCTCCATCAACATCTTCACTTGGGCTTTCTCCTCAGGGAGCACCTTCAGAGAAGAGGGCTTCTGCGCTCGGTCCATAGAGAACGGAGGGAGACCACTCGACTGCCCCGGTGTCGACTCGTTTTGGCAGTAGAACCAAGTCGACTGCCATCCTCTGACCGACTTAGGGAGGGTTATGGTCGGAAAGGTGCTCTTGTTCCTCATCTGGATCCCCAGACCTCCACACATCTGAATAACCTTGGTATTATCGTCATCTGGACTCGCCTTTTTCACGGTCTGAGAACGACAAGTGAATATATGCTTGAACAGACCCCAGTGCGGTCGGCAGCCCAAGAAGTTCTCACACATGGACACGAAAGCAGCAAGGTAGGCGATGGAATTCGGATTGAAGTGGTGGAGTTGCGCCCCAAAGAAATTCAAGAAACCACGAAAGAAAACACTCGGAGGCAGAGAGAACCCACGGTCGACGTGGGTAGCCAGAAGAACACACTCACCCTCTTCCGGCTGTGGTTGCCACTCGTTCCTCGGGAGCCTCGCTGCTCCGTGGGGGATCAAACCATCGTTGGCCATATCAGTGAGATCCTTCTCGGTGATGGTCGACCGGATCCAATCCCCTTGGACCCAGCCTTGCGGCAGGCGGGACCTGGACGAAGACCCGCCCCGACTGGTCGCTCTCCCTTTCGCCTTCCCCGTCGTGTTGCCTTCTTCGCGCGCTCCAGCGCCGCCGTCTTCTCCTTCACCATTGTTGCCGGCGAAGCGTACGAGGAGCGATTGGGCAGAGGCGAGAGCGGGCGCAGTAGGTGGAGGCGGAAAGGGCAGGGGGTGAATGGAGAGATACTGTTCAAAAACCCTCGCCGGGCGCCTTTATAAGAGCACTCCAATCCAATCACATCTCGAAACAGTCGCGCGTACGCGATACGTGGCGAAAAAGGTGGCGCGGGAATCGAGGCATCTATGCCCTATTCCATCCGAGCGCCGCGATCCGCCCCGCTTCGCGCGCTTCCCCAAAATTCGGATCCCACAAAATCCGCTAACCGCAGATTGATCTGTCAGGCGAGAGATTTCCTGCGATCCGTCGCTCGGAAATTACTAAGTTCAAAAGTTCACTCGACGAGAGAAAAGAATGGATCAAGGCGACTGAAGAAAAGTTCCTGTTATCAACGAAGAGATTATTGGTCCAAGACGATACATATCCCGAACGCAAAAGCAGGTCGGAAATAATATCAACTCCTTCCTCACTCAAACCTCAATTCATTCGGGGGCTAATGATGAAGTCATGTACCTAGGGTAGGGTCATAGACCTGATCTAAGTACCCTACCCAAGGATACTCTCAGAAGAAACTGCCTTCCAGTCGACCAAGAGGGACTTCACTCGACGGACTCGAAGGACTCAACCATGAAGACTCACTCGACTATCAGGAGATCAAGAGACACTCTGCATCCCAACGGTCTGTAATTAAGTAGTCTTTATGGCATTTAGGACACTTTATGTAAGGCATTACCAGTAACGCCTAGACTTAATATACTTTAAACCCCGCATTACTAAGGTCCGGAGGGGTCTGGCAGGCACTATATAAGCCACCCCCTCCTCAGTGTAAAGGGTTCGCACCCCTGTAATTCACACACACATAATCCAGTCGACCACCTTTGGGCTCCGAGACGTAGGGCTGGTACTTCCTCCGAGAAGGGCCTGAACTCGTACATCCTTGTGTTCACAACTGCTCCATAGCTAGGATCTTGCCTCTCCATACCTACCCCCCATTCTACTGTCAGACTTAGAACCACGACAACTACCGCTCAGGGCTGCGGTACTACTGCTTAGAGTGGTAATTCCAGTTGTTGCCTGATAACCCACAAGTATAGGGTATCGCAACAGTTTTCGAGGGTAGAGTATTCAACCCAAATTTATTGATTTGACACAAGGGGAGCCAAAAGAATATTGGTAAGTGTTAGCAGTTGAGTTGTCAATTCAACCACACCTGGAGATTAAATATCTACAGCAAAGTGATCAATAGCACAACAATATGATAGTTTTGATAGCAATGATAATAGTATTGGTAACGGTAACAGCAGTAACAGTTTTGTAGAAGTTGGAACAGTAGCAATACCAATAGTAACTTAGCAAGAACAATATGTGGAAAAACTCGTAGCCATTGGATCGGTGAATTCCTTAGATGATATTCATCATATAACAGTCATAACCTAGGGCGACAAAGAAGTAGCTCTAGTTCATAAATATAATGTAGGCATGTATTCCGTAAATAGTCATACGTGCTTATGGAAAAGAACTTGCATGACATTTTTTGTCCTACCCTCCCGTGGCAGCGGGGTCCATAAGGAAACCCAGGGATATTAAGGCCTCCTTGAGGGAGTCCTGGATTAAGGGGTCCTCGAACAGCCGGACTATATACTTTGGCCGGACCGTTGGACTATGAAGATACAAGATAGAAGACTTCGTCTCGTGTCCGGATGGGACTCTCCTTTACGTGGAAGGCAGGCTTGGCGATTCGGATATGTAGATTCCTTTCTCTGTAACCGACTTTGTACAACCCTAGCCTCCCCCGATGTCTATATAAACCGGAGGGTCTAGGCTTCTAGGGTTTAGCCACAACAATCATAACCTCATAGGCTAGACTTCTAGGGTTTAGTCATTACGATCTCGTGGTAGATCAACTCTTGTAATACTCATATTCATCAAGATCAATCAAGCAGGAAGTAGGGTATTACCTCCATAGAGAGGGCCCGAACCTGGGTAAACATCGTGTCCCCCGCCTCCTGTTACCATTAGCCTTAGACGCACAATTTGGGACCCCCTACCCGAGGTCCGCCGGTTTTGACACCGACATTGGTGCTTTCATTGAGAGTTTCGCTGCCTCGTCACAAGAAGGCTTGATGGCTCCATCAATCGTCTACAATAACGCAGTCCAGGGGGAGGTCTTCCTCCCTGGACAGATGTTCGTATTCGGCGGCTTCGCACTACGTGCCAACTCGCTTGGCCATTTAGAGCAGATCGATAGCTACTCCCCTGGCCATCAGGTCAGATTTGGAAGCCTGAAATTTGTGGCCGATATCCGTGGAGAGTTGATATTCGACGGGTTCGAGCCCACGACGGCTGCCTCCGGCCACCATGATGAACATGACTTAGATCTGTCATCTGGCCACGCGCAGGAGATAGCGCCCGTGACCGCCCTGGCCCAAGAGCCGGAGCGGACTGCTCGTGCGAAGATGGGAAGCTTAACCCCGCCACAGAGGCCGTAGACTCAGCGGCGCTCGAGCCGTACACAGGCCTAACATCGAGCTGGGCCTGTGTAACCCGAACCTCGGACTCGTCTCCGGCCATGGGTTCCGGATCGCGTGCATCCGCATCCAACGAACCTGATTGGGCGCCGGTCTTGGATTTCAGCTCCGCGGACATCTTCCTGCAGTCGCCTTTTGGCTATGTATTAAACTCATTAAAATCCCTCTCCTTGTCAGGGGACTCTCGACCGAACTATGTCTGGCTCGAATGGGAAGCGGACGATGAAGAACTTCGTTTCCCACCCACCACCCACTTCATTGCCACTGCCTAGGACTTAACCGACACGCTCGATTATGGCTCTGAAGACATCGAAGGTATGGACGACGATGCCGGAGGGGAGCAGGCACAAAAACCACCACCCTTAGGGCAGTGGACGACTACATCCTCATACGATATATACATGGTGGACACACCCAAGGAGAAGGAGGCCGACGGTGATAACAGCATGCCTGTCGATGAACCCCCAAGTGCCGGCATCAGAAGCACCGACCTCGATCCGGCAAAAGGAAAAACAACAACATTGTCACAGACGACGATGATGATCTGAACCAAGCCGAGGACCCCGCGGACCCAGTGTTGGAGCAAGGCGTGCGAGAGGATGACGAACATAGTCCGGAGATGCTGTCTGACCACAGCGATGCCGAAGATAGCAATTATCAACATGTCTCTGAAGAGGAGATCAGCCTATGTGACGATGAATTCGTCATCTCTGAAGAACCATTAGAACAAGAACGCCTCCATCAAAGGCTCATCGCCACTGCAAGGAGCCTGAAGAAGCAGAAGCAGTGGCTTAAAGCTGCATGGGATACGCTCAATGATAGATGGAACGAAGTGCTAGACGCTGAGGAAAAATACGACGGTAATTGCCAAGCAAAGAGCTATCCTAAACGTAAGCTGCTGCCCGAATTTGACGACGAGGCTATTGCGCCTATACCACCGAAAAACAATACGGCTGACATGCCGGACCGACCACCTCACGGTCGAGACAGAGCGGCTAGCAATGCCGTACACAAGCCCGCACCCCCTCCCCGTAAAGGAAGGAAGGTTGCAGACCAGGACCAGAAACACGATCTACGTGAGGACCTGGGCAAAAAAGTTGCAAAACTAGGTCCATATATGGATCCAGGGAACGTGGTCCTACACAGGATCATGATTATCAAACGAAATATGCCGGCCATTGACTAGCTCGGAACCAATACCGAACATTACAACCGTCGGACCCAATACACGACACAGCCGGATACAGGGGTGCTGCACACCCCCTGTGCTTCACCGATGAGGTGCTGGAACACGATTTTCCAGAAGGGTTCAAACCCGTAGACATCAAGGCGTATGATGGAACTACAGACCCCACGGTTTGGATAGAAGACTTTATTCTTCACATCCACATGGCTCGCGGAGATGACCTCCACGCCATCAAATATTTACCCCTCAAGCTAAAAGGACCAGCTTGGCACTGGCTAAAAAGCCTTCCATCGGAAGCTGGGAAGAACTTAAGGACGCTTTTCGGGCCAATTTCCAATGGACCTATGTCCGGCCCCCAGATGCAGACGATCTAAGTCACATAATCCAACAACCCGGAGAATCAGCCCGTAAGCTTTGTAACAGGTTCCTCACAAAAGAAGAACCAAATCGTCGACTGTCCGGACGCCGAAGCCTTAGCGGCCTTCAAACACAGTGTCCAGGACGAATGGCTAGCCAGGCACCTTGGCCAGGAAAAGCCAAGGACAATGGCAGCCTTAACTACACTAATGACCCGCTTTTGCGCTGGCGAGGACAGCTGGTTAGCCCGTAGTAGCACCGGCGACCCCGGCACATCCGAAGTCAGGGATGGTAGTGGAAAACCACGACGCAACAAAAACAAACGTCGGAACAATGAAGAAAGCCTAGATAATACAGCGGTAAATGCCGGATTCAGGGGCTCCAGACCCGGTCAACGGAAGAAGCCATTTAAAGGCAACAAAGACAGTCCATCCAACCTGGGTAAAATCCTAGACAGGCCCTGCCAGATCCACAACACTCCCGATCGACAAACCAGCCAATCATACCAACAGAGAATGTTGGGTCTTCAAGCAGGCCGGCAAACTTAATGTCAAACACAAAGGGAAGGGACCTCAGAGCGAAGACGAGGACGAACCTCGCCAGCCGAACACGGGGGGGGGGGGGGGGCAGGAGAAATTTCCATCGGAGATCAAAACAGTAAACATGATCTATGTCACTCATATCCCAAAGAGGGAGCGCAAACGCACGCTCCGAGACATCTATGCTGTCGAGCCCGTCACCCCCAAGTTCAACCCATGGTCGACCTGTCCGATCACCTTTGATCGCAGGGATCATCTGACTCGTATCCGTCATGGGGGTTCGGCTGCCCTAGTGCTCGACCCAATAATCGATGGATACCACCTCGCTTGAGTCCTCATGGACGGCGGCAGCAGTCTCAATCTGATATATCAGGACACTGTCCGCAAGATGGGGATAGACCCGTCAAGAATCAAGCCAAGCAGCACTACCTTTAAAGGAGTTATATCGAGCGTGGAAGCCCGCTGCACGGGCTCTCTAACATTGGATGTTGTATTCGGCTCCCCCGATAACTTTCGAAGCGAAGAACTAATATTCGACATTGCTCCATTCCGAAGTGGCTATCATGCACTACTTGGAAGAACGGCCTTCGCCCGTTTTAATGCAGTCCCGCATTATGCTTATCTAAAACTCAAAATGCCTGGACCATGTGGCGTCATTACGGTTAGTGGAAATACGGAGCACTCTATTCATACATAAGAATACACGGTGACTCTAGTAGTCGAAGCACAAACGACCTATTCAAGCCGAGCACCTCATCGGTCTTTAAGGCTGCGGACACAGCTAAACGTGTTCGGCGCACACCTCAGTGTGGCAACTTAGATAAACCTGAGCTCGATTAGCAGCTACACCCCCACCGACCGCCCCATAAGAAGATACACTCAAAATTCCTTGGGCGGCTTCGGGGGCACTCTGCACGCACAAGGTCCATAGTTCGGCTTGACCCTATTCGGACTCTAGAAGTTATTCTTCACGGTTCATTAAAACGAACGAGCTTTGCCTACGGCCACACCAGATTCTTTTACCTGTTTTTTTTTCTTTTTTACAGATGGACATCATACTATACCCTTCAAGGACACTTCACAACGGAGACAAAGGCACAGGCGTGCAGCAAGGCCCCACATTAAGGTTTTTTTAGATTAAGACCCTGTGTAAACCTTTTTTTTATCTCTTGTTGTTTTTACTTTCCTGGCATGTAAATGTCCAAGAAAGATATCGGCATTATCTGTAAACATACGGCTCGCCGTACTAAAGTGGATGTTATAGAAGCAGCCTGGTTCGTATTGTGTTTTGAGATTTATGCTCTCACAACCTGCGCTCTTTCCCCACGTCGGATTGCCACACGTGCCTTGATACCATGGGTCTATCAACAGGGGCTGTATTCAGCCCAGTGTATATTGTAAAGTCCGAACACCTATAGGGAGTGTTCGGCGTCGCGAGTTTGGCCTTATATGCATCAGCTCTGAATCATGTCTTTGGTCAATAGTTGGGTTGCCTGGCTCCTGTGCTTACTACCTTACGTTCCGCTATATTGGCTATGGTAGTAAAGGGAGAACTACTGCGGTTGTGTCCCGGCTAGCCCAGATGAGCACCTCAGTAGAGAAATCTGAAAATTGTCTATCATGATGCGGCGAGAGCTCGTCAACCACTTGATGACTCATCGGAATCTTCGCGATTCCCTCCATATTAAACAAAGGACCGTTACTCTGGTCACGTATGTAAACGCACCGTATTCGGATAACCGCGAACATACCAGGGGCTATATAGTAGCCCCACCGTCAAACTCCTCTTGCCAAGTGAAAGTGTTAAAGCTCTATAGTCCGATTGCCTAGTTCGCCGCACTAACACCTCCTTAACGGACCAAGACATTGGGTCAAGTGTGATCAAGTGCGTTTCCGAACACCCCTGTGTTATACGCGAGGGGGCTGAAGCCGACGACTACAAACTTTCAGATTGTATATATAAAAAAGATGGCCGCACAGGAGGCACCAAAACTTTTCGGGCAAAAAGTATAAAAATATAGCCTTAAACATATCATAGTATTGTTATTACAATTTTGATACACTTCACTCGAACATAATATTTTTCGAGCACTGACCCTCTATCAAGCGGGCACCCTCTAGGACATCTTCAAAGTAATGTTCTGGCATGTTAAGGTCCTTGTCCTTGGGTGGACTCTGCGCTGCAATATCGATGGCCTTCATCTTTGCCCAGTACATCTTGACACGGGCAAGGGCCATCCGTGCACCTTCTATGCACGTTGACCGCTTCACAGCGTCGATACGCGACACCGCATTAACAAGTTGCCGCACCAAACCGAAATAACTATTCGAAATGGGCTCAGTTGGCCACAACCGGGCTATGATGTCCTTCATGGCAGTACCGGACATCTTGTGGAGCTCGGCCCACTGGGCCATCTGTTCGTTCAATAGTGGATGCTTTGGCGTGTCAAATTGCGACCAAAATAGCTTTTCCGTCGCATGTCCTTCTTGCACGTGGAAAAATTGATTCGCATTAGCAGCACTCTTCGGCAGGTCCATAAAGGCGTCTGGAGAACTCCATAGTTGATTAAGCGGCGCATACTTCGGATCACCAAACTTAGTTTGCAATAAAAAGGGCTTACCAGCCACGATCTCCCTAGCTTGTCGGATCTCCTCCCGAGCTGCTCTAGACTCAGACCGAGCTTCCTTTGCCTCTCGTAAGGCCTTGTCAAGATCGACCACTTTGGCCTTGTTATCTTTCTCAAGAACTTGGCATCGGCTAGTGGCATCATTCAGTTCAAGTGCCATAAAAGATATTCTCTCCTTGCACTGACGCCGAGCAGTCTGCTCGGCATTTAATTTGGCGGCTACCTTTTCGACAGCCGCATTACTCATCCTGGCTTTCTCCTTGGCCCGGGCAAGTTCGGCCCGAAGGGTCTCAACTGCGGCGGCACTATCTGCAATTATGCATATACTAATTTTCAGTATCACGCTCATTTCACAATACTAGCATGTACTGAGTGCCCCAAAGACATACCTTGCGCCTCGTCAAGCCGCCTGTTAATAAGTGTGATGTCATCATCCGCTACATCAACTTTCTACTTTAGATGTGCTACCTCTGTAGCTTGGATAGTTGCCACGGATGTAACAGCCTGTGTTTCAATTAGTCAGATCATTTCCTGGGAATATAATTTCGATCCTCTGATCGCCTCCCTTCGGATGTCAACCAGAGTCTCAGGGGCTACTATCTATACACAGGTGCAATTTGCATTTATAATATAATCGAAGTTACAATACGTACCTCGAAGCCTCTTAGTAGGATCGTAAAGGCTTCATTCAATCTGCTTTTCGCAGACCGAACTCTTTCAACCATCGTACCCATCAAGGTACGATGTTCCTCTGAGACGGAGGCATGTTGCAATATGCCCATCAAAGTATGCAGCGCCTCCGGATCTAGAACAGGTTGCGTCGTCCCTCCAACATTGGATAGTCCGGGACTTTTGTTGTTCCCCATAGGGGCCGCACACCCCGGACCCTCGGCGGCCAAAGTATTACCTTCGGCCCCGGTCTTCACTGCCTTTTGCGCCACTCGTTGATCGGGGAAGATCCTCCGGGATGACACCTCGGCGTCGTCTGCCTTATTAGGCAGGGAAATCTGTGGAGGCGTTTCGCTCTCCATCATCTCCGGAAGAAGATCCCCCGAAGAGGAGGACTGTTGAGGAGGGCTGCGTGCCGTACTGCAAACATGTGTTTAAAACCTTACCCTTACAGCCAGGAAAGAACGGGATAGGTTTAAAACACCCTGGTTCACTTACGATCCGGCTAGGGGCTTATCTTTACGGAACGACTGCGTGTCAGCATCCTCCCCTGACTGGGATATCTTCCCCCACTTAGAAGCTTCTCTCTTCAAGTCTTCGGAGGCGGTCCGCTTCTTCCTATGAGGAGAAGGGATGTCAGCTTGCCCTTCCCTTCAACTTTTGGAAGTGGAAGTTCCGATCTCCCCGGACAAATTGCCTGGTGTGCCTCCAGAATGAAGGTCGCCTTGGGCCTCTTCGCTCTCCTCCTTATCTTCACCCACCGTCACTTGATATGGCGCCGGAGCCAGCAGCCTTGTTAACAACAGATCAGCAAAGTCTTCGGGAAGTGGAGCCGAACACCTGATTCTCTCCGCCTTCTTTAGCAAGCCCTGGCCGAGTAGGGTTTTATCAATACATTGTTATGAGTAATCCGACTAAAATGTGTTCAGGAGTCAAGTACTTACCAGAGTATCCGGATGATTGAAGTCAAGACTGAGGTCTTCTGTTGTATCCGGCCACTGTTTTCCTGCGCCGAAGAATAAATTCCACATCCCTCTGAGCATTGTGCCGGAGAAGTGTTGAAGGGTCGTGGACCTTCCAGATTGAACTCCCACATATGGAGAGGACGCCTCTGGCACGGAAGGATCCGGCGGATTAGCATTACTTGGATGATATTGGTGAGGCCGGTGCCCTTCTTAATGAGGCTCCGAATACGACTTTGCAATGTCTACACTTCATCAATAGAACCCCAGTCCAACCCTTTGTTCACCCACGATGCAAGCTGAAGCGGAGGGCCAGATCGAAACGCAGGTGCAGCTACCCGCTTTGTACCACGGGGTTCGGTAATGTAAAACCACTCCCGTTGCCATAAGTCAGAAGATTCTGTGAAAGAGCCCTTTGGCCAAGGAGAAGTGATAAGTTTTCTTATTGAAGCGCCTCCGCACTCCGCTTGTTTCCCATCGATCACCTTCGGGTTCACGATAAAGGTTTTAAGCCATAAGCCAAAGTGTGGGGAAATCCGGAGGAAGGCCTCGCACGTGATGATGAACGCCAAAATATGAAGTAAGGAGTCTGGAGCTAGATCATGGAAATCTAGCCCGTAATAAAACATAAGCCCTCAAACAAAGGGATGGAGAGCAAACCCAAGCCCTCGGAGGAAGTGAGAGATGAACACAACCTCATTGGATCTGGGGGTGGGAATAACTTGCCCTTGAGCAGGAAGCCGGTGGAGGATTTCCGCAGTCAGGTATCTTGCCTCCCTAAGCTTTGAGATATCCTCCTCTGTGACAGAAGAGGCCATGCACCGGCCTTGAAGGCTGGGTCCGGACATGGCTGGAGGCTCGAAGCGACTGGATTGACCCTTGAGTGTTGGAACTTGAGGTGGGAGGTGGAGGAGAGGACTAGCATGGAAGAAAAAGGGCAGGCCTTGGCCCCTTTATAAAGGTGACAAATATCAAACGTCCCCTCCATGGCCTTAAAACATGCCTATTCCCAAGGAAAACATGCCAACAGAATGGTTGGGTTACCCACGCCTGTGTTGATGAAAATCCCGCAATAAGGGGACACGATCTCTGCTTTGATAAGACGTGCCAATAAAAACCGCATCTCAAAACATGGAGTGGCAAGCTAGAAAACGATTCAAAATAATGGCCGGGTGATGACGTAATGTTAGCGGATTGGACACGTTATGCAGAGCCAGACATGATTCTTGTGTTCGAAATCTATGTTGGAGTATTCGGAGAAGGAACCCGCCTTGCAATGTCGATGAAAATCTGCGCGCCAGACTCATCATCATTGAAGCCAGGTTCAGGGGCTACTGAGGGAGTCCTGGATTAAGGGGTCCTCGGACAGCCGGACTATATACTTTGGCTGGACTGTTGGACTATGAAGATACAAGATAGAAGACTTTGTCCCGTGTCCGGATGGGACTCTCCTTTGCGTGGAAGGCAAGCTTGGCGATTCGGATATGTAGATTCCTTTCTCTGTAACCGACTTTGTACAACCCTAGCCTCCCCCAGTGTCTATATAAACCGGAGGGTCTAGGCTTCTAGGGTTTAGCCACAACAATCATAACCTCATAGGCTAGACTTCTAGGGTTTAGCCATTACGATCTCGTGGTAGATTAACTCTTGTAATAATCATATTCATCAAGATCAATCAAGGAGGAAGTAGGGTATTATCTCCATAGAGAGGGCCTGAACCTGGGTAAACATCGTGTCCCCCGCCTCCTGTTACCATTAGCCTTAAACGCACAGTTCGGGACCCCCTACCCGAGATCCGCCGGTTTTGACACCGACACTACTTTTAATAGAGAACTGGAACAAAGCATTAACAAATAGTGAATACACGAGCTCCTCAAACTACGGTCATCACCGGAAAGTATCCCAATTACTGTCACCCTGGGGTTTACGGATTATAACACGTAGCAGGTGCATATGACTAGCAAGATCGGATCTAGAACATAGATATAATGGAAAACATAAACGGTTTAGATCTGAAATCATGGCACTCAGGCCCTAGTGACAAGCATTAAGCATAACAAAGTCATAGAAACATCAATCTCAGAACATAGTGGATACTAGGGATCAAGCCCTAACAAAACTAACTCGATTACATGATGAATCTCATCCAACCCCTCACTGACCAGCGAGCCTATGAAGGAATTACTCACTCCCGGTGGGGAGCATCATGGAATTGGTGATGAAGGAGGGTTGGTGATGATGAAGACCGAAGATTCCCCTCTCCGGAGCCCTGAGCGGACTCCAGATCTGGCCTCCCGATGAAGAACAGGAGGTGGCGGCGGCTCCCTATCGTGAAACGCGATGAAACTTCCACCTCGATTTTTTTGTCCAAAAATAGGAATTTATAGTGCTGTAATTAGGGTCAAGGAGGCCACGAGGGCCCCATAACCCACCAGTGCGCGCCTGGAGGGGGTGGCGTGCCCTGGGGTATTGTGGCCAGCCAGGGCACCCCCTCCGGTGGTTCTTGGTTCTAGTATTTTTTATTTATTCTGAAATAAATCTCCAAAAAGTTTTGTCCAAATCTGAGAACTTTTTTTCTGCACAAAAACAACACCATGGTAGTTCTGCTGAAAATAGCTTCAGCCCGGGTTAGTTCATTCAAATCATGCAAATTAGAGTCCAAAACAAGAGCAAAAGCGTTAGGAAAATTAGATACGCTGAAGACGTATAGCAAGTACTAGAGCGGTAGTGCCACCGGAGCGGTACTACCCTCCATCAGAAGCGGTACTACCGCTATTGATCTCAGGAATAGGGGAACAACATTGTTGGAGTGGTTCTAGGGTGAAGGTTCCATGAGAAGCGGTACTACCGTATAACATCCGCTCAACAACCGCTGAACTGAAAAGGGCAACAGAGAGGATAAAATAAGCGGTGGTGGACAACAGAAGTATCGCATAAGCGGTACTACCATGCTACTACTTGCTACTGCCATGATCAGCAAAAAGGCATCTAGTAGGCTAAAAATAAGCGGTAGTGGTGGCAGTAGCTCACAGCCAAACTACCACATAAGTGGTACTACTGTGAAGCCGCGCGGTACTACCGCCTAGGAATTGCGAAACTGCCCATGCACAACAGTTGAATGCAGCAAGACCAAAACTATCACAACTTCTGTTAATGAACTCTAACTTCGACGAACTCAAGCTTGATAGAAAGCTAACGACAAGAGTTGTCAAATCACGAAGTGGCAAGAGAAATATGCCTATGATATAGAGGTGTGAGACCTCCAACGGTGAAGAAACTAGCATAAAACTCCAACATCAAAAACACAAAAGATGATGCACGCGAAATCCACTTTCGATGGACTTGAGCTTGTCATCAAGATGACCACAAGCTCCAAACCTCACACAGAGAAAATCCAAACAAGAACCGAGAAAGATGATACCAAGGATGTAAAGGTTTGAGCTCTCTAAGAACAATATGATCACGCTACTGTTGGTGCAATATCTGCTTACCTTGTGTTTTGGAGATTGTTGACAGAAACATGTATGGACTGATTTGTTTGCTAGTGCATACAGAGAGAAATAGTCCATACACAACCGAAGAGAATGTTGTCTCCAGTGCTAAGTTCAAGGAACTTCAACAAAGTATATATACGTTGCAGAGAAGAATGAGCTATATTTCTTGAAGTCATATAGTCGACAAGATTGATGTCAAGGAATTGACCCCTCGAAATTTACTGTTGAAGCAAAGCTTTTGTGTTTGATATCATCGTACGAAGGAATTGACTGCAGCGGTGGAAGTCAAAGGCAAAGTGAAGACGTAGTATTCATTTTATTGCTCTTCTTTCATTTATTTGAGTCATAGGACCTCCGTACTATTAAGAGGGGTATAGGTTCTTGAAGCTTAGATCCGCTGTGATGCTTAGCCAAAACCTATGAAAGTTGTGAGAGAGATATCTTTGTGCTTCGAGCAAATACTTGCCAGCAAGAGACTGTGATCTTCTTCGCTGCGAGAGATTTGTCTCAGACTGAGGAGTTAACATTACTTGCTCCGCAAGCAATGTTACCGTTGTGCTCAAATCTGACCATTGGACTCGTGTCATTCGGCCAATGGCTGATCCCGATGTCTAATTTGGTCATTTCCCATCAGGGAAGGCTGGGGCTATAAATAGCCACCCCGCTCCAACATTGTCTGTTGGCTGCTCCGCTTGAGATTTCTAAGAAGATTGATTTGAGCAACCCTTCTCTGATTGATTTGAGTTTAAGATCCACCGAGAGAAAAATCAAGAGCCCAAACTTAGACAGTGGTTTAGCATCACGGTAGTTCTGAGTTAGAGTTCTTGTACCTATTACCCTTGAGAGTTGCACACTCTCTAGACGGATAGGTTTCAGCTCGAGTGTCGAAGAGTATTTTCTTCACCGAGCTAGATCTTCAGCAACCAAGAGTGATTGTGGTTCACGAAAGTCGACCAAAGGTTTGGAGATCGGCGACAAGGATCTACCAGGAGTGAAATCAACCTGAGTCTGATCAGCTTTGCGTTGAAGGAGAATAGGGTGAAGAGAGTTTATCTTCCGTGTTAAGTCACAGCCCCTCCAACCAGACGTATCCCTTTGGCAAAAGGGTGAACTGGTTGTCGGTGTACTAAAGTAGGGGTACCTTAGTATCCCGAACTTGTGCCGAGCGATCATGGCGTCCGCGGCAAGGCTCGCGGGCATCGGCCAAGATCGCCGCTATTCCTATTACGCCATTCAAGAACAAAGTGTCTCAAGCCGAGAAGACAAGGCCCGGCAAGAGGAGCTTGCGGGAAGGATAAGACCCGGCAAGAGGAGCTTGCGGGAAGGATCTTCGAGGCATTTCAAGAGACTTGCAGCGGCCAGCGCCGCTCGTCCGGCAAGACCGGCGCGACAAGCTTGCGGGTGCGACAAAGACGAGACCGCGGCAAAGCGCGCTTGCGGCGAAGCCACCACTCTGCATGCACGCTCCGGCACGTCCGACGGCGTGTTGTCGCGAGATTATTCACTGGTGCACATGGCGGGTAGGTGTGCAGCCAAGCGGTGCGAGTGGCAAGTGGAGATGACGAGAAGGCCATCGCGGCGTCGGTGGCGCCCATAGCGGTCGTTCTTGCCTTTGTTTAAGCGGCCGGGACGGGCATTAAATGCCCTTGTCCCCTGCCGTCGAGTTAGGTAGGGAGCCTTGTTGATAGCGGTTGTACCAACCCTGTTTTACCTTTTACCCCTCTCTGCGTTGCCACTGCCGGTGACCCTTTAGACTATAAAAAGGAGGCCCATGCGCACGTAGAAGGGGTTCGACTCATTCGAAACTACACCACGCTCATGCTTTCGAGCAAGAACAGAATAGAAACACAAAGCAGCAGTAGGAGTTTTATCTCTCCGGAGAGCTCCGAAGCTGGGTAAAATCCCTCGCGTGCTGCGCCTCGATCTGCTCTTCGTGCGCCCTCCGCTCCCTGCCGGACCGAAAAGGGGCCCTGCCCCATAGGTGCTCGTTCCCCACGACATCTTTGGCGCGCCAGGTAGGGGGCGTCGAGGTGGTGCGAACCTGATCCGGTCTTCACGCGTGCTACATCAACATCTTCATCGACATGCCATCGAAGAAGAAGGCTTCGGAGGTGGCCGCTCCGTCCACGTCGATCCCACCGCCGCCGGAGCAAACGGGCGGTGGAGTAGACACCGGCGGAGGAACGGGCGCCGACGGAGGGACTCACATCGTCACCAGATCCAAAGACAAACCCCGCAAACTTCGGCGTCCGTACATGTGCCACGCCCCTCTCAGGAGGCGCGGGATCGACAACGCCATGGTGCTCCTGGCACCGTGCTCGCGTTGGAGCAAGGTCAAGCCGGCGGATCGCGGGACGTTCAAGGCCAACATACACGCCAGCATGTTGGCGCGAGCGTAGCACGGTCGCCTGGACGGGATGTTGCTCCTTCTAACACTGTTAGAAGTTTGAGCATATCACGCTCCTCGCGTCGTTCTCCCCCGCCGCCGAAAACTCCAGAAGAAGCGTTGGCTCAAGCCCAACTGCTACTAGACTACCCTCCAGCGCCGGACAAGATCGACGACTGGAGGATCACCATTTAGAGCCTCATCGGCTTCGCCAATGGCGACAAGCCCCGGCAACCAAGCACCTCCAAGCCGCGGCAAGACATCCAGGCGCAAGCCGATGGCGGCAAGACCGGTGGGGGTGCCACCACTGTGCACTCCCCGCCTCGAAGGCCAAAATCGCCGACTCACCGGGCAAACCTCGACACCGACTCCACCGCGTTGTCGGACCCGCGAGCTCGCCGCGATCAACGCCAAGTTCTCCAAGAACGACGACAAGAGGATGCTCGTACTCGTATCGAGCGTCGAAGAGAAGCGCGACGTCAGTCCGACCAGCGCGCTGGGCCCACTGTCGATATGCATGCGCCCGAGAGAACGAGCGACTTGCCGTATCGCGGTAGGTTGCCTTGCGTTCACTCGTGAGCTGCGGCGGTCGATGGCCCGATACCAGAACTTCAAACCAGAGGCGTGCAGAAATGCGATGGCGGGATACATCCGTCGAGTTCCTCGGCGTCTACACCATAGCGATGCGAGGTTGCGGGCGCGGCGAAGATCCTGCCAACTACTTCCCACTAGTGCTCAAGCCCAGCGTCGGATCTTGGCTCATGCGCTTGCCGGACAACTCCATTTCTTCGTGGGTGGACTGTGCCATCGGTTTGTCGGCGCCTTCACGGTGACCACAAACCCATGGTCGAGAAGCGATCTTCATCTACTCGCCCGGAAGGAATGAGAACCCTGCACAAGTACATATAGAATTCAGCCCGGTGCGGCGCAACATCGAGCGTCCACCCACGCGGTTATCAGCGTGTTCCATCGAGCGTCGCGTGTCGCAGGATGAGGAGGAGATGGCGATGTGCAAAATCAGAGATGTCGATGAGCTATATGCTCGGCGACAAGTGTACGCGTCTTTGAAGAGGGAGAAACTCCCGGAGAGAATCAGGAGGCGAGAGGATCGGCGGTGAGGGCGCCCCTCGGCAAGAAGAAGCCGGGGCGGAACAACGTAAAGAGAAAGGCTAAGGATGTGCTGGTTGTCGAGCAGTCCGGCAGCGGAGGTGGCGCCGAGAAGGCCAAAGCTGGTGACTCGGCGAGGCTGTGGTGGCGCCGACAAGCGGGGCGAGCTCCGACAAGCGATCTTGCAAGATCCACCGCACCAAGGGCCACGATCTCGTGGCTGCAAGAAGGTTGAGCAGCTTGTTGAGCTGCGAAAGCTGAGTATGAGCGCGCGACAAGGAGAAAGCCCGGGGAAGGTGGAGGAGGATCCGCAAGAAGCGTCCCCGGGGAGGTGCGCGGCAAGGCTAGCGGCGGCAAGGAGATAGGCCTCCGGGGCGCGACAAAGATGAAGGCGAAGACGAAGATGAAGAGATGGATGAGGATGAGACCGACGAGCAGGAGTTTCAGAAGGCAACAGAGGTTTTGTGCGTGGACGGCGGTGCTTCTCTGCACACCTCGCACCGCCAACTCAAACAGTGGGTGCGGGAAGTAAACGCAGCAGAGCCGTCCGTTGAATCGCGCAAGCCACTGAAGTGGTCCAGCATGCCCATCATCTTTGACGTTGAGGATCACCTTGATCGCATAACTGCGGTCGGGTGCTTGCCGATGTTGGTTTTGCCAACAATCCACAACCTCAAGGTCACGAAGATGCTGGTTGACGGCGGGGCCATCCTGAATCTGATCTCTTCCGCGGTGCTCAAGAAGCTCCAGATCCCCGACAGCGAGCTCGAAGAGACTCGTACCTTTCAAGGAATCAACCGGGAAGGAGCAAGCGAAGGGAAGATCACGCTGCCGGTGACATTTGGCAGCGAGCTGAACTTCGGAGACGAGAGAAGGTCACATTTGGCGTTGCTGATTTCCCATTGCCTACAATGGGATACTTGGCCGTCGGCGCTTGCCAAGTTCATGGCAGCCTCTCACTACGCTTACTGGCGTGCTCAAGATGCCGGTCCGATAAGTGTCAATTCTGTCCATGGCGACAAGAAAGATGCACTTATCTGTCTTGACAAGATCTACGGGAAGCGGCGGCCGCAGCAGAGCGTAAACCACTTGCGCTGAAGCTCCGGGGAAGAAGAAGACCAAGTCCGGCAAGAGTAGCTCGATGCCCACTCCGACAAGCGCACCTCTTGGTGCTGCGCTACCGTCGAGGGCGCACCATCGAGCTCCACCGGCAAGTGCAAGAAGGCAAAGACAGCTTCACCAGAGACCAAGAAAGTGGCCGCCAAGGAGGGCGGCGCGGTGGTACCTTCACCATCGATTGCCACGCTTGACCCTAAATAGGAAGCGGCGCTCGTTGCTTCCTGCAGGCGAATGTCGATGTGTTTGCATGGCAACCATCGACATCCCGGTGTTCCCGGAAATGTCGAGCACCACCTTGCCGTCTGCCCTCACGCGTGGCCCGTCAGCGAGAGTCGGGGAAGCAAGCGGTGGAGCGCCAAGAGTTCATTGCGAAGAAATCAAGAAGTTGGAAGCAAAGCAGGCCTGGTCGAGGAGTACTCCATCCAACGTGGTTAGCCAATCCATGAGTAAATGCGCCAAAGCGAGCGGGAAGTGGAGAGCTTTGTATTGACTTCACTGATGTTAATAAAGCTTGTCCCAAGGATCCATTTCCCTTGCCGCGCATTGACCAGATTGTCGACTCCACGGCGGGATGTGATCTGCTTTCATTTCTTGATGCATACTCAGGATATCATCAGATCTTCATGGCTGAAGAGGATGAAGAGAAAACCGCATTCATTACTCCATGTGGCACATACTGCTTTGTACGGATGCCCTTCGGACTAAAGAATGCTGGTTCAACGTTCACAAGGGTAATCAGTCATGCTTTTGAGCCACAGTTGCACAGAAATGTAGAAGCTTACATGGATGATATAGTGGTCAAGAGCAAGGACAAAGAAACTTTGATCCAAGATTTAGACGAGACTTTTGCAAATCTGCGCAAGATCAATCTCAATTTGAACCCGAGAAGTGCGTGTTTGGAGTCCCTTCCGCAAGCTTCTCGGGTTCTTTGTATCTCGTGAGGGATCGAAGCCAATCCCGACAAGATCAAGGCCATTGAGCGGATCGAAGCACCGAAGCGCGTCAAGGATGTGTGAAGGCTTGCGGCTGTGTTCTTTGCTCTCGATGAGGTTCATCTCTAAGTCTGCTGGTAGCATACCGCCATTTTCAAAATTTTGAAAAAGGGAGGTCAATGAAATGGACTCGAAGCGGAGGCTGCGCCTGAGACTTGAAGAGATACCTATCCTCCACTCAATACTTGTTGCACCTAAACCACAAGAGAAGTTGCTGCTATATCTAGCGGCAACCAATCAAGTGGTTAGTGCTGCGTTAGTAGCGGAGAGGGAGGCAGATGATGAGCCAGCAACCGCGGCAAGTGAGTCCAGCGACAAGCAGGGGGCTTCCCCGTCAAGCTCTGGTCCCGACAAGGATGAATCTGTGCAGCCACAGGAAGAGAAACAGAAGAAGATGGTGCTGCGCCCAGTTTATTTTGTCAGTTCCCTTCTGCAGGGGGCTAGGTCAAGATACTCTGGTGTGCAGAAGTTGCTTTTCGGTCTTCTCATGGCCTCGAGGAAGCTGCGCCATTATTTTCAAGCACACGAGATCACAGTTGTCACTCGCTTTCCGTTGAAGAGGATATTGCAGAATCCAGAAGCTACAGGCGGGATTGTCGAGTGGGCCTTTGGGCTGTCGAGCTTTGGCCTTAAGTTTGAAAGTACTTCAACTATCCAGAGCCGAGCATTGGCAGAGTTCATAGCAGAATGGACGCCAACACCCGATGAAGAAACTCCGAAGACGAGGATCCCTGTCAAGGAAGCAAGCAAGGAATGGGTCATGTACTTTGATGGTGCCTTTTCGCTCCAAAGCGCCGGTCTTGGCGTGTTACTTATCGCACCCAGGAGAGCACCTCAAGCACGTGATCGGATGCACTTCCCAAGGAGCAAGCAACAAACAATCTTTGCAGAGTATGAAGGCTTGCTTGCGGACTCGAGATCATGGCGGACCTTGGGATTAAGAAGCTTATTGTCAGGGGTGACTCACAGCTTGTCGTCCGCCAAGTGAACAAAGATTATCAGAGTCCGTTGATGGAAGCATACATTGATGAAGTGAGGAAGCTGGAAGAGCATTTTGACGGCCTGCAGATGGAACATGTTCTAAGAGCTCAGAACGATATTGCAGATGACCTGTCAAAATGCGCCGCACTCAAGTTGCCTGTGGAACCAGGGATCTTTGTGCTCAAGCTAACTCAACCATCTATCACACAATCAACTGGACAGAACAGGAAGAGGAAGTTGGTTACTGGCGACTACTTTCCAGCAGAGCTCCCCGAAGCCGCCGTCAAGAAGGTCCCCAAGATCAACACAGAGAGCGCTGAGGGGCAGTCTGCTCCGACAAGCCTGAGGGTTTGTTTCGTTGAAGCAGACGCTCCCGACAAGTTTCGCTCTGGCGAGCTTGCCGGGGAACATCAAGCTCCGGCTGAATCGGAGATTCTTGCCGTGGAAGCGAATGTTCCGCAGCAACATTGCGCCTTTAGTCCTTGTCGTTGAGCCACAAGCTCCGGCATGGGCGCAACAGATCGTCCATTTTCTTCAAGCAGGAGAACTTCCGAAGAGCAAGAAGAAGCGAGAGAGTAGCACAGCAATCAAGTATGTACCAGTTTGTCGATGACATCTTGTCTGAATGAGATTCAACGGAGTGAAATTAAAGTGCATTTCCGGGAAGAAGGGCAGAGGCTGTTGGCGGAGATACATGGAGGCATATGTGGTCACCACATTGGCATAAGAACACTTAAAGCAAAGCTTTCCGACAGGGGTTTCTTTTGGTGACAGCCCTCCGAGGATGCAATCGCACAAGTAACCAAGTGTGAAGCATGCCAGTTCCACTCCAAGCAAATACATCAACCAGCTCAAGCTCTCCAAACAATCCCTTTATCCTGGCCATTTTCGGTCTGGGGGCTCAACATCCTCGGCCCCTTTCCCCGAGCTGTCGGGGGCTTTGAGTACTTGTATGTGGCAATCGACAAGTTCACGAAGTGGCCGGAGGTGGAGGAGGAAGGTGACAACACAGTCAGCAGTCAAGTTCTTCAGGTCAATTGTTTGCCGCTTTGGAGTCCCCAACAGGATCATCACCGACAATGGCACTCAATTCACGAGCCGCACCTTCATGCAGTACGTTCAAGATCTTGGCGCCAAGATCTGCTTTGCTTCCATTGCTCACCCGAGAAGCAACGGTCAAGCGGAGAGGGCGAACGCTGAAGTGCTGCGCGGGCTCAAGACCAGAACTTTCGACAGGCTGCGCAAGTGCGAAAGAAATTGGATCGAGGCTGCGGTGGTTCTTTGGTCGATCGGGGCGGCGCCAAATCGAGCCACTGGCGGACACCTTTTGCTCTTGTCTCGTAGCGAGGCAGTTCTCCCCACGGAACTTCGTATATGGATCGCCTCGAGTGCTCGCTTATGATGAGCTTGAGCAAGAGCAGCTGCGGCAAGATGACGCTGCTCCTCGAGGAGGATCGTCTTGTGGTGCTATCTGAGCTGCTCGCTACAAAGCAAGCTTTCTTGCCGCTACCATAGCCGCAAAGTTAATGCGAAGCTTCGAGGAAGGCGACCTTGTTCTTGGTAGCGTTCAATCCGCCAAGAATTCCAACAAGTTGACGCCGAAGGGGGAAGGCCCTTATCGGGTAAGGCGAGTCACTAGGCCTGGCGTTGTCCGCCTTGAGACCAAAGATGGCTTTCCGGTGAGCAACTCCTGGAACATAGAGCATCTTCGTAAGTTTTACCCATAAGGCGCAGTTGCCGGAACATGCTGTCCCGGCAACCACCTTTTGTACAAGCCTTGTCGTTGTTGCATGTAACCCTTTGTGCAAAGCCGGGCGCAGATCCCGTGCATAAATAAAGATCATGTGCTATGCAAAAGTTGTCAACTTTCATGCCTTTTTCTTTTTTGCATGCATTATCTGACACTTTGTGCAGCACTTGCCCTCGGTAAGCAATAACGAGCCTTAAAGATCCCTCCGCCCACAAGTTCACCGGGGGGAGGGGGAGGAGAAGATAATGACGAGGATCAGGCGTCATTCAAAGAAGTATAGCCTTGCCGGGACACAGATGACAGAAAAACTAAGTTGCCAAAGTTTGAGCACAGTCAATTTTAAATTTTTAAAGTTATATTCCTTGAACGACCGTGCCTTGTATGGAAAACCTGTGCGCGGAGGAATCGGCTCGTGGCTAAGTTGTGCCCTTACTTTGTTTCGAGTCCGCTCAACAATGAAAGTGTGCTGCAACTAGCCCCGACAAGGTTTCTTGCCGGAGGCAACACCGCCAAAGAGCTCTTGATGTTCCGCACTCAGCTATTCAGCGGCAGGTGTGCTTGCACCGGCAAGTTCCCTAAAAGCGTAGGGTAAAAACATACAAGGGATGGAACTGAGTAAAGGAGATAACATAGCAAGCATTGCCCAGAATGAAGTTATATTACAAAAATAACTTGTTGCGGCACTGACTAAATTGTTCTCATAACTGAAATAACAGCGACAAGGAAGGGAGAAGAAGGGTGGCCTAATCCACGCGCTCGCCGTCGACCCTCTTAACTTCATTGACCTTGTCCACAATGGGTGCGACAATGGCTTTGAGCTCTTCAAGATCGGCGCCCGCCGGCAGCTTCTTGAGGACGCGGGTGAGGTCGAGTCCCGGGTTGCGGAAGAGTATCTTCACCAACACCTTCTCCAAGACCTTGGCGCAGATTGCGCGCGACTCGTCAGCCAACTTCTTTGGGATTCTTTCCCGAAGCTGCTGGAGAGCCGTCGCCACACCCTTGAAGAACAAAGTAAGCTTGACGCTGGGCTGGAGGTTCTCGTCGGTGGAGTACCGAAGCCCGTCCAAGTCGATTCGCTTGACTCCTCGTCGATGGTTGCAGCAATGTTGATGAGGCCCTCTGTCCAGAGCTCCACCGTAGCCCTGAAGGTGTTTTGAGTCTCAGCGGCCCTCGTCAGCAGCTCCTCGTTGCCCTTGATCTCCTTCTTCAAGTCATCTTCCCGCCTCTTGGCACCATCCAGCGTCTCCGTCAAGGTGGCCAGCTTCAGCTCCAGATCAGCACTTGAATCCTTGACGGCGTTCAGTTCCTTGACCTTGTCGGCAAGTTGGACTTGAAGATCGCCATGAACAAGGGCATCCTTCTCGCGTTTGCGCTGGAGTGCGGCCAGCTCCTCATTCTTCCCTTTCAGCTCTGCCTCCAGCTGCGTCACCTTCACCTCTAACTCCTTCTTGGCGGCCTCGGCAGCCGCAACAACATCCTTCGCCTCCTTGAGTGCCCCGCCAAGTGATTGCTCGCGTGCGGCGAGCTCCTCCTCGTGGCTGTCCAGGTTAAACTTCCCGCCTGGACAGCTCCTCGGCGGCGAGCCTCTGCTGCTCCTCGGCTTCAGCCTTTTCAAGGATGAACGCCTTCTTCGCCTCCACAAGCTGCGCCCTCTCCTCAGCAATAGACCGAAGGGCCTCTTGGTTCTTGACTCTGGAGCTCCTCGCATGCTTTTCTATGTCGACTCCGCACAAGAACGAAGCGCTTCCGGGACTCTAGCTTTGCTTGCCGGGCGCGGTAGAGTGACACCAATTTCCGGAGCAACTGCTCCTCCTCAGACTCGCCGCCGCTGCTGCTTGGCGCGTCAACCACTGCCAGCCCAGCAGAGGCAAGTACTTCCCCATCAAACTCCTCTCCTTCGACCGGCGCCCTGGAGCTCGAAGCCCAGGGAAGCTTGATGTAGACACCCTTGCCGGCCTTCAAATAGGCGCCGGGCTGGGGCTCTTCAGAGCCCTGTGCTGCATCAGCGGCGGAGGGGTTGGCGGTCGGTGTAGCGCCTTGCGCTCCTGCGCCCTCGGGATCATCAGTGCGATCGCCGGACCCCTCGCCAGCTCCTGCGCCAGCAGCCTTGGCGGCTTCTTCGTCGGCGGGTTCGTCAGCACCGGCCTCTTCCTCGTCAGCAGCAACGTCTCCAGTGTTGCCGCATGCGTCTTCATCACTGGTGGCCTCGGTCTCCATCAGATCTGTGGGAGGGGGATCGAGAGATAGGAAGAGGAAGGACAAGTCAAGCAAATATCCAAAAAGAAGATCAGAAGAAAAACCCAATGAAAGATTTCTGACAAGAAGGGTTACCTGTGCTGGGCTCCGTGACCATGGGCTCCTCCACCAAAGGCTCATTGGTCCCATCCCTTGCCGGGGACCCCTCCCTCGCTGGAGAGCGCTCCCTTGTCGGAGAATCGCCCCTTGGCGGCATAGTCGAAGCAGACGGCACCTCTGGAGCGGCTTCTGGTTGCTCCTGATGGATCTGCTCTGCTCCTACACAAGCAAGTCAGCAATCAAGATATCAGCAAAGAAAGAGCACCCAGGCACGCCCCACAATGAGAAGTGAGCAAATACATACGCTGGGGGCTGTGCTGGGGGCTGCTTCGGGGAGATGGTTCCGGGTCCGACAAGGTAGTCTCGGACGTGTCCTCTGCCATCACAGCAGGATCGTCCTCGATGACAACCACAGGGACCTTGGCCCTCTTCGCCGCTCTCTCGGCCAGAGTCCTAAAATGGAACAAAGTTCAGAGGGAAGCGGATTAGATGCAAGCAAAAAAACAACAAAGATTGATGAAATACAAGTACAACAAGGAGAAAGTCTTACTCCTCCTCCTCTTCTTCGTCCTCGTCGGAGCTCAGCGCGGAGAGGTCAAAATCAGGCACCCTTTCTGCGCGGTGAGGTGGAGGAGTAGGCTCCCTTAGGCGCTTGCCGGAAGCTGCGGCGGGATCAGATGTGGCGGCCCGAGAAGACCCGGCCCCAGTTGCCGACGCAGCATGAGATGCTCCGTGGCAACGGTACTTGCCGCGGTGGAGCGTGCTCTGCGGCGCCGCGGCTGTTGGCCTGTCTGTTGCCCTGTCGTGTTTCCAGCCTGGCGAAGACGCCTCCTTGTTTGAGCCGGGGGCTGCGCTGAGGGCCCCGTCTGCGGCAAGCTGCTTGAAGATGTTTGGCCACTTGCGCCCTCGGCAGGCTCGCTTGCCTCGGCTTCAGGCTCCTCCTCACCAGCGACCTCTCCGCCAAGATCCTCTCGGTCGGCAAGGCTTGCCGCCTCGGCCGCCTCTGCCTCCTCCAGCGTAAAGCCAAACTCACCCGCGGCGGCGGCTGCTGCCGCCTCTTCGGCCCTGGTGGCGATGTATCGCATCTCGTCGTCGGTGGTGTCGCGGGTGAGGAGCCTCTGCTCGTCGGCACGGACTGCTACCTCGACCAAGCTGTCGAAGAATTGCCGCACTACGTCGTCGGCGGGCTCCTTCCTAGTTGGGATAATCCCATGCGAGTCACACTCCGGCATCACTGCCCGGATGCGATTGAGCTGGGAGTTGTTGCACAATGGGATGACGCCCTGCGGCAGCCTGAACCACTCCGGGTGGTTGCCGTCGTGCTTGAATAGCTCCTTGAGCATCCCGTCAAGCTCCAGAACTGTGAAGTTAAAGTTAAGGCCCGGACGTAGCCTCATGATATCCGCCGGGCCGCCAAACAGCCAGGCAGGCCTTCCCCTCTCCTGCAGAGGGGCGATGCAACGGCGAAGGAAATCGCGCGCATAACGGACCCTCGCCGTGAGCCCGCAAGCTGAGCCGCAGGATTTGGTGGTGGCAATCTTCAGCTTGGCGTCGTCCGGCGACAGGGCGCTCCAGTCGCCGCCGCGCACTACCCGAGTCTGGCGCAAGTTGGTGAATGGCTGCGGGTTGGCGTCAACAATCCAACACCACTCCGCTCTCCACTCATCCCACTTGCTGCGGAGTTCCCCTTCTAGATACACCTCCTTCTTGCCGACTCGTGAGACCCAGGCAATCCCGCCAGCTAAAGTCTCTCCTTTCTCGGCTCGGGGGATGAAATAATGGCGAAAAAGAGCAACATTTGGGTGGATGCCAACGAAGTTCTCGCAGAGATGTGCGAAAACCTCCATTGTCAGAACGGCGTTGGGAGTGAAATCAAGAAGATGAAACCCGTAGGTATTCATGGTGTCACAAAAGAAATCAGAAAAAGGTGGGCAGAGCCCATAGTAGAAGAACACTGGAAAGAAATGGTACCCTTTTGGGCACCGCTTTGAGGTAGAAGCTTCGGCGGAAAGCACCGGCGTGCGCGGATGCGCCCGCGTCTCCGTCGACCAGAAGAGATAGAACTCCTCCCACAGCGCCTTCGGGGTGAGCTCGGGGGGGGGGGGAAGCACCCGCTCCTTGCGCAGTGCCTCAAGCTGCAACGCCTCGGCCGACTTCGTGCTCTTGCGGGTCTTCGGAGCCATGGCGGAAGCGGAGGGGGACCGCGGAAGCGTGGGGGGCGACGGGCAGCGGAGCGCCGCTCTCTTTCGGCTTGGGAAGCGGGGGGGGGGGAGCGGCGGAGCTTTCTGAGGAAGAAACTGCAAGTGGTGAAGGTGGGGGAACATCCCCTGTTTCCTCTGCTTATAAAGGGGAAAGGCGAATGTTACGCATTTCCGGATTTAAGAATTGCCCACGATCTCTCCCACGACGCGCGTTTGGCGCGCTGATTCTACGGAGGGTGCGGTGGATCGGAGTAGATTTGGTATGGACCCGGCGCGCGTGCCGTGCCTGTTTTGGGCTCGCCCGGCGCTTCGGCACCGTGTAGGCCGGCCCAGGCCGGGGCTCTGTCGGTGTACTAAATTAGGGGTACCTTAGTATCCCGAACTTGTGTCTGAGCGATCAGCATGGCGTCCGCGGCAAGGCTTCGCCGAGGCGTCCGCCAAGATCGCCGCTATTCCTATTACTGCCATTCAAGAACAAAGTGTCTCAACTGAGAAGACAAGGCCCCAGCAAGAGGAGCTTGCCGGGAAGGACAAGACCCCGACAAGAGGAGCTTGCCGGGAAGGATAACCGAGGCATTTCAAGAGACTTGCCGCGACGCGCCGCGTGTCCCGGCAAGACCCGGCGAGCGACAAGCTTGCGGGTGCGACAAGACCGAGACCGCGGCAAGGCGCTTGCCGCGGCGAAGCCACCACTCTGCGCCCACGCTCCAGCGCGTCCGACGACGTGTCGCCGCAGGATTATTCCTGGTGCACGTGGCGGGTAGCTGTGCAGCCAAGCGGTGCGAGGTGGCAAGTGGAGATGATGAGAAGGCCATCGTGGCGATCGGTGGCGCCCTTAATGGTCGTTTCTTGCACTGTTTAAGCGACCGGATGGGCATTAAATGCCCTTGTCCCCTGCCGTCAGAGTTAGGTAGGGGGCACTGTTGATAGCGGTTGTACCAACCCCTGTTTTTACCTTTTTTACCCCTCTCTCTGCGTTGCCACCTGTCGGTGACCCCTTTAGACTATAAAAAGGAGGCCCATGCGCACGTAGAAGGGGTTCGACTCATTCGAAACTACACCACGCTCACGCTTTCGAGCAAGAACAGAATAGAAACACAAAGCAGCAGTAGGAGTTTTATCTCTCCAGAGAGCTCCGAAGCTGGGTAAAATCCCTCACGTGCTGCGCCTCGATCTGCTCTTCGTGCGCCCTCCCCTCCCTGCCGGACCGAAAAGGGGCCCTGCCCCATAGGTGCTCGTTCCCCACGACACTGGTCTACCAAATCTGATTGTCGCCATTGAGCACCACTGGTTCTTTCTACTTCACTGCAATTCCTTCAACAGTTTTTATTCGTGCTTTGTGTCGATAGTTTATCTGATCATTAATTTCTGTTGTATTTTTGTTTCAGATATCATTGTGTTAATTCTGTTTCATTCTCAGAACTGGTATTCATTCATCACCTTCATAATCCTCAGTTCACCTGTGAAATCATATCTTCGTATTATTTCTCTGTGCATATCATCTCGTGTCTCATCCTACTGCATCTGTTTGCATGTTGCATAACTCTTATCATGGTTAAACCTGTAATTTCCCAAGCTCGAACTGTTATCACAACTTTCATCGAGGAATATGCTTTTGATGAATAAGATTGATTCAGATCATTTCCTCCTTTACATTATTCTGCTGTTGTGATTGGGATCAGTTTCAAAATATTAGAAAGAATTTTTGAATCTGCCATTCACCCCCTCTGGTCGATATACTCTCAGTGCTAACAATTGGTATTAAAGCAGGTACTCCCTATCTCTGTTTATTAAAGGTCTAACGTCCTTGGAGTTTTGAGTATGTCGTATGCAGGTAGATCCTCGCACTCTGAAAGATTTCCTATCTTTGATGGAAATGACTACCTCTAGTGGAAGGAAAGATGAGAATCAGAATTCAAGCCTTCAACTTTGATCTGTGGTAGATTGTTGAAAATGGCTACTCCATTCAGCAACCGGATAATCCAACTTCCGATGACAAAGCTATGCTACAATTGGATGCACAAGCAAAAGACATTATGTGTGCAAGTATCTCAAAGGACATTTTCATTCGGCTCCGAACGCTTGACACTGCTAAGCAACTCTGGGATGCCATCAAAAGTTCTCATGAAGAGTTTGTTGCCAGAATAGACCATCACACTCAAATGCTTCGTGATATGTTTACGGGTTTCAGAAGCCTTCAAAAAGAAAGTGCCATGGAACTCACTGATCGGCTAATAAATATTGTTGAAATACTTCATCAACGAGGCGTGACTGATATCACCGACAGAGATGTGGTCGAAAAACTTCTGAGTGCCCTAGATGAAACTTTCGATCCTATAGTGGCTAAAATCAAGCAAAGACCAGACTATGAAGAACTTCACTACATCGAAGTCATGACACTACTATCCATTCATGAAGAAAAGACAACACTAGAAAATGCAGATCAAGAATCGTCTTCGGAAGGTGAAGGAGAAATCCTTTCACACTATGGCAACTCACAAGAAGATGAAGATGTCAAAAATCAACATACCATCACGAGAGAACTGGAAATGCTCACTGAAAGGTTAATTGATCTCAGAAGATAGAATTTGTATCTTGTGAATGATGATGAAGATGACATGCCTGAATCATCAAGACAGCTACCTCCAAAAGAAATGAAGTGCTTCAAGTGCAAACAATTCATTCATGTCATAGCTAACTATCCTTGCTGGGATACTAAACCTAGTAACTAATGGATGCATCATGATAGAAATGGATTCACACGTGTTAATCATCATACTAAGCTCTCAAAGAAAAATGAATCTTCTTCATCTTATTCGACGAGACCAGTCACTGACGTGAAAGCCAGAGCTACCATCGAATCAAATATGAGGAAGATATCACAGCTAAATAGAACATGTGCTGATATGACTATGGATTTTGAAGAGGAAGCGACAGATACTGAATCAGATGATGAAGAATTTTACAAAAGGATTGCGAGAAGCAATGCATACATTGCTATTGAATCATTTGAGAAATCCTTTGAATCAAGCACAGATGACAATGCCTCAAGTGATGATGAAGCAATCGCATTCTGCTTCATGGCAAAAACATCCAAGGATCAGGTACCAGCAAAACTACTAAAATCCATGGATGAATATTCTTCTGAATACATTGCCTATGCTAAATTGGTCAAGATTGCTAAATCTCAACATGATGAACTTGAAATGCTTGAGAAGAGTCTGAGGAAAACCGAAGGATTACTGGTCGAAGAGATGGATAAGAATCAAAAGTTGATGGAAGAGCATGACACTTTTTCTTCAACCATTGATGATCTTTCCAACAAGTATGATTCTCTTTCAGTGAACTTCGAGAGTTTATCTAGTAAACTCCTTAATAGGAATCAAGAACCCGAGTCTCTAGAAGAATCTCATAACGAGCTTGTGAAAGAAAAAGATTCTCTCTTCACCAAGCAATCTGTTCAACTTCCTGATGACTTTGTCCCTCCTTGCTTAGAATGCCTAGAACATAGTAATGTCGATTCTCATGCTAAAACCTCTAATGCTATCATCAAGAATGTTGCAACTACTACGAATGGTATCACTAACCCCTCTCTTGAGGAATTGCTGCTGGCACTGATGAAAATTGTAGGCTAAAGGACTTGCTTGAGACTAGAATGCTAAGAAATCTAAAAGGGCATCAAACCCTCTGTGATGTGCTCAAAAAGTCCATACTGCATAAAAACCCTCGAAAGGAAGGACTGGGTTTCGAACGAAACTCAATGTAGATGGATCCTATTGGACTCCGATCCCGAGCAGTATAGGCGCGCCATAGAGAGGGCCGACCCTCCCCTCCTCCACTCCTTATATACGGGGGAGGGGCACCCCATATACACACAAGTTGATTGTTTAGCCATGTGCGGTCACTACAAAAAAAAGACACATCCGTGACATTTTGGGCTGAATGAATTTTTTTTGTCATACTTATGACACTTCTATGACGATAATTGTGACAAAACCCAGTATTATCATAGATGTGGTGGGCTCCTACTTCTATGACAAAAAATCATGACAAAAAATGAGCTTTTCGTCCTGGGCGGGCCGGAGACGCAGCTGCATGACATTCTTTGGGCCGTCCATGATGAAAAAACCGTGGTAGAAGCAAGGGCGAGGAAAATTTCGGGGAGTTTCCGGTTACGGTGGGTGCTCGGGGCCGAGCGATGCGCGTTTCTCTCATACACGTACGCGCGTGTGTGCGGCGTTGGGCTCTAACTAAACCCGGCGATTGCACTTGAGCTACGCGTTCTTGAACTCGGCGATCGGCGATTCTTCGCCATCGCTTCTAACCTGAAGCCGATCGATCTTGCCTCTGGATGAACTGTGGCGTTGGGGGTGGATGAGCAAGTGAGTGGTGGGGTGGATGAACGGGACCCGTGGTGTTGCCTCTGGATGAACAGGACCCCGATCGAACGAGCCGGTTGGGGCTGGATGAATAGGACCCCGTGGAGGGCTGGATGAACAGGATGACCCCGTGGAGGGCAGGATGAACAGTAGATGGTGGAGGGGTGGATGAACAGTAGCCCCTAGAGGTAAGGTTGAACAGGAGCCCGTGGAGAGGGGTGGTTGAAAAGTAGCTGGTGGAGTACCGCGCGGTGGAGGCTGGATGAACAGGAGCCCGTGGATGAATAGTCGCAGGTGGAGGCTGAGGTTGACGGTGGATGAACAGTAGCCCGTGGAGGCTGGAGGAGGTTGACGATGGAGATGAACAGTATCCCGTGGAGTCCCGTTTTGCGGTACGCCACACCCCTCCCAATGAACAGGACCCCCGTTTCGACCGTAGCGCTCCAACACAAGCCCGTTTCCTCTGTTTTGCGGTACGCCACACCCCTCCCGATCAACAGGACCTCGTTTCGATCGTAGGAGGTCCAACAGAAGTCCGTTTCCTCTGTTTTGCGTTACGCCAGGCCCTCCCGATGAACAGGATCCTGTTTCGAATGTGGCCGGTCGAACATAAGGCCGTTTCCTCCATTCTGTGGTATGCTAGGCCTCGTTTCCATCGCCTGTTCCGTCCAAGCCCTCCCGATGAACACGACGACGCATTCCGTTCCGACCCAGCCGGTTGGCTCCCCACGAACACGACGATGACGTTGTTTCTCCATTCCGACCCAGCCATGTACACGAGCCCTAGTCATACGTATACGCGAGTAGGCGTTCGAGACCCCGCCCGTATGTACGTACGTGGTTGTATTTACTTTCTTGCACCCTGGCCGTTGTACGTACGTGTACATGCTATGTGCGCGCCTCTACTACGACACGTGTGCGCCTCTACTACGACACATGCGCGCCTCTACGTCGACCAGTATGTACGTACACGTTCGCGACCAGAATGAAAACGCTACGTATGCTTCGGCCAGGTGGGTCCCGACTATTAGGCACTTCCTTGCATGCGAAGATGTTGCTAGTGGGTCCCAGTAGTCAGGGGGGTGAATCGTTTTTTTGCCCGGGCGCACTTCCTTGTGTGCGAAGATGTAGCTGGTGGGTCCCAACAATCAGGGGGGAAACGTCTTTTTTTCTACAAAATACGGTGGCCCATCCGGTGGGTCCCTGCTGTCAAGTGGAGGAATAATTATTTTGCGCATAATAAGGAGGCACTTCCTTGCGGCCGGCGTGGACCCAGCTGTCAGTCTCTCCATGTACAGTACTCTTCCGATAGAAGTCGTTCCTTGATCATGTTGACCACGCCGTGCCGAGAGCACCAAGGTGGTGGACGACGGCGAGGCCTAGGAAGGGGATGACGCGGAGCCGGGGAAGACACGACAGTGGAAGCCCGCGCGGAGAGGAGTACGAGGGTTCACTGATTCGACTGCGGTGTGAGGCTGCCGTCGCCGTAGAATAACAGGGGGGTGTGGGTGAGTAGAGGGATGGCCTGGCCGACGGTGGGAGTATTAGGGGGCGGTGAGGCCTCCGCGTCATCACAGCCGGCCATGGGAGGCAGGGAGCACGTGGCACGACTGGCGCTGGTTTGGGCGGCTAGAGCAAGAAGACCAGAGGTTGAAGAAGCACTACGGCCGTTGGATGGACATCGTATGGTCACTGGAGCTAGAATCATTCATATTGACTAAGTTGACAAAGCCCTCCGTCCCCGTCAACTTAGTTGGCCCACAAGTCAGCCTCCCACTATGGTGGGTCCCAGCTAGCAGGGGGTATTCATTTTTTTGTGCGTAATAACGAGGCACTTCCTTGCGTGCGAAGATATAGCTGGTGGGTCCGACCTGTCAGCGGGGGAAACATTTTTTTCGCGAAATACAGAGGCCCTTCCGGTGGATCCCAGCTGTCAGGTAGAGGAATCATTATTTTGCATGTAATAAGGAGGCATTTCCTTGTGTGCGGCCAGGGACCCAGCTGTCAGCCTCTACACGTACAGTCCATGTCCGATGGATGTCGTTCGTTGACCACGTTGACCAGGCCGCGCCGAGAGCACCATGGCGGTGGACGACGGCGAGGCCTAGGAAGGGAACAACATGGAGCCGGGGAAGACTCAGCAATGGTTGCCCATGCGGTGGGGAGTACGAGGGTTTACTGGTCCGGCTGCCGTCGCCGGAAAATAATAGGAGGTGTGGGTGAGTAGAGGAATGGCCTGGCCAACAATGAAGTAGGGTGGGGGTGCGGCCTGTGCAGCAGCACAACCGACCACGGGAGGCGGGAGCAGGCAGTCCCACCGGTGCTGGTTTGGGCGGTTGGAGCAAGAAGATCAGATATTGAAGAAGCAGCACGGCCGTTGGATTAACATCCAGTGGTCACTGCTGCTAGAATCGTTTGTGGACTAAGTTGACAAAGCCTTTAGTACACGTCAACCTAGTAGACCCACAAGTCAGCCCCCAAATCTGTCCCAAACAGCATACAACCCAAAATTTCTAGCTAGATTCAAATTAATTTTAAATCTAAATATACCTTAATTTAAATTCAATGAAATTTTACCCGCACAAAAACAATGAAATTTAAAATATCAAAATTTGAAAGAAAAAGTATTTTGGAACTAATTGCCTGTTGGCTGTATTTTTTCATTTTTCAGCCCATTTATTATTACTTATAGCCCATTTCTTATTACTTATAGCCCATTTTCTGGGCAAAATGCATCCCTCGTCGTCTTGAAAGATTTTCGGCCCAGCAGGGCGTAGAAAAGCAAGTAGGCCTTCGTTGGTTATTCTGCAAAAAACAAAATAGCCGGCTAGCCATTTTCAGAAAGGAAAAAACAAACTGGGCTGGTCATGTGCTAAACATATGAAATAAAATCCTAGGCTAGACGGGCCACAGGTCCCGCACAACCCAGTTGATACCCTTCTCCCCGAAAAAAACAAAATTACTGCGCGCGCTGCTGGGTCCCTACTGTCATCCTCACCATGTACAGTCATCTCCTTATTCCTCTCGGTTGTTGACCATGTTGACAACAACGGAGGGCGGCGCCGCGGTGAGCGAACCAAGGCATAGGACGATGGTGAGGCCTCGGACGGGAACGAACATGAGCCAGGGAAGATGCGCAGAGTTTTAGGGTGCAATGTGGCCACGATGTGTGCACGGCAGCACAACCAGCCGTGGGAGGCGGGAGCAGGCGGTCCCGCCGGCGCTGGTTTGGCTTTGGCGGCTCGAGGAAGAAGAGACTAAAGAAACATGACAGACGTTGAATGTTAATCCAACGGTCAAGGTTGGCACAATCGTTTGTTGACTAAGCCGACACCAAGTAGCATACTTTTTTATATATAGGAAGAAAAGAAAAACTGGGCTCGTTCGCCTGATAACATTCCCGAAACTGCGACCGTTCGATCTTGTGTCGCAACTAAAAGCTCGCGAGGAAAATCGTTAAATCGCCATCCTCCTCCTAGGGAACGTTCGCCACATAAGTGACTAGCACCCTTGGTTTTCAACCGAGAGGTCTTGGGTTCGAGTCCCAGGAACTCTCAATTTTGTCCTCCTTCCTTTCTCGCAAAAAAGGGGAAAGAAAATCAAAGACTTGAGAAGGCGTATAGAACAAGCTAGTGTACCAGTAAAGAGACGTTGCTGAGTTTAGAAAAAAGAGAGACATGCTCCTATAGCTGGTTCAAATCCAAACCTAGACTATGACTATATATGGTGCTATGCTACTCTACAAGTAATGAAACTGACATATCCAACGTTCGCTTCTCCTCTTCTCTACTTACTCTGCCTAGCATCAGAAGCTATGGCCGCAGCAACCATGTCCGCTGACTGCTCGTCCACCTGCTCTTCAGCAGGCAACAACCAGATATGCGCCAAGTTGCCACCCGTACCATCATCTATGGGTCTCATCACACCCCCGCCGGCACGCGCACCACAGTTGATTGCTCATTGCAACCCGCTGCCGTTGTTGTGGTGTCATTGCTGCAAATCACACAGAGTCATCCGTCGCGTCTCAACCACAATCCTCAACCCTGACCGAGTCTTCTACAAATGCCCGAATCATGGGGTAATAATATTTTTAAGTGTTGTTCTGCTGCTTTCAGTTGCTAATTTTTTTAATAGTATGGTTGATGATCTTCCAATTTGATTCGTGCAGAAAAGGGAAGATTCGTGTGATTTGTATTTCTGGGAAGTTGCTGATGTGGGGGAATGCAACTATGCTGATTATTTGGTTAGCCGAGGAATCCCAATACCAGCAGGTTGGGGTGTTGGACAAGTAGTGAAGGAACAGCGAAGAGGAAGATGTAGAGCGAAGGTTAAAGATGCAGTTCCTCGATCATGGCCAAGCAACAATTCTGCTGAACGGCCTTGATGACAATGAGGAGATGAAAGAGCTTGTGAAGATAATGGGTAAAATCGATGTGCTCTGAGGATGATTGTCTCTTTATTTGCGATGTATGTAGCACTCGCGATGTATTCAATGGCTATGACATGAGCACTTTCTGTGAAACTAGTAATGAATGAAACACATGTAGCAGTGGTGGCGAGTGTTGTGAACATCTAATGATTTCTATTAATGGAAATCAGGGGGTATCCCCTTTTGCTCATAAATAAATATATAGCAGAGGCCCTTTTGGTAATAATTAAATAAATTAGCAGAGGCCCTGTCGGGTCAGCTTTGTTCTCATTCAAAGACGTTGAGCAAATTGCAGACCAACAACAAACTATGTCATCAAATTCAAGTTTCACAGCCAAATATGAGTATAACTAAACAACAATGTCATCATGTTTTAGTCGTCATACAATCACCAAACACAAATCAGCATACATAACAAGTGATGTTCTCACAACAAAATACTAAACAACATGTTCATCAGGTTTCAGTTGTCATAGCAAACACAATTTCACATAGTAGATAAAAAAACATCTTCTGACAGGCAAATACAACAAAAGCAATGTAATCATCATCCGTAGCAGTAGCGTCAACATCTTCGCCATGTGTATCAGTCTGAATCGTAATTCCCCACGGTGTCATCTTCTTGTTCGTCCTCAACGTCCTCGAACGTTGGCTTCTTCTTCATCAACTCTTGTATGTCCACATCACGACATGCAATCTTTTCGTCGGCGTCATTGACGTGATGGTTCTCAAAGATATTAGGAACATCAGTGTTATCTTGTACATCAGGAGCAATGTAAGCATCATCTTGTTGTGCAACTTCATTAAGCGAATTCCTCTGCTCAAACCTTTGCAATACTCTCCAGTCATCGCTACGTGCAAATGTGTCTTCCAAGAAAAATATCTATGTTGCTTGATTTGCCAAAATAAAAGGCTCGTTGGTCTGGTACGCCGCCTTGACATTGATGGATTTGAAATAATCATCGGCTCTGGGTTTTGTGATCCTGGAAAACAGGTTATACCAACGACAGCACAACAGAACCACACACCAATGATCCTCGAAACTGGAGATATACTGCAGCTGAACAATGTCTGTTATGTTAGCATACATTTCAATTATCTCTTTGTCATACGTATCCGTGCTCATGATGGCACTATTTTGTGTCTTCCTACCTTCATCTCGTGCAAGGGTGTTGTAGCGCACATCTCCAACAACGCAAGATGCATAATGTCTTACCCGAGTATCAGGACCCATTGCTAGTGAGTAAAGGGCATCATCAACTGCCGGCCCATCCTCCCGCATCTTCTTAACCTATGGATGGAAAATAGACAAGCTAATCATCTTATGTACTCAATATATTAAAAAAAACTGACAGTGCAATTCAAAAGCTTACATGGCTCTTGAACCATTTTGCAAATCCTGCCATAACCAGTTTGTCAATGTTTCTTGGATTTTGTGGCAGTAACTCCTTTTTGTAGATGCTGCACAACATAGTGATCGCGTCAACCATCTAAATATATAAGAATGTGCTGCAAGTTTAGTAGATTACGATGTATAAGCTGCAGTACTTAGCACTTACTTGATATAAGGTAGTATCTCAGGACATTTATTCAACACATACCAAACCATTTTTCCAAATCTTTAGGTTTGTCCTCTTGTCGACTCTTCCCTATAACTCAAACAAGTACTTGATATAAGGTAGTATCTCAGGACAGTTATTCAACACATACCAAACCATTTTTCCAAATCTTTAGGTTTGTCCTCTTGTCGACTCTTCCCTATAACTCGAACAGAATAATCAAAAACATTGAGCCCGGGATTGTCTTCACCCACCTCTTTGCTAAGCTGATCAGCTGTTTCAATGTATTTTGAGCAGAATGTCAACGCTTCTGTAGCAATGTAGGCCTCTACAATGGAACCCTCGGGTCTAGCTCTGTTCCTAACATAGCCCTTGAAAGTGCCTAGCCGCCTTTCAATAGGGTACATCTAGCCATACTGTACTGGACCTCTAAGTAGTGCCTCATCAGGTAGATGAACAGCCAAATGCACCATCACATCAAAGAAGACTGGAGGATATATCTTCTCAAGGTCGCATAGGATAGTTGGTATCTTATCTCTAAGACGCTCCAAAGCATCTATCCTTCTATTTCTACTGTAGAGTTTCCTGAAGAATTGTCCCAACTCTGCAACTGCTCTGTATAAGTCAGGGCAGCCCAATCCTCTAAGGATAACAGGTAAAACCCTTTGAAGTAGGACATGGCAGTCATGAGTTTTCAACCCTTGTACCTTGTTTCCATCTACACTGACTCTCCTTTCAGGGTTAGAAGCAAATCCATGTGGGAATCTCACACGTGACAGGACCTCGCAAAATTCTTTTCTTTTTACCTTGTCCAAGACGTACACAGCTGGTGCCATATCCCGTGGTTTACCTTCATCTTGCACCTGCAAATCCTTTCTGATACCCAGGTGTGTCAAATCAATCCTAGATTTTAAGGTATCTTTCGTCTTGTCTTCAATATTAAGAAGTTTGCCGATATGCTGTCACATATATTTTTCTCGATGTGCATCACATCAAGATTATGCCGCAGATCCAAATCCTTCCAATACTCCAAGTCCCACAAAGTGGACCTGCGGGTAAACAATAATCTCTCTTCTGCCCTACCATGCTTCCTTTTCCCGCTAACATTACCAGGATAGTTTCCTGGTGTAATATGCCTGACCGTCTCTAATTCCACTTGCAACTCATCAGTGGTGAGCCTCTTTGGCGCATCATGATTTTCATGCTTTGCATTGAACACATGTCTTCGTATTTTTTAGGATGCGGCTTGTCCTTGGCAAGGAAACAACAGTGTCCAATGTAACAGATCTTGATAAGTATTGCGTATGACAGCGGATTCCTGTCACAGCGAACACATGCAGTGTAACCATGTGTCATTCGCCCTGACATAGTGTCCAAAGCTGGATAATCATGGATGCACCAAATTATAATAGCACACAAATAAATCAGCTGGTGGGCTGCTATATAGGTCTCGAGTGAGAACACCCCTCCATAGCTGTTGAAGTTCCTCCACAAGAGGCTCCATGAACAAATCAAAATCCTTTCCAGGACTTTTTGGACCTGGGATGAGCAAGGCCATCATGTAGTTTGATTCTTTGGTGCAGACATTTGGAGGCATGTTGTAAGGGATAACAAGCACTGGCCACATGCTACATGTGGCGCTCTGGTGGCCAAATGGGTTAAATCCATCTGAAGCTAAGCCAAGTCTAATGTTTCTCAGGTCAGCAACAAACTTTTTGTGTTTATGATTTAAGCTTTTCCACTCGCTACCATGAGATGGATGGCTCATTACATTCTGATCTCTGTACTCCTGGTTCCTAGAATGCCACAGTACATCCTATCTTTTTTCAGCATCATGAAACAACCTCTACAATCTTGGTATAATTGGAAAATGTCTTAGAACATTATGAGGAATCCTCTTCACAACATTGCCATCTTTCCATCTTGATGATTGCATTTCGGGCATTCACTTAAGTTGGCATAATCCTTCCGGAACAGAACACAATTATTCTTACAAACATGGATCATATCATATCCAATTCCAATTGCACGAAGGAAATTCTTCATTTTACTGTAGGTGTGTGGCAGCTCAAACGCATCTGGGAAAGATTTGCGGAAAGCAGCCAACATCGCATCGGATGATTTGTTGGTCATCCGCTCAAATGTCTTCACCTGAAGAAAGGTGACCATAGCTGATAATACGGATAGCTTATTTCCTAGGGTGACACCCACGTTGCATTGTTCCAACATGCGGGCCCACCGTTTTTCTTCTGCGGGTGAAAGTTCACGGAATGCACGAGCATTTCGTAGCATTGTTTCAATGTTGGTCAAACTCACTAGCTCCGCCACCACCTCCTCCTCCTCTTCCACCTGAGCATCAGGCAGATCAAGATGGTGATCTGCTGCTTCCACGTAGTCAATAATATTGACGTTCACAGTTTCACCATGATGAACCCACCTAGTATATGTGACCGACATCCCATACAAGTGTAGATGATTTTGCACAGTTGACTAGGGTCTTGTAACTGTATTCATACAACTGCTACATGGGCAGAGCACATCTGATTTCGGACCACCGTACTCAGCTCTGATAAAGTTCACGAAGTTTTCAACCCCCTCGACATATGCAGCGGAGAATCTTCGAGCAGAAGTTATGCAAGTCCTGTCCATCTGTTAGACATACAAATTAGTTCTTCTACTAGATATTATAGGAAAAACATATTTGCTTTTTTATGAAGTATAGAAAAAAATACCTAGGTCGATGTCTAAAGCTATGGCAAGATATTTGGACGAGCATATCTAAGTAACGAAATATATGTAAAGCTAATTCAGCAAACGGATTTGAGTGCTAAATTATGGTAGGCTGTTTCAGCAGTCAATGAGGCCGAGCACACAGCCATCGAACTATCGAAGGCCATCGCAACAACAAAGATCGAGTATAAAATGGTGTAGAGCTATTTCACCTAATAGATTGGCTACTAGACCATGGCAATCAACGTCACAATAAATATATGGCAGGATATTTTAGCAACTAATCGGCCTTGGCATGCCATCTCAGCTAAGCAGATTGAGTGCAGAACATGGCAAGGAAGCTTCTTAAGCAGAGCATATTGACTGTAAACTACTTCGACAAACAGTGACATTAACAACATCTATCAGCTAACATCAACGCTACACCGACATGCACGGGGCCTCAGTCTAGAAAGCACGTACCGTGGGAGAAGCTGATCGCCGTGCGTCTCCACACGAACGTCGCTAGCAGTGGCGGCGCTGACCGTCGTGCGCCTCCACAAGAACGTAGCCAGCGGTGGCGACGCGGCTAGATGACGGTAGCCTACGAGAGCGTACTGTGGGAGCGAGAGGATCGCCGTGCGTCCCCTCGACGAACCGCGGCGCCGACGTATCGGTGTGGCGGGGAGGGCGGCTTTGGCAGAGCGAATGTAGTGGAGGGGGGCGGGGGGGGGATTTGGGGAATATTATTGGGTAGTTGGCCGAAGGGCGGTTGAATCGGATTTGGGGGGAATTTTTGGGTGGGGGGGGGGGGAGGATTTTCGAGCGGGGGGCGGGGGTGTTTGGCGCATGGTCGGTTTCTCCAAGTGCAGTCCCACATGTTAGTGAAGAGGCAAGCCGAAGCGCGTTCCGTTTGCGTGAGCCGTGTGCAGGACCGAACGTGTGTGGGGTGCAATGCGACTGCGAAAGGAGTGCTGTGAGTGTACCGCCTTTTTTCCTTTTAAACTAGGTGCTTCGCCCCCTCAAAAAAACTTGTTACTTCGCGCGATCCATCGATACTACTACTAGTAATCTGGTAATCCTGACTAAAACGGCACGGCCGGGTCTTTTCCCGCGCGATATGCTGGGAGGTTTTTTAGGATGAGTAATGCTACACCTACGTAATCCCACTTACGTAATTAACGTAATGTGAAACGTGTGAGCTGTTGATTGTAGATTGGGGGGAGGGAGGGGCCCACCACCATGAAAATCAGGGAAGGAGAGAGAGAGAGGCAATTTACGTTAACCCTTTCATAGGTTCCCGTAGATGTAGAAAGATGTGAAATGCGTGAATGTGTAGTGGACGTACTATTGGAGTGCCTAAGATAAATTGTGTATGTATAGACCCTATGTGTTTATTTTACTTCGCATGTTAGCTTTGTCTCGGTCCAATAAAAAGCAGTGTTGGTGATGATGGTGTGCCTGTCATCCTGCAATATAGGCCGTCCGATCTATATCTAATGGATAGGAGGAAATTATGACAATTTACCCGCACTCGTCTCCACACTTGCAGTTAAGGCTTTCCCTCGTTCATCCTTTTCTCCCACAAGATCTTGATCTTCTGTGCAACGCACGGGCATCTTGCTAGTACTCCTACAATATAGTATATTATTGTGAAAGTTCATATACACCGGCCGAGATTAATACAAACAAGGAAAAATTTCATTACATTTCGAACTTTTATAGGACAGAAAAATAAAAGAAACCCGACCCTAAACCTATTCTACAGCGGCGACCGACGTCCTCCATCTGCGATCTCTATGTACGGGGCAGGGTTCAAGACCCGTGAAGTGAAGGTGCGGTCTCCGGCGAGGAAGAGTAGAACACGGGATACGAACCAACCAGTTGGCACACCATGCCCTGCCGCCTCCCATGCCCTACTCATCCTCGGAGGAGTCCCCGACCTCGGTGGTGCCGGACGTTGGACGGCGGCAAGTAGGACATGTGGCTGACAGTGCTCCCATCATCAGCCGCCAGCATGGCCACCGCTTGTGCGGTCACGTCCGTGTCCGACTACGCCGCTATTGCGTCGTGAGAGGCGACTTGAGCGAGGGCAGCGACCTCGAGATTCATCCCTGAAGACAAGCTCTCCCGCAGAGCGTTCGCGCTTGCGGTCATGGCGGATGTGGTGCCAGGTATGAGGACGATGCGCTATGGTGTGGAGGTTAGCTGGGCGTTGCCGCTTTAAGTAGCGCATTCCGGTGAGGCCAAACGTCCGGGTGCATCATTAAGTCATCGGAGTTGGTTCCTCGAGCACCGAGCCTCTTAACGACGACATATGAACGAACGACATGAATGCGGGCAGCTGGCGCCGGCTGGGAACACACCGCGCGACGGCACGAGAGACGAGGGTTTTTTGTCAGAACCCCGACTCAATGCCACATCGATCTAGCATGTAACACCTCATATCACTTTGCGGCCTCACGCACGGTATCCCCACGGGTGTCGCCTTACCTTTGCCCGGGACCGTTTGCGCCTTTTGGCACACGTATATGATAATGTCGCTAGCATCAATATGATAAGGAGCCCGGGCTGACATGGCTAGTCGTAAACCCAAAGTGGCATAAACTTACAGGGACAGGCATCCATGACCCAAACATCGAGCGTGTCGATCATCGGCGAGTGAATCCAGGCTGTAGCTTTGGGCTAGCAGACTCGGTGAACGGGCTGAAGCGGCTAACAGGACTCGGTATTCATCGCGTGACATTTCCCGAAGGGATGTATACGAGAGCGAAGAAGGACACATGCCGCCAGCCTAAGTGTTCGGAGCGGTAGCAAGCTACCATGGCTCGATGGAGACACTAGGAGACATTTCCGTAAGAGAGGCTACTAAAGATAAACAACTAGATAGTCGGATCCACACATACCAAGCATTTCAATAACATACACACAATATGCTCGATATGTGCAAATACAACATGGCATCACAACATGACTCTCGACTCAAATATTTATTCAATAGGCTCCAAGGAGCGAGATATTACAAACATGGGTCTCATGACCCAACAATCGAAACATACAAGTCAAAGCACAAGCGGAAGCTTAACATGTCCGAGTCTGAGACATCTACAAATGAAAAAGGTGAGAAGCGACTATCTACGAGATCTGCCGAGGGCACAAGATCGTAGCTGAGGTAACAAGCTAAGCGTCAAGTCCACGCAGAACTACTAGTGAGGCTGAAGTCTCTCTGCAAAAACATAAAATAGGCAAGCGTGAGTACAAATGTACCCAACAAGACTTACATCGAACTATCTACTTATGCATCATTATCAACAAAGGGATGGTGGAGTTTGACTGCAGACAAGCCAGCTTTGACTCGGTGGCTATCCTAAACTATGGTGCAAGTAACTCTTTTGAGGTGGCGCACACGAGTCCACATATTCACCATATCAATACTCCACTATGGATCCGCTCCGTCTCCCTCACGAGAACGCCATCCATAGCACTCACGCTTATCTTGCGTATTTTAGAGTATCCACTTTCACTTGTCTATGAACTGTACAAGGGTCCAAGTTTCCATATCCAGGAATCCGGCTATTGAATAGATAATGATAACCTGCAGGGTGTACTTCTTCACACACGCTCTCGCCACTTATCGCCTGCACACGTCATGTATCTCGGCAACCTTCAAGCGGAAGCCGGGCGAGGAGTCGGCCACGACCTACCTAAACACTCAAGTCTCTCGTCAGGTTTATCGCCTATTCGGGTTCCATCCGCAAGGAGATCCGCCGGGTGTCGCCACGGCCCCAAGCGATGTGAGCAGGGTTCCCAAGCCCACCATCCGGTGCCACTTGGTACACCGTACATCAGTGCCTAGTCTGTCCCAAGCCCACATGCAGGGTGCCACTTGGTAGACTACTAACACTACCTACAAACACGAAACTAGTTGCAACTCCTAGGCAGAGAACAAGGGTGATTAAGAAGCCGAGAGGGCCGAGTTACCGGAACCCAATGTGTGGTAGTAACTGTTCATGGATCACAAACACAGAACTCAGTTCCTGAGGAGGGCTGCAATGAGACAACCCACCATGTACTCCTACATGGCCTCTCACCGCTACCTTTACCAAATCGTGTTCACACACTTAGCTCTCAACAATAGGACATGTTTACACACCTCCGATTCATTCCCGATGAATCAGACCTGACTCTACTCTAAGCGATAGCAGGCATGACAACAAGCATGAATGAGTAGGCACATCAAGGCTCAAACAACTCCTACTCATGCTAGTGGGTTTCATCTATTCTTGTGGAATGACAGGTCATGCAGAGGATAAAGGGTTCAACTACCGCAAAGCATGTAACAGTTGAAACGTTGTTGTCCTAATGCAGATAAAATAGAGCAGGAGCGAGAGAGTGGGATTGTATCGGAATGAACAAGGGGGTTTTGCTTGCCTGGCACTTCTGAAGATAATATAGTTCTTCATCGGTGTCATCGAATTCATCGTCGGAACCAAGCCTATCGAGAGGGGACAAATACCGGCAACACAGAGAAAACACAATCAATGCAATGCAACAATATGATGCATGATCATGACATGGCAACATGCTGGTGTTTTGAGCTAATGCAACTAGCAACAAAGTTAAATGAAGTTGGTTTGAACCCTAAGTTCAAATCCAAACTCCATATGTGAAAGTTTAAATGCCATTATATGATTTGTGCTAAACAGCAGCTATAAGTTGTTCTAACATGCATGAAAATGGTACAGATGGATAGATTGGATTTTTCTGATCATTTTTCATATATAAATTATTTGATTTGGAGTTACGGTTGAATTTCTATGATTTTTAGAAGTTTAGGGTATTTTCTGAAAATAATAAATCATTTAAGATTTATTTAAATTACAGAAAGGAGTTAATGCGTCAGCATGACCTCACAGTGATGTCAGCAGGTCAATGGCTCGGTCCAGGTCAAACCTGACGTGTGGGGTCCACACGTCAGTGACTGACTGACTAACCTAACTTAATTAATGTTAAATTACTACTAACTAAAATGTTAGTTGGGTTAATTAGACTTAATTAAGAAAAACTAATCTAGGATTAGCTGGGCGGGGCCCACATGCAGCGACCAGGGAGGTCAAACCCTGGTCAAATAAAGTCAAACCCCTTGGCGTTAAACCGCCGGCGAGGTCGAGGCGGCCGCTGGCTTGAAAGGCTCCACGAGCTGGTGGATGCTGGAGGCAGCTCTAGGGCGATGGCGGCGCAGCGCGTCGGATGGTGGTGGTCTCCGGGCCTCGAATGGCACTGTGGCCGCGCCGGCGACGACCACAGCGGCGGCCGGAGCTCGAGCGAGCTCGGGTCGGGCTACTGGCGTGCAAAGGACGGCGAAGCTCCGCTAGGCTCTACGTGTTGCCGCGAAGCATTTAGGCGCCTTTGGAGTGACCAAATGGTCGCTGAGCTACGCCGACGACAAGCTCGGGCGGCGGTGGTTCTCGGTCTCGATGAACGCGACGGCTAGAGGGCGGGAAAGATGCGGAAAGAGAGGGAAATGGGCGGAGCTCTTTGGGAGGTCGAAGAGCAGCTCCGTGGGCTCGGGAGGCCTTCGGGCGGCGAATCGACGGGCGGCGATCGTCGGGCAGAGGGCGATGATGAGCTCGATGGCGACGTTCCTGGCCGTTCGGCGCCGTGTGACTTGGTGAAGAGGAAGAGGTCGTCGCGGCGGAGCTTATGGACTAATCGGTAGGGCGAGGGGTGGCCGGTGGCCGCGGCGAACGGCGTCGGTGGCGATGGCGGCAAGGCTTCGTAGCAGTGAGAGAGAGCGAGGAGAGGGGGGAAGGAACGAGAGAGAGGGAGAGGGCCGAGGAGGGTGCGTGTCGGCGTCTGAGGCGTCGAGGGGGAAGGGGGCAGCCAGCAGGGAGGAGGTGGCGGGCGCGTGTTGTGTGCTGCTGGTGGCCACACGCCTCGCGTCCTTCCGGGCGCGAGAGTGGGAGACGTGTGCGGCTCTGGTGGGCTGGGCAGGTAAGTGGGCCACCGGATGGGCTGCACAGGTAAACTCTCTCTCTCTCCGTGTCCTTTCTAATGTTCTTTCTGTTTTGCTATTTTCGTAATTTGTTTGATTTGATTTAGGGCATCAAATCATTTAGAACTTTCTGTAAATTTTATGTGAGCTCAGAAACTTGTCCAAGGCCACATGCAAACTTACAAAAATTATTTGAACTTTATCTAGTATATAATGTAAATAAGTCCAACTCAAGTATGTTATTAATTTAATTCAAAGGCCCAAAATAAATATTTTAAAGCCTCCAAAAATATTGGTTTGAACTTTATTCTTGCCAATATTTTTCAAGGTTTAGCAGGAACATTTTCTTGGGCTTCTTTGAGAAGATTTTAATGTTGATCATTTTTAAATGGTCTCTGAGGCTCTGAAAATTCCTCAATTCAAATTTCAACTGAATTAAAACATGATGCATGATGCACTCTGATGCAACTAATTACATGCAGTATTCTAGGGCTGTGACAACTCACCCCCACTAAACAAGAATCTCGCCCCGAGATTCAAGACGTGAGTAAGTAGAGCGGAGGAACACAAGCTAACAAGCTCCTCATGATCCAATTGCACTTCATAAGAACATTGATTCGATCACCATCTTTGTCTCGATGTCTTGCCCTGAGAACTTCATCCAACATGACAACAAGAGGAAAGGGAGAATTTTTAGAAGAATCGATCTTCTTGAGGTTCGAGTAACTTAGGATCATCTTAATGATCACAAGATCAACTCACGGAATGAGACGTAGAAACATCTCTGGAGCTGAGAGGCAAGACATGCATCAGGAGGGACAGAAGACATAACTTGACGAGGGTTTCAAAGTAGCTAGGAAACAATTACTATGATCCCATAACGGGGCACCTTGGGAGAGGTGACTCGTAGAAATATTCCCTTAAGTGGCAAAAGGAATTACCTTTGATTCCGAGATCATTGAAACTCTCTATACCAGCCTAAGGGAATTCACAATCGATCATTTGAAGGAGTCCGAAAGAATGACATTCTCGGGCCAGAATGGATGATGTGGATTACCTTGTTGAAGACAACACAAGGGATGATTTTGCTTATCATCGAAAATGGATGGGACCCAAGATAGGATGGCACAATGACGGTGCAAGTTTGGAACAAAATGCAATGTCGGAAATGTTCCAACCATCATATCTGCCTGAGATTCAGATCCGATTGGTGATAGGATACTTCACACTCAGCATGTTTGAAAGAACGTTAGCAACACGATTCGACGAGATGGCGTTGCGAGATTCTCGAAAACGAACTACGATAGCAAGCTCCAAAACATGAGCTGGTTCTGCTACACACATGTGAACACGTTGTCCCAGGCAAACATGACCACATGGTAGTCTTACAACAAAACACTATCGAGTTCAGGTTGGGAACCATCATTGGGGATATCGAAGTCCTTACATAAGTCATATGATTAGCTCTTATGAAGAAGCTTCTTCTCCTTAAACAAATCAACCAGTGGCTTGGTGTGCTAGGATATACATATGGAATGAAGATGATCAGTCTATCAAACCATAGAATACCTCGCACATGCATGACTGACTTGGGATAATTCCAAAGGAAGCAAAAACAATCTTTCTCGGTTCCACGACGGCAACTTACACCAAGTGCACGTGAATTAGAGAAAGTCACTTCTTTCATTCGGACATATGCTCCATGAGCGGTCATGAAGATATGCTTATAAAAGTTTCCAATACTAACTGGATGTTCAACACGAATCATGGAGGAGATAAGGATGTTGTCGATGGGCTCAACAACAATTCATCCAGGTTTCCATGAAGAAGAATTCCATAATTATGTGAACAAGTGATAGTCTTGGTCAGACCAAAGATGTAATGGTGTATGCTCGAGGAATCAACCACGAGTAAGACAACATTACGAATATCGTTGGTTCTGATTTGATTTGATGATAGCCCATACTCAAATCAAAGGTTTGGGATAAGACAATAAATCCAACAATTGATCACGAGGATCAATCAATGAAGACATCATCTTTCTTCAACACACACACACACACACACACACAAAACAAAGATATCCCTTTGGAATGAACTGAGTCGGACAAGCTTCCATCTTCCAACTCTCCAAGTTGTTGTTTAGCTTAACCAACTAGCTCAGGGGTATCCAGCACAGTTTCTTAGAGAAGAATGGTTTAAAAGAAACCAACTTGATCACGAGCTCAACATAACGGTCAGGTGACATCCTGGTGATACCTCCGAGAAGACATTCGGAAAATCACGAACCACCGGTATGTTACTAAGCTCGAGATCAATCTTGCTTTCGAGGGCAAGGTGATATGATCAAATAAGCAAGGATTGACACATTCCTAACTCATTGATCGAAGAGTGCACGAAATATGGACTAGGTAGCACAATTAATCTTAGAATGATGATTCAAAAACCAACACGCTAAGAATGAAATTATTGTCCATTAACTACCAAGCAACAAGGTTGCTAGGAGTATTAATTCACACATCACGATTCACTTGTCGGCATTCGGTTGCGACAACACGAATCGAGGAATGAATAATGATGGCGAGAAGTATCACTACGTCAAGAATTCACAAGAGCCGGTGCAATTCTCATGAAATTCCTGACATAAAGACGGTAATACTTCAGGGTAGAATAGAATCAAAAGCTGGGTTGGCATTTTGATCTGCGGAGCACAACTATTTTGACCTAATCCTGGATATGGATGAGGTACTGGAGTTTGTTTCTCCTAGTCATTCTGGAATAGAATGGCTTGACGGACCACAACAGTAATAGGCATCAACGATCGAATGCACGCATACTCTTGACTATCAATTGATAGACGAGGGTCAGAAGACGACTAAAGGGGACAACTCAAAGGAACATATATCTTTCTGGGTTGTGGGTGCATAGGTTAGTATGCCGAACAAATTCAACATATTTCTTCCGGATAACCCATGCGGAAAGGTAGAACTGGCAGAGGCACAATATAGAATCGAGAACCCATCAAGAGCACTCTGATTGTGATCTTTCGATCAGCGAGGAACATCTGCCATAAGCGGTTCATAGTATTTGGAAGAAGGAAATACCACGAACATCGAGGACTAATGCAAAGGTTACTAATAACCTGAGGGAGCTAGCAATTACTATCAACATGAAGTAAGTAGGGTGAATATCGGGTTCAAAACCCACGAGTAGAATACCTACTAACTAAATTGCATCACGGGATGCTTTCGGGAATAAAGGCCAGAATCATCACACTGGGACGCAAATCATGGCTAGATTACTAGATGATACTCTAGACATCTAGGGTCATAATACTAACTCCAACATATATGTCGAGGCAATAGAGTACCTCAACTCACCGATTAGTGTGATTAACCTGGCCCAAATGGACATCAGGAACGGGAGGAAGGGATTTGCAAATGCATCAGACTGTTTAGAAACCTGGGATGACTCGGACAGCATAACGGCTGTAAATGCTCAAAAAGATTTGAGACATCATGCAAAATGGTGGCATAACCACTCAACAACATCATATCAAGGTTTCAAGATCAACAGTTATCATACGAAAGTAGTAGAAACTGAACTGGTGCTTAAATCCAACAATCTTGCAAGTTTACAGATTAGTAACACGTCATCCTGATAGATAGATGAGAAGGCCTAGTCCTTAATCCCCGTAGAAGAGAAGAGGTTGACTCAGATCAGAAGGGCATGAGGTAAAGGAGTAAAAAGAGCCTTACGTTCCCATCCCACAATCAATTCCCCTACATATAACTAAAGCATTTCTAGACTCAACTTGACCGGTTTGGCTTGGTAATCCTCTGAGCGATCAAAGCTCGATACCAAAGCTGTCGAACCCGACTCAATGCCACATCGATCTAGCATGTAACACCTCATATCACTTTGCGGCCTCACGCACGGTATCCCCACGGTGTCGCCTTACCTTTGCGGGACCGTTTAGCCTTTTGGCACACGTATATGATAATGTCGCTAGCATCAATATGATAAGGACCCGGCTGACATGGCTAGTCGTAAACCCAAAGTGGCATAAACTTACAGGACAGCATCCATGACCAAAGATCGAACGTGTCGGTCATCACGAAAGTGAATCCAGTGCTGTAGCATCGGGCTAGCAGACTCGTGAACCGGGCAGAGCGGGCTAACAGGACTCGGTATTCATCGCGTGACATTTCCCGAAGGGACGTATACAGAACGAAGAAGGACACATGCCGGCCAGCCTAAGTGTTCCGGAGCAGTAGCAAGCTACCATGGCTCAGTGGAGACACTAGGAGACATTTCCCGGTAAGAGAGGCTACTAAAGATAAACAACTAGATAGTCAGATCCCACACATACCAAGCATTTCAATAACATACACACAATATGCTCGATATGTGCAAATACAACATGGCATCACAACATGACTCTACGACTCAAATATTTATTCAATAGGCTCCAAGGAGCGAGATATTACAAACATGGGTCTCATGACCCAACAATCGAAACATACAAGTCAAAGCACAAGCGGAAGCTTAACATGTCCGAGTACGACATCTACAAATGAAAAAGGGTGAGAAGCCCGACTATCTACCAGATCTGCCGAGGGCACAAGATCGTAGCTAAGGTAACAAGCTAAGCGTCAAGTCCACGCGGAACTACTAGTGAGACTGAAGTCTCTGCAAAAACATAAAATAGGCAAGCGTGAGTACAAATGTACCCAAACAAGACTTACATCGTAACTATCTACTTATGCATCATTATCAACAAAGGGATGGTGGAGTTTGACCTGCGACAAGCCAGCTTTGACTCGGTGGCTATCCTAAACTATGACCGCAAGTAACTCTTTTGAGGTGGCGCACACGAGTCCACATATTCACCATATCAATACTCCACTATGGATCCGCTCCGTCTCCCTCACGAGAACGCCATCCATAGCACTCACGCTTATCTTGCGTATTTTAGAGTACCACTTTCACTTGTCTATGAACTATACAAGGGTCCAAGTTTCCATATCCGAGGAATCCGGCTATTGAATAGATAATGATAACCTGCAGGGTGTACTTCTTCACACGCTCTCGCCACTTATCGCCTCGCACACGTCATGTATCTCGGCAACCTTCAAGCGGAAGCCGGGCGAGGGAGTCGGCCACGACCTACCTAAACACTCAAGTCTCTCGTCCGGTTTATCGCCTATTAGGGTTCCATCCCAAGGAGATCCGGCCGGGTGTCGCCACGGCCCCAAGCGATGTGAGCAGGGTTCCCAAGCCCACCATCCGGTGCCACTTGGTACCGTGTACATGTGCCTAGTCTGTCCCAAGCCCACATGCACGGGTGCCACTTGGTAGACTACTAACACTACCTACAAACACCAAAACTAGTTGCAACTCACGGACAGAGAACAAGGGTGATTAAGAAGCCGAGAGGGCCGAGTTCACGGAACCCAATGTGTGGTAGTAACTGTTCATGGATCACAAACACGAACTCAGTTCTCGAGGGCGGCTGCAATGAGACAACCCACCATGTACTCCTACATGGCCTCTCACCGCTACCTTTACCAAATCGTGTTCACACACTTAGCTCTCAACAATAGGACATGTTTACACACCTCCGATTCATTCCCGATGAATCAGACCTGACTCTACTCTAAGCGATAGCAGGCATGACAACAAGCATGAATGAGTAGGCACATCAGGGCTCAAACAACTCCTACTCATGCTAGTGGGTTTCATCTATTTACTGTGGAATGACAGGTCATGCAGAGGATAAAGGGGTTCAACTACCGCAGCATGTAACAGTTGAAACGTTGTTGTCCTAATGCAGTAAAATAGAGCAGGAGCGAGAGAGTGGGATTGTATCGGAATGAACAAGGGGGTTTTGCTTGCCTGGCACTTCTGAAGATAATATAGTTCTTCATCGGTGTCATCGAATTCATCGTCGGAACCAAGCCTATCGAGAGGGGACAAATACCGGCAACACAGAGAAAACACAATCAATGCAATGCAACAATATGATGCATGATCATGACATGGCAACATGCTGGTGTTTTGAGCTAATGCAACTAGCAACAAAGTTAAATGAAGTTGGTTTGAACCCTAAGTTCAAATCCAAACTCCATATGTGAAAGTTTAAATGCCATTATATGATTTGTGCTAAACAGCAGCTATAAGTTGTTCTAACATGCATGAAAATGGTACAGATGGATAGATTGGATTTTTCTGATCATTTTTCATATATAAATTATTTGATTTGGAGTTACGGTTGAATTTCTATGATTTTTAGAAGTTTAGGGTATTTTCTGAAAATAATAAATCATTTAAGATTTATTTAAATTCCAGAAAGGAGTTAATGCGTCAACATGACCTCACAGTGATGTCAGCAGGTCAACGGCTCGGTCCAGGTCAAACCTGACGTGTGGGGTCCACACGTCAGTGACTGACTGACTAACCTAACTTAATTAATGTTAAATTACTACTAACTAAAATGTTAGTTGGGTTAATTAGACTTAATTAAGAAAAACTAATCTAGGATTAGCTGGGCCGGGGCCCACATGCCAGCGACCCAGGGGAGGTCAAACCCCTGGTCAAATAAAGTCAAACCCGCCGGCGTTAAACCGCCCGGCGAGGTCGTGGCGCTGGCCGGAAAGGCTCCACAGAGCACTGGTGGATGCGTTGGAGGCAGCTCTAGGGCGATGGCGGCTTGGCGCGTCGGATGGTGGTGGTCTCCGGGCCTAGAATGGCTCGTGGCGTCGCCGGCGGCGACCACCTGGCGGCCGGAGCTCGAGCGAGCTCGGGTCGGGCTCTGGCGTGCAAAGGACGACTGAAGCTCCGCTAGGCTCTACGTGTTGCCGCGAAGCATTTAGGCGCACTTGGGTGACCAAATGGTCGCCGAGCTACGCCGGCGACAAGCTCGGGCGGCGGTGGTTCTCGGTCTCGATGAACGCGACGGCTAGAGGACGGAAAGATGCGGAAAGAGAGGGAAATGGAGCGGAGCTCACTTTGGGAGGTCAAGAGCAGCTCCGTGGGCTCGGGAGGCGCTTCGGGCGGCGAATCGACGGGCGGCGATCGTCGGGCAGAGGACGATGATGAGCTCGATGGCGGCGTCCTGGCCGTTCGCGCCGTGTGACTTGGTGAAGAGGAAGAGGTCGTCGTGGAGCTTATGGACTAATCGGCAGGCGAGGGTGGCGGTGGCCGTGCGAACAGCGTCGATGGCGATGGCGGCCGGGGCGTGTGAGAGAGAGCGAGGAGAGGGGGAAGGAGCGAGAGAGAGGAGAGGGGCCGGGAGGGTGCGTGTCGGCGTCCGTGGTGTCCAGAGGGGAAGGGGCAGCCAGGCGGGGAGGAGGTGGCGGGCGCGGCTTGTGTGTGGTGGCCACACGCCTCGCGTCCTTCTGGCGCGAGGTGGGAGACGGTGGCGGCTCTCGTGGGCTGGGCCAGGTAAGTGGGCCACAAGATGGGCTGCACAGGTAAACTCTCTCTCTCTCTCTCCGTGTCCTTTCTAATGTTCTTTCTGTTTTGCTATTTTCTGTAATTTGTTTGATTTGATTTCAGGCATCAAATCATTTAGAACTTTCTGTAAATTTTTATGTGAGCTCAGGAAACTTGTCCAAGGCCACATGCAAACTTACAAAAATTATTTGAACTTTATCTCGTATATAACAGAAATAAGTCCAACTCAAGTATGTTATTAATTTAATTCAAAGGCCCAAAATAAATATTTTAAAGCCTCCAAAAATATTGGTTTGAACTTTATTCTTGCCAATATTTTTCAAGGTTTAGCAGGAACATTTTCTTGGGCTTCTTTGAGAAGATTTTAATGTTGATCATTTTTAAATGGTCTCTGAGGCTCTGAAAATTCCTCAATTCAAATTTCAACTGAATTAAAACATGATGCATGATGCACTCTGATGCAACTAATTACATGCAGTATTCTAGGGCTGTGACATTTTTGGCGTGCCAGGGTAATCAGCTGCAGTTGTGGCAACGTTGGAGATGCCCTTTGCTCACGTGCGATCCCCGCATGTCATTGAAAAAGCAAGACGACCAAGCATGGTCTCAGGTCCTGAGGATGTGATGTCTACTACACAACCTTCTTCTTGTAGACGTTGTTGGGCCTACAAGTGCATAGGTTTGTAGGACAGTAGCAAATTTCCCGCAAGTGGATGACCTAAGGTTTATCAATCCGTAGGAGGCGTAGGATGAAGATGGTCTCTCTCAAACAACCCTGCAACCAAATAACAAAGATTCTCTTGTGTCCCCAACACACCCAATACAATGGTAAATTGTATAGGTGCACTAGTTCGGAGAAGAGATGGTGATACAACTGCAATATGGATGGTAGATTGTCAGGACCCCGACTCAATGCCACATAGATCTAGCATGTAACACCTCATATCACTTTTGACCTCACGCACGGTATTCCCACGGTGTCGCCTTACCTTTGCCGGGACCGTTTAGCCTTTTGGCACACGTATATGACAGTGTCGCTAGCATCCATATGATAAGAAGCCGGGCTGACATGGCTAGTCGTAAACCCAAAGTGGCACAAACTTAGGACAGCATCCATGACCCGACATCGAGCGTGTCGGTCATCGCCGAGTGAATCAGGCTGTAGCACTGGCTAGCAGACTCCGGTGAACCGGGCATGGCGGGCTAACGGGACTCCGGTACTCAACGTGACATTTCCCGAAGGGATGACACATGAGCGAAGAAGGACACATGCCGGCCAGCCTAAGTGTTAGGAGCAGTAGCAAGCTACCATGGCTCGGTGGAAACACTAGGAGACATTTCCGTAAGAGAGGCTACTAAAGATAAACAACTAGATAGTCGGATCCCACACATACCAAGCATTTTAATAACATACACACAACATGCTCGATATGTGCAAATACAACATGGCATCACAACATGACTCTCGACTCAAGTATTTATTCATTAGGCTCGAGGAGCGAGATATTACAAACATGGGTCTCATGACCCAACATTGAGAACATACAAGTCAATGCACAAGCGGAAGCTATCATATGCGAAAGTACTGAGACATCTACAAATGAAAAAGGCTGAAAAGCGACTATCTACCGAGATCTGCCGAGGGCACAAGATCATAGCTGAGGTATCAAGCTAAACGCCGAAGTCCACGTGGAACTACTAGCGAGACTGATGTCTCTCTGCAAAAATATAAAATAGGCAAGCGTGAGTACAAATGTACCAAAGCAAGACTTACATCGTAACTAACTACATATGCATCATTATCAATAAAGGGATGGTGGAGTTTAACAGCTGACAAGCCAGCTTTGACTCGGTGGGTATCCTAAACTACGACCGCAAGTAACTCTTTTGAGGTGGCGCTACGAGTCCACATATTCACCATATCAATACACCACTCCGGATCCGCTCCGTCTCCCTACGAGAACGCCATCCATAGCACTCACACTTATCTTGCGTGTTTTAGAGTATCCACTTTCACTTGTCTATGAACTGTTATAGGCAACCCAGAAGTCCTTTTCCGCGGACACGGCTATTCGAATAGATCATATTAACCCTGCAGGGGTGTACTTCTTCATACATGTTTCCACCACTTAGCGTCTACACACGACATGTGCTCGGCAGACTTCAAGCGAAAGCCGACGTGGGTGTAGACCACGACCTACCTAGACACTCAAGTCTCTAGTCCAGGTTTATCGCCTATTTGGGTTCCATCTATGAGGAGTTCGGCAAGTTTCGCTCACAGCCCCAAGCGATGTGAACAGGTTCCGTGACACCAAGCAGGCGCCGGTTTACCTGCCACGTGCCTACCGCATCACAGCCCACCCCTACGGTCAAGATCTGCGCACGGCCTCCAAACATACTACAAACACGAAACTACTTGCAACTCCGGACAGAGGACAAGGGTGAATAAGAAGTCGGAGGGTCATATTTCAGGCCCAATGCATGGTAGTAGCTGAATCATGGATCACAAACACGAACTCAGTTCCTAAGGGCGGCTTCAATGAGACAACCCACCATGTACTCCTACATGGCCTCTCACCGATACCTTTACCAAATCGTGTTCACACACTTATCTCACACACAAGAGGACATGTTCACACACCTCTGATTCATCTTGATGAATCGAGACCGACTCAACTCTAAGCGAGAGCAGGCATGACAAACAAACATGTATGAGTAGGCACAACAGGCTCAAACAATTCCTACTCATGCTAGTGGGTTTCATCTATTTCTTGTGGAATGACAGGTCATGCAAAGGATAAAGGGGTTTAGCTACATGACAAGTAACAAATGATTCGTTGTTGTCCTAATGCGAGAAAAGAGAGCAGGGCGAGAGTGGGATTATATCGGAATGAACAAGGGGTTTTGCTTGCGGCACTCTGAAGATATTATAGTTCTTCATCGGTGTCATCAATTCATCGTCGAGACCACGTCTATCGAGAGGGGATAAATACCGGCAATAGAGAAGGAAACACAATCAATGCAATGCACAATATGATACATGATCATGACATGGCAAAATGAGTGTGTTGGGCTAATGTAGCTAGAACCAAAAGGGTTTGGGTTAGTTTGAATCCAAGGTTCAAGTTCAAATTGAAATTATGAATTAATATAGTGCATTATCATGTTTTGATATAAACAGCAGGTTAAAGTTGCTTAAACATGCATGAAACCAGTGCAGATGGATAGATTGGATTTTTCTGATCATTTTCATATATAAATTATTTAATTTGGAGTTCTGGTTGAATTTCTATGATTTTAGAAGTTTAAATCATTTTACGGAATTTCCTAATTTATTTTAATTCAGAAAATAGTTAATTCGTCGACTGGCGTCGATGTGACGTCGGCAGGTCAACTGGCGCCTCAGGTCAAACGACCAGTGGGGTCCATCGTGGGTGACTAACTAACTAACCTAGTTTAATTAGCACTAACCTAGGTTAACTAATTAAGTTTTAATCCTAAACTAGATTAGTTGGCAGGCGGGGGCCCGCATGTCGATGGGACGGGGGAGGTCAAACCGGCGGTGGGGTCAACCCACGCCGGTCAAGGGTCAAAGCTTGCCGGCGTTTAGCCGGGCGAGGCGACGCGGCGCGGCGCTGAAACGCCCACGAGGCACCGTTTGGCCTTGGAGCACATCTACGGGATGCGGACGCTCGTCCGCATCCAACCAGGGTGGTGGCGCAGCCGGAGAGTGGCCGGAGTGGCGCCGGCGACGAGCTTGGCGGCGGCCGAAGCTCGGGCAACGGCGGGTTCGACGCTATGGTGCATGGGAGGAGGGGTTGGTGGGTGCTACGGGCTCCTGGGAGTGCTCTAAGTACGTCTGCGTGCTCGGTTTGGACGGAGGCGAACCAAAACGACGACGGCGACAAGTCCGGCGCCGGTGAGGTCACGGTCTCGACGGAGACGCAGCGGATCTGACGGGCTAATGGACATGGGAGAAGGGGATCGGTAGAGGAGCTCACAGCGGTTGCGGAGGTGGCCTCGGCGTGCTCGGGAGAGCTCGGGAGGCGGTGAATCGCCGGCGGCGATCTTCGTGGCCGACGGGAAGCGGCGGCGGTGGCGGCGTTAGAAGTTGCTCCAGCGGGCGTGGCTGCGTGAGGTGGAAGAGGGAGTCGGCGAGCCTCTGGGCGCGTCGGCGGCGTGGGCTGGCGGTGGGCCACGGCGAACAGCGTCGGTGGCGATAGGCTCGCTTCGGGCGCGAGCCAAGGGGGACAGGAGGGGAAAAGAGCGAGGGAAGCGAGGGGTTCCAGGGCGCGCGTGGCGTCATGGGGACGCCCAGAGAAAGAGGAGGCAGCCAGCAGGAGGAGGTGGCGGCGTGTGGCTACGCTGCAGCGGGCACGCGCCCCGCCATCGGGCGCGAGGAGGAAGGCGACAGGAGAGAAGCGGCGGGCTGGGCTGAAGCAGAATTGGGCGGCTACTTGGGCCGCCAGTGTAAGTGGTGGAGGAGCTGGGCAGGTAGGTTTCTCTCTCTGCTTTTATTTATGGTTTTTTCTATTTTGTTCTGTTACATTCGCATTTTGGTTTAGTAAAATACCAAACCATTTTATAAAATCCTGGAAATAATTATGTGGCTAGAACTAAAATATAACAAACCACATAAAATGTTCGAATTATTGGACATATATTAATTATATATAAAATATATATCCAATGCAAATAGTTATTGATTTAAATTGAGTCCCAAGAATAAATCCTTTAAAATGTTCCTAAATTCTGGTTTGATATATAGCTCTTGCCAAAATTCTCAAACATTGCAAAAGGACATCTTGGAACAAAGAATGAGATTTCGTGGTTCTTTGCCCTACTTTTAATTAAGTTTTTGAGGCTTTCAAAATTCCTCAATTCAAGTTTCAGAAATCTAGACATGATGCATGGGTGACAAAGCCACTATTTACAAACATTATTCTAGGGCTGTGACAACTCACCCCCACTAAGCAAGAATCTCGTCCCGAGATTCAAGACGCGAGGTAAGAAGACAAAGGGGACACTAAGTATCACAAACTTCAAGATCCAACTGTCTTCCTCGAGGTGTTGATCTGTTGACTCAAAACAATCTTGACGTCTTTGCTTGCAGGAAGGATAGAAGACATAATTTGACAAGGTTTCAAAGTAGCGAGGGAACAATTACTATGATCCCATAACGGGGCACCTTGGGAGAGGTGACTCGTAGGAATATCCCCTTAAGTGGCAAAAAGAATTACATTTGATTCAAAGATCATTGAGACTCTTTATACCAGCCTAAGGCAAATCACAATCGATCATTTGAAGGAGTCCGAAAGAATAACATTCTCGGGTCAAGTTGGATGATGTGGATTACCTTGTTGAAGACAACGCAAGGATGATCTTTCCTATCATCGGGAATGGATGGGACCCGTGGTAGGACCACTTTTGAAGATGATCATGATCAGTAATTGCTGAGAAGGTAATCCAGAATAGGGTGGCACGATGGCAGTGCAAGCTGGGAACAACATGCTAATGATGGGAATGATTCTGGTAACTGGGGAGTAACTCAATAGTAGAGAGTGGGTCCACTGTTGAAAGGGTTATAGCATAACCGAGGGATTTGAGGGCAATCCCGGTTAGTAACTACGATTGCACCTAATGCTTGTGCGTGCTCTCAAGAACTTGAGCATTTCCATACTCATCAAGGTTTTACCAACATCCGTGTCAAGGGTGCTGACAACACAACATACTACCATGATGAACAACGATGGACGATGCAGATGCAAAGGAAGATAACACCTTCTTAGATTTCACCTTAGCGAGGCCAAGGAAACAAAATCTGGATGATCGACCGAGAGACATTTAGCACTCCGCTTCTAATGTTCTCCTTGATGTGCTAGTGTATCCCATCCATTGAAATGGTGCTCGTACCTAGAACATCAAGTAACAGTCGGACTTCGGGAGCTCAAGAATACATAAGGAACAACTACTAGAATAAATTCTACGAGATCCTTATGGGGAGGTGGCCAACTTCTTCAAACAAGATGCTACAATAATAGGTCTTCCGGCGGGGTGTGTTGGCCATGACACCCGCTTTACCGGTTATCGAGAGACCAATATTATAGTTCTTGGGAGATGTTCCAACCATCATATCTACCTGAGATTCAGATCTGGTTGGCGTCAGAGTATTCCAGACTCATCAAGTCTAGAAAGTAAAATGAAAGTTTGCAACACAAGTCGACGAGAAGACGTTGCGAGATTCTCGGGAAATGGACTACGGTAGTAAGCTCCAAAACATGAGTTGGTTCTGCTACAAACATGTGAACACATTGTCCCAGACAAATATGACCACGTGGTAGTCTTACAACAAAACACTACCGAGTTCAGGAGGGAAACCATCAACGAGGATAGCGAAGTCCTAACATAAGTCATGATTCTTAAGAAGGAACTTCTTCTCCTTGAACAAATCAATCAGTGGCTTGGGGTGCTAGGGATACGTATAGAATGAAGATGATCAGTCTATCAGACCATAGAATACTTCGCACGTTTGCATGACTGACTTGGGATGATTCCATAGGAAGCAACATTGACTTTCTTGAGTTCACGGCGGCAACTTGCATCAAATGTACATGAACTAGAGGAAGTCACTTCTTACATCTGAACATATGCTTCATGAGCTAGCATGAACAAATGCTTTAAAAAGTTTCCAACACTAGCTTAATGTTCAACAAAATTTATGGAGAGGACAAGGATGTTGTCGATGGGCTCAACAACAGTTCATCCTGGTTTCCACATAAATGGAATTCCATAATTATGTGAACAAAGGGATAGTATTGGTCAGACTCAAAAGACATAATGGTGTATGCCCGAGGAAAAAACCACGAGTAAGACAACATTACGAACATCGTTGGTTCTGATTTGATTTGAGAATAGCCCACACTCAAATCAAAGTTTTGGCAAGACAATAGCTCCAACAACTGGCCTCGAGGATCAATTGATGAAGATATCATCTTTCTTCAACACACACAAGATATCCCTTAACATGAACCAAGTCAGGCAGCTTTTATCTCCCAACTCTCCAAGTTGTTGTTCAGCTTGACCAACCAGCTCAGGGGTATGCAACACAGATTCTTGGAGAAGGGGATGGTTTATAAAACCAACTTGATCACGAGCTCAACATAGCGGTCAGGTGACATCCTGGTGATACCTCCGAGAAGACATTCGAAGAATCACGAACCACCGATATGCTACTAAGCACGAGAACAATCTTTCTTTTTAGGGCAAGATGATATGATCAGAAGAGCGAGGGTTTGACAAGAACTTAACTCATCAATCGAAGAGTGCACCGGGAACAAGGACTAGGTAGCACGATCAATCTTAGGGTGACGATCCAAGAACCGACATGCTAAGAATGAAATTATTGTCCTTTAACTACCAAGCAACGGAGTTACTAGCAGTATTGATTTCACACATCATGACTCACTTGTCAGCATTCCGGTTACAATAACACGGAAACCGAGGAATGAACAATGATGGCAAGGAGTATCACTGCGTCAAGAAATCATAAGAGGTAGTGCAATTCTCATGATATTCTTAATATAAAGATAATAATATCCAAGGTAGAACAGAACAAAAGCTGGATTGGCATTTTGATCTGTGGAATACAACTGCTTTGACCCAATCCTAGAAATGGACAAGGTACTGGAGTTTGTTTCTCCTAGTCATTCTGGAATAGAATGGCTTGACGGACCACAAGAATAATAAGCATCGATGAACACGAATGCACGACTACTCCTGACTATCAATCGATAGACGAAGGTCAGAAGACAAGTAAGAGGGACAACTCAAAGGAACATATCATTTTCTGAGTTGTGGATGCATAGATTAGTATGTCGAGCGCGGCTCAACATTTTTTTCCGGATAACCCATGCGAGAAGGTAGAACTGGCAGAGTCACAACATGAAGTCGATAATTCATCGAGAGCACTTTTGTTGTGATCTTTTGGTTCAACAAGGAACTGCTGCCATAAGTAGTTCATGGTATTTGGAAGAATGATATACCACGAACCTCGAGGACTATCGCAAGGTTACTAATAACCTAAAGGAACTAGCAAACACTATCAACATGAAGTAAGTAGGGTGAGTCTCGGGTTCAAAACCCAGGAGTAGAATACCTACTACTAAATGGCATCACGGGATGCTTTCGAGAATGAAGGCCAGAATCATCACATTGGGAACACATAACATAGCTAAATTACTAGGTGACTCCCTAAAACACCTAGGGTCATAGTAATAATTCCAACATATATGTCGAGGCAATAAATTACCTCAACGCACCGACTAGTGTGCTTATTCTGACCATAAAGGACACCGAGAACGGAAAGAAAGGATTTGCAAATGCATCAGACTATTTAGAAACCTGGGATGACTCGGACAGCATAACGGCTGTAAATGCTCAAAAGTTCAGAGACATACTACAAAGATGGTGGCATAGCCACTCCGAAGCACAATGTCAAGGTTTCGAGATCAACAGTTATGAACATACGGAAGTAGTAAAACTGAACTGAGGTTTGAAACTAACAATTCTAAATAAGTCTAAGAATTAGTAACATGTCATCCTGATAGATAGATGAGAAGCCTAGTTTCTTAAACCCCGTAGAAGAGAAGAGGTTGACTCAGAACAGAAGGCCATGAGGTATAAGGAGTAAAAGATCCTTACGTTCCATCCCACAATCAATTCCCCTACATATAACTAAAGCATTTCTAGACACAACTTCTACCAGTTTGGCTTGGTAATCCTACAGGCAGTCAAGCTCTGATACCAAAGCTGTCAGGACCCCGACTCAATGCCACATAGATCTAGCATGTAACACCTCATATCACTTTGCGGCCTCACGCACGGTATTCCCACCGGTGTCGCCTTACCTTTGCCGGGACCGTTTAGCCTTTTGGCACACGTATATGCAGTGTCGCTAGCATCCATATGATAAGAAGCCGGGCTGACATGGCTAGTCGTAAACCCAAAGTGGCACAAACTTACGAGGACAGCATCCATGACCCAAAGATCGAGCGTGTCGGTCATCGCCGAGTGAATCCAGGCTGTAGCCTGGGCTAGCAGGACTCGGTGAACCGGGCATGTAGGGCTAACGGGACTCCGGTACTAACGCGTGACATTTCCCGAAGGGACAGATACCTGAACGAAGAAGGACACATGCCGGCCAGCCTAAGTGTTCCGGAGCAGTAGCAAGCTACCATGGCTCGGTGGAAACACTAGGAGACATTTCCCGGTAAGAGAGGCTACTAAAGATAAACAACTAGATAGTCAGATCCCACACATACCAAGCATTTTAATAACATACACACAACATGCTCGATATGTGCAAATACAACATGGCATCACAACATGACTCTACGACTCAAGTATTTATTCATTAGGCTCCGAGGAGCGAGATATTACAAACATGGTGTTGACACACGAACACGTCACGTGTACCCTCGACGCCGGGGGTGATGCACCGCAGCTCACGTCGAAGGAGACCCGACCGACAACGGTAGCGATCGCAAAGGCGATCGACGGGTGCTTTTGCAAACCGAAACCCCACACCCGGGAGGGACCCGTGTCAGGAGTGCGGCGGCTATGGGCTGCCCTAGGTCGATCGCTCGCCCCTAGACCCTCGAGATTCGCAGCCCTCAAACACGAAGAACAGCGAAGAACGAGAGAGAAAACGGTGGAGAGATAAAAGTAGGCAGGAAAAAGTAGTATATTGATTTGTTCGATTGTGTGTTTTTCAATCGGCCGTCACCCCAACATATATAAGAGGCGGCTGGACTTCCGTACAAGTAAAGGATTCATCTAGGCTTTCCTTACAAGAAAAATTACATCAATTCACGTCCTAGAGTCCTAGTTCTATTCCAACTCGGATTGATCGAATCTGGCCCAACTTCTGTCTTCCTCCTTGTGCAGGCCGCCGAGCCTCCATATGACCTCCGATCAACATGGCCCAAATACCAAACTTGTGCGCCTCGACGATACAAACAATTCTCATGTTGATCACTTTTTCAAATAAAGCCATCTTGAACACTTTTCGAGGTCATCTTTACCTTCCAGTCGGACTCGGTCTTGCGGTAGACTGAATCATCCGAGTCTTGTAATGAATTTGCAGGCCATATACTATCTCGATGACGATGACTCCAAAAGCAAAGTTTACCGTCTTGACGATACGCACAACTTCTGTATTGAACACTTCTTTATCCGAGATCATCTTGATAAACTTTTGGGCACATGTTCAGTTTCACTCGGTTTGAGCTCATCCACTCGGATATTAGAGTCTTTCTTTCGGATGGTCATTGGACTTTTTCACTCGGATGGCTATATTTTCACTCGGAAGACAATCTTTTATTCGATCGGTAGGCTTTCACTCGACCTTGGACTCGATCGGTAGGTTTTCACTCGACCGGTGATTCGATCGGTAGGTTTTCACTCGACCTTGGACTCGATCGGTAGGTTTTCACTCGACCGGTGACTCGATCAGTAGGTTTTCACTCGACCTTGGACTCGATCGGTAGGTTTTCACTCGACCGGTGACTCGATCAGTAGGTTTTCACTCGACCGGTGACTTGATCGGTAAATTTTCACTCGACCGGTGACTCGATCGGTAGGTTTTCACTCGACCGGTGAGTTTTCACTCGGATGGTAAGTTTTCACTCGACCAAAAACATAGCCTGATCTTGATTTGCCTCTCCAGGTTACATCCGACCACGGATTGAGACGAATTATATATGAAAATCGATCGGCTCGACGAGACGAAACTTTTTCGTGTTGAAGGTTTTTCGATTCAAGGACTTCTTAAGGGCCTAATTGCTCGCGCGACCCATCAGACATGGCATCTGGTACTTTGCGCCAGATTTCCACTCAGCTTCGGTCTGCAGTGTATTGCCTCTAACTTTTGCATATGAACTCGGATTGAGATGATTTATATATCAAAATCGATCGCCTCGACGAGACGAAGACAATTCCTTTAGAGTACTCCTTCATCCGAGGTCGTCTTGAAGGCATGGTTGGCCGAAAACCACTCGGAATGTTGAATTTTGTCACTCGGAGTACAACTTCGGCCACCGAGATAAGGTCGAATGGCGATAAGTTAAACATCAAAGTTATTCCACTTGGCGACCTGAAACTTTGCATGCCGAAAACTCTTTCACTTGATGCCATCTTACTTGCCTTTTGTACCTTGCCAAAATCCGATGTCAACACATGCCCCCCTGTTTTTCGGCAAAGCTTGCATGCCGAAAAATAATATGCACGGTGTTTGTTCTAAGGACGATGTCAACACTCCATCGGCCATTTATTTTCCTCAGGGCGATAATTATGTATCGGCCATGTTTGTGCTAAGGGCGATAATCGATATCGGCCATTGCCTACTCAAAGCTTCTCGCCACACACTCGGGTGGTACTTCTTCAAATATTTTCCGTTGATAGCTCGAGGTAACAATGCCCTTGTATTGATTCCACCAAATATGAATTTCCAGGAACAACCCTTGTAATCCTAAAAGGACCTTCCCAACTTGGAGACCACTTCCGAATTTTCTATCTCTTGAACCAATCGGCAGAATCACTTTCCAAACGAGTTCACCAACTTGAAAATGCTTCAATTTAACTTTCTTATTGTAAGCTCTTGCAACCCTCAACTTGTCTCTCTCTATGGACTCCAAAGCAACCAAACGTTTATCGGCAACTTCATCAATATTGTCCATCATCAAGTTATAAAAGTCTACTGCCGATAAATCATTTTGTTTGGCTATTCTCAAAGCATTCAAATTTACTTCCACCGGTAAAACAGCCTCTTGGCCATATACTAGCTCATATGGAGTTACCTTCGTAGCACCATGCCTTGAAATTCTATGTGCCCATAAAGCTTCAGACAACAGCTCATGCCATCTCCTCGGATTATCCTCAATCTTCTTCTTGATGAGCTTGATTAAAATTTTATTGCTAGACTCGGCTTGTCCATTAGCTTGGGCATAATACGGAGAGGAATTGAGCAACTTTATATTATAAGATTCGGCAAACTCTCTGACTTGGTGTGACATAAAAGATGAACCTTGATCTGTAGTTAATGTTTGAGGAATACCGAATCTATGAATAATGTGCTCGATTATGAATTGAATTACCTCCGTATGTGTCATGTTCTTGAGAGGTACTTGCTTGAGACCATTTAGTGAAATAATCGGTTGCCACCAACACGAATCGATGCCTTTGAGGAAGATGGATGAATTTGCCCAATAAAATCTAAACCCCATCCTCTGAAAGGCCACGGCTTGATAATAGGATGCAACATAGCAGCAGGAGCCAATTGAATATCACCAAATTTTTGACAAGCTTCGCACCCTTTATAATATCTAAAGCAATCATTAATCATGGTCGGCCAATAAAACCCAGCACGTCGTAATAACCATTTCATCTTAGGAGCCGACTGGTGAGTACCACAAATGCCCTCATGTACCTCTCCCATAGCAACTCTTGCTTGGTCCTCATCCAAGCATTTTAAAAGAACATCATCAACTGTTCGGCGATAAAGGTCATCATCCCTTATAGTATATTTAAAAGCCATACGCCGAACAGCCCTGTCCACCCTTTCACTCGGATTGCGCAAGTAAGCAACAATGGGCTTCCTCCAGTCGGAATTGTCATCTGCACTAGATTTTTTGTTAATGACCGAATCGGTGGGTTCAGTTCGGTCTCTCCCATATTGGCAAGACAAGACATCGGTCTTTGAGAGATATGAAACATGCCATGATCAACATGATATCCAGATGCTTGTTGCGCCAACTCATTTGCTTTCCAGTTGTCATGTCTAGATATATGTGCAATGCTAAAACAATCCAAAGTAGAAATCATATCCAGACATTTATCAAGATAAACATTAAGTGATTCGTCCAAACACTGAAAGACTTTGGATATTTGCTGCACCACTAGTAACGAATCACCGTATGCCTCAATATGTGTAACACCTATAGCAAGTAACATCTCTAGACCGAATAACAATGCTTCATATTCGGCTTGATTGTTTGTGCAAAAATATTCTAAGCGGCATGAGGCTTCAAAAACAGCACCATGAGGAGATATATAAACAATACCAACACCTTGGCCATTGCTACAAACTGAACCATCAAAGTACAATCTCCATGGTACTAATGAAACAAGGTTCATATCAACATCATGCTTATCATTAATCCGATGTTCAACAATGAAATTAGCAACAATTTGGCCTTTCATGGATTTTAGAGATTCATAAGCCAAATCATACTCAATCAAAGCATAAGCCCACTTGCCAATTCTACCACTAAGAATCGGCCTATGCAACATGTACTTAATGACATCGGTTTGACAAGCTACTACACAAGCACTCGGCACTAGGTAATGTCTCAACTTTGTGCAAGCGTAATATAAGCATAAACATAGTTTTTCAATAAATGTATACCTTGTCTCGGCGTCCAATAAACGTCTGCTCAAATATGTAATGGCATGCTCTTTTCCTTCGGTATCTTGAGTCAAAACAGCACCAATAACACCTTCCTCTGCTGCGATATAAAGTTTAAAAGGCTCTCTATGCTTGGGCGCTTTCATCACGGAGGAGTGCACAAATAATTCTTGATCATATCAAAAGCTTCTTGCTGTTTTGCCCCCCAAGTGAAATCAACATCATTCTTTAACCGAAGGATAGGAGTAAATGCATCAACTTTCCCTGACAGATTAGCTATGAACCTTCTCAAATAATTGACCTTGCCAAGGAACTTTTGCATATCTCTTTTGCATGTTGGAGCCTCCACTTTCAGTATGGCCTCTATCTTTTGGGATCGATTTGATGCCATCTTCATGAATAATGAAACCCAAAAATTTGCCGGTGACACGCCGAATGCACACTTCAAAGGATTCATCTTCAGTCCATACTTTTCATCCTTTCAAAAGCTAAGCGCAAATCGCCAAGTGAGATTCAAAAGCATCCGATTTGACAACAATATCATCAATATAAACTTCAAGTATGACACCGAGTAAATCATGAAAATCAAATTCATAGCCCTTTGATATGTGGCTGACATTTTTCAATCCGAATGTCATCACCGCCCACTCGAATAAACCAAGGAAACCGGGACATCGGAAAGCTGTTTTGTACATGTCCTCTTCAGCCATAAAAATTTGATTGTATCCGGCATTACCATCTAGAAAGCTAATAACCTTATGTCCAGAAGCATCATTAATAAGCATATCGGCTATTGGCATGGGATACTCATCTTTGGGTGTAGCCCTATTCACATATCTGAAGTCAATGCACACCCTCAGCTTGCCGGATCCCTTCTTCTCTATTGGGACAATGTTAGAAATCCACTCGGCATACCTGCAAGGTCGAATGAATTTAGCTTCAAGCAGTCGACCGATCTCTTCCTTGATCCGGTCATATGTTTTGGATTAAACTTTCGGCCGATCGTTTATAAGGTCTAAAACCGCCTTTATAGGCAACCGATGCTCCACTAGCTCTCGGCTCAACCTCGGCATCTCATGATATTCCCATGCAAAGCAACAAACATATTCTTTCAATAGCTCGATTAATTTAGCTTTACAATCGGCTTTCAGATTTTTGTTTATAAATGTCGGTCGATCGGTGATCCGTCTCCGATATCTACCTCTTCTAACGGATCGGCCGATGTAAAACCTTGTCCAAGTTTATCCATGTCATCCAACTCCTCAATAGACTCATACATATCGTTCTCATTTGGACCGATATTTTGCAAGACGCTTTTGTAACCACTCGAATTAGGATCCATTTAAACATATCATACCTTGGAGCCGATTGCATTGATCGGCTTTAAAGACACGGGCACAAAACCATTTTTGGTCGTGACCGAGAAAATCAAACTCGACAAGTCACGCCCCGTCAAGCAAGTAGCATTGGGATGTTGCCAATCCACCGATGCATTGGCCAAAGCAACACAAGCGAATTATCCGCATGAATGACTTCCACTTCGTCATCAACCCATGAATCAAAAACTGGTGCATAGTGGATGGCACGCACTGGTTTGCATGAACCCAATCACGGCCTAGTATAACGTTGTAGTTACCTTGCACCTCAAAGAACAAAGAATGCGGTGGCCAAAGTTTTGCTTCCATTGTAAGCTCCACATACATTACACCTTTGGCTTCAGTTTTCTCTTTGCCTTCAAACCCGTTGAGCACCATATTGGTCTTGATCAATTCTTCATCGAGCAAACCCAATTTTTGAAGACCGAATAGGGCATAAGATTTACCACAGCACCTCCATCCACAAGCATCCGAGTGGCGGTGACCCATTGATATGACCTCACGAGATATAACGGTTTCAGATGTGTCCTTTGGTTCTTTTGGCTTCTCGAATATTGCGTTTTAGGGCCAAAATCCAGCTGAGCCACCTCCCTTCCTCATCTACAGACACGAAACTCAGCGGTAAGTAATACACCATATTGATATCCATACCTTCATGAACTGGTGTAGACTCATAGTCCAACATATCAGCCTCTTCTTCAAGTGGATCGACCGATTCTGAAATCAGTCGAGTGAAGTAGAAGTAAGAAGTGTCATGACGATGTAATAGCCATCACATCGTCCTCCTTGGGTGGTGTAGGCACTACGTGATAGATGTAGAAGCTGATGTATCTTGTATTTGTTTTGGCCTCCACACTTGTTTCTTTGGAACCATGGGCGAGTGTCATTGAACAACTTATCCCTTTGCTTCTCGGCCTCTGCTCCGCCATCTCTTGATTCCTTAACCTCTGTAGTTTCCTCTTACGTATCTTCGTTATACAGGAGGACACCACTTTGGTCGAGTGTATTTAGCATCTCTCACCTTTACGGCTGGTGCTTGCTTCATGGTCATTAGCCGAGTGCTTTGGCGCGATAGAAAGTATCGGCTCAGTCGAGTGGTTATGCACAGTCGGCTGCTGTATGGGGAATGTTTTGGTGCCCAAGATAAGTGAGTCGGCATCCATTTTCTCCTTACCTTTTCCCGACTCAACTGCCGTAACACTTGGTGACTTAATACGCCATTCTTTTCGACTTTCGGATGCATGAAATTTCCACTCAAGCACCTTCTTACTTGGATGGAATCCACTCGGATTGATGTCACTCGGATGGTATCCACTCGGATGGAACTCATCGGATGGAATCTACCCATCCACATTTTTCACTCGGATAGCTTCCACTGGGTGCATTCTTACACTCGGATAATTTCCATCCGTCGCATATGTTGACCAGCCGGTGATAGTCACCAATGTTGAGTCGGCCATTATATGAGTAACCAAGTCGATCCCACAGATTGCCTCTGCTCTTACGAAAACGCGCCCTTGGTCCACTCGGTTTTGTATACCGATTGAACATATCAAGCGATGGTGACCTTGGTCGTTTCAGGATGAGTCGGTCGATTGAAACTAGAACCGCCGATTGGTTAGCATACTTGGACAACAACATATCAAAAGTTGGTTTGATCCGCTTATGCTGCACTTTAACTTCATTCTTCTTCCACTTGCCAACTTCGGACTCTTGGGCTTGACAAATTTAACACGAGTATTTTCTTGCACTTGCGGTTGCCCCCCGAGTGTAGGATTCTTGATGGTGATTTTGATCACTTCCTTGCCATCGGGTTGCTTATCAAGCACAACCTGCCTCCCCAAGACCTTGTTGTCCTCCTTGTCTTTCCTGGGATCACCAACAATGACATTAGCTTTATTAGCAGATTCGGCTACCTCCGGCCGAATGAGTAGCTTCTTCCCCTCCAAATCCATGGTATTCATTGGAAAAGGTTGTTTATCAACTTGCATCTCAGAAAAGTTCAATCGTCCGTCATTAATGGCCGATTGTATCTGTCGTCGAAAAACATTGCAATCATTAGTAGCATGAGAAAAAGAGTTATGATACTTGCAATAAGCACGCCGTTTTAGCTCTTCAAACGGCGGTAAAGTATGAGATATTCTAATAATCTTAGCCTGCAGCAAAGCATCAAATATTTTATCACACTTAGCAATGTTAAAAGTAAACTTCATCTCTTCATCACGATTCTTATGAATCGGTTTCAGATCATTACAAGTAAAGGGTTTGGCCTTGGATGGCCAAACAAATTCAATAACAAAAACATCACCCTCATCGTCCGAAAGTGATCACTATCATATTCCACCATATTCATCTTTGGTCGATCGGATTTGTATCTATGCACTTCTTTGAGATCTTTGCTTCGCTTTCTGAGCCATAGCCCTTTGTAAGACTTGGTTGATATTTAAAACTCATAGCCTTCTAGCTTTTCTCTAATGGAAGTTCTCAAACCACTCGGCACTAGGTCTGCTAAGTCTCTCTCGGTTATCACCAAACTAAAACACGGTTTTTGTTTCTCTGAATCTCTTAGCGTAATCGGAGACCGATTCATCATACTTCGCTTAACCGATGTTAGATGTGACAACTTGAGTTCATTGTCGCCGCTATAAAAGTGATCATGAAATTTCTGTTCTAGCTGCGACCAAACTCGAATGGAACCATGTGGCAAAGAAGAAAACCATGAAAATGCGGTACCAGTTAATGACAAAGGAAATAAACGCACTTTCAACTCATTCAGTGATCCTGCTTCACCCAATTGTGCTAAGTATTGACTAACATGCTCCCATGTGGTTTTTGTGCCTTCTCCATTAAACTTAACAAAATCTGGAATTTTATATCCTGGAGGGCACTGGATAGCATCAAAGTACTCGGGGTACGGCTTTTGGTAAATCCGATTCCGAGGTAACTCAACTCCAAAATTTTCTCGAAGCATCTTAGCCATCTCCTCTCTAAGATTAGCTAAACCATCATCCATAGTGGACGATGAAGCTTGTGGTAGTGGCATAGGAGGAGTAGGGTTACTAGCTGTAGGTAGGAATTATGGCATGTATGTCGACCCAAAATTTGGTAGTGGTCGAGTGGTTGTAGCTGTAGGTAGGGTTTGGTTCGGCGTCACCACCGAACCTGGCATGCTCATAATAGGATTGATGGGTGCAGCCACAATCTGATTTGTTTGGGTAGGATAATAAGTCATCGGCACGGGAGGCGCCGATGAGATAGGTAAAGCCAGATTAGGGTTTTGCACACTAGCAGCTACACCATCATTACCACTAGTCGACTGAGATGTATTCTTCTGAGCATTAGTATTTTCTATGAAAGTTTGATAGACTAGATTGTTACCATCAGCAATCGACTTTCAATCTCAGCCCACCGCTTTCGGGAGAAAAGCAAGATTTACAGAGGGTTTAACCCGCTCGGCTTGCAAAGGAGGGAACTTGATTTCTTCAATCGGAGTGATGTTGCCTTGGCGATCCTTCTTGAACTTTGCAAGGAAATCCTGCAAGTCCTTCTCCTCGCGCCTTCTTGTACTCCTCATAGACTTGGCGATGATCGGCCGATATCTCATCAAGATGGGCTTAATAATGTTATCGGCGTCTACCTCGGATGGCTTGGGAAGATCGGACATGGTGGATGATGATGATTGATCTTCGTTCCAAATGAGTCGCCAAAAGTGTGTTGACACACGAACACGCCACGTGTACCCTCGACGCCGGGGTGATGCACCGCAGCTCACGTCGAAGGAGACCCGACCGACAATAGCGATCGCAAGGCGATCGACGGGTGCTTTTGCAAACCGAACCCCACACCCCGGAGGGACCCGTCGGTGAGTGCGGCGACTATGGGCTGCCCTAGGTCGATTCGCTCGCCCTAGAGCCTCGAGATTCGCAGCCCTCAAACACGAAGAACAGCGAAGACGAGAGAGAAAAACGGTGGAGAGATAAAAGTAGACGGGAAAAAGTAGTATATTGATTTGTTCGATTGTGTGTTTTTCAATCGGCCGTCACCCCCAACATATATAAGAGGCGGCTGGACTTCCCGTACAAGTAAAGGATTCATCTAGGCTTTCCTTACAAGAAAAATTACATCAATTCACGTCCTAGAGTCCTAGTTCTATTCCAACTCGGATTCAGTCTGAATCTGGCCCAACTTCTGTCTTCCTCCTTGTGCAGGCCGCCGAGCCTCCATATGACCTCCGATCAACATGGCCCAAATACCAAACTTGTGCGCCTCGACGATACAAACAATTCTCATGTTGATCACTTTTTCAAATAAAGCCATCTTGAACACTTTTCGAGGTCATCTTTACCTTCCAGTCGGACTCGGTCTTGCGGTAGACTGAATCATCCGAGTCTTGTAATGAATTTGCAGGCCATATACTATCTCTGATGACGATGACTCCAAAAGAAAAGTTTACCGTCTTGACGATACGCACAACTTCTGTATTGAACACTTCTTCATCCGAGATCATCTTGATAAACTTTTGGGCACATGTTCAGTTTCACTCGGATTTGAGCTCATCCACTCGGATATTAGAGTCTTTCACTCGGATGGTCGACTGGACTTTTTCACTCGGATGGCTATATTTTCACTCGGAAGACAATCTTTTATTCGATCGGTAGGCTTTCACTCGACCTTGGACTCGATCGGTAGGTTTTCACTCGACCGGTGATTCGATCGGTAGGTTTTCACTCGACCTTGGACTCGATCGGTAGGTTTTCACTCGACCGGTGACTCGATCAGTAGGTTTTCACTCGACCTTGGACTCGATCGGTAGGTTTTCACTCGACCGGTGACTCGATCAGTAGGTTTTCACTCGACCGGTGACTTGATCGGTAAATTTTCACTCGACCGGTGACTCGATCGGTAGGTTTTCACTCGACCGGTGAGTTTTCACTCGGATGGTAAGTTTTCACTCGACCAAAAACATAGCCTGATCTTGATTTGCCTCTCCAGGTTACATCCGACCTCGGATTGAGACGAATTATATATGAAAATCGATCGGCTCGACGAGACGAAACTTTTTCGTGTTGAAGGTTTTTCGATTCAAGGACTTCTTAAGGGCCTAATTGCTCGCGCGACCCATCAGACATGGCATCTGGTACTTTGCGCCAGATTTCCACTCAGCTTCGGTCTGCAGTGTATTGCCTCTAACTTTTGCATATGAACTTGGATTGAGATGATTTATATATCAAAATCGATCGCCTCGACGAGACGAAGACAATTCCTTTAGAGTACTCCTTCATCCGAGGTCGTCTTGAAGGCATGGTCGGCCGAAAACCACTCGGAATGTTGAATTTTGTCACTCGGAGTACAACTTCGGCCACCGAGATAAGGTCGAATGGCGATAAGTTAAACATCAAAGTTATTCCACTTGGCGACCTGAAACTTTGCATGCCGAAAACTCTTTCACTTGATGCCATCTTACTTGCCTTTTGTACCTTGCCAAAATCCGATGTCAACACATGGGTCTCATGACCCAACATTCAGAGCATACAAGTCAATGCACAAGCGGAAGCTATCATGTCTGAGTACAGACATCTACAAATGAAAAAGGCTGAAAAGCCTGACTATCTACCAGATCCTGCCGAGGGCACAAGATCGTAGCTGAGGTATCAAGCTAAACGCCGAAGTCCACGTGGAACTACTAGCGAGACTGATGTCTCTCTGCAAAAACATAAAATAGGCAAACGTGAGTACAAATGTACCCAGCAAGACTTACATCAGAACTAACTACATATGCATCATTATCAATAAAGGGGATGGTGGAGTTTAACAGCAGCAAGCCAGCTTTGACTCGGTGGCTATCCTAAACTACGACCGCAAGTAACTCTTTTGAGGTGGCGCACACGAGTCCACATATTCACCATATCAATACACCACTCCGGATCCGCTCCGTCTCCCTACGAGAACGCCATCCATAGCACTCACACTTATCTTGCGTGTTTTAGAGTATCCACTTTCACTTGTCTATGAACTGTTATAGGCAACCCAGAAGTCCTTTTCCGCGGACACGGCTATTCGAATAGATCATATTAACCCTGCAGGGGTGTACTTCTTCATACATGTTTCCACCACTTAGCGTCTGCACACGACATGTGCTCGGCGGACTTCAGCTTAAAGCCGACGTGGGTGTAGACCACGACCTACCTAGACACTCAAGTCTCTAGTCCAGGTTTATCGCCTATTTGGGTTCCATCTATGAGGAGTTCGGCGAAGTTTCGCTCACAGCCCCAAGCGATGTGAACAGGTTCCGTGACACCAAGCGGGCACCGGTTTACCCGCCACGTGCCTACCGCATCACAGCCCACCCCTACGGTCAACCTTGCAAGACGGCCTCCAAACATACTACAAACACGAAACTACTTGCAACTCCCGGACAGAGGACAAGGGTGAATAAGAAGTCGAGCGGGGTCATATTTCAGGGCCCAATGCATGGTAGTAGCTGAATCATGGATCACAAACACAGAACTCAGTTCCTAAGGACGGCTTCAATGAGACAACCCACCATGTACTCCTACATGGCCTCTCACCGATACCTTTACCAAATCGTGGTCACACACTTATCTCACACACAGTAGGACATGTTCACACACCTCTGATTCATCTTCGATGAATCAGACCGACTCAACTCTAAGCAGTAGCAGGCATGACAAACAAACATGTATGAGTAGGCACAACAGGGCTCAAACAATTCCTACTCATGCTAGTGGGTTTCATCTATTTACTGTGGAATGACAAGTCATGCAAAGGATAAAGGGGTTTAGCTACCGCAGCAAGTAACAAATGATTCGTTGTTGTCCTAATGCAGTAAAAGAGAGCAGGGCGAGAGAGTGGGATTATATCGGAATGAACAAGGGGGTTTTGCTTGCCTGGCACTCCTGAAGATATTATAGTTCTTCATCGGTGTCATCGAATTCATCGTCGAGACCACGTCTATCGAGAGGGGATAAATACCGGCAATAGAGAAGGAAACACAATCAATGCAATGCACAATATGATACATGATCATGACATGGCAAAATGAGTGTGTTGGGCTAATGCAGCTAGAACCAAAAGGGTTTGGGTTAGTTTGAATCCAAGGTTCAAGTTCAAATTGAAATTATGAATTAATATAGTGCATTATCATGTTTTGATATAAACAGCAGGTTAAAGTTGCTTAAACATGCATGAAACCAGTGCAGATGGATAGATTGGATTTTTCTGATCATTTTTCATATATAAATTATTTAATTTGGAGTTACGGTTGAATTTCTATGATTTTTAGAAGTTTAAATCATTTTCTGGAATTTCCTAATTTATTTTAATTCCAGAAAATAGTTAATTCGTCGACTGGCGTCGTGTGACGTCGGCAGGTCAACTAGGCGCCTCAGGTCAAACGACCGGTGGGGTCCATCGTCGATGACTAACTAACTAACCTAGTTTAATTAGCACTAACCTAGGTTAACTAATTAAGTTTTAATCCTAAACTAGATTAGTTGGCAGGCGGGCCCGCATGTCGATGGGGACAGGGGAGGTCAAACCGGCGGTGGGGTCAACCCACGCGGTCAAGGGTCAAAGCTTGCGGCGTTTAGCCGCCGGCGAGGCCGAGGCGCGGCGCGCCGGGAACGCCCACGTGGCACCGTTTGGCGCATGAGCACATCTGACGGATGGACGCTCGTCCGCATCCAACTGTGGTGGTGGCGCGCCGGAGAGTGGTCGGAGTGGCGCCGGCGGCGAAGCTTGGCGGCGGCGGCTCGAGCGGCGGCGGGTTCGGGCGCTATGGTGCATGGGAGGAGGGTTGGTGGGTGCTACGGGCTCACAGGAGTGCTCGAATGCGTCTACGTGCTCGGTTTGGACGGAGGCGAACCAAAGCGGCGAGCGGCGACAAGTCCTGCGCCGGTGAGGTCACGGTCTCGGCGGAGACAGCGGATCTGACGGGCTAATGGACATGGGAGAAGGGGATCGGTAGAGGAGCTCACGGCGGTTGCGGAGGTGGCCTCGGCGTGCTCGGAGAGCTCGGAGGCGGTGAATCGCCGGCGGCGATCTTCGTGGCCGACGGGAAAGCGGCGGTGGCGGCGTTATGGTTGCTCCCAGGGCGTGGCTGCGTGAGGTGGAAGAGGAGTCGAGGCGAGCCTCTGGCGCGCGGCGGCGTGGGCTGGCGGTGGCCACGACGAAACAGCGTCGGTGGCGATAGGCTCCGCTTCGGCGCGAGCCAAGGGGGACAGAGGGGGAAAAGAGCGAGGAAGCGCGAGGGGTTCGAGAGCGTGCGTGGCGTCATGGGGGCGCCCAGAGAAAGAGGAGGCAGCTAAGCGGGGAGGAGGTGGCGGCGTGTGGCCACGCTGGCGCGCACGCGCCCCGCCCTCTTGGGCTTGAGGAGGAAGGCGACAGGAGAGAAGCGGCGGGCTGGGCTGTAACAGAATTGGGCGGCTACTTGGGCGCCAGTAAGTGGCTGGAGGAGCTGGGCAGGTAGGTTTCTCTCTCTGCTTTTATTTATGGTTTTTTCTATTTTGTTACATTACATTACATTTTGGTTTAGTAAAAATACCAAACCATTTTATAAAATCCTGGAAATAATTATGTGGCTAGAACTAAAATATAACAAACCACATAAAATGTTCCAGAATTATTGGACATATATTAATTATATATAAAATATATATCCAATGCAAATAGTTATTGATTTAAATTCAGAGTCCCAAGAATAAATCCTTTAAAATGTTCCTAAATTCTGGTTTGATATATAGCTCTTGCCAAAATTCTCAAACATTGCAAAAGGACATCTTGGAACAAAGAATGAGATTTCCAGGGTTCTTTGCCCTACTTTTAATTAAGTTTTTGAGGCTTTCAAAATTCCTCAATTCAAGTTTCAGAAATCTAGACATGATGCATGGGTGACAAAGCCACTATTTACAAACATTATTCTAGGGCTGTGACATAGATATAGGTATTTGTAATCTGAAATTATAAAAACAGCAAGGTAACAAGTGGTAAAAGTGAGCGTAAACGATATTGCAATGATAAGAAACAAGGCCTAGGGTTCATACTTTCACTAGTGCAAGTTCTCTCAACAATAATAACATAGATAGATCATATAACAAGCCCTCAACATGCAACAAAGAGTCACTCCAAAGCCACTAATAGCAGAGAACAAACATAGAGATTATGGTAGGGTACGAAACCACCTCAAAGTTATTCTTTCGGATCGATCTATAAAAGAGTTCGTACTATAATAACACCTTAAGATACAAATCTACCAAAACCCTAATGTCACCTAGATACTCCATTGTCACCTCAAGTATCCGTGGGTATGATTATACGATATGCATCACACAATCTCAGATTCATCTAACCAACATAAAAGTACTTCAAAGAGTGCCCCAAAGTTTCTATCAGAGAGTCAAGAACGCGTGCCAACCCCTATGCATAGGTTCCCAATGTCACGAAACCCGCAAGTTGATCATCAAAACATACATCAAGTGGCACATGATATCCCATTGTCACCACAGATAATCATGACAAGACATACATCAAGTGTTCTCATAAAAGACTCAATCCGATAAGATAACTTCAAAGGGGAAACTCAATTCATCACAAGAGAGTAAGGGGGAGAAACATCATCAGATCCAACTACAATAGCAAAGCTCGGGATACATCAAGATCGTGCCATAGAGGAACAAGAGAGAGAACACGAGAGAGAGATCAAACACATAGCTACTGGTACATACCCTCAGCCCCGAGGGTGAACTACTCCCTCCTCGTCATGGATAGCGCCGGGATGATGAAGATGGCCATCGGGGATGGGATCCCCCTCCGGCAGGGCGCCGGAATGGGCTCCCGAGAGGTTTTTGGTGGCTACAGAGGCTTGCGGCGGCGGAATCCCGATCTATCTTCCGTTCTGGAAGTTTTAGGGTACGTAGGTATATATGGGTGCAAGGGGTACGTCGGTGGACCTCCGGGGTGCTCACGAGGCAGGGGGAGCGCCTAGGGGGTGGGCGCCCCCCCCACCCTTGTGGGCAGCCCGGGACTCCCCTGACGTGCACTCCAAGTCTATCAGGTTGCTTTCCTTCCAAAAATAACTTCTCTAGTTGATTTCGTTCCGTTTTGACTCCGTCTGATATTCCTTTTCATCGAAACACTGAAATAGGCATAAAACAACAAATCTGGGCTGGGCCTCCGGTTAATAGGTTAGTCCCAAAAATAATATAAAAGTGGATAATAAAGCCCAATATTGCCTAAAATAGTAGATAAAGTAGCATGGAGCAATCAAAAATTATAGATACGTTGGAGACGTATCAAGCATCCCCAAGCTTAATTCCTGCTCGTCCTCGAGTAGGTAAATGATAAAAAAGAATTTTTGATGCGGAGTGATACTTTGGCATAATTTCAATTTAAATCTTCTTAATTGTGATATGAATATTCAAATCCGAAAGATTCAAGACAAAAGTTCATATTGACACAAAAATAATAATACTTCAAGCATACTAATCAAAGCAATCATGTCTTCTCAAAATAGCATGGCAAATGAAAGTTCATCCCTACAAAATCATATAGTTAGGCTATGCTTCATTTTCGTCACACAAAGATGTTCCCAACTTCTATACCCCCATTGACAAGCCAAGCAATTGTTTCATACTCAAATAATCTCAAACTTTTTCAACCTTTACGCAATACATGAGCGCGAGCCATGGATATAGCACTATGGGTGGAATAGAATATGATGATGGGGATTGTGTGGAGAAAACAAAAAAGGAGAAAGTCTCACATTGACGAGGCTAATCAACGGGCTATGGAGATGCCCATTAATTGATGTCAACATGAGGAGTAGGGATTGCCATGCAACGGATGCACTAGAGCTATGAATGCTCAACAAAAGAAAACTAGTGGATGTGCATCCAACTTGCTTGCTCACGAAGACCTAGGGTATTTGAGGAAGCCCATTGTAGGAATATACAAGCCAAGTTCTATAATGAGAAATTCCCACTAGTATAAAAAGATAACTTATGAGACTCACTATATGAAGAACAAGGTGCTACTTTGAAGCACACTATATGAGACTCACTACATGAAGAACAAGGTGCTACTTTGAAGCACAAGTGTGGAAAAGAGATAGTAGCATTGCCCTTTCTTTTTTTGGGGCCTTTTTTGCCTTTCACTTTTTTTGGCCTTTTTTTTATTTTGGACTTTCTCTTTTTTTGTTTGGGCAATGCTTTAATAATGATGATCATCACACTTCTATTGATTACAACATAAGGATTACGACTCGAAACTTAGAGCAAGATATGACTATATATGAATGCCTCCGGTGGTGTACCGGGATGGTTTAATGAATCAAGAGTGACATGTATGAAAATAATGCATGGTGGCTTTGCCACAAATACGATGTCAACTACATGATCATGCAATGGCAATATGACAAAAGTAATGTATGTCATGATGATGATGATGATGGAAGTTGCATGGCAATATATCTCGGAATGGCTATGGAAATGCCATGATAGGTAGGTATGGTGGCTGCTTTGAGGAAGATATAAGGAGGTTTATGTGTGATAGAGCATATCGTATCACGGGGTTTGGATGCACCGGTGAAGTTTGCACCAACTCTCAAGGTGAGAAAGGGCAATGCACGGTACCCACTACAAGAAATATGTCAACTAGTGACCACCACTATTGGTCACTAAATGGTCATTGTTTTCAATCTGTGACCTTTTTGTGACAAAAAACATAAGGTCAAAAGCTGGGGGTCGTTAACTGACTATAGCGACCTTCTCTGTGAGAAGGTCGTAGACGTTTACAACCAAAACAGAAGGTCGTTGAACCCATGACCTTTTGTTTTGGTCCGTTGAATGTCTGCCGTGCCACGTCGGATCCGACGTGGCAAAATTGCGACCAATTGAAAAGGTCACCGACAAGATTCAGCCGGTCCAATTTGGTGTTTTAGATGGGCCGAGCCCAACAATTCGGCCTTTTTCATATATTTTTTCCATTAATTTTTGGTCAGGATCATGGGCCAAGCCCAATATGGCAGACTTTTTTATTGTTGGGCCGCGACCATTTTGACTGAACAATTTCATTTCTTTTTTTATTAAATGGGTCCACTAGTTAGATGGGTCCCAATTGTTAGGTTCTGGTAACAGGTTTCCATTTGTTAGGTAAGTGGGTCCCATCTATCAGACTCATATTCTTCATATTTCAAGCAGTATTTAGATTGGCAGAGACAAAAAACACACATAATACTTAAACAAGTGCAACCAGATCACATAATAAAGCTCTATCCGTGCCATTACAAAGGGCCATGTATAATACAATACTTTACAAGCTCTACAAGTGTAATATAGTACTACTTCACAAGCTCCTGGACTCGCTGGACTCTCTCATATTTCTATGCAACTTCAACAGGACAAAAACTTCGGTAGTCAGGGCTGGAACCATAGTCAGATGAACAACACGCCGGACTCGCTCGATGGCGATAGTTAGGGTTGAGACCAAACAAAACAGCAACATGGCTTCATCTGTCATCCTGTTACATGAATCAGAGAAGAATGAGAAAAACTGGGGCAAATATATTATGAACAGACCATTCAAGAAAAGGACATGTATTTAGAATGATAACACAAATTCAGCTAGTACCATGCTTTTTGTTGTCGATCTAGTTAAAATGAGATAGTAGTTCATATAAGAAACAGAGACACAATATGAATATGCATGGCACATATGCAGGTTGTGCAAAAAACTGCACTACAACACATTGCGCCTAAAACAAAATACCATTCTACTATCACGACCATACATTCAACTGGCAAGATCTAACAATGCTCGTCAGCAAACGCAAACTAACATCACAAAGGCAGGAGAGAATAAAGGGAACTGAGGGAGTCCTGGACTAGGGGGTGTCCGGACAGCCGGACTATCATCGTCCGCCGGACTCCAAGACTACGAAGATACAAGATTGAAGACTCCGTCCCGTGTTCGGATGGGACTTTCCTTGGCGTGGAAGGCAAGCTTGGCAATACGGATATGTAGATCTCCTACCATTGTAACCGACTCTGTGTAACCCTAGCCCTCTCCGGTGTCTATATAAACCGGAGGGCTTTAGTCCGTAGGACATAACCTCCATTACAACAATCATACCATAGGCTAGCTTCTAGGGTTTAGCCTCCTTGATCTCGTGGTAGATCCACTCTTGTAATACACATCATCAATATTAATCAAGCAGGACGTAGGGTTTTACCTCCATCAAGAGGACCCGAACCTGGATAAAACATCGTGTCCCTTGTCTCCTGTTACCATCCGCCTAGACGCACAGTTCGGGACCCCCTACCCGAGATCCGCCGGTTTTGACACCGACATTGGTGCTTTCATTGAGAGTTCCTCTGTGTCGTCACCGATAGGCTTGATGGCTCCTTAAATCGACAACAACGCCGTCCAGGGTGAGACTTTTCTCCTGTCACAGATCTTCAGATTCGGCCGCCTTTGCGGGCCAATTCGCAGCCATCCGAGCAGATCGAAGCTTCGCCCCGCCATCAGTCAGGTTGGAAGCCTAAGCTTCACGGCCGACATCATGGGACTTGATCTTGACGGACTCGAGCGCAGCCGAAAGCGTCTGCGCTGTCACGATGGGCATGATTTAGCTCTGCCGCCGGACAGTGCCTTGGTGGCCGCACACGAATCCGCTCCGGCCCTCAGTCCGGAGCCGATCGCCCAGATCGAGGACCGGTGGCTGGACACCGCCTCGGGGGCTGCACCTTCCACGGTGATGGAGCCGAACACTAACCTTGTCCCTTGTAAAGCTCGTGACTGCGAGGTGCGGACTCCTGCCGGACTCGAACCTCGGCGCCCGCCAATCGAATCGATTGGGCGCCGATCACGGAGTTCACTGCCGCGGACATCTTCCAACACTCACCCTTTGGCGACATCCTAAATTCGCTAAAGCATCTCTCGCTATCCGGAGAGCCCTGGCCGGATTACGGCCAGGATGGTTGGGATACGGACGACGAAGAAATTCAAAGCCCACCCACCTCCCACTTTGTAGCCACTGTCGACGATCTAACCGACATGCTAGACTACGACTCCTGAAGACATCGGCGGTATGGGCGGCGATGCCGGAGGCGAACAGAACCAGCGCCTACACAGGCCTTTGGAAGAACACCTCGTCATATGACATATACATGGTGGACACCCCAAAAGATGGGGACGGCGAAGAAGCAGCGGAGGCAGATTCCTTAAAGAAACAGCCCAAGCGCCGGCGTCAGCGGCGCCGCTCTAAATCCCGCCACAGCAAGAATGGAGATTCCGACACAGGAGATAATAACACCCCAGACAGTGCCGAAGACAACCCCCTCCAGCAAGATTTAGCGCAGGAGGATGCAGAAGCAAGCCCTCGCGAGAGAGCGGTAGACGAAGAGGTTGAGAATGATAATTACATGCCTCCCTCCGGAGACGAAGCAAGCCTCGGCGACGACGAATTCATCGTGCCCGAGGATCCCGTCGAACAAGAGCATTTTAAACGCAGGCTTATCGCCACGGCAAATAGCCTAAAGAAAAAGCAGCAGCAGCTTCAAGCTGATCGGGAGACTGCCGCCGATCGATGGATCGAGGTTCTCGCGTCAAGAGTACGAACTCAAGCGCCCCTCAAGAGCTACCCAAAGCGCAAGTTGCTCCCCGATTAGAGGAAGAAGCACACATACCTTCATCACCCAGCACTGTCGGCCGACCCCCCCCGTGGTGGGGACAGAGAGGCATCCAGACCCTCCATCAAGACCGTACCCCGGCACCGCTCCAAAAGCGCGAAGCCAAGAGGGAACGCGCCGGACTTGCGAGATATATTGGAGGACAAAGCGAGGCAATCCAGATCCATCTACGGATCACGTGGGCACCCCACGACCCATGACGAATACCGTCGCGCCGGATACAACAACCCCGGCCGGGCCGAACACAGCATACAACGCTCACTCGAGCTACGTCGTGATATTGCTCAATATAGAGGCACCGCACACCCGCTATGCTTCACTGACGAAGTAATGGATCATCAAATCCCTGAAGGGTTTAAACCTGTAAACATTGAATCCTACGATGGCACAACAGACCCCGCAGTTTGGATTGAAGATTATCTCCTTCACATCCATATGGCCCGCGGCGACGATCTCCACGCCATCAAATACCTCCCACTCAAGCTTAAAGGACCAGCTCGGCATTGGCTTAACAGCTTGCCTGCAGAGTCAATTGGGTGTTGGGAGGACACGAAGCTGCATTCTCGACAACTTCCGTGGCACATATGTGACCACCAGACGCCGATGACCTAAGCCACATAATTCAGCAGCCAGACGAATCGGCCAGACAGTTCTGGACACGGTTCTTGACAAAGAAAAACCAAATCGTTGACTGTCCGGATGCAGAGGCCCTCGCAGCCTTCAAACATAACATCCGCGACGAGTGGCTAACCCGGCACCTAGGACAGGAAAAGCCGAAATCCATGGCAGCCCTCACATCGTTAACGACCCGCTTCTGTGCGGGAGAGGATAGCTGGCTAGCTCGCAGCAATAACCTCAGTAAAAATTCTGGCAGTCCGGATACTAAGGACCACAATGGCAGGTCGCGTTGAAGCAAAAATAAACGCCGTATTAACGGCGACGACAAGGAGGATACGGCAGTCAACGCCGGATTCTGAGGCTCTAAACCTGGACAGCGGAATAAGCCATTTAAAAGAACAACTCCGGGTCCGTCCAATTTGGACCGAATACTCGACCGCTCATGTCAGATACATGGCACCCCCGAAAAGCGAGCTAACCACACCAACAGAGATTGTTGGGTATTCAAGCAGGCAGGCAAGTTAATTTCCGAAAACAATGACAAGGGGCTGCATAGCGACGACGAGGAAGAGACCCGGCCGCCGAACAATAGAGGACAGAAGGGTTTCCCCCCACAAGTGCGGACGGTAAACATGATATCGCAACCCATATACCCAAGAGGGAGCGAAGCGTGCACTAAGGGGCGTATATGCGATGGAGCGATCGCCCAAGTTCAATCCATGGTCCTCTTGTCCGATCACTTTCGATCGAAGAGACCATCCGACTAGCATCCGCCATGGCGGATTCGCGCATTGGTTTTAGACCCAATCGTCGATGGATTTCACCTCACGAGAGTCCCGATGGACGACGGGCGAGCCTGAACCTGCTTTATCGGGATACAAAGGCGCAAGATGGGCATAGACCCTCAAGGATTAAACCTACAAAGACGACCTTCAAAGGCGTAATACCAGGTGTTGAGGCCAATTATGCAGAGCTCATCCACACCGAAGTGGTCTTCGGATCCCCGGACAATTTCCGGAGCGAGGAGTTAATCTTCGACATAGTCCCATTCTGCAGCGGCTATCACGCTCTGCTCGGACGAACCGCGTTTGCAAAGTTCAACGCGGTGCCGCATTATTCATACCTCAAGATCAAGATGCCAGGCCCTCGTAGAGTCATCACGGTCAACGGAAATATGGAACGCTCCCTCCGAATGGAGGAACATACAGCGGCCCTCGCGGCAGAAGTACAGAGCAGCCTTTTAAGGCAATTTTCGAGTCCGGCCGCTAAATGGTCGGATACGGCCAAACGCGCCCGGAGTAACATCAACCAAGACCACCTGGCACGATCCGAGCACGCGTAGCAATGCGGCCCCGACCCCAGCCCTCGCATGATTGCAAGACCAACCCTCCGCGTACATCATTACGCTCTGGAGATACCATGGGCGTAGGGGAGAGGCACGACCACAACAGACCTAGAGTGCGGCTCGACCACACCAGGGGCTCACAAGTGTGTCACTCTTTTTTTATTACTTTCCTTCTTTGTATACACAGGACTCCGCTAACCAGAGGCCCTGTCCGGCGGTGAACCTGCCGAACTCACGATGCAACAGCCGGGGAAGAAAGAAGGCTGCGATGAACACTCAGGTGGTCTCCATTACGAGCATTAAATTTGATTACATACACCAGTCCGCAGCCCACCCCTGGAGGGGGACATGTTTAATTAGTCCAATCCCTTGCTTACCGCACTATTTGTATCCCTCCGCACTCATAGCAGACTTCCTTGAATAAATAATGCAGCACTTTTTGCCTGTAATTACATTACCTTACATATATGTTCATTAAATGACATCTTGCACCCGTATATTTTGGTACGGCCGAATACACCAGGGGCTTACGTTCCCCGCATTATGGTGTGATAAGTCCGAACACTTTCACAAGTGCGGCACCCCGAACTTATAGCATTATATGAATCGGCTCCGAATCATGTCTTGGGTCAATAGTTGGGTTTGCCCGGCTCCCACATTTTGGTGCCTTACGTTCCGTTCTGCCGGCTAAGGTGGCTTTGGGAGAACCATCGCGATTGCGCCCGGTTGAGCTGGGCGGCGCCTCGAAGGAGAAAGCTAAAACTGACTGGCATGATAAGGCGAGAGACCGGTCGCTGTTCGAGAGGTCTTTTCGGGTCCTTAAAGACTTATGCCGCTTCGAGCAAAGTACCGGATAATGTCCGACGAAGGCGTGGATAGCGCCCAATTGGTCTTCCGAATACTAGGGGCTTCACTAAATTTAAAATTATAGAATTCTATGGCTAAGTGAGAGTGTTCAAGCATTATAAGTCCGGTTGCCTTGTTCGTTGTGTTGAGCACCTCCCTCGATGGACCCAAAAATGGGAACAAGAGTGCTCAAGTTTATCCCGAACACCCGGCACTTTCATGGCTTGGGGGCTGAAGCCAACGACTTGCCATCTCTCGAGATCTTATAAGCGGCCGCCTGAAGGTAATATTTTAAATTAAACAAGTGTTGCTTAGCGATATGAACAAAGTTTTCAGCGCACGAGGATAATACATAGCAAGTTCACTCAAAATTACATCTCGGGGCACTCATCGCAATATTGCGGGCACCCTTCAGACAGTCTTATAGTACATTTCGGGCGTACGATACTCCTTGCCCGCTGGCGGCGGGTCAGTAAGAAGCTTCTCCGCATCTAGCCTGCCCCAGTGCACCGTTGTGCGGGCAAGGGCCCGACGAGCACCTTCAATACAGGCGGAGCGCTTGATGACCTCCACCAGCCGCCGCACGAGGCCGAAATAGCTCTTAGGCATGGCCTGTCCAGGCCACAGCCGGACTATATGGCCCTTCATGGCCTCCTCAGCCGCCTTGTGGAGCTCGACCAGCTGCTTCAGCTGGTCGCTAGGGGGCACCGGATGGCCGGCCTCAGCGTACTGAGACTAGAAGACCTTCTCCGTTGAGCTCCCCTCCTGGCCACGGTAAAATGCGGCGGCATCGGATACTTCTGTGGCAGATCCGCAAACGCCTCGAGAGCTCGAATTCGGGTAAGTGTCAGGTAGTTTACATTAACATGCTTGCTTTGCATGAAAAATGCCTTACCTGCCACTATCTTCTTCACATCTTCAACCTCCTGAAGGGCCTTACGGGCTTCGGCCTTGGCGAACTTGGCACTTTCGAGAGCCGAGGCGAGCTCGGACTCTCGAGTCTTTGAGTCGCGCTCCAAACTCTCATGCTTCTCCATGAGAGCCTGGAGCTCTTGCCGCACTTCCGCCACCCGCGCCTCCTGCTTCTCTCGCTCTGCCCGTGCCGTGGCGCATTACGTTCGCCACGGACACAACCTCCTTCGTGGTCGCCACCTCGTTAGTGGCCCCGCAGCACTCCACGTTATCCTTGTCATTTTATTGCAACCTAAATCCTTTTACAGAAGGTAAAACTTTAAAGTGGTGTTACTCACCTTCTTTGTCCTCGAGCTGCTTTGGCACGGCCGAGCTCTTGCTCGGACCGCTCGAGATCTGCTTCAATGCACCGACCTCCATGATCCAAGGCGGCAGAGGTCGGCAAGACACCTGCAAACCCATATTGACATATTTTTAGCAACCTGCGTATGTCTTTTAGATCCTCATCCGGCTTTTCTTTCCGAGCGCGAACCGAGCATCAGGCTCTTGTCTATGCGGTATTACATTACATAATTTTAACTTCTTACCTCAAAGCCTATTAGAAGGCTGCTGCAGGCTTCGGTCAACCCGCTCTTGGCGAGCTGAACCTTCTGAATCACCGCACTCATGATAGTGCGGTGTTCTTCCTCGATGGAAGCGCCTTTGAGTGCCTCCAACAAGTTGTCCGGCGCCTCCGGTTGGACGGGGGCCGCCGGTGTCACGGTCTTGCCTTTCTTGCGAAGGGGCCGCCGGCCGGACTCTGGAGCCACTGCGGGTTCCGGTGTGGAGTCCGGCGCGAAGTCCGGGAGGCTGCCTTGCGGCGCCTCCGGAGCCTCCTCCTGATGGGTCCCTCTCCGGGATCCCACCTCGGCGTCCTTGTTGGCGCGAGGGGTGGAGGCAGTCGGGATGGAATCCACATCCGACGGAGCCAACGACCCGCTCGATGAAGCGGGGAGATCATCATCGGCCGGACTGCGGGCAGTATCCGGCATTAGAAAGACGCTATGTGACACGAAAGAAATTGCAGATTATTCAGGGATCCGGATACTTACGATCTTGCCAGAGGCCTGGCCCTTGAGGGCCATTCTTCATCGCCAACGTTGGTGTTGGCGGAGCTGTCCGGGGGAATAGTTCTTCCCCTCTTGGACCCTTCGGCCTCCCCTGTTGGGGAGGCCTTCCTTTTTCTCTCTCCCTCCTCTGGGAGAGAGTCTTCTTCCTCCTCATCTTCGGGGGAGGAATCAGCCTCGGAGTCGTCGGACACCTGAAAACGGGAACTCTTTCGAGTACCCATGGCCACCTTCTTGGCCTTCTTCTCCGGCACCACGTGCGGTGCTAGAACCAGCAGCCCCGCTAGACGGGCGTCCACTGGATCTTCTGGCATGGGAGCCGGGCAGATGAGCTGCTCGGCCTTCTTCATCCATTCCTGTCAAAGGAAAAGGGAGATTAAAACCCGCTTAGGGTCGAACTATTGACAACAAATGTCCCGTAAAGGGGTAGAATCACTTACCTCGTCAGCTGGACGCTGCGAGTGGAATCCGCGATCTTCCGTCGCGGATGCGGGAACCGGCACCCTTAAACAGCACCCTCCAGCGCCTTTCGTGCGTTGTGTCGAAGAGCCCGCTCAGCGCTGGTGCTGTTCGGATTGAACTCCCCAGATGAATGCCCGTTCTTGGCATGGGAGAATCCGGCGGACGAGCATGACTTGGACCACGTTAACCAGCCTGAGCTTCTTGTTCACCAGCTTCTGGATACAAGCTTGGAGTCCCGTCAGCTCCTTCGAATTACCCCACAGCAAGCTATTCTCTTTCCAGGAGGTGAGCTGCGTAGGGAAGCCAGATCTGAACTCGGGGGCCGCCGCCCACGTAGGTTTGCGCGACTCGGTGATATAGAACCACCCCGATTGCCACCCCTTGACGGATTCCACGAAGGCCCCTTCGAACCAAAGGACGTTGGGCATCTTGCCCAACATGGCGCCTCCGCACTCCGCTTGAGTGCCCTTCACTACCTTCGGCTTGACGTTGAAGGTCTTGAGCCACAAGCCGAAGTGGGGCTGGATGCAGAGGAAGGCCTCGCACACGACGATAAATGCCGAGATGTTGAGGATGAAGTTCGGCGCCAGATCATGGAAATCTAGGACGTAGTAGAACATGAGCCCCCGGACAAAGGGGTGAAGTGGAAAGCCCAGTCCGCGGAGGAAGTGGGGGAGGAAAACGACCCTCTCATGGGGCCTGGGGGTGGGGACGAGCTGCCCCTCGTCGGGCAGCCGGTGCGCGACATCGCCGGAAAGGTATCCGGCGCTGCGCAGCTTGGTGATGTGCTCCTACTTAACGGTGGAGGCCAACCATTTACCTCCCGCTCCGTACATAGTCGGAGAAGGTCGAGGCGAGATGCGCGAACTTGGGCGCTGGAGCTCGAGTGCGCGGAGATGGATAAACAAAGGAGGAAGAAGGCGTAGGTGAAAAGGTGAATCCTTATCCCTTATATATAGGCGGACGAAGACTATGCGTCCCCACAAGCCCGGTAAAACTCGCTTATCTCCCAAGCGCCACCATCAATGGCGCGGTTGGGTTACCCACGTCCGTATTGATGAGAATCCCGGAATAAGGGGAACACGATCTTTGCTTTGACAAGGCGTGCCAAGGAAACCGCTTCGCTAAACGCGCTGAGGTGGTATAATAAAAAACAATTCAAGTAAAGGCTTGGTAGTGGTGTGACGTCACGCTGCAAAATACGTCAGCAAATTGAACTTGTGTACATTTTATTCTCTCTACGGTGGAATGTGGAATTTATTTTGCAGAGCCGGACACTATCCTGGTGTTCACAATCTTCTCTGGATTAATCAAAGGAGGAACCCGCCTTGCAATGCCGAACATTATGCGCGCCAGACTCATCATCATTGAAGCCAGGTTCAGGGGCTACTGAGGGAGTCCTGGACTAGGGGGTGTCCGGACAGCCGGACTATCATCGTCCGCCGGACTCCAAGACTACGAAGATACAAGATTGAAGACTCCGTCCCGTGTCCGGATGGGACTTTCCTTGGCGTGGAAGGCAAGCTTGGCAATACGGATATGTAGATCTCCTACCATTGTAACCGACTCTGTGTAACCCTAGCCCTCTCCGGTGTCTATATAAACCGGAGGGCTTTAGTCCGTAGGACATAACCTCCATTACAACAATCATACCATAGGCTAGCTTCTAGGGTTTAGCCTCCTTGATCTCGTGGTAGATCCACTCTTGTAATACACATCATCAATATTAATCAAGCAGGACGTAGGGTTTTACCTCCATCAAGAGGGCCCGAACCTGGGTAAAACATCGTGTCCCTTGTCTCCTGTTACCATCTGCCTAGACGCACAGTTCGGGACCCCCTACCCGAGATCCGCCGGTTTTGACACCGACAGGAACCAAGGAAGATACCTGTGGATGATAGTGTCGACGATGATCTGGATTGAGTTAGCATTGGTGAGGAAGTGGATGGTGTCGATGGTGTGCTTTAGATGCACACAGCCATGAGCTTCTTGCCGCTGTTGCATCCATTCGCTCGATGATGGGTACCAATGCATCCAAGTAGAACAAAACCACCAACATTAACCCATATATCAAGTGACAGTGAAAACGAGTTGAGAAAAACACTATAAATATCTATTTCATGTCATGCAGAATTCAAACCGAATAAACCTATGCATACGAAGGTGAAATATTACAAAGAAAGCACTCATCAGGTAGCATGCATACAAAATCTCTGTGTTGGCAGTAGTAAATACTCTCTGTGTTAGCAGTAGTAAAACTCATGCAGTACCAAGTTAACAACTTTGAGTCAATAAAGCTAGAAGTGTCTCTTAAGAGAGACCAGAACTTAGAATTAAGGCACATATCATATTCTGAACAGCATCAGCACCATGGTAGTAACAATTAACAGTAGTAGGACATCAATGGGGCACAACTTATTTAACTGCAGACGGATGGACAAACAATTACCTTCTTGAGGCAGGGGCGAGTGTCCTTGAAGTCGAGGAAGATGAGCGTGAGGGCGGCGCTAATGGCACTCCAGGACATGTTGAGGCCGAGCAACAACGCCACAAGCATGCCCAAGGTAATGGTGTACATGTCGAAGGTGATTTTCTCCCCAGATTCAGCGCATGGAATAGCTCCCTTTCGTTCCCAACAACAGCAAGATACTGGTGCTACTGCCGTGGAAAGAAAAATCTTGTAAGCATGATAGAAGGATGGGATGGCAGGAACTGAAAATCCTATCTAACAACATGAGCAGAGCACTAGTTACAAGCATGATAGAAGTCTGGGTGAAGAATATACGAAACTGAACCAATCAATTCAATTCAAAGGGTGTATCCTGTGTAAATGATGATAGCAATCTCAATTTTATGCATATATATATATATATCAGAAATTTTATTAGATAATCCTAACTCCATACTTAACAGATATTCATTCCTCAAAATACTCAACAGAGAGTATTCCCTGCCACAAGCAGCAAGATGAGCGGGGTTTGGGCGAGATCCAGCGAGGTGCAGGGCTGCTCGTTGGGTAACTAGTACCTGGATGTATGGAGTGAGGAGGGAGAGCTGCAGCATACTAATCTTGGGCGTGAAGAGTGGAAACTACCACATATTGCCCAAGAATTGAACCCAGCTTTGACATGCATGCTGCAACTCAACTCCATTGGTTGTCACATAGATAAGATGAAAATCAAGATTGTTTTGTTTGCCACTTATTGATGAAGCTACTAATCAGGATTAAATGTAGACAGCAGCAACAGTAGTAGTAGCATATCAGTATATATATTTATTTGACTAAACTGAACCAACACCACAAGTCTGCATAAAATGAAGTTACTAGGTAGGGATCATATAACACGAGGCATATGGATGATTAGCAAACATGCTGGGTGGCCAAGAAATGAACAGCATATAAAATACTCCTGCTAATGTAGTAGTTAAGATGATGAGACAAAGGACAGCAGCATGCAGAGTTCCTGATGCACTGTAGTGGCCCAACTTGGCTGCACCACACTGAGGCACTGTTGTTCCGTCGAGCTCGACCATGTGCAGGCTTCATCATCGCCGTGGAGGTCCCGGTGGTCGTCCTGGTCAATGGAGTGTGAATCTTATTATTTCATTTCAGAGAACGTTAAACACAAATGGCATGTATATGGATCACTATGGACAAGCAAACTTCGCTAATAAATATGAACAAGGCCTACTATAGCATAGCAGGTAAGGAGTTAGCTTAACTCAAGTATTGGTGACTAATGGACCTATTATTTCATTTCAGAGAAAGCCTGAAACACAAATGGCATGCATATAGATACCAAGGACAAGCAAACTTAGCTAATAAATATGAACAAGGTCTACTATAGCATAGCAGGCAAGTATTGGTGACAAATAGACCTATATTAAGAGTAAACAGAACTAGCTAGGAAAACAACTCTATATTAAGAGTATCATGTGTGAATGTGATACAGTAAAAAATTGCATGCTATGTACATCAAGTTAAAAGGCACAAGTTATACAGTAGCCTAAAGCAGAGCAAGTGTACAACAAGTTGATAAAAGAATGCCCAGTCATGCCATTTGATTTCACAAGAGAAGAATGTGTAAGGTGCAATATTGTGTACACTTTATAATTCTATAATAATTTGTAGTGCACTGTGGCTGGAAGCCAGAGTACACTTGAAGCTACGAACTATGCAACAAGCCTGAAACTCCAACAACAAGAAGCAGAGTTGAGTTCCTAGCCATCAGACAAGACTGGAACTCCCAGCATTTGCCTCTCAAATTTTTATATAAAGTGAAAATTCCCAGCAGGGTAGATAGTGATCAACTTGTTGTACAACAAGTGCAGAGCAGCTGCACAAGAAAAATACAAGCTCACTCAAACTAGTTGTGCACTTGTTTCTTTCGTTCACCACTGATCTGATATATAGTGAAAGCGAAAGCATGGCCAAAAGAAGTTTCCACTGAAGAAATGCCACTGGCAACACCATTCTGACTAAAAACAAGGTTCCCACATTCAGACTTAGCGACAAAGCAAATCCACCAACTAATCACATCAATTGCTTATGCACCTAAAACATTTACTAGGCAGTGGGAACATTTTGAACCTAAAATTCTTCTCCTTTACTGGATCAGGTGACCAGAACCTATGCAAACTAATTTAGTGGAAACCAAACAGACACATCATCACACACATTTCCTGCTAGAGATTCATGGGAGCCGCACTCACCAGCCTGCCCCTGCTGAAGGTGAAGTCCTTGATTCCGTGGCCACTGAAGAAATCCGCCACCTCCTGCAGTACCGGCGACTTGTCCAGGTCGAACTCGTGCGTGCATCCGGAACACCTACGAACCACGCAGAAGAAGATTCAGCTCACACGCACGCACGTACCGAAGTGGTACATAATATCGTGTTGAATCGAAGGAATCAAAGCGGCGAGAACCGAACTGTTGGAGAGACGAGATCGACGGATCACTCACGTGGTGGAGGTCGGCCTTGAGGGGCGCCGTGGCCTCCGGGGACGACGAGGCCGCCATCGTCACCGCGGAGGCAGTCACACACGAGGGCGGCCGGCAGGCTTGGCCTGGACATGCTTGACCTTGGAGAGGATCTCCCGCGTCCGCCATCACTGATCCTGCTGCTAGATCCGAGCTTCGGGGATTGGGGATCGGGGAGACGAAACCCTAGCTGCAGCGGAGGAGGAAGAAGAGCTGGGAGCTGGAGCGAGGTTCGGGTGCAGCGCGAGGGAAGGAGGGCGCCCCCGGTGACAGAAAGGAAGGAGGGCGCCGCCGGTGCTAGCGCGAGGGAAGGAGGGCGCGGCGCGAGGGGTGAGGGATAGGCCGATCTGGATCGGGGACAGAGAGAGGGAGGCGGCGGGCGAAAGGAAGGGAGAGAGGTAGGGTTTGGTGCGGTGGGTTTTTTCCCCTTTCTTCGCATGGACGGATGGATGGACGTTGGATTGCTAGCAATGGATGGTAGGATGTCTGCCATCTCATCGATCCGTGCCACAAACGATTCCACCAATCACAATGTAGTACACACTTTGACGATTTTATAACCATCTAAATTGGTCGTAATCAATTAAATAATATGCTAAATCATGTCACCTATTTTATAACATCATAGAATTAGAAAAAAATAAGAACAATAGCATCGTGTCACAAGTGAGACTTGTTTTTCAGAAAAATAACAAACCTGGAATAATACAAATATCTTTAAAAATTGATCTCAAAAATGAGTTTTATTTGCAAAAAAACATTTTCTACCTTTGGAGTGTCAAAAATGGTATATATTTTTTGAAGCACTTACTAATATTTGTTGCAAAATGGCACCACTCTATTTTTCAATAATATTAGATCATATTTTAGGTACAATTGACCAAATGCTTGTGTCTCAATAGCTGTCTATCCACCTCTCGTCAATAATTGAGGAGGTTTTTCAAGTGCCCATTTTCCATTTTTCGAGTGTCCAAGAGGAGGTTTTTTTGTGAAGAACCTACCAAATAATTATTGCAAAATTGGACCAAATCATTTTTCTAAAACACTAGGCCATATTTAATGCACAATTGACCAAATGGTTGGGGGTAAAAAGTTTGGATCCTCCTCTCATGAAAAAGACAAATTTTCGCCGATTCAGTTGGAAGCGGGTCAAATTTGAACTGTACCTGCCTTATAATTTGCTCTTTATTTTTTGCAAAAATCATTTCTAGGTACATAAGTATCTATTTAATCAGAGAAACACCAAAAAAATTCCAAGATTCAACCACTAGCTAGGAACGGTCATTCCTGCCGTTTTGACAGCATTTTGAAATGGACATAAAAAATTCAAAAAAAATCAAAAAATAGGGAAACCTTCGCATTGTGTCATTATATGTGACCAAGTTTCCAGGAAAAAAAATAAACTTGTAATATGTTAATTATTTTAAAAATGTGTTCTCAGAAATGAGCTATCATGCGTGAAGATTCATGGCTTTCAAGCCAAATGATCAATCTTATGGCCACATTCATGGCATAGTTTGTTCAGATGATCTCATATTGTGCACAAGGGTACATATTGGAACTCCAAACAATGTTTCCTAAGGAAGTTTTCATTTTTTTGCACGGAATATTCATTTTTCATTTTTCGAGTGCCCAAAAGGAGTTTTTTTTGTGAAGGAACTACCAAATAATTGTTGCAAAAATGGACCAAATCAATTTTATAAAATACTAGGCCATATATAATGCACAATTGACAAAATGGTTGGGTGAAACAAGTTTTGATCCACCTCTGGTGAAAAAGACAAATTGTCATCGATTCAGTTGGAAACGGGTCAAATTTGAACTGTAGCTGCCTCATAGTTTGCTCTTTATTTTTTCCAAAAATTATTTCTAGGTAAATAAGTATCTATTTAATCATAGAAACACCAAAAAAATTCCAAGATTCAACCACTAGCTAGGAACGGTCAAGCCGCCCTTTTGACTGCATTTTGAAACGGGCATAAAAAATTCAAAAAAAATCAAAAAATTGGAAAACCTTCGCATTGTGTCATTATATGTGACCAAGTTTCCAGGAAAAAATATAAACTTGTAATATGGTAATTGTTTTAAAAAAGTGTTCTCAGAAATGAGCTATCATGCGTGAAGATTCATGGCTTTCAAGCCAAATGATCAATCTTATGGCCACATTCATGGCATAGTTTGTTCAAATGATCTCATATTGTGCACAAGGGTACATATTGGAATTCCAAACAATGTTTCCTAAGAAAGTTTTCATTTTCTTTGCATAGAAAATTCATTTTTCATTTTTCGAGTGTCCAAAAGGAGGTTTTTTTGTGAAGGAACTACCAAATAATTGTTGCAAAAATGGACCAAATCAATTTTATAAAATACTAGGCCATATATAATGCACAATTGACAAAATAGTTGGGTGAAACAAGTTTTGATCCACCTCTGGTGAAAAAGACAAATTGTCGTCGATTCAGGTGGAAACGGGTCAAATTTGAACTGCAGCTGCCTCATAGTTTGCTCTTTATTTTTCCAAAAATTATTTCTAGGTAAATAAATATCTATTTAATAATAGAAACACCAAGAAAATTCCAAGATTCAACCACTAGCTAGGAACGGTCAAGCCCGCCATTTTGACCGCATTTTGAAACGGGCATAAAAAATTCAAAAAAAAATCAAAAATTTGGAAAACCTTCGCATTGTGTCATTATATGTGACCAAGTTTCCAGGTAAAATAATAAACTTGTAATACGGTAATTATTTTAGAAAAGTGTTCTCAGACATGAGCTATCATGCGTGAAGATTCATGGCTTTCAAGCCAAATGATCAATCTTATGGCCACATTCATGGCATAGTTTGTTCAAATGATCTCATACTGTGCACAAGGGTACATCTTGGAATTCCAAACAATGTTGCCTAAGGAAGTTTTCATTTTCTTTGCATGGATAAATCATTTTTCATTTTCCCAGTGCCCAAAAGGAGGTTTTTTTGTTAAGGAACAACCAAATAATTGTTGCAAAAATGGACCAAATCAATTTTATAAAATACTAGGCCATATATAATGCACAATTGAAAAAATGGTTGGGTGAAAAAAGTTTTGATCCACCTATGGTGAAAAAGACAAATTGCCACCGATTCAGCTGGAAACGGGTCAAATTTGAACTGCAGCTGCCTCATAGTTTGCTCTTTATTTTTTCCAAAAATCATTTCTTGGTAAATAAGTATCTATTTAATCAGAAAGACATGGTTTGATGGCGAGACATCGAGGTTTGGACGGTGGCCGAGGGCCCCAACTCTAGAGCGCGTAAGCTCGCATGACCGCCGCGTGGTTACCGCGTGACCGTGGCGTTGCCATGTGTTTTGGGAGGCCTAGGAATGTCTAGTGGGTTGGGCACTCCCCAGGTAGGTGATAGGAAGAAAATCACAACATAAGATTCTCACGAGGAGACCGATCGATGCTCAAACATGAATAAGCAGCCAAGTGTTTGATTTGCGGTACGGGAAATGCAGATGGCTAATGGGTGTGAGTTTTGGCTGAGGATGATCAGTTACTAAGAAGAAGGTCTTCACAAATTTTCACCTCAAAAGGAGGAGCCTAGGTGGTACTTGCTTTACAAAGTACCACACTGGACATAAATACAAATGTTGAAGTTGGGCTCAAAATAATGAATGGATTGAGCTGGCATTTGGTGGAGGATGGTTATTTGGGCATAGGAAAGCACTGTAGAAAATGGATACCATTTGGACATGCCAAAGTGGTACTTCCTTCACAAAGTGCTGCTCTGAACATAATAGGAAAATGAATATTTTCGAATTATTTCTAAACTAGGCAAGGAATGTTTTTGACATATTTGTTGAAGATATGATCCAAAACATTTATGAGAATTGTTTGGGAATTTTTGGAATAACAGAAATATAGGTTGCTTCACAACCTAGGGCAAAAACTGCCACATGGACATGACACATAGGCAAAACTGATGAGATGGCGCCTAGTCATCACAACCCACCACAATCTACATGGTTATGACCATCTATATTGGTCATTAACAACTAGAAATAAGGCAGCAGACTGGCACTGTTTGCTTTGTGACCATTTCGTGTAGGGAAATTACGACCTTTCTGACCAAAATGGTTGCAATGGTTTAGGGTTCGGAGCCCCCCGAACAGCTTTTGACCAATTGGTCTGAAATGGTCATAGATTTATGACCAATTCTTCCAGGGTCACTGACAAAAGGTCACTAGTTGACATATTTCTTGTAGTGACCGAAGAGGCTAGCAAAGGCGGAAAGGTGAGAGTGCGTATAATCCATGGACTCAACATTAGTCAAAAGAACTCATATACTTATTGCAAAAATTTAGAAGCCATCAAAAATCAAGTACTACGCGCATGCTCCTAGGGGGATAGATTGGTAGGAAAAGACCATCGCTCGTCCCCGACCGCCACTCATAAGGATGCACAAGTCAGGTACACTTCATGTTTCAAATTTGTTACACAACTTTAACCATACGTGCATGCTACGGGACTTGCAAACTTCAACACAAGCATTTCTCAAATTCACAATTACCCAACTAGCACGACTTTGATATTATCACCTCCATATCTCAAAACAATTATCAAGCATCAAACTTATCTTAGTATTCAATTCACTCAAAAGAAAGTTTCACATATCTTGAACACTAAGTATATTAACATTAAGCAAACTACCATGCTATTAATGACTCTCAAAATAATCTAACTGAAGCATGAGTGATCAATAGTTTCTTTAAAACAAATCCACCACCGTGCTCTAAAAGATCTAAGTGAAGCACTAGAGCAATAACAAAAACTACTCCGAAAGATATAAGTGAAGATCAATGAGTAGTCGAATAATTATGCAACTATGTGAAGAATCTCCCAATTAATAATTTCAGATCTTGATACTTTATTCAAATGGCAAGAAAAGCTAAAGAAAACTACAATGCAAGGATAGCACAACTCATGTGAAGAAGCAAAAACTTAGGCTCAACCGATACTAACCGATAGTTGTTGAAGAAGAAAGGTGGGATGCCTACCGGGGCATCCCCAAGCTTAGATGCTTGAGACCTCTTGAAATATTATCTTGGGGTGCCTTGAGCATCCCCAATCTTGAGCTTTTGTGTCTCCTTAATTCCTCTCATATCATGGTTTCTCTTTTTATCAAAAGCTTCATTCACAACAAACTCAACAAGAACTCGTGAGATAGGTTAGTATAAACAAATGCAAAACCTTATCATTTTCTACTGTAACAAATCACTAAAATTATTATTCAACATTGCATATTAAATGCCTCTGCATATTTAATACTCCTATCACCAAATAGAATCATTAAACAAGCAAACATATGCAAACAATGCAACCATAACAGCAATCTGTCAAAACAGTACAGTCTGTAAAGAATGCAGGAGTATCAATACTTCCCTAACTCCAAAAATTATGAACTAAAATTCCCACTGTAATAAATTTATAAGATCTCAATATGAAAAAATATTCATCATTATACCACTCTGACTTTTCTAGTGAAATTTTGCAACAGCGGTAAACTTTCTGTTTTTTAAACAACAACATGTATACTAGCAAAATAAGCATGGAAAAGGCTATCCTTGACTACCTTATTGAAACTAAAGATGCAAAACATTATTATAAATAACAGCAAGTTAAAACTAACAAAATAAAATGAAGCTCCAAGCAAAACACATATCATGTGGTGAATAAAAATATAGCTCCAAGTAAAGTTACCGAGGAACGAAGACGAAAGAGGGGATGCCTTCCGGGGCATCCCCAAGCTTAGGCTCTTGGTTGTCCTTGAATATATCCTTGGGGTGCCTTGGGCATCCCCAAGCTTAGGCTCTTACCACTCCTTCTTCCATAGTCCATCGAATCCTTACCCAAAACTTGAAAACTCCACAACACAAAACTCAACAGAAAACTCGTAAGCTCCGTTAGTATAAGAAAATAAAACCACCACTTAGGTACTGTAATGAACTCATTCTAAATTCATATTGGTGTAATATCTACTGTAATTCAACTTATCTATGGTTCATACCCTCCGATACTACTCATAGATTCATCAAAATAAGCAAACAACACATAGAAAACAGAATCTGTCAAAAACAGAATAGTCTGTAGTAATCTGTATCAAACGTATACTTATGGAACTCCAAAAATCCTACCAAATTAGGAAGTCCTAAGAAATTTGTGTGCCAATCCAGTGCAAAAAGACTCAGATCAGAAGCTCGTTTCGGTGAATTAACAAAACTAATTTACTGGGTGCAAAAGTTTCTGATTTTCAGCAGGATCAACACAACTATCACCGTAAGCTATCCTAAAGGTCTTACTTGGCACTTTATTGAAACAAAAGCTATAAGACATTATTACTACAGTAGCATAATCATGTGGACACACAAAAAGAGGAAGGATAAATATTGGGTTGTCTACCAACAAGCGCTTTTCTTTAATGCCTTTCTAGCTAGGCATGATGATGACAATGATGCTCACATAAAAGATAAGAATTGAAACATAACGGGAGCATCATGAAGCATATGACTAGCACATTTAAGTCTAACCCACTTCCTATGCATAGGGATTTTGTGAGCAAACAACTTATGGGAACAATAATCAACTAGCATAGGAAGGTAACACAAGCATAGCTTCAAGAATTTAAGCACATAGGGAGGAAACTTGACATTATTGCATTTCCTACAAGCATATGTTCCTCTCTCATAATAGTTTTCAGTAGCATCATGAATGAATTCAACAATATAACCAGCACCTAAAGCATTCTTTTCATGATCTACTAGCATAGAAAATTTACTACTCTCCACATAAGCAAATTCCTTCTCATGAATAGTAGTGGGAGCAAACTCAACAAAATAACTATCATATGATTTAAAATTAGGATCAAGATGAAAATTTTCATGGTTATCATTATTCTTTAAAGCATACGTGTCATCACAATAATCATCATAGATAGGAGACATGCTTTCATCATAGTAAGTTTGCTCATCAAAGCTTGGGGAACAAAAAGTATCATCTTCATCAAACATAGCTTCCCCAAGCTTGTGGCTTTGCATTTCATTAGCATCATGGATATTCAAGGAATTCATACTAACAACATTGAAATCATGCTCATATCATTCACATATTTCATGCCAAGCATTCTATGTAATTCTTCTTGTAGCACTTGAGCACAATTTTCCTTTTCTTCATTCTCACGAAAGATATTAAAAAGATGAAGCGTATGAGACAAACTCAATTCCATTTTTTTGTAGTTTTCTTTTATAAACTAAACTAGTGATAAAACAAGAAACAAAAAGATTCGATTGCAAGATCTAAAGATATACCTTCAAGCACTCACCTCCCCAGCAACGGCGCCAGAAAAGAGCTTAGTTGATGGGGTGTGAGTGAGTGCCCTTTTACCTAGCCTCCCTGGCAACGGCGCCAGAAAAGAGCTTGATGTCTACTACACAACCTTCTTCTTGTAGACGTTGTTGGGCCTGCAAGTGCACAGGTTTGTAGGACAGTAGCAAATTTCCCTCAAGTGGATGACCTAAGGTTTATCAATCCATAGGAGGCGTAGGATGAAGATGGTCTCTCTCAAACAACCCTGCAACCAAATAACAAAGAGCCTCTTGTGTCCCCAACACACCCAATACAATGGTAAATTGTGTAGGTGCACTAGTTCGGCGAAGAGATGGTGATACAAGTGCAATATGGATGGTAGATATAGGTATTTGTAATCTGAAATTATAAAAACAGCAAGGTAACAAGTGGTAAAAGTGAGCGTAAACAGTATTGCAATGATAAGAAACAAGGCCTAGGGTTCATACTTTCACTAGTGCAAGTTCTCTCAAAAATAATAACATAGATAGATCATATAACAAGCCCTCAACATGCAACAAAGAGTCACTCCAAAGCCACTAATAGCGGAGAACAAACTTAGAGATTATGGTAGGGTACGAAACCACCTCAAAGTTATTCTTTCGGATCGATCTATAAAAGAGTTCATACTAGAATAACACCTTAAGATACAAATCAACCAAAACCCTAATGTCACCTAGATACTCCATTGTCGCCTCAAGTATCCGTGGGGTATGATTATACGATATGCATCACACAATCTCAGATTCATCCAACCAACATAAAAGTACTTCAAAGAGTGCCCCAAAGTTTCTATCGGAGAGTCAAGAACGTGTGCCAACCCCTATGCATAGGTTCCCAATGTCATGAAACCCGCAAGTTGATCACCAAAACATACATCAAGTGGCTCATGATATCCCATTGTCACCACAGATAATCACGACAAGACATACATCAAGTGTTCTCATAAAAGACTCAATCCGATAAGATAACTTCAAAGGGGAAACTCAATTCATCACAAGAGAGTAAGGGGGAGAAACATCATAAGATCCAACTACAATAGCAAAGCTCGGGATACATCAAGATCATGCCATAGAGAAACACAAGAGAGAACACGAGAGAGAGAGATCAAACACATAGCTACTGGTACATACCCTCAGCCCCGAGGGTGAACTACTCCCTCCTCGTCATGGATAGCACTGGGATGATGAAGATGGCCACCGATGATGGGATCCCCTCCGGCAGGGCGCCGGAACGGGCTCCCGAGAGGTTTTTGGTGGCTACAGAGGCTTGCGGCAGCGGAACTCCCGATCTATCTTCCGTTCTGGAAGTTTTAGGGTACGTAGGTATATATGGGTGCAAGGGGTACGTCGGTGGACCTCCGGGGTGCTCACGAGGTAGGGGGGCGCGCCCAGGGGGGGTGGGCGCGCCCCCCACGCTCGTGGGCAGCCTGGGACTCCCCTGACGTGCACTCCAAGTCTATCAGGTTGCTTTCCTTCCAAAAATAACTTCTCCAGTTGATTTCGTTCTGTTTTGACTCCGTCTGATATTCCTTTTCCTCGAAACACTGAAATAGGCATAGAACAACAAATCTGGGCTGGGCCTCTGGTTAATAGGTTAGTCCCAAAAATAATATAAAAGGGGATAATAAAGCCCAATATTGCCTAAAACAGTAGATAAAGTAGCATGGAGCAATAAAAAATTATAGATACGTTGGAGACGTATCAGGATGCAGTTGGCCGTGCTACACCACTCCGCGGATGCGTCGCGGCGCCCCGTGCATCCTCGACGAGCCGGGTGTTGTGGTGTGTTTGGATTGTGGTCAAAGTGCACCTTACCAAAATTTTGGTCATGACCCAAAGATTGGTCTTTGTTTGGATGGTTGCCATTTTTTTGGCATGCCAATGAACTCTAGTCAACTCTAGTTCATTTTTCTTGCCAATGTCGGCCAAATCATGGGCAACCAAAACCTCAAGCAAAATTTTGGCTAGCCAATGCTTTGATGGGGCAACCTTGGGCACAAACCAAACATACCGTTGGTCGTGCCACATCACTAATGCCACCCTCGGCACACTGAAACCGACCGTGTCTAGCGACGATGAGTGTGTCGCTCACCGCGGTCGACGTGTCCAGAGGCGGTGCTAGAGCTGCGCCACGTTGTTGGCCCCCACGACCCACATGAACGGTTGTCGGTGGCGAGGAGGTCATGGGCCAGCTCCTCCATTGGACTAGTCTGCGCTACGTCGTCCCGACGGGTGTGCCCCACATGTCGGTTTCCTTGTTTTCCCGGCCATATTCGAGCGTTAGTGCTCCGCGTTGCGCATTAGGCCTTTCACTATGTAGGCCAAGCGAGACAACTTATTGTTTATTTGAGTCGTTCAAGTATAATCATGTGGCATTTGCTTATTTCTCATTCCTCTGCAACCCTCTTCTCCATCAATCATGTCGCCCTCCGGTCGAGTGCATCCTCCCGCATGCCTCATTTGAACATTCCGCCGAGTATCATTCGCATGTACCCACCATAGTCCTCTTTCAATCGATCTCCGGACACCGAGATGAAATCGAGAGAGAACGAGTGGGGGCACGTGATACCTAAGGCAGATTCAAAATTTTGAACTGGTGATCATAGCATCCGCAAATCATATATAAAGGGTATTCAATATTCGCTTAGTTTTGAACGTACAATATACTCCCTCCTATCCTTTCTAGTTTACATATAGGTTTTATGTGTAGTCAAAGTATCTCTACTTTGATAAAAAAAGTGTCAACATTCAACAACGCCCACTCAATATTGTTAGATTCATACGTACTGCTAGATTTGTACTCGAGATGGTTTCCAATTTGTTTTCAACCACGTGAATGTGCTTGTTCTCGTGCATGCTCTTCCTACTAGGATTTCGCCACGTATAGCCAGTCCAATAGTTACTTTTTTAAGCTCCCTGTCCAATAGTACTAGTGGAGTACTGGCAACATCTGTACTAGAGTATGCAGTGCTCATAGTAGTACTCCCTCCTTCCATTTATATAGGGCCTATGTGGAGGAGAGAGATGTGAAAAAGTAAGGAGAGTGAGCTCTCATGCAAGAGCCTAGCTATATACACATTCGTAGCTAAATACAATAAATATGAAGAAAGAGATAGAGAGGAGATGGGAATAAGTACTAATACAATAGCCAACCTTATATCTTTTTGCGGGAAATAGCCAACCTTATAGCCCACACTACTGTATGAGTGCATATAATAGATGATGGCTATAGATGACATGGCAGTCCCTCATAGCCATCGACTGGCTATATTATTACCATGCTCTAATGCGTTTTTCAAAACCGCATTTGACTATTGACAAGATTAATAGTACATGAGATGTATAATGTGAAAATTATATCATTGGAAACTCCTTTCACATACAAATTTGACCGTATGCTTTGTGTAAGTTGCATGTCATATATTATTACACTAACATTTGGTCAAAGTTAGCCTCGAAAAACGCATTAGGCCCTGTATAGTAAATGGAAGGAGGGAGTAGTAGTGGAAGTGGATCCTCTGACGTAGGTATCCCTACCTTACCCTCCCTTTCGGTCACTTACTGGCGGACCCCATGCTTGCTAGGCCCCGCATGTCAGTTACTCAATGGGTTCAGCCACGTTAGTCCCTCTGTTTTTATTTACTCCGCATAAAACAGGGAGTGGTAGTATAAGTGACACGGACGGGGAAGGGGGAGGGACGTCGGTTTGCTCTCAACTGCGGTCGCACAAGCGAGCGAAAACGCAAGACGAAGCGCGTCCCATTCGGTGAGCGACGTGGAGGGTCCAGCGTGCCGGGCTGCAACGCGAACACGACAAGAGCGATGTACAGTCAAAACCGATTGATCGGTCGTCATCGGAACGACTATTCACACCAGAACCTTCACTGCTCGGCCTACGCCAGCCACTGCCCTAAAACCACACCTAACCTCCAGCCCATTCCCCCACCTTTCGAACCCCTAGCCTGCATCAAGCGTCCCCTAGTTCGCTGGAAAGCCATGGTGCACCGCAAGATCACTTACTACAAGATGCTGACACCGGAGCGCTGCACAGAAATCGCGGCGGCGGTCGGCGCCACAGACCTCTGTTCCCAAGCTCGCTTTGCGGCAGGACAATCCCGAGTTCTCTGGAGCCAAGCTCTGAGGAGGAAGAAGCCAATCCAATGTTCATGGTGGAGGTTGCGGCGCAGAAGGCCCCCGATGGGTATGAGACGATGGACGTCGACTTCGTGCCAACGTTCGAGTCCCCCGTGGTGCAGGCGGACCAGTGGTTCAACATGGCGATACTAAAGGAGGACCGGGAGGCAGAGGCTCAACTTGAGGCGGAGCGCGCGGAGGCCGCTGCCATCGAGGCCTTCCTGCAGGCGGAACCGGATGTCGTGGATGTGAATCGGGCAGCGGAGGCTCAACTTGAGGCGGAGCGCGCGGATGCCACTGCCATCGAGGCCCTCCTGTAGGCGGAACCGGACGTCCTGGACTTGAACCGGGCAGCAGAGGCTCAAATCGACGCGGAGCGCGCGGATGCCTCTCTCATCGATGCCCTCCTGCAGGCGAAATCGGATGTCCTAGACTTGAACCGGGCGGTGGAGGCTTGACTTGACGCAGAGCACGCGAATGCCGCTGCCATCGAGGTCCTCCTGCAGGCGGAACCGGACATCCTCGACTTGAACCGGGCTGTGCTCTCGTCCGTGCAGAGCGCCCGCACGCTCCGCGTGAACGAGTAGCTGGAGGCTGAGGACAACCACGGTGCGGAGACACACATCGGCAGCTACGGCTGGTTCGCGCCGGCAGCCAAAGACGACGAGGCCGTCTCGTTCCGTGATCAGTGATAGTTTTTCTTTATGTTGTTGTTTTTATGGATCTTTTGCTGGGTAAAAACATATATTGTTATGCAAGTCACCTGAATTGGTTCAGTCTACCATTTCAGGCGGTTGGATGAATATCCTACGTCTCCTAACCCTTCTTCCTCACCTCTTCTTCTTCCCCAATAGACCACCGCACGGGCCGTACGGATACTCCCCAACATGCAGTTAGATAAACATACACTATGAATGAAAATTATGTGTCAGCGGTAGGATGACTGAGTTTGGTTTGTTTACATGCGACAGCACGTGTTAGTGAGGGTGCGTTCCCTTGGTTGGGTTTGCGGCGTGTGATACGTCTCCAATGTATCTACTTTTCCAAACACTTTTGCCCTTGTTTTGGACTCTAACTTGCATGATTTGAATAAAACTAACCCGGACTAACGCTGTTTTCAGCAGAACTGCCATGATGTTGTTTTATGTGTAGAAAAGAAAAGTTCCCGGAATGTCCTGAAAATCCACGGAGGCACCTTTTGGAATTAATAAGAATTTTTGGCGAAAGAATCAAGACCAGGGGGCCACAGGCTGTCCACGAGACAGGGGGGCGTGCCCTCCTATCTCGTGGGCCCCCTGGACCTCCACCGACCTCAACTCCAACTCCATATATTCACGTTCGGGGAGAAAAAAACAGGGAGAAAGTTTCATCGCGTTTTACGACATGGAGCCACCGCCAAGCCCTAATCTCTCTCGGGAGGGCTGATCTGGAGTCCGTTCGGGGCTCTAGAGAGGGGGATTCGTCGCCGTCGTCATCATCAACCATCCTCCATCACCAATTTCATGATGCTCACCGCCGTGCGTGAGTAATTCCATCGTAGGCTTGCTGGACGGTGATGGGTTGGATGAGATTTACCATGTAATCAAGTTAGTTTTGTTAGGGTTTGATCCCTAGTGTCCACTATGTTCTGAGATTGATGTTGCTATGACTTTGCTATGTTTAATGCTTGTCACTAGGGACCGAGTGCCATGATTTCAGATCTGGACCTATTATGTTTTCATGAATATATGTGTTTTCTTGATCCTATCTTGCAAGTCTATAGTCACCTATTATGTGTTATGATCCGACAACCCCGAAGTGACAATAATCGGGATACTTCTCGGTGATGACCGTAGTTTGAGGAGTTCATGTATTCACTATGTGCTAATGCTTTGTTCCGGTTCTCTATTAGAAGGAGGCCTTAATATCCCTTAGTTTCCGCTAGGACCCCGCTTCCACGGGAGGGTTGGACAAAAGATGTCATGCAAGTTCTTTTCCATAAGCACGTATGACTATTTACGGAGTACATGCCTACATTACATTGATGAATTGGAGCTAGTTCTATGTCATCCTATGTTATAGCTATTACATGAGGAATCACATCCGGCATAATTATCCATCACTAATCCATTGCCTATGAGCTTTTCACGTATTGTTCTTCGCTTATTTACTTTTTCGTTGCTACTATTACAACTACTACAAAAAACCCAAAAACTATTATCTTTACTTTTACTACTGTTACCTTTATTATCATACCACTCTTGCTACTAAATACTTTGTTGCAGATACTAAGTTATCTAGGTGTGGTTGAATTGACAACTCAACTGCCAATACTCAAGAATATTCTTTGGCTCCCCTTGTGTCAAATCAATAAATTTGGGTTGAATACTTTACCCTCGAAAGTTGTTGCGATCCCCTACACTTGTGGGTTATCAAGACTAATTTCTGGCGCCGTTGCCGGGGAGCATAGCTCTATTCTTTGAGTCACTTGGGATTTATATCTGTTGATCACTATGAAGAACTTGAAAGACGACCGAACTACTATTTTGCCCTCAACTACGAGGGGAGGTAAGGAACTGCCATCTAGCTCTGCACTAGATTCTCCTTCCGTTATTAGTAGGCTTGCGACACCTAAACCTACTACTGCTATGAATTCTGATACGTCGCATGTTATTGATGATGTCACTTCTACTATGAATGATGAGACTACTTCTGTGCTTGATACTACTTTGCCATTAGGTGAATTTCTTGATGAACAACTTGCTAGAGTTAGGGGGAATGAAATTACTGAAGAACCTATTATTGATGATAGTGATGATGAAGGTTCTCCCAATGATTATGTATTGCCTGTTGTTCCTAAGGGTTATGTTATGAATGAAGAAGCTGCTAGGGAAATGTTTGCTTGCAATGATAGATATGATCTTAAGAAATTATTAGCTAAATGGAAACAACAGTCTCTTAATGCTAGAATGAAACCTGACCGTACTTTTGCTACTTCACCTATCTGTGTTACTGATAAGGATTATGAATTCTCTATTGATCCTGAGATTATTACTTTAGTTGAATCTGATCCTTTTTATGGCCTTGAATCTGAAACTGTTGTGGCACATCTTACCAAGTTGAATGATATAGCCACCCTATTTACTAATGATGAGAAGTCTCGCTATTTTTATATCCTTAAGATATTTCCGTTCTCATTAAAGGGTGATGCTAAGACTTGGTATCATTCTCTTGCTCTTGGTTGTGTGCGTAGTCCCCAGGATATGATTTATTACTTCTCTGCTAAATATTTCCATGCTCATAAGAAACAAGCTGCCTTGCGGGAAATATATAATTTTGTGCAAATCAAAGAAGAGAGTCTCCCACAAGCTTGGGGGAGGCTTCTTCGGTTACTTAATGCTTTGCCTGATCATCCTCTTAAGAAAAATGAAATACTTGATATCTTTTATAATGGACTAAACGATGCTTCCAAGGACTACTTGGATAGTTGTGCTGGTTGTGTTTTCAAGGAAAGAACAGTCGACGAAGCTGAAATATTATTGAATAATATGTTGATTAATGAAAATAATTGGACTCTTCCTGAACCAGTTCCTGAAGTAATTCCTGAACCAATTGAGCCAACTCCTGAGCCTATTCCTAAACCCACTCCGAGGAAGAGAGGTGTTTTATTTTTCAGTCCTGAAGATATGCAAGAGGCAAAGAAATCAATGAAAGTAAAAGGTATTAAAGCTGAAGATGTTTACCTCCTATTGAAGAAATACATGGTCTTAATATACCGCTTGTTGAAGAACAACATTGTCTTGATAACCCGACACAGGTAGTAAAGGTAAATTCTCTCTATAGATATGATAAAGTTGAAATCCCCTCTACTAAATTTCATAGCCCATGCTTAGATGAATTTGATGACTTTATGGCTAGGCAAGAAAGTTTTAATGCTTATGTTGGTAGAGAGTTAAAGAATAATGCTTTCGAGATAGGATGCGTAAGCGATAATCTGGCTAGAGTTAAAGATGAACTTCACCGCGTTAGCAAATATGCTTCTATGGTTGCTACTCAAGCTGAGCAAGTACTTAAAGTTCAAAATGATTTGCTTGATGAATTAAATAATAAAAATTACATTACTATTAGAGTGGCTACTAGAACTGGTAGAATGACTCAGGAACCTTTGTATCCTGAAGGCCACCCTAAGAGAATCGAGCAGGATTCTCAGAGAAATAATTTAGAGGCACCTAGTTCTTCTAAAAAGAAGAAGAAGAAAAACAATAGAACTTTGCATGCTTCTAGTGAACCTACTGTAGACACACCTGAGAATCCCAATGATATTTCTATCTCTGATGTTGAAACTCAATCAGGTGATGAACATGAACCTAGTGATAATGTTAATGATAATGTTCATGTTGATGCTCAACCTACCAAAAACAATGATGTAGAGACTGAACCTGCTGTTGATCTTGATAACCCACAATCAAAGAATCAACGTTATGATAAGAGAGATTTTGTTGCTAGGAAGCACGGTAAAGAAAGAGAACCATGGGTTCAGAAACCCATGCCCTTTCCTCCTAAACCATCCAAGTCAAAGGATGATGAGGATTTTGAGTGCTTTGCTGAAATGATTAGACCTGTCTTGTATGTGCTTAACTGATATGCTGAAGAAGGATATCATTACACACAAAAGAAAGATACCGGAAGCTGAAATTTCCCCCATGCTTGCTAATTACACTTATAAGGGTGGAATACCAAAGAAACTTGGAGATCCGGGTGTACCAACTATACCATGCTCTATTAAAAGAAATTATGTTAGAACTGTATGTGATCTTGGAGCCGGTGTTAGTGTTATGCCTCTCTCTTTATATCGTAGACTTGAATTAAATAAGTTGAAACCTACTGAATTATCTTTGCAAATGGCTGATAAATCAACTGCTATACCTGTCGGTATTTGTGAGGATGTGCCTGTTGTGGTTGCAAATGTCACTATCTTAACGGACTTTGTTATTCTTGATATTCTCGAGGACGATAGTATGTCTATTATTCTTGGTAGACCTTTCCTTAATACTGCAGGGGCTGTTATTGGTTGCAACAAAGGCAATGTCACTTTTCATGTTAATGGTAATGAGCATACGGTACACTTTCCGAGGAAACAATCTCAAGTTCATAGCATCAATTCTATTGAAAAAGTTCCAACTATCATTTTTGGAGGTTTTGAATTTCCTCTCCCTACCGTCAAGAAAAAGTATGATATTATTATTGTTGGGGATTTTCATATCCCCGTTGAGGTAACTTAGTGTCATTCGAAATTTCTCCAGTTCCGTGTTATTCGGAATGAGTTTGTCAACAAGACTTGATCAACCTTGTTAGTGGGTTCATTTTGCTGATCATGAGATGGATGAAACTAGAAGGCACAACCTTGAGTACCCACTTTTTACTTTCTGTTATTTAGAATAAATAAAGCAAAAATATTATTATCTGTCTGTTTTATGATTTATCCGTGCATTAAAAAATAGTCCGAAAATAGAAGTGCTCCAAATGCCCTGCAAATTTAGTATGTTTTTTCTGGAATATTTGAGGATTTTAGGCACTGAAAACACTGCAGGAGGGGCAAACACCAGGCCACGAGAGTGGAGGGCGCGCCCCCCTGTCTCGTGGGCCCCTGGTGTCCCCCCTCCACTTATGCCAACACCCACACACTTCATCTTCTACCAAAAAAATCCCCATCCAGCTCAAGCATGAGTTCTAGCTCGTTTTGCTGCGATTTTCGATCTCTTAGCCCAAAGCTCCATTCACAAAACTGCTTTGGGAGATTGTTGCTTGGTATGTGACTCCTCCATTGGTCCAATTAGTTTTTGTTCTAGTGCTTTATTCATTGCAAACTTTTGCTGCATAAGTGACCATGTTCTTGAGCTTGCATGTCAAAATTTTGAGGTCCCAAGCAATTCCAATGCATGATATAGGCTCTAGGCACTTGTAGGAGTAGTTGCTATCAATCTTGTTTAGTTTTATTCACTTCTATTTTGAAGTTACTAAAAATTACAGAAATTTTCAGAAAAAGAATTATGCTTAGAAGAATGTACCAAGGTGGTTCCTCGGCAAAGAAAGGGCCAAAGATTGCTATACGTGAGCAAGATGTTGAATTGCCGAGGGACGCAAATGTACGAGCTTGTGAGTAGCCATCCGATGATTTTATGGTTGAAGCGGGCTTCAAGGAGGAATTTGACGCGTATGTGCGTAATGCCGAGCTGGAGGACTTCTTACAAGATAAGTGTCCTCAATACTATCAATTGACTGATTCCTTTGTGTGGAGGTTCCAATATATCTGTGCACGTAATTCTCCTAGTGTCATGTTTGATATTTATGATACATCTTATACCATGTATTTAGAGGATTTCACAACTGCTTGCAAACTCCCGAAGTGGGGTAATATTAATGATCCTCGCAAATATGAATTTAGAGATTTTCTTGTTAGTATTACTGTGGGAGAATCTAGGGACATAGCACAAGCTACCACATGGAGCATTCATTTTCCTGCTATACATTATTTTGTTCTCTTTATTGGTAGATGCATTAACGGTAAGGACGAAGCATGTCACATGTGTGTCCCTGATCTTTGTGTCCTCAAGAGTGCTGTGTCAGGTTATAAAGGTTATAACTTGGGGGGCAATAGTTGCACGTAGGTTGCAGAATAATAGTAGAAGGGGGGATTCATTTGGAGGAATTTATGCAACCCGTGTGGCTAATTTTCTTAATATAGCCCCACGAGAGGGGGATATGATTTTACCTCCTGTTTATTTGGATAAAGAAGCTTTGTTCGATCATCATTTTCTTGAGAGGAATGAACAATTCCTCCATTATCGAGTAATCTATGACAGACGCAACGTCGTCCCTGCTACTCTTTCGGTTCCCTACCTTTTTGATTATCAGGCAAAAGGAAGATATGTTGTCACCAGGGAAGAAGCAACTGAATTTGAGAGGGGAATGGAGGAAGCTCACCAACACGTTGCTGCTCAGGAGGCGGTCGCCTCAGCATCTCAGTACAACCCCAGTTTCACTTATGGATATCAGCCAGGCGATCATTGGTATTAGACCAACTTAGGCCAAAAGCCTAAGCTTGGGGGAGTACGTACTTCTCACCGACTTTACATTCATGTTCACACACTAGTCGTCGGTGCTCATACTCTTTCATTGTATTATCCATGCTAGTTTAAATTTCTTTTTCTAGTTTTCTTCTTGTGTGTTTGATAAACCTTAAGAAAAACCAAAAAAACTAGTAGTTTAATTTCCTTGCTTGTAGTAGCAATTAAAATGAAAACCCAAAAAGATTTCTAGTTCTTCTTCTTACTTGTTGGGAGCTTTCCCGTGTAAATAGTTTTCTTTTCTTTTCTTTCCTTTGGGGGTCGAGAAGACCTTATTGAAAATGCTTAGTGGCTCTTATAATGCATGATTGTTTATTTAACTTAGATCCCATATTACCTTGTCTTCTCTCTTGAGTTGAATGCTTGCAGATTCCAGCTTAGTCCAATGCATGTGCACTCTTATTATTATACACATCGTTCGGTCGTGCAAGTGAAAGGCAATAATGACGATATATGATGGACTTATTGGGATGAGAAAAGCTGGTATGAACTCGACCTCTCTTGTTTTTGTAAATATGATGAGTTCATCGTTCATGAGTCAGCTATTATGAAGTAAACATATTTGCAATGACATTTAGAGATTATAGTTGCTTGTGCCATGCTTGATTAGCTATGAGTTATAATGGTTTACCTTGCGTGCTAACATGCTATTAGAATGATTATGATGTGGTATGATGGGATGGTATCCTCCTTTGAATGAATTGAGTGACTCGACTTGGCACATATTCACGCATGTAGTTGAATCAAATGAACATAGCCTTCACGATATTTATGTTCATGGTGGATTATATCCTACTCATGCTTGTAATCGGTGTAAATTAATTTTAATGCATGTTTACGACTGTTGTCGCTCTCTCAGTTGGTCGCTTCCCAGTCTTTTGCTAGCCTTCACCTATACTAAGCGGGAATACTGCTTGTGCACCCAAACCCCTTAAACCCCAAAGTTGTTCCATATGAGTCCACTATACCTTCCTATATGCGGTATTTACCTGCCGTTCCAAGTAAATTTGTATGTGCCAAACTCCAAACCTTCAAATGAAATTATGTTTTGTATGCTCGAGTAGCTCATGTTACAACTAGGGCTGCCTATATCTTCCATGTTAGGTGGGTTATTCTCAAGAGGAGTGGACTCCACTCCTCATTCACGAGAAAGGGTCGGTAATCGGGATGCCCAGTCCCATGATCCAAAAAGATCAAAGCAAATCAAAATAATTAAACAAAACTCCCCCAGGGCTGTTGTATGTTGGAGGCACTCGTTGTTTCGAGCAAGCCATGGATTGATGCTTGTTGGTGGTTGGGGGAGTATAAACCTTTACCATTCTGTTTGGGAACTGCCTATAATGCATGTAGTATGGAAGATACAGCCATCTCATAGTTGTTGCGTTGACAGAGGAAGTATGCCGCTCAAATTGTTATTCAATCTCTATTTTAAAATCGAGCTCTGGCACCTCTACAAATCCCTGCTTCCCTCTGCGAAGGGCCTATCTATTTACTTTTATGTTGAGTCATCACCCTTCTTATTAAAAGCACCCGCTGGAGAGCACATTGTCATTTGCATTCATTACTATTGGTTTATATTGGGTATGACTTGACTGGATCTCTTTTACCATGAATTACAATGTTTAGTGAGTCCTTGATCTTTAAAGGTGCTCTGCATTTATGTTTTGCGGTCTCAGAAAGGGCTAGCGAGATACCATTTTGTTATATCATGTTATGATTATTTTGAGTAAGTGTTGTCATCCGAGTTTTATTATTATGGCTCGCTAGCTGATTATGCTATTGATATGAGTAATTGTGAGACCTAAGTGTTATTGTGAGTATGATTAGTTCATAGTATTTGCTGAAAGTTGAATGCTGGTTTTTCATGTTTACAACAAGAGCAAACAGAGTTTGTAAAAGTTTTTCTTTATCACTTTCAGTTTATCAACTGAATTGCTTGAGGACAAGCAAAGGTTTAAGCTTGGGGGAGTTGATACGTCTCCAACGTATCTACTTTTCCAAACACTTTTGCCCTTGTTTTGGACTCTAACTTGCATGATTTGAATGAAACTAACCGGATCGACGCTATTTTCAGCAGAACTCGCCATGATGTTGTTTTATGTGTAGAAAAGAAAAGTTCTCGGAATGTCCTGAAAATCCACGGAGGCACTTTTTGGAATTAATAAGAATTTTTGTGAAAGAATCAAGACCAGGGGCCCATTGGGCTGTCCACAAGACAGGGGCGCACTTCTAGGGCGCGCCCTCCTATCTCGTGGGCCCCCTGGACCTCCACCGACCTCAACTCCAACTCCATATATTCACGTTCGGGGAGAAAAAAATCAGGGAGAAAGTTTCATCGCGTTTTACGACACGGAGCCGCCACCAAGCCCTAATCTCTCTCGGGAGGGCTGATCTGTAGTCCGTTCGGGGCTCCAGAGAGGGGGATTCATCGTCGTCGTCATCATCGACCATCCTCCATCACCAATTTCATGATGCTCACCGCCGTGCGTGAGTAATTCCATCGTAGGCTTGCCGGACGGTGATGGGTTGGATGAGATTTACCATGTAATCAAGTTAGTTTTGTTAGGGTTTGATCCCTAGTATCCACTATGTTTTGAGATTGATGTTGCTATGACTTTGCTATGCTTAATGCTTGTCACTAGGGCCCGAGTGCCATGATTTCAGATCTGAACCTATTATGTTTTCAATATATGTGTGTTCTTGATCCTATCTTGCAAGTCTATAGTCACCTATTATGTGTTATGATCCGACAACCCCAAAGTGACAATAATCGGGATACTTCTCGGTGATGACCGTAGTTTGAGGAGTTCATGTATTCACTATGTGCTAATGCTTTGTTCCGGTTCTCTATTAAAAGGAGGCCTTAATATCCCTTAGTTTCTGCTAGGACCCCGCTTCCACGGGAGGGTAGGACAAAAGATGTCATGCAAGTTCTTTTCCATAAGCACGTATGACTATTTACGGAATACATGCCTACTTTACATTGATGAATTGGAGCTAGTTCTATGTCACTCTATGTTATAGCTATTACATGAGGAATCGCATCCAGCATAATTATCCATCACTGATCCATTGCCTACGAGCTTTTCACATATTGTTCTTCGCTTATTTACTTTTCCATTGCTACTGTTACAACTACTACAAAAAAACCCAAAAACTATTATCTTTACTTTTACTACTGTTACCTTTATTATCATACCACTCTTGCTACTAAATACTTTGCTGCAGATACTAAGTTATCCAGGTGTGGTTGAATTGACAACTCAACTGCTAATACTCAAGAATATTCTTTGGCTCCCCTTGTGTCGAATCAATAAATTTGGGTTGAATACTTTACCCTCGAAAGCTGTTGCGATCCCCTACACTTGTGGGTTATCAGCGTGCAGGAGAGACTGTGTGAGGGTGTGGTGCGACCGCGGCGTGCATGAGCGACCATGCGAGGGTGCGGGGCAACCGCGACAGCCGTGCGCAAGTGTACCTCCTTTTCATTTTGAAAACTTTAGGCAGGCTTGGCAAAAAAGTGTGGCGAAGTATGGCAATGCAAGGCCCAGATCCAAACAGGATAAGTACGTACGTACTAGGAGTACTAGTGTTAAAAAAGAAAGGCAGGGTTTTCCTTCGCAGGATTTAATCGATACGAATCCTCGTTTCACATGTCAATTAATGTGTATTTTTTCTGCAAAGACCAAAGAGCTACCATCTCACTCCTCATCGCGTGATTAATGCAGCGCCATGCAAACCAACCTTCTCACTTCCACATGCATGCAGGGGATATTAATGTCCTTGGTTGCTAGTATGAGGCAAACCCCATCAATTTTGCCTTGATTAGTGTTAGTGGCCTTTTGCAAAGTGTAATTTTGATATACTGGCCTTGTGTACAAAAAAATGGAGGTAGTAACTATATTTGACTTCCTTCCCCATTGCGGTGACGTTGACAATATCTCGAACGTTGTGGTTTGGCGAAGTGCATTCGACGGAGAACACCATTAAGGGAGAACACGGTAAGTCATTCACAAGTGCCGCCTGCAAGCCGAGACAATAGCCTTATTTGCATCCAGGAAGTCCATTGAACCAAAGGACGCGTAAATGTACTAGTACTACTAGTACACAATAGCGTTGTCCGTCCAGCTTAGTGCGGTGAGATGGTTTCTCGAAGAAGATGATGGAGAAGCAGAGTCAGCGAAGAGTGAAATGATGGTTGCTTCGTCCATGCTTTTGTGATTTGACACCTCATTGCTTTGTGATTTGTGATAGCAGGGATAGGGGAGTAGACTCTGTGCTCTATACTGTACTACATGCGTCAAGCATGGGAGAAAGAGGAGAGACATTGCATTTTTCTATTCTTTTAATCAATCAATCAGGGAGCTTCGGTTCCATCTTTTTGGCTTTGGCAACACCGTCCGCAATGGTTACCACGATGCCAAAAGCTATTTTCACATTTGGCTACACATTGTGGATGCCCTTAACCGTACCACTTGGTTTTGCTCCTGTGTGCAATCTATACAAATCTCAATTATATTGATCTAAAAAATTATAGAATCAAGATTAGTAAAAAGGAGGTGATTTTGCCGCGCGGATGGCGGGGGAGGTTTCTTATTTTTAGAGGACGTTGTCCTGGCGGTTTGCTAACATGTCGTCCCACATGTCAGTGCTTTACCAAGCCGATCCGTGTCCCACATGAGGCAGAACAACGGCAGAAGCAACACGTGGTTAAGTTAAAGAAGATGAGGGAGAAGCAGATTCAGTAACGAGTGAAATGATGGTTGCTTCATCCCTCCAACTCCTTTTTATCATTATTACTTCGTCCCTCCAACTTAACTGCGGGAAAGGTGTACCTTTGTGATTTGACGCCTCATTGCTCATTACTACGCCGGCGCCATGACTGGGGTGCTTCACCCCGGCTGCTCTGCACAGTTTTCCGGTATGGCACGTGTACCCGGTAGCTTGATGTCCCACATGTCGGCGGAAGGGACTAGAAGATTTATGAAAGCGAGCGCTCCACTCTTACGACGGAGGAGTACACGACACGACGGCCCAGTGAACTGTCACTTGTACTGTATAGTACTACTATAGTTTTGCTGTTTCGCATGATCCATCGATACAAACCCGATTGAACTGGAAAGGGCGGGATTTTTCCCGCGCGGTAGATGATGCTGGCCATACATTTCAAAGGCAATTTTAATGTATGCAAACTGAATAATTAAGTAACTTTATGATATCTAGTAAAACTAAAAACACATATGATTTATTGTGTTAGAGTGTAGTAGTAGTGATGTATTGCATGGTTGTTAGATGTAACATGCGAGAACGTGTAGAGATGTAGTTTTGGAGGGCCTACAGAGAGAAAAGCGTAATACGGTCACCGAACTTTAGAATAAGCTGATTACAGTCACTATATACGTTTTGCGGTGATTATACGGTCACTTGCTCACGGTTCAGCATCGGATTGCACTCTGTTGACCGACCAAATAGTTTGTGTGGCGCCATGTTGACTAGTTAAATTGACCACATTCCTTGTGGGTCCCACCTATCAGTTCGGATAGGGAAAAGGTCAGATAAACAAAAATTTACGCAGGCGAGACAATACTCCAACCCGTGCGCGGGAATCACCTGGTTGTGTATGTGTCTGTCAGGGCCTGATGTGTGCGTATGCACGTGTAGGTTGAGCACTTGAGCGTGAGAGTGTGTGTTGGTCGTGTGGTGTACTGGTGTGTGCATGCATGCGTGCGTGTGTGCGTGTGAGTGTTGCGTGCGTGCGCTGCGTGTGTATGTGTGAGTGTTGTGTGCGTGCGTGGGTGCATGTGTTCATGTGAGTGTTGTGTGCATGCAGTTCGTGCGCATGCGTGCGTGTGTGTATAATCACCATACCAGCTCCTGTGTGTTAAAATAGACGGCTCATCATACCAATACAAGGCCACCTTGTCCGCTGTGCCTGCGGTCATGACTTCGAACCACCGTCCAATATTTTGTTGTCGTTTGTTTTCATTCTTACTAGCAAGATGCCCGTGCATTGCACGTAACATCAAGATGCATTTGTATGACTAGTTTATCTTGTGAGAGAAAAGGATGAACGAGGGAAGGCCTTATTTGCAAATGTGGAGAGGTGTGTGGGTACCTTTTTGCAAAATTGCCATAGTTTCTTTCCTATCCGTCAGATATAAATCGGACAGCCTATATTGCAGGATGGCAGGCACACCATCATCACCAACTCTGTATTTTATAAGAGTGTATTTTATAAGAGTGTAGATGTAGAGTAGATACAAGCCGACAGGTGGGCACGATGGTAGTGAGATAATGTGATGCAACACTAGAGGTGCCGCGTGGAGCGTTTAACTGGTCAACTAGTCATGCCTTGAGCAAATGCAGAGTTGTACGGTGAGCCCGTGACTGTATAATAACCACAAAACGTAAATGGTGACCGTAATGAGTGGATTCTGAGGTCCAATGTACGTATCATGCTTTCGCTTCAAATACAATGATCGTCATTGTATATATCACGAGAGAAAGATGAAACATGCGTGAATGTGCTGGGGGCTTACTTTTAGAGGACCTGGAGATAGTTTGTGTGCATACGTGAAAGGGGCGTAGAGGGGGGTATGCAATGGAGAGAGAGACGCTCTTCATTTCTCTTTATTATGACTAACTTTGTATATAGTATAAAAATATACAAATTCATAGTGCGGAATAAATATCATTCTGGGCACCATGCAATGCAAATTAGCGTTCGTACTCCACCATATAACTTTGTAATGTTGTATATATGTAGAAATTCTAAAATAATTTTTTGGCCACACTTTATTCAAAAGGAATGTTGTATGCAAAATAAACGTGAAGAGAGGGCTTTTTAGATCAATCGGGTACGTGATGTAACATTTGTGAATGTGTAGTTGATGCATTTGGTAGGGCCTAGAGAGGTATGTTTGTGTATTACGTATTCGAGAGAGGCATGGATAGAGGGGCCGGTGGGGGGGCGTGGGAGAGATAGCACGAGAAATGATAGTGGTCTAGAGAGAGAGAGAGACGAATATGACATCTCAACGAGAGATTCCCTTGAGTGTGTATATGCAAGGAGGGAGGGGATAGAGGCACCAAGAGATTTTTTTTGTGTGTGGTGTTTGTGTTGGTATGTGTGGGTGTGAGAAGATAACGAGACGTGGGGGCAGAGGGTGTGTCACCGCGTGAGGTCCAGTGGGTCGAGGTGAGGCCCTTTGTTCGGTTCCGTCCTGCGCCACATTGGTCGGCCCGTGACGCATTAGGGAGACCCATGGATGACTAGTCGTACATGACAAAGATAGCAGAATTGTGAAGGACTCTGTGTCCACTGAAAAAGCCGGCTAGGATTTATAACCCTAGGTTCTTGGACTAAGGTAACCCCTTTATCTCTGATATTACTATTCATCCAACCTAACTTTAAGGGGCATCCTACAGAATGCTCTGATAGAATCATACTCGTCGATTAGGAAGAGAGGTGTGAGACAATGCGTGAGAGACAGGCCTAAAGATAATGTGCATATAGGAGACACGTAGGCAGGTCTATGTATATAGAAAGGGTCGATGGGGATTGTGCGTGTGTATGCTTGCGAGAGGAAGAGTGCTTGTGATAAAGGTTGGTGAAAACAGTCGTAAATGGTTACGAGAGGGAGGGAGGTTATATCGAGAGCATGTGTGCGAGAAAGACACCTCGGGAGAGAGTATGTGAGCATGTGTGAGAGACCACCGATGGAGAGTGAAACTACACGTAAAGGACTGATGTAATTATTCGACACAATTGATCCACATAGTTAGTATTTTGAACTCCAGACAATGCATCGCTTTAGCAATCGAATATAAACGTGAGTATAGTTCATGTTGTGCGTGTAAAGCACATTATACATACGAAAGTTACACAATGAACATTATAAATAGCTACCTATGAACTAGCATACATTTGAATTCAACTTAAGGTGGTTTAAAAAAAATCGAATTCAACATGAGTCCATTCAATTATTTGAATTTGATATCATGGCATTTGTAAATCATACCTAAATTATGGGGGAACCAATATTTGCTCTGATTTTGTGCATAATAGCATATGTAGTCGTGTACAAAATAGATTCAAATTTAGCTCCTCCGTTCCAAAATAATTGTAGTTATAGGATTTTCAAGTGTCAAAATTTCAAAAAGAAGCGGATAATTTCATGAGGTTTTCAAACATACATATAACGTTGTCTATTTAGGTCAATCCTCATAGTTCAAGACTACTCTAAACGTGAATGCTTGTGTTTCAAAATTTCGAACGAAGCGCCAAAAGAGCCTCTACTCGCTGGAAACCGCGTGAGACCAATGTTTGGTAGTACAAGGAAAATACTTTTCTAATAACTCCGACCCATGAAACCTACTGGCCCGACGTCCAAAGGTCTAAACCGGGGTAGGTTTGTAGCTTCATCTAGACACCACGCAACCACCTCCGAAAAACATTCATACACAATGGCCGCCTAAGCACACATGCGCATGGCCTAAATCGCTCCCACCCACTATTTGGGACACCTGGGATTACCATCCTACCCCCGACCCGCAGTAGGTCCGAAATTTAAGAGGGGGGAAAAGTTTGTACTTCCCCCAAATTTCAAACAAGCGCGTCCCATCTTCTGTTCAAAAAGCCAAAAACAAGCGCGTCCCAGACCGAAACATGGTTCTCCGCCTCCCCCCTGCCCACCCGTCCGATTCCCCATTCGTACTCCATGGGTGCAAAAACTACTTCTCCACCAGCCGCGAAACCCCAGCATCCTCCGTCCGCCACCCCATCCCACCCATCAACCGCCGCCCTCCTCCATCACGCCGGAGCGAATACCCCAACGTCGTCGTCCACCACAACCTCAACCACAACGCCCTCCACGGCTAGTAGTTGAAGCCGAGGCCGTGCCATCCGTACCCGAGCCGGTTCAACCACGCCGTCCTGCGCCTCAGCGCTGTCGCTCCAACTTCGCCACCGTCCACCGCATCGGAGTTGTTCCTGCTATGCCGTCCTTCCCCGCCTCAGATCTGCTTCCCCTCTGCCGATATACAGCCACGGCAACACAGTCAACAATTTGGCCATGGGTTTGTCCAGGGATCCACAGCTCTCCAAAACATCGGTTCCCCTGGGAGAAAAAAGAAGATCCCGCGACATATGGAGGAGACCACACTGGCAACCGATAAGGGTACTCCTCTTCCCTTATTCGTGCAAATCTTACGTGTCTGCTTGCATGGTATTCAACCCACAGAAGACACTACTTGACTGCTTCTTCTTGATACTAGATGTTCCTAGTAACTCGCGATGCACAAGGTTTCTCCTCATATACTATTTCACCTTAGCTAGAGGTCCGTCACCCCCCTGAATTTCAGTTTCTGGTCAGTTGATTCCCAATTAACGGAAGCATTCCCCAGCGTAACAGGCGCTAGTACGCCTATTACGCTAGGGAAGCAGCGCCTCGGTGTTTATCTTAGGGGTGTGTGGGGCCTAGAGCTACTCGCACCCGATCTAGAGGTCGTCCGGGATTAAAGGGATGGCCTGGGGGCGCTGCCAAGCACGGCGGTGATGTGAGGTCGAGGGGAGGGCGGGGCAGCGGAGGCAGGGGTCTGGGCCGGTGGTCACTGGCGGTTCGAGAAAGATCGTCAACAGTGACTGGCAGGAGGTGGAAGAAGGCCATCTGCCCGTTCCTTATAGATCGGACAGTTCATTAAAAAAATTGATTGACCTATTTATTTTTAGTCGACTGTTATCTTAGATATGACCAGATGTGGTGGTGTGCTGGAGGAGTACATGCATTTCCTGTGCTCATATATCACAAAATCACACGGAGTAGAATCTAATTTTGTTTGCCATGCAATGTTGTAGAGCTATCATATGTCTCGTGTCATTTATTTTTTAGCCACCTGCTATCTGCTACGTTTACAGTGCACTAGTTCTGCACACACTTCACCCTTACTCTCACTATTGTGTTTTTATGCAAGGGTATTTCAGACTCTGCTGCCATGAGAGAAGCCAAAAAGAAAAGAGACAAGTCTCTCCAGCATGGTACGCGGATGGGCTAGACACGTTTCACCCTTATAAAGGGTGCAGTGTCAGCAGATGGAGACAGTAAACGTAGCTCTGGAGTTGATGACGTTGCTCGCAATGAACCACCATCCCAGGTGCTTGCTTTAATTTTGCAGTGTCATATGTGGTTGCATGTTCCATATGGTGTCTAGCTTGTATTCGAAAGGCCGAAGTCGGTCTTTATTAAGATAAGGAAAGATTACATGAACCACCATCCCGTGAGCACTAGAAGACAAATAGCTAGTTAGGGCACTGGCCGAGCCAGTGACAAGCCCAGCAAAGACATGCATCACCTAGAAGCCAACTAAAAAGCCGCGATGGTGGCGAAGCAGCCCGCCTCCCACCAGGCTCTCAGGTCCTAGATGATCATGCTCACCACTCCAGCCGGATGTCTAGCTTGTATTGCTTCCAATTTGGTTAAATTGCATCTGCTTAGCTTACACATTATACCTTTGAATATGGCATGCCTTTCCGTTTTTGGTACATATTAGTACATCTATGTATTAACCATGTTCTTACATCAAACTAATGTTCTGGTGTATCCCTCATCAATCACTTATGATGAGGCAGGCAGGCAAGTGGACTACTCCTCATTTAAAGAATGCAGCGTTAGCCTCCTCACATGATTCTCAAGAAATAGCAAGGCTAGATGAAGATAGTGAACGTAGCTCTGTAGTTGATTACCGCATTTCCCCTACACTAGCATCGCAGGTGCTTGCTCTAACTTGGCAGCGTGATATGTGGTTGCATGTTACATATGGTGTCTAGATTGTAATTCTTCCAATCTAGTTAAACTGCATGTGCTAGTCTGTTTAGCTTATACATTATACCTGTTAATGTGACATGCCTTCCTGTATTTAGTACATAGTATATCTGTCTATTAAGCATGTCCTTACATAAAACTATTGTTTTTTTGTATCCCGCATCAATCAATATGACGAGACACCTTTAGTATATGCAGTGTGATATTAGTTGCATCTTTCATATGATTTATAGCATGCGCTGCTTCTAATTTCTTGAAATTCCATTTATGATGGGACACTTTTAACTTGGCAGAGTCATATTGGTTGCATCTTTCATGTGGTGTCTAGCTTGCATTGCTTCTTATTTATTGGAATGGTTTCTGCTTAGTTTACACAAACAGTTGTGAACATGCCATGTCATCCTGTTTTTCGTACATATTCCATCCTGGTATCATGTGTTTGCCTTACATCAAAGTAGTGATTGTCAGTATCATGCATGAATGAGTTCTGAAGAGAGAATTGTATTGTTGTTTCTTGTCAGTTTTACTTGACAATTCAAAATCAATAAAGCGGAAGGAAGTTAGCAAGGCAGCGGATAAAGGTGATCCTTCCAAACGGAGGGCCTCTACAGTTTCTACTCCTCCACCCCAAGATGATTTCCAAGACAACGCATGCATAGACACTCAACGTAGCCATATTTATGATGAGCACGTCTCCCCTAGTGCACCATCACCGGTGCTCCCTCTAACTTGGCACTATTATATGTGGTTGCATATTATGTGTGATGTCTAGCTTGTATTGCTTCTAATTTTGTTGAATTCCATCTGCTTACTTTACACATTATACTTGAATAAGACACGTGTTCCTGTTTCTAGAACATACAATATCTGTCTATCACACCATGTTCTTACATCAAATTACTACTGTTGTGTAACCTGCAACAATCACTTATCATAAGACACGTTTGACTTCGGAGTGTGATATAGGTTACATCTCGCATTCTTTTCTAGCTTGTACTACTAATTTGTTGAAATGACACTTATGACCGAGACAATTTTAACTTGGTAGAGTGATATTTGTTGCATCTTTCATATGGTGTCTAGATTTCATTGCTTCTAATTTGTTGAAATGCCTTCTCCTTAGGTTACACATCATAAGTTGTGAATATGCAATGGCACTAATGATGAGAGACCTCTAACTTGGTAGTGTGATGTTGTTTGCATCTTGCATATGATTTATTTCTTGTACTGCTTCACATTTGTTTCAACGCCATTTATGATGAGACACTGTTAACTTGGCAGAGCGATATTTGTAGCATCTTTCATATGGTGTCTAGCTTCCATTGCATTGCTTCTAATTTGGTGAAATGTCTTCTGCTTAGTTTACACATCATAGTTCTGGTTATCTCTTCCATCCTATTTTTCTTACATATTACATCCTCCTATCATGTGGTTTTCTAACATCAAAGTTTAGTTCATCTGCATCATGCATCATTTTGTTCTGAAGAACTAAATTGTTATTCATTTTTCTTGTCGGCTTGACTAAACATGGCACAGAGAAAGAGGAAGAAACACAGAATGGCAGGGAATGAGAAGCGGATGAATCCTGCAGATTCTGCTGGTACTGATGGTGCAATAGAAGGTCAAAGTCCAGCGGAAAATTCTACAAACAGGGTATCCCATGCTACATGAGCTGCAAAAAAGCCAAACAGAAACAAATATCTGCCACCAAACAAGCAGAGATAGCCCTAGTTCTTGCAACACCTTCCACAAGATTACCGGTGCACGAGTTACTCATCGCCAATCGAGCTAGCAAGACGTTCCCAAGCTCCCTTGCCACCTGACACTACTTCCCAAGCACTCTTGACACAAGACGAGTTGGCAAGATCAGATGAACCTTGTGAGCTTCAACAGCAAGAAGGTAGTTCCTGGAGTCAAGTTACAGTTGCATGCTTCTTTATATGTAGTCTCACAGTTTGATGTACACTAACAGTTCCTATGTTCGTTGTTGGACTAGCACCTAGGCGTAGTGGCGGAGCCAAGGGAGGGCGAGCAGGGGCCAGCCCCCCCCCCCAAGGTTTGCGTTGTACTTTGCCTAAGGAATACTTGGCCCTCCTATACGATGCGCTCCAGGCTTGAAGCCCACACACCCAGCTATAGATTAATTTGGTCAAAAGTAGTACACACTGCAGCCCATTACTAGTTGGTCAAAACGGCCTGTTTAGTGTAAGGAATCCCCATCGTCTATCCATTGTATCAGCGCCGGTGCGACGCATGACCCTCGCTGCGTGCCTGCCTCAGTCTCACGGTAGTTATAGGAGAAGAGCTGGGTGCACAAGGCACTGCATAACCGATCCTGATCGACGGCGACGGCCGAAGGAGGCAGGTTCCGTCCGCCTCCGGCGACCTTGGTGATGCTCAGGAAAATCCTACGGTCAGTCTCTCCTTTGTTGATTTATATCATACGCGTTACTGGTCTATGTCAGGCAGCAGCAATTTCATGACTTAGATTAAATTAGTTAGGTCAGTGATTTCTTCTTCTATCATGGCATACCGGTATTGCAAATAAGTCATGATGCATTGGTTATATAATTTAGATTTAATTTTTCCTAAATTGTTTTTGTATTTGTGTAGTCATGAAGACGAAAAAAGTATATTATTTGTCTGTAAGTAACACATTTGATTTTCTGGGTAGTCAAGAACCCGATTTTAAAAAAATGCAAATGTAACATATTTGCATTGCCCCGCTGATTGTAAGATACTCCCTCCATTCCACAATGGAGTATACCAAAAGCATTTAATACATATACGATGTTGATTATTTTTTCGGGTTATCGTCTCTTGCCCCCCCCCCCATGCTCAAATCCTGGCTCTGCCCCTGCCTAGGCGCAAGAGGAAACAAATGTCAGGGACAATGCTCGATAGGTTAACTAAATCTAGAGGAGGAAGAATGGAAATCCATTTTGAGGTAGGTTTAAAAAGGCCACGTGATGCTACAGAGTCAGCCAAGTTAGTATCAGAGGCAGCGGTTGCTGATACGTCTCCAACGTATCTATAATTTTTGATTGCTCCATGCTACTTTATCTACTGTTTTAGGCAATATTGGGCTTTATTATTCACTTTTATATTATTTTTGGGACTAACCTATTAACCGGAGGCCCAACCCAGATTTGCTGTGTTAGGCCTATTTCAGTGTTTCGAGGAAAGGAATATCAGACGGAGTCAAAACGGAACGAAATCAACTGGAGAAGTTAATTTTGGAAGGAAACCAATCTGTTGGGCTTGGAGTGCACGTCAGGGGATTCCCGGGCTGCCCACGAGGGTGGGGGGCGCGCCCCCTGGGCACGCCCTTCTACCTCGTGAGCACCCCGGAGGTCCACCGACGTACCCCCTGGACCCATATATACCTACGTCCCCTAAAACTTCCAGAACAGAAGATAGATCGGGAGTTCCGCCGCTGCAAGCCTCTGTAGCCACCAAAAACCAATCGAGACCCTGTTCCGGCACCCTGCTGGAGGGGGATCCCATCACCGGTGGCCATCTTCATCATCCCGGCGCTATCCATGAAGAGGAGGGAGTAGTTCACCCTTGGGGCTGAGGTATGTACCAGTAGCTATGTGTTTGATCTCTCTCTCTCTCTCTCGTGTTCTTGAGGTGATACGATCTTGATGTATCCCGAGCTTTGCTATTGTAGTTGGATCTTATGATGTTTCTCCCCCTCTACTCTCTTGTGATGAATTGAGTTTCCCCTTTAAAGTTATCTTATCGGATTGAGTCTTTTATGAGAACACTTGATGTATGTCTTGCCGTGATTATCTGTGGTGACAATGGGATATCATGTGCCACTTGATGTATGTTTTGGTGATCAACTTGCGGGTTTCGTGACATTGGGAACCTATGCATAGGGGTTGGCACACGTTCTTGACTCTCCGGTAGAAACTTTGGGGCACTCTTTGAAGTACTTTTATGTTGGTTGGATGAATCTGAGATTGTGTGATGCATATCGTATAATCATGCCCACGGATACTTGAGGTGACAATGGAGTATCTAGGTGACATTAGGGTTTTGGTTGATTTGTATCTCAAGGTGTTCTTCTAGTACGAACTCTTTTATAGATCGATCCGAAAGAATAGCTTTGTGGTGGTTTGGTACCCGACCATAATCTCTACGTTTGTTCTCCGCTATTAGTGGATTTGGAGTGACTCTTTGTTGCATGTTGAGGGCTTGTCATATTATCTATCTATGTTATTATTGTTGAGAAAACTTGCACTAGTGAAATTATGAACCCTAGGCCATGTTTCCTATCATTGCAATACCGTTTACGCTCACGTTTATCACTTGTTACCTTGCTGTTTTTATTATTTCAGATTACAAAAACCTTTATATACCATCCATATTGCACTTGTATCACCATCTCTTCGCCGAACTAGTGCACCTATACAATTTACCTTTGTATTGGGTGTGTTGGGGACACAAGAGACTTTTTGTTATTTGGTTGCAGGGTTGCTTGAGAGAGACCATCTTCATCCTACGCCTCCTATGGATTTACCTTAGGTCATCCACTCGAGGGAAATTTGCTACTGTCCTACAAACCTATGCACTTGCAGGCCCAACAACGTCTACAAGAAGAAGGTTGTGTAGTAGACATCAAGCTCTTTTCTGGCGCCGTTGCCGGGGAGGTGAGTGCTTGAAGGTATATCTTTAGATCTTGCAATCGAATCTTTTTGTTTCTTGTTTTAGCACTAGTTAGTCTATAAAATAAAATTACAAAAAAATGGAATTGAGTTTGTCTCATACGCTTCACCTTTTTAATATCTTTCGTGAGTATGATGGGAAGGAAAATTGTGCTCAAGTACTAGAAGAAGAAATCTATAGAATGTTTGGCACTAAATCTTTGAATGATGAGCATGATTGCAATGTTGTTAGTATGAATTCCTTGAATATCCATGATGCTAATGATATGCAAAGCCACAAGCTTGGGGAAGCTATGTTGGGGAAGCCCCAAGCTTTGATGAGCAAATTTACTATGATGAAAGCATGCCTCCTATCTATGATGATTATTGTGATGATACGTATGCCATAAAGAAGAATTTTGCTTATATGGAGAGTAGTAAATTTTCTATGCTTGTAGGTCATGAAAAGAATGCTTTAGGTGCTGGTTATATTGTTTAATTCATTCATGATGCTACTGAAAATTATTATGAGGGAGGAATATATGCTTGTAGGAATTGCAATAATATCAAGTTTCCTCTCTATGTGCTTAAAATCTTGAAGCTATGCTTGTTTTACCTTCCTATGCTTGTTGATTATTGTTCCCATAAGTTGTTTGCTCACAAAATCCCTATGCATAGGAAGTGGGTTAGACTTAAATGTGCTAGTCATATGCTTCATGATGCTCCCGTTATGTTTCAATTCTTATCTTTTATGTGAGCATCATTGTCATCATCATGCCTAGCTAAAAAGGCATTAAAGAAAAGCGCTTGTTAGGACACAACCCAATATTTATCCTTACTGTTTTTGTGTGTCCACATGATTATGCTACTGTAGTAATCATGTTTTATAGATTTTGTTTCAATAAAGTGCCAAGTAAGACCTTTAGGACAGCCTACGGTGATAGTTGTGTTGATCCTGCTGAAAATCCGAAACCTTTTCACCCGGTAAATTAGTTTTGATAATTCACAGAAACGTGCTTCTGATCTGATACTTTTTTCTCTGGATTTTTACACGAATTTCTTAGGACTTCCTAATTTGGTAAGATTGTTGTACTTCCAGAAGTATACGTTTGATACAGATTCCTACAGACTGTTCTGTTTTTGACTGATTTTGTTTTCTATGTGTTGTTTGCTTATTTTGATGAATCTATGAGTAGTATCGGAGGGTATGAACCATAGATAAGTTGGAATACAGTAGATATTATACCAATATGAATTTAGAATGATTTAATTATAGTACCAATGTGGTGGTTCTGTTTTCTTTCACTAACGGAGCTTATAAGATTTCCTGTTGAGTTTTGTGTTGTGAAGTTTTCAAGTTTTGGGTAAAGATTCGATGGACTATGGAATAAGGAGTGGCAAGAGCCTAAGCTTGGGTATGCCCAAGGCACCCCAAGGATATATTCAAGGACAACCAAGAGCCTAAGCTTGGGGATGCCCCGGAAGGCATCCCCTCTTTCGTCTTCGTTCATCGGTAACTTTACTTGGAGCTATATTTTTAATCACCACATGATATGTGTTTTGCTTGGAGCGTCATTTTATTTTGCTAGTATATGATTGATGTTATTTAGTATAATGTTTTGCATCTTTAGTTTCAATAAAGAAGTCAAGGATAGCCTTTGCCATGCTTATTTTGCTAGTATACCTGTTGCTGTTTGAAAAACAGAAAGTTTACCGCTGTTGAAAAAATTCCCTAGAAAAGTCAGAGAGTGGTATAATGATGAAACCTTTTGCATAATGAGATCTTATAAATTTATTACAGTGGGAATTTTAGTTCATAATTTTTTGATACTCTTGCATTCTTTACAGACTGTACTGTTTTGGCAGATTGCTGTTATGTTTGCATTGTTTGCATATGTTTGCTTGTTTAATGATTCTATTTGAAGGTAGGAGTATTAAATATGCAGAGGCATTTAGTATGCAATGTTGAATAATAATTTTAGTGATTTGTTACAGTAGAAAATGATAAGGTTTTGCATTGGTTTATACTAACCTATCTCACGAGTTCTTGTTGAGTTTGTTGTGAATGAAGCTTTTGATAAAAAGAGAAACCATGATATGAGAGGAATTAAGGAGACACAAAAGCTCAAGCTTGGGGATGCCCAAGGCACCCCAAGATAATATTTCAAGAAGTCTCAAGCATCTAAGCTTGGGGATGCCCCGGTAGGCATCCCACCTTTCTTCTTCAACAACTATCGGTTAGTATCGGTTGAGCTTAAGTTTTTGCTTCTTCACATGAGTTGTGCTATCCTTGCAATGTAGTTTTCTTTAGCTTTGCTTGCTGTTTGAATAAAGTATCAAGATCTGAAATTATTAAATGTTAGAGAGTCTTTGCATAGTTACATAATTATTTAGCTACTCATCGATCTTCACTTATATCTTTCGGAGTAGTTTGTTGTTGCTCTAGTGCTTCACTTATATCTTTTAGAGCATGGTGGTAGTTTTATTTTGGAGAAATAGTTGAACTCTCATACTTCACTTAGATTATTTTGAGAGTCGTTACTAGCATGGTAATTTGCTTAATGATAATATACTTGGTATTCAAGATATGTGAAGCTTTCTTTTGAGTGAATTGAATACTAAGATAAGTTTGATGCTTGATAATTGTTTTGAGATATGAAGATGGTGATATTAGAGTCATGCTAGTTAAGTAGTTGTGAATTCAAAGAATACTTGTGTTGAAGTTTGTGATTCCCGTAGCATGCACGTATGGTGAACCGTTATGTGATGAACTCGGAGCATGATTTATTTATTGATTGTCTTCCTTATGAGTGGCGGTCGGGGACGAGCGATGGTCTTTTCTTACCAATCTATCCCCCTAGGAGCATGCGCGTAATACTTTGCTTTGATAACTTCTAGATTTTTGCAATAAGTATATGAGTTCTTTATGACTAATGTTGAGTCCATGGATTATACGCACTTTTTCCCATCCTTCCACCTTTGCTAGCCTCTCTAATACCGCACACTTTTTGCCGGTATCATACACCCACCATATACCTTCCTCAAAACAGCCACCATACCTACCTATTATGGCATTTCCATAGCCATTCCGAGATATATTGCCATGCAACCTTCCACTATTTCGTTTATTATGACATGCTCCATCATTGTCATATTGCTAGCATGATCATGTAGTTGACATTGTATTTGTGGCAAAGCCACCGTTCATAATTCTTTCATACATGTCACTCATGATTCATTGCATATCCCGGTACACCACCGGAGGCATTCATATAGAGTCATACTTTGTTCTAAGTATCGAGTTGTAATTGTTGAGTTGTAAGAAAAATAAAAGTGTGATGATCATCATTATTAGAGCATTGTCCCAAGTGAGGAAAGAATAATGGAGACTATGATTCCCCCATAAGTTGGGATGAGACTCCGGACTTTACAAAAAAAAGAGGCCATAAAAAAAGAGAAGAGAAACGCCCAAATAAAAAAATGAGAGAAAAAGAGAGAAGGGACAATGCTACTATCCTTTTAACACACTTGTGCTTCAAAGTAGCACCAAGATCTTCATGATAGAGAGTCTCTCATTTTGTCACTTTCATATACTAGTGGGAATTTTTTATTATAGAACTTGGCTTGTATATTCCAATGATGGGCTTCCTCAAAATGCCCTAGGTCTTCGTGAGCAAGCAAGTTGATGCACACCCACTTAGTTTCTTTTATAGAGCTTTCATATACTTATAGCTCTAGTGCATCCGTTGCATGGCAATCCCTACTCACTCACATTGATATCTATCGATGGGCATCTCCATAGCCCGTTGATACGCCTAGTTGATGTGGGACTATCTTCCCTCTTTTTGTCTTCTCCACAATCACCCTTATATTCCACCTATAGTGCTATATCCATGGCTCACGCTCATGTATTGCATGAAGATTGAAAAAGTTTTGAGAATGTCATAAGTATGAAACAATTGCTTGGCTTGTCATCGGGGTTGTGCATGATTTAAATATTTTGTGTGGGGAAGATGGAGCATAGCCAGACTATATGAATTTGTAGGGATAACTTTCTTTTGCCATGTTATTTTTGAGAAGACATGATTGCTTTGATTAGTATGCTTGAAGTATTATTATTTTTGTGTCAATATGAACTTTTGTCTTGAAACTTTCGGATCTGAATATTCATATCACAAGTAAGAAAAATTACATTGAAATTATGCCAAAGTATCACTCCGCATCAAAAATTCTTTTTTATCATTTACCGACTCGAGGACGAGCAGGAATTAAGCTTGGGGATGCTTGATACATCTCCAACGTATCTATAATTTTTGATTGCTCCATGCTACTTTATCTACTGTTTTAGGCAATATTGGGCTTTATTATTCACTATTATATTATTTTTGGTACTAACCTATTAACCGGAGGCCCAACCCAGATTTGTTGTTTTATGCCTATTTCAGTGTTTCGAGGAAAAGGAATATCAGACGGAGTCAAAACGGAACGAAATCAACTGGAGAAGTTAATTTTGGAAGGAAACCAATCTGTTGGGCTTGGAGTGCACGTCAGGATTCTGGGCTGCCCATTTAGGTGGGGGTGCACCGGTGCACCCCTACCGTGAGCACCTCGGAGGTCCACCGACGCACCCCTTGACCCATATATACCTACGTGCCTAAAACTTCCGAGCAGTAAGATAGATCGGGAGTTCCGCCGCCGCAAGCCTCTGTAGCCACCAAAAACCAATTGGGACCCTGTTCCGGCACCCTGCCGGAGGGGGATCCCATCACTGGTGGCCATCTTCATCATCCCGGCGCTATCCATGACGAGGGAGTAGTTCACCCTTGGGGCTGAGGGTATGTACCAGTAGCTATGTGTTTGATCTCTCTCTCTCTCTCTCTCGTGTTCTTGAGGTGATACGATCTTGATGTATCCCGAGCTTTGCTATTGTAGTTGGATCTTATGATGTTTCTCCCCCTCTACTCTCTTGTGATGAATTGAGTTTCCCCTTTGAAGTTATCTTATCAGATTGAGTCTTTTATGAGAACACTTGATGTATGTCTTGCCGTGATTATCTGTGGTGACAATGGGATATCATGTGCCACTTGATGTATGTTTTGGTGATCGACTTGCGGGTTTCGTGACATTGGGAACCTATGCATAGGGGCTGGCGCACGTTCTTGACTCCCCGGTAGAAACTTTGGGGCACTCTTTGAAGTACTTTTATGTTGGTTGGATGAATCTGAGATTGTGTGATGCATATCGTATAATCATGCCCACGGATACTTGAGGTGACAATGGAGTATCTAGGTGACATTAGGGTTTTGGTTGATTTGTATCTTAAGGTGTTATTCTAGTACGAACTCTTTTATAGATCGATCCGAAAGAATAGCTTTGTGGTGGTTTCGTACCCGACCATAATCTCTACGTTTGTTCTCCGCTATTAGTGGCTTTGGAGTGACTCTTTGTTGCATGTTGAGGGCTTGTCATATTATCTATCTATGTTATTATTTTTGAGAGAACTTGCACTAGTTAAAGTATGAACCCTAGGCCTTGTTTCCTATCATTGCAATACCATTTATGCTCACGTTTATCACTTGTTACCTTGTTGTTTTTATTATTTCAGATTACAAAAACCTATATCTACCATCCATATTGCACTTGTATCACCATCTCTTCGCCGAACTAGTGCACCTATACAATTTACCATTGTATTGGGTGTGTTGGGGACACAAGAGACTCTTTGTTATTTGGTTGCAGGGTTGTTTGAGAGAGACCATCTTCATCCTACGCCTCCCACAGATTGATAAACCTTAGGTCATCCAATTGAGGGAAATTTGCTACTGTCCTACAAACTTGTGCACTTGCAGGCCCAACAACGTCTACAAGAAGAAGGTTGTGTAGTAGACATCAGTTGTTGTTAGGTGTCATGTACGTATCCTCCCAACATGGATTCAGTACAGGAATGACAAAGATGAAGCCCAGTTCAACACCTTCCTCGACCATTTATCTATAAGTATGGTTATGTATGGAAACTAGTAATATCGTCTTGCTCTGTGCCATACTTTCTAGGTTGCTGATAATGAGACTCCCATAATTTTCAACTGATGAGGTTCAAGTTGGATAGCCAAGATGATGCAACCACACAAGCTTGCACCCATGTTTTCAAGCCTGCTCTGCGACAATATCGGTATAACTTGAAGAAAACTCACTTTGAAGGCAAGGCTAACAATGAACTTTCCCAAACATCTCCAATGGAAAATATATCGGATGAAGACTGGAGGGGCCTCGTTAAACACTGGTCTGATCCGAAGTATCAGGTACATTATATATATGTGATCAGATCACATGTTGAAGTCCTATTTACGCATGTGCCACACAAATCTATCTTCTTGTAGGTGAACTGTTCAAAGAACAAGGCCAACTGCATTTAAAGTGAAATTCCAATGCATTTACGTGATCTCGTAGCTATATTGCACAATCGCGAGGCTCTTGTAGTTAGTCATTGTTTCACTCTTTTCGCTGTACCATATTATCAGATCTATATTGACTTGTTCCAAATGCAGAGGAAAGCCCGCAAGGACCAAAAAGTACTTGAACCAAATCCTGTGGAAATCTTCAAGGACTGTCACACCAGCAAGAAGAAGGGCATGACTACGCCAGTCAAAGCCGTTGTTGTAAGTCCTCAATCCTCATGCCTTTTAACTACTACTTAATCTGACTTGTGCCTTGAACTGCATGGTTTGCAGCCAATGTCTATTACTCTTTTCAATTTTATACACAATTGTCTTAGCATATCATTGCACCTTACAAGGTTTAAAAGAGAGGAGTGGTGTTCCTTTGATCTTAACCCATAATCTAGTTCTTTGCTGGACTTGCCCACACAACGTTACAATTGCCTATTTGTCTATTCTCAGTTGTTTTGTGATATGAAAGATGTCATACTATGCTTACCGTATTATAAACTTCGTCTCTTTATCCTTAGCCCTCAATACAATGTGAAGAAATAGACCATACATTAGCGATGGTACATGGTCATATGTTTGGAACCTGGTTTTATTATGTACTTTGCAATAAAATATAACTAATATTTTACATGGGTTCACTAGAATAAGTTTTGTATATAGACCAAAGCTATTTTGTTTGGTTTTGCTGCCCCCTTAATATCTTCTGTTCTGGTACTACTAATGTAAAAACTCAACTTTTCAGCGCGCTATGGAAAAAATGGTGGTACCGCCACCTTCTTGAGGTGGCGAGGCAACTATAACCGCAATGTCAGCTCTTGCTGCAGTGGGTCAGTACCTGTCCACTAACAGTGCCAAAAGCACGTTCCTGCGTAATACTGGGTTGGTTGTTAAGGCAATCTCGTCCAAACTGCCTCATGATCAAGATATGCAAGCTCAAAGCAATGTTATATCTGCGCTCCAGACACAAGTCCATTCCCTAACAGAGACCCTTTGTGAAACAAGGAGAGACATTGTTCGATGTCGTCATGATATGCATGGTTTTGAAACCAGACTATCAGACATTTGCTATGTTGTTCAGGAGCCTAGGAGAAATGAAGGCAAGGGTTATTGTGCTCCATCGGACAATACAACACGAAAACGTAACAATCAGGTCAAATGAACTAAGCTTCTGAACTTCTGGTAGTGCACTTATCTGCTAGACAGTTAAGTTTTATGCCAACCTTCCTTTTGTTATATAGTTGTAATTTGTTTTGGTGTGATACAAAACTTGTTCTTAACGTGCAGCCACCGGCTGAAGAAAACAGCAAGCCATTTTTGTATAGTGTAGGGTGTTCCCTATATTTGCACTGGTGGCGATCTTTGATGCCGAGTGGATGTAATTTGTGCAATCGCCTTGATAGCCTAGTGTTAGTTTCGGCCTTATTTATTTCCTAGTCTTCTTTTTCCCTAGTTTGCTAGTGGCTGCAACAACCATGGGCCATATACATGCCGTAGGATCCATGGGTCTCCTACGGGCCGTCGATAAATGGGCCTCCAACAGGGTCGTAGAATCGGTGGGCCTTGGGCCGTCGGACAAATGGGTTTACACGGGCCGTAAACGGGCGTAATTGGTATCGGCCCAGCACGATAGTGGGCCGTTAACAGGCCGGAGGATAGCAAAGGCTTAATTCGGTCATAGGCATAACGGGTCGTTAATGGACCAGAATATAGGACGGGCTGGAAAGGGCGCAACGGGTTAACAGGACAGAAACGGGCCGACTCTTGCCATGGGCCGAATTTGGCCCATTAGGGGAACATGCCAGTAATGGGCCGGAAGTAATCGAGGGCCGGAAAGAAGCCCAAGAACATATGGCCCGTCAATAGGCCGAAAGCTAACACGGGCTGGAAACGGTCCATGTGAATCACAGGCTGGAAACGGCCCATGTGAATCACGGGCCGTTAACGGGTACAAAGAAAATTACTGTTCATTATGGGCTAGAGTCATCGTGAGCCTCCAAAGGGCCTAAAGATACGAAGGCCTCATATGGGCCGAAAGTGAAATGGGCTTGTGTTATATTCGATGGCCCACATGACATTGTTGGGCCGATTTCCATTAGGGCCTAACGGGCCGTGAGTTACCGGGCCGTAAAATGGGCTATTTGCGAAGAGACCGTTAACAGGCTTTTCATGGGCCAGCCTGTTAACTTTTGACCAAGTCAAACGGACCGTCTTTGTAAGCTAAATGGTCCAGTGGTGGGCCGTGGCACGTGTCGACATATCATAGGCGCCTGTCTGACCCACTAACGAGCTGACACGTGTTTCGTCCGGCCAATAAGAATTTTACACGTGGAAATTTCCCATTGGTCGGGGCTGTTAACGGGTTATCGGATCCAAAACTCGACCCGATAGCTTAACGGCGTTCCGTTACAGTGGATGCCACATGTCGGTCACCCTTGACGAAAGCACTTATGTGACGCGTGATTTATCGTCATGGAAGTGGACACTTCCGTGATGATAATTTTGGTAATGTCATGGAACACATCTACGACAGCACAGGTATGACTATCTTGATTCTGTCATAAAATTGTCATGGATGTACATGCATGACAAAAAACATGACCTACTGTGACAAACACGTATCATCACGGAAGTGTTTTTTTTAGTGGGTGCCCCCCTCCACAGATTTCTACCTCGGTCATATCGTTGTAGTGCTTAGGCGAAGCCTTGCGTCGGTAACTTCATCAACACCGTCATCACGCCGTTGTGCTAACGAAACTCTCCCTCGACATCAGCTGGATATAGAGTTCGTGGTACGTTATCGAGATGAACGTGTGGAGATCACGGAGGTGTCGTACGTTCGGTGCTAAGATCGATCGGATCGCGAAGACGTACGACTACATCAACCGCATTGTCATAACGCTTCCGCTTTCGATCTACGAGGGTATGTAGACAACACTCCCCCCTCTTGTTGCTATGCATCACCTAGATAGATCTTGCGTGATCGTAGGAGATTTTTGGAATTACCGCGTTCCCCAACAGTGGCATCAGAGCCAGGTCTATGGGTAGATGTTATATGCACGAGTAGAACAGAAAGAGTTGTGGGCGATAATAGTCATACTGCTTACTAGCAACGTCTTACTTTGATTCTACTATATTGTTGGATGAAGCGGCCCGGACCGACATTACATGACCACGTTCATGAGACTGGTTCTACTGACGTGCTTCGTAGACAGGTGGCTAGCAGGTGTCAGTTTCTCCAACTTTAGTTGAATCGAGTTTGACTAAAAATCACACTTGACGAAAAATCCTTGTGGTTTTGATGCGTAGGTAAGTATAGTTCTTGCTAAAAGCCCGTAGCATCCACGTAAAACTTGCAACAACAAAGTAGAGGACGTCTAACTTGTTTTTCCAGGGCTTGTTGTGATGTGATATGGTCAAGACGTGATGAGGTATAAATTGTTGTATGAGATGATCATGTTTTGTTAAATTTATCGGCAACTGGCAGTAGCCTTATGGTTGTCTCTTTATTGCATAAGATGCAAGCACCATATAATTGCTTTACTTTATCGCTATGCGATAGCAATAGTTGCAAAAGCAATAGTTGGCGAGACTACCATGTGATGACACGTTAATAGAGATCAATATGATGGAGATCATGGTGTCATGCCGGTAAAGATGGAGATCATAACGGTACTTTGGAGATGGAGATCAAAGGCACAAGATGATGATGGCCATATCATGTCACATATTTTGATTGCATGTGATGTTTATCTTTTATGCATCTTATTTTGCTTAGTACGACGGTAGCATTATAAGATGATCCCTTACTAAAATTTCAAGGCATAAATGTTCTCCCTGAGTATGCACCGTTGCGACAGTTCTTCATGTTGAGGCACCACATGATGATCGGGTGTGATAAGCTCTACGTTCACATACAACGGGTGCAAGCCAGTTTTGCACACACAGAATACTCGGGTTAAACTTGACGAGCCTAGCATATGCAGATATGGCCTCAGAACACTGGAGACCGAAAGGTCGAGCGTGAATCATATAGAAGATATGATCAACATAGTGATGTTCACCATTGAAAAGTACTCCATCTCACGTGATGATCGGACATGGTTTAGTTGATTTGGATCACGTGATCATTTACATGACTCGAGGGATGTCTATCTAAGTGGGAGTTCTTAAGTAATATGATTAATTGAACTTTAGTTTATCATGAACTTAGTCCTGATAGTATTTGCATATCTATGTTGTAGATCAATAGCTTGCGATGTAGCTTCCCGTTTATTTTTGATATGTTCCTAGAGAAAAATAAGTTGAAAGATGCTAGTAGCAATGATGCAGACTTGCTAGCTCCGTGATTTGAGGATTATCCTCATTGCTGCATAGAAGTATTATATCCTTGATGCACCGCTAGGTGACGAACCTATTGCAGGAGCAGATGCAGACGTTATGAACGTTTGACAAAGCTCGGTATGATGACTACTTGATAGTTTAGTGCACCATGCTTTACGTCTTAGAACCGGGATTTCAAAAACGTTTTGACCACCACAGAGCATATAAGACGTTCCAAGAGTTGAAATTGGTATTTCATACTCATGCCTGTGTTGGGAGGTATGAGACCTCTGACAGTACTTTTCCTACAAGATGGAGGAGAATAGCTCAACCAGTGAGCATGTGCTCAGAATGTCTGAGTACAATAATCGCTTGAATCAAGTGGGAGTTAATCTTCCAGATAAGATAGTGATTGACAAAAGTTCTCTAGTCACCATCACCAAGTTACTAGAACTTCTTGATCAACTATAATATGTAAGGGATGACGAAAATGATTCCCGAGCTCTTCACGATGCTGAAATCGGCGAAGGTAGAAATCAAGAAAAAGCATCAAGGGTTGATGGTTGACAAGACCACTAGTTTCAAGTAAAAGGGCAAAGGAAAAGAAAGGGAACTTCAAGAAGAATGGCAAGCAAAGTTGCCACTCCCATGACGAAACCCAAAGCTAGACCCAAGCCTGAAACTGAGTGCTTCTACTGCAAAGGAAATGGTCGCTGGAAGTGGAGCTACCCTAGATACTTGGTGGATAAGAAGGATGGCAAAGTGAACAAAGCTATATTGATATACATGTTATTGATGTGTACTTTACTAGTGTTTATAACAACACCTCGGAATTTGATACTGGTTCAATTGCTAAGAGTAGTAACACAAAAACAGGAGTTGCAAGATAAACAGAGACTAGTTAAGGACGAGGTGACAATGTGTATTGGAAATGATTCCAAGGTTGATAAGATCACCATCACACACTCCTTTTACCTTTGGGATTAGTGTTGAACCTAAAATAAATGTTATTTGGTGTTTGCGTTGAGCATGAATATGAGTGGATCATGTTTATTGCAATACAGTTATTCTTTTAAGTCAAATAATAATTGTTGTTCTGTTTACATGAATAAAATCTTCTATGGTCATACACTTAAATGGTTTATTGAATCTCGACCGTAGTGATACACATATTCATAATATTGAAGCCAAAAGATGCAAGGTTAATAATGATAGTGCAAGTTATTTGTGTCACTGCCGTTTGGGTCATATTGGTTTAAAGCACATGAAGAAACTCCATGCTGATGGGCTTTTGGAATCACTTGATTATGAATCATTTGATGCTTAGGAACCATGCCTCATGGGCAAGATGACTAAGACTCCGTTCTTCGGAACAATGGAGTGAGCAATTGACTTATTGGAAATAATACATACCGATGTATACGGTCCAATGAGTGTTGAGGCTCGTGGCAGGTATCGTTATTTTCTGACCTTCACAGATGATTTGAGCAGATATGAGTATATCTACTTAAAGAAACATAAGTCTGAAACATTTGAAAAGTTCAAAGAATTTCAGAGTGAAGTGGAAAATCATCGTGACAAGAAAATAAAGTTTCTACGATCTGATCGCGGAGGCAAATATTTGAGTTACGAGTTTGGTCTTCATTTGAAATAATGTGGAATAGTTTCTCAACTCACGCCACCTGGAACACCACAGCCTATGGTGTGTCCGAACATCGTAACCATACTTTATTAGATACGGTGCGATCTATGATGTCTCTTACCGATTTTCCACTATCGTTTTGGGGTTATGCATTAGAGACAGTTGCATTCACTTTAAATAGGGCACCATATAAATCTGTTGAGACGACAGCGTATGAACTATGGTTTGGCAATAAACCTAAGCCTTCATTTCTTAAAGTTTGGGGCTGCGATACTTATGTGAATAAGCTTCAACCTGATAAGCTCGAACCCAAATCGGAGAAATGTGTCTTCATAGAATACCCAAAGGAAACTGTTGGGTACACCTTCTATCAAAGATCCGAAGGCAAGATATTCGTTGCTAAGAATGGATCCTTTCTAGAGAAGGAGTTTCTCTCGAAAGAAGTGAGTGGGAGGAAAGTAAAACTTGATGAGGTAATTGTACCTTCTCTCGAGTTGGAAAGTAGTTCATCCCAGAGTTCAGTTCCAGTGATGCCTACACCAATTAGTGAGGAAGCTAATGATAATGATCATGAAACTTCAGATCAAATTACTACTGAACCTTGTAGGTCAACCAGAGTAAGATCCGCACCAGAGTGGTATGGTAATCCTGTTCTGGAGGTCATGTTACTTGACCATGACGAACCTACGAACTATGAGGAAGCGAAGATGAGCCCAGATTCCGCGAAATGGCTTGAGGCCATGAAATCTGAGATGAGATCCATGTATGAGAACAAAGTGTGGACTTTGGTTGACTTGCCCGATGATTGGCAAGCCATAGAGAAAAATTGGATTTTCAAGAGAAAAACGGACGCTGGTAGTAGTGTTACTATATACAAAGCTCGAATTGTCGCAAAAATGTTTTTGACAAGTTCAAGGTGTTGACTACAATGAGATTTTATCACTTGTATCGATGCTTAAAAGTCTGTCGGAATCATGTTAGCAATTGCCGCATTTTATGAAACCTGGCAAATGGATATCGAAACTACATTCCTTAATGGATTTATTAAAGAAGAGTTGTATATGATGCAACCAGAAGGTTTTGTCAATCCTAAACGTGCTAACAAAATGAGCAAGCTCCAGCGATCCATCAATGGACTGGTGCAAGCATCTCGGAGTTGGAATATACGCCTTGATGAGTTGATCAAAGCATATAGTTTTGTACATACTTGCGATGAAGCTTGTATTTACAAGAAAGTGAGTGGGAGCACTACAACCTTTCTGATAAGTATATGTGAATGACACATTGTTGATCGAAAATGATGTAGAATTTTTTGGAAAGCATAAAGGAGAGTTTGAAAGGAGTTTTTCAAAGAAAGACCTTGGTAAAGCTGCTTACATATTGAGCATCAAGATCTATAGAGATAGATCAAGACGCTTGATAAGTTTTTTCAATGAGTACATACCTTGACAAGATTTTGAAGTAGTTCAAAATGGAACAGTCAAAGAAGGAGTTCTTGCCTGTGTTGCAAGGTGTGAAGTTGAGTAAAGAATCAAAACCTGACCACGAAAGAAAATAGAAAGAGAATGAAAAGTCATTCCCTATGTCTCAGTCATAGGTTCTATAAAGTATGCTATGCTGTGTACCAGATCTATTGCGTACCTCACCATGAGTTTGGCACTGGTGCACGTCGGTCCTAAACAAACGGTTTATAACCCCTTTCCGCGATGGTATTTGGAACCGTCGCCAAGTGAGTGTGGGCGATGGGGGGGGGTCCTTCCCACACGACCCAGAAACCATCGGGGATAGGGAGCCTTGATGCATACAGTTGTCCCTATATAACCGTTTCCAATATACCGAATATCCCAAATGCTTCATCCTTGCTACTCGTTTGTGCTCGCATTGCCATCACAGTCGGAGTTTTGTTGTTTTTCCCAAAACTAGGCAGATTCCAGGCACGAGAGTTTTCCAGGCAGATTCTAGGCACGAGAGTCTTACGATGCCTGGAACATCACAAACAGTTCATGATTATAAACCGTGTATGATGGGTAGACAATCACACACATTTAGTTTTCCTGCACCCTATGTGATAGTGTCTGACATCACACACGCTTTGCAAACAACCACTGTGTGCATGCTTGCACACGTTTCCTCTCTGTGAACCGTCTCGGATTATGGTGTATATCACAAACATTTGTCTTTTAGCAACCGTGTGTGTGCCGTAATGACCTGCACAACGTAATTTTGCCCTAATTGTACCTAATTTAAACTTGAAAGTAGGCTATAGCTTTATTCACATCCATCAGGTTCAAACAACCAATGCATTATTCGATTCACAGGTACATATGTTTAAGAATTACATAAGCACCAAACAAAGAATGATGTACCAGGGCTCTATACTTGTACTATTACAGATGGTAAAGAAAGAGGTGACAGACATTCAAGTTGCTGAACAAGGTGAAGCACAATGGTCCTATTGTGCTCTCCTGGATGCAGAAGGCATGCAGGACTCTATTCCAACCCCTTGCGATGGCTGGCCGCCAATCATGTATTTTGAGTGGTAATCTTGAGGAAACTGCTTCAGGATCCACTTCAAAAGAAAAAAGATTCAGATATTGTCATCTAACACAACTCATTACGGGCAGTAAAAAGAAGGCTACATGGTTCTTACTTACCATCCTGCAGTTCACTGTTGTCTTGCATAAAGTGTAAACAAATAGTTTGATTGACATCTTTTGACCCATTTTAATAACAATCTTTATCAGTTTCCTCACTTGATGCTGGTTCATGAATATCTCATTGCCCCATACGCAGAAAGGGTCGAAGTGTGGATCTTTGGGAATGATATATGTACCTAAGAGCACCAAGTTAATATTAGAAGCTAAACAACAATTGAAAAATGATGTAGTACAACACTCCATCCATCCCATTATATAAGATTTTATTACATGTATATCTAGACATCATCAGAACATTAAGGTAACACTCTTCCTTGTTGCTATGTAGCCTGGGATTGCATATTTAGTCATTCAGTACACTGCATGTTGCTAAACAACAATTGAAAAACGAAAAGGCATGTTAACTGCAATATCCTTAACAGCAACCAAATATCGTAATTCATAGTGGTATTGTTGAAACTGTTATTGATGAAATTGAACTACACGGCAAATAGTTGCACATATAGAGCATCACATTTTGAAGAACTGTAATAAATAAGTCATAAGGATATCTCTAGGCGATCCTTAAAAAGTTAAAGGACTAAAACCCTTAGTGGATATATATATATACTCCAGAAATTTTTGGCCTTTTCTAGTCGATCCCTTAAACTTAAGGTTGTAAACTCCAATTTGATCAAGTTCAAAGCAGGTTCAACCGAAAGTAGCATGCATTCAAACATAAACATAGATAGTTTTGCATAACCGAACATAAAACATAAATTTAAACTAAGCTAAACTACTTTCAGTCAAAGTAGAGGTCGAGCCAATCCTTCCTCGTCATGTACAGTGTGTCGCGAGCCGGGTCCGGGCCAGTACAGTCGTCTGGGTCATTGGGGAAGGCACTCCTCCACTCGTAGATGTCGATCTCCTCGTCCTCGGGGCCCACCTCGACACCCTCCGCACCGCCGTCGCCACAGATTTCGACCTCATCATCAGAGGAGAGCGCGATAACATAACCGCCCTTGGTGCCACCATCCTCGCTGCCATCCTTGCCGCCTTTGACCTCGTCATCGGAGGAGAGCGCGATAACCTCCCCGCCCTCTGCGCTGGCAAAGATCGCCCGCTCCACCTCCACGAGCTCTGGGTGCTGCCGGCGGAGCTCTTGCATGTAGACCTCGTCGGCGGCCTCGGCCTTGAGGCGCTCCGACGCCTCGCGGTCCTCCCGCGCCATAGCCGAGCTCACCACCCTGGCTCCGGCGGAACGAGGTGGACCGGACATGTGCCAAAGGGGAAATTGAGCCTAGCCGCCGCGTCGTGGTAGCGAACCTACCAGCGGTCGTACTCCATGGCTGCAAGCTCGGCCGTATGGAAGCTACCGAACCACCGGCGGGTGTGGGTCTCTCGATCTGTAATCTCGGCGACCCACGTCCCCCACTGCCGTTGCCGGACCCCGAGGTAGGACTTCATTGGCTGCCGGGTCCAAGGGAGGACGGGGAAGTCCTCGAACCGGCGTAGGGGCGCGGCAGCGGGTGGATCGGGGGACCGGCGATGGCGGATCGGGCTCGCGGAGGACGACGGGGACACCTCGGTGGCCACCTCGCCGGTGTCGGGTGAAAAGGCCATGATAAACCTCTTTTTGGCCATTGGCTCCTCGAGCTCCCCGGCACATGGGCAGAGGTTGAGGATGAAGGCACCGACGATGGCGGCGACCTACCAATGGTTTTGAGGGTTGTGTGTGTCTGTGTGAGCGGAGGTTTTGGGGTGTGTGTGTGGAGGGGGGAGCAAGGTTGTGTTTGAGGAAATACTGTGGCAACTGAAAATTTTACTAGGCGGGAGTAACAAGGCAGGGCTACTGAAAATTTGGATCAAGGGACTGAAGCAGAGAGGGGGTAACAGACATCGCACACAGTCCGCACATACTAATCGTGTGCTATCAAACATTAAAACCTTCCAGGCAGTAGATATTTTCGAGATTGCGAGGGATGCAGAGGCGGGAGTTTTGGGGGAGTGAGCTAGTGTGCTTGACACGCCGGATATGGACTATAGCCAACAGACCTTCTCGCATAAGCCATAGGCGTACTATACACCGACGGTGCTCCAAGATATTTTGTACTACATCTCACACGGTTGGTGATAATAAACTATGTGGGATCTACTTGATTTCAATTACAAAATGGGGTCACAGCGGCAATGGACGCTGTTTGAATTGCTAGACCTTTTATCTGAAGTGAACATGCAACTATATGTGTGTCGTAAAAGAATTGGAATTATTCAGGGTTTGTTTGGACATTTTATACAATAAACTGGTTTTCTAGCCATTTCACGTGCACAATTCAAAATTAAACTACATGCACATGCTCCAGTGCATACAAATTGGTTGAAAAATCAAATATGTGTCCTTCAGTGCATGCTTAGGTCCCATGGAAGAAATGGGAATGAATTTTTCGGGGTTCGTTTGGCCTTTTTTTATACATGAACTGGGTTTTCTAGGCATTTTATGTGCACAATTCAAATTTGAACTACAAGCACATGCCGCAATGCACCAAAGTTGGTTGAAAAATCACATGTGTGTCCTTGGGTGAATTTCTAGGTACCATGCAAGAGATGGGAATGAATTTCAAACACCAGGGCACTGTTGATTGCCGGCAAAACGTTGAGATACGTGGTTTTTAAATTCTAGTAAATCCAAAACTCGTCTGAAATTCATGAAACTTGGCATGCTATGATGGAGCGGCATCATCATACCGTGGTGAAAATTTTGTCGCATTTGGGGCAGGTTAGGGTATAAGTTTCTCACAACCCAGAGCTTCTCACAACAAGCATGATGGTTTCAATAGGGAACGTATGACCTTTGGGGACGGGACGATATCCGTTGCCTCTTATTGCTTTCAAAAAAATTCTAGTGTCAACATAGAACAACAGGAGTGTTGTGTTTAATCTTGGATTTTTTGGGGTTCGTTTGGCCTTTTTTATACATTAACTGGGTTTTGTAGGCATTTTATGTGCATAATTTAAATTTGAACTACAAGCACATGCTTCAATGCACTAAAGTTGGTTCAAAAATCACATGTGTGTCCTTGGGTGAATTTCTAGGTCCCATGCAAGAGATTGGAATGAAATTCGAACACCAGGGCACTGTCGATTGCTGGCAAAGCGTTGAGATGCTTGGTTTTTAAAGTCTAGTAAATCCAAAACTTGGCTGAAATTCATGAAACTTGGCATGATATCATGGAGCGGCATCAACATGCCGTGGTAAAAAAATTGTCCCATTTGGGGCAGGTTCGGGTATATGCTTCTCACAAACCAGAGATTCTCACAACAAGCATGATGGTTTCGATAGGGAACGTCCCACCTTTGGGGATGAAATGATATCCATTGCCTCTTATTGCTTTCAAATTTTTTCTCGTGTCAACATAGAACAACAGGAGTGTTGTGTCAATTTTTGGGATTTTTTGGGGTTCATTTGGACATTTTTATGCATTAACTGAGTTTCCAATGCATTTATGTGCATAATTCAAACTTGAACTACATGCACATGCTCCAGTGCATATAAATTGGTTGAAAAATCAAATATGTGTCCTTGGGTGCATGCTTAGGTCCCATGCAAGAAATGGGAATGAATTTCAAACACCAGGGCACCGTTGATTGCCGGCAAAACATTGAGATGCCTGGTTTTTAAATTCTAGTAAATCCAAAACTCGTCTGAAATTCATGAAACTTGGCATGCTATCATGGAGCAGCATAAACATGTTGTGGTAAAAAAATTGTCCCATTTGGGGCAGGTTTGGGTATATGCTTCTCACAAACTAGAGCTTCTCACAACAAGCGTGATGGTTTCGGTAGGGAACGTACGTCCCACCTTTGGGGACGAAACGATATCCATTGCCTCTTATTGCTTTCAAAAAATCTCTCGTGTCAACATAGAACAACAGGAGTGTTGTGTCAATTTTTGGGATTTTTCGGGGTTCGTTTGGACATTTTTATGCATTAACTGAGTTTTCTAGGCATTTTATGTCCATAATTCAAAATTGAACTACATGCACATGCTCCAGTGCATATAAATTGGTTGAAAAATCACATGTGTGTCCTCGGGTGCATGCTTAGGTCCCATGCAAGAGACGGGAATGAATTTCAAACACCAGAGCACTGTTGATTGCCGGCAAAACATTGAGATACCTGGTTTTTAAAATCTGGTAAATCCAAAACTCATCTGAAACTCATGGAACTTGGCATGCTATCATGGAGTAGCATCAACATGCCATGGTGAAAATTTTGTCCTATTTGGGACGGGTTTGGGTATAAGCTTGTAACAAACCAGAGCTCCTCACAACAAGCATGATGGTTTCGATAGGGAACGTACCACCTTTGGGGACGGGATGATATCAGTTGCCTCTTATTGCTTTCAAAAAAATTCTAGTGTCAGCATAGAACAATAGGAGTGTTTAATCTTGGAATTTTTCAAGGTTCGTTTGGCCTTTTTATACATTAACTAGCTTTTGTAGGCATTTTATGTGCATATTTCAAATTTGAACTACAAGCACATGCTCCAATGCACCAAAGTTGGTTGAAAAATCACATGTGTGTCCTAGGGTTAATTTCTAGGTCCCATGCAAGAGATTGGAATGAAATTCAAACACCAGGGCACCGTTTATTGCCGGCAAAACGTTGAGATGCCTGGTTTTTAAATTCTAGTAAATCCATAACTCGTCTGAAATTCATGAAACTTGGCATGCTGTCATGGAGCGGCATCAACATGCCATGGTAAAATTTTTGTCCCATTTGGGGTAGGTTCGGGTGTAAGCTTCTCACAAACAGAGCTTCTCACAACAAGCATGATGGTTTCAATAGGGAATGTCCCACCTTTGGGGACGAAACGATATCCATTGCCCCTTATTGCTTTCAAAAAATTTCTAGTGTGAACATAGAACAACAGGAGTGTTGTGTTAGTTTTTGTGATTTTTTGGCGTTCGTTTGGACATTTTTATGCATTAACTTGATTTTCTAGGCATTTTATGTGCATAATTCAAATTTGAACTACAAGCACATGCTCCAATGTACTAAAGTTGGTTGAAAAATCGAATCGGTGTCCTTAGGTGAATTTCTAGGTCCCATGCAAGAGATGAGAATGAAATTCAAACACCAGGGCACTGTTGGTTGCCGGCAAAATGTTGAGATGCCTCGTTTTTAAATTCTAGTAAATCCATAACTAGTCTGAAATTCATGAAACTTGGCATGCTATCATGGAGCCGCATCAACATGCCGTGGTAAAAAAATTGTTCCATTCGGGGCAGGTTCGGGTATACGCTTCTCACAAACCAGAGCTTCTCACAACTAGCATGATGGTTTCGGTAGGGAACGTCCCACCTTTGGGTACGAAACGATATCCATTGCCTCTTATTGCTTTCATAAATTTTCTCGTGTCAAGATAGAGCAACAGGAGTGTTGTGTCAATTTTTGGGATTTTTCGCGGTTCGTTTGGATATTTGTATGCATTAACTGAGTTTTCAATGCATTTATGTGCATAATTCAAATTTGAACTACATGCACATGCTCCAGTGCATATAAATTGGTTGAAAATCAAATTTGTGTCCTTGGGTGCATGCTTAGGTCCCATGCAAGAAATGGGAATGAATTTCAAACACCAGGGCACCGTTGATTGTCGGCAAAATATTGAGATGCCTGGTTTTTAAATTCTAGTAAATCTAAAACTCGTCTGAAATTCATGAAACTTGGCATGCTATCATGGAATGGCACCCGACATGCTGTGGCATTTTTCGTGTACATTTTGAGAGAAGGCGCACTATAATAATGACAGCCAACAATGGCATTTTGTAAAAATAGCTGTCACTTTAATATCTCAAACGTTTGTAGAATTCAAACCGTGTGCGTTCTTTTAACCATTCACGTGACACCACGTGTCTTGGTTTTAATGGCTGTAGGAGGTTCCGTGCGGACAGCTACTTGACCTTGACTGAATGGGAGGCGTGCGAGCGCAGTCCGGTGCACAAGCTGATTGAGAGGCGTGCAAGTTGTCCTCAGATGCGCAGGCTCACCGAGAAGCATGCGAGATGTACGCTGCGCAGGCTCACTGGGAAGCGAGCCCTTTGACTTCCATGGCCGCACGCCTTCCTCTCCATTAATGGCGCCCGAGTTGCTGTTTAATACGGGTGGTCTTACTGTTCGCCTCCCATTCCCCTCCCTCCCGCAGCCGCAGACCTCCACCAACGCCATGTCGCAGAACGATCATCTGCCACTAGTCTTCAAGTTTGGTGAAGTCGACTCCGAGCCGGAGGAGATAGAAAATAAGGAGGAATGGGGCGTCATGGACATGGCCCAGAACAAGCTGGCCGCGGCGGTTGCTGCCCCCGCTCCCATCCCCACGCCCACGCCAGTGACCATCCCCGTAGCATTGACGGGCTGGTCACCGAGCACTATCGCAGAGCTGGAAGCCGCGGGCATCAGCGAGGTCTTCACGGACCTGCGCGAGCTCGTGTACATGCCAGCGCCAGCGCCCGCGCCCGTGCCCATGCGCGCCCCTCCACCCACTGTGGTGCCGGCTCCCGTGCGTTTGGCTGCACCCGCCGCGCACGTGCCCATGCGCGCGCCCCCCCCTCGGTGGCATAGGACGTTGTCGTCGACCGCTACCTCTCAGCGGCGCCAGTTGCCGTCCTCCCGCGCCCGCCCATCAATCGCGCGACGTCATGATGTTTGATTTACAAGTGAATAACATTTTGTGCTGCCTTGAAGACTTCAACAACGGCGTCCCAGAGGACGACAATGACAACAACGGCGCGGCACGCCGCCTCCGCCACCACCGGAAATAGTTTTTTTGGGGTTTAATATTGTATCTCAAACTCTCGATCATATGAATATAAATTCGCAGTGTGACTGAATGAAAGATATGGTTTGAACGAACTTGCGTTTTCTCTCTTAATGTATAGACTTATCAAACGATTTTCTTTTGAAAAAAACGTCAATGGTTTTTAAATATAAAACACTCATCGCAAACGTTTTAGTTAGAACACACGGATGCAAACCGACAGCTTCCCCAAGAAGCCAAGGGAAAATGTGCCGAGCAGGATTTCTGCATCCCTTCAACGCAAACGGTTGTTTTGCATGACCCGTGTGCAACCACGTACAAACAATTGGGTAAGATTTGCATATCTGTCATTTTGGGTATGTTGCCATTTGTCAAACTGGAAAGATTGACATTTGTTTATCTAGTAACATTGCCATTTGTCAATGTTGTAACACTGCGATTTGTCAAAATATGCAGCTAAAAATCACTAGTACTATCTAATTTTTGCAACTAAATCACTAGCACTGTTCATATGGACACCACTAGCAGGCGAGAGTTGATGGACGCATATGCAAATGTACCATTGATTACATATAACAAGTCATCAGCCCACAACGACAACGAGGATACACGTTGGATTATAGATCATTTCCAACAAAACATTCTAGCAAAGTTTTTCTCACACAACAAATAACAAAGTGATGAAATGAACTTCAGCCCAACCACTCGTCGGCGTTGGAAACGCTTGCTTTGAACCAGAAGTGATTCTCTGGGAAGGACTAGCTACTGTCAATCTCGAGACCAACGCAGGACTGATCATCCAGGCTAAAGTGGCCTATGTCAGGACCCATATTGGGATGGTAGGGAAGCATAGCAATGTTCGAGGTATAGATACAGTTGCTTCTCATAAATGGTAGTAAGGTTGTGTCAACAATAGTTGGATCGCCTTCCACCATCATTGGATAGTTTTGTCCAAGGAAGAGTGAGTTTCCTCCAAGACTTTCAATACTGAACCAGCGAGAAGGTGTTGGTGCTAGTACACTAGTATCCATCCTGAATACCCTGCAACGGATGTTGGAATAGGTCCGGAGAGTGCGACCATGCGAGACAACACCTGCTTCGTTAGTAATATTAGCAGTGCCCTGTATACAGACAAGAAGAAGAGGTGATCCATTGGAATAAGTTGCCAGGCGCCACTGAGTATATGGGTCCAGCTCGTCCTCATGCTCGTGATCATCAGCATCGTCATCTCCCCCTTGGTTATAAAAATTCAAAAGTATAGGTGGTGGAATGTTCACAGGACCTTGGAAACACAAGAAGGTTAATTAATTAGTAAAGGGAAACTAGCTAACCCGCATGCATGTGGATGAAACAATTATAATTTCAGTGGAAGTCAAACGTACCGAAAGCATGATGATTCCATGCAAAAACAGTGCCACGAGTGGTGGCAGCAAACACAAGATGTCACGCCCAAGATGCGACCCTATCATAAAGGAACTCGAAGGTCCCACCAAGGATAGAAGCGCATCTTGAAGACGCTTTTGCAAGGTGGATATCATTACATCAACATTACATAATAGATGGGGATACATACAAAAGGCATACAATGCCACATGAATACAACAATTCAACATACATAAGACCAACATCCGACTATGGATGAAACACAAACAGAAGCTCAAATGACATCCACCCTGCTAGCCCAGGCTGCCGACCTGGAACCTATCCCCTGACCAAAGAAGAAGCAGAAGAAGAACTCCAAGACAAACAAACATCGCTCTCGCGTCTCGATCATCGCATAACCTGTACCTGCAACTGTTGTTGTAGTAATCTGTGAGCCACGAGGACTCAGCAATCCCATTACCATGGGTATCAAGACTAGCAAAGCTTAAAGGGAAAGGAAAGGGTAAAGTGGTGAGGTTGCAGCAGCGGCTAAGCATGATATGGTGGTTAACATACGCAAATGAGAGCGAGAAGAGAAACAAAGGAACGGTCGTGAAGCTAGTAATGATCAAGAGGTGATCCTGAACTCCTACTTACGTCAATCATAACACAGAAACCGTGTTGACTTCCCGGACTCCGCCGAAAAGAGACCATCACGGCTACACACGCGGTTGATGCGTTTTAATTCGGATCTGGTGTCAAGTTATCTACAACCGGACATTAACAAATTCCCATCTGCCACATAACCGCGGGCACGGCTCTCGAAAGTTTATACCCTGCAGGGGTGTCCTAACTTAGCCCATGATAAGCTCTCGCGATCAACGAAGGATATTCCTTCTCCCAGGAAGACCCGGTCAGTCTCGGAATCCCGGTTTACAAGACATTTCGACAATGGTAAAACAAGACCAGCAAAGCCGCCCGATGCGCCGACAATCCCGATAGGAGCTGCACATATCTTGTTCTCAGGGCAACACCGGATAAGTCAAGCTACGAGTAAAACCAGCCCTTGAGTTTCCCCGAAGTGGCCCCGCAGGCTACTCGGTTCGGACCAACACTTAGACAAGCACTGGCCCGGGGGGCTAAAATAAAGATGACCCTTGGGTTGGCCTACCCAAGGGAAGGGTATAGGTGGTGGTGAGGCAAATGGTAAAACCAAGGTTGGGCCTTGCTGGACAAGTTTTATTCAAAGCGAACTGTCAGTGGGGTCCCATAAATCACCCGACCGCATTAGGAACGCAAAATCTGGGAATATAACACCGGTATGACGGAAACTAGGGCGGCAAGAGTGGAACAAAACACCAGGCATAAGGCCGAGCCTTCCACCCTTTACCAAATATATAGATGCATTAATAATATAAGAGATATGGTGATATCCCAACATAAATCCTGTCCACCATGGAGCAATCTTCAACTTCACCTGCAACCAACAACGCTATAAGAGGGGCTGAGCAAAGCGGTAACATAGCCAAACAACGGTTTGCTAGGAAGGGTGTCAAAAGGTTAGAGGTTCTTGGCAATTTGGGAGGCTTGAAGAGCAAACGATAGGTAACGCAGCATAGCGATAGAACGAAGCAACTAGCATAGCAATGATAGAAGTGAGATCCAGGGTAGCAGTCATCTTGCCTGAAATCCCGCAAGGAATAAGAACGAGTCCATGAAGAAGATGAAGCCACGAAGACGAACCAAGCATAGACGAACGCATCCTCACGATCGCAACGAAACGGGAACTATCGAGAAGAAGCACACAACATGGTAAACACACCACACATAGGCAAGACATGATACACAACAAGCATGATGCATGACAAAGCTACATGAAGCTACTCATGGCAAGGGAGGATGCATACAAGAGCAACACATCAAAGCAAGTTTAAATGAGGCCGGGAACAACATACAACAATTCCGGTAAGTCCTCATATGCGAATTTCGAAATTGGTCCAGATCTGCATAAACCTTATGTTCAAGTTGTTAAACAGCAAGTTAAGATGCACCAAGATGATCTACACGAGATTCTAGTCAAGTTACTTATAAGGTTCATTTAATTCGGAGCTACGGCCTAGAAGATATGAGCAAAACAAGTCAAACATGGCATTGATGCAAAATGCATACAAACATCAAGCAAGCACACCAAAACAAGGATGCAACATGATAATATGGAACTACATGCAAAAACAAGCAAGTTTCATATAGAGCACACTCAAAACGGAGCAACGGTTCAACACATACACCCTATACGTCATAACAACAATCTGCCCAAAACAGCAACTAGGCATATTGCAAGCATCAAAACAATATGCTACAGCACCCCGACATAAGAACAAAAGGCATGGGCATGAAGTACAGGTAAAGCATGACAAGACATGAACAGTGAGCTAACTCCATAAATCACTAGAACATGCTCAAAAGGACATGGGAAGATTGCAAATTATAACAGTTTCAGGCTTAGCAGAAAATAACATCAGGTTGCAATGTTTAGAGCTATCAAATAACATGTTACAGGAACATATCATGGCAAACAAAGGCATGGCATGATACTACTAAATGCATAGAACAACAGTCCCTTACTGACCATGAGCCAAAAGGGCACAGAAAATATGATGGCACCCATGTAAACATGGCAAGTTATATTACAGATTCATACATGGCAGGAACAACAATAAGCATGTTGGTGAGCTTGAACCACTCACCACAGAGCAATACATGGCATGGCAAGGCAACCAACAGCAAGAGGACATGTTTATGAAGCTAAGCATGGCAAGAACAAGTTCATAGGGTGCATGGATCACTAGAAAAGCACATGGCCAAAACTGAACTTCATGTTAACAGGTTGACAGCAACATTATTTAGCAAACTTTGGAGCAAGATAACAACATGATACAGCAGGCTATAATTGCAACCAAGGGCATGAATGGATAGAGAATGACATGTATAACAAAACATCCTTAGTGAACATCTCCAGATTATGCATAGAATGACTAGTAGCAGCAGGTTTACATAGCAACAAAATATAACAGAATCAGTCAGGACAACAGCAACAGCAAGTACCCTACTTAACAAGCTTGATGCACTCAGCACACAACTCACAAAAATACATGGATGGCACCCCTAGAAATATGGCATGACATAGATAAAAACACATGTAGACATCAACCTCATAGGATGCACACATAAACCATGGTAAAAATGACAAATGAGCATGTTATAACAGTTTCAGCAGATTAACATCAACATGCACTCTTCCAACAGCATTTCGGGCATCAAGATGAGCTCAAATGAAAATGATGCAATGGAATGAAATCAATTACTCGTCGAGACGAACAATTTGACATATTACACGCACGAAACGGAGCAGTATGCAGCAAGTTATGATGCGATGAACATGGCATGATTATGCAAAATATTTCGGGACTTGGTGGAATCTCAGAGGGGGAAAGTCAACCTCGTCTGCACGGATAATGATGCAGCACGGATCTCGCTGGAGGGACTCGCCGGAGAGCGGCCGGAGACGAGGGTGAGGCCGGAGGAGGCTGGAGAAGACCGGGGACGACGGATCCGGGGTGGCCCGGCGGATCCGCACCGGCGAAGACGGGGGCGCGCGCGCGGGTCGGCTGGGCGAGGCGCTGGGCGGCGCAGCTCGGCGTGCTTCGCCTGAGTCATGGCGGACGGGCAGCGCCGGTGCCGGCACTCAGGCCGGAGGCGACGCGTTGCCGTGGCGGGCGACGGGGGGATTTGAGGCGGCGCCGAGGGCGGCTACGGTGAGCAAAGCGGCGGGCGAGCTCGCCAGAGTGTGGTGGCGGGCGGGCGGAGCTCGCCGGGCAGATCGGCAGAGGAGCGGCGCGGCCCATGGAGGGCGGCGGCGGACGGAGACCGGGCCACGGGTCCGGGACGGGCTGGCGGGCCGCGACGGGCGCGAGGAGAGAGAGAGCGGCGGCGCGCTGACCTGGCAACGGCGGATTCGCCGGGGACGACGGGCGGACATGTCCGGCCCGGTTCGGATGTGTCCGGCTGTGGGAGGAGGAAGAAACTAGGGTTTTGGGGGGATTTCATCCGCGAATTTCGGGGGAGGGTGTGTTTATATAGGTAGAGGGAGCTAGGAGAGTCCAAATGAAGTGCGGTTTTCGCCCACACGATCGTGATCGAACGACCGAGAGCATGGAAGGGAGTTAGATGGGTTTTGGGCCAGTTTGGAAGGGGTGTTGGGCTGCAAACAAAAGAGGCTTCTACGGTTACCCGGTTAACCGTTGGAGTATCAAACGGACTCCAAATGGCACGAAACTTGACAGGCGGTCTACCGGTGCTATACCAAGGCCGCTTGGCAAACCTCAGGCCATTCCGAGAAAGTTTAATATCCACACACAAAAGATAGGCAAAAGGGGGCGCCGGGGAACATAGGAGTGCCGGATTGCAAAACGGACAACGGGGAAAATGCTCGGATGCATGAGATGAACACGTATGCAAAATGAGATGCACATGATGACATGATAAAATGCAACACGCAAGCAAATGACAAGGCAACTACGGCGAATAACTGGAAGACACCTGGCGCATCGAATCCGGGGCGTTACACAAGACCCTCGTATTGAATTGCATCACAGTAGTCATCCGTGTATAGAAATTGATTTTTGAGCAATATCCATCGAGGCGTGGAAGTAAGGAAGGCAACAAGCTTGTCGAAGATAGCATAACTTCCTAGTTCGAGTAATCCCAATAGCGGCTTGGAACTCGACAAATTGCTATCTTCCGTAGACGACAGTCACCATGATCATATTTGAACTCATGTAGAATACCGGTGTACTCAACCTCTCGGCAGTCGTCTGAGATTTTTGGAAGTGGAACCCGATACCTGCCCAAGCCTTGCAATCAAGCGATGGCATCTTAACATCATACATATCATTATCAAGTGGCATCAACTTGCACAAGGCGAGGCTTCCCTCGTCCCCGCGCCAGTCAGCAGGGTCACAACAAAGAATATAGGGGAGATCAAACCGCTCCTGGACCCTTGGGTTCCTTGTAATGATGTTATTAGTTGAGTCGAGAATGGTCTTTAACGAACCTTCCATGCTAGCAGAGGTGATGACGTCGCACCGATCAATGAGTTCCTCCATCATGTCATCATTCAGATCAGGGCAAGAATAACGGGGTCGTTTCCGGCCTGTTCCCTCCATCGAGAAGATGATCGAACAATGGCAAAAGGAAGGGTGAAAGCGAATGGAGGAGGGAGGAAGAGCGTGCGATGGCAGTTCCAAATCGAGAGGGAAAGGCGAAGAGGCAGTGGACGGTTGCCACGGTACACGAAGAGGCGCCTGGGAGCGAACGGTTGCCACAGAGGTCACACACTGACGACAAGGGCCGAGTGAACCGCATGCGTATATCGCACACACCTTGATCTGGTTGACCGTTTATTTTGTGTTGCCTAATCACAAACAGTTTATCCGAGTGAACCATATGTTGTATATCGCACACACCTTCATCTGGCTGACCATTTCTTTTGTGTTTCATAATCACAAACAGTTCATCTGAGTGAACCGTATGCTGTGTATCGCACACGCCTTCATCTGGCTGCCCATTTCTTTTGTTCCTCCTCATTGCAAACAATTAATTGAACTGAACTGCATGCCCTTCATCGCACACGCAACTAAAACCTGAACCGTGTTTGATGCATCCGTCATCACAAACGTTTTATATATTTCTGACGGTTTTCATATAGCACCGTTTGCGATTATTGCATCACACACAGTTTCTCGAAGGGTTTCTGATCGTAGTGTCGCGTTAGCAGCATCCTGCAGTAGTGTGGCAAGAGGGTACAATAGTGATCCAGGAGTGGATCACTGGATAGCGGTCAAAATTATCCTTAGTGGAATAAGGAAATATTTCTCGGCTATGGAGGTGATAAAGAGTTCGTCGTAAAGAGTTACGTCAATGCAAGCTTTTACACCGATCTGGATGACTCTGAGTCACAATCTGGATACATATTGAAAGTGGGAGCAATTAGCTAGAGTAGCTCTCTGCAGAGCATTGTAGACATAGAAAACTACAAAATACATACGAATCTGAATGTGGTAGACCGGTAGACTAAAACTTATCTCACAAGCAAAACATGATCATACCTTAGTGCTCTTGGGTGTTAATCACATAGCAATGTGAACTAGATTATTAACTCAAGTAAACTCTTTGAGTGTTGGTCACATGGCGATGTGAACTATGGGTGTTAATCACATAATGATGTGAACTATTGGTGTTAAATCACATGGCGATGTGAACTAGATTATTGACTCCCGTGCAAGTGGGAGATTGAAGGAAATATGCCCTAGATGCAATAATAAAGTTATTATTTATTTCCTTCTATCATGATAAATATTTATTATTCATGCTAGAATTGTATTAACCAGAAACTTAGTACATGTGTGAATACATAGACAAACAGAGTGTCACTAGTATGCCTCTACTTGACTAGCTCATTGATCAAATATGGTTAAGTTTCCTAGCCATTGACATGATTTGTCATTTGATGAACGGGGTCACATCATTAGAGAATGATGTGATTAACATGACCCATCTGTTAGCTTAGCACTATGATCGTTTAGTTTATTGCTATTGCTTTCTTCATAACTTATACATGTTCCTATGACTTTGAGTTTATGCAACTCCCAAATACCAGAGGAACACTTAGTGTGCTATCAAACATCAAAATATAACTGGCTGATTATAAAGATGCTCTGCAGGTGTCTCCGATGGTGTTTGTTGGGTTGTGATAATCCCCAAGTGCAGGGAATCATGGTAGCAATTTCCAAAGGTGGAAGTGATAGGTATGGAGTGTCGAACCCACAAGGAGCTAAAGGTAAGATCAATATTCTCTCAAGCTCTATCTACCACTGATACGACTCTACGTACACCGAACGTTTGCTTCCAACTAGAAACGAGAAATAAAACTACGTTGTGGGTATGAAGAGGATAACTTTGTATGATATCAGAGAGCTAAAATATAAAAGTAGGCGCTGTTATCATAAAGTTAGAATATATTACTAAATATTATAAATAGCGAGTGTGGAATAATGGTGGATCGGTGTGCGGAATTGTCCTAGGCAATTGTTAACAAGACCGGTAGTCGTCATTGCAATTTCATATGAGGGAGAGGCATAAGCTAACATACTTTCTCTACTTGGATCATATGCACTTATGATTGGAACTCTAGCAAGCGTCCGCAACTACTAAAGATCATTAAGGTAAAACCCAACCATAGCATTAAAGCATCAAGTCCTCTTTATTCCCATACGCAACAACCCCCTTACTCGGGTTTGTGTTTAAGTCAATCACCAACCCACTATAAGCAAATCATGAACGTATTGCAACACCCTACAGCGGGAATCCCTCACGCTTGCGCGACACGGAGGGCACCATAGGACAGCACCAAGATAAAACATACAACTCGTACCAATCTAGACCATCAATCAACCCAAGGACAAAAGATATCTACTCAAAACATCATAGGATGGCAACACATCATTGAATCATAATATGCGGCATAAAGCACCATGTTCAAATAGGGATTACAGCGGGATGCGGGAGAGTGGAGCGCATAAAAGAGATGAGGATGGTGATGATGATGGTGATGTTAATCAAGACGATCACCGCGGCGATGATTCTCCCCCTGATGGCACTCCGGTGCCACCAAGAGAGAGGAGGAGAGGTTCTCCCCCTTGTGCTTCCTCCTCCATGGCCTCCACCCTCTGGTCCTTGGCCTTCATGGTGATGATGGCCCCTCCGGGATACTCCTCCATGGCCTCCGGTGATGATGGCCCCTCTGGGATACTGCTCCATGGCCTCCAGTGATGATGGCCCCCTCCGGCAGGGTGCCAGAGAGGGCCTAGATTGATTTCTTGTGGCTACAGACGCTTGCGGCGACGGAACTTCCGATCTAGGTTATTTTCCGATGGTTTCTGTATTTATAGGAATTTTTGGCGTAGGTTTCACGTCAGGGGGGTCTCCGGGCTGTCCACGAGATAGGGGGCGCGCCCTAGGGGGTGGGCGCGCCCCCCACCCTCGTGGGCAGCCCGAGACTCTTCTGGCCCAACTCCGATGCTCCGTGGTCTTCTTTTGGTCCATAAAAAATCCTCAAAAATTGGCACATCAATTGGACTCCGTTTGGTATTCCTTTTCTGTAAAACTCAAAAACAAGGAGAAAACAGAAACTGGCACTGGGATCTAGGTTAATAGGTTAGTCCCAAAAATCATATAAAATGGCATATAAATGCATATAAAACATCATAGATGGATAATATAATAGCATGAATATTTCATAAATTATAGATACGTTGGAGACGTATCAATATCCCCAAGCTTAATTCCTGCTCGTCCTCTAGTAGGTAAATGATAAAAGAAATAATTTATGAAGTGTGAATGCTAGCAGGTGCACAAGTTTGATCAAAGATAATTTCAATCACCTTTTCTAGCATCATTATATGTCATAATAGTAGCTTATCTCATAAAACTTTTCATGATCAAGTAACAATCTATTCACAATGTCAAGTGTGGTTTAGAAACTTCATTGAGAACTAACAAACTATAATCTCAGTCATTGAAGCAATTGCAATTTATCATAACATCAAAAAGAGTCAAGAATAGAGCTTTTCAGCAAGTCCACATACTCAACTATCATATAGTCTTCTACAATTTTTATTGCTTCCACAACAAGATCGTACAAAGCTTATTTTCTCTGCACTAATAAGTCATACATATTTAGATAGCAATTTTTATTGCCTGCAACATGACCACTTACTTGAAGGATCTTACTCAATCCATAGGTAGGTATGGTGGACTCTCATGGCAAAACTGGGTTTAAGGATATTTGGAAGCACAAGTAGTATCTCTACTTGGTGCAAGGAATTTGGCTAGCATGAGGGGGAAAGGCAAGCTCAACATATTTGGAAGGTCAATGATAATATACTTTAACTGAGATGTGAGAAAACATAAACCATTACATTGTCTTCCTTGTCCAACATCAACTCTTTTAGCATGTCATACTTAATGAGTGCTTCACAATCATAAAAGATGTCCAAGATAATATATTTGTATGTGAACCTCTCTTTCCTTATTACTTCCTATTAATTGCAACGATGACCAAAACTATGTTTGTCAACTCTCAACAACTTTTATGCCTCATACTCTTTATATGTGAAGTCATTACTATCCATGTTATAAGAATATGAAACATATATAAATTCAGATTTATGACATTCAATTCATTCCCCCATTTACTCATAGTATATACATGAAGCACATGAGTAAATGACAAACTACTCTAAAAGATTTGAGTGAAGGACACTGAGTAGTCAAATAATTAATTAGCCATGGGAGGGTTCCTTTTTTATTCAATATTTCAGATCCAATGATTTTATTCAAACAGCAAGTGATATTGAAAATACTCTCCAAGCAAAACACATATCATGTGACGAAAAAAAATATAGCTCCGAGTAAGATGTACCAATAGTTTTGAAGACGAAAGAGGGGATGCCTTCTGGGGCATCACCAAGCTTAGGCGCTTGAGTCTTCCTTGAATATTACCTTGGGGTGCCTTGGGCATCCCCAAGCTTAGGGTATTTCCACTCCTTATTCTCCTCATATCGATATCTCACCCAAAACTTGAAAACTTCAATCACACAAAACTTAATGGAACTTCGTGAGATAGGTTAGTATGATAAAGAGTAAACCATGCACTTTGGTAATGTAAAAGACAAGGTTAATAATTTTTTTCACATAATTCCTACTGTACCATATAATTTCTACAATTTATATTGAGAAATGTAAGCCATAGAAACTAGAAAACAAGCAAACTATGCAATGGAAACAGAATCTGTCAGAAACAGAACAGTCTGTAATGATCTGAACAATAACCATACTTATGCTACTCCAAAAATTATGAAATAAATTGGTGGACGTGAGGAATTTGTCTATTAATCTTCTTCAAAAATAATCAACTCAAAATCGCTGTTCTGTAAAAAATGAAAGCTAATCTCGTGAGCGCAAAGTTTCTGTTTTTTACAGCAAGATCACATTAACTTTCACCCAAGTCTTCCCAAAGGTCTTACTTGGCACTTTATTGAAACAAAAGCTATAAAACATTATTACTACAGTAGCTTAATCATGTAGACACACAAAAACAGTAAGGGCAAATATTGGGTTGTCTCCCAACAAGCGCTTTTCTTTAATGCCTTTTAGCTAGGCATGATGATTTCAATGATGCTCGCATAAAAGAAAAGAGTTGAAACACAAAGAGAGCATGATGAAGAATATGACTAGCACATTTAACTATAACTCACTTCCTATGACTAGGGATTAACAAAAGTCAACTAGCATAGGAAGGCAAAACAAGTATAACTTCAAAACTTTAAGCACATAGAGAGGAAACTTGATATTATTGCAACTCCTACAAGCACAAATTCCTCCCTCATAATAATTTTCAGTAGAATCATGGATAGAAACTTTGTTCTCATACTCAATTGTAACCTCTTCCGAAATAGTGGAATACTAACTAAAGTTGACACTCTTCCAAATCCACTTTCATAAATTTCGTACGAAGATTCAACACCCTCCAAGATAGTGGGATCACTAATTCCTAAAGTTGACACTCTTCCAAACCCACTTTAAATTATAGTATTATTCATGCTCCAAAAGATATAAGTGAAGTTCATGGAACATTCTACAATTAATATAGACTAACCAATATCCAAGCTCAAAATATATAAGTGAAGCGCACGAAACATTCTATAAAACCATACTCAAACGATTTAAGTGAAGCACAAAGAGCAATTTTATAAGATCATACTTCAAAGATATAAGTGAAGAACATGAAGTAATCTATAAATCAATGAAGAGCTATCTCATACTAGCATGATTCTTAAATAAAAATAAAAACACAAAGGACACAAATCATGTGAACAAAACAAGAACCGAGGTATACCGATATTTGTTGAAGAAGAAAGATGGGATGCCAACCGGGGCATCCTTAAGCTCAGATGCTTGAGTATCCTTTGAAATATTTACTTGGGGTGCCTTGGGCATCCCCAAGCTTGAAATCTTGTCTCTCTTTATTCTTCTCACATCGGTAACTCCTCGTTCTTCAAACACTTCATTCACAAAAACTTAAACAAAAACTTGTGAGATCCGTTAGTGTAATAAAGCAAACTACCACTTTAAGGTACTGTAATTAACTCATTCTTTGTTTATATTGGTGTTAAACCTACTGTATTCCAACTTCTCTATGGTTCATACCCTTACATACTATCCATAGATGCATCAAAATAAGCAAACAACACACGAAAAACAGAATCTGTCAAGAACAGGACAGTCTATAGTAATCTGGAAGTTTAGTAAACTTATGTAACTCCTAAAATTATGAAATAAATTTGAAAATTTGAAAAAAAATTACAGAAGTAATGAGCAAAAAGTTTCAGACCCATTTGACTTTCCAGTAAAAAATTGTAAATTCATGCACTACAGCCAAAGTTTCTGTTTTTGTTCTGCACATAGTAAGCAAGCAATCTTATCATACTAAAACCAAAGCTTGGCACATTATTTTTATAATACAATGGATATATACAAGGGGATAATTATTTATAGAGAAATTTCCATGAAAAATTCTACATTGTTTCTGTGAGCATGAACACAAGTGCTCAAGGTCGACCCTCACTTCTTCAATGGATAACTTTCCAATCACTTCTCTTTTTGAAAAACTTTTTTTAGGCATGAGAGGCAAGTAAATATTTTTTTTTGTATTTTCATTATTTATTTATTTTGTATGTTTCACCCACAACTAAATAGTAACAAAAAGTAAAAACAAAATCTACTTAGTGAAGAAAGCAAACAAGCACACACGAGAATATCAACCCCACGCTATTGCTCCCCAGCAACGGTGCCAGAAAAGAGCTTGATAATCCCCAAGTGCAGGGAATCATCGTAGCAATTTCCAAAGGTGGAGGTGATAAGTATGGAGTGTCGAACACACAAGGAGCTAAAGGTCAGATCAATAATCTCTCAAGCCCTATCTGCCACTGATACGACTCTACGTACACCGAACGTTTGCTTCCAACTAGAAACGAGAAATAAAATTACGTTGTGGGTATGAAGAGGATAACTTTGTATGATATCGGAGAGATAAAATATAAAAGTAGGTGTTGTTATCATAAAATTAAAATATATTACTAAATATTATAAATAGCGAGTGTGGAATAATGGTGGATCGGTGTGCAGAATTGTCCTAGGCAATTGTTAACAAGACCGGTAGTCGTCATTGCAATTTCATATGAGGGAGAGGCATAAGCTAACATACTTTATCTACTTGGATCATATGTACTTATGATTGGAACTCTAGCAAGCGTCCGCAACTACTAAAGATCATTAAGGTAAAACCCAACCATAGCATTAAAGCATCAAGTCCTCTTTATTCCCATATGCAACAACCCCCTTACTCGGGTTTGTGTTTCAGTCACTCACCAACCCACTATAAGAGAATCATGAACGTATTTCAACACCCTACAGCGGGAATCCCTCACGCTTGCGCGACACGGAGGGCACCATAGGACAGCACCAAGATAAAACATACAACTCGTACCAATCTAGACCATCAATCAACCCAAGGACAAAATATATCTACTCAAAACATCATAGGATGGCAACACATCATTGAATCATAATATGCGGCATAAAGCACCATGTTCAAGTAGGGATTACAGCGGGGTGCGGGAGGGTGGACCGCGTAAAAGAGATGAGGATGGTGATGATGATGGTGATGTTGATGAAGACGATCACCGCGGCGATGATTCCCCTCCCGATGGCACTCCGGTGCCACCAAGAGAGAGGAGGAGAGGTTCTCCCCCTTGTGCTTCATCCTCCATGGCCTCCACCCTCTGGTCCTTGGCCTTCATGGTGACGATGGCCCCTCCGGGATACTCCTCCATGGCCTCCGGTGATGATGGCCCCCTCCGGCAGGGTGCTGGAGAGGGCCTAGATTGATTTCTTGTGGCTACAGAGGCTTGCGGAGGCGGAACTTCCGATCTAGGTTATTCTCCGAAGGTTTCTGTATTTGTAGGAATTTTTGTCGTAGGTTTCACGTCAAGGGAATCTCCGGGCTGTCCACGAGATAGGGGGCACGCCCTAGGGGGGTGGGCGCGCCCCCCACCCTCGTGGGCAGCCCGGGACTCTTCTGGCCCAACTCTGATGCTCCGTGGTCTTCTTTTGGTCCATAAAAAATCCTCAAAAATTGGTACGTAAATTGGACTCCGTTTGGTATTCTTTTCTGTAAAACTCAAAAACAAGGAGAAAACAGAAACTGGCACTGGGCTCTAGGTTAATAGGTTAGTCCCAAAAATCATATAAAATGGCATATAAATGCATATAAAACATCATAGATGGATAATATAATAGCATGAATACTTCATAAATTATAGATACGTTGGAGACGTATTAGGTTGGCATAGATCGAGATTAGGATTTGTCACTCCGTGTTTCGGAGAGGTATCTCTGGGCCCTCTCGGTAATGCAGATCACTATAAGCCTTGCAAGCAATGTGAATAATGAGTTAGTTGCGGGATGATGCATTATGGAACGAGTAAAGAGACTTCCCGGTAATGAGATTGAATTAGGTATTGAGATACCGACGATCGAATCTCGGGCAAGAAACATACCGATGACAAAGGGAACAATGTATGTTGTTATGCGGTTTGACCGATAAATATCTTCGTAGAATATGTAGGAACCAATATTAGCATCCAGGTTCCACTATTGGTTATTGACCGGAAGTGAGTCTCGGTCATGTCTACATAGTTCTCGAACCCGTAGGGTCCGCACGCTTAACGTTCGATGACGATCGGTATTATGAGTTTATGTGTTTTGATGTACCGAAGGTAATTCGGAGTCCTGGATGTGATCACGGACATGACGAGGAGTCTCGAAATGGTCGAGACATAAAGATCGACATATTGGAAGGCTATGTTTGGACATCGGAATGGTTCCGGTTGAGTTCGGGCATTTACCGGAGTACCGGTAGGTTACCGGAACCCCCCGGGGTGTTAATGGGCCTTAATGGGCCATGGTGGAAGAGAGGAGGAGGCGGCCAAGGTGGCCCCCCCCAAGCCCAATCCTAATTGGGAGGGGGCCGGCCCCCTTTCCTTCTCTCCCTCTCCCTCTTCCTTCTTCTCCTAATCCAACTAGGGAAGGGGGGAAAACTACTCCTACTGGGAGTAAGACTCCCCCCCTTGGGCGCATCATAGAGAGGGCCAGCCCTCCCCTCCTCCACCCCTTTATATACGGGGGACGGGGGGAACCACATAGACACACAAGTTGATTGTTTAGCCGTGTGCGGTGCCCCCTCCATAGATTTCCACCTCGGTCATATCGTTGTAGTGCTTAGGCGAAGCCCTGCATTGGTACCTTCATCAACACCGTCATCACACCGTCATGCTAACGAAACTCTACCTCGACCTCAACTGGATCTAGAGTTCCTGGGACGTCATCGAGCTGAACATGTGCACATTGCGGAGGTGCCGTACATTCGGTGCTAAGATCGGTCGGATCGCGAATACGTACGACTACATCAACCGCGTTGTCGTAACGCTTCCGCTTTCGGTCTATGAGGGTATGTAGACAACACTCTCCCCTCTCATTACTATCCATCACCTAGATAGATCTTGCGTGATCATAGGAATTTTTTTGAAATTACTGCATTCCCCAACAAGAGGAAAACGAGAGGTAAATGGCAAATAATGTAAATTGCGAGGAGATGAGATTTGTGATTAGGAACCTGGTATATGTTGAAGATCCTCCCCAGCAACGGCACCAGAAATTCCTTTTGATGTCGCTTGAAGCTACGTCGGTATTTCCCCAAAGAGGAAGGGATGATGCAGCACATCGGTGGTAGGTATTTCCCTTAGATATGAAACCAAGGTTATCGAACCAGTAGGAGAACGAAGCAACACAACGTAAACAGCCCCTGCACACAAATAACAACACATCTCAACGCGACGTGTTAAAGGGGTTGTTAATCCCTTTCGGGTAATGGCGCCAGAAATGGTGCGTGGATGGGAGAAAGTTGTAATAGATTGAATAAATAGAACGCAAATAAAATAAAGTGTAGCAAAGTATTTTTGTATTTTTGGTTTAATAGATCCAAATAAAAAGTGCAAATAAAATAGATCGCAAAGCAAATATATGAGAAAGAAGACCCGGGGGGCGTAGGTTTCACTAGTGGCTTATCTCGAGAAAGATAGCAAACAACGGGTAAACAAATTACTGTTGGGGAATTGATAGAACCTCAAATAATTATGAAGATATCCAGGCAATGATCGTTACATAGGCATCACATCCAAGATTAGTAGACCGACTTCTGCCTGCATCTACTACTATTACTCCACACATCAACCGCTATCCAGCATGCATCTTGTCGTGGAAATATCACGTCAGATGTCCTAGCAGAAGGACTTAGTCCTGGAGCCATCGCAATGAGGTTAGCCTGAAGGGGTTAAATCGGACAAGGGACACGAGAGTTATACTAGTTCGGACCCTTCAATGAAGGTAAAAGCCTACGTCTAGTTTGTGATGGGATTATTGGGGTGATGAACCACAAGTATAGGGGATCTATCGTAGTCTTTTTGATAAGTAAGAGTGTCGAACCCAACGAGGAGCAGAAGGAAATGATAAGCGGTTCTTAGCAAGGTATTCTCTGCAAGTACTGAAATAAGTGTAACAGATAGTTTTGTGATAAGATAAATGGTAACGAGCAACAAGTAACAAAAGTAAATAAAGTGCAGCAAGGTGGCCCAATCCTTTTTGTAGCAAAGGACAAGCCTGGACAAACTCTTATAATAGGAAAAGCGCTCTCGAGGACACATGGGAATATCGTCAAGCTAGTTTTCATCACGCTCATATGATTCGCATTCGGTACTTTGATAATTTGATATGTGGGTGGACCGGTGCTTGGGTACTGCCCTTACTTGGACAAGCATCCCACTTATGATTAACCTCTATTGCAAGCATCCGCAACTACAACAAAAGTATTAAGGTAAACCTAACCATAGCATGAAACATATGGATCCAAATCAGCCCCTTTCGAAGCAACGCATAAACTAGGGTTTAAGCTTCTGTCACTCTAGCAACCCATCATCTACTTATTACTTCCCAATGCCTTCTTCTAGGCCCAAAGAATGGTGAAGTGTTATGTAGTCGACGTTCACATAACACCACTAGAGGTTAGACAACATACATCTTATCAAAATATCGAACGAATACCAAATTCACATGACTACTAATAGCAAGACTTCTCCCTTGTCCTCAGGAACAAACGTAACTACTCACAAAGCATTCATGTTCATAATCAGAGGGGATATAATGTGCATAAAGGATCTGAACATATGATCTTCCACCAAATAAACCAACTGGCATCAACTACAAGGAGTAATCAACACTGCTAGCAACCTACTAGCACCAATCCCGGACTTGGAGACAAGAATTGCACTACTAGGGAAAAGCCTAGCAGCAGCGCGGGTTTTGGGCCTATCATGAGCGGGTAGGAGCGCCATCGATAAGGCGCCATAGACTAATGCTTAGCAATAGCGCTGTCTTGACCCACGCCATCGCTAAATTGACTTAGTAGCGGCGCTTCTTTAGAACATCGCCATCGGTAATTAGTAGTAGCGCTTCTCCTTACCCGCTACTACTATTATTTAGTATTTTATTTCTTTTCTTTTTCATGTTGTATTCATACACCTTTACACAAGTTTTCATACAACAGGAATTTAGAGATTGTTTTACATCATAATGAGTTATTACATCATGGGGTGAAAGAATCGTGGACTAGTTTCAAGTGGATGTCCATCCACTTGAAACTAATCCATGATTCTTTCACCCAATGATATAATAATATCATCATCATCATATCATTAACAACTTAGCATCATAGTACATCATTGTCATATAACACCTCCTCAATATCATCGTTTTCATCATTGACATCACATAACACCTCCTCAAGATCATCATTACCAACTCTAACACATTACCACATAATAAACATATTGTACCTCATAGGACCTATTACATTCGATTAAGACCTACTACATTTTCTGTGGTAAAATAGCAAAAAAAAACAAGATAGCCCCTGACTCTCCATTATGGAGAATGGAGATTAGCCTGTCTCCAATTCTTGCCTTTCGCTGAATGTTACTTCCAAGAACCTCCTTGCGAATGTCCATACATTTCTTCCATTCTCTGATGATCATGTGTTCATGGGTTTTAGAAACCGATATGCAGGTGAGCTCCGTGAGATTTACCGGCAAGTATGTTCAGAATCGAGAGGCGACCATGCAGAGACATCAGATGAGGCACACAATCTACCGGGAGTTTCTGTTAAAAAACGTAATAATAACTTCGTAGTTAGCAATGATGTACTAGTTTTAGAAGTATGCAAAAGATGCACGGATGTCGTAATAGTAAAAAAATCTTACCAGGGTATCTCCAGAAAAGTTATCATGGTTCAACACATGCACTAGTGGCACATATTCACCATAATTTGGAGGAGTTCTATAATAGTCATTGTAATTCTCAAGAAGAGTACAAAATGCGATAAGATGATTTTTCTCCTTATACGTTAATTCGGTGCCATCGGTGTAGTGGGTTTTATCAACCATCTTCCGCACAGTCTTTGAAGAATCAAAATAAGCTGTCAATGGAAATAAGCTATCAACCATTTTGAAATAAACAATATAAATTAGTTAATAACTATGTTTGAGAAACTCACATAGCGGTACAATCGGAAGCGTATCAACAAGGACCCAAATGTCCATATTGTCTTCCTCACTGTCAGGATCACCAAGATCCATGGTGACAATCATACCCTCATAAAAACCATACATTTTGCAAAGTGCTTCCCAATTTTGGCAACCAAAATGGGTTACGCTCTGAGCATTGCACAGATTTACTTCAAAATCCATATCATGATGGGTCCTTAGGTGTATTTTCTTTGTTTCGAAATTTTCATGGTCTTCAAAACCCATCCTCTCCAATACATAGCGTCTTGCATGGCATGGGATAAGCAAGTCGAATTGTAAAATATGAAAATTAGACGTTGAAATAGTTGAGGTCATGCTTAATTACAAAAAAAGCACTTGTCGTTGTTGCGTACCATTTCACAATCGAAGGTCACCTCGAGCTTAATGCTGAAGCGCCGATCTTCGTCCAGCCGAACGAACCTGTCGCACATACCTCGATCGTCGTGGCACCAGCTACACTCCTCCGGGAGACCGTCGTCGTTCGAGTACGACATTTCCTACAATCATAATTCAAAGATTAAACTTGTACATATTCTAGCACAAGTCATGCCAGAATTCACGAAAAAATCCGGCATGACCTTTGCTAAAAAAGGACATATCGAGCGCCTGAAATTTGCCGGAACGGAAATTAATCAACACTCCGGCAAAACATAGGCCACTCGGAGATGTAAACTGAACATGAACGGCCACTTGGGCAACCACATATCCTATTTGAGCAACAACACAAGATATACAAGGATATTTGGCTGGTCTCACCTCGATGTCGGAGGGGGTCGGTGACTGGGATGACGGCGGGGCTGTCGGAGGGGGTCGGTGACGGTGACGATGGAGGTCACCTGAAACCATATAAGTTATTACTAATACATCCCGAATAATTGCTTAAACTAAAAAATAACAACAAACATGACATGTTCAACTAGTTTTATTAATTCAACTAGTTCTTACTAAATATAAACTTACTATAAATAGAAAAAAACTAGTTCTTTCTAAAAATAAAGTAGTTCAACTAGTTATATTAATTATCTTACTAAAAATAGATTAGTGCTGTTAATTCAACTAGTTCAACTAGTTTATTAATTTACTTACTAAACTAGTTCAACTACAACTAAAGTAGTTCAACTACCACTACTACTACTAAAAATCTAGTACTAACTAAGCAACATCTAGTACTAGCTAACCCTAAATTAACATCTACTACTACTAAATCTAGTAATAACTAGTGGCGGGGGGGGCGACGGAGAGGTAGCTAGGGGCGGCGAGGTCGAGGCGGTGGGAGGAGGATACCGGAGGAGGAGGAGGAGGCAGGCAGCGGAGGGAGGAGGCGGGCGGAGGAGGGAGGGCGGCCGAGGAGAGGGAGGATGTGCGAGGAGGATGGAGGAGGGACGGAAGGAGGGAGTACCTCGGCGGACGGACGAAGGCGGCGGCGGCGGCGGCGACAGACGATTTACTGTTACTGTGGCGAGAGTGAGAGTGTTAGTGAGAGGGCCATCGTGCGTGTGGGGATAAGGTAGGGATAGTTGTAGCGCGTTTGCCAAAATGCGCCATAGCTTTGAATAGCGAGAGCGCTGTTTAGTAAAGTGTGCTACTGCTATAGCTAGCGGGGGCGAGGTCATGGCAACTATAGCGAGAGCGCCAGATGCGGTGGACGCGCCATTGCTATTTCCTGTCGGCAGCGTTTTGCTTTATGACACGCGCTGCTGCTAAGTAGCTGATAGCGTGGTATTTTGAAGAGCGCTGCTGGTAAGATTCTGTGTATAGGCTTTTCCCTAGTAGTGTTGGATACAAGAGATGAACTAGGGTTTGGAGATGAGATGGTGCTGGTGAAGATGTTGATGGAGATTGCCCTCTCCCGATGAGAGGAGCGTTGGCGATGATGATGGTGATGATTTCCCCCTCCCGGAGGGAAGTGTCCCCAGCAGAACAGCTCTGCTGGAGCCCTAGATTGGTTCCGCCAAGGTTCCGCCTCGTGGCATGAGTCTCGCCCCAAAGGTTGCTTGAGCTTTTTTCTCATCGAAAGACTTCATATAGGAGAAGATGGGCGTCGGAGAGCCACCGGGGGCCATGAGGTAGGGGGGCGCGCCTGGGGGGGCGCGCCCCACCCTCGTGAGCAGGGTGTGGGCCCCCTGGCCTTCATCTTTGGCGATGATTTTTTTATTTCTTTTAAGATATTCCGTGGAGTTTCAGGACTTTTGGAGTTGCGCAGAATAGGTCTCCAATATTTGCTCCTTTTCCAGCCAGAATTCCAGCTGCCAGCATTCCCCCTCTTCACGGTAAACCTTGTAAAATAGGAGAGAATAGCCATAAGTATTGTGACATATCGTGAAATAACAGCCCATAATGCGATAAATATCGATATAAAAGCATGATGCGGAATGGACGTATCAACTCCCCCAAGCTTAGACCTCGCTTGTCCTCAAGCGAAAAGCCGATAACAATAAATATGTCCTCATGTTTAGAAGTAGAGGCGTCGATAAAAATAAAATACGGACATGAAGGCATCATGATTATTTTCATAATAGCAACATATATAGATTTGTCATATGATTACTTATGTTCTAGTGATGATCTTTTCACAAAGTGCAAAGGTATGAATCGAAAACCTTATTGGGCACTAACAAATTATAACCTTAGTCATTGAAGCAATTGCAATTTATCATAACATCGGAAAGAGTCTATGTCAGAGCTTAAAAGCAAGTCCACATACTCAACTATCACTTAGTCCTTCATAATTGCTAACACTCACGCAATACTTGTGGTTACGGAGTTTTAACCGGACACAGAGAAAGATAGGGGCTTGTAGTTTTGCCCCACAACCTTTTACCTTAAGGGTAATGTCAACAATAATAATTCATGCTCCCCCACATCCAATTAAATATATTTATCATGTTCTTTCCAACATGCTGGGCTTGCCAAAGGATAAAATAAAAAGGAGAAGGTGAAAATCACCGTGACTCTTGCATAAGATAGAAGTTAATAATAAAAGATAGGCCCTTCGCAGAGGGAAGCAGAGGTTGCCATGCGCTTTTATGGTTGGATGCACGAAATCTTAATGCAAAAGAACATCACTTTATATTGCCCCTTGTATGTGAACCTTTATTATGCAGTCCGTCGCTTTTATTGCGTCCACAACAAGTTCGTACAAAGCTTATTTCTCTGCACTAATAAGTCATGCATATTTAGAGAGCAATTTTTATTGCTTGCACCGATGACAACTTACTTGAAGGATCTATTCAATCCATAGGTAGATATGGTGGACTCTCATGGCTAAACAGGTTTAAGGGTATTTGGAAGCACAAGTAGTATCTCTACTTGGTGCTGAGAATTTGGCTAGCATGAGGGGGAAGGGCAAGCTCACCATGTTAGAGGAACCATAACAATATACTTTATCTCAGATATAAGAAAACATAACTCATTATGTTGTCTTCCTTGTCCAACATCAACTCTTTAGCATGTCATATTTTAATGAGTGTTCCCAATCATAAAAGATGTCAATGATAATATATCTATATGTGAAACATCTCTCCCCTTATTACTTCCTATTAATTGCAATGATGATCAAAGCTATATTTGCCAACTCCTAACAACTTTTTAATCATCATGTTCTTTCTATGTGAAGTCATTACTTTCACTAAGATCAATATAACCTCTTTGATTCTTTTTATTCTTTTCTTTATTCACCCAATATCATGGCAAAGTAATCAAGCCCTTGACTTAACACTAATCTTTATTATATACAGCTCGCGGACTCGATTGTATAGAGGGATCATAAAGCAAAACTCAAAACTAGATCATGCCATGACTTTATTCTACTAAATCAAGATACTACTAATAGCATCAAACTAAGAAAAACGATAAAGATAGGAGTTGTGATGTGATACGATACCGGGGCACCTCCCCCAAGCTTGGCAGTTGCCAAGGGGAGTGCCCATACCCATGTGATTATATCTCCTTCTTTGTTGTTGGCGGTGGAGGTGTTGTTGATGATGGGAGCTTGTCTTCCACCCTCCATGGCATAGGCTCACCCTCATAGGAGGATGATCGAGTCTCCGGAATCCTCAAATCTGCAATGGAAATAGCTCGAAACGAAAACAGAGGATATTTGCGAGATACGGTCGTCAAAACCTTCGGGAGAATATATAATGAATTTTTACAGACCAAAATACGTAACGTGCAAGAAAACGGAGTCCGGAGGGCACACGGGGTGCTCACGAGGTAGGGGGGCGCGCCCAGGGGGGTAGGGCGCGCCCTCGACCCTCGTGTCCTCCCCGGACTGCTACTTATTTTTCTATTTTTTTAAATATTCCAAAACGGAGAAATATTGCTTTAAAAATTGTTTTGGGGTCGGTTTACTTACCATACCACATACCTATTCCTTTTCGGAGTCTGGAACGTTCCAGAAAGTGTCTCTTATGTATTCTTCCGGGGTTACGGTTTCAATAACATTAGTTTCAACATTTATAGGATTACCTGAGATATAGTGTTTGATTCTTTGACCGTTTACCACCTTCGGATTTGTGCCTGCAAAGTTGTTGATTTTTATGGCACCAGAGCGATAGACCTCCTCGATAACATCAGGACCTTCCCATTTGGAGAGAAGTTTTCCTGTAAAAAATCTTAAACGAGATTTGTATAGTAATACATAATCACCTACATTAAACTCACGCTTTTGTATCCTTTTGTCATGTCATCTTTTAACTTTTTCTTTAAACAGCTTGGCATTTTCATAAGCTTGGGTTCTCCATTCATCAAGTGAGCTAATATCAAACAACCTCTTCTCACCGGCAAGTTTGAAGTCATAATTGAGCTCTTTGATAGCCCAATATGCCTTATGTTCTAGTTCAAGAAGTAAATGGCATGCTTTTCCATAAACCATTTTATACGGAGACATACCCATAGGATTTTTGTACGCAGTTCTATAGGCCCATAATGCATCATTCAATTTTTTGGACCAATTCTTTCTAGACCTATTGACAGTCTTTTGCAAAATTAATTTGAGCTCTCTATTGCTCAATTCTACCTGACCACTAGACTGCGGGTGATAAGGAGATGCAATTCTATGATTAACATCGTATTTAGCAAGCATCTTACGGAAAGCACCATGAGTAAAGAGTGAACCACCATCAGTCATTAAGAATCTAGGGACTCCAAACCTTGGAAAAATAACTTCCTTAAGCATTTTAATAGAAGTGTTATGATCAGCACTACTAGTTGGAATAGCTTCTACCCACTTAGTAACATAATCAACAGCAACTAAAATATGAGTGTAACCATTAGAGGCAGGAAAAGGTCCCATATAATCAAAGCCCCAAACATCAAATGGCTCAATAACAAGTGAATAATTCATAGGCATTTCTTTGACATTCATCACAAGACAAAACAAACTTACGAGCATCCTTGAAGAGAGTAGGCCAATAAAAACCAGATTGCAATACCTTATGTGCAGTCCTATCTCCAGCATGGTGTCCTCCATAAGCTTCGGAGTGACACTTGCGTAGGATCTGTTCCTGTTCATGCTCAGGTACACAACGTCTAATAACACCATCTACTCGTTCTTTATAAATATGTGGGTCATCCCAAAAGTAATGTCTCAAATCATAAAATAACTTTTTCTTTTGTTGGTATGTGAAGCTAGGTGGTATAAATTTAGCAACAATATAATTAGCATAATCAGCATACCATGGAGTGCTTCGAGAAGTGCTTATGACATTTAATTGATCATCAGGAAAGCTATCATCAATAGGTAGTGGGTCATCAAGAACATTCTCTAGCCTAGACAAGTTGTCTGCAACGGGGTTCTCAGCTCCTTTTCTATCAACAATATGTAAATCAAATTCTTGGAGCAAGAGAACCCATCTAATGAGTCTAGGTTTAGCATCTTTCTTTTCCATAAGATATTTAATAGCAGCATGATCGGTATGAATAGTTACTCTAGAATCAACAATATAAGGTTTGAATTTATCACAAGCAAATACAACCGCTAAGAGTTCCTTTTCAGTAGTAGCATAATTTCTTTGAGCATTGTCTAGAGTCTTACTAGCATAATGGATAACATTTAATTTCTTAACAACTCTTTGCCCTAGAACAACACCTACAGCATAATCACTAGCATCACACATAATTTCTAAAGGTAAATTCCAATCAGGTAGCTGAACAATAGGTGCAGAGACTAATGCTTTCTTAAGTATTTCAAATGCTTCTACACAATCATCATCAAAGACAAATGGTACATCTTTTTGTAATAAATTAGTTAGAGGCCGAGAAATTTTTGAGAAGTCCTTAATGAACCTCCTATAAAATCCGGCGTGACCAAGGAAACTTCTTATACCTTTGATGTCCTTGGGACATGGCATCTTTTCAATAGCGTCAACCTTAGCTTTATCAACTTCAATACCTCTTTCAGAAACTTTGTGCCCCAAGACAATACCTTCATTAATCATAAAGTGACACTTTTCCCAATTCAAGACAAGATTAGTTTCTTCACATCTCTGCAATACTCGATCACAATTGCTCAAGCAATCATCAAAAGAGGAACCGTAGACGGAAAAGTCGTCCATGAAAATCTCACAAATCTTTTCACAAAAATTAGAGAATATAGCTATCATGCATCTTTGAAAGGTAGCAGGTGCATTACATAAACCAAAAGGCATACGTCTATAAGCAAAAGTACCAAAAGGGCATGTAAAAGTAGTCTTTGATTGATCTTTAGCCGACACAGGTATTTGAGAGAAACCAGAATAACCATCTAGAAAGCAATAATGTGTATGTTTGCATAATCTTTCTAGCATTTGATCAATAAAAGGTAAGGTGTAATGATCTTTCTTAGTAGCTTTATTTAATTTGCGGAAATCAATTACCATCCTATAACCTGTGATAATTCTTTGTGGGATCAATTCATCTTTATCTTTAGGGACAACAGTAATACCTCCCTTCTTAGGGACACAATGGACAGGACTTACCCAGTGACTATCAGCAACGGGATAAATTATACCTGCCTCCAGAAGCTTGAGTATTTCTTTTCTTACCACTTCTATCATTTTAGGATTCAACCGTCATTGAGGATCACGAACTGGTTTGGCATCAGCTTCCAAATTTATTTTATGTTGACAGAGAGTGGGACTGATGCCATTAAGATCATCCAGAGTATATCCAATAGCGGCACGGTGCTTTTTCAGAGTTTTCAATAATCTTTCTTCTTCATGCTCTGAAAGGTTAGCACTAACAATAACAGGATATATTTTCTTTTCATCAAGATAAGCATACTTAAGATTATCAGGCAATGGTTTAAGCTCAAACACGGGATCACCCTTGGGTGGAGGAGGATCCTCTAGGATTTCAACAGGCAAATTGTGTTTCAGAATAGGTTTCTGTTCAAAGAATACTTCATCTATTTCCCTTCTTTCATTCATGAACATCTCATTTTCATGGTCTAGCAAATAGTGTTCTAAAGGATCACTAGGAGGTACGGCAATAGAAGAAAGACCAATAATTTCATCCTTACTAGGCAATTTTTCCTCACGATGTTGTTTACTAAATTTAGAGAAATTAAACTCATGAACCATATCATCCAAGCCAACAGTAACAACATTCTTTTTACAGTCTATCGTAGCATTAACAGTATTCAAGAAGGGTCTACCAAATATAATTGGACAAAAGCTATCTTGTGGGGAACCAAGAACAAGAAAATCAGCGGGATATTTGGTTTTCCCACACAAGACTTCAACATCTCTAACAATTCCCATTGCCAAAATAGTATCTCTATTGGCAAGTTTAATTGTGACATCAATACCTTCTAATTCAGCAGGTGCAATTTCATTCTTAATTTCTTCGTATAAAGTATGTGGTATAACACTAGCACTCGCACCCATATCATATAAGCCATGATAACAATGATCTCCTATTTTAACAGAAATAACAGGCACGCCTACCACGGGTCTATGTTTATCTCTATCACAGGGTTTAGCAATTCTAGCAGTTTCACCAGAGAATTCAATGACATGCCCATCAATATTATCGGATAAGAGATCTTTAACAATAGCAATATTAGGTTCTACTTTGACTTGCTCAGGAGGTGTATAAGTTCTAGTATTGCTTTTACGAACAACAGTTGAAGCTTTAGCCTGATCCTTTACTCTAGCAGGGAAAGGCGGTTTCTCAACATAAGAGGTAGGAACAATAGGATCATTATAAGTGATGGTTTCTTCTTCAACTTTAATAGGTGCAGCTACTTTTACTTCTATGGGAGGAGGATATTTAAACCACTTCTCCTTGGGGAGATCAACATAAGTAGCAAAAGATTCACAGAAAGAAGCTACTATCTCAGAGTCAAGTCCATATTTAGAGCTAAACTTACGGAAAATATCGGTATCCATAAAAGATTTAACACAATCAAACTTAGGTGTCATACCTGACTCCTTACCTTCGTCGAGGTCCCAATCTTCAGAGTTGCGTTTAATTCTATCCAATAAACTCCATCTGAATTCAATAGGCTTCATCATAAATGAGCCAGCACAGGAAGTATCGAGCATGGTTTTATTATTATCAGAGAGCCGAGCATAAAAATTCAGAAGAATTGTCAATTTTGAGAGCTCATGATTGGGGCATGAGTATAACATGGATTTAAGCCTCCCCCAAGCTTGAGCGATGCTTTCTCCTTCGCGAGGCCAAAAATTATATATATAATTGCGATCATGATGAACAAGATGCATAGGGTAATACTTTTGATGAAATTCCAATTTCATTCTTTTATACTTCCATGATCTCGTATCATCACATAGCCTATACCATGTTGATGCATCTCCCTTCAAAGATAAAGGGAAAGCCTTCTTCTTAACAACATCATCGGGTATACCTGCAAGCTTAAATAATCCACAAATATCATCCAAATAGCGTAGATGCTCGTCGGGATGCTTTGTCCCATCTCCTGTAAAAGTATTAGCCAGCAGTTTTTCCATAATACTCGAAGGAAATTCAAAAGGAATTTCATTTTCAATAGGTTCAGTAGGTTGAGGAGCAACTCTTTGCTCCACTGACGGGGTGAAGATACCCCGAACAAGCCCCTCAGAGATTCAGTTTCCATAGTAACAAGTGACAGAAAATTTCAGCACACTATATAAATTTTTCCTTACCAAATTCCACTTACAAAAGGCGCTACACTCCCCGGCAACGGCGCCAGAAAAGAGTCTTGATGACCCACAAGTATAGGGGATCTATCGTAGTCCTTCCGATAAGTAAGAGTGTCGAACCCAATGAGGAGCAGAAGGAAATGATAAGTGGTTTTCAGCAAGGTATTCTCTGCAAGTACTGAATAAGTGTAACAGATAGTTTTGTGATAAGATAAATGGTAACGAGCAACAAGTAACAAAAGTAAATAAAGTGCAGCAAGGTGGCCCAATCCTTTTTGTAGCAAAGGACAAGCCTGGACAAACTCCTATAATAGGAAAAGCACTCCCGAGGACACATGGGAATATCGTCAAGCTAGTTTTCATCACGCTCATATGATTCGCGTTCGGTACTTTGATAATTTGATATGTGGGTGGACCGGTGCTTGGGTACTGCCCTTACTTGGACAAGCATCCCACTTATGATTAACCTCTATTGCAAGCATCCGCAACTACAACAAAAGTATTAAGGTAAACCTAACCATAGCATTAAACATATGGATCCAAATCAGCCCCTTACGAAGCAACGCATAAACTAGGGTTTAAGCTTCTTTCACTCTAGCAACCCATCATCTACTTATTACTTCCCAATGCCTTCCTCTAGGCCCAAAGAATGGTGAAGTGTTATGTAGTCGACGTTCACATAACACCACTAGAGGTTAGACAACATACATCTTATCAAAATATTGAACGAATACCAAATTCACATGACTACTAATAGCAAGACTTCTCCCTTGTCCTCAGGAACAAACGTAACTACTCACAAAGCATATTCATGTTCATAATCAGAGGGGATATAATGTGCATAAAGGATCTGAACATATGATCTTCCACCAAATAAACCAACTAGCATCAACTACAAGGAGTAATCAAGACCACTAGCAACCTACTAGCACCAATCCCGGACTTGGAGACAAGAATTGGATACAAGAGATGAACTAGGGTTTGGAGATGAGATGGTGCTGGTGAAGATGTTGATGGAGATTGCCCTCTCCCGATGAGAGGAGCGTTGGCGATGACGATGGTGATGATTTCCCTCTCCCGGAGGGAAGTGTCCCCGGCAGAACAGCTCTGCCAGAGCCCTAGATTGATTCCGCCAAGGTTCCGCCTCGTGGCGGCGGAGTCTCGTCCCGAAAGGTTGCTTCTGGCTTTTTTTCTCATCGAAAGACTTCATATAGGAGAAGATGGGCGTCGGAGAGCCACTAGGGGGCCCACGAGGTAGGGGCGCGCCCATGGGGGAGGGGCGCGCCCCACCTCGTGAGCAGGGTGTGGGCCCCGGCCTTCATCTTTGGCGACGATTTTTCTTTATTTCTTTTAAGATATTCCGTGGAGTTTCGGGACTTTTGGAGTTGCGCAGAATAGGTGTCCAATATTTGCTCCTTTTCCAGCCAGAATTCCAGCTACCGGCATTCCCCCTCTTCATGGTAAACCTTGTAAAATAAGAGAGAATAGCCATAAGTATTGTGACATATCGTGAAATAACAGCCCATAATGCGATAAATATCGATATAAAAGCATGATGCAGAATGGACGTATCATGGGGTTTCGATGACCAGGGAGCAAACACGCTAGCCTTTGTCTCGAGTTGTTGTCTGTTGTCCCTGAACTGCCACCGGGTCGTCCCTTTATACACACATGTTGACGCCCGGCCGGTTTATAGAGTTCCGAGGCCGACTCATACAAGTGTTCGGCTCAGTCTCTTCCTTTCCCTAACTTACAATACAAGTATACAACTATGGCGGTTTACCGCTATGGGCCCTAATCCGCCTCTGGGCTTGGGCCTCTAAGCTTCATCAGTAAAGCGCCATCTTCTTATCTTCATGGACTTCGGTATGGTTGAGCGTGAACCGGCCCCTCCTGGGCGGTTTATACTCAGTAGTTATATCCTCAACATTAGGCCCCAAACTGATTTGAGCCTGTTCATGTCAATCTTCAACACTTAGACAAATTCCACAGGCATCTTCTGATGACTTCTATAAACCGCCATGTTCCCGTTTCCCATTAAATTTTGATGAATCGCCGTGACGTCATCTTCTGTCACTGCAGTAAACTGTCATGATGTCATCTTCTACATAAAAAGATACCCTTCATTAATTACATCCCGAAGATCGAGGTGACAGCTGCGCCCCCTTTCGCCACTTCAGGCTCCTCGAATTTCGCGCCTGCCGTTTGTCTCCCTTTCTTTATAAATAGAGCCGGGGGGTCTTTCCATTTTCCCCCCTTGCCTCTCGTTTTCCTCCTCGCGACCCGAAGAACTCCAGCGTCGCCGCCGCCGTCGGACCTCGAATCTACACCAACCTAGGCCACTGCATCACCCTGTTTGGACCAGAGCTCCTGCGATACTCCACCGCCGCTATGTGGCCTCTGGTAAACCTTCCTTCCCCTAACCCTAGATCTCCATTAGGGCTTCAAGTTCATCTGTGTTCATCGATGTTCATCAGCGCTTCTCTATCTTTCCCTTAGCCTTTTACTGAATCTCCATTAGGTCTCTATTAGGATTGTTTCTTTTGCGGCTAAATCCGTAACTTTAGTCTGCCACACCATAATGCTTACTGTTCATAGAAAAACTGCATCCGGACCTTCTCTGTTCCTCTTAGCGCCAGTGTAGGGCTTCAGATAAAATTTCTTTACTAAACCATGGTAGATCCAAAATTATACTGCCACACTGTGAAATCTGTTTCTGTAAACACTTAGTAGATTTCAACTCTGCCTCTTCTGTTTAAGGGTGGTTTAACTTTTAGTAGTTGATAATCCGCCATATCCATTAGCCTTCATTTTAAACCACCGTCTTATCTTGAGTAGAAAACTCCGGTTTAACTCACATATATGCTTTCATCAAATCCCCGGTTTAACACCGATTAGTACATATCAGCCATCTATCGTAAATCGGCCTTCATTTTTGTTTTTACAGTTCGTTTCCAAGATGACCAAGCAATTCGCCGCTTGCAACTGGGTTCCTTCCCGGATCACAGAAACACAAATCAATGGATATGTTGTAACTGGCGCTTTAGCCTCAAAGAATATCCTTCACTGGCGAGTTCCTAGCCCTGAGTGCCCTCCTGAGCCTCAAGATGGCGAAGTAATTGTTTTTATGCAGCACTTAGACCGGGGATTCAGCCCTCCCGGATCAAAGTTCTTCCGGGATGTGCTTGCCAGCTTTCAACTCCATCCTCAGGACATTGGACCAAATTCTGTGTCCAACATATGCAATTTCCAAGTGTTTTGCGAAGTTTACCTTCAAGAGGAACCAACTGTTGAGCTCTTCCGAGATTTCTTCCATTTAAACCGCCGGACTGAGTTCTCTGACGGCCCCAATACTGAACTTGGTGGGGTCTCAATCCAAAAGAGAAAGGAAGTTGATTTCCCTCATGCAAAGCACCACAGCCACCCTAAAGACTGGAACCAAAGATGGTTTTACTGTAAAAGTACTGCCCCTGCCGGAGAAAATCCCTTGCCGGGTTACCGCGCTCACAGGCTTAGCAATGGCCATCCACTGCCTCAACGGCTCACCGCCATGGAGCGACAGGCTTACGCACCTCAACTCGCCAAACTCCGGGCTCTCCTAGCCAACGGTTTGACTGGCGTTGACCTCGTTCGCTGCTGGGTTGCATGGCATGTCCTTCCTTTAAGCCGCCGCCCCGGATTGATGCACGAGTATACCGGCAATGCCAAGGATCCTCAACGGTTTAATGAGATAGAAATGAATGATGATGAAGTCACAGAATCTGTGAAGATGTTAGATGAACCAATCGCTGCATGCAGCCAAACTGGGCTGGCCCTTTTTACTCCTCCAACAAACCGCCAGAGGTAAAGATTTTAACCTTGTGCTTTCTTGATCTGCCTCCGCTTTAACATTGCTCTAATAAACCTTCGTTTAATTTTTCAGGCCAATAGCTCCTTTTGGAAAAGGAAAGCTTCAGATAAACTGGCAAGGGCTCCTCGTGCCAAGAGCAAAGTTATAAAGAGAGCAGCCAAGAAGAAGACCGGCGAAACTGCTGATCCGCCCGAAGATATTGAAGATTCGGATCAAGAGGTAGAACTTGACTCCCTTGGCTCCTTTTTCATACACCTTATTAACAATGACTATTATCAGGATGATGCGGAAGCCAGCCGCGCTAATCATGTTGAGGTAATCTCCCTTTCCTCCGGTTCGGATCATGTGCCGGTTCAGAAATTTCGTCGTGCAGTTCGGAAATTAAAACGCTATCACCCACTTGCTCATTTGGATCCACAATTTTCTTTGAAGACACAGCAACAAGAAGGTCGTCGCACAACCCAGCACAGTGGTCAACAGGTCACTTCCTCCGGTTTACCAGACACTCCACCCCGGAAGCGTCGTCCGGAGGTCTCTTCTTCTTTTAATAAGCCTTGTCCCTTGGCGGGTTGCTTCCGGAACCCACTTAATCCGTCTGACTCAAATTATCAGGTGCCTCGGTCCGGTTTACTCCTCAGCTCCTGGTATGGTGAAGAGATTCGGACCCTCGTTAATATGCGGCAGTCGAGACCGGTACTTCCTTCTCATAACCTCGTTTGATGCATTCTGATCCAACGTAAGCCGGTAATTCTGTGCTTGGATTTCTTGTGATCGGGCATCTAAAGTGGCCCGTTCTTCTTCCATGCTGGCCTCCTCAGCCGCCAGGTCCGCCTTAGCCTGAACTATCTGATCCTTTAACTTCGCAACATCCGCATTGTGCTGAACCTGAGTCTCTGGAGTTACTGCTATGGTCAACAGTGCCGTCCAATCGTCCAGTAAACCGACAAGAACTTGAGCCGGCCGGCGCATCGGGCCTCCTGCCGCGGCTACCGATCCGGAGACCATTGCTGCTGTTGATGAAGATTGCACGGTGGGCTGCGTACCGGCCATGAAGATCGCAACCCGGTTTGGCGGTTCAAGGGGATCCGGAATACTGTCACCATCAGAGTATCCCTCAAACCGGCCATCGTGCAATTGGTATAGTGACTCGGTTTCACCAGTGGACGATCCACCATCCGAGTAGATGGCCGTCTTACCATCGGATACCGATTCAGATTCTGCTCCGTGGATGAATCCTACGAATGCATGCTTCACGACAGGCCAAACCCAGACAGGACTTGCACGCTAAGCCGTCTCGACGAGGTCGGTGGAGATGTCCGGCTCAGGGCCTGGTTCGCTGATCTTGCCGATGAAAACGTGAATTCCGCCAAAAGGGACCCGGTACCCGTACTCAATTGAGCCGGCCTCGGGGCCCCAGCCTGCATCGTTGATGTAGAGCTTGCCGCGACGACTCTTGGTCATCCGGCCGACCACGTACCCCTGGAGTCCTTCAAAGCTTCCCTTCAAGAACTCGAAACCATCATGCGATAGCCCCATGATGGGCGCCAACTGTCGTGGAAATATCACGTCAGATGTCCTAGCAGAAAGACTTAGTCGTGGAGCCATCGCAATGAGGTTAGCCTGAAGGGGTTAAATTAGACAATGGACACGAGAGTTATACTAGTTCGGCCCCTTCGATGAAGGTAAAAGCCTACGTCTAGTTTGTGATGGGATTATTGGGGTTTCGATGACCAAGGAGCAAACACGCTAGCCTGGGTCTCGAGTTGTTGTCTGTTGTCCCTGAACCGCCACCGGGTCGTCCCTTTATATACACATGTTGATGCCCAACCGGTTTACAGAGTTCCGAAGCCGACTCATACAAGTGTTCGGCTTGGTCTCTTCCTTTCCCTAACTTACAATACAAGTATACAACTATGGCGGTTTACCGCTATGGGCCCTAATCCGCCTCTGGGCTTGGGCCTCTAAGCTTCATCAGTAAAGCGCCATCTTCTTATCTTCATGCACTTCAGTATGGTTGAGCGTGAACCGGCCCCTCCTGGGCGGTTTATACTCAGTAGTTATATCCTCAACACATCTAGTGTATTAAATTCATGGAAAAACGGAGTAATACAATAAGAACGATGACATGATGTAGACAAGATCTATCTATGTAGAGATAGACCCCATCATTTTATCCTTAGTAGCAACGATACATACGTGTCCTTTCCCTTTCTGTCACTGGGATCAAGCATCGTAAGATCGAACCCACTACCGGGCACCTCTTCCCATTGCAATATAAATAGATCAATTTGGCCAAACAAAAACCAAATATCGGAGAAGAAAAATGAGCCTATAAGAGATCATGCATATAAGGGATCAAATAAACTCAAATAACTTTCATGGATATAAAAAGATATGACTGATCATAACCTCAGCGTCCATCAGATCCCAACAAACACACCGCAAAAAGAGTTACATCATATAGATCTCCAAGAGACCATTGTATTGAGAATTCAGCGAGAGAGAGGAAGCCATCTAGCTATTAACTACGGACCCGAAGGTCTACAAAGAACTACTCACGCATCATCGGAGAGGCACCAATGGAGGTGGTGAAACCCATCCGAGATGGTGTCTAGATTGGATCTGGTGGTTCTGGACTCTGCGGCAGCTGGATGAATATTTCATCGACTCCCCTAGGGTTCTGGGATTTTTGGGGTATTTATAGAGCAAAGAGACGGTCCGGGGGCACCTGAGGTGGGCACAACCCATCAGGGCGCGCCTGGGCCTCCTGGCGCGCCCTGGTGGGTTGTCCCCTCCTCGGGACTCCCCCAGGTGCAACCAGGGCCCAATGTCTTTCTCCTGGTCCATAAAAAATCTCCGTGAAGTTTCGTGGAATTTTAACTCCATTTGATATTGATTTCCTGCGATGTAAAAAAACATGGAAAAAACAGCAACTGGCACTTGGCACTATGTCAATAGGTTAGTACCAAAAATGATATAAAATGACTATAAAATGATTATAAAACATCCAATATTGATAATAAGACATCATGGAACAATCAAAAATTATAGATACATTGGAGACGTATCATGCACTCTTCCCATCTGTCCATATCCGGGAGGATGGACCCAAGCTTAGTGAAAGGCGTCATGTCCTGACGTTCTAGGGCAATGCGGGTTCGGACGTCAGCTAGCGATATTAGGTTGCCGTAGAACATCCCATTCTCTTAGAGGACATCTTTCATGATCATGGACGCAATTTCCTGCTGGATCCGATAGAAATCATTTCGAAGTCGATTATCCGGCACGGCTCCAAAGGCTCCGGCCCATCTCTGGATATGGGTATCGGATGAAGATTTCATGCAAAGTTATTGCACATCCCTTCTATACTCCATCATTAGATGGATGACGTAGAATCCATCGTTATCACTTCTTGCCGGTTGCTGGATGCAACAGAAGTTAGTCTTGTGGCCGAAACAGAGCCCGACCTTGCCCGTAGAGATGAGAGTCCCACACCTCCCACCGACGCTCTAGGCTCTCCGGCGATCTCCCTCCTCAGCCAGCAAACCTGGTCTTTTCTCCACTCATCTTCTTCGGCGTTCTCTGATCTACCACCCTATACCCATCTCACATGGGTTCTCATGGTGGATCAACTTTGGATCTGGATTTCTCCAAAGGTGTGGCTTTTGCGGAGGAGGTTTTCAGATCTTGTGGGAAAACAATTCATCCCTCGGATGACACGAACCATTTTATTATGGTTGTGTCTTTCAGTAGACATAGATTCCGTCTTGATGAGGATTCGGTGGCGGCGGCTTTGGAATGTGCAACTGGAGGATCTGCAATTGATCTATCGGTGCAACTCATTGCGGACAAGGTATTCTCATTTATGGTTTCATGCAAACGTGTTGGCATTTTTATTCTTCAATTGCGATCTTTCGCGTGTCCGCAATTCAAATGCTTCTTTCATCTGTGGGGTAATGGCGGCCCTAATTGGAAATGTGAGTTTGTTATTTGGAAGAAAGAGTGTGATGCTGAATGGATTATCATTAGTCCTTCTAAGAGGCGTGCTTCTATGGGTTTAATAGCTATGCATAAGCCTCCATCCAAATCTGCCTTACGTACGGGCTCTAAGCCCCCGAAGAAGATTTCTTTTGCCACTTTCCAACAGTATGATGCTTGCAAGGGATACTCTTTTCCTGCTTCGCCAGGTCTGGTTAATGCGGTTTCTGATGCTGGATACATGGTGCTGCCTTGTGAGAGAGACACCGTTCCTCCGCCGCCGGCGACTGAACTCCGATGGACGGTGGCAGAACCACCCATTATTTTCGAAACAGTAAACGTCCATGCAATTTCCGTGGCCAGTAATCCTGGGATTATTCCATCTTCTTCGGACGTGAATCTGCATGTGCATGGGATGGAACGGGCTGGCCCGGCAGCGGCCCCGGTGCCTTCTGCAGCCCAGTTTATTTCTCTGACCCAGGATGTTTCTCCGGTCCGTTCTGGTTTGGCCCATGAGGCAGCCGAAACTCAATCTACACCTAGGCCTGTTGTTGGAAATGAGGAACTTATTAATCCTGGGACATCGGAATCACCTGTTGATTATGATGGATTTAATGATCTAGTGGATGACATGGTTTTCAAAGTTTGGAAATGTCAAAATTGTTTGTCAATGAAGCATTTATCCAGCGCGTGCACCAAAGAGGTTAGGTGCGTAGATGTTTTCGGTTGGGGCACAGGCAAGGGGCTGTTCCGATTCTAGCCTATCTCCCTCTTACAGGTGGGTCCCGTGGTCCAAATCCCCCGTATCTAACCGGTCAGCTGGTTTTTTGGAGCAGGACTCCTCGATTTCTACCATAGCTAGCCCGGAGGGGTCTATGTCCAGTCCCATCAAGCCTGCCACCCCGTCCATCCCACCATTGCCAGTTGAGCCGCCGCCCACAACGCCTCCACTGCCCTCCTCACCATCCCCCTCAATCACCTCGCCTCCGGCTTCACCAGCTCTAGCAATGGCCAACTTTCCGCTGGACCCGATGGATTTCCTCCCGCATGGCTTCGACATCATTGATGGAGGGGAGCTACGCTTGCCTACTTTCTTTGAGCCGGCGGTGGCTCCGGACCGATAGCATGAGGAGTATGCTGTTGCCATTGTTGAGCCGGCTCCTCTGCCTGAAGAAGTCGCCATCTACAGGAATCTGGTCAGTGATTTTGTCATCAATACTCTGCAGAGAGCTGTGTTGGATGCCCAGCCGTGGATCCAAGGGGTTGGTTTGTTTCGGCTATGCAGTGTTCTAGCCCGACAAGCTTTAGTTGATCATGCTCCTTTCGATTTGGGCAACGATAGATTTGTCAGGTTTATTCCGCATGACGAGGGTATTAACTACAGAGCTGCTCAAGGTTTTCGTAGGGGATGGGTTATGCTGCTTGGAGTTCCTCTGGATTATAGGCGCTCTCAATATCTTGCAGATGTTATCAGTACGTTTGGTCGCTTCCACCATTGGCATCAGGATGATCCAATGATGGTCCGATCTTTGGCCTATGTGTCTTTTCCTGCGCCATCTATGGTCCCTAGATCAGTGACATACAGAGAGTTTGCTGACTTTGGAGGGGTTCGGATTTCTTGGACTGCTCCAGTTTATATTCTGTCTGCCGATTTTGCTGATATCCTACCTGCTGATGAGGATCCAATGCCCTTCAATGGCAATCCCCACCCTCTCCCTGGCAACATGCAGTTCAACAACCATAATTGGGTCTTACCTGAGTTCCCGGAACTGGGTTGGAATGATGTGCCTGCACCCAATGAACAGCCACAGAATGACCCTCCCCAAGTTCAGGATGTGGGCCAGCAAGATAATGTTGAAGAAGTTCAGTCTCAAGAATCTATCGTGCTTCAGTTGTCCGAGGATTCAGTTAACAATGGCAATGATGCTGCTGATGCTGTTGTTCTCCAGCACCCAATGGGACCGCAGCAGCCTCCTTTAATGATTGGACAAATTCTCACTGTTTTGGGCCTGTTCTGCCCCCTGTCATGCAATGGAAGCGCTCGTTGGAAAAGGTATTGCCGCTTTTTGGGATCTCTGATATCCCAAAGTTTATCTTTCGGTATGATCTCGGGGCTCACTTGAACAAACAGTCCTACTGGACTCTTTTTACCACTCCAGCTCCAAACTTGCAGCTTCTGCCTGCACCTGTTTCTGTGACTCAGTTTAAGGAGTTGACACCTGTTAAAAGGCCTGTAGCTCGAGCTCTCTGTTTTGACGATATTGATGAGCCTGTTGCTGAAACTTTTGAGTTTACGGCTGCTCCTAAAGTTACTCTGAAGCGTGGAAGAAAGCCCAAGGCCTCTAAAATCATGGTGGAATCTGAGGTCAGACGCAGTGCTCGCCTCAGTGCGATGCGTAATGGCTATTGTCAGGCACCGGCTGGGACACCCCCTAGGAAGCCACACACGGTGAAGAAGCGCAAAACTGGATCTTCCAAGACTGATGACGATTCTGCAGTGCCTCCTCTGACGACCATAGTTGATCTTCAGCGAATTGGTGCTCGTCTTCGCATTGCACTGGAGAAAATCACGACGGATAAGCTTGCAGCTAATCCTCCCGCTCCAACAACAGTACAAGTTCTGATGATTAGCTTCGTCATCCAGGGTCTAGGTCCATGGCGAACCATAATCGCCATTTACTTCTCTTATTTGTTTGGAACTTTGCAGTTTGCATCTGTCTACTGGGATGTAGGCCATTGTGTGGCTTACTTTTAATGCGTCTTCTTTTGGTATGTAATGAATCAAACTTCGTTTAGAGATTGGAAAGTTCTCTGTTGGAATGTTAGGGGTCTAAATTCTGAAGCGCGTCAGCTTGCGGTTAGGCAAAAGATCAATGAAAGCGGGTGTTCTGTTGTTTGCCTCCAAGAAACCAAATGCATGCATATTGACCAATGCTTCATTAGAAAATTCTGTCCACGGCGTTTTGATAACTTCGTTTATGTACCTTTGGTTGGGGCATCTGCTGGTATGGTGGTCATATGGAATTCATCTCTCTTCATAGGAAGCTTAATTGAGGCTAAACCATATGGTATTATTGTGAAGTTTCAATCTAAACATACATCTGAATCCTGGTTTCTCGTTTCAATTTATGGTCCGTGTCAAGGACCGGCGCGTGATGAGTTTGTGCAGTGGCTATATAATCTGGATATTCAGTTTGAGGACAATTGGTTGCTTTTAGGTGACTTCAACTTTATGCGGTCGCTTGAGAATCGAAACCAGACAGGTGGTGATGTGAATGATATCTTTCTGTTTAATGAAATAATTGGTCATTTGGGGCTTGTTGAACTACCAATCAAGGGTCGTCAGTACACATGGTCCAATATGCAAACCACACCCCTACTTGAACAAATAGATTGGTTTTTCACATCTGTGGCTTGGACACATGATCACCCTAACACAATGGTTTTACCGCTTGCGCGCACTGCCTCTGATCAGGTCCCATGCGTGGTTGCAATTGCCACTTGTATCCCCAAGGCAAATGTTTTTCGCTTTGAAAATTATTGGGTAGATTTGCCTGGTTTTATGGATTGTGTACCTGAGGTTTGGAATAAACCTGTGGATAAATCCTCAACTGCCTTAATAATTTCTGCTAAATTTAAATCTCTTCGTTATGCTCTTAAGAAATGGCATCTTAACCTTTCCACAGTCAAGGCACTCATTATTGATTGCAACAAAGTTATTGTTTTTTTGGACAATATTGAGGAATTTAGGCCCTTGAGTTGGCCAGAATTCAATTTTCGGAAGATTGTCAAATTGCATCTCGTAGATATCCTGCACTGGCAGTTCATCTATTGGAAGCAATGTTGCACGATCAGAAATATAAAGGTTGGTGAGGAGAATTCAAAATTCTTCCATGCAATGGCAACGGAAAGGTATAGGAGAAACACTATTTCTTCGATCAAATCTGTGGATGGGGAAGTGGTTATTGATCATCAACAGTTGGCTGGGATGTTTTGGTCTGATTTCAATCGTAGAATGGGCCAAGCAAAAGGTATTCAAATGGGTTTTGATCTTGACACATTAATTGCTCGTATTGATGGGCTAGAGAGCTTATCATTGCCATTCACAGATTCTGAGGTAGATACGGTGATTAAGAACATGCCTTCTGATCGGGCTCCAGGACCCGATGGGTTTACGGGCCTTTTCCTCAAGAAATGTTGGAATATTTTGAAGCCAGATTTTATGAAATTGGTCAGAGAGTTTTATGAGGGAAAGTGCAACCTGGAGTGTCTGAATACATCTCTCATTACCCTCATACCAAAGAAGCTGAGCCCGGAATATATTGGTGATTTTAGACCAATATCGTTGACAAACACTTGTCTCAAGTTTTTAACTAAACTTTTGGCAAATCGGCTACAGAGTGTGATTCTAAAATGTATTCATCGCAATCAATATGGGTTTCTTCGCTGTAGGTCCATTCAAGATTGTCTTGCTTGGTGTTTTGAATATATACATCAGTGCAAGGCATCCAAAAGACCTATAATCCTTCTGAAGTTGGATTTCACGAAGGCGTTCGACACAATCGAGCGTGAACTGATTCTCAGGATCTTAAAATGTAAGGGTTTTGATGATCGATGGACAGGTTGGATCGATAGCATCTTGTCATCTGGTTCCTCTTCGGTTCTCTTAAATGGGGTGCCTGGTAATCACTTTGTCTGCCGCTTGGGTGTGAGACAAGGAGACCCATTATCCCCTTTGTTATTTGTCATTGCGGTGGATTTATTACAATCTTTGGTTAATGAGATGTGTGCAAGGAACATTCTCACACTGCCCATACCAACCTCTTCTCGGGATTATCCGATTGTTCAATACGCTGATGACACATTAATTGTCCTCCCTGCGGTGGATGACCAGCTTGTTGCTTTCAAGGAGATGCTTGAGACATTTGCTAAGTCAACGGGTTTGCGGGTTAATTTTAGTAAATCATCATTGATTCCAATAAATATGTCTGATGAGGAGGGTCAACGTGTGGCGGCTCTGCTCGGATGTGATGTGGGCTCCATGCCATTTACTTATCTGGGATTGCCAATGGGAACTACTCGGCCCACAATCTATGACTTGCTCCCATTAGTGGACCGCATAGAGAGAAGATTGTCTGCCTCATCCTGTCTACTGAATCAGGGTAGCCGGCTGCAACTCTTGCAATCGGTTTTATGTTCCATGCCAATATACTTCTTGTGCACCATTTCATTACCTCAAGGAATTTTGAAGAAGATAGAACGTATCATGCGGCAATGTTTATGGCGAGGCAACTCCGACACACCAAGACAATCATTGGCAGCTTGGGAGTTAGTATGTCGGCCCAAAAACAAGGGAGGACTTGGTGTTCTAGACCTTGGCAAACAAAATGATGCCTTGTTAATCAAGCATCTCTTCAAATTTTACAACAAGTTGGATGTGCCCTGGGTTTCACTTATGCAGGACTCATATTATCTCTCTTGCCCGCCCCAAGTAACTCAAAGTTGTGGTTCTTTTTGGTGGCGTGATGTGATGAAGCTCTACGACAAATTTTGTAAGTTGGCCGTCCCTCATGTGCACTCCGGGGATTCGGTGGTTTTCTGGCTCGATAGGTGGCAACTTAACAGTGAGGTGGTTATCATGCAACAACGTTTCCCGAGGCTACATTCTTTTGTCATTGATGACACACTTACCATTAAGAATGTGATGGAGTTGCCTGATCTGACCGACAACTTTCATCTGCCTTTATCAGTTGAAGCTTTTGAGGAATTCAATCAACTTCAGGCTATAATGCCACTGATAATTTTGCATGAGGGAGTTAGTGATGTCTGGAAATGGCCTTCAAAATCTGGGGATTATCAATCCAGGATCTACTATTTGTCTTGTTTCTCCGAAGTCGTGGCTGATCCGCTTTTTAGGTGGATCTGGAAATGTGCTTGTACTCTCAAGCTCAAGGTGTTTGGATGGCTTCTTTTGATGGACCGTCTGAACACTAGGGATATGATGCAGAGACGACATTGGATTATCCAGGATGATACTTGTGCCATTTGCTTTTCAGGTTTGCATGAAGATAGAGCCCATCTCTTCTTTGCATGCAACTTTAGCCAACGTGTCTGGAATTACTTGGGCATTTCCTGGAACGTTTAACCTAACCAGACTACTTTTGAAATGGCTTGTGCGGCCAGGGAGGAATTTGGTCAGCCTTTTTTCACTGAGGTAGTCTTTACGGCTACTTGGAATATTTGGACCCAAAGGAATGGAAGGATCTTCAGAAATGAGTTGCCCACTTTCAGAGCTTGGAGAAGGAATTTTATTCATGATATTTCTCTACTAGCTCATAGAATCAAGTGTAAATATAGAGATAGACTAACTACTTGGATAGCTTCTTTACACTAATCACTCCCTGTAAGTAGTTTTCCTCTTTTGTTCACTTTGTAATTTTGTACAGAACCAATTTTATTTAGATAAAAGACTGTGAGGCTGTTGCCTTGCAGTACATAGTCAAAAAAAACAGAGCCCGACCTTATTTGTTTTTATGCATTGGATGTAGCCACCCCGCATGCTGAAGCCCAGCATAGCTCTGTCCAGAACATACTTTATGTGTGTGTAATCTTTTTTCTGTATGTTCTTTGATGGGTCCAAATATAGAGGGCGGGAGTAACATGGGTAAGGAATGACGAGAACGGCACGACACCCCCATCAGCACAAAATACACGATTAAGTTAGCCTCCATGCGTGCAAAGTAATTATTGAAATGCACGAAAGGATGTATGTGTTATAGTGCTATCCGCGTATGACTTACTTGGGATGATAAGGTAGGAGAATCATTTCTTTGTCCTTATTGCTGACCAAGAATTCTTCGATGTACTGACTCGCATATTGACGGTTGGAGTCGTTGATTGACAAGAAGCCCTCATGCATGTAGTATGGGTCTGCGACCGCAAGACCGGTGACTTGCTCTCTTCTGACGATGTAGTTCATGTGCAGCGCATACAGGCGGACGAACGTAAAATCGAGTGTCCTCATTTGAAACATCTGGAAGATGTAATCAAATTGCAGGAAGAAGAGGTCCGCGGGGCATGTGTGGACGTATATCTTGCAACTGCTCGGCACATGAACCGTATAAAGTGGGTATCCTGGATCATCCGAGGCGAGGAGGCTTCTCTCTGTCGAAAGCACATGGTCAGGAGTCTCCTGAGATCCCCTGTTATGGCAGCTAGTGCATTCTCCGGTACCATTGGTTCTCTCGTGACATGGATTAATGGCACATGTTTCATCGGTACACTGTCGACCTTGGTCAAAGGCGCGGCTGGCTGCTAGAACCAACATTGCCAGCTTTATTGGATTTTTTCGCCGTCGGTCTCTTCCTCTGCTTCTTCTTGGTGGGCTCAGGTGCTGGTGGGTCTGTCAGACCCTCCCTGAGCACCACCCTTAGTGTTGTCGGGCTAAGCATTGGACGACTCTGGCTAATTAGTTGAGCTTGGGTGGGCCGGCAGGCTGAGGCGGTGTCTGCGAGGATTGCATGAACAAAGACTTCTTGCACTTCCGAGGACGTTCCGGCTCTGGTACGTGCATCTCATATTCATATGGTTGACTCATTGTTACTTCATTGTCATAGCCGATATTGAAATACTGGAGAGGGTCATCGGCCTCCTCCATGTCATGATCCATATCCTCTTCCATGGGGCAGATGGCATCATCTGCTGGAACGGTTGTCCCTTCTTCCTCGTGTCTCTCGATCTCAGCAAGCAGCACAGACGATGGTTGTACTTGTGTAGGTGGGGTTATGGTCATACCTTCCTGAGGTTCCATTGATGTGCTCCCGGCCACCTCAACACGAAGAAGATTTTTCGGTCACAGGATCGGCCAATTTTTGCATTGGCCAAGCTGCGTGGGGGTCTCGTCATCCTCTCCATTGGTTTGTATCGGACGAGGGAAACCCTCATAGCCCGCTTTCACACTCGCCACGGAGACCCTTAAGGCATTATCAGGCATCTGCCGGCGGTGGAACAATCGATCCTTGGGCTTCACCATAGTACCCTTCCCCACATCCACCAACCCGCCCTTCATGTGGTAAAGGAGGGTGCACGGAGTGGAGTCAGCCTACGAAGACATATACGTGCGGTGTCGGAGATCCAAAAAGAACGGAAACTGAAGATTAATTAATTAGTTGAGTTGATGAGGGTGCGACGCATATTTACCGTGAGGGCATCGAGCTCAGCCAATGTCAACGGCCCGACATTCAAGCCAGAGACGGAGCTAGGGCTGCTGTGAGAGCTGGGTGCAGGAGCTGGTGCTGGAGTAGGTGCGGGTGCGGTTTCCATACTAGATATGGGTATGTGTGCGGTGTTCATTGAGTTGCTCCCGGTGAAGCTGGCCATGGGAAAATCAGTTGGTGGCGCGTTTGGATTTCGTTGCACCCAGGTGACCACAGTTGGAATCAAGCTTGTAAAGACAGCCACCATATCATGTCTACAGGTAGCTACCGCTTCTCGGATTGCCTCAGCTTTGGTCTTAGCTTTTGTTTTTTCATCGCCCGCACCACCTTCTCGTCGATAGTCACTTGACTGAACTTCTTTCTCTGTCTTTTAGCCTCGGGGTCCTCGTTATAATAGTAATTCCATGTGGCGCCGTCCCCAGCGTCGTGCACACGTCCATATTGCGGCCGCTGGCCCGGCGGATGTCCCATCATTATGTTCATGGCCCGGTTGAAAGGAGTGTCCAACTTGTACTTCGCCGACGACTGAGTCGACTGAGTCGACGACTCGCTTTCAGGCGCAAGCTTGTGATGCTCTCTCTGCAAAATGGAGCATGGATCATTTACGAATGCGACTAGAATGTAGTAGACTTCATTGATCAGAAGCTAATATGTAAGGTGGTAAAAGGATAATTACCAGTAATCTCATGAATTTCCTAGTCGGCCCGTCGGTGAAAAAAATCATTTTTGGGGGGTCCCAGAGAATCGGGCCCTAATGAAGTCGTTCTCCTGCTGGTCGGTGAACTCAGCCAATGGGTCTGGGATCCCCTGACATTCACATTCTGCATCCTCCTTAGCCCACACGGGCCTCTTTCCCGTGTAACCACGACTTCCAAAGTGGTGGTTCCCCATGTTCTTTGCCTGCAGCTGCTTGCCTCTCTCCGACCTGGCCTTGGCAGCTTCTTCATTGCAAGTCTCCTTGAACTTTTCAATGTCCTCTATAGTAATTTTTGGATTTTCTGCAACAATCTCGGTGTAGGTTTCATGGTCTACTTCAATCGCCTTCTTCACCCTAGTTTTCCAAGCGCTCAATGCGGTGTTGAACTTCCTAGGGCTTTGTTGTTGATTTTTTTTCATGGCATCATCATCCCATGGGTCATGTGCTAAGGCGTATATGAGCATTCCGTTCGGAGATCCCTCTTCCGGGGGATTAGCGAGAACTCGCTCTTTGAACCAACACAAGAAAGTGGAGTTGTGCTCTCTAATAACTTCAGCGTCCATCCTGTGCACCCCACGGTCACGGTACTTCTTTGCGATGGTCTCTTTGTGCAGTGTCACAAAATCTTCTAGAACATCTAGGTGGTGTAGCACTACTAAGTTTGCCCTGTCAAGGTCGTTTTGTCGGCCCGAGCGTAACACATTCACATCCCTATGACCGTTGGTGTGACCTTCGCCTTCAAGCCTTCCACAGTGCTTGTTGATGGGCAAACCAACAACAGGGTCTCCGGTGCCTACTAGATAACTCTCACAGAAAGAGATGCACTCTTTAGTCAGATATCCCTGGGCTATGCTTCCATCTGGACGTGACATGTTATGAACGAATCCTTTGATGACCCCATTCATCCTCTCGAGCATCATGCTGTGCAGGAATGTCAGCCCTAGATCGATGATGTCGTCCATGATGTGGACACATAGATGCACCATGACATCAAAGAACGCGGGCAGAAAGTACATCTCTAGCTCATTCAGTATGACAATGATCTCTTCCTGTAGCCTATGGAGTTGCTTCACACTGATTGAATTTCGAGAGATAGCATCAAAAAAGTAGCATAGGTCAGTAAGCGTCTCACGCGCATGTGTGTCCATAATCCCTCTAAGTGCAACCGAGAGTAACTACGTCATCATCACATGCTAGTCGTGAGACTTCATCCCACTGAACCTTTTTTTCTTAGTGTCCAGATATCTGCTTATCTTCCCACAGTATCTGGAACTAACTTTGATTCCGGCAAGGCACTTGAACAATTGATCGACCTCCTTCGGATCTAAGGTGAAGCAAGAGGGGGGTGCAATATTGTTCTTCCTTCTTGTTTACTTTTTTGCCCCTATCTTCCGTCTCCATCTCTGTCTCGGTCTCCTCTGACGACTTTTTACCGCGCTTTTGGAGATCTTTCCTGATATTCAAAAATTCCAAGTCTTTTCTTGCCTTCGGCCCATCCTTGGTCTACTCCAGCATGTTCATCAATGTTCCAAGCAAACTCTCCAGGATATTTTTTGTGATATGCATTTGATCAAGGCTATGAGGCGTGTCGAGTTTGGGCCAGTATTCCAAGTCCCAGAAAACAGATCTCGTCTTCCATACTGTCAGCAAGGGCTCCGGCACCTTTTCCTTCGTCTTTCCCAGCGAGGGGCACTCTTCCTAGTTCTTCAATAACTCATATATTTCTGCACCGCTACGCTTACGTGGAGGACCTCGATGCTCAGCCTTACCATTGAATAGATCTCCACACTTTCTCCACGGGTCATCCTTCTCGAGCCATCTTCGATGCCCCATGTACACGATTTTCGAAGACCCGCCATCTTTCGATAGCTGCTGAGAAGTTGTATCATCCATGCACCTCATGCATCCGCAATATCCGTGGCACACCTGGACGGATATATAGTCGTAACCGAGATAGTCCTGCACCATCGTGATTAGTGCAGCTCTCATGTAGAAATACTCTCCTTTGCTTGCATCCCATGTCTTGGCCGGCGTTGTCCATAAGATCTATAGCTCCTCTTTCAGTAAACCAAGATACAGATTTATATCATTTCCTGGTTGTCTCGGCCCTTGAATAAGCATAGCCATGCGTACGTATTTTTCCTTCATGCACAACTAGGGGAGGTTGTACATCCATACAAACACAAGACATGTGCTACGATTGGTGTTCTAGTTGCCAAACGGATTCATGCCATCACTACTAGCACCAAGCACAATGTTCCTTGGATCATTCGTGAAGAAATCAAATTCAAATTTAATGCTCTCCACTGGCTAGCATCTGCGAGGTGTCTCAGCTTCGGATCATCTCCATCATTTGGCTTCACCCTCTCCGCATGTCAGCGCATAAGCTTTGCTTCCTTAGGATCTACGGAATACCGCTGTAGACACTGAGTGATCGGAAAGTACCATACAACTTTCTGTGGAGCTTCTTTCCGGCCTTTTTATATCGTGAAGCATTGCACTTTGGACAGATGGTTTTTTCCGCGTGCTCGTTCCGATATATGATGTAATCATTGATGCATGTGTGATATCTAATGTGTGGTAGATCAAGAGGGCACACGATCTTCTTTGCCTCCTCGACACTAGTAGGACATAGGCTTCCCGCGGGAAGAACCTTCTTTAGATACTTCAGAAGCTCATCCAGGCTTGCATCTGTCCATTTATTTTTTTGCCTTCGTCTTTAGAAGTTCTAGTGTGAAACTCAAGTGGGTCACCTCAGGATTGCAACCATCATACAAAGGAGTCATCGAGTCTACCTCTAGTTGCGCCAGTTTGGCCTCCTCTCTAGAAGCAGCTTAGTCGCTAGTCGTCTTCTTGTGAAGCAGGTCTCGAACATGCGAGTCCCACATGGATGAACTTAGTAGCGACGAAGATCGCAGCGTGTCCGCGTCTTCTCCGCCTTGAACTGCCTCTTCGCCATCGACATTTTCGAGGCCGTCTTCCTCTTCGGGCACATAATCGGTCACCTCTTTGTCTAGTGGCCCCATGTCATTATTTCTTGCCCCGTCGACGTCCTCCTCATCATCATCATCTTCACTTATCCATCGAGTATGGCCATCCATGAAACCATGCATAAGCAGGTGCGCCTTCAATCTACCACCCTCAAAGGGGTCGAGCCTGACTATTCCTTTGCATTTTCGACACGGACATACACCATCCTTCAGTCTTTTTTAATACATGTCATCCACAGCAGATTGCCAGTATCTTTCCACCATCCTTCCATTGACCTTCATGATCACCTGCGCGCGGAGCAAATATTATAACCACGTATGCATGCCTGGATCAAATTCATACAAAAGTTCGGCATGACTTTCCCTAAACATAGGACATATTGAGTTTGCCCGAAATTCACCGAAACGGAATTGAATCGACATTTCGGCAAAACATAGGCAAGTCATGTCACCCACATTATTTCATCAAATACACAATGTAGGCAACTCAAATTAGGCCACACACAATTCGGTATATTCTCATATCACCCATATATATATATATATATATATATATATATAGTTTCGGTCCTATCCACACAAACACCTTTTTTTGCTCACCTATGTGTCGAGAGGGATATCGAGCACCTTTCTTCTTAATTACCTAGTAGCTCTAGATATATAGCTCTAACTAGCTAGCTATCTAGGGAGAGAGGGAGAGGAGAGGGAAGGCATTAATGTAAGGGGGTGGTGGATGGCAAAGAAGAGGGGGAGGGAGGTCATTAATGGAGGGGGTGGTGGAGGGGGCAAAGAAGAGGGGGAGGGAGGGCTCTAATGGAGGGGTAGTGGAGGGGCAAAGAAGAGGGGGGTGGTGGAGGGCTAGAGGGACAGGAGGGGAGCATTGAAAGGAACAAGCAAGGTGCAAGGAAAGGAGGAGAAAGGAAGGGGGAGGAAGAAGAGAGGGGAGGAAGAAGGGGGGAAAGGTAGTCGGTGGCTGGCGGCCATAGCAGTAGTGCGGGTCACCAATGCGCGCTACTGCTATGGGTGCCTGCAAAATATCTATGACTAGTGTTGCACTACATATAGCGGGCTAGGATAACACACTACTGGTAAAATGTTACACATAAAAGAAATAGCAGTAGCACGTTTAGGTAAACAGGCGCTATAGATCCTAAACTAATGAAGGAAATATGCCCTAGAGGCAATAATAAAGTTATTATTTATTTCCTCATATCATGATAAATGTTTATTATTCATGCTAGAATTGTATTAACCAGAAACATGATACATGTGTGAATACATAGACAAACATAGTGTCACTAGTATGCCTCTACTTGAACTAGATCATTGATCAAAGATGGTTATGTTTCCTAACCATAGACATGTGTTGTCATTTGATTAATGGGATCACATCATTAGGAGAATGATGTGATTGACTTGACCCATTCCGTTAGCTTAGCACTTGATCGTTTAGTATGTTGTTATTGCTTTCTTCATGACTTATACAAAGTTCCTTCAACTATGAGATTATGCAACTCTTGTTTACTGGAGGAACACTTTGTGTGCTACCAAACGTCACAACATAACTGGGTGATTATAAAGGTGCTCTACAGGTGTCTCCAAAGGTACATGTTGAGTGGCATAATTCGAGATTAGGTTTTGTCACTCCGATTGTCGGAGAGGTATCTCTGGGCCCTCTCGGTAATACTCATCACCTAAGCCTTGCAAGCATTGTAACCAATGAGTTAGTTATGAAATGATGTATTACGGAACGAGTAAAGAGACTTGCCGGTAACGAGATTGAACTAGGTATTGGATACAGACGATCGAATCTCGGACAAGTAACATACCGATGACAAAGGGAACAACGTATGTTGTTATGCGGTTTGATCGATAAAGATCTTCGTAGAATATGTGTGAACCAATATGAACATCCAGGTTCCGCTATTTGGTTATTGACCGAGAATAGTTCTAGGTCATGTCTACATAGTTCTCGAACCCGTAGGGTCCGCACGCTTAACGTTACGATGAAAGTTTTATTATGAGTTTATAAGTTTTGATGTACCGAAGGTTGTTCGGAGTCCCGGATATGACCACGGACATGACGAGGAGTCTCGAAATGGTCGAGACATAAAGATTGATATATTGGACGGATATATTTGGACACCAGAAAGGTTCCGGATGAGATTGGGACTATCTGGGAGTTCGGGAGGTTACGGAACCCCGGTAAGTATATGGGCCTTATTGGGCCTTAGTGGAAGGAGGAGAAGGAGAAGGAGGGGCGCCCCCAAGCCCAATCCGAATTGGGAGGGGGCCGCCCCCTTTCCTTCTTCCTCCCCTCTTCCTTCCCTCTCCTACTCCGAATAGGAAAGGGAGGGGGCAAACCTACTTGGAGTAGGTTTCCTCCTCCTAGGGCGCGCCTCCCCCTTGGCCGGCCCCCTCCTCCTCTCCCCTTTATATACGGGGGCGGGGGGCACCCCATAGACACACAAGTTGATCTACGGATCGTTCCTTAGCCGTGTGCGGTGCCCCCCTCCACCATATTCCACCTCGGTCATATCGTCGCAGAGTTTAGGCGAAGCCCTACGCCGGTAGAACATCATCATCGTCACCATGCCGTCGTGCTGACGGAACTCATCCCCGACGCTTCGCTGGATTGGAGTCCGGTGGACGTCATCGAGCTGGACGTGTGCTGAACACGGAGGTGCTGTATGTTCGGTGCTTGGATCGGTCGATTCATGAAGATGTACGACTACATCAACCGCGTTGTCATAATGGTTCCGCTTAACAGTCTACGAGGGTACGTAGACAACACTCTCCCCTCTCGTTGCTATGCCATCACCATGATCTTGCGTGTGCGTAGGAAATTTTTTGAAATTACTACGTTCCCCAACAGTGGCATCCGAGCCTAGGTTTTATGCGTTGATGTTATATGCACGAGTAGAACACAAGTGAGTTGTGGGCGATACAAGTCATACTGCTTACCAGCATGTCATACTTTGGTCTGGCGGTATTGTTGGATGAAGCGGCCCGGACCGACATTACGCGTACGCTTACGCGAGACTGGTTTTACCGCCGTGCTTTGCACACAGGTGACTAGCGGGTGTCAGTTTCTCCAACTTTAGTTGAACCGAGTGTGGCTACGCCCGGTCCTTGCGAAGGTTAAAACAACACCAACTTGACGAACTATCGTTGTGGTTTTGATGCGTAGGTAAGAACGGTTCTTGCTCAGCCCGTAGCAGCCACGTAAAACTTGCAACAACAAAGTAGAGGACGTCTAACTTGTTTTTGCAGGGCATGTTGTGATGTGATATGGCCAAGACGTGATGCTATATTTTATTGTATGAGATGATCATGTTTTGTAACCAAAGTTATCGGCAACTGGCAGGAGCCATATGGTTGTCACTTTATTGTATGAAATGCAACGCATACTGTTATTGCTTTACTTTATCACTAAGCGGTAGCGATAGTCGAGAAGCAATAGATGGCGTAACGACAACGATGCTACGATGGAGATCAAGGTGTCGCGCCGGTGACGATGGTGATCACGACGGTGCCGGAGATGGAGATCACAAGCACAAGATGATGATGGCCATATCATATCACTTATATTGATTGCATGTGATGTTTATCCTTTATGCATCTTATCTTGCTTTGATTGACGGTAGCATTTTAAGATGATCTCTCACTAAAAATTATCAAGAAGTGTTCTCCCTGAGTATGCACCATTGCCAAAGTTCGTCGTGCCCAGACACCACGTGATGATCGGGTGTGATAAGCTCTACGACCATCTACAACGGGTGCAAGCCAGTTTTTGCACACGCAGAATACTCAGGTTAAACTTGACGATCCTAGCATATGCAGATATGGCCTCGGAACACGGAGACCGAAAGGTCGAGCGTTAATCATATAGTAGATATGATCAACATAAAGATGTTCACCATTGAAAACTACTCCATCTCACGTGATGATCGGTTATGGTTTAGTTGATTTGGATCACGTGATCACTTAGATGACTAGAGATGTACGTCTAAGTGGGAGTTCTTAAGTAATATGATTAATTGAACTTAAATTTATCATGAACTTAGTTCCGATAGTATTTTGCTTGTCTATGTTTGTTGTAGATAGATGGCTCATCTTTGTTGTTCCGTTGAATTTTAATGCGTTCCTTGAGAAAGCAAAGTTGAAAGATGATGGTAGCAATTACACGGATCGGGTCCGTAATTTGAGATTATCCTCATTCTTTGCCACGAAGAATTACGCCCCGAAGCACCGCTGGGTGCCGTGCCTGCTGCGGGAGTAACACCGGATGTTATGAGCGTCTGGCGAGCAAAAGCGATGACTACTCTATAGTTCGATGTGCCATGCTTTACGGCTTAGAACCGGGTCTTCAACGACGTTTTGAGCGTCATGGAGCATATGAGATGTTCCAGAGTTGAAGTTAATATTTCAAGCAAATGCCCGGATTGAGAGATATGAAGTCTCCAATAAGTTCTCTGATTGCAAGATGGAGGAGAATAGTTCGTCGGTGAGCATATACTCAAATGTCGGGTATAATAATCACTTGATTCAACTGGGAGTTAATCTTCCGGATGATAGCGTCATTGATGAATTCTCCAATCACGCCACCAAGCTACAAGAGCTTTGTGATGAACTATAATATGCAAGGGATGAACAAGACTATTCCCGAGCTCTTCACAATGCTAAAGGCTGCGGAGGTAGAAATCAAGAAGGAGCATCAAGTGTTGATGGTCAACAAGACCACTAGTTTCAAGAAAAAGGGCAAAGGGAAGAAGAAGGAACTTCAAGAAGAACAGCAAGCAAGTTGCTGCTCAAGAGAAGAAACCCAAGTCTGGACCTAAGCTGAAATCGAGTGCTTCTACCGCAAGCGGTAGTCCTTTGAAGCGGAACTGCCCCAAGTATTTGGCGGATAAGAAGGATGGCAAAGTGAACAAAGGTATATGTGATATACATGTTATTGATGTGTACCTAACTAGAGCTCGTAGTAGCACTGGAATTTGATCTGGTTACATTGCTAATATTTGCAACTCGAAGCAGGACTACGGAATAAGCGAGCCTTGGCCAAGGACGAGGTGACGATGCGGCGTGGGAAAGCGGTTCCAAAGTTGATGTGATCGCGGTCGGCACGCTACCTCTACATCTACCTTCGGATTAGTTTTAGACATGAATAATTGTTATTTGGTGCCAGATTGAGCATGAACATTATATCTGGATCTTGTTTGATGCGAGACGGTTATTCATTTAAATCAGAGAATAATGGTTGTTCTATTTATATGAGTAATATCTTTTATGGTCATGCACCCTTGAAGAGTGGTCTATTTTATTGAATCTCGATAGTAGTGATACACATATTCATAATGTTGAAGCCAAAAGATGCAGAGTTGATAATGATAGTGCAACTTATTTGTGCTTGCCGTTTAGGTCATATCGATGTAAAGCGCATGAAGAAACTCCATCTTGATGGACTTTTGGAATCACTTGATTATGAATCACTTGGTACTTGCGAACCGTGCCTCATGGGCAAGATGACTAAAACACCGTTCTCCGGTACTATGGAGAGAGCAACAGATTTGTTGGAAATCATACATACAGATGTATGTGGTCCGATGAATGTTGAAGCTCGTGGCGGATATCGTTATTTTCTCACCTTCACAGATGATTTAAGCAGATATGGGTATATCTACTTAATGAAACATAAGTCTGAAACATTTGAAAAGTTCAAAGAATTTCAGAGTGAAGTGGAAAATCATCGTAACAAGAAAATAAAGTTTCTACAATCTGATCGTGGAGGAGAATATTTGAGTTACGAGTTTGGTTTACATTTGAAACAATGTGGAATAGTTTCGCAACTCACGCCACCTGGAACACCACAAAGAAATGGTGTGTCCGAACGTCGTAATCGTACTTTACTAGATATGGTGCGATCTATGATGTCTCTTACTGATTTACCGCTATCGTTTTGGGGTTATGCTTTAGAGACAGCTCCATTCACATTAAATAGGGCACCATCTAAATCCGTTGAGACGACGCCTTATGAACTATGGTTTGGCAAGAAACCAAAGTTGTTGTTTCTTAAAGTTTGGGGCTACGATGCTTATGTGAAGAAACTTCAACCAGATAAGCTCGAACCCAAATCAGAGAAATGTGTCTTTATAGGATACCCAAAAGAGACTGTTGGGTACACCTTCTATCACAGATCCGAAGGCAAGACATTCGTTGCTAAGAATGGATCCTTTCTAGAGAAGGAGTTTCTCTCGAAAGAAGTGAGTGGGAGGAAAGTATAACTTGATGAGGTAAGCTGCATACTGCTCCCTTATTGGAAAGTAGTTCATCACAGAAATCAGTTCCTCTGACAAATACACCAATTAGTGAGGAAGCTAATGATATTGATCATGAAGCTTCAGATCAAGTGACTACTGAACCTCGTAGGTCTACCAGAGTAAGATCCGCACCAGAGTGGTACGGTAATCCCGTTCTGGAAGTCATGTTACTTGACCATGATGAACCTACGAACTATGAGGAAGCGATGATGAGCCCAGATTCGCAAAATGGCTAGAGGCCATGAAATCGAGATGGGATCCATGTATGAGAACAAAGTATGGACTTTGGTTGACTTGCCGATGATCGGCAAGCCATTGAGAATAAATGGATCTTTAAGAAGAAGACCGACGACGGTAATGTAGCTGTCTATAAAGCTTGACTTGTTGCGAAAGGTTTTCGACAAGTTCAAGGGGTTGACTACGATGAGACTTTCTCACCGTAGCAATGCTTAAGTCTGTCGAATCATGTTAGCGATTGCGCATTTTATGATTATGAAATTTGGCGGATGGATGTCAAAACCGCATTCTGAATGGATTTACGGAAGAAGAGTTGTATATGATGCAACCGAAGGTTTTGTCGATCCTAAAAGAGCTAACAAAGTGTGCAAGCTCCAGCGATCAATCTATGGTCAGTGCAAGCCTCTCGGAGTTGGAATAAATGCTTTGATAGTGTGATCAAAGCATATGGTTTTATCTGAGACTTTTGGAGAAGCTTTGTATTTACAAGAAAGTGAGTGGGAGCTCTGTAGCATTTCTAATATTATATGTGGATGACATATTGTTGATTGGAAATGATATAGAATTCTGGATAGCATAAAAGGATACTTGAATAAAAGTTTTTCAATGAAAGACCTCGGTGAAGCTGCTTACATATTGGGCATTAAGATCTATAGAGATAGATCAAGGCGCTTGATTGGACTTTCATAAAGCACGCACCTTGATAAAGTATTGAAGAGGTTCAATATGGATCGGCGAAGAAAGGGTTCTTGCTCGTATTACAAGGTATAAAGTTGAGTCGACTCAATGCCCGACCACCGCAAAAGATAGAGAGAAAATGAAAGGAGTTCCTATGCTTCACCATAGGCTCTATCATGTATGCAATGCTATGTACCGGACCGATGTGTGCCTTGCTATTAGTTTGGCGGGGAGGTACCAAAGTAATCCGAGTGGGTCACGGACAGCGGTGAAGAACATCTGAAATACGAAAAGGACTAAGGATATGTTTCTCGTATATGGAGGTGACAAAGAGCTAGTCGTAAATGGTTACGTCGATGCAAGCTTTGGCACCGATCCGACGATTCTAAATCGCAAATCGGATACGTATTTTTATTAAACGGTGGAGCTGTAAGTTGGTGCAGTTCTAAACAAAGCGTGGTGGCGGGATCTACATGTGAAGCAGAGTACATAGCTGCTTCGGAAGCAGCAAATGAAGGAGTCTGGATGAAGGAGTTCATTTCCGATCTAGGTGTTATACCTAGTGCATCGGGACCAATGAAGATCTTGTCTGACAATACTGGTGCAATTGCCTTGGCAAAGGAATCCAGATTTCACAAGACGACCAAGCACATCAAGAGACGCTTCAATTCCATTCGGGACAAAGTCCAAGTGGGATACATAGAGATTTGCAAGATACATACGGATCTGAATGTTGCAGACCCGTTGACTAAGCATCTCTCACGAGCAAAACATGATCAGCACCAAGACTCCATGGGTGTTAGAATCATTACTATGTAATCTAGATTATTGACTCTAGTCCAAGTGGGAGACTGAAGGAAATATGCCCTAGAGGCAATAATAAAGTTATTATTTATTTCCTCATATCATGATAAATGTTTATTATTCATGCTAGAATTGTATTAACCGGAAACATGATACATGTGTGAATACATAGACAAACATAGTGTCACTATTATGCCTCTACTTGAACTAGCTCATTGATCAAAGATGGTTATGTTTCCTAACCATAGACATGTGTTGTCATTTGATTAATGGGATCACATCATTAGGAGAATGATGTGATTGACTTGACCCATTCCGTTAGCTTAGCACTTGATCGTTTAGTATGTTGCTATTGCTTTCTTCATGACTTATACAAAGTTCCTTCAACTATGCGATTATGCAACTCCCGTTTACCGGAGGAACACTTTGTGTGCTACCAAACGTCACAACGTAACTGGGTGATTATAAAGGTGCTCTACAGGTGTCTCCAAAGGTACATGTTGAGCTGGCATAATTCGAGATTAGGTTTTGTCACTCCGATTGTCGGAGAGGTATCTCTGGGCCCTCTCGGTAATACTCATCACCTAAGCCTTGCAAGCATTATAACTAATGAGTTAGTTATGAAATGATGTATTATGGAATGAGTAAAGAGACTTTCCGGTAACGAGATTGAACTAGGTATTGGATACCGACGATCGAATCTCGGGCAACTAACATACCGATGACAAAGGGAACAACGTATGTTGTTATGTGGTTTGACCGATAAAGATCTTCGTCGAATATGTGGGAACCAATATGAACATCCAGGTTCCGCTATTTGGTTATTGACCGAGAATAGTTCTAGGTCATGTCTACATAGTTCTCGAACTCGTAGGGTCCGCACGCTTAACGTTATGATGACAGTTTTATTATGAGTTTATAAGTTTTGATGTACTGAAGGTTGTTCGGAGTCCCGGATATGATCACGGACATGACGAGGAGTCTCGAAATGGTCGAGACATAAAGATTGATATATTGGACGGATATATTTGGACACCGGAAAGGTTCCGGATGAGATTGGGACTATACCGGAGTTCCGGAGGTTACGGAACCCCGGTAAGTATATGGGCCTTATTGGGCCTTAGTGGAAGGAGGAGAAGGAGCAAAGGAGGCGCCCCAAGCCCAATCCGGTGGGAGGGGGGGCCCCTTTTCCTTCTTCCTCCCTTCTCTTCCTTCCCTCTCCTACTCCTAATAGGAAGGGAGGGGCAAACCTACTTGGAGTAGGTTTCCCCCTCCTAGGCGCGCCTCCCCTTGGCGGCCCCTCCTCCTCTCCCCTTTATATCTGGGGCGGGGCACCCATAGACACACAAGTTGATCTACAGATCATTCCTTAGCCGTGTCGGTGCCCCCTCCACCATATTCCACCTCGGTCATATCGTCGCAGAGTTTAGGCGAAGCCTGCGCGTAGACATCATCATCGTCACCATGCCGTCGTCTTGTGGAACTCATCCCGACGTCGCTGGATTGGAGTCGGGGACATCATCAAGCTGGGCGTGTCTTTGAAGACGGAGGTGCCGTACGTTCGGTGCTTGGATCGGTCGATTCGTGAAGACGTACGACTACATCAACCGCGTTGTGATAATGCTTCCGCTTAACGGTCTACGAGGGTACGTAGACAACACTCTCCCCTCTCGTTGCTATGCCATCACCATGATCTTGCGTGTGCGTAGGAATTTTTTTGAAATTACTACGTTCCCCAACAACTAATAGTAGCGCCGGTTAGACGACCAGCGCTGCTAATATTTATTGATTAGGGCGTGTAGTGTGTTACACTTAGTAGTAGCGTGGTACTGGAAAACAAGCGCTGCTGCTAATGAATACCAGTAGCGCTCTTTCTAGCCAGTGCTACTACTAACTACTAGTAGCGTGGGGTCATAAACAAACGCTACTGGTAAACTTCTATCTATAAGCATTTTCCTAGTAGTGGTATCCTCGAATGACTTGGGTTCGTGCTAAGAGTAAAACTCTCAAACTTGAAACCTTACTAGTTATCACTCACCCATTCATGTTGATACTGACGAGTCTGAAGACTCAAACAATAAAATCTTCAAACAACAGAATGGTAAAGTTTTCGCTCAATATGTTGGAACTAACTACAGGTCAGGTCCACCCAAGAAGCAAATCTAAGAAATGCATTATTGAAATTTTATCTGTCACTGCTAACCTGATTGTGCAGGGTAACACTCTTTGAGTAAATGGTTATCATTCGTAGATCAAAACAGATACTCCCTCGTATGGTTATTATTCCAACATTCGACAGAAGGATTACATGCGTACCTCATCGAATCATTACGCTCATATATCTGGAAATAACTTCAATGCATATTCATATGATTACACTCGAAAGGCACAGGTGAACCACATGTATCATCGAAGGAATGTTCTTGCTCAGACTAAGCAAATGAAAGTCTCGCCGCCCACACAAGTGTGGGTTGTGAAGAAGAACTAACCTTTTTTGCAGGAACTATCTTAGGGATATCTCTCATTTATTATAAACCCTGAGATCATTTATTGTTGGTGTTGTGTTCTCTGTGTTTTTGTTCGCCGTGGTTGTACGTTTTTCCCTCGTCTCTTTGTTTTTGGTTGTGTTCATGTTTTTTTCTCTATGATCTTTCTCATCCAATCTTTGTTTTCCGTCATAAACATGCAACTTGATCTGAAGAAGATCTCAGTCAGACATCCTTGGTCACAAATGAAATCAACTTCGAACATTTATCTGTTTTGGCGCTTGCCCTTCTTCAAACCTTTCGGCCTTCCGTTCAGTTTCCGACAATTTCGCAGGAAACGGTTGACACATGCCCACGATCTCTCTATCATGATCTCGACCGTTGAATGTGGAACGTCCCTTGTTTTTGGCCGTAGATTTTGGAGGAAGCAGTTTCGCCTTCGGGCTATATAAACCCCTCCTCCAGGTGTCTCCTTCCTTATTCTTTCTCTGTTCGTCCTCAACCCCCCCCCCCTCTCTCTCCGCTCTAGCCCGAGCTCAAAGCAGCATCATCGTCACGCCTTGCCGTGCAACTCCAGTGAAGCCCCGCGGTCATTGGTCGCGCTAGTGCGGTACATCTTCTCCTTCGCACTGCCGTAGATGATCTTTGCTGCCAAGTTAGGGCGCACAGATCTGGAGCTAGCGTTGTCTATTCCTCTGTTCTAGGGCTGCTCTTACCGATGCGAATTTCCTTGCTTTATTTTCTTGCGGTAGATCTTTAGAGCTCTTTAAGTCATGTATGGCTTGTACGATTTGTAGTTTCTCCCTCGTATGAGTCATCTGAGATCTAGTGTTCATGTATATTTGCTTCCGTAAGATTACATAAGTTGTTACTCTGCCTTATGGTGTGCAACAATTCTATCGATGATATCTTTCAAGTATATACCATCGATTTCTTGCCGCTTCCGAAAATCTTATCATTTTCAGTCAAAATGCTTTTGTGCATGTTTGTGACCTCTTCTTGTTTTCCCTCGCATTGTTGTTTTCTCTCAGGAGTGGTCATGGCTCACAGTTCAGAAGAGCAGTCTGGGTCTGAAGAAGAAATACCTCAGATGTCGCGTGTGAATGAAAGAGCAAGGTTGGCTTGTGAAAGAAAAGCAGCAATGCCGCAAAAGATTCCGAAGAAGAAATCTGAATCAGAATCTGAGGAAGAAGAAGATGATATTCCCTCGGCTCATAGTCAGCCCGAGGATGAACAAGTCACAGATTTGAAGACTTTGTTCTCTGATGGAAATCCCAAGAAGGGTGGTCGTGGTAGAGAAAGAAACACCGCGGCTGAGATGTCTGATCCAGAAAATTATAGAACTCCACCTGGAGTGGAAACATCATCTAAAAGAAAGAAATAACAGGTTGCAAAGGGTTCGCCGCCACTGGGCGAAGAAGTGGTTTGATTATGAAAATGTTTGAAGGAAATATCAGATTGTACTTGCTTTGACTCCACATTGGAATGACTAAATCGCAGAGGGATGCCTCGGTCAAGATGACGAAAAAGTCAGGCCAGCTCCTCCCGCTAATGCTCATGCTGACTCATTAAAGACAATTGCTGATTTTCCCGGGGAAGTAGATAAGAGAGCCAAGGCCAAGGCCAAGCGTGAAGCCAAGGCCGTGACAAAAAATGAAGTGGAACAAAGAAATGTTGAGTTAACCCAGCAAGACGTGCGAGAGCAGAAGGAATGGGCTTCTGGCCGAAAAGAAAAGAAGAAGAGGAAGTCTGTTTCTCCTCGAGCCTCTAGAAAGGAATTTGTTGCAAGAAAATCTAAGAAGGTAGTTTCTGCTTCCGAGTCCTTCGTTGAAGATGCTCCCAAAGAAATACCGATGTATGATCAGCGAGCTCTTCTTGACAAGCCTTATCAAGCACCCTCTCTAGTGAAAGTTTTGCCTCCGTTGAGATCGTCACCAAGGCTTGCTCCCGTGGTATCAGATAAACCTTCGGGTTCTGCTGCCCCTGCGGCGAAGAGAAAGTTGTTGCCTGATGAGAAAGATGTTGTTACTGCCAAGAAGGCCAAGATAATTATTCCTGCTTCCACAGAGGAACAAGCTTATGATATTAATCTTATCTTTGATGTCATTGAAGGCGCTGCCTATGATGCAAAATCAGTTGATCTGAACAACTTGGGTCTTCCCGATGATGTTACCAAGTTGGTAACAAAATATTTTGCTAGGATGGAAGAAATAACCAAGGAACTGAATCAAGTTGTTGAGGATAAGAAAACTCTCGAGCAGATGAGAAAGGACGCCATCACTGAATCTGAGAGAAAAGGCCTGAACAAAGAAATTCTTGAGCTCACCAAAGCCCTGACTGTTATGAGGAATAACAAGATTGAGTGGCACTCAAAGCTGAAGATGGATGTGTCTCAGTTGTGTGACCGTAGAAATGATGAGATCAAGCGTCAAGCAGATCTTGCTCGACAAAGAGAAAAAGAACAGAAGCGTCAAGAAGCAAAGGCAAGAGCCGGCAAACCGAAGGCAATCTCAGATTGCCGTATTCAGACTGTTGCAACCCATGCTCCTGTTGACACAAGTGCTCCTCTACAACAGATACCACCATCCCCTCTTCACGAGGAAGAAACCATGCAACAAGCTAAGCATGTCGTAGTTATCATTCCTACCTCAAAAGCTCAAGAATCTGATGTGGTGGATATATTTCTGAACAAGAATGCCGATGAAAATATCCAGCCCAAGCAACATGCCTCTGAAAAGAAAGTCGATGAAGAGATTGTGGTTGAGGAGGCAGCCTCATCACCTCAGACGGAAATGCACGTTGAGCCCTCCGGATCCGACTAGGAGGATGATAAGGTTGAAGGGGAGCAAGTTGCTTCTCGAGAAAATACCACCCCAGTCACCTCATCTGGTGCCCCCACCCAGATGGAGGTTGATCCTGCTCCTGGTTCTTTGGCTTCAAAGCTAGAATAGGAAGAAGAGAAACATGAAGAGTCCATGGCTCACAAGCAAGTTGTACCACCCGTTCTGCCCCAGGAGACCGTAAAAGATGCCGCCGTGACTCAAGCATCCAAAGAAGTCGTTGTTCCTCCAATTGTTGAAAGTTCACCGAAGGAAAAGGCCCTTGTGCCTGAAGGACAAAACACCGCTGCAGAAGTTCCAGCGAAGGAAAGTGAAGATCAGACAAGTGCCCCAAAGCAATCTGCACCAGAGAAAGTGAAAAGGCCCCTTGCTCCACTAAAGCTAATTGAAGAAAATGCACCAGCATCTGATGATGTCCAGCTGATGGAAATTAGCAATGACGAAAATAGGAAAAATCCCGAGGAAACTTTCCTCTGTTCCCTACTGGATATGGCCCTAATGGCCCTGCATTCAATCAAGCGCTTCATTTGGTGAAGCTAGCCTTCTTTGGGACCAGCCCATATGAAGGTGAAAGAACTTCACTGTCACCCAAGTTTTGGACTGAAGAGCAAGCTGTATATTATGCTCGGATCCTGTTTGGAAAGAACAGAATTTTCAATGCACAAAGAAATGCCCTGTTTCCACCATGCAATCGAGCATATTGAGCATGCCCTCCTGAAAGGCTTCATGTGCTTGAACCATGGCTGGAATCAAGAAATTATCCATCAGTTCTATGCTACATTGTACATTTCAGGAGAGCTTGGAGATAGCTCCACATGGATTCTAGAGTGGATGACTGTAAGGGAGAGGATAAAATGCTCGGCAGATCAGTTTTTGGCAAGGCTAAATCTTCCTCGGTGTGAGTTTACAAAAGATAGAGAATATAGGATGCACTTCTGGGATGTGTCCGAAGCACAGCTTCACATGCTAATGGACCCCAACCTAGTCGGAGATGAATGCATTGATGTAGACCCCAAGAAGCTGACCTATGACAACAAAGTTATGTTTCACATCTTATGCAATTCTCTCACGCCAACGTACAGACCAAATTCTATCAATGGCCTCGTGGGAAATGTTCTTCTGGCCATCTCTCAAGGAATTCACTTCGACATTACTATCTATTCATTGTAACTTGGTCTGTCCTACTGACAGCCTGCAATCACTGAATACAAATGCCTCGTGGATTATGTATGCAATTGAACAGCTCACAAATGAGAAATTCTTCTGGATTTACATCCCGAAAGTTTTCACGCCACTAGTACGTGACACTCTCTGTCTGGTGAAGGATATTGGAAAAGGGAAGGAACCAATTGATGATGATGCTACTGCGTCTGTGCCTAATTCTACTCTGAAGGTTAAGAAATCCAAGATTGAAATTCCTCCGAATGAAAATCCTTCTCTATATGAAATTTGAATTCACACACAGCAAGCATTAGAGAGCCACATCGAGCTAGACCAAAAAGAAAAGCCGGAGCTGATGATTGAACTGAATTTGCTTCATAATCATACTCGACAAATTCTTCTGTATGAGAAGGAAGCAAAGAACCTCTCCTGGACTCTGCTGAGACAACACTATTCTCGCAAGCAACTGCTTGCCAAAGGCATCAAAAAAGGAGTATGACTACCTGGCCTTACTTGCTATTCCTCGCATTTGAAGACAAACTCCTGTGCTTCCTGATAATTCTGCGTCAACTAACTTGAAGACACAGCTGGAACACTAATATACAAGCCAGATGCTCGTCCCGCCAGTTCCTCAAGAGCCCATGCTGCTACTCCTGCTTCAACCTCGACCATTCATCGCTCTGTAGATTCTGATTCGATGAGTTGTTTTAATTCTGATTCTGAGGATTCACCGGAAGAATAGTTCCTCGTCTGCTATCTCTTTCCTTTTTGACACTTTTTGACAAAAAGAGGGAGTAGTACATCGAGTGGTAGATGAACGGGGTTCTTGCAGGGTGTTTTCTTTCATCTATTTGCTTTTCGCAGTCGAACACTTTGGTTTTTCCCTCGAACAATTTGCTTGAAGGACTTAACGCACCGCTTGTGGTGTTGAAATACTCGGTCGCCATGTAACGTTAATAACCCCCCTGCAATGTTATTTGCAATTCGAACTATCTGTTTGCAGGTACGGTTGCGATGATTATACTCGATATTTATCTATTGTGTAGGGAAAGTGCTTGCACTACAAGAATGACAGGAAATCATCGAGTGGTAGCACAAATAGGGAGAAGTACATTATGTACTAGATGAACGTTATCTGCTATTGTTGGATATGCTATCATCCTTATTCTTCTATTATCTAACCTTACAGAAGAAGAAAGTCAGTCCTAGCCTAAATTTCTGATGTCTTGAAAGATATCTCTTTGACTGATGGTGTTTTTCCTCGAATATATCTTTTGTATCATCTTTGTTGCAGGAAAATCACTTCTGAAGCATATCCACTTCGAGCAATATACTTATACCTATCCTACTCTGTTTCTACTCGTATATCTAACATGCAGGAATCTTATGTCTCGTGTGGATTCAATTTGTGCTCTGAGAAAACATTCATGGCTTATCTTTCGTCATAAATTTCAATATATTCATTATGTCTAATTCAGTATGAAGATTGTGTGATAGGAAATATCTCAGACGCCATCGAGTGCATTGAAAGAAGTCAAGGATGAAATCACAAATCGATAAGAATTACATTGCTACCTCCCAATTTTTTCTTATGCTTTGATCCATACCTTCAGGGGAGCAAGTTTTCTCTTCGTAATTATCTCTCTTCTATTATTATTATTTGCATAACATTCTACTCATTATCTATCCTTCCATGTGATATGTTTTGTCAACAATCGTCCAAAAAGGGGGAGATTGTTGGTGCAATATCTGCCTACCTTGTGTTTTGGAGATTGTTGACAGAAACATGTATGGAGTGGTTTGTTTGCTAGTGCATACAGAGAGAAATAGTCCATACACAACCGAAGAGAATGTTGCCTCCGGCGCTAAGTTTGAGGAACTTCACTAAAGTATATTTGCATGCAGGGAAGAACGAGCTATATTTGTTGAAGTCATATAGTCGAGAATATTGATGTGAAGGAATTGACCCTTCAAAATTTATTGTTGAAGCAAACTTTTGTGTTCGGTATCATCGTTCGAAGGAATTGACTGCAGCGGTGGAAGTCAAAGACAAAGTGAAGACGTAGTATTCATTTCGTCGTTCTTATTTCATTTATTTGAGTCATCGGACCTATGTACTATTTAGAGGGGTATAGGTTCTTGAAGCTTAGATCCGCTATGATGCTTAGCCAAAACCTATGAAAGTTGTGAGAGAAATCTCTTTGTGCTCCGAGCAAATACTTGCCAACAAGAGACTATGATCTTATTCGTTGCAAGAGATTTGTCTCAGACTGAGGAGTTAGCATTCCTTGCTCCACAAGCAATGTTACCATTGTGCTCAAATCTGACCGTTGGACTCGTGTTGTTCGGCCCTTGGCTGATCCCAATGTCTAGTTTGGTCATTTCCCATCAGGGAATGCTGCGGCTATAAATAGCCACCCTGCTCCAACATTGTCCGTTGGCTGCTCCGCTTGAGATTTCTGAGAAGATTGATTTGAGCAACCCTCTCTGAGTGATTCGAGTTTAAGATCCACCGAGAGAAAAATCAACAGCCCAAACTTAGATAGTGGTTTAGCATCACAATAGTTCTGACTTAGAGTTCTTGTACCTATTACTCTTGAGAGTTGCGCACTCTCTAGACGGATAGGTTTCAGCTCGAGTGTCGAAGAGTATTTTCTTCACCGAGCTAGATCTTCAGCAACCAAGAGTGATTGTGCTTCGCGAAGGTCGACCGAAGGTTTGGAGATCGCCGACAAGGATCTACCACGAGTGAAATCAACCTGAGTATGATCAGCTCTGCGTTGAAGGAGAATAGGGTGAAGAGAGTTTATCTTCCATGTTAAGTCACAGTCCCTCCAACCAGACGTAGCCCTGTAGCAGAAGGGTGAACTGGTCTACCAAATCTTATTGTCGCCATCTAGCACCACTGGTTCTTTCTACTTCACTGCAATTCCTTCAGCAGTTTTTATTTGTGCTCTGTGTCGATAGTTTATCTGATCATTAACTTATGTTGTATTTTTGTTTCGGATATCATTGTGTTCATTCTGTTTCATTCTCAGAACTGGTATTCATTTGTCACCGTCATAATCCTCGGTTCACCTGTGAAATCATATCTTCGTATTATTTCTCTGTGCATATCATGTCGTGTCTCATCCTACTGCATCTGTTTGCATGTTGCATAACTCTCATCGTGGTTAAACTTGTAATTTCCCAAGCTCGTACTGTTATCACTACTTTCATCAAGGAATATGCTTCTCACAAAGAAGATTGATTCAGATCATTTCCTTCTTTACATTATTCCGCTTTGATTCAAATCATTTCCTTCTTTACATTATTCCACTGCTGTGATTGAGATCGGTTTCAAAATATTCAAAAGAATTTTTGAATCTCCCATTCACCCCCCTCTGGTCGATATACTCTCGATCCTAACAGCTACTCACTCGAGAGCCCCTTTGATAGTACGGCAATCAATCCTATAACCCGGTATCCCAACTAACACCATGAGACCGGTAAAATAGAAACCTATCAAGGACAAACCTCTGCCTTGCGCTTAATTCACTTGAGCCAGATGATGACGATCTTGACCTTCTCAAGTTGGACCACCTTTCTTGATTACGCACGCTCGGTGAAGACTAGTAGATTGCTCCCCCATAGTCCACTATTGGTGAGCCTCTCTTGGGCACATCCTTGCATGTCCATTATCACGAGAATGGACAGCAAGATTCAAGCACGATATCTATATGATGCTCTACTTAAACTTGCACACCGCAACCTTGATGACTATCACCACTTGATGCCATCCTCCATGGGTTATATGATATCTTCCTTTTGATGCACGCCCATGGAAACATACCTGACCCCGGAAAGAACTCTCACATAGACCATGACTTAGTACACAAAGCGTAATGGACAATGCTTACCATACCATGAGATCACCTGATCCCACTCGGTACATCTTCTATACTTTATGTGTTGATCAACTTGAAACACTCTTTGTTCTTAGTCTTCATCAACCATGAATCTTTCCAACTCTCTTCATTAAGATGATGTCTTGGAGGTAAACATGAATGTTCACATAATCTTCTTGTTCAAGACATGCTTGCAATATGCTCAATTCTCACATGACCAGTCTTTGGATAAATCATTGAATAACACCTTGGTCAACAGATAATATCCTTCTTATAACCTTGAAACCAACAAATGGTCTTCAAGCAATGCCTGTGGAAAACCCTTCAAATATAACTCAAGGTAACCATTAGTCCATAGGGATTGTCATCAATTACCAAAACCAAACATGGGGGAACCATGCTCTTTCATAATAATTCAACTATTTAGTCTCCACGATGTACTACTTGAAAGAGTTTATAGAAAATACTTGTTACATTCAACACTAATTATTTAGAATGCATGATTATGATCTCTATTCTCCCTAGTTGGTCGCTCTCGATCTTTATGCTAGCCGTCGCCTATACTAAGCATGCATTCTGCTTGTGAATCCAAATCCTTGAACGAAAAGTTATGCCAAAAAGAGTCCACCATATCTACCTATTCATGACTGAAAATTGATTCCAAGTAAATTGCAACATAATGACAAATTGTTACCTTTTTGTTGCCCAAGTATTTATTGTGCGGGAAGGGTAGTTTAGTACTATCTTTGTAATGGCAGCCCATGAAAAGGAAAGGAAAGGTTAAACAAAAATAAAACAAATATAGAGAGATGCATGTGTTGAACCCACATGGTGCCTAGGTTTTGAACTATTTATGTCTTTATGGTATTTTTGTTTGTGGTTGTACCTCAAGTCACATGCATCTATTGCAGTCGTGAACTGGAGTCCCCGGTGGTGACAACCTGAGATATCAACGGGAATATGAAAGATCAAAATGGACCTATAAGAAGGGCGAAAGTGGAAAACCACAAATTTTATTTTGATTATGACCAAGCTTAGGCTATGCAGAATTTAAAGTGTGAGCTTAAACAATGCTACGGTGGGATATACAACCTATACGATGCTTCCAAGGTCAACTGGCCAAAGTAAACCACAAGTAAATGAGCTAGGGTTAGGGATAACCTAAGATCACGAAGACGAAGATATATCCCGATCTTCACTTCCTTGGAGGGAAGTTAGTAACTGTTGGTGGGGTTGGTGTTACCACGAAGGCCCACCCTCTTATCATTGAGATATCACCACGAAGAAGATTCACAACCAAGACATTGAGACAACCTCCAAACCTTTGCAAACGACGGGGTAAATCACAAGTTGATTCATCTTCGAGGACTCCCACCGCCTAGGAGTCTTCAACCTCTAATAGTAACAAATCCTCAATGAACTCAAAGGGAGCCCAAATTCCTTCCACGGAAATACAGACGGGGGCACCAAACATCAATCTTCAAGCGGGACGCTCTCACCATGTCGAATATAAATTAGTGTTGTAACACTTTCCAACAAAGACTATTGTGGTCATCTACACTTGTGGGTTGTCATGAATCATGATCTTTAGTGTTCATCAATAAAGATAGGTAGGCAGGAGGATGTAGTGTTGTTACCCATGCGGGGCCCCGAACCTGAGTAAAATCACGGTATCACCATCATCGCTGACAAGATCCCTTTGGGCACCACCCCTCCTTTATATTCTTCCACGACTACCTCTAGATCAAAAGATCGACAAAACATTATTCGTCAACACAACCTAGCTCAGAAACGACAACTAGCCTCCCGCGACCGGCTACAACATCATGGCGATTAACTTCATCGCTTTCGCATGTCATCAAAGCGTGCCAAAAAGCAACTCTCCAACCTCAGGACCACACGCTTGCCATCGTCACCTCGTCATCCAAGTCATCGACCTTGCTCGCCTCCGCCTCCTATCGGAGCACGTCGTAGAGCTAACACTATTGAATTCATACTCCAGCCAATTGCTCCAAAAGTACGAATTGATGGGGAGAGGCAGAAAATATATTTCAACAACCCCTCACGTCTAGACTTTTTTAGTCCTTAGATGTGGCATCGATGTCGGTCGCAACATTTTTTTCTAATTTTGCTTTGGCAGGGACCTCTTAGCTCAGACACCATATTAAATTCATGCTCCTGGCAGTTGCTCTAATAGTCCAAACTAATGGAGAGAGATGGGCAATATATTTCAACCAAGTATTCTTCTAGGCGATGAAACCACGAAGGGAGGGACGACAACATTGAGGCGATGGGCGGTGACCAAAGGGAAGGGATCCGCTCCATGCGCATCAGCCTCTTTGCAACCATGGGCCGCTACAAGAGTGGTTTTTTTCTCTTTTAGGCTTTGTTCGGTTACACCCTGTCTCAAGGGGATTGAAGGGGATTTAGGGGGGATTTGACTTGTATGGGATTCAATCCCTGCCAAACCCTCTCAAACCCATGCCAACCGAACACAGCCTTAATGAGTGGATCCTACATGTAGGTGACATGTTTTTTTTTCTAGCGGTGTCCCACTTGTAAGCAACATGGCATATTCAAGAGAAGTTATTTGTTTTTAGTTAGTAGATCCACACATAAGGATGGGCAAAATAGGCGGTCAAAGACCTTGGACCAGACGGGAATGTGACAAAAGGGCAAAACCATAAGGCCACCGAACATTTTAGTGGCAAAATTGAGGATATTCAGAAACTTCTTTTTTTGAGAGAGGATATTACTAAGAGCAAAACCCACGGTAGGCGATAACTAAGGAGCCAGGAACATAAATGTCACAGGAAATAAACTCTGCATGCACCATCAGTATGGTGTGATCACCTCCAAGTCTACTGATACCCTGACCTAGCTGAATCAATTCCCCCAGAGTCAAGAGTGCCATCAATTACATGGCTGGCGGCAATTTGTAGCAGTTTGCTATGCGTGTGCATGGCATAATTCAGGGTTGCGGCTGCGGGCACAAAAAGACCTGCCTACAGTTAATCAGGGCATCATATGTGCTCCATGGTTCGAGCAGTAGCAAGCAACACGTTCTTCAGAGAGCAGCGGACGACTTGCCAAAGAGTTTAAGATGTCCAAGTATTAGCCAAATTGCTCTCTTCAATGGTACAAATATACAGGGCGATATACTGCAGCAGGTCCTTCTGATCCATTCTTCTTGTCGGCATCAGATTCTGTCAACAATCTCAAAGCTTCCCTGCACATTTCAAATTGTAGAATCATAAAAGCTCAGACCTGAATGCCTTTCGAGAACTAATGCATGGCTGGTTTTGCGTAAATGGACCAAACAGAAACAGGCACGAGCCACATTATTGACATGGAGAACACAATTTCCATGCCTTTAAATAAAGCATGAAGCTAAAGTAGATGATCAAGTAGGCTACCTTAACGCCTTCTCGATTCCAACAAATCCTGGCTTCAGTTTGAGACCATCAAGAAATGAATCACATGCTTTTTCGTACTCCTGAAGATACAAAGCTGACTGGATCATCAAAAAGGTTTAGCCGCAAGATTTAAATAAGTGTCAAATCATGATTCTTTATCACCTTTACTTGCAAATATGAGTAGCCTTCCAGCCAGCATGAGTCTGCGCAGTCAGGCCGCATTTTCCTGCACATATGGGCATCATTTAAAGCACCGTCTCTACCCAGTAGAAGCCGGCAATACCCCCTATTGCCAATCAGGATTGCATCAACATTTTCAAGGTCAAGCATCATGGCCTACAACCAACAAATCAAACAAACAATTACATATTTTTTCGACAAATCTGCATATAATCCTCAGATTTCTAGCATCATAAATGATAAATCACATATGGAGATTGTCTCAATGGAAACAGGTCAAGCCAAAACTGCTACCGCAAGCAGGTAAAAAGTGGTGGGTGCAGCGAATGTCAAGAAGTGGGAGGAATCTCTCTGTTCCCAATTGTTCATCTTCATCGATGCAAGGGACACACATAGCATGTCTTAATGGGCCAACCTTGGCTAATGAGTCTATGCACACATCCACACTCAACAAGGTAAAGCTAAAGGCTTTAACAACATACTCAAACATATTAATTAAGATTTGGAGATACAACCCAAAAATATAATAAGTGGCAATGTGACACACTGAAGGTATTAAGACTTTGTATAACAGGGGCATAAGGAAGCAAATGGAACAACTAAGTTCGATCATCTGCTTGGCATGCACTGACCACATTTTCCAATAATTAACACCATTCCACAAAGAAGTTACAATGCTTGGCACTTCCCCTAATAACCCAAACTAAAACCACTGTCATGAAACAGTGATCATGATCCACCATGGTCTCGAAGGACCGTCTCAGACGGTTTGCAGTGGTGAAAGTCATATTAGCCAAGAGATGAGACCAGGGTAGACCTGTGCAACGAACAGGAATGTTCATTGGTTCCACCGCGGTGCTATCAGGGTCAGTGTGATAGGTGACGCTGCTCTCGATTACGCTAATATAAAAATCTTACAAGGCAGGCAATTATATCAGTGATGCCATGCTCAAAAGCAACTCAATTGTGTATGCCCACATGCTCATCTGTGCTGGCACTAATAAGGACATTCATCAAGCCACAACTCACAATACAGTAAAGGGCATAAGTGTCTATACACTTCCGGCCATGGTCTTAGATGTGTCCATGAGCTTTGTGGTACACAATACAATTAACTGTTCATACTTGCACTCCTCTCCTTGTATCGAGAAATGCAACATTAAGAATAGTAGGAAAATACGAACAAAGAAACATAAAGCACATGTATAGTTTACACATTTATCCAGAAAAACATCAGATAGTGATGTAAGGCATTTTAATGATATAAATGAGGAAATAATAGTAGGGAAAGAGAAATGAACTTCAGGAGCTTGAATAGTGCAATACCATACCGCATTGTAGAATTCTAATGCCGCATTGTAATCATCTTTATGCAAAGCTTTGTCTCCTTCTTTCAACTCAGCTACTGACATTTTAGATAAAGGGAGATCCTGAAAATTCAAGTAAATAATGACTCGAGATTGCAGAAATTTATGTGCAAAGAATTTAAAAAGAACAGAAATATTTTCGTAGTTAAACATGTTGTAGTTTCATTCATTTGGTACAATTGCGTGTTTTTGTAAACATGTAGAGTAGAAATTATAGTACCACATTGTTCACAAACCCCCAAACTCAATCGCACCGGTTACATCTGATATACTCTGATACAACAAGAGATACAAGATTTGGCAAAGCCAGCAGCAAATTGCTTTTAGCACAAACTCAAAAGAGTGCAAGGGATTTTTGCTCTCACAGTTCTCTCAGCCCTTTAGATCAACTTTAGCAGATTCGGCATATCCCCCCTCCCTCCATAAACCACAAATATGGAGGCTAGAGGGGCAAAATCCCCACACTAGCAGATTCGCCATTGCTCCCTTTATCTCCATAATTTTTGGAGGGCGCTCCAAAAAGAGGAGTGCAGCCTCCAAACCCAACCACTGTGGCGTTTTTTAACATTCAGCTGCCAGTGGGGCAGCATCCTCCACCCGTGCCGTCCCCACCCCCCTTGACGATACGAACGAGCAGCGCCAGGTTGCCTTGGCACTCGAGCTCTCTGTCCATGACAAGGACATCCGCCGCATCCAAGATGCCGAGCGCCATCGCTGCTGGACCATCCCCCTCGACGAGACGGATTAGCAACATCAGGTGGAGCTCGCCGCGCGCAGGTCCGTTGAGGACATCGGCCGGCACGGCGCCAACCGCCAGTGTGAGCTCCAATACGTGTTACACCAGTTGCGTGACGACGCCACCTTCGAGGCCGAGCGCCAACACCACTGGGCTGCCAGCGAGCCGCTGTCCTCCGACTCCAACTAGACAGCATAGGAAGGCAGCCGCAGTTATTAGCAATGTCGAATAGCGACATTGCCTATCAATCTAGTCTAGTGGTGTGCGCAAATGTCGCTTCTCGACATTTTAGTCGCTAAAATGTGTATAAAGCGACGAATTTTGGCCCAATATATTAACTTATTTTTTCTAATCTTGTTCGACTGTTGATCCAATTTTATGCAGTGTTTTAGTGCATCCAACTCTAGTTCCTACAGTGCTAGGATTTTCTGTGGCTACACCTGGTCTACCCAGTGGCGGAGGACCGGGAAAATCAAGGTAGGGCAGGGTTAAACCAGAGTACTCAGCAATTTGGATCCACGTCGCTTCCGGCTAAATGTCATGCTAAGAGAGTGCTGTTCAACCCCTCAAATTAAAGCATTAAAATAAGATATAAATTTTTCCAATAAATGTAGAAATTTTACCAATTTTATTAACGGGACAAATCAGTAAGTAAACTGGATCATGCCTTGCCTAATACAGAGTACTACCGGAACCAGCAACCTCGCAACTCTCCACCTCAGCAAATAATAGAAATTTTATAGTTCAAAAGTGTCAAATAAGAATTCACGAGAAATACTCTCAATGATGTCAATGATGAATATTAACTTACTTGGTCTAAAGAAGTTCATTAAAAAAACAGCACTACAGCACACAAGTAAATATAAATCATAATAATGTCAATGATGTTATTGCTCATACCTCGAACTTTGGCTCTGCCTTAACATGACTAATTATTCCATCAACGCTCCAATCATCTACAGCTGGAATACGAGAAGAAGTAACTTCATATAGGATCTCGACGGCTTTGCGTGTACCAAAATATGCCGCCAAATGTATTGGCAAGTGACCAAACTGTTCAGAAAAAGAGAAAATTGAATATCACCAATGTATTTCCAAGGGAAATAAATTAACACAAGTCCAGCCACACGCAAGACATATAGACTCGAATTTGACCAATAGTACTCCTTTCATGACCAATAGTACTCCTTTCATGTCTAGTACGTATGCTTTCAGGCAATACACGCGTCTGCAAATAATCCAGCAAGTCCTTTTTGTCGTAAACTATTGGCTGTGCATCCTATGATGCAGAGACCAGGACACTAACTTATCCATTATCTAAAAAACAGGCAGCAAATTCCTAAATTACTTTACATTACTAGCATTTTTACCATCGTTTTTTTCATAATACAATGTTACCAAATTAGGAGGAAAGAAAATACATGTAAAATTGGCCAGGGCAAATCAACCAAAACTATTTCTATGCAAACTGTAGGAATGTCAAAAAAATGTCAACTTCAAATGTATGCCATTAATCTTCAAGAAACTGGAAAAGTTGTACATGAAAAAATATGTCAGAAGGCATGAAATTGCAGTATTACAATTAACATGTCAGCATTAAAACTTCACTGAGTTAAATGCACCTGACCTAAGCTAACTATTAATTCGATATGACTGACTTCGTGACTCGTATTACCAAAGTTCAAAGATGGATGATGCATAGTTATTCAATGTTACACCCACATGTGTAAACAGCCAATCATGATGTGAACAAAATATACAATATACACAAGTGGAATACAAAACTTACAGCAGTTAGGTCATGTCTTGCAGCAGCAAGCAAGGGGGTCACATTACGGATGCCCTTCACATCCGCACCAGCCTAGCATGTAACAGAATCATGGATGCTTCCTCTAAGTAACATGTGTCAGACTTTATCTGTCCATATTTTTGCTAAACTGGGATACATTTTTCAGCTTCACGCATAAGATATTAAGATGTAGCCGTACCTTTACCAGTAGTTTCACACATTTCACTGAGTGACTCTCGATAGCGATCTTGAGAGGTGACAAGAAACATCCTAGTATCTTGTTACACTAAAAAAGAAATGCAATCACTAGATTAATTTATCAGATGCATAAATAACAAGACAAATAGTGACAAAAAGATGGAACCATGCCACTGTGAGAATGAACCTTAGTGAATGAAAGAACAAAGGGGGAAGTTGGTGGTTTGGTGCAGAATTGCAAAAAACAAAAAAGAGGATGAAAATGAACACCATCACCATGAAATTATTTGGCAGTGGACCATTCAGTACATCACTGGTCAGTTCTTCACTACTAGCCTTTACATCCAGATGACAACCAACACCTTTTTTTCTGATGGAAAGATCATTCCATATTTTGGGTCATCACACCTGGAAAAAACAGGCCCAAGAAAGGAAAAACTATGACCTTGTCAGTTGTGCTGAATTTAATCATCTCGAACAATTCATCCTTTTTGTTAGCATGACCATAGCAGCAACCCCATGTAAGGAAGTTTCTGCAAGTAGACCTTATCTCCAATACAATAGGACACTAATTTCCGGTCATTATTATTTAACCATCCTTATCAATTTGTGGGATTCATTCCCTCTAGACAAGATGCATACTGTCGCAGGTGTAAATGAAGTGATTTCTTATGTTAATTTTTTTATGATTTTTTGCTTTTTAGATTCAACAACAAAGCCTTTAATCACAAACAAGTTGGGGTAGGCTAGAGCTGAAACCCATAAGATCTCGTAACCAACTCATGGTTCTAGCACATGGATAGCTAGTTTCCACACACACCTGTCCATGGCTAGTTCTTTGGTGATACTCCAGTCCTTCAGATCTCTTTACGGACTCCTCCTCTGTCAAGTTCGGTCTACCCCGACCTCTCTTCACATTATCAGCATGCTTTAGCCATCCGCTATGCATTGGAGCTTCTGGAGGCCTGCGCTGAATATACCCAAACCATCTCAGACGATGTTGGACAAGCTTCTCTTCTATCGGTGCTACCCCAACTCTATCACGTATATCATCATTCCGGACCCGGTCCTTCTTTGTGTGGACACACATCCATCTCAACATGCGCATTTCCGCTACACCTAACTGTTGAACATGTCGTCTTTTAGTCGGCCAACAGTCAACCGCATACAACATTGTGGATCGAATCGCCATCCTATAGAACCTGCCTTTTAGCTTTTGTGGCACCCTTTTGTCACAGAGAACGCCAGAAGCTTGGCGCCACTTCATCCATCCGGCTTTAATTCGATGGTTCACATCTCATCGATATCCCCATCCTTCGGCAACATTGACCCCAAATATCGAAAGGTGTCCTTCTGAGGCACCACCTGCCCATCAAGGCTAACCTCCTCCCCATGACTAGCAGTACTGAAACAGCACCTCATGTACTCGGTCTTAGTTCTACTAAGCCTAAAACCTTCCGATTCCAAGGTTTGTCTCCATAGCCCTAACTTTCTATTGCCCCCGTCTGACTATCATCGACTAGCACCACATCATCCACAAAAAGCATAAACCATGGGATATCTCCTTGTATATCCCTTGTGACCTCATCCATCACCAAAGCACAAAGATAAGGGCTCAAAACTGGCCCCTGGTGCAGTCCTATTTTAATTGGAAAGTCATCAGTGTCGCCATCAATTGTACGAACACTTGTCACAACATTATCGTACATGTCATTGATGAGGGTAATGTACTTTGTTGGGACTTTCTGTTTCTCCAAGGCCCACCACATCACATTCCGCGGTATCTTATCGTAGGCCTTCTCCAAGTCAATGAACATCATATGCAGGTCCTTCTTTTGCTCCTTGTATCTCTCCATAAGTTGTCGTACCAAGAAAATTGCTTCCATGGTCGACCTCCCATGCATGAAACCAAATTGATTTTTGGTCACACTTGTCATTCTTCTTAAGCGGTGCTCAATGGCTCTCCCATAGCTTCATTTTATGGCTCATCAGCTTAATTACACGGTAATTAGTACAACTTTGAACATTCCCCTTGTTCTTGAAGATTGGTACTGATATACTCCGTCTCCATTCTTCTGGCATCTTGTTTGCCGAAAAATGAGGTTGAAAACCTTAGTTAGCCATACTATTGCTATGTCTCCGAGGCCTCTCCACACCTCAATGGGGATAAAATCAGGGTCCATCGTCTTGCCTCCTTTCATGCTTTTTAACGCCTCCTTGACCTCAGACTCTTGGATTTGCCGCACAAAACGCTTACTCGTATCATCAAAGGAGTTGTCCAGTTCAATGGTAGAGCTCTCATTCTCCCCATTGAACAATTTGTCGAAGTACTCCCGCCATCTATGCTTAATCTCCTCGTCCTTCACCAGGAGCTGGTCTACTCCGTCCTTGATGCATTTGACTTGGTCAACATCCCTCGTCTTCCTCTCTTGGATCTTGGCCATCTTATAGATGTCCCTTTCGCCTTCCTTCGTGTCTAAGCGCTGGTAGAGGTCCTCATACGCCCAACCCCTTGCTTCACTCACAATTCTCTTTGCAGCCTTCTTTGCCACCTTGTACTTCTCTATGTTGTCTGCACTCCTATCCAGATGAAGGCATTTGAAACAATCTTTCTTCTCCTTAATAGCCTTCTGGACATCATCATTCCACCACCAGGTATCTTTAGCCTCGCTTCTACTTCCCCTGGACAATCCAAACTCCTCTGAAGCCACCTTACGAATGCAAGTCGCCATCTTCATCCACATATTGTAGATTCAGTTACCAAAAAAACATAAGACTCAAACAAGACCTAGGAAAGGACTGAACTATCTGACTAAGCTGCTGCTTGTCGGGCAAGCTCCACATAGAGAAACTGTGTCAGAATATCAGCGGTTTAGCACATACAAACTTCGATCATGAAAATCTGACATGCTAAAAGATAATAAAGGTGGAGACAGAAAACTTCAATGGAAATGACAATATAGTGGAGGTCTATCTACTCAAGGCGCTAAATGCTATCTTTTTCAAGCTTAGATGGTGAAATTATTTGTACATAAGAGGCAGGTAATTCACAGAAAGAGCCCATGACTTTCTGCTTGCTGCAGAACAGCTAGCTTTTCAGCATCCCTTAACACTATGGGCGGGACATGATTGTGCAAACAATTAATGATTAAAAGGCGAACTTCAATCTAATTTCAAATGTTCACAACTGTGTGATACTAACAAATTTACTGTCGGGATTCAACTAACCGAAAAATAGAGAAATCCGACAGCTGAAGGTTATCAAATACTCCCTCTGTCCCAAAAATAAGTGCCTTAACTTTAGTACAACTTTGTGCTAAAGTTAGTACAAAGTTGAGACACTTATTTTGGGACGGAAGGAGTATAACAGTGAGAAAACAGTAAAGGAACGTGTAATTTTAGATAATAAAGAGACTTGTAATGGAACTTACATCTGCATGGTGATCCAACAAAATCTTCATGGCTGCATCCTGCTTATGTTGAGCAGCGACATGCAATGGGGTTCCATGATCCGTAGAAAATGGATCGACATAAGCACCTCTAGAGAGCAAGAGTTCTATTATTTCACAATGCCCTGAATCAGAAGTTTGGAATATAATTTGAGTTATGAAATTCTTCTATGCTTCATTGCATTTCTTTTAACTTGTATCAATGAAGTTATGAAATGAATCAATTTGTGACATTGTTCTATGCCAAAGAAAATATATGATTCGTTTTTATACTTCAGTAGTACAAGCACAAATCTATCTCCCGTAATTACAGTCTGTTTTGTCTCTCTTCATCCACCAAAACAAGTGCAATGCATGAGTAACCAACTAAGAGGGGGATGGGGTGGTACCTATTTTGGCGGCCTCATGGAGAGGAGTAAACCCTATTATGTCAACATTATCTGGATTGGCACCATGATCAAGAAGATACCTGACAATATTCACGTACCCACTTTTATCAGCAGTGATTGCCCAAACCAGAGGTGTTTTACCTGCCAAGACCATGGGAAAAGGAAGCTTATGCAGTTATATCAGAAGTTCAGAATAAACAAATGAAGTTTTCTGAGCATACATACAGACTTTCTATGTAACAACAGCACGCTAAATTTGCTTCAGGAAAATCACAGAGATATCGAGCAGACACACCTGCTTGGTCAACGGCATCCACATCCACCTGGACATCCTCAACCAGGTACTCGCACACTTCCACCTTCTTGCACCAGGCGGCGAAGTGCAGTGCCCCAGCACCGTGATGCTGGACAGCTTGCACCGCCTCCGCGAGTTTGCGGCGACCACCGTCGAGCTGCCTCACCATCCCTGCACATACAGATAAATCGATCAAGCCTCCAAAACCAAATATAGAAAATAAGGGCTGGCGCACACAACAGATAGAATGAGGAGAATGAGGCGGGACTCGTGGGAGAGGGGCAGAAGTGTACGCTCGAGGAGGGCAAGGTCGGCATTTATCGCCGCGCAAAGGAGCCCCAACTGCGGCGTCCCATGAGCTGCAGGGAGAGGAGGAGAGGATCAGGTGAGTTGAGGTGAGGGTTTGGGGCGGCTGGGGGAGGGGGGAGGGGAGCTTACCGTGGGGAGTTAAGTGGCTATGGCGCGTCATGGCGGCGGGGTGGGAGCGAGGTGGCCAGGGAAAGATTCGAGGGGGCAAGTGGATTTTGGCGTGGCAACCCTCCTGCAAGACTCAAGCAGCAGGTCCTACGAAAAAACAAATAACATATGCGAGTGAGCAGTAACAGAAAATAAATAGCATGCCAATGACAAAAGCAGAAACAGAAAAGAAACATGTTCTGCAGAAAAGTAGGTAAACAAACTGTCTCCATGTCAACAATTGCATCGCAGGATTCACATTTCACATTATAAGAAACCGGAAAATTTATAGGACATAAAAAACAAAACTTACAAAGATGTTAAACTGAAAAGAACTTTGGATCTGGACATGGACACATACAAAAAGGCATTTAGCAGTACTGATCTAACTGACAGAAGCACATTTGGTCTGAACAAGAATTTGACAAAGACCATCATTGTATAATTTATGCAGTCATTGGCATCCTTTTAGTGAAAAAAGGAAATACAGTTCTTCCTAACAGGCCCTTAACTGTTGAATATGAGGACAGAACAAGTGTCTGATAGTGCAACTAAGATAATGACGCATACAAGATCAAATATGCCCTTGTCAAGCAACACATCAACAGTAGCACCATTTAATAGTCCAAATCATACTGAAATGCTCTGAAATTATAACTGGGGATAGAAGAGCATCTACTCATCTCCTAAAATTAAGAACCAATGTCATGCATAAGATCAACAAACTTTAGTTTATAACAATCCATTCACAGACATGTCACTACTTATCCAAGAAAGCAATGCTTGTTGGTGCAGTTTTTTGATATGTTTCTAGTTCAGTTCAGATTGCAGACCAGAACACAGGCCCCTTGCAGTTCAGTTCAGAACAATGAGTGTTATTAGACGTGATTCAAGAAATAGTGGTCCTTCGTGTCACCAAATTTGGCTAAAGAATGGTACCCAGGTAACATATCTCATGGATGCTTCATATTTAAAATCATCAATCCAAGGGATGCCACATGAGCAAGCAAGGGTGCCAACAATAAACAAGCACACTAGCACCATAGCTAATCTGGCATTCATAGCTAGCACCTAGCAGCACAGGGTATACTGGTGCCAAAAATTCTTCCGGTGTGCACAGCAAGGCATTCAATCTAATGTGACATGGACTTTTTATTCTAAAATCCACATATATAATAGAACATGATGTAGTTGTCACTTGTCAGCGTACAAAGCACACAACGTTTTTACAGCTACTTCAGTGTATAGTTGTATATAGCATACATCATACGTACATGGATCAAATGCAAAATGAAAGCTGATTTCCAGTCACATTTCTCGAGAAATAATGAATAAGGCATGACAAGGAAGAAATGCTTCACATTTCTCAAGTCTCAAGAAGAAAAGGGAAGAAATGCTTCATAAGCAAGGACAGTGCTTCACTAATTTTGTGTCACATTACATAAACATCCGTACATACTTAGTAAATCGCAACAAGATTAACAAACATGAGCAGCAGCAGCAGAAATTACTGGGCGCATCGAGCAGGAGGGGGAGAAGGAGGAAGAGGAGAACCTAACTAGCGGACGAGAGGGGGAGGGGGGAAAGGAGGAAGAGGAGAAGCTAACTAGCGGGCTAGAAGGGGAGGGGAAGAAGCAGGAATAGGAGAATCTAACGAGCGGACGGGAGGAGGAGGGGATGGACATTGGAGATGGTTCGTCACAGCGCTACTATCGCCGCCGAGCTCGCGCCGCAGTGTCGCTGACGCTCGGGAGAAAGGGAGGGGAGTAAGCCGTGCACGAGAGAGAGAGAGACCGGAGTGGAGGAGGGGAGGGGAGTAGAGGAGAAGGGCGGCGACGAATTACCTTGCCGGAAGAGGCCACGCCGGCGGCGGGCGGCCTCGTCTCGTCGTTTTCCCGTGCGTTCCGCGACTTCCCCTCGGAGTACTAGATAGCAGGCCAGAGCCCACTAACGTAAGACAAAGGGGAGCCGTCGGGCCATGGACTTTTTTCCTTTGAACTGGAACCACTCCATTCTTCTTCTTCTTTTTGCGAGTGATAGCTTTGTTTTGCTTTTTTTTGTGAAATGAAATAATCTTGTAGTAATACTCAAAGATCAAGGACTGCAATCAGGCAATGTCTGTCATGATTATTGTTTGACCACTAGAATATGTATGCCCCCGGTTGCCACACACGAGTATTGTTAACCTTGTACTAGTTATTATGATATTTTTATATGTGAAAACAAAATTATGTCGATGACACCGAAGGAGGGTCAAAAGCTCTTTCTCTAACCCTAGCCACCTCCACACCCAAACTCTCCATCGCCGCTGCTTTCTCCCCTCTTTCCCTCCGCTCTGATCCAGCCGCCCCGTGACTCTACCCCACTCGATAGGTGGTGGCGAGGGTGAATGTCTTTCCAGAGATTCGATACGGTGGTGGGTTCGCTGCCAAAAGAGTGGTGGGTTTTTCTTCTCTGGTGGTGTGACCTGCAAAAGTCATCTTCTAGGATGGTGATGCGTCCATTTTGCATCATGTTTTTCTACTATTATTTATAGTGTTTTTATACTTTATAACACTTTATGGAGCAATTCTAATGTCTTTTCTCTCATAATATGCAAGGCTTACACAAAGAGGGAGAATACTGGCAACTGAAATTCTGGATCTGAAAAAGCTACGTCAGAGATACCTATTCTGCACATCTCCAAATGAGCTGAAATTTTATGGAGAATTATTTTGGAATATATAATAAATATTGGAGAGAAGAACTACCAGAAGGGGGCAGCCAGGTGGCCACAAGGCACCAGGGCGCGCCAGACCCTCTGGCGCGATAGTGGGCACCCTGGCCCACCTCCGGTGCCCATCTTATGGTATATAAGGTCTTTTGACTTAGAAAAAAATAAGGAAAGGACTTTCGGGACGGAGCACCGCCATCTCGAAGCGGAACTTGCGCAGGAGCACTTTTGCCCCTCCCGTGAGCGATTCCATGGGGAACTTCTGTTGGGAGCGTTGCGAAAATTAAAAATTTCCTACGGCTTCACCAAGATCCATCTATGAGTTCATCTAAGCAACGAGTAACGGAGAGAGTTTGCATCTACATACCACTTGTAGATCGCGTGCGGAAGCTTGCAAGGTGATGATGGAGTCGTACTCGAGCGTGATTCAGATCACCGATGTCCAAGTGTTGAGCAGACGGCACCTCGCGTTCAACACACGTGACGGGACGAGCGGCGTCTCCTCCGTCTTGATCCAGCAAGGAGGAAGGAGAGGTTGAGGAAGACAACTCCACCGGCAAAGACTGTGGCGTGGTGATGGTGGAGAAGAAGTGCCAGCGACAGGCTTCGCGGCGCCTACGGAGGAGGAGAAGTGTTGGGGAGGGAGGGCTGCGCCTTGGAGATGGGTACAGCAGCCCCCTCCTCCCCCTTTATATAGGCCCCAGAAGTGGCGGCCCCGAGATCCAATCTCCGGGGCGGCGGCCAAGGGGTGGAGTGCCCCCAAGCCGGTGGGCGCCCCCCCCTATGGTTTCAACCCTAGGCGCAGGGTGGGCCTAGGGCGCACCAGCACACTATGGGCTGGTTCCTCCCACTTCAGCCCATGGGGCCCTCCGGATAGGTGGCCCCACCGGTGGACCCGGGACCCTTCCGGTGGTCCCAGATTTCTACCGGAGACCCGAAACTTTCCGATGGTCGAAACACCACTTCCTATATATTATTCTTTACCTCCGGACCCTTCCGAACTCCTCGTGACGTCCGGGATCTCATCCGGGACTCGAACAACATTCGGTGGTCACATACTTGACTTCCTACTAACCCTAGCGCCACCGAACCTTAAGTGTGTAGACCCTACGGGTTCGGGAGACATCTGACATGACCGAGACGACTCTCGGGCAATAACCAACAATGGGTGCGGATATCCATGTTGGCTCCTACATGCTCCTTGATGATTTCATCGGTTGAACCACGATGTCGAGGATTCGATCAAACCACGTATGCAATTCCCTTTGTCAATCGATGCGTTACTTGCGAGACTCGATCGTCGGTATCCCAATACCTTGTTCGGTCTCGTTATCGCAAGTCACTTTACTCGCACCGTAATGCATGATCCCGTACAACACCTTGGTCACCTTGAGCTCATTATGATGATGCATTACCGAGTGGGCCAGAGATACCTCTCCGTCATACGGAGTGACAAATCCGATCTTGATCCGTGTCAACCCAACAGATACTTTCGGAGATACCGTAATGCACCTTTATAGTCACCCGATACGTTGTGACGTTTGATACACCCAAGGCACTCCTACGGTAACCGGAGTTACACGATCTCATGGTCGAAGGAAGAGATACTTGACATTGGCAAAGCTTCTAGCAAACGAACTATACGATCTTTTATGCTATGCTTATGATTGGGTCTTGTCCATCACATCATTCTCCTAATGATGTGATCCCGTTATCAACGACATCCAATGTCCATAGTCGAAACCATGACTATCTATTGATCACAACGAGCTAGTCAACTAGAGGCTCACTAGGGACATTTGTGGTCTAAGTGTTCACACGTGTATTACGATTTCCGGATAATACGCTTATAGCATGAACAAAAGACAATTATCATGAACATTGAAATATAATAATACTTTTATTATTGCCTCTAGGGCATATTTCCAACAGTCTCCCACTTGCACTAGAGTCACTAATCTAGTTACATTGTGATGAATCGAACACCCATAGAGTTCGGTGTTGATCATGTTTTGCACGCGAGAGAGGTTTAGTCAGCGGATCTGCGACATTCAGATCCGTGTGCACTTTGCAAATCTCTATGTCTCCATCTTGAACATTTTCACGGATGGAGTTGAAACGACGCTTGATGTGCTGGTCTTCTTGTGAAACACGGCTCCTTGGCAAGGGCAATAGCTCCGGTGTTGTCATAGAAGAGTTTGATCGGCCCCGACGCATTGGGTATGACTCTAGGTCGGTGATGAACTCCTTCACCCAGATCGCTTCATGCGCTGCCTCCGAGGCTGCCATGTACTCCGCTTCACACGTAGATCCCGCCACGACGCTTCGCTTGCATTGCACCACTTCATTGCTCCACCATTCAACATATACACGTATCCGGTTTGTGACTTAGAGTCATCCAGATCCGAGTCGAAGCTAGCGCCGACGTAACCCTTCTGACGAGCTCTTCGTCTCCTCCATAAACGAGAAACATGTCCTTTGTCCTTTTCGGTACTTCAGGATATTCTTGACCGCTGTCCGGTGTTCCTTGCGGGATTACTTTGGTATCTTGCAACCAAACTTACGGCAAGGTTTACATCGGTCCAGTACACAACATGGCATACATAATAGATCCTATGGTTGAAGCATAGGGATGACACTCATCTCTTCTTTATCTTTTGCCGTGGTCGGTGATCGAGCCGAGCTCAATCTCACACCTTGTAACATAGGCAAGAACCCTTCTTGGACTGATCCATTTTGAACCTCTTCAAAATCTTATCAAGGTATGTGCTTTGTGAAAGACCTATGAGGCGTCTCGATCTATCTCTATAGATCTTGATGCCTAATATATAAGCAGCTTCTCCAAGGTCCTTCATTGAAAAACACTTGTTCAAGTAGGCCTTAATGATGTCCAGAAGTTTTGTATCATTTCCCATCAAGAGTATGTCATCTACATATAGTAGGAGAAATGCTACAGAGCTCCCACTCACTTTCTTGTAAACGCAGGCTTCTCCATAAGTCGCATAAACCCAAACGCTTTGATCATCTCATCAAAGCGAATGTTCCAACTCCGAGATGCTTGCACCAGTCCATAAATGGATCATTGGAGCTTGCATACTTTGTTAGCGTTCGAGGATCGACAAAACCTTCCGCTGCATCATATACAGCTCTTCCTTAAGATGTCCGTTAAGGAATGCCGTTTTGACGTCCATCGCCATATCTCATAATCATAGTATGCGGCAATTGCTAACATGATTCGGACGGACTTAAGCTTCACTACGGAGAGAATGTCTCGTCGTAGTCAATCCCTTGAACTTGTCGATAACCCTTAGCGACAAGTCGAGCTTTATAGATGGTAACATTACCATCCGCGTCCGTCTTCTTCTTAAAAATCCATTTATTTTCTATCGCTCGCCGATCATCGGCAAGTCTGTCAAAGTCCATACTTTGTTTTCATAAATGGATTCTATCTCGGATTTCATGGCTTCAAGCCATTTGTTGGAATCCGGGCCCGCCATTGCTTCTTCATAGTTCGAAGGTTCATTGTTGTCTAGCAACATGATTTCCATGACAAGGTTGCCGTACCACTCTGGTGCGGAACGTGTCCTCGTGGACCTTCAAAGTTCAAGAGTAACTTGATCCAAGTACCTTGATCATCATCATTGTTTTCCTCTTCAGTTGGTGTGGGCATTACAGGAACGGTTTCCTGCGCTGCACCACTTTCCCGTTCGAGAGGTAGTACTTCATCGAGTTCTACTTTCCTCCCACTTACTTCTTTCGAGAGAAACTCTTTCTCCAGAAAGCATCCGTTCTTGGCAACAAAGACCTTGCCTTCGGATCTTAAGTAGAAGGTATACCCGACAGTTTCCTTAGGGTATCCTATGAATACGCATTTTTCCGACTTGGGTTCGAGCTTTTCAGGTTGAAGTTTCTTGACATAAGCATCGCATCCCCAAACTTTTAGAAACGATAGCTTAGGTTTCTTCCCAAACCATAATTCATACGGTGTCGTCTCAACGGATTTAGACGGTGCCCTATTTAAAGTGAATGTAGCTGTCTCTAGAGCGTATCCCCAAAATGATAGCGTAAATCGATAAGAGACATCATAGACCGCACCATATCCAATAGAGTGCGACACGACGTTCGGACACACAGTTTATTTGAGGTGTTCCAGGCGGCGTGAGTTGTGAAACGATTCCACATTTCCTTAAGTGTGTACCAAACTCGTGACTTAAGTATTCTCCTCCACGATCTGATCGTAGGAACTTTATCTTTCGGTCACGTTGATTCTCTACCTCACTCTGAAATTCCTTGAACTTTTCAAAGGTCTCGGACTTGTGTTTCATTAAGTAGACATACCCATATCTACTCAAGTCATCGGTGAGAGTGAGAACATAACGATATCCTCCATGAGCCTCAACGCCATTGGACCGCACACATCGGTATGTATGATTTCCAACAAGTTGGTTGCTCGCTCCATTGTTCCGGAGAACGGAGTCTTGGTCATTTTGCCTAAGAGGCAAGGTTCGCATGTGTCAAACGATTCATAATCAAGAGGCTCTAAAAGTCCATCAACATGGAGCTTCTTCATGCGCTTGACACCAATGTGACCAAGGCGGCAGTGCCACAAGTATGTGGGACTATCGTTATCAACTTTACATCTTTTGGCATCCACACTATGAACATGTGTAATATTACGCTCGAGATTCATTAAGAATAAACCATTGACCATCGGAGCATGACCATAAAACATAGCTCTCATATAAATCGAACAACCATTATTCTCAGACTTAAATGAGTAGCCATCTCAGATCAAACGAGATCCAGATACAATGTTCATGCTCAAACATGGCACTAAATAACAATTATTGAGGTTCAAAACTAATCCGTAGGTAAATGTAGAGGCAGCGTGTCGACGGCGATCACATCGACCTCGAACCATTCCCGACGCGCGATCGTCACCTCGCCCTTCGCCGGTCTCCATTTATTCCGCAGCTCCTGCTGTGAGTTACAAATATGAGCAACGGCACCGTATCAAATACCCGGGAGTTACTACGAGTAATCGGTAAGGTACACATCAATTACATGTATATCAAATATACCTTTGGTGTTGCCGGCCTTCTTATCCGCTAAGTATTTGGGGCAGTTCCGCTTCAAAGGACCCTTCCCTTGCAATAAAAACACTACCTCGTGCTTGGGTCCATTCTTTGACTTCTTCCCAAGCAAGCTTACCGGGCGCGGCAACATCTTTGTCGTCCTTCTTGAAGTTCTTCTTACCCTTGCCCTTCTTGAACTTAGTGGTCTTATTGACCATCAACACTTGATGTTCCTTTTGATTTCCACCTCTGCTGACTTCAAAGATCGAGAACACTTCAGAATGGTATTTACCATCCCCGCATGTTGTAGTTCATCACAAAGCTCTTGTAGCTTGGTGGGAGCGATGGAGGATTCATCAATGACCGCCTCATCGGGAGGTTAATGTTCATTTGGGTCATACGGTTGTGCAACCCTGACATCTTCGAGGATGTGCTCACCGATGTAACTGTTTTCCTCCATCTTACAATCTGAGAACTTGTCGAGACATCATATCTCTCGACCGGGCATGAGCTTGGAAAACTAGTTTCAGCTCTTGAACATCTCATATGCTCCGTGGTGCTCAAAACGCTTTTGGAGCCCGGTTCTAAGTGTAAATCATGCCGCATCGAACGAGGGAGTAATCATCAAGACGAGTTTGCCAAGCGCTCATAACATCTTGGTTCTTGGGGACGGAGCGGCACCTAGCGGTCCTTCTAGGACATATTGCTTCTGGCAGCTATGAGGATGATCTCGTGTTCGGACCAAATCCGTATAGTTCTTGCCATCATCTTTCACTTGGTTTTCTAGGAACGCTTTGAAGTTCATGTTGACATTAGCGTTGGCCATTGATCTACAAGACATATTTGCAAAGGTTTTAGACTAAGTTCATGATAATAAAGTTCTTAATCAAAATTATGAACTCCCACTTAGATTAGACATCCTCTAGTCATCTAAGTGTTACACGATCCGAGTCGACTAGCCCGTGTCCGATCATCACGTGAGACGGACTAGTCATCGTCGGTGAACATCTTCATGTTGATCGTATCTTCCATACGACTCGTGTTCGACCTTTCGGTCTCCGTGTTCCGAGGCCATGTCCGCACATGCTAGGCTTGTCAAGTTAACCCTAAGTGTTTTATTTGTGTAAAACTGTCTTACACCCGTTGTATGTGAACGTAAGAATCCATCACACCCGATCATCACGTGGTGCTTAGAAGCGACGAACTGTAGCAACGGTGCACGCGATTAGGGAGAACACTTCTTGAAATTTTATAAGGGATCATCTTATTTACTACCGTCGTCCTAAGTAAACAAGATGCATAAACATAATAAACATCAAATGCAATTATATAGTTGTGACATGATATGGCCAATATCATAAAGCTCCATTGATCTCCATCTTCGGGCTCCATGATCATCTTGTCACCGGCTTGACACCATGATCTCCATCATCATGATCTCCATCATCGTGTCTTCATGAAGTTGTCACGCCAACGACTACTTCTACTTCTATGACTAACGCGTTTAGCAATGAAGTAAAGTAGTTTACATGGCGTTCTTCAATGACACGCAGGTCATACAAAAAATAAAGACAACTCCTATGGCTTCTGCCGGTTGTCATACTCATCGACATGCAAGTCGTGAATCCTATTACAAGAACATGATCTCATACATCACAATTCATCATTCATCACAACTTCGCCATATCACATCACATGATCAATCGCCGCAAAAACAAGTTAGACGTCCTCTAGTTGTTGTTGCATCTTTACGTGGCTGCGATTGGGTTCTAGCAAGAACGTTTTCTTACCTATGAATCACCACAACGTGATTTTGTCAACTTCTATTTACCCTTCATAAGGGCCCCTGTTCATCGAATCCGCTCCAACTAAAGTGGGAGAGACAGACACCGCCAGCCACCTTATGCAACTAGTGCATGTCATCGGTGGAACCGGTCTCACGTAAGCGCACGTAAGGTTGGTCCGGCCGCTTCATCCCACAATACCGCTGAGCAAGAAAAGACTAGTAGAGGCAAGTAAGATGACAAGATCAACGCCCACAACAAATTGTGTTCTACTCGTGCATTAGAGAACTACGCATAGACCTAGCTCATGATGCCACTGTTGGGGAACGTTGTAGAAAATTAAAATTTTTCCTACGGCTTCACCAAGATCCATCTATGAGTTCATCTAAGCAACGAGTAACGGGAGAGAGTTTGCATCTACATACCACTTGTAGATCGCGTGCGGAAGCTTGCAAGGTGATGATGGAGTCGTACTCGAACGTGATTCAGATCACCGATGTCCAAGTGCTGAACGGACAGCACCTCCGCGCTCAACACACGTGACGGACGAGCGACGTCTCCTCCGCCTTGATCCAGCAAGGAGGAAGGAGAGGTTGAGGAAGACAACTCCACCGCAAAGACAACGGCGTGGTGATGGTAGAAAGAAGTACTCGGCTGTGGCTTCCCGAGCGCCTACGGAGGAGGAGAAGTGTTGGGAGGGAGGGCTACGCCTTGGAGATGGGTACAACAGCCCCTCCCTCCCCCTTTATATAGGCCCCCGAGGAGGTGGCCCCCGAGATCCAATCTGTGGGGCGGCGGCCAAGGGGGTGGAGTGCCCCCCTGCGGTGGGCGCCCCACCCCTAGGGTTTCAACCCTAGGCGCAGGTGGGCCTAGGGGCGCACCAGCCCACTATGGGCTGGTTCCTCCCACTTCAGCCCATGGGGCCCTCCGGATAGGTGGCCCCACCGGTGGACCCGGGACCCTTCCGTGGTCCTGTATTTTACCGAGACCCCAAACTTTCCGATGGTCAAACACCACTTCCTATATATATTATTCTTTACCTCCGACCCTTCCGAACTCCTCGTGACGTCCGGATCTCATCCGGACTCAACAACATTCGGTGGTCACATACTTGACTTCCTACTAACCCTAGCGCCACCGAACCTTAATGTGTAGACCTTACGGGTTCGGGAGACATGCAGACATGACCGAGACGACTCTCGGGCAATAACCAACAGCGGGTCCGGATATCCATGTTGGCTCCCACATGCTCCTTGATGATTTCATCGGTTGAACCACGATGTCGAGGATTCGATCAAACCTCGTATGCAATTCCTTTGTCAATCGGTATGCGTTATTTGCCCGAGACTCGATCGTCGGTATCCCAATACCTTGTTCGGTCTCGCATCGCAAGTCACTTTACTCGCATCAGTAATGCATGATCCCGTACAACACCTTGGTCACCTTGAGCTCATTATGATGATGCATTACCGAAAGGGCCCGAGATACCTCTCCGTCATACTGAGTGACAAATCCCAGCCTCGATCCGTGTCAACCCAACAGATACTTTCGGAGATACCGTAATGCACCTTTATAGTCACCCGATTACGTTGTGATGTTTGATACACCCAAGGCACTCCTACGGTAACCGGAGTTACACGATCTCATGGTCGAAGGAAGAGATACTTGACATTGGCAAAGCTTCTAGCAAACGAACTATACGATCTTTTATGCTATGCTTATGATTGGGTCTTGTCCATCACATCATTCTCCTAATGATGTGATCCCGTTATCAACGACATCCAATGTCCATAGTCAGGAAACCATGACTATCTATTGATCACAACGAGCTAGTCAACTAGAGGCTCACTAGGGACATTTGTGGTCTAAGTGTTCACACGTGTATTACGATTTCCGGATAATACAGTTATAGCATGAACAAAAGACAATTATCATGAACATTGAAATATAATAATACTTTTATTATTGCCTCTAGGGTATATTTCCAACACTTCCCTCCTAGAGGGGGAAATCGAAGCCATCGTCATCACCAACAACCCTCTCATCTTTGGGAGGCCAATCTTCATCAACATCTTCAACAACACCATCTCATCTCAAAACCCTAGTTCATCTCTTGTGTTCAATCTTTGTATCAAAACCTCAGATTGGTACCTGTGGGTGACTAGTAGTGTTGATTACATCTTGTAGTGTATGCTAGCTGGTTTATTTGGTGGAAGATTATATGTTCAGATCCATTATCCTATTTATTACTCCTCTGATCTTGAGCATGAATATTTTTAATGAGTAGTTGCCCTTGTTCTTGAGGCCAGGGGAGAAGTCATGTTGCAAGTAATCATGTGAATTTGATATTCGTTCGATATTATGATGATATGTATGTTGTCATTCCCTTAGTGGTGTTATGTGAACGTCGACTACATGACACTTCACCATCTTTGGGCCTAAGGGAATGCATTGTGGAGTAGTTATTAGATGATGGGTTGCTGGAGTGGTAGAAGCTTAAACACTAGTTTATGTGCTATTCCGTAAGGGGCTGATTTGGATCCATATGTTTAATGCTATGGTTAGATTGTTATCTTAATTCTTCTTTCGTAGTTGCGGATGCTTGCGAGGGGGTTAATCACAAGTGGGAGGCTTGTTCAAGTAAGAACAGCACCCAAGCATCGGTTCACCTACATATCAAATTATCAAAGTAGCGAACGCGAATCAAACCAACATGATGAAAGTGACTAGATGAAATTCCCGTGTGCCCTCAAGAACGTTTTGCTTATTATAAGAGACCGTTCCGCTGTCCTTTGCTATAAAAAGGATTTGGCTACCTTGCTGCACTTTTGTTACCGTTATCGTTACTTGCTCATTACAAATTATCTTGCTATCAAACTACCTGTTACCGATAATTTCAGTGCTTGCAGAAATTACCTTGCTGAAAACCGTTTGTCATTTCCTTCTGCTCCTCGTTGGATCCCCTATACTTGTGGGTCATCAAGACTCTTTTCTGGCACCGTTGCCGGGGAGTGAAGCGCTCTTGGTAAGAGGAAATGGTAAGGAAAATTTTATATTACGTGATGAAATTTATTGTCACTTGTTTCTATGGAAAACAATCCTTTGAGGGGCTTGTTCGGGGTATCTTCACCTCGACCGGAAACACAAAGAGTTACTGCACCTACTGAAAATATTAGTTATGAAATTTCTTCACGTATGATAGAGCAACTGCTAGCTAATCCTTATGTAGGAGACGGAACGAAGCATCCCACTATGCATTTGATACATGTGTATGAAATTTGTAGATTATTTAAGCTTGCAGGTTTACCCGGAGATGAAGTTAAGAAGAAGATTTTCCCTTTATCTTTGGGGCGAAAGGCATGGACATGGTATAGGCTATGCGATGATAATGGATCGTGGAACTGGAATCGATTGAAATTGGAAATTCACCAAAAGTTGTATCCCATGAATCTAGTTCATCGTGATCGGAATTATATATGTAATTTTTGGCCTCATGAAGGAGAAAGTATCTCTCTAGCTTGGGGGAGGCTTAAATCAATGTTATATCCATGCCCCAATCATGAGCTCTCAAGAGAAATTATTGTTCAGAATTTTTATGCTCGACTTTCTCGTGATGATCATGATGGAAAATTGGAAATATGCCCTAGAGGCAATAATAAAATGGTTATTATTATATTTCCTTAATCATGATAAAGGTTTATTATTCATGCTAGAATTTTATTGACCGGAAACTTGAATACATGTGTGGATACATAAAGAAATACCGTGCCCTAGTGAGCCTCTACTAGACTAGCTCGTTGATCAAAGATGGTTAAGGTTTCCTAACCATAGACATGAGTTCTCATTTGATAATGGGATCACATCATTAGGAGAATGATGTGATGGACAAGACCCATCCGTTAGCTTAGCATATGATCATTCAGTTTATTGCCACTGCTTTCTTGAATGTCAAATACATGTTCCTTCGACCATGATATCATGCAACTCAGGGATACCGGAGGAATACCTTGTGTGCTATCAAACGTAACTAGGTGATCATAAAGATGCTCTATAGGTATCTCCGAAGGTGTTTTTTGAGTTGGCATGGATCGAGACTGGGAGTATCGGAGAGGTATCTCTGGGCCCTCTCGGTAATACACATCATAATAAGCTTGCAAGCAAAGTGACTAAGGAGTTAGTTACGAGATGATGTATTATGGAACGAGTAAAGAGACTTGTCGGTAACGAGATTGAACTAGGTATGGAGATACCGAGGATCGAATCTCGGGCAAGTAACATCTCAACAGACAAAGGGAATTACATATGTTGTCATTACGGTTCGGCCAATAAAGATCTTCGTAGAATATGTAGGAACCAATATGGGCATCCAGGTTCCTCTATTGGTTATTGACTGGAGGGGTGTCTCGGTCATGTCTACATAGTTCTCGAACTCGTAGGGTCCGCACGCTTAACGTTCATTGACGATATAGTATTGTATGAGTTATGTGAGTTGATGAACAAATGTTGTTCGGAGTCCTGGATGAGGTCACGGACATGATGAGGAGCCTCGAATGGTCCGGAGGTAAATATTGATATATAGGACGATAGTATTTGGTCACCGGAATGGTTTCAGAAGTACCTGGTATTTTATTGGAGTGTCGGAATGGGTTTCGGGAGGCCATCGGCAAGCGGTGGGCCTTATGGGCCAAAGGGGGAGGCACACCAACCCACAAGGGGGCTGGTGCACCCCTCCACCCCTTGCGCATGCACCAAAGAGGGAGGGAAGGAAAGAGGAGGCGCCCCAAAGGCAGCCAGCCCCCCTTTCCTTCCCCCCATGCACAAATATGGAACGGGGGATTCGGCCAGAGCAGGCACCCTAGGGCAGCCGCCGACCACTTGGGGCGCCCTAGGGGCTACTTCCCCTCCCCCCTCCACCTATATATATGAGAGGAGGGAGAGGGTCAACACACACCATGATTCCCTAGCCGTATGTGGCGCCCCTCTTCCTCTAGTTCATCCTCGGTCGTATTTTCGTAGTGCTTGGCGAAGCCTTGCGGAGATAGTTGCATCACCACCGTCACCATGTTGTCGTGTTGCCGGAACTCATCTACTACTTCTCCCGTCTTGCTGTATCAAGAAGGCAAGGACGTCATCTAGATGAACATGTGCTGAACGCGGAGGTGTCGTACATTCGGTACTCGTTCGGTTGGATTGCGAAGAAGTTCGACCACATCAACCGCGTTACTAAACACTTCGCTTAAGGTCTACGGGGTATGTAGACACACTCTCCCCCTCATTGTTATGCATGGATAGATCTTGCGTGTGCATAGAATTTTTTTTGTTTTCCATGCAACGTTTTCCAACAATGGTATCAGAGCCAGGTCTATGCGTAGATGATATGCACGAGTAGAACACAAAGAGTTGTGGGCAATGATATTCATACTTCTTACCACCAACGTCTTATTTTGATTTGGCGGTATTGTAAGATGAAGTGGCCCGGACCAACCTTACATGTCCGCGTACATGAGACCGGTTCCACCGAAAGACATGCAACTTGTTTTGCATAAAGGTGGTTGGCGGGTGTCTGCTTCTCCTACTTTAGTTGAATAGAATTTGATAGCGGCCGGTCCTTGAAGAAGGTTAAAACAACAAACTTGATGAATCACCATTGTGGTTTTTGCCGTAGGTAAGAACGGTTCTTGCTAGAAGCCCGTAGCAGCCACGTAAAACTTGCAGCAACAAAGTAGACAACGTCTAACTTGTTTTTGCAGGGCATGTTGTGATGTGATATGGTCAAGACGTGGTGTGATATACATTGTTGTATGAGATGATCATGTTTTGTAATATCGACAATAGACAGGAGCCTTTGGGTTGTCTCTTGATTAATGTATGAAATGCAAACGCCATGTAATTGCTTTCCTTTATTGCTATGTGTTAGCAATAGTTGTAGAAGCAATAGTCGGCGAGACGACCCCGACGCAATGATGGAGATCGAGGTGTCGAGCTAGTGACGATGGACATCATGACGATGATTTGGATATGGAGATCAAAAGCACAAGATTATGATGGCCATATCATGTCACATATTTTGATTGCATGTGATGTTTATCCTTTATGCATCTTATTTTCCTTAGAACGGCGGTAGCACTATAAGATGATCCCTTCACTAAATTTCAAGATAAAAGTGTTCTCCCCGAGTATGCACCGTTGCTTAAGTTCATCGTTTCTAAGCACCTCATGATGATCAGGTGTGATAGACTCTATGTTCGCATACAACGGGTGTAAGCCAGTTTTACACAAGAAGAATACTTGGGTTAAACTTGACGAGCCTAGCATGTACAAACATGGTCTCGGAACACTGGAGACTGAAAGGTCGAACGTGAGTCATATAGTAGATATGATCAACATAGAGATGTTCACCATTGATGACTACCCCATCTCACGTGATGATCGGACATGGGTTAGTTGATTTGGATCATGTATCACTTAGATAAACTTGAGGGATGTTTATTTAAGTGGGAGTTCATTAGTAATTTGATTAATTGAACTTAATTTATCATGAACTTAGTCCTGATAGTATTTGCAAAATATGTTGTAGATAAATAGCTCGCGATGTAGCTCCCCTATTTTATGATACGTTCCTAGACAAAACAAAATTGAAAGATGATGGTAGCAATAATGTGAACTGGGTCCGTGATCTGAGGATTATCCTCATTGATACACAAAAGAATTATGTCCTTGATGCACCGCTAGGTGACAGACCTGCTGCAGGAGCTGATGCAGACGTTATGAACGTTTGGCAAGCTCGATGTGATGACTACTTGATAGTTTAGTGCACCATGCTTTACGGCTTAGAATCGGGAACCCAAAGACGTTTTGAATGCCATGGAACATATGAGATGTTCCAAGAGCTGAAATTGGTATTTCAGGCTCATTCCTGTGTTAAGAGGTATAAGACCTCTGACAAAATACTTTTCCTACAAGATGGAGGAGAACATCTTAGCCAGTGAGCATGTGCTCAGAATGTCTAGGCACTACAATCGCTTGAATCAAGTGGGAGCTAATCTTCCAGATAAGATAGTGATTGATAGAGTTATCCAGTCACTATCACCAAGCTACTAGAGGTTCGAGATGAACTATAATATGCAAGGGATGATGAAAACGATTCCCAAGCTCTTCGTGATGCTGAAATCGGTGGAGGTAGAAATCAAGAAAGAGCATCAAGTGTTGATGGTTAACAAGACCACCAGTTTTAAGGAAAGGGCAAGGGAAAGAAAGGGAACTTCAAGAAGAAGAACAAGAAAGTTGTTGCTCCCGTGAAGAAGCCCAAAGCTGGACCCAAGCCTAAAACGGAGTGCTCCTACTACAAAGGAAATGGTCACTGAAAGCGGAACTGCCCCAAGTATTTGGCAGATAAGAAGGATGGCAAAGTGAACAAAGGTATATTTGATATACACGTTATTGATGTGTACCTTACTAGTGCTCATAGTAGCCCCTGGGTATTTGATACTGGTTCAGTTGCTAAGATTAGTAACTCAAAACAGGAGTTGCAGAATAAACGAAGACTAGTTAAGGGCGAGGTGACGGTGTGTGTTGGAAGTGTTTCCAAGATTGATATCATCACCATCGCACACTCCCTCTACCTTCGGGATTAGTGTTGAGCCTAAATAAATGTTATTTGGTGTTTGCGTTGAGCATGAACATGATTGGATCGTGTTTATTGCAATACGGTTATTCATCTAAGTCGGAGAATAATTGTTGTTCTATTTACATGAATAAAACCTTCTATGGTCATACACCCAATGTGAATGGTTTATTGAATCTCGATGGTAGTGATACACATATTCATAATATTGATGCAAAAAATATACAAGGTTGATAATGATAGTGCAACATACTCGTGGTACTGCCGTTTAGGTCATATCACTACAAAAAAAATACACTTCCGTGATGATACGTGTTTGTCACAGTAGGTCGCGTTTTTTGTCATGCATGTACATCCATGACAAATTTATGACAGAATCAAGATAGTCATACGTGTTGTCGAGAAGTGTTCCATGACATTACCAAAATTATTATCACGAAGTGTCCACTTCCATGACGATAAATCGCGCGTCACAGAAGTGCTTTCGTCAAGGGTGACCGACACGTGGCATCCACCGTAACGGAACGCCGTTAAGCTATCGGGTCGGGTTTTGGAACCCGTTAACAGCCCCGACCAATGGGGATTTTCCACGTGTAAAATCATCATTGGCTGGAGGAAACACGTGTTTGCTCATCGTTGGGACAGATGTCATCCACTCATTGGACGGAAGGCGCCTATGATATGTCGACACGTGGCACGGCCCAATAGAGGCCCATTCATGTGAAAAGGCTGGCCCGTAATGAACAGTGTATTACTTTACACCCATTAACGGCCCGTGGTGAAACTGGCCCGTAGTGAACAGTGTATCACTTTATACCCATTAAGGGCCGTTATTCCGTTGGGCGCTTCAGCCCATGTTATCTTCGCCTTCTCGAGCCCATTTATTCTGGGCTCATTTCAAAGACTCGCTTACTTACGGCCCCACATCGTCATTTTTCGCTTATGGGCCAAATTCACTTTGTGGTTCTGATCGGCCCGTTTGTGGTCCGTTAACACGTTGGGCCGTTTTCATAGCGTCATGAAATACGGCCTATTAATGATGGCCCGTTATGGTCGGCCCATGAACGGACGATTCCAACTCTAGCCCATTTACGACCATAATGCGGCCTGTTATTGGCCCATGTTTGGCCAATCGATCATACTGCCCGTATAAGGCCCATTGATGATATGACCCGTAGAAGGCCCATTGTTTCTAGGGATAATTAGATTTATGCCCCTAGTTGTGTCCCACTCGTCTGTTTTACCCCTAATTCCCAAAAGTCACCGGTTCTGTCCAAGTCACTTTGCTCCTGTTATGCTTTTGCCCTTTGACCGTTTGACCATCAGTTTGAAAACTTCATAACTAATTCATACTAAATCAGAAAAATGCAAATAAGATAGAAAAATGTTCAGAAAAACATCACTTATATGTTAGTGTCATTTGCATTCATGAAAAAAGTGTTGGAAAGTGCCCATACGAGTTTTAGCTCTTTTGATACCACCATGAATAGTAAAATCTAAAAAAGCTCAAAAATTCAAAAAAAATTGTGGCAAAGAATGACAAATGTTTTAAGTGCCTGCAAAGTTTCATCAGGGAATAACATTCATGGGTGCCGCGGCAAAAAAAAACAATCAACACTCCAAAATAGATTATTTTTTGCCGCGACTTCCACGAATGTTGTTCCCTAATGAAACTTGGCAAGCACTTAGAACATTTGTCGTTCTTTGCCACCATATTTTTTTTAATATTTTTGAATTTATTAGAGTTTACTATTCATGGTGGTATCAAAAGAGCTAAAACTCGGATGTGCACTTTCCAACACTTTTTTCATGAATGCAAATGACACTGACATATAGGTGATGTTTTTCTGAACATTTTGGTATCTTATTTGAATTTTTATGATTTAGTATGGATTAGTTATGAAGTTTTCAAACTGACGGTCAAATGGTCAAAGGGCAAAAGCATAAGAGGAGCAAAGTGACTTGGACAGAACCGGTGACTTTTGGGAATTAGGGGTAAAACAGACGAGTGGGACACAACTAGGGGCATTAATCTAATTGTCCCTTGTTTCTACGGCCCGTAGAAGGCCCATTGTTTCTACGGCCCGTAGAAGGCCCACTATTTATACGGCCCGTAGAAGGCCCACTGTTTCTACAGCCCGTAGGTCCAGTGTCACTACAGTAAATATTAGCCCATGGTTATTGTGGCCTAGTTTTAAAAAATAGGTTATTGCAGCCACTAGCAAACCGCAGAAAAAGAACTGCACTGACTACAAGCAAACAAATAAATAAGACAACAAGGAAATAAATAAGCAAGCAACTTACACTAGGCTATCATGGCTATTACACATATTATATCCACTGGGCATCAAAGTTCGCCACCAAGTGCAAATATAGGGAACACAAAGAAGATATAAACGCCAAGGCAAAACAAGTCCGAATCTGAAACCACTTCAAGAGCTCAAGAAACAATATCCAGGTACCCATAATGTCGGGCAAGATGCTTAGCAAGCTTATTAACTTTCTCTTGTTTGGCGCTTAAGTCCTCCAGTAACTTGTTGTTGCACCGAAATTATGCATCTGAATTTCGCATGGACTTCCTCGGTCCTTGGCTTCGTCAGATAACATCTCGATCGATGTCTTTCAACTTGAAGTTGAGACTCAAGAGCCGAACTGATTCAGCAACGAGTTCAAGAGCTGGTGCCAAGAAGTGGTAGCCAAGAACTCGAACACTACATCAAGACATGACTTTGGGGTTGTCTCGGTGTCCTCAAGATAGTTTTTATCAGCTTTCTTGGAGACCAACAGGATGTCTCACTATCTTGAACCTTATCGCATTACTTCCTTTACCATTGCATAACAGGTACTCTTCTCCAATATTTTATCCACGCTCTAAAAGAGAAACAAACAAACACATCTCAGGTTTACAATGTAGTATATGAAACTCATTTTGGTAAACCAGTTCAAGAGTAAGGTGGACAGGATAACAAGATGAAACAAACATATATCTATGTAGTATGGTCACTTTGTATGGTCTATATCATTCTAGTTTATGTTGCCAAATCAAGATAGATACAGATTCAATCATATCTATTTAAGACAAAGCAGATAGATAGAATATAAGTGTGGGAAACTACACAGCAATAACAGCACTTGTAATGTGCATGGCATGAGAACATAACTGCTTATTCAATTGAAACTGAAATCAACATAGAGCAAATTACAACAAACAAACAGCCAAACACATTGAAGAAACAGTTAAAACATACTGTTGCGCCATTGGAGTTTCAATTGCATCCTTCAAATTTGAAATTGGTTGGTATCAAGAATACAATGATGCAAGAGCAAAGTAGTATGAACCATAGCTATGGAACCTGACCTGAGAACAATTCTTCTTCTGCTTTAAGCGTTGACTTCGGGTTCGGAGTGGTGGTCCTCGTGATTTGGGCACTGCAGTTGCCTTACTAATTGCTCGTGTTTGGGTGCTCTGTGGTGGATACGTTGATGTGTCAACGGTAACTGGGTGTCTATCTGCTGGGGTTGGGGTTAGAAGGGGTGTAGCTGGTTCTCTGTCCAACTGGGTAGGGGTACAATCTGCATGAGTGTGGGTTATGTGTGGTGGGGCTGATTCTTGGGCAAGTACAACCGTGGTTCTATCTGCATCGACAGGTAGCACGATCTTTTCTGAAGACCGTGTTTTTACTCCCACAGATATTGTCACCACTCCCTCCAATTGAAATGGATGATAAACAAGAAAAGTAATTGAATGTACAGACATTGTAAGATAGACAGGTGCAATGGACAGTAGGGAAGAAAACATGGCATGAAATAATTCACATTTATGCTGTCTAAGCAAACAGAATAACAGGACATAATTTCACATATATGATGGCTAATTAAACAGGATAGCATGACACAATTTCACATGTATGATGGCTAACTAAACAGGATAGAATGACATACTTCAAAATATGATGACTATGTAAATAGGATGACATGATATAACTATACGATGTGTCTATTAAAGTGGTTGGCATGCCATAAATCACAAACATGCCGTCGATGGAAACATGATGGCATGATATAATTCACGGATAGAATGACATAATTTAAAATATGATGACTATGTAAACAGGATGAGATGATATAACTATATTATGTCTTTAGAAAATGGGTTGGCATGTCATAATTCAGATACATGCTGTCTATGTAAACATCATCGCATGACATAATTCAAATATATGATTTATATACTAAGGAAGTGAACAGAGGGCAATTGCATATATGATGTGTCAACTAAGGAGATGGCATTCAATATTGTGTATATGATGTAAAAACTAAGCATCATATGCATTATATGAGTAATATAACCCTGCCAAGTTTGAGCATACACCTCAGGGGGATAATAGGACTGGTCATCTGCCTCTGAATCCTCCTCTGAAGAGCTATCTGTAACCAGCAAGATATCTTCTTCAGCAGGTAGCATTGTCTGCTCTGAAGACCTTGTTTTCACTCTAGATTTCTCCATCACCAATTCAAATGGCTGATGCACAGGAAGAGCAGTTGAATATACAAACATTGTCTACAAAAGCAATGAGAAATACAAAAAAAGGACGGCATGATATAATTCACATATATGACGCTTGCCTAAACAGCATGGCATTGCATAATTCACATCCATAATGCCTTGCAATAAGATAACATTGCATAATTCACATATATAATGTCTTGCAACAAGATGGCATTGCATAATTCACATATATGGTAATTAGACACTAAACAGGTGGCATTCACACAAATCATGTCTAAACTAAGCAAATGACATAGCAATGCAAGATACCATACGCATGATATGAGTAACATAACCCTACCAAGTTAGGTCATGCACCTCAGGAGGGAAATATGACTGGTCATCTATCTCTGAATCCTCCTCTGAGGAGCTATCGGTAACCAGCAAGACATGCACTTTGTCAGATAGCATTGTCTACTCCGAAGACCTTGTTTCCACTCCAAATTTTTCCATGACCGTGCCGAATGGCTGATGCACAGGAAGAGTAATTGAATGTACTAAAATTGTTGACAAATTTAACACATAATAAGAAAATGATGGCATGATATAATTCACATATAACATGACTGGCTAACCAGGGTGGCATTGCAAAATTCACATATATGATGCCTGGCTAGACAAGATGCATTGCATGATTCACATATACGATAAAGAAACTAAACAGATTGCATTGACACAAAGCATGTCTAAACTAAGAAGATGACATCTTTAATGTATACAGTAAGCAATGCAAGGCAACATATGCATGATATAACCAACATCAGCGTGCCAAGTTAAAGCGAAGACCTCACGGGGTAAATAGGAGTGGTCTTCTCCTTCTGAATCCCCCTCAGAACAATTATCTTCCTCTTGATTACGATCCGAAATGGGTGGAGGGGGGCTGCCTTTGCGCCCACCATGGAACGATGTCTGCATGAAATTTTATTGCCACGCAAGGCTCGTCTCTTTTGCTCTACATGATCAGTTCCATTGTGTACAATAAGCGGCAAGCATAGGAATAAAACATAGTGAGATTATGTAGGAGTGCATGCACAAATCCAGAGTGATGGTAGCAAAGCGTGGATAGACCCAAAACCAATGATAGCAAAGCAGATAATAGCTTTAGTTAAAAAATACGACATGGCTCCTTTAATGTTTGTTTGCAGCCAACATGAAACTCATAGTAGACACCGGAGATTAACCAGATAGTAGGCAGATAGTACCGATTGCTGCCCCAATATGTACCCCACAACCATTTAAAAACTCAAGTTTCAAGATTAGTTTGGACCTCGACTCGAGTCTAATAGGTGAACACGACGATAATGTAGCATGTCATCATATTAAGCGATGCATAACGAAGCGAGCACGGAAGAGTGCGACCTCTCTTGCGGACCCATGTAGTCCTCAAGGTCATCTGCTTTCGATTGATGATGGTAATGCAGTTGTCGTGGCTGCGGTGGCGGGGAAGAAGATCTCGAGGCGGCGAAGATACCGAGAGCGGATCCTCGCTGTGGTGAACCCTTCCGTCGTTGGAGCGCTGAGTTAGGCGGAACACAGTGCTGCAGAGCAGGACAAACCACACAAGGTTTTCTTTGACACATATCTGTAACAGAAGTAATTGAGTAGGGGCTTGCTTGAATTTGAGGATTCTAACAATGCAGGGATAGGAAATAGACAGGAATAGGATAGGAATGCACGTGCAAACAGAGAATTTAAAAACATAGGATTTCTGCCAATCTGGGTGTTTGATTCACAACAATTGGAAGATCACAGGATGCAAAAAAGCATGGTGAGGTTAAGTCAAACCACAAGAAAATGTACGGTTATAATGCTATTATGCTACTATCTCCTAGTCTTGTGCTTGATGAATAGGAATATGAAAAGGAGGAGAAGTGGAAATTAGAATTCCTACGGTTTTTCTTTCAAGGAGACACTAAAGGAACAAATCCTATAGTTTTCCTTTGCTCCATTCCTTTGCACCAAATTCATGAAAAGTAGTACCATAGGAAACTTTCCAATTCCTATGTTTTTCATTCACTTTTCCTTTCAAGCACTGGCGATTCTAGTAGGCAGGCTTGAGCAAGGAAAATCCTACACTAAAAAATGTTTTTGTGCTACTTCTATTACTTTGGACCCAGGCCACTGCCATACTAGCTCAACTCCCAGGCCCATTGACAAATGCACAGCTCAAACGTGCAGAGATAAATAATGATTGCGCTCAAGAGAGTCCATCACGGATAGCTAAGTTGCCCGGTACCTCACTGCTTGTCATATAGTAGGATAAAATAATCGTATTTCCCGTTACTACGAGTGTTCAGTGGACAATATATATAACATGTAGAGTAAAAAAGAGATGCAACAAGTGTACAACCTCTTTGGCGAAGCCATGTCGATCTCAGCGTGATTGGGTTGGCCGGTGAGGATGCTCCGGCTAACTTTGCTATCGGAGGAGGGAAGAGGCGCCCGGAGATGGAGCCCGAGGTATCGCTCCGCTGTGATGGAGGGTTTCGCTGGAGCAGCTCCGTGAGTTGTACGACGCCGAGGTCAAGCAGACAAGAGAGACAGCGAACAACGTTAACCTGAGTGGAATTCTAATAGCATCTCCAATACATGACGTAAGATACATAACCACATAGTGCTAGATGTAAAATACATCAGCCGCTCATCTCTGAACGTAACTGTCAAAACTGAACTTAACTATCGAAACTGAACTTAACTGTCGAAACTGAACCTAACTGTCGAAACTGAATTTTGCTGTTGAAACTGAATTTTGCTATCGAAACTAAACGCACTAGCAAGGTGAGGCTACACGTCGGTCGACTGAATTTTGCAGCCGCTAGATATGAAATCAAGGGCCTGCGGTTCATCTTCAACCTCCACCCCCCTGAGCCGCCAGCCACCACCGGCCAAACAGCAGCCCCCGCCCGCCCATGCCGGCTTGTGCGCCGCCCGCCCGCCCAAAACACTCCCCACCGCGGTCCGCCGCCCTGCCATCCTCTAGGCCCCCTGTGTCGAGCTTTTTCTCCAGCGATCCCCACGCCACCGCCCGCCACCGCCGGCGCACCACCGCCCCATCCCGAACCCTAAGATAGATAGTGGGGTACCTCTCCGGCGAGCCCCCCTCCCCGCTGCGGCTGGTTCTTCCTTCACCCCGGCAAGCCCACCCCTTGAAATTTGACTAACCCAAAAGTTGATTCAGTCGACCGAAGTGTAGCCAAATCGGAGCAGCATCACAAGCAAGAGCAAGAGCGAGAGCAGCAGTGCGAGCAAGAGCAATAGCAAGAGCAGACCAGGCAGGGGACCGAGAGCAAGAGCAGAGCAGCAGCGCGAGCGAGAGCTAAAGCAACAGCAGCTCCTACTGATGTGGACGTCGCCGCCGAGGGAGCGACGCCGTGGAGGAAGTGGCCGGCGATGGCGCCGTGGATGGAGCCGCGCCGTGTCGGCTCGGGACCGAGCGCCAGCAGCACCGTGAGATCGAATCAAGAAGGAAATGCGGCGATTAGTGTACAACCTCTTTGGTGGCGCTGATTAGGCTGCAGCAGGAAACGGTGATGATGATGCTCTTCCGGTGGTGCAGGTGAAGACGACGGTGTGGGAATGGAGGCGGCGCGAAAGACGAGGGGAACGTTGGGGCAGCTCCTTGGAGGTGGAGGACAGGGTGGCTGAACCGGCGGGATGATGAGATCGACGATAGATCCTCATCTGGTACGGTGGATGAGGGACATCAGGTGTTGCTGTGCACGACGTCGTCGGGGAAGAGGCTCTGGCTGGGTGGCGGACGGAGCAGGGTGTGGGGTTTCGTCGCGGGTTTTTGCGGCCTCGGTGTACGAATGGGTGGGCGGATGGGATGGTAGTGGGGAACCATGGCTTAGAGACGCGCTTGTTTAAAATGTGGGGTAAGTTACGAAAGTACCCCCCCCACCGATTTGAGGCGGTTCTTTCGGTTCAGGGGTACCACGGGCATTTCGCGTGTCGGGATTTCACAGGAGGTGGGAGTTTTCACGCGCGTTGTAATTTCGGAATAGTAAGGCGCGGGTTGAGATGGAGGGAGTTGTCGGAGCACAACGAGACAAAGATATATCTTAAATATTTCAGGCTAACAAGGCGCGGGTTGAAGAGGCGGGAGTTTCGCAGCACGATAGACAGAGATGCTAGCTTCAATTTTCGGCATAATAAGGAGCGGCTTGAAATTTCGGAAGAACAAGCTTAACGTGTACCCAAAAAAGACAATTTGCACCTCAACATGCACAACACACACACAAGCACCATTTAGACTAGAGTATGGTACACGTGCATTGCACGCATGAGATTTGGCAACCAAATTATGAATAAATACCACATTATAGCATCCAAGCTTTGAGTCATATATGCATGATGTAGATGTTTGTTTAATTCTTATAGTTCATTTCATTCAAAATCATCTAGTTTTTATAAGAAAGCTAATCTATTTTAAGGTTCATGGAATTGTGCGTTGTAAGACATAAAGTAAAAACAAATAATGGCAAATCATGTAGAAAAACATTTGGGAAATTTTGATACGGAAGATTCTAGAACAAATAAGAAGTGCTTGTGTTTTGATGTTTGTGCATTATGCTTAAGTTCAACCATGGAGTCTTCTAGATTATACATGTGGCGAAATCTGGTGGAATCTAGATGATATCAACGGCCAATAGTGCTCAAATTTGCCATCTTTGGACCATTGGATTCGCCTCATCCAACGACCATCTTTCAAAGTTAAAGTTACCCGCACACAATATAAAAAATATATATAATATAATATATATATATATATATATAGGGGTATAGATATAGATATGTGATGCGAAAGCCGCCCATCATCTCCAATTAGAATAGTGTGTACATGCACGAATGCGACGTGGGCAAATGATGTCTGTCATCGGTATCTCAAATTCAAATCAGTTTGAGCTTGTTCAATGTGTATACATTACAACATGCTCGTTTCCAAACCACACCGCGCAGATCTTCGTTATATTCATGCATGCATGGGTTTCGAACATCAGGATATCTTATTCAAATATTTGAATCCAACTTTACATTGATTATGACCTCACCTATTTTTTTACACCCACACAATAGTCTTCTCTTTATAATTGTACCACTAACTTTCTCTCGTGCATGCATGCACACACTCTACCAGTCGGCATTATCCATCGCACGCATGCAATCTTTTTCTTCAGGTCGGTCTCCCATGAAGGCACACACCCACACACATCCCCCTCTCCATCATATCGGGCATTCTTTATCTCTCATGCGTGCATGCGCAATGATCGATGTTCCTCTATGTATGTGTGTATATAGCTAGGTCTTTCATAGTTTTCCACACAAACCGATCAATCGATATATCCAGTGAGGTCTCACCCTCTTTCCCACGTCCACATCGATCAATCTATACCTCTCTATATAGGATTAACATTATAGCTAATACACCCACATTAATTATATATCCAACGCCCCCCTCTCATCATCCATGCCTTTCACTTCATCTCTCAGACGCGTGCACAATGGCAAAGACAGGGGGCAGTAAGGGCCCTGCCCCCCTAACATCACTATATATCGAGGCTAATATGAATGTGATCATTAGACAATTGCTGCTAAAAAAGGTTTAATTTCATGAATTGACCCTCCTCAGAAGGATTAGCAATGCTTGCCCCCTAGCTCATTTATTTTTCATGGCTCCGCCATCACAGGCAACAAACAAGACGTGTTCGCCCCCTCTCTCTAAATATCGATCTCGCACTTGTGCATTCTTTCATAGGCTCCCTCCACTCGGCCCCTCGCACCATCTTCTAGCCCCCATCGGATTTTGCCACATGTACAATCTAGCAGACTCCATGGTTGAACTTAAGCATAATGCACAAACCTCAAAACAACAGCGGTTCTCTTTTGTTCTAGAATCTTCCGTATCATAACTGCCCAAACTTTTTTTCTAGTTGAATTGCCATTATTTGTTTTTACTTTATGCTTTACAACGCACAATTCCATGACTCATAAAATAGATTAAGGGCTTCTTTGATTCAAAGGATTCTCAAAGGAATTTTGGAGGATTCTAATCATTAGGAATTTTTCCTATCTTGGTTGTTTGATTCGTAGGATTGTAAACCATAGGAATTTTTCCATATGATTCATTTGCACTAGATTTCATAGGAAACATCCCATCCACTCAAACCTCTTTGAAAGAATTTTGTGTTTTTTCTATGCACAATCAAACACTCGTACAATCCTGTAGGATTCAAGACGACATTCCACTATAATCCCATGTTTTTCCTATTCACGCATTCTTAGCTTTTGTATAAAAATTAATTAATTTTGAATGAGATGAACTATAAGAATTAAATGAAGGGCTACATCATGCATATATGACTCAGAGCTTACATGCTATAGTGTGGTATTTATTCATAATTTGGTTGCAAAATCTGATGCGTGCAATGCACGTGTACCTTACTAGTACTTCAAGTATGTGCAAAACACGTAAATTAGAATACCAATGGCACGCTACACAATGTCTCTCTTACAGTTCATGAAGCCACGTGGCACATGTGGAGGCGTTGTCGCGACCTCCTTGCGTGGATTGATCACGAGTGACGTCGTCTGGTTCCGTAAGAATGTACTCGTCCTCCCTGAGCCATACTGACGGTACATGCACGAAGCGAAGATGTGCACGCACGCCACGCATGCACTCATTCCCTCGCATGCACACGCGGGTACACGGGCGGATGCAATTTTGTACCAAGATCCACCCCATGTGATAATTTGACGCGTGTAAAGTCGTTCACTTCATTGATGGTCAATTAATACAGCGCATGCAAATTGAGTGGATGTGAGGGCGGAAGAAAGACATTATTACTCCACTGCGCGCATGCGAGTAGTTAAATCGTGGGTTGCTAGTAGTACTTCCATTGGTCTCTTTCGCATTTTGTGCCAATTTTTGACAGTAACATAATATTTACGCATTTGGGCAGTGTAGTACTTGAAATTTATGTTCCGCTAAACTCATCGGGAGCCGTTTCGGGCCTCGAAACCAAAACCATCAATTAATCTTTACCTTGTTCCCATCACATTCGAAAGCCTGCTCACACCTACTATTACGTACCAAACCTGAACGTGTTCCCACTATGCAGGTATTAGTACTACTAGTGCTAGTACTTAGGTTATGAAAAGGGGAACTATCTCACCAAAAATTACTCTACCTTTCCTCCTCATAAGTGCTTCTTCTTCGTCCGTAGTTGCCATGGCCGGTGAGCAGAGCTCTAGGTCGAGAACTACTCGTAACAAGGGAGCGGCAACCAAGGCTGCGGAAAAAAAGAGAGGGGTCGCCGCCACGCAGAGACCTCGAAAGATCTCTCACGGCAGGCGATGGCTCCCAGGAGCGCCCTAGCCGCGGAGGCGAACATGCCGAGCCGACGGAGCTGGAGTCGTTCTCCCTCGACGGCATGCCCAATCAGCTCAATAAGCACCTCAATAAGCAGAAGGAGTTCATCCAAGGCTTGACGGAGTTGCTGAAGGAGAGCCTCGACGACATGCCCGCTGAGCTCAGTCAGCAGGGGGAGTTGACCGCCGGCTTGGTGATGCTGCTGAAGAAGAGCATTGCCTCGAAGAAGAAGGCGACCGGCAAAATCCTGTGACTTCAGGAGAACAAGGCAAAGCTCTGCCATGAGATCAACCTGTTGAAGGAGAAGAATGCCGTCTGGAAGAAGCTGCATGAGAATAGTAGTTCCTCGATGAAGATGCTGCAGGCCCTCGTCATGGAACAGAAGGAGGAATTGGCGAAGCTCCGCATCGAGCACCCGGCTGCTGTCAAGGTACGTAATGCAGCCGTGGAACAGATGATGAAGGCTCGCATTGAGAAAACCCGCGTCATGGACAGAATGAAGAAGATGGCGGAGGAGACGCGCAAGGAGATGGAGGTCGTGGAGGCGATGAAGAAGCAGTTACGACTCCGCGGTGAATTAGATCATTTGGGGTGATAATCTTCCTTCTTCTTTTGCTGCTGTGTTTCATCTTTTGCTTCGGGTATTTCGTCGCACGTGTCACGTTCTCTGCGAGGCATGAATAGAACAATGTTTTTTGTTTTTTTGAGGGATTGAAAAGAACAATGCTAACAATGAGATGACTAGGAAATTGGATCATTTTTTATCGCCATATGGCACTGGGCTGCCGTGAGCCAGGCTCCTCCGTCAAAGATTACTCCAAGTGGAAAACTTGAGTATACCGCGGTTCTTTGCTCCTCCTCGATCAGGTCGTCGGCGCATTTATATGAGCAGTCAAATCACAAGGCCCCGCCTTCCAGATAATGAATGAGTCAAATCACAAAGGCCCTCGCCTCGTGAAACCGACCAAGCTAGACTGCCCGCCTCTAGCCTTTTAAAAATGTATACTTTTGTACAAGAGTAGTATCGATGGATTGCACCATGGAGCAAAACTTGAAATTAAAAAAGGTGGTACATATAGAGAGCGCTAAACGCCAAATTATGCATATAGTACTATTAAAAGGCTAGTCACAATAATGGTGTCCAAAGACAACCCACCCTCAAATAAAACTAAGCACCACGGAATTCTTTGACAAAACTAAGCACCCTGAAATTCTTTGACAACTAAACTGCTGGCTATATGATGTTGGCCATATATATTGTACGATATAATGTGAAGAAACGAGTGGTAGTACTATACCAACTAAAAGATGAAATGTAAGAAATACTAGTATGTACGCATCAAGAGTTAAAGTAACAAGAAGAAACATAACATAGTTCTCATTGGGGCTCAACACAACACACCCTCAAATTAAATTAAGCACACCTAAAATTAAACTTTGCAACTATTCCAAAGAGACACCTGATTAGAACCACCATGAGCAACGACACTACCACCTTACTCGGAGTCCTTGTCCACGTCCTCAACTTCGTCCTTGTCCCTCTTCCTCTTGGCCGATACTTCTTTGCTTGAACCGCCAACTTGGCTGTTGCTCTTCATCCAATCTTTGTAGATATTGAAACAAAGGTAGCCATCCATTGCAGCGTACTGGATGTGGTCTATATCTAGTACATTCCGCTGCCATGCATGACGATGAAACGTGTATGGTGGTTTCTCCAATTTACCATACGAAGGATGAACCATGGCTCCTGCCAGGGTCAGCATTGAAGGCCGACGAGAGGACACTAGCCGATTCTTTTGGAGGTCGAAGGTGTTGCCTACAATGAGGCCTATCCGACGTAGGACTTCTTTGTCGTTACCAAAGTCTACAGTAACGAATTTGACTAGGTTGCTCTTGAGGAAGTCCTTAAAATCCTGGCACTCAACGTCGGCATGGCATATGTGGTAGACCAAGCATAAGTCATGCACGCAAACCTGGATCACGACGGACTTCTTCCTCTCTTCGTCCTTTAGATCCTTCTCTCGTCCCACGACTGTGGTGTACTCAACATCTCGCCCAGCGACCCACTCATCATCTGAGTCTTCGAACATGCGTCTGAAGCGAGAAAGGCATCCTTTCACCGTCGCGGAAGAATAGGTGTAGATGACGTCGAACTCATCGCCGGTGATGGTTTTAACCTTGTACTCACCGCCAATCGGGGAGATTTGGGACGCCATGGATTTGGGAGGAGGGTTAGGATTAGTGGAACTGCCGTAATGTGAATGGACGGGACAACTAGGAGCGAACCGTCATAGTATTAAAGGACGTGTGGGGACGAATAGGAGCAAACTGCCAGCGTGCAAACGGCAGGGTAGTGGCTTTCCATTCTCCCATGATACAGGCTTCCGAGAACCCTTGGATCGGAGATTGAACGGTTGCATGGCGTAATTCTAGACCTATGGGTGAATATCCTATCCTGGAGGGTTATTTTGCAAATTTTCAGCAACTTAGCATGCGACCGTTTGATCTCAGATCCAAGGGCTGCCAGCAGCCCGTATAATGGTCGCGCCTACCACGACCATCGCGTCGCTCACGCGGTTGCGCCCTTGGAGATTTAACACGGTGCATTAGGCTATCTGATGTTGGCATGTCATACATAGTCATCACTTAGTCACTCATACTACAACAAGGTTGGCTATAAGGTTGGCTATAAGTGTATTTTTTTTACTCCTCTCTATCTCTTTTTCACTCCCTCCGTCTCATAATATAAGAACGTTTTGACACTAGTGTAGTGCCAAAACATTCTTATATTATGGGACATGGAGTACTAGTATTTATTGCATTTGCCAAGGAGTGACCTCTTCCAATGAAATGGTGTTGCTAAGTTTGCTTCATTTAATTAGCTATAGACTCAAAATTGTCTTTTCACCTAGGTACACGCGCTTAGCACCATTTCTTCCTTGGGTCACCAAACTAGTCTCTCTCTTCTTGATTAACTTGCCACATCAGACTTTATGCCTATGTGGCAAGCTTAAGCACCTGTAGGAGCAAGTAAGGTGCCCGTCCGTTGCACGGAAGAGTGAAATGCATTGATTGGGGTGTTGTTTATTTTGACAAAGGATGTGGGGGTCATGTCATTTGTAACAGGTATCGATAGGTTTCTTCGGATATTATTTCATCTCTAGAGCTCAGAAACATCCGGGTGAAATAGATAAAAAAGTATCTTTTGCAAACAAAAGCGTTCAACTGTTCAACCTGCATCCAAAACTTGTGAAGAAATAACTCTTATTGTGCTTTGCAGAAATGGTTCATCATAAGTCTTTCACCGCATGTAGTAAAAATTCATACATGGAAGATTCTAGACTAAACCATAAATGGATACACTTTTATTCATGCGCGATACTCCAATAGAGCAAGATCATGCATGGAAGTCTCCACATGCTTAGACAGCGGATTACATTGAGCGAAGACGAATGATCAACATTTAACTTAGTAATGCATATGTCCAGGTGAACCTCCTTGGAGTCCCCATGCACATTGTTGGGGGTCAAATAATATCATGCGTCTTCCATGTCCACATCGGTGGGAAGGTCCCAGCTCGGCATAGTCCAAGTCAGCTTGACGTAGCCAGTGTCGCCGCCCATGGACCTCCGAGGGGTAGTAATAGTGAGCACGCACCCGTACATCCGCCTCGTGTCAGTGTTAGCGTTAGCAGCGTCGCCCCCGACGCACACTACAGAGATGTGGCGGCGGCCTGCGCGGGCCTCGCCGGTGGCCACGATCAAGAGGAAGACGCTGCCGTCCTCCTCCGAGACTAGCAGGCGGCGCTAATCCTCCAGCGACTCCGGCACGGTGAACAGGTAGCACGTCTCATACTTGATGTTCTTCGCCAAGGGCCAGTAGTGCTCGCTGCACGCCTGCGTCAGGTGATGCACGATGTTCGCTGGCGAGCCCCAAAACGGCACCGGGCACTCATAGCAGTAGACGAAGGGCTCCTTGGAGGCATCGACCAGGCCGTCCATGAAACGGGAGTGGCTGTATGGGACGTTTCGCCAGTTGAATATATGAGCAAGTTACTACGAGATTTACTACAAAATAAATCATGACGGCTATAACAGAGATTAAACTAATCATGCGGACTAGCATAGTAGATGAACAGATCGAGTCTAGGACACAGACTAGAAACATGAATTCTACCACGATTTCAAACAGGAAGGACAGAAACACATACGGTGCAACGGGAGCAGCACCATTGGCGTTGAGGTTGTCGCCCATGTCGTTGAGGAAGAGGTTGCCGAGGTCGGGGAAGAAGTCGTCCTCGGTGAAGTCGTGGCTGCTAGTAGTCGCAAGAGTGCGCTCCCCAAATGTCAACAGCGCCTGCCGAATGGAGCGTAGGAGGGAGTGGCTGTAGGGGACGTTGTGGCCGCCGAATGGAGCGCAGGAGTAGCCCACGAAGCAGTAGACAGTGCTCCTCCCTAGTCTCTATTCTTATATCTATCTCTACTACTCTTCTTTGTTTTTTATAATATACTAGTTATAGTTGTCAAATCGAATAGTACTGCGCCGTCCACTGCACACCTGGCTGAACACGCCTCCTCGCCTCCATTAAACCCGCATGCAAACCGAGAAACCTACTCCGGCACGCGGGAGGAAATTTGCCGGTTGCCGCGGGAGGGTTACTCTGCAAATTTTCAGCAACTTAGCATGCGACCGCTTGATCTCAGATCCAAGGGCTGCCAGTACCCCGTATCATGGTCGCACCTACCACGACCGTCGCGTCGCACGCGCGGTAGCACCCTTGGAGATTTAACATGGTGCGTTAGGCTATCTGATATTGGCATGTCATACATAGTCATCACTTAGTCACTCATACTACAACAAGGTTAGCTATAAGGTTAGTCATCACTTAGGAGAAAATGTTACTACTCCCTCTGTTTACTCCTCGTCCCTACTACGTACATACTTTGGTTATTACTCCCTCCATTTACTTATACAAGGCCACTATAAAAAATACATTTTGCATCTATACAAGGCCACAAATAGTAATCGAGCCTTTCCAGTTTATGGCTCAATTTCAAAATCTCTCCATCCAAGGTAGACGGTGAGTGGTCGAATTAATTTCGTAGTTTGCACAGTATGCTCGTTTTTCTCAAGAAGTTATGTTTACCGAGGCATTAATTAGAACGAATGCATGAATGACCACTAAATTTCCATCAACTTGTACATGCATTGGTTAGTTTCCTCTTGACACTGCTTGCGTCGGGTGATCTAACGCACCTTGAAATCCAGCATGTAATGGTACTACTACTAGTATAGTAGAATTGAGACTTATCAAATGGAAAAACGAATGTTTTTTTAGATGATCCCTATAAACCCTAGTGGGTACGTACTCCGTAAAAACAGATTTTTCCAAAACTAAGTCGCTCCCTTTCATGAATTCTGTAGTACACTCCTCCGTCGATGCTCCCTTTCATGAATTTCAGATTTCGTCACGACATGTGGGACATATAGCAACCGGGTCGACGTGTCAAGCACCAAATAACAGTGCAGAACAGCATGTGGGATGCACCCCACTCATACCGACCCAATAGTAGTAATGAGCAATGAGACGTCAAATCACAATGCCGCACCTTTCCAGACGGACGAAGCAACCATTATTTCACACTTCGGTTCGACATCATCTCAAACCACGCATCAAGATTGCTTCGCCTCAAGAGGGACACGCGCATCGCCTTGGTACATCATGACACATGGGACCGCATGACAGGCCATGCCCCCCCGCCGATCGCTCGGTAAAATCACCTCATTTTTACTATACTTCCTCCGTATCGGTTTACTAGCATGCATGTCGTTCTAGGTTGAGAATTTAACTGGCTATATATATGTGATGAACAATATGCTAGCCTTTTAAAAATGTATACTTTTGTACAATAGTACTATCGATGGATTGCGCCATGGAATTTTAAAAAAAGGTGGTACATATAGAGAGCGCTCGTCGCCAAATTATGCATGTAGTACTATTAAAAAATCTAGTACATGCTTAATTGGGGTGCTAAATTCTATTAAAGAAATACTAGTACTAGTATGTACATATTGAAGAGTTAAAGTAACGAGAGAAACATAACATAGTTCTGCTGGGGGCTCAGCACAACACACCCCTCAAATTAAACTGAGCACACCTGAAATTAAACTATGCAACTAATCCGGTAGACACTGCATTAGAAGTTTAGAACCGCCATGAGCAATGACACTGCCACCTTTCTCGGAGTCCTCATCCAGGTCCTCGACTTCGTCCTTGTCCCTCTTCCTCTTGGCCGATACTTCTTTGCTTGAACCGCCAACTTGGCTGTTGCTCTTCATCCAACCCTTGTAGATATTGAAACAAAGGTAGCCATCCATTGTAGCGTAGTGGATGTGGTCTATATCTAGTACATTCCGCTGCCATGCATGACGATGAAACGTGAAATGAGGTTTTTCCAGTTTATGGTACGAAGGATGAACCATGGCTCCTGCAAGGGTCAGCATTGAGGGCTGACGAGAGGGCACCAGCCGATTCTTCTGGAGGTCGAAGGGGTTGCCTACAACAAGGCCTTTCTGACGCAGGACTTCTTTGTCGTTCTTAAAGTCTACAGTAACGAATTTGACTGTTTTGTCCTCGAGGAAGTTCTTAAAATCCTGGCACTCAACGTCGGCATGGCATATGTGGTAGACCAAGCAAACATTATGTACGCAAACCTGGATCACTGAGGGCTTCTTCCTCTCTTCGTCCTTTAGATCCTTCTCTCGTCCCATGACTGTGGTGTACTCAACATCTAGCCCAGCGACCCACTCATCATGTGAGTTTTCGAACATGCGTCTGAAGTGAGAAAGGCATCCTTTCACCATCGCAGAAGTACGGGTGTAGATGACATCGAACTCATCGTCGGTGATGGTTCTAACCTTGTACTCACCGCCGATCGGGGAGATTTGGGACGCCATGGATTTGGGAGGAGGGTTAGGATTAGTGGAACTGCCGTAATGTGAATGGACAGGACGACTAGGAGCGAACCGCCGTAGTATTAAAGGACGTGCGGGGACGAGTAGGAGCGAATCGCCGCGGCGAACGGCGGTGGTAGTGGCTTTTGCATTCTCCCATGATACGGGCTTCCGAGAGCCCTTGGATCTGAGATCAAACGGTTGCATGGCGTGATTCTAGACCTATGGGTGAATATCCTATCCTGGAGGGTTATTCTGCAAATTTTCAGCAACTTAGCATGCGACCGTTTGATCTCCGATCCAAGGGCTGCCAGCAGCCCGTATCATGGTCGCGCCTACCACGACCGTCATGTCGCTCGCGCGGTCGCGCCCTTGGAGATTTAACACGGTGCGTGATACGTCCCCAATGTATCAATAATTTTTGTTTGCTCCATGCTATATTATCTATTGTTTTGGACTATATTGGGCTTTATTATCCACTTTTATATTATTTTTGGGATTAACCTATTAACCGGAGGCCCAGCACAGATTTGCTGTTTTATGCCTATTTCAGTGTTTGGAGTGCATGTGAGGGGAGATACGGGCTGCCCACAAGGGTGGGGGGCGCGCCCACCCCCCTGGGCGCGCCCCCTGCCTCGTGGGGCCCCCGTAGCTCCTCCGACGTACCCCGTGAACCCATATATACTCTCGTACCCTAAAACTTCCAGAATAGAAGATAGATCGGGAGTTCCGCTGCCGCAAGCCTCTATAGCTACCAAAAACCTCTCGGGAGCCCGCTCCAAAGACTCACGGAGGGGGATCCCATCACCGTGGCTATCTTCATCATCCGGCGCTATCCATGACGAGGAGGGAGTAGTTCACCCTCGGGGCTGAGGGTATGTACCAGTAGCTATGTGTTTGATCTCTCTCTCTCTCTCTCTCTCTCTCTCTCTCTCTCTCGTGTTCTCTCTCGTGTTCCTCTATGGCACGATCTTGATGTATCCCGAGCTTTGCTATTGTAGTTGGATCTTATGATGTTTCTCCCCCTCTACTTTCTTGTGATGAATTGAGTTTCCCCTTTGAAGTTATCTTATCGGATTGAGTCTTTATGAGAATACTTGATGTATGTCTTGCCGTGACTATCTGTGGTGACAATGGGATATCATGTGCCACTTGATGTATGTTTTGGTGATCAACTTGCGGGTTTCGTGACATTGGAAACCTATGCATAGGGGTTGGCACACGTTCTTGACTCTCCGGTAGAAACTTTGGGGCACTCTTTGAAGTACTTTTATGTTGGTTGGATGAATCTGAGATTGTGTGATGCATATCATATAATCATGCCCACGGATACTTGAGGTGACAATGGAGTATCTAGGTGACATTAGGGCTTTGGTTGATTTGTATCTTAAGGTGTTATTATAGTATGAACTCTTTTATAGATTGATCCGAAAGAATAACTTTGAGGTGGTTTCGTACCCTACCATAATCTCTACGTTTGTTCTCTGCTATTAGTGGCTTTGGAGTGACTCTTTGTTGCATTTTGAGGGCTTGTTATATGATCTATCTATGTTATTATTGTTGAGAGAACTTGCACTAGTGAAAGTATGAACCCTAGTCCTTGTTTCCTATCATTGCAATACCGTTTACGCTCACTTTTATCTTTAGTTACCTTGCTGTTTTTATTATTTAAGATTACAAAAGCCTATATCTACTATCTATTTTTCACTTGTATCACCATCTCTTCGCCGTAATAGTGCACCTATACAATCTACTATTGTATTGGGTGTGTTGGGGACACAAGAGACTTTTTTTATTTGGTTGCAAGGTTGCGTGAGAGAGACCATCTTCATCCTATGCCTCCCACGGATTGATAAACCTTAGGTCATCCACTTGAGGGAAATTTGCTACTGTCCTACAAACCTGTGCACTTGCAGGCCCAACAACGTCTACAAGAAGAAGGTTGTGTAGTAGACATCAAGCAGTTTCTGGCGCCGTTGCCGGGGAGGCTAGGTAAGTGAAGGTATATCTTTAGATCTTGCAATCGAATCTTTTTGTTTCTTGTTTTAGCACTAGTCTAGTTTATAAAAGAAAACTACAAAAAATGGAGTTAAGCTTGTCTCATACGCTTCATCTTTTTAATATCTTTCAGGAGAATGACGGAAAGGAAAATTGTGCTCAAGTGCTAGAAGAAGAATTACATAGAATGCTTGGCATGAAATATGTGAATGATGAGCATGATTGCAATGTTGTTAGTATGAATTCCTTGAATATCCATGATGCTAATGATATGCAAAGCCACAAGCTTGGGGAAGCTATGTTTGATAAAGACGATATTTTTTGTCCCCCAAGCTTTGATGAGCAAATTTACTATGATGAAAGCATGCCTCCTATCTATGATGATTATTGTGATGACACGTATGCTTTAAATAATAATGATAACCATGAAACTTGTCATCTTGATCTTAATTTTCAATCACATGATAGTTAATTTGTTGAGTTTGCTCCCACTACTATTCATGAGAAGAAATTTGCTTATGTGGAGAGTAGTAAATTTTCTATGCTTGTAGATCATGAAAAGAATGCTTTAGGTGCTGGTTATATTGTTGAATTCATTCATTATGCTACTGAAAATTATTATGAGGGAGGAACATATGCTTGTAGGAATTGCAATAATATCAAGTTTCCTCTCTATGTGCTTAAAATCTTGAAGCTATGCTTGTTTTACTTCCCTATGCTAGTTGATTATTGTTCTCATAAGTTGTTTGCTCACAAAATCCCTATGCATAGGAAGTGGGTTAGACTTAAAAGTGCTAGTCATATGCTTCATGATGCTCCCGTTATGTTTCAATTCTTATCTTTTATGTGAGCATCATTGTCATCATCATGCCTAGCTAAAAGGCATTAAAGAAAAGCGCTTGTTGGGAGACAACCCAGTACTTATCCTTACTGTTTTGTGTGTTCACATGATTATGCTACTGTAGTAACCATGTTTTATAGCTTTTGTTTCAATAAAGTGCCAAGTAAGACCTTTAGGATAGCTTACGGTGATAGTTGTGTTGATCCTGCTGAAAATCAGAAACTTTTGCACCCAGTAAATTAGTTTTGTTAATTCACAGAAACGTGCTTATGATCTGATTCTTTTTGCTCTGGATTGGTACACGAATTGCTTAGGACTTCCTAATGTGGTAGGATTTTTGGAGTTCCATAAGTATACGTTTGATACAGATTACTACAGACTGTTCTGTTTTTGACAGATTCTGTTTTCATTGTGTTGTTTGCTTATTTTGATGAATCTATGAGTAGTATCGGAGTGTATGAACCATAGATAAGTTGGAATACAGTAGATATTATACCAATATGAATTTAGAATGAGTTCATTACAGTACCTAAGTGGTGGTTTTATTTTCTTATACTAACGGAGCTTACGAGTTTTCTGTTGAGTTTTGTGTTGTGGAGTTTTCAAGTTTTGGGTAAAGATTCGATGGACTATGGAATAAGGAGTGGCAAGACACTAAGCTTGGGATGCCCAAGGCACCCCAAGGTAATATTCTAGGACAACCAAGTGCCTAAGCTTGGGGATGCCCCGGAAGGCATCCCCTCTTTCGTCTTCGTCCATCGGTAACTTTACTTGGAGCTATATTTTTATTCACCACATGATATGTGTTTTGCTTGGAGCGTCATTTTATTTTGTTATTTTTTGCTTGCTGCTAGTTAGAATAATGTTTTGCATCTTAGTTTCAATAAAAAAAGTCAAGGATAGCCTTTGCCATGCTTATTTTGCTAGTATGCATGTTGCTGTTTGAAAACAGAAAGTTTACCGCTGTTGCAAAAATTCCCTAGAAAAGTCAGAGCATGATATAATGTTGAAACTTTTTGCATAATGAGCTCTGATAAATTTACTATAGTAGGAATTTTAGTACATAACGTTTGGAGTCAGGGAAGTATTGATACTCCTGCATTCTTTAGAGACTGTACTGTTTTGGCAGATTGCTGTTATGGTTGCATTGTTTGCATATGTTTGCTTGTTTAATGATTCTATTTGAAGATAGGAGTATTAAATGTGCAGAAGCATTTAGTATTAAATGTTGAATAATAATTTTAGTGATTTGTTACAGTAGAAAATGATAAGGTTTTGCATTGGTTTATACTAGCCTATCTCACGAGTTCTTGTTGAGTTTGTTGTGAATGAAGCTTTTGATAAAAAGAGAAAGCATGATATGAGAGGAATTAAGGAGACACAAAAGTTTAAGCTTGGGGATGCCCAAGGCACCCGAAGATAATATTTCAAGAAGTCTCAAGCATCTAAGCTTGGAGATGTGCCCCGGATTTGTTGCGCCAGGTGTCTGCCAGTTATTCGCCGTCGTTGCCATGTCTTTTCCTTGCGTGTTGCACTTTGCCATGTCATCATATGCATTTCATATCATGTCATCATGTGCATTTCATTTTGCATACGTGTTCGTCTCATGCATTCGAGCCTTTTTCCCGTTGTCCGTTTTGCAATCCGGCGCTCCTATCTCACCCGACGTCCCCTTCTTGTCTCCTTTCGTGTGAGGGTATTAAACTTTCTCGGAATGGCCCAAGGTTGGACAAGCGGCCTCGGTATAGCGCCGGTAGACCGCCTGTCAAGTTTCGTGCCATTTGGAGGTCGTTTGGTACTCCAACGGTTAACCGGGTAACCGCAAAGCCCTCTTTGAGTTGCAGCCCAACACCCCTTCCAAAGTGGCCCAAAACCCATCTAACTCACCTCCATGCTCTCGGTCGTTCGATCACGATCGCGTGGCCAAAAACCGCTCCTCATTTGGACTCTCCTAGCTCCCTCTACCTATAAATATAGCCCCTCCCCCGAAATTCACGGATGATCCCCCCGAAACCCTAGATTTTCCCCTCCGCGCGCGCCGGACATGTCCGACCGGACCGACACGCCCAGCCGCCGTCCCCCGGCGAATCGCCCGGCCGCCACGCCGCCTTCGCCGCCGGATCGGCCCCCTGGGCCCATCCCGCCGCCGCCGCTGAGAGCCAAGCCCGTCGCCGGCGAAGCTCCCCTGCGCCGCCGGCTGCCGCCTCCGCCGCGCCCGGCCGGCCCGCTCCGTGCCCGCGCCCGCGACCAGCGCCACCGCGCGCGCCTCCGGCCCGTCGCCGCGGCCGCCGCCGCTTCTCCGCCGCCGCGCCCTCCGCCGCTTCGCCGCCTGCCTCGCCGCTTCGCCGCGAAGCTCACGCCGCGCAGATCCGCGCCACGGCCCGGCCATCCTCGCCGCCGCCCAGCGCCGCCCGCGCCGGATCCGCCGGATCTGCCAGGACCGGCCGGATCCGGCCGCCCCGCACCTCCCCGGGCCTTCCTCCTGCTCCGGCGGCCGTCTCCGACGAGTATCCGGCCGCCTCGGAATCCGTGCCGTGGCGGTTGACTTTTCCCCCGAGGTGATATTTTCTCTAAGTCCCCGGTTCTGCTACATAAACATGCCATATTCATTGCATCACATCTCTGCATCCGTAGCTCCGTTTTGTGCGCGTAATATGTCAAATTGTTCGTCTCGACGAGTACTTCATTTCATTCCATTGCATCATTTTCATTTGAGCTCATCTTGATGCCCGAAATGCTGTTGGAAGAGTGCATGTTGATGTTAATCTGCTGAAACTGTTATAACTTGCTCATTTATCATTTTTGCCATGATTGATGTGTGCATCCTATGAGGTTGAGCTCTACGTGTATGTTGATCTATGCCATTCCATCTTTCCAGGGGTGCCAACCATGTATTTTTGTTAGTTGTGTGCTGAGTGTATCAAGCTTGCTAAGTAGGGTAGTTGTTGTTCTTTGTTTTCCGATGATTCTGTTATATTTTGTTGCTATGTAAACATGCTTCTACTAATCATTCTATGCATAATCTGGAGATGCTCTATAAACATGTTTTGATCTAAATGTCATGATCTATCTATTCATGCCCTTGGTTGCAATTATAGCCTGCTGGAACATGTTGTAATCTTGCTCCAAAGTTGCTTAAAAATGTTGCTGTCAGCCTGTTAACATTATGTTCAATGTTTCCATGATTGTTTCCTAGTGATCCATGCACCCTATGACCTTTCTATTGCCATGCTTAGCTTCATAAACATGTCTTCTTGCTGTTGGTTGCCTTGCCATGCCATGTATTGCTCTGTAGTGAGTGGTTCAAGCTCACGAACATGCCAACTTATTGTTGTTCCTGCCATGTTTGAATCTGTAATATAACTTGCCATGTTTACATGGGTGCCATCACATTTTCCGTGCCCTTTTGGCTCATGGTCAATAAGGGACTTTTGATCTATGCTATTAGTAGATTCATGCCATGCTTTTGTTTGCCATGATATGTTCCTGTAACATGTTGTTTGCTAGCTCTAAACATTGCAACCTGATGTTATTTCTGCTTAAGTCTGAAACTGTTATTATTTGCAATCTACCATGTGTTTTGGAGCATGTTCTAGTGATTTCTAGAGATAGCTCAGTGTTCATGTTTTGTTATGCTTTACCTGCACTTCATGCCCATGCCTTTTGTTATTATGTTGGGATGCTGTAGCTTGTTGTTTTGATGCTTGTAATATGCCTAGTTGCTGTTTTGGGCAGATTGTTGTTATGACTTGTATAGAGTGCATGTGTTGAACCGTTGCTCCGTTTTGAGTGTGCTCTATATGAAACTTGCTTGTTTTTGCATGTAGTTCCATATTACCATGTCGCATCCTTGTTTTGAGGTGTTTTCTTGATGTTTGCATGCATTTTGCATCAATGCCATGCTTAACTTGTTTTGCTCATATCTTCTAGGCCGTAGCTCCGAATCTAATGAACTTTATATGTAACTTGACTAGAATTTCGTGTAGATCCTCGTGGTGCATCTTAACTTGCGGTTTAACAACTTGAACATAAGGTTTATTCAGTTCTGGACCAATTTCGAAATTTGCATATGAGGACTTACCGGAATTGTTATAAGTTGTTCCCGGCCTCATTTAAACTTGCCTTGATGTGTTGTTCTTGTTTGCATCATCTCTTGCCATGAGTAGCTTCATGTAGCTTGGTAATGAATCATGCTTGTTGTGCATCATGCCTTGTTCATGTGTGGTGTGTTTACCTTGTTGTGTGCTTCTTCTTGTTAGTTCCTGTTTCATTGCGATCGTGAGGATTCGTTCGTCTACGCTTGGTTCGTCTTCGTGGCTTCATCTTCTTCATGGACTCGTTCTTCTTCCTTGCGGGATTTCAGGCAAGATGACCGCTACCCTGGATCTCACTACTATCATTGTGATGCTAGTTGCTTCGTTCTTTCGCTATGCTGCGCTACCTATCACCTGTTTATCAAGCCATCCCATATTGCCATGAACCTCTAACCTTTGACACCTTTCCTATGCAAACCATTGATTGGCTATGTTACCGCTTTGCTCAGCCCCTCTTATAGCGTTGCTAGTTGCAGGTGAAGTTGAAGATTTCTCCATGGTGGACAGGGTTTTGTTGGGATATCACAATATCTCTTATATTATTAATGCATCTATATACTTGGTAAAGGGTGGAAGGCTCGGCCTTATGCCTGGTGTTTTGTTCCACTCTTGCCGCCTAGTTTCCGTCATACGGTGTTATGTTCCCGGATTTTGCGTTCCTTACGCGGTCGGGTGATTTATGGGACCCCCGACAGTTCGCTTTGAATAAAACTCCTCCAAAGAAGGCCCAACATTGGTTTTACCATTTGCCTCACCACCACCTATATTTCCTTGGGAGTAATTAACCCAAGGGTCATCTTTATTCAACCCCGGGCCAATGCTTGTCTAAGTGTTGGTCCAAACTAGAGCGCTTTTAGCGCCACCTCAAGGAAACTTGAGGTCTGGTTTTAGTTGTACGGACTGCTCATCCGGTCGTGGCTCGAGACGAGATATATGCGGCTACTATCGGGATGTCGGCACGCCGGAGGTCTTGCTGGTCTTGTTTTACCATGGTCGAAATGTCTTGTAAACCGATTCCGAGATCGATCGGGTCTTCTGGGAGAAGGTCTATCCTTCGTTGATCGCGAGAGCTTGTCATGGGCTAAGTTGGGACACCCTGCAGGTATAAACTTTCGAGAGCCATGCCCGGTTATGTGGCAGATGGGAATTTGTTAATGTCCGGTTGTAGATAACTTGACACCAGATCCGAATTAAAATGCATCAACCGCGTGTGTAGCCGTGATGGTCTCTTCTCGGCGGAGTCCGGGAAGTGAACACGGTTTCTGTGTTATGTTTGACGTAAGTAGGAGTTCAGGATCACCTCTTGATCATTGCTAGCTTCACGACTGTTCCTTTGTTTCTCTTCTCGCTCTCATTTGCGTTGGTTAGCCACCATATCATGCTTAGTCGCTGCTACAATCTCACCACTTTACCCCTTCCTTTCCCATTAAGCTTTGCTAGTCCTGATACCCATGGGAATTGGATTGCTGAGTCCTCGTGGCTCACAGATTACTACAACAACAGTTGCAGGTACAGGTTATGCGATGATCATGATGCGAGAGCGATGCTTGCTTGCGTTGAGTTCTTCTTCGCTTCTTCGATCGGGGATAGGTTCGGTCGCAGACTGGGCTAGGTGGTGGATATTGTTTGAGTTTTGTTTATGATTCATCCGTAGTCGGATGTTGTTCTTGTATGTTGTATTGTTGTATTCGTGTGGCATTGTATGCCTCTTGTATGTATCCCCATCTTTTATGTAATGTTGATGTAATGATATCCACCTTGCAAAAGTGTTTCAATATGCGGGTCTATCCTTGGTGGGACCTTCGAGTTCCTTTTGAATAGGGTCGCATATTGGGCGTGACAGGATGCCCCGGTAGGCATCCCACCTTTCTTCTTCAACAACTATCGGTTAGTATCGGTTGAGCCTAAGTTTTTGCTTCTTCACATGAGTTGTGCTATCCTTGCAATGTTTTCTTTAGCTTTGCTTGCTGTTTGAATAAAGTATCAAGATCTGACATTATTAAAAGAGAGTGTCTTCGCATAGTTGCATAATTACTTAGCTACTCATTGATCTTCACTTATATCTTTCGGAGTAGTTTGTCATTTGCTCTAGTGCATCACTTATATCTTTTAGAGCATGGTGGTAGTTTTATTTTGAATAAATAGATCAACTATCATACTTCACTTAGATTATTTTGAGAGTCGTTAATAGCATGGTAATTTTCTTAATATTAATATACTTAGTGTTCAAGATATGTGAAACTTTCTTTTGAGTGAATTGAATACTAAGATAAGTTTGATGCTTGATAATTGTTTTGAGATATGGAGGTGATAATATCAAAGTCGTGCTAGTTGGGTATTTGTGAATTTGATAAATGCTTGTGTTGAAGTTTGCAAGTCTCGTAGCATGCACGTATGGTTAAAGTTGTGTAACAATTTTGAAACATGAAGTGTACCTGGCTTGTGGATCCTTATGAGTGGCGGTCGGGGACGAGCGATGGTCTTTTCCTACCAATCTATCCCCCTAGGAGCATGAGCGTAGTACTTGATTTTTGATGGCTTCTAAATTTTTGCAATAGGTATATGAGTTCTTTTGACTAATGTTGAGTCCATGGATTATGCGCACTCTCACCTTTCCGCCTTTGCTAGCCTCTTCGGTACCGTGCATTGCCCTTTCTCACCTTGAGAGTTGGTGCAAACTTCGCCGGTGCATCCAAACCCCGTGATATGATACGCTCTATCACACATAAACCTCCTTATATCTTCCTCAAAACAGCCACCATAACTACCCATCATGGCATTTCCATAGCCATTCTGAGATATATTGCCATGCAACTTCCATCATCATTATTATGACATACATTACTTTTGTCATATTGCCATTGCATGATCATGTAGTTGACATCATATTTGTGGCAAAGCCACCATGCATTATTTTCCATACATGTCACTCTTGATTCATTGCACCATCCCGGTACATCGCCGGAGGCATTCATATAGAGTCATAATTTGTTCTAAGTTTCGAGTTGTAATTGTTGAGTTGTAATCAATAGAAGTGTGAAGATCATCATTGTTAGAGCATTGCCCAAAAAGAAAAGAAAAAGGGAGAAAGGCCAAAAAAGGCCCAAAAAAGAGAAAAAGAAAAAAAAAAGAGAGAAAAAAAGGGCAATGCTACTATCTCTTTTCCACACTTGTGCTTCAAAGTAGCACCAAGATCTTCATGATAGAGAGTCTCTCATTTTGTCACTTTCATATACTAGTGGGAATTTTTCATTATAGAACTTGGCTTGTATATTCCAATGATGGGCTTCCTCAAAATGCCCTAGGTCTTCATGAGCAAGCAAGTTGGATGCACACCCACTTAGTTTCTTTTGTAGAGCTTTCATATACTTATAGCTCTAGTACATCCGTTGCATGACAATCCCTACTCCTCATGTTGACACCAATTGATGGGCATCTCCATAGCCCGTTGATTAGCCTCATCAATATGAGACTTTCTCCTTTTTGTCTTCTCCACACAATCCCCATCATCATATTCTATTCCACCCATAGTGCTATATCCATGGCTCGCGCTCATGTATTGCGTGAAGGTTGAAAAAGTTTGAGATTATTTGAGTATGAAACAATTGCTTGGCTTGTCATCAGGGGTATAGAAGTTGGGAACATCTTTGTGTGAAGAAAATGAAGCATAGCATAACTATATGATTTTGTAGGGATGAACTTTCTTTTGCCATGTTATTTTGAGAAGACATGATTGCTTTGATTAGTATGCTTGAAGTATTATCATTTTTGTGTCAATATGAACTTTTGTCTTGAATCTTTCGGATCTGAATATTCATATCACAATTAAGAAGAATTACATTGAAATTATGCCAAGTAGCACTCCGCATCAAAAATTCTTTTTTATCATTTACCTACTCGAGGACGAGCAGGAATTAAGCTTGGGGATGCTTGATACGTCTCCAATGTATCTATAATTTTTGATTGCTCCATGCTATATTATCTACTGTTTTGGACTATATCCGGCTTTATTATCCACTTTTATATTATTTTTGGGACTAAACTATTAACCGGAGGCTGAAAGGATCGAGATGGACCTAGAGGGGAGGGGGTGAATAGGTCCAATTACAAATTTTAATTATTACTTAGAAATTTTAGGCAATAATGCGGAATATGAAGATGAGCCTAACAATTGCAAGTGAGTACTAAGTACTAAGCAAGTAACACAAACACGTAAGTAGGCAAGCACAATATGATGTACGTAAGTGCAACGAGATAAGTAACCACAAGTAGAGAGTTAGGGGTTAGGAATAACCGCAACTCCGGGAGACGAGGATGTATGCCGATGTTCACTTCCTTGGAGGGAAGCTATGTCACCGTTAGAGAGGTGGATGTTACGACGAAGGCACACCAATGCCATGAAGGCTCACCCTATTCTCCCTTTGAGACAACACCACGAAGGCGTTTCTCAACCACTAGTGGTAGACCTTGGGGTGGTCTCCAAACCCTCACAAACTTATCCGGGGGTAATCACAAAGGTCGATTCCTCTCCGAAAGACTCCTACCGCCTAGGAGTCTCCAACCTCCAAGAGTAACAAGATCGATGGGGATTTGCTCAAGACTTGCTCAAATCGCGAATTCCTTGGGTGCAAAGGAGGATAAGTGGATCTATCACTTGATCGGACAACTTCTTTCCAAAGCTCTCAAATCCCTTGGGGATCTAAGATTTGGTGTGGAGGAATGAGAGAGAGTGTGAGAAGTGTTCTAGGGTTTGTTCAAAGTGAATGGTCTACCTATGTAGTGGGGAAGAAAGGCTATGCATATAGTGTGAGCTCAAATATGGCCGTTGTAGTGCAAGTGAACGGGCAGGCCGGACATCCGGGCTAGAGGCCGGACATCCGGCCTGTAAAGCCACTTGGAGAACAGGCGTAAGCAGTAGGAATTGAGGAGCGGACATCCGGGGGTCAAGCCCGGACATCCGGCGTAAAAGGGAAGCCCGGACATCCGGAAGATAGCCGGACATTCGGAGAGCCCACGTAACGCTGAGTAACCAAATCAGTTTTTGGGCAAGAAGGGCCGGACATCCGAATGGGGCTGGACATCGAGCAAGACAGAAGGCCCGAAAATCCGACGCTTTTGGACATCCGCAAAAACAGAAAAACCTCATCGACAAGAGGGCCGGATATCCGGCATGGGCGGACATCCGGAAGATAGTGGCCGGACATCCAAAGACAAGGCCGGACATCCGCACTCCCTGAGATGTAATGGTTCGAGACCTATAGAAAGGAGTATTTTGACTCGAGCAAGTCTCATATTGAACCCAATCGATCCCTCTTAATAGTGCGGGATCCTATACTCAAGGAAACAAAATGAAACATCATTTAACACTTCAACCTTGAGAGAACCCACTTCGTATGCTCTTGATCCACACACAATTTGACGAACCGGGGACCAACACCTGAGATTCACTTGACAGCCATTGTTAGTCCCCTACATGTAGATTGTCATAAACATCAAAACATAATGTAAGGGCATGATTGCACTTTCAATCTCCCCCTTTTTGTTTGTTGATGACAATCATACATGTAGTATCATAGATGTAATAAATAGTCTTAGCAATGATAATCATGGGAGCAAAACGGATACAGAATATGTTTAGTTACAATTTGCTTTTAGCTCCCCCTCATTGTGTGCATGCGATGAATATATTAGGATGACCAAATCAAAAGTTCGTATGATAGCATATGTAACTCAAAGAATAAAGAAGTAAGAGACGAGCACATACGGAATCATCATATCACTTCAAATAGACTGAGAACATTTCATGGCCATGCCATAATCATGACATAGTCTCAAGCGAACAAGTACCATTGGTACCAGCATAAAGTTGGAATAACATATCATAGCATGACCATATTACTACGATACTACTTCTCCCGCTTTGACAGCAACAAGTAAAAAAGGGGTGAAGAACTAAACAGTCTCAATCACTCTTGGCGGATGTCATCATCATCATCAAGAAACTCGGGGTAGTCAGCACGAGATGGAAAGCTGAAAGTGGACGAGGATGGAGCTGTGGGAAGAGGATCATCATCACTAACGGGAGTCCCACGGTCACGGAGGCGCTGTTTGAGTATATTCTTGGAGATGACAAGGCGCTTCTGAACATCATGATTCTGCTGACAGCTGAAAGTGATCGCTTTCATGATAGCAGACTGAGCCTTACCCAAGAATGATGCAAAATGGCCACGAGGAGCGGTCGAGGAAGATGGAACAGAAGAACCAGTGGGCTGAGTAGGAGCAGCTGCCCTCCCACCAGCAGACCTCCTAGGCTGAGTAGAAGCAATAGCCGCCACACGCATGTGAGGAGGAGGTTTCCAAACGGAGTGCACAGCTGACTTAACCACCTCAAATGGAGCAGTGTGATCAATCAGAGCCTGAATATATGGGGCATGAGGGAACTGGAGCGTCTGAATAAAACTGCAAAGACGGATCTCATGCCAAATGAAGTTGGCAGTGTCCAGAGGCATAGTGGATTTCTCATGCATATGAACCATCAAGTCAATGCAATAGTTGCGAGCCCTCGAGCGATCTCCCTTCTTAGGATAGAGAGTGCGAAGCACACACTGAAATAGGATGAAGAAGGGAGCACGGAAGATGGATACCTCATTGACTGGATATGCTTTTTCTTCATCAGTGAGCTGAGAGGTAGGTTTTACAAGAGGCAAGCAAGCATCATTCCCTTTGGGCTTGCCCTCTGGATCCATACTGTGGATGCAATGGCCAACACCCGAGAGACCCAAAATCTGAACAAACCTGTCATAGGTGATGCTCAGTGTAGTATCATCGGTCATCCAAGTGAGAGTGTTGTGGGACCAAAGAAACAGTGGCATAGAAGCGTAGAATGGCAGCTTCACTCCAATCACACCTGAAGGTCATTGCGGGACCAAGAGTCATGTCATCAATGATCTTGACTGGATCGTTAGGGAACATGGCAGGATTATCACGCAGGAAGTTTAGATCCAAGTATGAGTGAGGGCAAGGCCACGCCCATGGACAAAACTGGAATAGAGATCCTGCTGCATACGAGTCCGGAACCGAGGATCTTCGGCATCAGCCACCATCTCATATTGATTGACATCCTGACGGAACTGAAGATATTGCCCCGCCCCCACAGTTGTGAAGTCGTGAGTGGGGTGACCTCCACTATTAGGAAGATCCATGGAGATGCGACGACCATGGGTAATGGGTATTGCAGAATCACGAACTTGAGGCATCGGCGCCCTCCTAGTACCGGGCTTGGACTGTCCAACGGACTGTCGTGGTGCACTGTCATCCTCTTCCTCTCCAACATAGTCCGCATCATCTGGATCTGAGGCCGACGGACTGGTGGATGGTGCTCGCTTCTTCTTCTTGGTGGTGGCCTTCTTCTTCTTGGGCCGCGCATGCTCATCGGAGTCGACGGAGCCTTGCCGGCGATCAACTGGAATGGATAATGAATGGTTTCCAATAAGAAGAAGCCAAAGAACATGAACAAGGATACGCCAAATTAAACCGTGGAATGAACAAATTACATTCCCATGGTTAAGTTGAGTAACCGAGTACATATAGAGGTGTTTGTAGGCTTAGGTAAACAGAACCTAAACGCGAGAGCAATAGATATGGCAAGATGTACATGGAGAATAATGCAACCCAATAAGATTTGGTCACAAGCAAGGGAAGATGAGGAGAGATAGCACCCTTACCCCGAGAAGACACCTCGGGACGCTTGGGACCGCAGTTCTTGGTACGAGCCATGAAGAACTCCGGTGGTGAATCCCACCGAACACCGGCCCCTCCCGAGAGACTCAAGCCACAATCCAAGAAATGGATTGATAGAATCGAGATCGGGAGGAGAAGAGTCCGTTAAGGGAGATCGGGGCGAGGTCGAGGAGATGGCCGGGCAGACCGGAGGAGTGATGGCCTGGCGGCGGCGGCGGCTGTGAGGAGAGATGAGGAGAGGAACAAACGGAAAAAGGGGAACTGCCCCCAAACCCCACACCCCCTCCCCAGGTATACGCGACTTGAGGACGACGGGCCGGACATCCGGGGCAAGGCCCGGATATCCGGCGAGTGGAAAACAGAGACCAGAGAAGCAGCGCCCAGATGTCCGGCTGAGGCCCGGATGTCCAGCCACTGTAGGTGGTTTATGATCATTTTGATGGGCAAGGAATTTTTCCCAGAGCCCGGATGTCCGGCGAGAGACCCGGATGTCCGGTCACTGGACAGACGACAAGCGCGAGGGAGAGATGTGAAGGGGGGAGCCGACACGACTAATTTGATATAGACACCGCCAAGTAGTTTACATGAGATTAATAAGGAGGACAACCTGAGACGTCTAAGGCCATGCAAAGATGCATAAATAATCCAAACATGATTAAGAAGAAGGGTCCATATAAGCATTGTACAAGCGGTGACTGGGGTCACCATGTTTGAGCATATGGAACATAGTACCACAAAGATATAAACTTTGAGCACATGGTCACAACTCCATCATATTAAAGTATCCTAGTTTGAAAAACTATGATAACTTTGAGAGTGTTTGTTCAATTTCTGCATTATGTAAGGTGAGAGAACTCATGGATTGAGTGTCTCCCCCTAAATATATGCCTACATCAAGACAAGACATAAAGTTTATGCATGGATGAGTACTAGATTTCACATAATGTTGTCAAGCTCCAAGATACCAAGTTCACGCCTAAGTCGACAGAACCTTGCTTCATCCAATGGTTTGGTGAAAATATCTACCAGTTGCAAATCTGTACCAATGTGATCAATGTGAATATCACCCTTCTCAACATGATCTCTCAAGAAGTGATACCTAATATCAATCTGCTTGGTGCGTAGATGATCCTTGGGGTTCTCAAAGAATGTTGATAGCACTTTCATTATCACATAGAAGAGGCACATGTCTATAGGTGATACCGTAATCCTTCAAAGTTTGCCTCATCCATAATAACTGAGTTTACTGTTGGCGGCAGCAATGTATTCAGCTTTCATGTAGAGAGGGCAATATAATTTTGTTTCTTCGATGACCAACTTACCAAGGAGCGTCCAAGAAATTGACATGCACCAGAAGTGGACTTACGATCCACTTTGTCTCCGGCCCAATCCGCATCCGTGTACCCAATGAGATCAAACTTAGCATCCTTGGGATACCATAGACCCAACTTTGGGGTGTGAACAAGGTATCTAAGAATATGCTTAACCGCCTTATGATAACTTTCCCTAGGGGAAGCTTGAAATCTAGCACACATGCATAAACTAAACATGATGTCTGGTCTAGATGCACAAAGATAAAGCAATGAACCAATCATAGAGCGGTATTTAGATGGGTCGAAAGGGATACCGTCTGTGTCTTCAGTGAGTGTTATTTTGGTTGGCATTGGTGTCTTACATGGACTAGCATCAGACATACCAAACTTCTCTAGGATATCCTTGAGGTATTTTGCTTGAGACAAGAAAATTCCTTCTTGGAATTGTTGAATTTGAAATCCGAGGAAGAACTTCAAATCCGCATTGAGTGACATTTCAAAATTCTTGGTCATTGAAGCTGCAAACTTCTTGCACAAACGAATGTTAGGAGAACCAAAAATGATATCATCTACATAGATTTGGCATAAGATCAAATCACCCTTATCCCTCCTAGTAAAAAGAGTGGGATCGATCACCCCTCTCACAGAACCATCATCGAGTAGAAACTTCTTTAAATGATCATACCAAGCACGAGGTGCTTGTTTGAGGCCATACAAAGCCTTCTGAAGTTTGTACACATAGTCTTTGTGATCGGGATCAATGAACCCAGGTGGTTGTGACACATATACTTCCTCTTGTAGAGGACCGTTAAGGAAAGCACTCTTCACATCCATTTGATGTAATGTAAAACAATTGAAAGCAGCATAAGCAAGTAAGATGCGAATGGATTCAAGACGGGCAACTGGGGCAAAGGTCTCACCAAAGTCCAAACCTTCAACTTGTGAGTACCCTTGCGCCACTAACCTTGCCTTGTTGCGGATGATTACACCATTCTCATCTTGTTTGTTCTTGAAAATCCATTTTGTTCCAATGACGTTGTGCTCGGTAGGTGGCCTCTTGACTAATGACCACACTTGGTTGCGTTCAAAACTATTCAACTCTTCTTGCATAGCAACTAGCCAATCGTTGTCCATCAATGCATCTTGTACCTTGATGGGCTCAACACTAGACACAAACAAGAAGTGAGCACATAAGTTTGTCAAATGTTTACGAGTGACTCTACCTTCCGATATGCCATGAGAATTTTGTCAACATCAACACGACCGGCCACTCGTGGCATGATAGAGGTAAGGGTTTCACGAGGTTCAACTTCATGTCCATCATCTGCGTCCTCAACATATGGATCATTGATATGTGGAGGAAGATCTTCTTGTTCATATTGCATTTGTTGAGGTTCATCATCAATGATTGGACTTTCTTGTTCCTGCACTTGATGATGATCTTGTTCTTGAAGATTATCATGAAGAGGAACTTGATCATCATCTTCTTCTTAGGCTAAGGGCATTTGTTGGGCACTAGGAGCTTGTGAGGGTATGGGTGTTGAAGTAGTTTGATGATGTGTGAGACTTCCATCTTCTTCTTCTTCATCATGAGGTTCCTGTTCCATAGGAAGAAGTGCACCAACACCCATGGTCAAAATGTCTTGAGAAGAATCTTCTTCACCTGCATCACATAGATCAACTTGATCCCCATGGGAGCCATTAAATTCATCAAACACCACGTCACAAGTTTCTACAACACATCCATTGGATTTGTTATAGACTCTATAGGCGTGAGAGTTTGATCCATAGCCAACAAATATACCCTCAATTGTTTTGGATTGAAATTTTCCTAGCCGTTCTCTTTTGTTGAGGATGAAACATTTGCACCCAAATACACGAAAGTACTTGACATTTGGCTTGTTCCCAGTTAGAAGCTCATATGGAGTCTTTTCCAATATAGTGCGGAGGAAGAGCCGGTTTGATGCATGGCATGCGGTGTTGACAGCTTCAGCCCAAAAACTATGCGGTGACTTGTATTCATCCAGCATGGACCTTGCCATCTCTACAAGTGTACGGTTCTTCCTTTCGGCTACACAATTTTGCTGGGGGGTGTATGGAGCTGAATATTGATGCTCAGTCCCTTCATCACTAAGGAATTCTTCCAAGGTATAGTTCTTGAACTCAAAGCCATTGTCACTTCTTATTGCCAGGATTTCTTTGTCAAACTTGCATTGAGCTTGCTTGGCAAAATCAATGAAGGTGATCTTGGTTTTGTCCTTGGACTTGAGGAAGAACACCCATGTATATCTTGAGTAATCATCAACAATGACAAGCCCATACTTTTTTCCCACCAAAACTATCCCATGAAGGAGGCCCAAAAAGATCCACATGAAGGAGCTCCAGAGGCCTTGAAGTAGATACTATGTTCTTGGGTGGGTGCTTTGATTGATGTTGCTTCCCAGCTATGCATGCACTGCACACACGATCTTTCTCAAAAGATACATTGGTTAGTCCAAGGATGTGATTCCCCTTTAAGAGATCTTGAAGATTTCTCATGCCGACATGGGCTAGCCGGCGATGCCATAGCCACCCCTTGTCAGCCTTGGCCATTAGACAAGTTGCATGGAATGTGCTCTCTTTCGAGAAATCAACCGTGTAAAGGTTGCCATCCAACTCTCCAACAAAGGCCACTTCGAGAGTATCTCTCTTAAAGACTTTCACATCCGTTAGTCCAAAGAGTGTATCATAACCAATGAAGCCAATTGGCGAATGTAAAGCAAGTGGTATTTAAGGGATTGAACAAGCATGACATTTGCAAGTTTACATGTCATTTGTGATAGCCACCTTGCCCAACCCAAGTACCTATCCTTTTGAACCTCCACCAAACATAATGTTCATAAATGGTTGAATAGCTTCCATGAAATCGTAGAGCAACTTGCTATCTCCGGTCATATGATTTGTACATCCACTATCAATCACCCATTTCACTCCACCGGAGAATTCAACCTACACACAATTAAGACTTGGTTAGAGGCACCCATTTTGCAATGGGACCTCTCAAGTTAGTCACAAGGGTCTTAGGGACCCAAATAGCATAAAACCAAAATGCATTTCGAGGACCAACAAACTTCGCATAAACTTCTCCATCCTTAGTCTTACAAAGTACATAGGATGGAGGCATGAACTCTTTTGGCTTGTTGAGAGTGGGCATGCCCATTGTGGCCTTCCCACTAGCAACCTTACCTTTCTCCTTGTGTCCTTCTCGTACAAAAGTTTCTTTTAAAGGGGTGGTGCACTTTTGAGAGGACGTCTTCTTCTTGCTTGTGCTTGGGTCAAACCCGAGTCCCTTTTGGCGAACACTTCATTGTGTTGGCTCAACACCTCATTAAGATTCTTTTGCCCTTGAGCACATGTCATGAGCCCTTTCTCAATTTGAGCCTTGAGAAAACCATTCTCCTCAAGAATAGATGCTATATCACTACTAGAGTTAGTAGAACAAGCATCAACATTTATAATAGGAGACGAGTAAGCCTTAGCTAGAGTTTCAAGATAAGTAAGTTTGAGCGTGACTCTTTGTAAGAAGGGTGAGATCTTCTTCCTTAGTCTTGAGGGACACAGATAGAAGCTCACAATCCTTAGAGAGAGAAGCATGAGACTTCGCAAGCTTACTTTTATCATTCATCAACTCTTCACAAGAGCCAATAGCCTTTTTCAAGGAGGCAAGATCTTTAGTATGAACATCAATATTTGCACCAATTTTTAAGCATAGTTCATCATTTCGTGTTTCCTCATATTGGACTTTCCGCTCAAGGGTTTCACATTTTTCCTTTTCCTCGGTGACGAGGATTTCGAGTTCCTTAATGGTGATGGTGTGCTTACTCACCATCTCCATAAGCATACGAAACATAGTGAGCTTCTTTCTTTTGAGGTAGCACATGAACTTATTAAGTTTAGCAAGCATAGGATCATTTAGATCATCATCCTCATAACTATCCTCCGCATCAAGATACTCATCACTAGGGGTAGGAGGAGTGAAAAGAGGAGGGTTTGATCGTGGGGTTACCTTGATCTTGTCAGGAGAGTGTTGATCCTCTCCATCTTCTACCACGGCCTTCGCCATGAGGCACTTGTGAGCGTTGCCCTTGTAATCCTTCATGTAGTTGTAGGTGACAACTTCACCACTCTTATTGACTAGCCTCAATGTGTTTTGAGAATCTTGAGCAACTCTGGCAACACCACTAACATCATCCGGATCGGATTCTTCTTGAGCAACCATTGCTTTCCCATCTCTCTTCTTGACCTTGGAGTTCAAAGGATTTGGCAATTTCTTCTTAGGAAAGGTCTTGGGAAACCTTGGTTTATCTTCTCTCTTCTCATAAGGGCACTCATTTGAGAAGTGGTTGGTTTCCTCACAGTTGTAGCATTTTCTTACTTTCTTCTTTTGGAATCTTCCCTTGAATTTTCCCACCCTAAACTTCTTGACAAAGAGAGCCATGTCTTCATATGAAGGGCCCTCGTCAGATTCAATCTCATCACCATCTTCATCATCATCATCATCTTCTTCTTCTTCACTTTGCTCATCTTCACATACATGCTTGGCCTTCAATGCAAGATTGACCTTTGATGATGGGGAACCATGCATGGCAAGATGTTTTGTGGCATTACTTTGAGTCTTCAAATAGTTGAAAGGTGGATATGATGTCATATGTAGTCATTTCCTTGAAGGTATGGTGCTGTCTTATGTCCCACACCATTTGATGGTGATATGGAGCAAGAGCATGAAGCAACTTATCCACAAGGAATATTTTAGTCATGTTGAATCCATCTTGTGTCTTGTCACACTCACATGACTCAATATCGGCAGTGAGAGTCATGAGGCGCTCATGGAGTTGATTGGGGGTTTCACCTTTATCCATACAAATTTTTTGCAATTGCCCCTTGGCAATTTCATATTGAGCACTCCGGAGGGTAGAGGTGCCAGTCTTGGATCGTATAATACTTTCCCATAGTTCCTTGGCACTTGTGATGTGTATGAGCGGTCTCCTTTGCTTTTCATCCATACCTCTCCTTATACACATGATTGCAGTGTCATTGAGGTTCTTGTCATATATTTCTCTTGGTGTGGGGTTCTTTGGATCAACCACATGATAGCCATACTCCAAGATCTCCAGCATCTCATCGTTTTCATGTCGAAGATGATCCTGCATAGCAACTCTCCACAAAGCAAAATTGGAAGTGGCACTTAGTAAAGGAGGTTTGCCTTGAGGGTTATATCTTGGTTTCTCAACCTGAGGTCTTGCATAAAGCCAAGGAACACTAGCGTGTTCATTGCTAGAAGGTTGTTGACCAAGTGATGGAGTAGGCACAGTTGGCCTCAAGGCAGCACCGCCCGAGAGTGGTGCGAGCACTGTGGACAACGTGGCTAATCTCATTTGGACCAAGGCCTCAAGAGAAGCATCATGCTCCTCTTTTTGCTTAGCAAGGGCCCGTTCTAGATCCTCCGACGTAAAGGTCTTGACTTCAGAGGAAGCCTCCCCTTTATCCTTAGGATCTACAACTAGGGGAGTCCCATCTGGGTTCATCTCGCTCTAGGGCGGTTAAGCCACAAGAATAGAGCACGAGGCTCTGATACCAATTGAGGGGGGGGGGTGAATAGGTCCAATTACAAATTTTAATTATTACTTAGCAATTTTAGGCAATAATGCGGAATATGAAGATGAGCCTAACAATTGCAAGTGAGTACTAAGTACTAAGCAAGTAACACAAACACGTAAGTAGGCAAGCACAATATGATGTACGTAAGTCCAACGAGATAAGTAACCACAAGTAGAGAGTTAGGGTTAGGAATAACCGCAACTCCGGGAGACGAGGATGTATGCCGATGTTCACTTCCTTGGAGGGAAGCTACATCACCATTAGAGAGGTGGATGTTACCACGAAGGCACACCAACGCCACGAAGGCTCACCCTATTCTCCCTTTGAGACAACACCACGAAGGCATTTCTCAACCACTAGTGGTAGACCTTGGGGTGGTCTCCAAACCCTCACAAACTTATCCGGGGGTAATCACAAAGTTCGATTCCTCTCCGAAAGACTCCTACCGCCTAGGAGTCTCCAACCTCCAAGAGTATCAAGATCGATGGGGATTTGCTCAAGACTTGCTCAAATCACGAATACCTTGGGTGCAAAGAAGGAGGAGAAGTGGATCTATCACTTGATCGGACAACTTCTTTCCAAAGCTCTCAAATCCCTTGGGGATCTAAGATTTGGTGTGGAGGAATGAGAGAGAGTGTGAGAAGTGTTCTAGGGTTTGTTCAAAGTGAATGGTCTACCTCTCTAGTGGGGAAGAAAGGCTATATATATAGTGTGAGCTCAAATATGGCCATTGTAGTGCTAGTGAACGGGCAGGCCGGACATCCGGCCTGTCAAGCCACTTGGAGAACAGGGCAGAACAGAGTAGGAACCAGAGGAGCCGGACATCCGGGGGTCAAGCCCGGACATCCGGCGTAAAAGGGAAGCCCGGACATCCGAAAGATAGCTGGACATCCGAGAGCCCACGAACGTTTACAGAACCAAATCAGTTTTTCGGGCAGTAAGGGGCCGGACATCCGGAATGGGGCCTGGACATCCGGCAAGACAGGAAGGCCTAGAAATCCGGCGCACACCCGGACATCCGGCGAAAAACAGAAAACCTACTAGACAAGAGGGCCAGATATCCGGGGCATGAGCCGGACATCCGGGGGAGGACAGCGGCCCGGACATCCGGCACGAGGCCCGGACATCCGGCACTCCCAGAGACAGAATGGTTCAGAGACCTATAGAAAGGAGTATTTTGACTCGAGCAAGTCTGTTACGAACCCAATCGATCCCCTCTTAATAGTGTGGGATCCTATACTCAAGGAAACAAAATGAAACATCATTTTAACACTTCAACCTTGAGAGAACCCACTTCGTATGCTCTTGATCCACACACAATTTGACGAACCGGGGACCAACACCTGAGATTCACTTGACAGCCATTGTTAGTCCCCTACATGTAGATTGTCATAAACATCAAAACATAATGTAAGGGCATGATTGCACTTTCAGAGGCCCAGCCCAGATTTGCTTTTTTATGCCTATTTCAGTGTTTCGAGGAAAAGGAATATCAGACGGAGTCAAAACAGAATGAAATCAATTGGAGAAGTTATTTTTGGAAGGAAAGCAACCCAGGGAACTTGGAGTGCATGTCAGGGGAGATACGGGCTGCCCACGAGGGTGAGGGACGCGCCCCCTGCCTCGTGGGGCCCCAGAGCTCCTCCGACGCACTTCGCACCCATATATACTCTTGTACCAAGACGCTAAAACTTCCGTAATGTAAGATAGATCAGGAGTTCCGCCGCAAGCCTCTCAGAGCCACAAAAACCTCTCGAGCCCGCTCGGCACTCACTGCGGGGGATCCCATCACCGTGGCCATCTTCATCATCCGGTGCTATCCATGACGAGGAGGGAGTAGTTCACCCTCGGGGCTGAGGGTATGTACCAGTAGCTATGTGTTTGATCTCTCTCTCTCTCTCTCATGTTCTCTCTTGTGTTCCTCTATGGCACGATCTTGATGTATCCCGAGCTTTGCTATTGTAGTTGGATCTTATGATGTTTCTCCCCCTCTACTTTCTTGTGATGAATTTAGTTTCCCGTTTGAAGTTATCTTATCGGATTGAGTCTTTATGAGAACACTTGATGTATGTCTTGCCGTGATTATCTGTGGTGACAATGGGATATCATGTGCCACTTGATGTATGTTTTGGTGATCAACTTGCGGGTTTTGTGACATTGGGAACTTATGCATAGGGGTTGGCACACGTTCTTGACTCTCCGGTAGAAACTTTGGGGCACTCTTTGAAGTACTTTTATGTTGGTTGGATGAATCTGAGATTGTGTGATGCATATTGTATAATCATGCCCACGGATACTTGAGGTGACAATGGAGTATCTAGGTGACATTAGGGTTTTGGTTGATTTGTATCTTAAGGTGTTATTCTAGTACGAACTCTTTTATAGATTGATCTGAAAGAATAACTTTGAGGTGGTTTCGTACCCTACCATAATCTCTACGTTTGTTCTCCGCTATTAGTGGCTTTGGAGTGACTCTTTGTTGCATGTTGAGGGCTTGTTATATGATCTATCTATGTTATTATTGTTGAGAGAACTTGCACTAGTGAAAGTATGAACCCTAGGCCTTGTTTCCTATCATTGCAATACCGTTTACGGTCACTTTTATCTTTAGTTACCTTGCTATTTTTATTATTTCAGATTACAAAAGCCTATATCTACTATCTATTTTGCACTTGTATCACCATCTCTTCGCCGAACTAGTGCACCTATACAATCTACTATTGTATTGGGTGTGTTGGGGACACAAGAGACTTTTTGTTATTTGGTTGCAGGGTTGCTTGAGAGAGACCATCTTCATCCTACGCCTCCCATGGATTGATAAACCTTAGGTCATCCACTTGAGGGAAATTTGCTACTGTCCTACCAACCTGTGCACTTGCAGGCCCAACAACGTCTACAAGAAGAAGGTTGTGTAGTAGACATCAGTGTGTTAGGCTATCTGATGTTGGCATGTCATACATAGTCATCAGTTAGTCACTCATAATACAACAAGGTTGGCTATACGTGTATTTTTTTACTCCTCTCTATCTCTTTCTTTGTACTCCCTTCGTCCCATAATATAAGAACTTTTTTGACACTAGTGTAGTGTCAAAAACGTTCTTATATAATGGGACACAGGGAGTACTAGTATTTATTGCATTTGCCAAGGAGTGACCTCTTCCAATGAAATGGTGTTGCTAAGTTTGCTTCATTTAATTAGCTATAGACTCAAAATTGTCTTTTCACCTAGGTACACGTGCTTAGCACCGTTTCTTCCTTGGGTCACCAAACTAGTCTCTCTCTTCTTGATTAACTTGCCACATCAGACTTTATGCCTATGTGGCAAGCTTAAGCACCTGTTGGAGCAAGTAAGTACAATAGTGCGCTTTACATGGCATTTTTGCATATGGAGAGGAAAGAGAGGCAAGGAAAAAGTGGAGAAGTGGGCTCTCATGCAAGAGCCAGCCTCTACTACATGGTAGAGCATTGGGAGAGGCACCTGTATGGAGGTGGTCAGGAATCGGGAGACTCACGCCGGTCGTAGCGCCGCAGTTAAAATGATAATGGCAAGTCAAATCATGGGGCCCCACCTGTCCAGCAGTAACTCGTTGTCAATCACACAGCCCTATGTTTGCAGCAGCCTACTCCCTCGTCTTCTCGCGTCTCTATTGAACCGACTAGGCGGAACTGTCCCGCCGCCTACCGGGCAGGAAAAGCTCCGCCGTCGACTTTTAAATAGTATACAATATACTATTTTGTATCCATGTATTGCGCCCACGCCATGGAGCAAAGCGTCTAGAAAATGGCGGTACACATGTACGGAGTATACAACACGCCCGTCGCGCGTTGCACCCCAGACGATCGGTTGGTCTGGCACGCTGCTCTCCGAATGGAATGCGCGTCATATTGCGTTCGCACACACATGTGGGACGGAAATTGAGAACCGACCATAGGCACACTCCCCGGCCCCGCAAGTCGGGTGACTTAATAGAAGAGGGAGACGAGCGATGGTACTAGAGAAGTGTTGTACTACGTTGGTGCCTAGACGATCCCTGCAAGACACGGAAAATCAGTTCATCCATGCATGTGACCAGACTCCAGCAGACACGCCTGGATTGGCTACCGTCTACATATCATGCAGGCTGTGTTGTACATGGCTGTAGTTGTGGTGAGAAATCTAAAAAAGGTTTCTTGTCATCTCGCAAAATTAGGTGTCATGTGCTTCGGATCACTGCGAGGGTTAAACAGCGACAACTGAGTTGGGCTAGTCATTGGGGACACATGCACGAACAATGACTACTTGGCTGCCATCTAGGTCAAGCCGGCTATGTTAATTAGGACATCTATCGACGGACCCCTTTTCTACGAGTTTATCTTTAATTTGAGCTTTGTTCCTCGTCTAATTTGTCCGTCGGGATTCATGTTGTCTCCTTTGGGCATTGAGGTTATGATTTCTTGTCATGTGTCATTTTTTTGTGTTATACGTTATAATCCGGCGCTTCAAATCAAAATGATGACAACTGCGCCTCCGGGCCACGTGCATGAAGACTTCTCGACAGTCATTGACGAGGTCAAGCCAGCTCCGGTAGACAAAAGAAAACTAAGTACTACTCCACTATATAGGCAGGAGCCTCCGCGCTTGCTTGCTAGTGTTGCTCTCTACACACTCTGTCTTGGCCTCTCCAGATCTAAACACGACAGCGGTGGCTACACACACACTCTCTCTCTCTCTGCTCACCGCTGGTCACAGATCCAGCCGGTTCCTCTCTGTCGGGGAAGGTGAGAAGGAGCAACGTTCACGCAGTCGTCCTCGGCAATGGCTCTTACCCACTGCTGGGCGCGTCCCAATCAACCTGCCTTGCCATTCTCTCCCAAGCACCGCTGGCGAGGGAGGGCCTCCGGCCCCTTCTTCCTCGCAGCCGTAGTGTGGGCAGATCCGGCCTCCCTCCGCCCACCTAGCGACATCCCGCGACCATCGGTATAACTTCCTTCAAACCGCCTTGCTCTATTTCCCGAGCTCCCGACGTCGCTGCATTTGTAACTTTTACTATTTCTCGTGCCCCTCGTAGATAGGACCGATCGGCTGTTCGAAAACCACCTAATTTTTTTATGTTTAAGAGGTAAAACTAGTTCATCCACTCCAATATAGTACTACTTGGTTCAAACAAGGAAGAAAGGGGGTGGGGGGTGGGGGAGGATTTGTTACCTGAATCTAGGACTTGGTCGAAAGAGGAAATAATGGGGGCGAAAAGTAGCAGAGACTGGCTATCCAACTGGTCTCTAGGTCTAATAGGGAAATAAAGGGAAACGCAGTACAAACTCAATATAAACCCAATCCATTGGTTGAAAAAGGAAAGAAAGTGGGGACTAGGGGACAAGTCAACAGAGTAAGTCCAGCACTAGATTTGCTAGCCTCACACAGTATAAGGTGGCTATACCGAACAAAAATGGGACCAACCCAGATATCCTGTTCTGATGTTTGTTGCCCCGAGCCACTCTTATGTAATGCCTTTGGTAAAATGTAGCAATCGACCGTTAAAAGTAAGGACACTTTAAACCAATGTTGTTTTCAATGTAATGCCTCCGAGAATATGAATCAATGGCACTTCTTTACATGTCCCGCTAAAATTTCCCATTAAGATAAGTTGGTTCTTTTCGTTAGAAATGCAACTGTCCTGGTCCGCCTACTCTCCCGTGCCCAAAGTAATGTCGTATTTAACGGTTGTCATAGTTAATCCTAATGCCCACACTAATATCTAGCAATGCCACGGCTTTAGAAATTTCTACTGTCCTTGTAGGATTGTCATTCAGATAATGAACATGCTTCTTTCCATTTGATGCATGTTTCATCACTTGTTAGTCACTCTCCTTTCCACCTTTTTTGTGCAAACAGAGATATACATTTCACGCTCGATCTTAGTTGAACTGCACAAATGATATCCAAATTATAGTTGAGCATTCCAGGAGCTTCACAACCAACCTTAATGTTGCTCAATTTTATTGCAACTAATGAAGAAGAAGCTCTGTGGGTTTCGTTTTCTGATGGAAATGGAACCGGGGCTCGATCCCTTTTCTTAAAATTTTTTGAAGAAGAAGCTGCTAGCTCACGGGACATTGCTTCATTTTAGGTGAACTGCACCAAAAGGTCCCATGAATTGAATCATCCATGTTGGTGACTAAAAGAGCCAGCTTCAGCATCCCAGTCTAAGCACCCCCGGCCTCCATCCTTGCGACGCACGATACACGTTGTTTGCCACCTGCTCGACCCTAGTGTCACTGATAAAATGAAGTAATAATACAGTTAAAATAGAGCGAGTGTCATCTCTATCATTTCATTTCCAATGTAGATAAAGAAAGTGCTTCTCTTTGTTAAAGTATGTTTCATCAACTAGTCCCATTGTTAATGTTTAAGCGTTTCTGCAAACTCGGGTGCTTAATTTTAGTTGATATGTACAAAAATAGAGATTTGAATGTCTCAAGGTGCCTCCTTGTACTACTGCTGTACACTGATGTTCATCACTAGCAGAAGGTGTATCTGGGAGACTTGGGATGATGTCCAATATGAGGCGTACCGTATGAGGCGTCGCAGGGCCCATCTCGCCCTCGCACCATGGCATACTATGATACTATCGCAATATTTTCTTCTATTTATTTTGTGTGTTTCATTAACTAGTGCCACTATAATGTAATCACGCTTTTTATTATCTATGCAAACAGGGTTATTCAGCTGCATTTTGGTGGAACTGCACAAATGTACGTATGGAACCGGCATATATGCAGAGTGCGAGGTGTGCCAAGTAAAAATTACCGACACCAACCATGCTGCATGCACATTGGCATCCACCACCACCAGTGGGATGTGTGGCGCTCTCTGTGGATGGATCTTTCTCGGCAGCAAATCCTCTAACCAAATACTAGTAGCTTATATTGGCAGTTTTCTAGGGAGTACTCTTTTCTGAAAGAAGCACCAATCTATTTTTCTTTATTTGTACACCGTGTCACAACTTTGACCCAAAGGTCCAGAGCTATTTTAGGGTGATTAGCGTAGTACTCGGAGACTGATTGTAAGCATGATTTTCATTAGCTGTCACACTGATTGTAAGCATGAGAAGGTGGAAGATTAGGTTAGTGTGAATCTTACCTTAAACCATACCTCCGCCGTTGAAACGAGGCGAGCGTCGAGGGAACCATGGAGAACGGCGGGGAAGCGACGTCGCGCCATCCGGCCTCCTCTTGTAGTGGGAGAACGAATACTCCTGTGGCTCTGGCTGGCTCTGCACCCTCACGAACGGCAAACCATACTCGATCGATTCGTTATCCTATGGGTGCTCGACCTTCGACCTGTACACCCACCACCTCCGCCTGACTGTCGCCTCAGGCGAATCTGTCTGCTGCATCGCCATAGGAGATACTCGATGAACTCGGAGGACTGCGGCGTGACTGCCGCCGAGGAGTACATGTACATCGCCGCCCTCATCACCGCCGTCTCGCTCTTTTGCATACATTGCCACATGGCCTGCACCGTCCTCGAAATCTCCCACTCATTGTCAAACCAACTAAGGATCTCCTTCAACTCTGGCTAACTTTGCACAGTCGCCGCCGCGATCGCTCGATTTGATTCTTCTGCATCCTCTCTGTAGATGTCCTTCTGTGTGGTCCGGTGCTAGCTTTGGAAGATGGGAGGAGAGACAGTGGTCTTGCAATAGAGAAGAGGGAGAGGAGAGGAGGTGGTTTTGGAATGGAGATGATGGAGAGGAGAGGAGGTGATTTTGCAATGGAGAGAAGATCCGAAGAGGGAGAGGAGAGACGGTGGTTTTGGAATGGAGATGATGGAGAGGAGAGGAGGTTATTTTGGAATGGAGATGATGGAGAGGAGAGGAGGTGGTTTTGCAATGGAGAAGATCAGAAGAGGGAGAGGCGAGACGGTGGTTTTGGAATGGAGATGATGGAGAGGAGAGGAGGTGGTTTTGCAATGGAGAAGAGGGAGAGGAGTGTGCGGCAGCGATTTAGGATTGGGCGAGAGGGCCGGCGCGCTGTGACTGGATCAAAATCAAAATCAATTTACCCTTCAATTAAGAAAGCGATCCCACATTAACTAGTCTCCCTTTTATTCTGGGTCATAATTTACCATGATTTTCACACATAAAATATATGTTATACGTTGCAAAAATAATATAATTTGAAAGTACATTCAGATACGAACCAAACGATGCAATTTTTGGTGACATGCATTCACATTTTGCTTGTCAATCTGAGACGTGGTCAAACTTTGACCCAAAATACGCAAAACAACAAAAAAATACTTCCAAGACCAGCGCCGCTCTTCCGCTCTTCTCCTCTTAAACCACCGCCGCTCCTCTCCTATTCCAATCTAAATCCAGCGCCGCTCCTCTCCTCTTCCATTTCAAAACCACCGCCCCTCCTCTCTTGTTCCAGTCCAAAACCAGCGTCGTTCCTCTCCCGTTCTAATCCAAAACCAACGCTTCTCCTCTCCTCTTCCATTCAAAAACCACCGCCGGCGAGTGAAGGTGCTGTGGAGAAGCAGATCGATGGAGGAGTACAACCGATACATGAGGATCGCAGACGGTGACCCTGTGAAGCTAGCTAGGATGTTGGAGATACAGTCTTGGTTTGACAACAAGGACCAACTAGAGGCGACGGCGACATCCATGGCCAAATATCTGCAACAGAGCGAAAAGGTGGCGATACTCCCGGAGGGAGTCGCGCCGTAGTACATAGAGCTGCTCCTCTGGGCCATGGAGCAAACAGATTCACCGAATCCGATCGTGAGGGAGCGGTGGTGGGAGTATCGATCCCAGATGGAGCATCCACCAGAGATTGAAGGATCAAGCATCTACAGGGTGCTGTTTGTGAGGGTGTCCTGCCAGAGCGAGCCGGTGGAGTCTTCGTCGACTGAACCCAACTACAAGAGGAGAAAAGTAGTTGGCGCCACGACGCTTCCCCGCCATCGCCTCCCTCGCCGTTCTCATCGTCTCACGGGGCAGCTGTCTGCCGCCGAGGAATAGGAGGGGGCTGCCCCCCCCCCCCAGCCCAATAGTCGGGCAGGTTGTGAATTGTCAGGAGGAGCTTAGGGTTGTCAGTATTTGCAGGTTGTGAATTGTGTTTTGTGTTGCGTATTTTGAGAGTACTTTCAGATATATGTCTTTTGAATTTCAGATTTGCAGTATTGAGCATATGAAGAATTTTATGAATTCTAGAGATCTATTTTTAGCACTTAAAAATGTAGTTTCATAGGAGTATAAAAGTGCGAGCGAGAAGAAAGCGCAAGTTTCAGGGCCAGATAAGAAACTGCAAGTTCAGTTTTAGATAAGAAACTGCAACTTTCAGAGGCAGAGCATTTATATTAACACGGCCTTTTCAAATAGGGTTAACATCATGTTGGAAGTTTTATTCATGGTTGAAAATGGAACTACCAGCCAGTTAACATCATGCTGATCAACATTCATGCATAGCACATCTTCAGATGATGCATAGTCAAAATACCCACACAATGTTGAGTGTGCGAAACACAGAGAAAACGAGGGACGAAGTTTTGGCAAGTGTTGGACGTGGTTTTGGGCTGCCCCGTCTAGGCTTTCATTTTTAACATGCACAGCCCATGACCTCGGATGGGAGGGCCTGTTTGTATTTTCTTAGGGCCGTCATGTATCGACCGGCCTATGGACCTCCCATCCGAGGTTTTATTTTTGGCAGCCCAATTTATGTATTTTTTTGAAGAAAACGCAGAGGTCTGTTCTATTTTTCTATATCAGAATAGGAACGCCAGGTACAACTTATGTTTCCCTTCTAACTATATTATATATATTTAGATTATTTTATATGTTATGATATATTATTTTTATTGTCATCATATATTTAACAGATACTTACATATGTAAGAAAACAATATCCCACATCTTATTAACTTATAAAAATAATTTCTTAACAAATAAAAGCCTGGATTGTTTTGGCACGAAAATCCTAGTGATTGTGTACAAAAGCTTTTTAAGATTTAAGGACGAATGTAATAATATCACTTATTATTTAAATATATTTATAACAAAATGCTCAGCCCTTTTTTATTTTTTGATAACATTGCTGGCCCAACCCAACATTATAATTAGAATCAGCCCAGCAAAATCATGTATTTCGAGAAAGTGCAAATGGCTTGTAGTTTTTTAGGAAATAAAATAAATGGGCCGCATGGATGCTACATTAATTGTTCACCCAGCCCAGCTAATGGCTGTAATTAAAAAAAAAGATCAAATTGACTGTAAATTCTACCGTGCAAAAAAAAGACTGTAAATTCTGAAAAAATGGGTTGAATACGTGCCACATTTTTGGAGGCTGAAATGTGGGCCAATAGGTCGAAGCCAACGCAAGTCGTTGTCAATTTAGTCAACAAATGATTCTGACATGTTAGCCGTTGGGTTTACATCCAACAACCGACATCCATCTTCAATCTCTCGTCTTCTTCCTTCACCGCCGCCGGGACCACCTCCCGCCTCCTGCTGCTAGCAGCACTGCTTAGCACGCTTCGCTATGAAGCGCTACTCCACCATTGGCCAGGCCATCCCTCCACCCCTCCACACCTCCTGTTCTTCTCCACCGACTGCCGAACCACACCGCACTAGAACCAGTTAACCCTCAGACACCTCTCCGTCTGCGACTTACTCCGCGTCTTCCCATCTCCGGCTCGTTCCTGTCTGGGGCCTCACCGTCGTCCACCACCTTGGATGCGCTCGGCACGGCGTGGTCAACGTGGTCAATGAACGACACCGTCGGAAGTAGACTGTGCGTGGAGAGGCTGACATCTGGGTCCACGGCCGCTCACAAGGAAATGCCTCCTTATTACGCGCAAAATAATGATTCCTCCACCTGACATCTGGGACCCACCGGAAGGGCCTCTGTATTTCGCGAAAAAAACGTGCCCCTCGCTGACTTGTCGGACCCACCAGCTATGTTCGCACGCAAGGAAGTGCCTCTTTATTACGCACAAAAAAATGAATACTCCCCCTGCCAGCTGGAACCCAACATACTGGGAGGCTGACTTGTGGGCCTACCAAGTTGACGGGGACGGAGGGCTTTGTCAACTTAGTCAATATGAACGATTCTAGCTCCTGTTACCGTACGATGTTCATCCAACGGTTGTAGTGCTTCTTCAACGTCTGGTCTTCTCGCTCCAACCGCCCAAACCAGCGCCGGTCGTGTGCGCGTCCTCGACTCCGTGGTCTGGCTGTGATGCGCGGAGACCTCACCGCCCCTACTACTCCCACCGCTGGCCGTGCCATCCTCTACTCACCCACACCCCTGTTATTCTGCGGCGACAAAGAGCCTCACACCGCAGCCGAACCAAGTGAACCTCGTACTTCTCTTGGCGTGGGCATCCACTGCTGCGTCTTCCTCAGCTCCAAGTCGCCCCTTCCTAGGCCTCGCTGCCGCCCACCGCCGTGGTGCTCTCGGCTTGGCGTGGTCAACGTGGTCAAGGACCGACTTCCGCCGGACGTGGATCAGACGTGGAGAGGCTGACAGCTGGGTCCATGGCCGCAGCAAGGAAGTGCCTCCTTATTACGCGGAAAATAATGATTCCTCCACCTGACAGCAGGGACCCACCGGACGGGCCACCATATCTTGCAAAAAAAAAGTTTCCCCCTAACTGCTGGGACCCACCAGCTACATCTTCGCACGCAAGAAAGTGCGTCCGGGCAAAAAAACGATTCGCCCCCTGACTGCTGGGACCCACCAGCTACATCTTTGCACGCAAGGAAGTGCGTCCGGGCAAAAAAATGATTCGCCCCCCTGACTGTTGGGACCCACCAGCTACATCTTCACATGCAAAGGAAGTGCGTACGGGCAAAAAAACGATTCGCCCCTCTGACTGCTGGGACCCACCAGCTACATTTTCGCACGCAAGGAACCGCTCGATCGGGACGCTTTGGTCGAAGCGCACGAAGCGTTGTCATTCTGGTCGCGAACGGTACGTACATATATACCGGTCGGCGTAGAGGCGCCGCAAGTGTCGAGTAGAGGCGCCGTAAGTGTCATAGTAGAGGCGCGCGACGTAGCATGTACACGCACGCACATCGCCAGGTGCAAGAAAGAAAATACGACGCGCACATTACATACGGGCAGGGTCTCGAACGCCTACTCACGCATACGTACATGGCTGGGTCGGAATGGAGAAACAGAGTCGTCGTCGTGTTCATGGGGTGGCAACAGAATGCGTCGTGTTCATGGGGAGGCAACGGAACGCGTCGTGTTCATCGGGAGGCAACGGAACGCGTGGGAGCCAACCGGCTTGGACGGAACAGGCAACGGAGGAAACGGACCTCCTATGTTCGGAACGGGGTCCTGTTGATCGGGAGGGGTGTGGCATACTGCAAAACGGAGGAAACAGACCTCCTACGGTCGAAACGGGGGTCCTGTTGATCGGGAGGGGTGTGGCGTACCGCAAAACGGAGGAAACGGACCTCCTACGGTCGAGACGGGGGTCCTGTTGATCGGGAGGGGTGTGGCGTACCGCAAAACGGACGTAAACGGGGTCCCGTTGATCGGGAGGGTGTGGCGATCGCAAAACGGATTTAAACGGACTTGTGTTGGAGCGCCACGGTTAAACGGGGTCCTCTTCATCGGGAGGGTGTGGCGCATCGCAGAACGGACTCCACGGATACTGTTCATCTCCACCGTCGACCTCCTCCGGCCTCCACGGGCTCCTGCTCATCTAGCCTCCACCGCCGCTACTCCATTGGCTACCGCTCAACCACCCTCCACCGCTCATCGCTGATCTAGCCTCCACACCACGGGTCCTGCTCAACCACCCCTCCACCATCTCTCGCTCATCCAACCCTCCACACCACGGGTCCTGTTCATCCAGAGGCAATGCCACCGCCATTGTTCATCCAACCCCCCACCCCGCAACGCCATCGCTCATTCAATCGATCCGCTTGCTTAGCGCAGAGCGGCGAATCGCCCATCGGGTTCGATTAACAGCCATCGATCGATCGCCGGGTTCAATAATGCGAGTCTGCAGGCAATCGCCGGGTTGATTAGAGCCCAACGCCGCCGGTTCGGGTTGATTAGAGACAACGCCCGCACGTACAAGAGAAATGCGATCGCTTCGGCACCGACCTCCCACCGTAACCGCAACCTCAAGTTTTCCTCCCCTCGCTTCTACCATGGTTTTTTCCATCATGGACGACCCAAAGAATGTCATGCAACTGCGTCTCCGCCCTCCTGTGACTAAAAGCCCATTTTCTGTCATGATTTTTTGTCATAGAAGTAGGAGCCCACCACATCTATGATGATACCGGGTTTTGTCACAATTATCATCATAGAAGTGTCATATGTATGACATAAATTTTTTTCGTTCGGCCCAAAATGTCACGGATGTGTCTTTTTTTTGTAGTGTACTAGTGTAAAGAGCATGAAGAAACTCCATGCGGATGGACTTTTGGAAACAGATTATGAATCATTTGATACTTGCGAACCATGCCTCATGGGCAAGATGACTAAAACTCCGTTCTCCGGAACAATGGAGCAAGCTCCGTTCTCCCGAACAATGGAGCAAGCTAATGACTTGTTGGAAATAAAACGTACCGATGTATGCGGTCCGGTGAGTGTTGAAGCACGCGGCGGGTATCGTTATTTTCTCACCTTCATAGATGATTTGAGTAGGTATGGCTATATGTATTTGATGAAACACAAGTCTGAAACATTTGAAAAGTTCAAAGAATTTTAGAGTGAAGTGGAGAATCATCGTAACAAGAAAATAAAGTTTCCACGATATGATCGTGGAGGCGAATATTTGAGTTACGAGTTTGGCCTTCATTTAAAACAATGTGGAATAGTTTCACAATTCATGCCACCTGGAACACCACAGCGTAATGGTGTGTCCGAACATTGTAACTATACTTTATTAGATATGGTGCATTCTATGATGTCTCTTACCGTTTGCCATAATCGTTTTGGGGTTATGCATTAGAGACAGCCGCATTCACGTTAAATAGGGCACCGTCTAAATCCGTTGAGACGACACTGTATGAACTATGGTTTGGCAAGAAACCTAAGCTGTCGTCTCTTGAAGTTTGGGGATGTGATGGTTATGTCAAAAGGCTTCACCTGATAGGCTCGAACCTAAATCGGAGAAGTGCATCTTTATAGGATACCTTAAGGAAGCTATTGGGTACACCTTCTACCACTTATCCAAAAGTGTCAGGACCCCGACTCAATGCCACATCGATCTAGCTTGTAACACCTCATATCACTTTGCAGCCTCACGCACGGTATTCCCACGGGTGTCGCCTTACCTTTCGGGACCGCTTATGCCTTTTGGCACACGATATGATAGTGTCGCTAGCATCAATATGATAAGGAGCCCGCCCGACTGGCTAGTCGTGAAACCCAAAGTGGCACAAACTTACAGGACAGCATCCATGACCCAAAGATCGAACGTGTCGGTCATCGGTGAGTGAATCCAGCTGTAGCACGGGCTAGCAGATTTCGTGAACCGGGCAGAAGGGCTAACAGACTCCGGTATTCATCACGTGACATTTTCCAAGGGATGCACACAGAACGAAGAAGGACACATGCCGCCAGCCTAAGTGTTCCGGAGCAGTAGCAAGCTACCATGGCTCAGTGGAGACACTAGGAGACATTTCCCGGTAAGAGAGGCTACTAAAGATAAACAACTAGTTAGTCAGATCCCACACATACCAAGCATTTCAATAACATACACACAATATGCTCGATATGTGCAAATACAACATGGCATCACAACATGACTCTACGACTCAAGTATTTCATTCAATAGGCTCCGAGGAGCGAGATATCACAAACATTGGTCTCATGACCCAACATTCAGAGCATACAAGTCAAAGCACATGCAGAAGCTTAACATGTCAGAGTACAGACAACTATAAATGAAAAAGGCTAAGAAGCCTGACTATCTACCAGATCCTGCCGAGGGCACAAGATCGTAGCTGAGGTAACAAGCTAAACGTCGAAGTCCACGCGGAACTACTAGTAAGACTGAAGTCTCTCTGCAAAAACATAAAATAGGCAAACGTGAGTACAAATGTACCCAGCAAGACTTACATCGTAACTATCTACTTATGCATCATTATCAACAAAGGGATGGTGGAGTTTGACTGCACAAGCCAGCTTTGACTCGGTGGCTATCCTAAACTATGACCGCAAGTAACTCTTTTGAGGTGGCACACGAGTCCACATATTCACCATATCAATACTCCACTATGGATCCGCTCCGCCTCCCTCACGAGAACGCCATCCATAGCACTCACGCTATCTTGCGATTTTAGAGTATCCACTTTCACTTGTCTATGAACTATGCAAGGGTCCAAGTTTCCATATCCGAGGAATCCGGCTATTCAATAGATAATGATAACCCCGCAGGGTGTACTTCTTCACACACGCCTCGCCACTTGTCGCCCAGACACGCCATGTACCTCGGCAACCTTCAAGCGGAAGCAGCGAGGAGTCGGCCACGCCTACCTAAACACTCAAGTCTCTCGTCCGTGTTTATCGCCTATTCGGTTCCATCCGCAAGGAGATCCGCCGGGTGTCGCCACGCCCCAAACGATGTGAGCAGGTTCCCAAGCCCACCATCCGGTGCCACTTGGTACACCGTACATCAGGTTTAGTCTGTCCTAAGCCCACTGCATCGGGTGCCACTTGGTAGACTACTAACACTACCTACAAACACCGTAAACTAGTTGCGACTCGGACAGAGAACAAGGGTGATTAAGAAGCCGAGAGGGCACTTAAGCATTCCAATGCGTGGTAGTAACTGCTCATGGATCACAAACACGTAACTCAGTTCTCGAGGACGGCCGCAATGAGACAACCCACCATGTACTCCTACATGGCCTCTCACCGCTACCTTTACCAAATCGTGTTCACACACTTAGCTCTCAACCGTAGGACATGTTCACCACATTCCAATTCATTCCCGATGAATCGACGACTCAACTCTAAGCAATAGCAGGCATGACAAACAAGCATGAATGAGTAGGCACATCAGGGCTCAAACAACTCCTACTCATGCTAGTGGGTTTCATCTATTTATCGTGACAATGACAGTCATGCAGAGGATAAGGGTTCAACTACCGCAGCATGTAACAGTTGAATCGTTGTTGTCCTAATGCAGTAAAAGAGAGCAGGAGCGAGAGAGTGGGATTGTATCAGAATGAACAAAGGGGTTTTGCTTGCCTGGCACTTCTGAAGATAATATAGTTCTTCATCGGTGTCATCGAACTCATCGTCGAACGCCGCTCATCGAGAGGGATAATCACCGCAATCAAGGAAGAACACAATCAATGCAATGCACAATATGATGCATGATCATGACATGGCAATATGCTGTGATTTGAACTAATGCAGCTAGCGACAAGTTAAATGGAGTTGGTTTGAATCCAAGATTCAAATTCAAACTCCATATATGATTAATTAAATGCCATTCATATGATTTGTACTAATCAGCAGCTATAAGTTGTTCTAACATGCATGAAAATGGTACAGATGAATAGATTGGATTTTTACGATCATTTTTCATATATAATTTATTTGTTTCGAGTTACGGTTGAATTTATATGAATTTTAGAAGTTTAGGACATTTTCTCGAATTTCAATAAATAGAATTAATTAATACCGTAAAAGGATTATACTGCGTCGACCGACGTCGCAGGACGTCAAGAGGTCAACAGAGCTGCCCCGGTCAAACTCGACCAGTGGGGTCCATCGGTCGATGACACGATGTTGGCGATGTCGTCACGATGTGGGGCGGGTCAGCATTACGCCAACGAGGTCAATACCGACGCGTGGGGCCCTTGTGATTAATTTAAACTAAGCGAAATTAAACAAAGGCTTAGTTATGTGTGGGGCCCGAGGTCGAGGCACAAGGCGGTGATTAGTGGCTAATTGCCGCCGTCGCCAAGAATGACGCCGGCGACCACGGCGACGGCGGACCTCGCCGGAGTTGCTCGGGACGGCGCTTACGAGCGTTACCGGATGCGCTTAAAGGCACCAAAGGAAAACCCATCCTCACGCCGCATCCGTGGAGCCCGCGGAAGGCTGCGAGGTGGCCGGAATCCCGCCGCGCCGAGCCAGGCGGCTGCCGGAGCTCGGGAAGCTCGGGTCGAGGCTACGTGTGTGGAAGAGCGAGGAAAACAGTGCTATGGCCTCCCGTGAGCACGCTAAGCACAACCACGTGCTCGGTTGGGTCAGCGAGGTTGCTAGCTGCGGCGATGTGATCGCGGGCGGCGGTGAGCTCACGGTTGCGGCGGTTAGCGCGGTTAGGGAAGCAGACGACCGTGGGGAGAGGGGGAACGGGCAGGAGCTCACAGGAGGTCGCCGAGCAGCTCGGGCGTGCTCGTGGAGACGGCGGAGAGGGCGAATCGGACGGCGGCATCCGGCGGCCGTGGTCGGGGAAGAAGCGCCGCGGCATCGTCTTGGGGCATCCGGGCTTCGGTGGGTCGACATAGAGGGGCTTGGGGTCCGGGCGGAGCTCGTGGAATATCCGGAAGGGCGTGGGGAGGTCGGTGGCAGCGGCGAACGGCGACGGTGGCGGCGGCTCCGTTCGGTGGTGAGAGAGAGGGGTCCAGGGGAGAGGATGAGGGCGAGGGAGAGCGAGAGGGTCCCGGGGGGGTGCGTGGCGATGCCAGAAAAGGCCAGGGCGAAGCGGCAAGCAGGAGGTGGCCGTCGGTGGCCGTCTTGGCGTCTTTGGCTGCCTGGACACGCCTCCCGCCCACCTTGGCAGGAGGTTGAAGACAATAGGAGAGAGGAGGTGGGCTGGGCCTAGCTGGGCCGGTCCTATTGGGCCACCAGGTAAGTGGACCAGGTGAGTTTCTGTTCTTTTATAGTTTTCTGTTTCCTGTTTTTTTAATCTTTTGCCACTGCTTTTGAATTCAAGACAATTCAAACAATGCCAAAAACTCCTCTGAATATTTTTGTTTTGCTAGATGGACTTTTCCAAAAGCTCATAAAATATTTCGTGGGTATTGGAAGTTATATTCTAATTATATGAATATAATTCAAATTCAAATAGCTAATGATTTAAATTCAAATTCCCAAAATTAAGTCCATAAAATGTTCAATATTTTTGGTTGGGACAGAACCCTTGCCAAAATATCAAACATTTAATAAGGGCATTTTGGAAATAATGAATGAGATTTTAGGGTTTTGCCCTTCTTTTATTTAATTTTGAGGCTTCCAAAATTCCTCGGTTCAACTTTCGAGAAATTTAACATGATGCAAGCAAGATGCAAACACTAGGCAGCACTAGAGGATAGGGATGTGACAACTCGCGCATTTCATTAAACAAGAATCTCGTCCCGAGATTCAAGCGTAGGGTAGGATGAAGGGGAACGAACTAACATAATCTTCACGATCCAAGTGGCACTTCATAAGAACGTCGAATCGATCACCATCTTTGTCTTGATGTGTTGCTCTGAGAACTCTAGACAACATGACAAGGAGGGAAGGAGACTCTAGAAGGATCGATCTTCTCGAGGATCGAACAACTCAGGATTAACTCACGGAATGAGACATAGCAACATCTCGACACGAAGCACACATCTAGAGGGATGGAGTGGAATAGATGACGAGGGTGTTGGGAACGTAATAATTTCAAAAAATTTCCTACGCACACGCAAGATCATGGTGATGTATAGCAACGAGAGGGGAGAGTGTTGTCTACGTACCCTCGTAGACCCGAAGCGGAAGCGATCACAACGTAGAGGAAGTAGTCAGACGCTCTCCTCGCGATCCGACCGATCCCGGCGCCGTTACTCGGCGCCCGAAGTTCTTGACACACGACAGCTCGATGACGTCCCTCAGATCCGATCCAGCCGAGTGTCGAGGGAGAGTTCCACAAGACGACAGCGTGGTGACGATCTTGATGTTTCACCGCGCAGGGCTTCGCCTAAGCTTTGACGACAGTATAACCGAGGTGGAATATGGTGGAGGGGGCACCTGACACGGCCAAGGAACCATCCAAAGATCTAACTTGTGTGTTCATGGGGTGCCCCTGCCCCTCAGATATAAAGGAGGGAGGGAGGAGGAGGCCGGCCTAGGAGGAGGCGCCATAGGGAGTCCTACTCCCACGGGAGTAGGATTCCCCTTTCCTAGTCCAACTAGGATCCTTCCATGTATTAGGAGTAGGAGACTAGGAAGGGAAGAGAGAAGGAAAGGAAGGAGGGGGTGCGGCCCTCCCCAGCCCACCCGGACTAGGGCAGGGGGCGTGGCCTGCCTAGGGCAGCCCTCTCTCTTTCCCGTATGGCCCATAAGGCCCAATACTTCTCCCGGCGAATTCCGTAACTCTCCCAGACTCAAAATTACCCAATGACTCGGAACCTTCCGAACTCTGAATATAGTCGTCCAATATATCGATCTTTACGCCTCGACCATTTCGAGACTCCTCGTCATGTCCCCGATCTCATACGGACTCAACTCCTTCGGTACATCAAAACTCATAAACTCATAATATAACCATCATCGAAACCTTAAGCGTGCGGACCCTACGGTTCGAGAACAATGTAGACATGATCGAGACATCGCCTCTCGGTCAATAACCAATAGCGGGACCTGGATGCCCATATTGGTTCCTACATATTCTACGAAGATCTTTATCGGTCGGAAGATAACAACATACGTTGTTCCCTTTGTCATTGGTATGTTACTTGCCCGAGATTCGATCGCCGGTATCCAATACCTAGTTCAATCTCGCACGGCAAGTCTCTTTACTCGCTCAGTAATACATCATCTCACAACTAACTCATTAGTTGTAGTGCTTGCAAGGCTTGATGATGTGCATTACCGAGAGGGCCCAGAGATACCTCTCCGACAATCGGAGTGACAAAACCTAATCTCAAATATGCCAACCCAACATCCGCCTTTGGAGACACCTGTAGTACTCCTTTATAATCACCCGATTACGTTGTGACGTTTGGTAGTACCCAAAGTGTTCCTCCGTAAACGGAGTTGCATAATCTCATAGTTACGTGAACATGTATAAGTCATGGATAAAAGCAGAGCAACATACTAAACGATCGTGTGCTAAGCTAATGGAATGGGTCATGTCAATCAGATCATTCTACTAATGATGTGACCTTGTTAATCAAATAACAACTCTTTGTTCATGGTCGGAAACATAACCATCTTTGATTAACAAGCTAGTCAAGTAGAGGCATACTAGTGACACTGCTTGTCTATATATTCACACATGTATTATGTTTCCGGTTAATACAATTCTAGCATGAATAATAAACATTTATCATGATATGAGGAAATATATAATAACTTTATTATTGCCTCTAGGGCATATTTCCTTCAGAGGGTTCACTAGGTAGACAACAATTTCACACTTTAAAAGGTGGTGAACAGGTGACAACGTAGCGAGGAGTTGGATTGCCATGATACCATAACGAGACATCTTAGAGGAGGTGACTCGTAGAATCATCCCTTAAGTGGCAAAAAGAATTACCTTTGATTCAAAGATCATTGAAACTCTTTATACCAGCCCAAGGCAAAACACAATCGATCATTTGGCAGGGAACAAAAAGATGGCATACCCGGACTAGAATGGATGATGTGGATTACCTTGTTGAAAACAACACAGGGGATGATTTTAGTAACTGGGAAGAAGCTCAACGGTAGAGAGTGAATCCACTGCTTGAAAGGGTCATAGCATTGCCGAGGAAACTGAGAGCACTTTGCAATTAATGCCGACGATAAAACCTAGCACTTGCGTGTGCTCTCAAGAACTTGAGCATTACCATATTCACCAAGGTTTTACCAACATCCGTGTCAAGGATCCTGGCAACACAACGTACTACCATGATGAACAGCGATGGACGATGCAGATGGGAAGGAAGGTAACCTTCTCAGATTTCACCTTAGCGGGGCCAAGGGAACAAAATCTGGATGATCGACCGAGAGACATTTAGCACTCCGCTTCTAATGTTCTCCTTGATGTGCTAGCGTAACCCATTCATAGATATGGTTTGATATCTAGAACATCAAGTAAAAGGTCGGACTTCAGGAGCACAAGAAATCCATAAGGAACAACTACTGGAATAAGTTTTGCGAGATCCTTATGGGGAGGTGACCAACTTCTTCAATCAAGATACTACAACAATAGGTCTTCCGGCTGGGTGTGTTGGCCACGGCATCCACTTTACCGGGTTACAGAGAGACCAATATAATAGTTCTTGGGAGATGTTCCAACCATCATATCTGCCTGAGGTTCAGATCTGGTTGGTGTCAGAATATTCCAGACTCATCGAGTCTAGGAAGAAAAATGAAAGTTTGCAACACAAATCGATGAGATAATGTTGCGAGATTGTCGGGAAACGAACTATGATAGCAAGCTCCAAAACATGAGCTGGTTCTGCTACAAACATGTGAACACGTTGTCCCAGACAAGCATGACCACGTAGTAGTCTTATAATAAAACACTACCGAGTTCTGGTGGGAAATCCATCATCGAGGATATCGAAGTCCTTGCATAAGGTATACTCTTAAGAAGGAACTTCTTCTCCTTGAACAAATCAATCAGTGGCTTGGTGAGCTAGGGATACATATAGAATGAAGATGATCAGTCTGTCAGACCATAGAATACTTCGCACATGCATGACTCACTTGGGATGATTCCAGAGGAAGCAACATTGACTTTCTCGAATTCACGGCGGCAACTTACATCAAATGCACGTGAATCAAAGGAAGTCACTTCTTTCATCCAAACATATGCTTCATGAACGAAACATGAAGATAATGCTTACAAAAGTTTCCAACACTAGCTTAATGTTCAACGAAATTATGGAGAAGACAAGGATGTTGTCGATGGGCTCAACAACAATTCATCCAGATTCCCATATCACTGGACTTCCGCCATCATGTGAACACGGTGATAGTATTGGTCAGACCAAAAAATGTAATGGTGTATGTTCGAGGGATCAACCGCGAGTAAGACAACATTATGAACATCATTGGTTCTGATTTGATTTGACGATATCCCATACTCAAATCAAAGATTGGGTAAGATGATAGGTCCATAAACTGATCACGGGGGTCAATAGATGAAAATACCATCTTTCTTCAACACACATACAAGATATCCCTTGGAATGAACTGAGTTGGACAAGCTTTTATCTTCCAACTCTCCAAGTTGTTGTCTAGCTCAACCAACTAGCTCAGGGATATCCAACACAGATTCCTGGAGAAAGAGTGATTTATAAGAAAACCAACTTGATCACGAACTCAACATAGCGGTCAGGTGACAACCTGGTAATACTTCCGAGAAGATATACGGAAAATCACGAACCACCGATATGTCACTAGGCTCGAGAACAATCTTGCTTTTCAGGGCAAGATGATATGGTGAAATAAGAAAGGGATTGGATAATCCTAACTCATTGATCGAAGCATGCACCAGAAATAAGGACAAGGTAGCACAATCAGTCTTAGAATGATGATTCAATAACCAACACGCTAAGAATGAAATTTTGTCCTTTAACTACCAAGCAACAGAGTTGCTAGGAGTATTGATTTCACACACCACGATTCACTTGTCGGCATTCCGGTTATAATAACACGGAAATCGAGAAATGAAAATGATGGCGAGAAGTATCACTGCGTCAAGAATTCATAAGAGGTGGTGCAATTCTCATGACAATCCTGACATAAAGAAGGTGATACTTCAAGGTAGAAGAGACCAAAAGCTGGATTAGTATTTGATCTGTGGAACACAACTGCTTTGACCCAATCCTGGATATGGATGAGGTACTGGAGTTTGTTTCTCCTAGTCATTCCGGAATAGAATGGCTTGACGGACCACAAGAGTAATAGGCATCGACGAACAAAGGCACGCATACTCTTGACTATCAATTGATAGACAAGGGCCAGGACACAACTAAAAAGAACAACTCAAAGGAACATGTAACTTTCTGAGTTGTGGATGCATAGATTAGTATGTCGAGCGAAGCTCAACATTTCTTCCAGATAACCCATGCAGAAGGTAGAACTGGCAGATTCATAATATAAAATGGAGAACCCATCAAGAGCACTCTGGTTGTGATCGTTTGGTTCAACGAGGAACTACTGCCATAAGTAGTTCATGGTATTTGGAAGAACGATATACCACGAACCTCGAGGCTATCACAAGGTTACTAATATCCTTAAGGGACTAGCAAACACTATCAACATGAGGTGAGTAGGGTGAATCTCGGGTTCAAAACCCAAGGAGTAGAATACCTACTACTAAATGGCATCACAGATGCTTTCGAGAATGACGACCGTAATCATCGTGACCGGGAACACAAAGCATGGCTGGATTACTAGGTGACTCCTAAAACACCTAGGGTCATAATACTAACTCCAACATATATGTCGAGGCAATAGAGTACCTCAACTCAGCATTTAGCGTGATTAATCCGCCCAAAGGAACATCAAAACCAGAGGGAAAGGATTTGCAAGTGCATCGATTGTTTAGAAACCCGATGACTTGACAAAGATAACGGCTGTAAATGCTCAAAAAGTTTGGAGACATACTACAAAAATGGTGGCATAGCCACTCGTAGCACAATATCAAGGTTTCGAGATCAACAGCTAACATACGGAAGTGGTAAAACTGAGCTGAGATTTGAAACTATCAATTCTATAAGTCTATGGATTAGTAACACGCCATCCTAATAGATAGATGAGAAGGCCTAGTTCCTTAACCCCGTAGGGAAGAGAAGAGGATGACTCGGATCAAGGCCATGAGGTATAAGGAGTAAAAAGAGCCTTACGCTCCATCCCACAATCAATTCCCTTACATATAACTAAAGCATTTCTAGACTCAACTTGACCGGTTTGGCTTGGTAATCCCACAGCAATCAAGCTCGATACCAAAGTCGTCAGACCTCGACTCAATGCCACATCGATCTAGCTTGTAACACCTCATATCACTTTGCGGCCTCACGACGGTATTCCCACGGGTTTCGCCTTACCTTTGCCGGGACCGCTTATGCCTTTTGGCACACGATATGATAGTGTCGCTAGCATCAATATGATAAGGAGCCCGGCTGACCTGGCTAGTCGTAAACCCAAAGTGGCACAAACTTACAGGACAAGCATCCATGACCCAAAGATCGAACGTGTCGGTCATCGTGAGTGAATCCAGTCTGTAGCACTGGCTAGCAGGACTCGGTGAACTGGTCAGAAGCGGCTAACAGACTCGGTATTCATCACGTGACATTTTCGAAGGGATGACACGAGAACGAAGAAGGACACATGCCGCCAGCCTAAGTGTTCCGGAGCAAGAGCAAGCTACCATGGCTCGGTGGAGACACTAGGAGACATTTCCCGTAAGAGAGGCTACTAAAGATAAACAACTAGTTAGTCGATCCCACACATACCAAGCATTTCAATAACATACACACAATATGCTCGATATGTGCAAATACAACATGGCATCACAACATGACTCTACGACTCAAGTATTTCATTCAATAGGCTCGAGGAGCGAGATATTACAAACATTGGTCTCATGACCCAACATTGAGCATACAAGTCAAAGCACATGCGGAAGCTTAACATGTCCGAGTACGCATAACTATAAATGAAAAAGGCCGAGAAGCCCGACTATCTACCGATCTCGCCAAGGGCACAAGATCGTAGCTGAGGTAACAAGCTAAACGTCAAGTCCACGCTGAACTACTAGTAAGATCAAGTCTCTCGCAAAAACATAAAATAGGCAAACGTGAGTACAAATGTACCAAAGAAGACTTACATCGTAACTATCTACTTATGCATCATTATCAACAAAGGGATGGTGGAGTTTGACCGCAGCAAGCCATCTTTGACTCGGTGGCTATCCTGAACTATGACCGCAAGTAACTCTTTTGATGTGGCGCACACGAGTCCACATATTCACCATATCAATACTCCACTATGGATCCGCCCCGCCTCCCCACGAGAACGCCATCCATAGCACTCACGCTATCTTGCGATTTTAGAGTATCCACTTTCACTTGTCTATGAACTATGCAAGGGTCCAAGTTTCCATATCCGAGGAACCGCTATTCAATAGATAATGATAACCCCGCAGGGTGTACTTCTTCACACACGCTCGCCACTTATCGCCCAGACACGCCATGTACCTCGGCAACCTTCAAGCGGAAGCCGGGCGAGGAGTCGGCCACGGCCTACCTAAACACTCAAGTCTCTCGTCCGTGTTTATCGCCTATTCGGGTTCCATCCGCAAGGAGATCCGCCGGGTGTCGCCACGGCCCCAAACGATGTGAGCAGGTTCCCAAGCCCACCATCCGGTGCCACTTGGTACACCGTACATCAGGTTTAGTCTGTCATCCCAAGCCCACCTGCACGGGTGCCACTTGGTAGACTACTAACACTACCTACAAACACCGTAAACTAGTTGCAACTCACGGACAGAGAACAAGGGTGATTAAGAAGCCGAGAGGGCACTTAAGCATTCCAATGCGTGGTAGTAACTGCTCATGGATCACAAACACGTAACTCAGCCTCGAGGACGGCTGCAATGAGACAACCCACCATGTACTCCTACATGGCCTCTCACCGCTACCTTTACCAAATCGTGTTCACACACTTAGCTCTCAACCGTAGGACATGTTCACCACATTCCAATTCATTCCCGATGAATCGACTGACTCAACTCTAAGCAATAGCAGGCATGACAAACAAGCATGAATGAGTAGGCACATCAGGCTCAAACAACTCCTACTCATGCTAGTGGGTTTCATCTATTTATCGTGACAATGACAGTCATGCAAAGGATAAGGGTTCAACTACCGCAGCATGTAACAGTTGAATCGTTGTTGTCCTAATGCAGAAAAGAGAGCAGGAGCGAGAGAGTGGGATTGTATCGTAATGAACAAGGGGTTTTGCTTGCTCGCACTTCAAGATAATATAGTTCTTCATCGGTGTCATCGAACTCATCGTCGAACGCCGCTCATCGAGAGGGATAATCACCGGCAATCAAGGAAGAACACAATCAATGCAATGAACAATATGATGCATGATCATGACATGGCAATATGCTGTGATTTGAACTAATGCAGCTAGCAGCAAGTTAAATGGAGTTGGTTTGAATCCAAGATTCAAATTCAAACTCCATATATGATTAATTAAATGCCATTCATATGATTTGTACTAATCAGCAGCTATAAGTTGTTCTAACATGCATGAAAATGGTACAGATGAATAGATTGGATTTTTCTGATCATTTTTCATATATAATTTATTTGTTTCTGAGTTACGGTTGAATTTATATGAATTTTAGAAGTTTAGGACATTTTCTGGAATTTCTGAATAAATAGAATTAATTAATACCAGAAAAGGATTATGCGTCGACCGACGTCGCAGGACGTCAAGCAGGTCAACAGAGCTGCCCCGGGTCAAACCTGACCAGTGGGGTCCATCGTCGATGACACGATCTGTGGCGATGTCGCCGATGTGTGGGGCGGGTCAACAGACACGTCAGCGAGGTCAATACCGACGCGTGGGGCCACTGTGATTAATTTAAACTAAACAGAAATTAAACAGTGCTTAGTTATGTGTGTGGGGCCCGAAGGTCGAGGCACGTGCGGTGATTAGTGGCTAATTGCCGCCACGCCACAAATGACGCCGGCGACCACGGCGACGCGGGACCTCGCCGGAGTTGCTCGGGACGGCGCTATGGGCGTCGGCTGGATGCGCTAAAGGCACCAAAGGAAAACCCATCCTCACGCGCATCCAGGGGAGCCCGCGGAAGGCTGCGAGGTGGCCGGAATCCCTGCCGGCGTCGAGCTGTGCGGCTGCCGGAGCTCGGGGAAGCTCGGGGTCGAGGCTACGGTGTACGGAAGAGCGAGGAAAACGGTGCTATGGCCTCCTGTGAGCACGCTAAGCACAACTACGTGCTCGGTTGGGTCAGGCGAGGTTGCTAGCTGCGGCAAAGGATTTATCACGGCGGCGGTGAGCTCACGGTTGCGGCGGCTAGCGCGGTTAGGGGAAGCAGACGACCGTGGGGAGAGGGGGAAACGGGGCAGGAGCTCACAGGGAGGTCGTCGAGCAGCTCGGCGTGCTCGTGGAGACGGCGGAGAGGGCGAATCGGACGGCGGCATCCGGCGGCCGTGGTCGGGGAAGAAGCGCCGTGGCATCGTCTTGGGGCATCCGGGCTTCAGTGGGTCGACATAGAGGGGCTTGGGGTCCGGGCGGAGCTCGTGGAATATCCTAAGGGCGGGGAGGTCGGTGCAGGAAGAACGGCGACGGTGGCGGCGGCTCCGTTCGGTGGTGAGAGAGAGGGGTCCAGGGGAGAGGATGAGAGCGAGGGAGAGCGAGAGGGTCCCGGGGGGGTGCGTGGCGATGCCAGAAAAGGCCAGGGCGAAGCGGCAAGCAGGAGGTGGCCGTCGGTGGCCGTGCGCGTGCTGGCGCGCCGCGGGCACACGCCCTCCTGCCCACTAGCAGGAGGTTGAAGACAATAGGAGAGAGGAGGTGGGCTGGGCCTAGCTGGGCCGGTCCTATTGGGCCACCAGGTAAGTGGACCAGGTGAGTTTCTGTTCTTTTATAGTTTTCTGTTTCCTGTTTTTTTAATCTTTTGCCACTGTTTTGAATTCAGTACAATTCAAACAATGCCAAAAACTCCTCTGAATATTTTTGTTTTGCTAGATGGACTTTTCCAAAAGCTCATAAAATATTTCAGGGGTATTAGAAGTTATATTCTAATTATATGAATATAATTCAAATTCAAATAGCTAATGATTTAAATTCAAATTCCCAAAATTAAGTCCATAAAATGTTCAATATTTTTGGTTGGGACCGTAACCCTTGCCAAAATATCAAACATTTAATAAGGGCACTTTGGAAATAATGAATGAGATTTTAGGGTTTTGCCCTTCTTTTATTTAATTTTGAGGCTTCCAAAATTCCTCACTCAACTTTCGTAAATTTAACATGATGCAAGCAAGATGCAAACACTAGGCAGACTAGAGGATAGGGATGTGACAACTTGATACCAAAGTCGTCAGACCCGACTCAATGCCACATCAATCTAGCTTGTAACACCTCATATCACTTTTGCCTCACGCACGGTATTCTACACGGTGTCGCCTTACCTTTGCCGGGACCGCTTATGCCTTTTGGCACACGATATGATAGTGTCGCTAGCATCAATATGATAAGGAGCCCGGCTGACTGGCTAGTCGTAAACCCAAAGTGGCACAAACTTACAGGACAGCATCCATGACCCAAAGATCGAACGTGTCGGTCATCGCGAAAGTGAATCCAGGCTGTAGCATCGGGCTAGCAGACTCGTGAACCGGGCTGTAGCGGCTAACAGACTCGGTATTCATCACGTGACATTTTCCGAAGGGATGCAGACACAGAACGAAGAAGGACACATGCCGCCAGCCTAAGTGTTCCGGAGCAAGAGCAAGCTACCATGGCTCAGTGGAGACACTAGGAGACATTTCCCGGTAAGAGAGGCTACTAAAGATAAACAACTAGTTAGTCAGATCCCACACATACCAAGCATTTCAATAACATACACACAATATGCTCGATATGTGCACATACAACATGGCATCACAACATGACTCTACGACTCAAGTATTTCATTCAATAGGCTCTGAGGAGCGAGATATTACAAACATTGGTCTCATGACCCAACATTCAGAGCATACAAGTCAAAGCACATGCGGAAGCTTAACATGTCTGAGTACAGACAACTATAAATGAAAAAGGCCGAGAAGCCCGACTATCTACCGAGATCTCGCCGAGGGCACAAGATCGTAGCTGAGGTAACAAGCTAAACGTCAAGTCCACGCTGAACTACTAGTAAGATCAAGTCTCTCGCAAAAACATAAAATAGGCAAACGTGAGTACAAATGTACCAAAGAAGACTTACATCGTAACTATCTACTTATGCATCATTATCAACAAAGGGATGGTGGAGTTTGACCGCAAAGAAGCCAGCTTTGACTCGGTGGCTATCCTGAACTATGACCGCAAGTAACTCTTTTGAGGTGGCGCACACGAGTCCACATATTCACCATATCAATACTCCACTATGGATCCGCTCCGCCTCCCTCACGAGAACGCCATCCATAGCACTCACGCTATCTTGCGATTTTAGAGTATCCACTTTCACTTGTCTATGAACTATGCAAGGGGTCCAAGTTTCCATATCCGAGGAATCCGCTATTCAATAGATAATGATAACCCCGCAGGGTGTACTTCTTCACACATGCTCGCCACTTATCGCCCAGACACGCCATGTACCTCGCAACCTTCAAGCGGAAGCTGGCGAGGAGTCGGCCACGCCTACCTAAACACTCAAGTCTCTCGCCCGTGTTTATCGCCTATTCGGGTTCCATCCGCAAGGAGATCCGCCGGGTGTCGCCACGGCCCCAAACGATGTGAGCAGGGTTCCCAAGCCCACCATCCGGTGCCACTTGGTACACCGTACATCAGGTTTAGTCCGTCCCAAGCCCACCTGCATCGGTGCCACTTGGTAGACTACTAACACTACCTACAAACACCAGAAACTAGTTGCAACTCCTGGACAGAGAACAAGGGTGATTAAGAAGCCGAGAGGGGCACTTAAGCATTCCAATGCGTGGTAGTAACTGTTCATGGATCACAAACACGTAACTCAGCCTCGAGGACGGCTGCAATGAGACAACCCACCATGTACTCCTACATGGCCTCTCACCGCTACCTTTACCAAATCGTGTTCACACACTTAGCTCTCAACCGTAGGACATGTTCACCACATTCCAATTCATTCCCGATGAATCAGACCTGACTCAACTCTAAGCAATAACAGGCATGACAAACAAGCATGAATGAGTAGGCACATCAGGGCTCAAACAACTCCTACTCATGCTAGTGGGTTTCATCTATTTATCGTGACAATGACAGTCATGCAGAGGATAAGGGTTCAACTACCGCAGCATGTAACAGTTGAATCGTTGTTGTCCTAATGCAGTAAAAGAGAGCAGGAGCGAGAGAGTGGGATTGTATCGAATGAACAAGGGGTTTTGCTTGCTCGCACTTCAAGATAATATAGTTCTTCATCGGTGTCATCGAACTCATCGTCGAACGTCGTCTACTGAGAGGGGATAATCACCGGCAATCAAGGAAGAACACAATCAATGCAATGCACAATATGATGCATGATCATGACATGGCAATATGCTGTGATTTGAACTAATGCAGCTAGCAAGAAGTTAAATGGAGTTGGTTTGAATCCAAGATTCAAATTCAAACTCCATATATGATTAATTAAATGCCATTCATATGATTTGTACTAATCAGCAGCTATAAGTTGTTCTAACATGCATGAAAATGGTACAGATGAATAGATTGGATTTTTCTGATCATTTTTCATATATAATTTATTTGTTTTCGAGTTACGGTTGAATTTATATGAATTTTAGAAGTTTAGGACATTTTCCGAATTTCAATAAATAGAATTAATTAATACCGTAAAAGGATTATCGCACACCGACGTCGATGTGACATCAGCAGGTCAATAGAGCTGCCCCGGGTCAAACCTGACCAGTGGGGTCCATCGGTCGGTGACGATCTTGGCGATGTCGTCGCCGATGTGGGGCCGGGTCAACAGACACGTCAGCGAGGTCAATACCGACGCGTGGGGCCACTGTGATTAATTTAAACTAAACTGAAATTAAACAATGCTTAGTTATGTGTGTGGGGCCCAGTGTCAGAGGCACGGTGCGGTGATTAGTGGCTAATTAAGCCGGCCACGTCAGCAAATGACGCCGGCGACCACGGCGACGGCGGGACCTCGCCGGAGTTGCTCGGGACGGCGCTACGGGCGTCGGCTGGATGCGCTAAAGGCACCAAAGGAAAACCCATCCTCACGCGCATCCAGGGGAGCCCGAGGAAGGCTGCGAGGTGGCCGGAATCCTGCGGCGTCCGTGTCAGGCGGCTGCGGAGCTCGGGAAGCTCGGGTCGAGGCTACGGTACGGAAGAGCAAGGAAAACGGTGCTATGGCCTCCTCGTGAGCACGCTAAGCACAACTACGTGCTCGGTTGGGTCAGGCGAGGTTGCTAGCGGCAGTGACGATCGCGGCGGCGGTGAGCTCACGGTTGCGGCGGTTAGCGCGGTTAGGGGAAGCAGACGACCGTGGGGAGAGGGGGAAACGGGGCAGGAGCTCACAGGGAGGTCGTCGAGCAGCTCGGCGTGCTCGGGGAGACGGCGGAGAGGGCGAATCGGACGGCGGCATCCGGCGGCCGTGGTCGGGGAAGAAGCGCCGCGGCATTGTCTTGGGGCATCCGGGCTTCAGTGGGTCGACATAGAGGGGCTTGGGGTCCGGGCGGAGCTCGTGGAATATCCGGAAGGGCGTGGGGAGGTCGGTGGCAGCAGCGAACGGCGACGGTGGCGGCGGCTCCGTTCGGTGGTGAGAGAGAGGGGTCCAGGGGAGAGGATGAGGCGAGGAGAGCGAGAGGGTCCCGGGGGTGCGTGGCGATGCTGTAAAAGGCTGTAGGCGAAGCGGCAAGAAGGAGGTGGCCGTCGGTGGCCGTCAGGCGTCGGCTGGGCCATGGGCACACGCCTCCCGCCTTGCTGGCAGGAGGTTGAAGACAATAGGAGAGAGGAGGTGGGCTGGGCCTAACTGGCCGGTCCTATTGGGCCACCTGTAAGTGGACCAGTGAGTTTCGTTCTTTTATAGTTTTCTGCTTCTGTTTTTTAATCTTTTGCCACTTGTTTTGAATTCAAGACAATTCAAACAATGCCAAAAACTCCTCTGAATATTTTTGTTTTGCTAGATGGACTTTTCCAAAAGCTCATAAAATATTTCAGGGGTATTTGAAGTTATATTCTAATTATATGAATATAATTCAAATTCAAATAGCTAGTGATTTAAATTCAAATTCCCAAAATTAAGTCCATAAAAATGTTCAATATTTTTGGTTGGGACCAGAACCCTTGCCAAAATATCAAACATTTAATAAGGGCATTTTGGAAATAATGAATGAGATTTTAGGGGTTTTGCCCTTCTTTTATTTAATTTTTGAGGCTTCCAAAATTCCTTAGTTCAACTTTCAGAAATTTAACATGATGCAAGCAAGATGCAAACACTAGGCAGCACTAGAGGATAGGGATGTGACAGAAAGGCAAGATCTTGGTTGCTAAAAATGGTTCCTTTCTAGAGAAGGAGTTTCTCTCAAAAGAAGTGAGTGGGAGGAAAGTAGAACCTCATTGTACCTTCTCTCGAACTAGAAAGTAGCACATCAGATAAAACCGTTCCCGTGATACCTACACTAACTAGAGAGGAAGCTAATGATGATGATCGTGAAACTTTAGATCAAGTTACTACTGAACTTCGTAGGTCAACCAGAACACATTCCGCACCAGAGTGGTACGGTAATCTTGTCCTGGAAGTCTTGTTATTTGACCAAGGCAAACCTACGAACTATGAAGAAGTTAGGATGAGCCTAGATTCCGACAGATGGCTTGAGGCCATGAAATCTGAGATAGGATCCATGTATGAGAATCTCGCCGAGGATCGTCGTCTTCTGGTCCTCATCTGATCTTGTATGCTTATGATCTTTACGAAGACCTGCATGCCACCATGGAGGTGCCTCCTAAGCCTTGGTTCCAATGTGGTTGATGGCGTTGGAACCCTTGGGCTCGAGGGTGGCGCGCTCTGCTGGTGTTGGGCAAGTTGCCCCGGCAAAGCTCTGCCGGGGCTGCGGAGGCTGCCCCGGCAAGGATCTTGCTGAGGGAGTCCACCTCGCCCTCTTGCTCTTTGCGTCTCTGGTCTTGGCGTTGCTTTGATTTGTCTTGTGGCTTCGTCTTCCCTCCGCTGCCCTGCTAAGTGTGGCTGCGGGCGCGACTCTGACTGCCCGTGCACAAGTAAAGGGGTACAAAGTAGAGCCCCTACTTCTGTACACCGACAGGAGCCCCCGGGCCTGGGCCACACATAAGCGCAACGCGTTGTTGGGCTAGGCCTAGAATGGTGTGCGGGCAGGCGGGGCCGATTTTTACCGCAGTGACCTTTTCGTCTGCTGCGTTTCCCCATGACCTGTGTTGAATGTGTGACGTGGGGATCGCGCGTGGGGTGGTCGAAGCGTGCTTGCGTCATCCTGCGGTGAATAGTAAATAGACAGCCCGCGTGTCCCTTTAAGACCACAGGGTCACTGCTCATTTACTCTCTCCGCCTCAGAACCGTCGCTCCACGTTTCCGACTATGCCCACCCCTTGTGCCACGTATGCCGCATGCATGGCGTGGGGTAGGTGGCAGACGTACGGGATACAGGAAGGCGCGCGAGCCGATATTCACGCGTCTTCGATTGGGCGAGGAGGGCGGTCGATGGCCTCGCCTGCTGCCACTTTTATGAGCTGGATCCGAGCGGGCTCTTCAGGGGCGTAGGGCTAGTCCTTCGGCCTCCCTTTCCCAACTATAAAAATGGCTCAAGGGCAGGAGGAAAAGCATCTCCTCGCATCTCCCCTTCATCTCCATCTTCACCCACGGTCATGGCGAGGGGGCGTGGCCGAGGACGTTCTTCTGTGGAGGCAACCAGGTCCTCCTCCCGCCAGAGAGCGACATCGGTGAAGGAAGAGCTTGATGCCCAGGGCGAAGGCCACGCTCGAGGCGGGGCCACTAGACGGGGCCGTGGTCGGTGAGGCGGTCGAGGCAGAGGTGGGCGTGGAAGGGGAACGCCTGCGCCACCTCCGTCTTCGTCGCCATCTCCTCCTACTTCGCCGAGTGGTCATGTCGGGTACTCTGCGCTTGAGTTCATCCTACAGCTGCACGGGCCGCCGCATTGCAGCCTCCGTCTTCCCCGGGCGTTCGCGAGTGTGCTAGAGGTCGACCAGCCATCGCGGATGAGGCTTCACATGAAGGGGTGTTGCCATGGCGACATGTGGGTGAACACAAGGTTCCCCGCCCCTGAAGTGATGCTCCTTCGCCTGGGCTGGAAAACTTTTGCACGCGCCCATTGCTTGATGGATGGGCACGTCCTCTGCTTCAAGCTGGCGGAGAGTGATTTGCTCTCCGTCAAGGTTTTCGGGCGCTCGGCACACATGCTAGGGTGCTGTGCGGAGAGCTCGACCGATGGCGAAGGCTCTCCTTCGGGCAAGAGCAACGAGGAGGACAACGACAGCGACGACGAGGGTGGAGTGCGAGAGGATGACAGGTCCGACTAGGCGTCGGACATGCCATTCCTGGGCGGCACCGGCAGCGGCAACATCTGCACCTGGCCCCTCCTCCCGGTGGGGCCAGCTCCTTGAACTTCTTGGGGTCGCCTCCTTGGGCGGCTGGCGTAGGGAGGCCGGAGAAGGCGAAGAAGGCGGTTGGCGGGCCGTCAAGTCGGAGTATGATGGCACCGATGCCTTCATAGAGTATTGGCGGCCCGCTGCCTCATCTTCCAGCTCGTCTCCCGGCACTATCATCACCAGCCCTCTCCTGGGCGGCCACCGATATGATCTCTTGGTGCCTTCTGCTGTTCGTACCTCGCCTAGGTGCTCCTTTTGCCCTCCTGCTATCTTGTTCCATTTCCTGAGGAGAGGGATAAGAAAGGGATTATGGGCATCTTATCTCTTTTTAGTTTGTAAGCCTACGGGCCTTAGTTAAATTTAAAATTTGTAATCCCCTTACTCATGTTTACATTCCATACGAACTGTACCTGTATGGGACGTGTATTAATGAAAAGGGGTGCTTGCCAGGTTCTTTGTGTGTGAGCGAAGCCCATACCAAGGAACGAATCCTTGTTATTTTCAATATAAACATCATCGCCCGGCAACAGGCCTTGCCTCCCACTTACTTCATTCGACTACACTCACGCTCTTGGTGGAGGCAGGGGCGAAGTAGGGTTAGGCCCTACGCTTACTTCATTTCCACCACGGCTACAACCAAATTCCGACCCAAGAGATAGTTCTCAGGTGCCGGGAAAAGGGGAGCACGACAGCCTAGGAATAAAACAAGGTTTCATACATCCCAATTTCAGACGGAAACGCAAAACAGGGGATAAAGAACTTATCTGAATCTGCAGCCCCCGGCAACCTTGGCTTTGTCGGGGTCGGACCCTTGTGTCTTCAGCCCCCGGCAACCTTGACTTGCCGGGACCAGAGCGCCGGATCATTATCTCTCTTCCAAATAGCTCAGCAGAAATGTCCATGTACCCTGCGAACTAAAGAGGATGGAAAGGAACAGAGAGACACACACTCGACCTCTATGCTAGGGGTTAGTCGTCGCTAAGCACTATCAACCCTAACGGAGGGAGAGACTCAACCTAGCATGCATGCTATAACTTAGGGTGCCAACGCTTCATTTATTTACGCTCAGGGTCTGCGCCTGGCTGTACAGAGGGTTACATGCCTTGCCGACAAGGCTCGTCCAAAAGGTGGTTTGCCGGGGGGCCCGACAACCGCGCCTTATGGGTAAAACTTGCGAAGATGCTCGATGTTCCAAGAGTTGCTCACTGGAATGGCATCTTCGGTCTCCAGGTGGACTATGCCGGGCCTGGTGACTCATATTACCCGATAAGGGCCTTCCCACTTTGGCGTCAATTTGTTGGAATTCTTGGTCGATTGAACACGCCAAAGAACAAGGTCGCCTTACTCAAAGCTTCGGGCATGAACCTTGAGGTTATGGTAGCGGCGCAAGGCTTGCTAGTAGCGTGCTGCTCTCACAGCCGCCCGAAGACGATCTTCCTCGAGGAGTGATACGTCTCCAACGTATCTATAATTTTTGATTGTTCCATGCTATTATATTACCCCTTTTGGATGTTTATGGGCTTTATTTTACACATTTATATCATTTTTGGGACTAACCTACTAACCGCAGGCCCAGCCTGTATTGCTGTTTTTTTGCCTATTTCAGTATTTCAAAGAAAAGGAATATCAAATGGAGTCCAAACGGAATGAAACCTTCGGGAGCGTGATTTTTGGAACGAACGTGACCCGGAGACCTTGGAGTGCAAGTCAAGAAGCAATCGAGGCGGCCAGGAGATAGGAGGGCACGCCCACCCCTCCTGGGCGTGCCCCCTGTCTCCTGGGCCCCACGAGCGGCCACTGACGTACTTCTTCATCCTATATATACCTACGTAGCCCGAAAACATCTTGGGATCCAACGGAAAACAATTTCCACCGCCGTAACCTTATGTATCCGCGAGATCCCATCTTGGAGCCTTCACCGGCGCTCCGCCGGAGGGGGAATGACCAGGGAGGGCTTCTACATCAACACCATAGCCCCTCCGATGAGTTGTGAGTAGTTTACCACAGGTCTTCGGGTCCATAGTTATTAGCTAGATGGCTTCTTCTGTCTTTTTGGATCTCAATACAATGTTCTCCCCCTCTCTTGTGGAGATCTATTTGATGTAAACTCTTTTTGCGGTGTGTTTGTCGAGATCAGATGAATTGTGGGTTTATGATCAAGTTTATCTATGAGAAATATTTGAATCTTCTCTGAATTCTTTTATGTATGATTGATTTATCCTTGCAAGTCTCTTCGAATTATCAGTTTGGTTTGGCCTACTAGATTGATCTTTCTTGCCATGGGAGAAGTGCTTAGCTTTGGGTTCAATCTAGCGGTGTCCTTACCCAGTGACAGAAAGGGTTGCAAGGCATGTATTGTATTGTTGCCATCGAGGATAAAAAGATGGGGTTTATATCATATTGCTTGTGTTTATCCCTCTACATCATATCATCTTTCTTAATGTGTTACTCTGTTCTTATGAACTTAATACTCTGGATGCATGCTGGATAGCGGTCGATGTGTGGAGTAATAGTAGTAGATGCAGGTAGGAGTCGGTCTACTTGTTACGGACGTGATGCCTATATACATGATCATGCCTAGATAATCTCAAAATTATTCCCTTTTCTATCAATTGCTCAACAGTAATTTGTTCACCCACCGTAATACTTATGCTATCTTGAGAGAAGCCACTAGTGAAACCTATGGCCCCCAGGTTTATCTTTTATCATATAAGCTTTAAATCTACTTTTATTTGCATCTTTACTTTTTGCATCTATATTATAAAATATCAAAAATGTATTTATCTTATCATATTATCTCTATCATATCTTACTTTCGCAAGTGGCCGTGAAGGGATTGACAACCCCTTTATTGCGTTGGTTGCGAGTTCTTTGTTTATTTGTGTAGGTGCGTGGGACTTTTGAGGAGCCTCCTACTGGATTGATACCTTGGTTCTCAAAAACTGATGGAAATACTTATGCTACTATTGCTGCATCACCCTTTCCTCTTCAAGGAAAACCAACGCAAGCTCAAGACGTAGAAAGGAGCGTCGCATCATCTTGCCGCAATCGCTCTTGCTCAAGATCGTCATAAGCAAGCACTCGAGGTGACCCGTATATGAGTTTCTAGGGGAGAACTGCTTCTGCCCCGTATACCAGGGCAAAGTGTGTCTGGCTGAAGAACCCCCTATCTTGCATACTAAAAAGTTTCGAATCGGTAGTGGTAACATTATTGGAAAAGGTGTTATTCAAGATTTCTTTACTTGTGCCGGTGCTTTACCTTCTATGGGTGGTTCTATTCTTCATAGAACTAGTAGTCTTGCGGATGCTATCGCTATGCTTGTAGTTGAACTTGAAAGACAATTTATGCATATGGATCCTTGCATACAAAGAATTTTTCTAGAATTTTCCAATATTCGGCATTCTTTTGTTAAACGCGTTGTTACTATATTTTTGGCTCATGAGTTTAGATTTATAATAAGAGAGGCCAAAGAAATCTTTGCGCACTATAGGGTGGACACCGGTCGTCCTCCCATAGAGGCGGTCCTCTTTGATCAAGAGGAAATTAGGCGTTTTCAATCTTCGGACTATGTTGCTTTCAATGAAAACCTTAGAAAAAGGGTTCCTACCAGTGTCTTGATTGATAGAACTTCCAAACTTAATAATGATTTTGCTCTTTGAAATAAGGAGCTAGGATACTCTCTTGAGTATCGGCTCACGAGATTTTGCCAAAAGAATGCTTTTAGTGATGAATTAGTTGTGCATTATGAAGGGCCAAAGGAGGAACCCGTTCCTCTTGAGATTGATCTTGGGGACTTTTGTCCCGCTAAATTTATCCCTTTTGATTATTTTTTCTTGCCTCAAAGAAAACTTGCTGCCGAAGGTAGAGAATATGAGATGAGTTTTCAAGATCTATCTTATTATTATGGCACTACTTAGATCTATCTTCGCTTTTATGCCTAGCTAGGGGCGTTAAACGATAGCGCTAGTTGAGAGGCAACCCAATTTTATTTGTGTTTTTTGTTTTTGTTTCTATTTAGTAATAAATTTTGCATCTACCTTCTGTTTAGATGTGTTTTTATGTTTTAATTAGTGTTTGTGCCAAGTAGAACCTATAGGATAACCTATGATGATAGTTAATTTGATTCTGCTGAAAAGCAGAAACTTTGCACGCATGAAATTAGTTTTGTTAAATCATATAAATGTGATTTTGCGTTGATTCGTTTTGCTTCTGATCAATAATCAAATTTTCCAGGACTTCCTATTTTGGTAGGAGTTTTAGAGTTCCATAAGTTTGCTTTAGTTACAGATTGCTACAGACTGTTCTGTTTTTGACAGATTCTGTTTTTCGTGTGTTGTTTGCTTATTTTGATGCATCTATGGCTAGTAAAATAGTTTATAAACCATAGAGAACTTGGAATACAGTAGGTTTAACACCAAAATAAATAAAGAATGATTTCATTACAGTACCTTATGTGGTGGTTTTGTTTTCTTTCACTAACGGAGCTTATAAGATTTCCTGTTGAGTTTTGTGTTGTGAAGTTTTCAAGTTTTGGGTAAAGATTTGATGGACTATGGAATAAGGAGTGGCAAAAGTCTAAGCTTGGGGATGCCAATGGCACCACAAGATATTCAAGAATATCCAAAAGCCTAAGCTTGGGATGCCCCGGGAAGGCATCCCTCTTTCGTCTTCGTTCATTGGTAACTTTACTTGGAGCTATATTTTTATTCGCCACATGATATGTGTTTTGCTTGGAGCGTCGTGTATTATATTAGTATTTGCCTTTTAGTTTACCACAATCATCCTTGCTGTACACACCTTTTGGGAGAAGCCTACTTGATTGGAATTTATTAGAATATGCTATATGCTTCACTTATATCTTTTAAGCTTGATAGTTTTTGCTCTAGTGCTTCACTTTTATCTTTTAGAGGACGGCTGTGGCTTAATTTTGTAGAAATTGCTAGTATCTCATGCTTCACTTATATTATTTTGAGAGTCTTTTAGAACAGCATGGTATTTGCTATGGTTATAAAATTGGTCCTAGAATGGTAGGCATCCAAGTTGGGTATAATAAAAACTATTATAGGAAGTGAATTGGATGCTATGATCAATTTGATACTTGATAATTGTTTTGAGATATGGAGGTAGTGATATTAAAGTCATGCTAGTTGGGTGATTATGAATTTAAAGAATGCTTGTGTTGAAGTTAGCAAGTCCCATAGCATGCACGTATGGTTAAAGTTGTGTAACAAATTTGAAACATGAAGTGTACCCGGCTTGTGCATCCTTATGAGTGGCGGTCGAGGACGACCGATGGTCTTTTCCTACCAATCTATCCCTCTAGGAGCATGCGCATAGTGCTTGATTTTTGATGACTTCTAAATTTTTGCAATAAGTATATGAGTTCTTTTGACTAATGTTGAGTCCATGGATTATACACACTTTTACCTTTCCACCATTGCTAGCCTCTTCGGTACCATGCATTGCCCTTTCTCACCTTGAGAGTTGGTGCAAACTTCGCCGGTGCATCCAAACCCCGTGATATGATACGCTCTATCACACACAAACCTCCTTATATCTTCCTCAAAACAGCCACCATACCTACCTATTATGGCATTTCCATAGCCATTCCGAGATATATTGCCATGCAACTTGCCACCGTTCCGTTCATCATCATGACATACATTACTTTTGTCATATTGCCATTGCATGATCATGTAGTTGACATCGTATTTGTGGCAAAGCCACCATGCATAATTTTTCATACATGTCACTCTTGATTCATTGCACCATCCCGGTATACCGCCGGAGGCATTCATATAGAGTCATATCTTGTTCTAGTTTCAAGTTGTAATTCATGTGTTGTAATCAATAAAGGTGCGATGATCATCATTATTAGAGCATTGTCCCAAAAAAAAGAAAGGCCAAAAGAAAAAGAAAAAGAAAAAAAAAGAAAAAAAAAGAAAGAAAAAAGAAAGAAAAAAGAAAGAAAAAAAGACAGAAAATAAATAAAAAGGGGCAATGTTACTATCTCTTTTTCCACACTTGTGCTTCAAAGTAGCACCTTGTTCTTCATGTAGTGAGTCTCATATATTGTGCTTCAAAGTAGCACCATGTTTTCATATAGTGAGTCTCATATGTTGTCACTTTCATATACTAGTGGGAATTTTTCATTATAGAACTTAGTTTGTATAGTCCTACGATGGGCTTCCTCAAATGCCCTAGGTCTTCGTGAGCAAGCAAGTTGGATGCACACCCACTAGTTTTCTTTTGTTGAGCATTCATTTATAGCTCTAGTGCATCCGTTGCATGGCAATCCCTACTCCTCATGTTGACATCAATCGATGGGCATCTCCATAGCCCGTTGATTATCCTCATCAATGTGAGACTTTCTGTTTTTTTGTCTTCTCCACACAATCCCCATTATCATATTCTATTCCACCCATAGTGCTATATCCATGGCTCACGTCATGTATTGCATGAAGGTTGAAAAAGTTTGAGATTATTTAAGTACGAAACAATTGCTTGGCTTGTCATCGGGGGTGTAGAATTTGGGAACATCTTTGTGTGACGAAAATGAAGCATAGCCTAACTATATGATTTTGTAGGGATGAACTTTCTTTAGCCATGTTATTTTGAGAAGACATGATTGCTTTGATTAGTGTGCTTGAAGTATTACTATTTCTTTTATCAATATGAAAATTTATTTTGAATTGTTTGGATCTGAACATTCATGCCACAATAAAGAAAATTACATCAAGCATTATGCTAGGTAGCATTCCACATCAAAAATTCTGTTTTTATCATTTACCTACTCGAGGACGAGCAGGAATTAAGCTTGGGGATGCTTGATATGTCTCCAACGTATCTATAATTTTTTATTGTTCCATGCAATTATATTACCCCTTTTGGATGTTTATGGGCTTTATTTTACACATTTATATCATTTTTGGGACTAACCTACTAACCGGAGGCCCAGCCCGTATTGCTGTTTTTTTGACTATTTCAGATTTCAAAGGAAAGGAATATCGAACAGAGTCCAAACGGAATGAAACCTTCGGGAGCGTGATTTTTGGAACGAACGTGATTCAGAGACCTTGGAGTGCAAGTCAAGAAGCAATCGAGGCGACCAGGAGATAGAAGGGCGCGCCCACCCCTCCTGGGCGCGCCCCCTGTCTCCTGGGCCCCACGAGTGGCCACCGACGTACTTCTTCCTCCTATATATACCTACGTACCCCGAAAACATCCAGGGAGCCAACGAAAAACAATTTCCACCGCCGTAACCTTCTGTATCCGTGAGATCCCATCTTGGAGCCTTCGTCGGTGCTCCGCCGGAGGGGGAATCGACCATGGAGGGCTACTACATCAACACCATAGCCCCTTCGATGAGTTGTGAGTAGTTTACCATAGACCTTCGGGTCCATAGTTATTAGCTAGATGGATTCTTCTCTCTTTTTTGGATCTCAATACAATGTTCTCCCCCTCTCTTGTGGAGATCTATTCGATGTAAACTCTTTTTGCGGTGTGTTTGTCGAGATCCGATGAATTGTGGGTTTATGATCAAGTTTATCTATGAGAAATATTTGAATCTTCTCTGAATTCTTATGTATGATTGAGTTATCTTTGCAAGTCTCTTCCAATTATCAGTTTGGTTTGGCCTACTAGATTGATCTTTCTTGCCATGGGAGAAGTGCTTAGCTTTGGGTTCAATCTTACGGTGTCCTTACCCAGTGACAGAAAGGGTTGCAAGGCATATTGTATTGTTGCCATCGAGGATAAAAAGATGGGGTTTATATCATATTGCTTGAGTTTATCCCTCTACATCATGTCATCTTTCTTAATGCGTTACTCTGTTCTTATGAACTTAATACTCTAGATGCATGCTGGATAGCGGTCGATGTGTGGAGTAATAGTAGTAGATGCAGGCAGGAGTCGGTCTACTTGTTACGAATGTGATGCCTATATACATGATCATGCCTAGATAATCTCATAATTATTCCCTTTTCTATCAATTGCTCGACAATAATTTGTTCACCCATCGTAATACTTATGCTATCTTGAGAGAAGCCACTAGTGAAACCTATGGCCCCCAGGTTTATCTTTTATCATATAAGCTTTAAATCTACTTTTATTTGCATCTTTACTTTTTGCATCTATATTATAAAATACCAAAAATATATTTATCTTATCATATTATCTCTATCATATCTCACTTTCGCAAGTGGCCGTGAAGGGATTGACAGCCCCTTTATTGCGTTGGTTGCGAGTTCTTTGTTTGTTTGTGTAGGTGCGTGGGACTTTTGAGGAGCCTCCAACTGGATTGATACCTTGGTTCTCAAAAACTGAGGGAAATACTTATGCTACTATTGTTGCATCACCATTTCCTCTTCAAGGAAAACCAACGCAAGCTCAAGACGTAGCAAGGAGCATCACGTCATCTTGCCGCAATCGCTCTTGCTCAAGCTCGTCATAAGCGAGCACTCGAGGTGACCCGTATATGAGTTTCGTGGGGAGAACTGCTTCTGCCCTGGATACCAAGGCAAAGGGTGTCTGGCCGGTGGCTCGATTTGGGTTTCGTCCTGATCAACGAAAGAACCGCTGGCAGCTCATCAATCCAGCGCCTTTCGCTCTTGTGCAGCCTGTCAAAAGTCTTTGTCCTTAGGCCTTGCAGTACTTCAGCATTTGCCATCTCCGCCTGGCCGTTGCTCCGTGGGTGTGCCACGGAAGCGAAACAGACCTTGCTGCCGAGGTCTTCGATGTATTGCATGAAGGTGTGGTTTGTGAACTGCGTGCCGTTGTCGGTGATGACCCTGTTTGGCACACCGAATCGGCAGACTAGTCCCTTGAAGAACTTGACGGCTGACTGCGCTGTCACCTTCCTCACCGCTTGCACCTCCGGCCACTTTGTGAACTTGTTGATTGCAACGTACAAGTACTCAAAGCCCCCGATAGCGCGGGGAAGGGGCCCAGTATGTCGAGCCCCCAGACCGAGATTGGCTAGGAGAGAGGGATTGTTTGAAGGGCTTGAGCTGGCTGATGAAGCTTCTTCAAATGGAACTGACACGCTTCACACTTGGTTACTAGTGCCGGCAAGGGCCCTCGACCCTATGTGAGAGCCACATATGCCTCCATGTATCTCTGCCAACAGCTCCAGTCCTTCCTCCCGGGGAATGCACTTCAATTTCACACTGTTCGGTCTTTTTTGTACAGAACGTTGTCAACGAACCAGTACATGGCAAACTAACGGGCTACTTCCTCCACTTCTTCCTGCTCCTCAGGAAGCTCCCCTGTTTGGAGGAACCAGACAGTATGTTGTGCCCATGTCGGAGCCTAGGGATCAATGACAAGGACTAAAGGCATTTCCTCTGTCATGGGAGCGACTGTCTCTACGGCTAGGGCTTGACGCCCCATAGGAGTCGGTTGTTGTCAGTACCCCGACTCAATGCCACATCGATCTAGCATGTAACACCTCATATCACTTTGCGGCCTCACGCACGATATTCCCACGGGTGTCACCTTACCTTGCCCGGGACCGTTTGCGCCTTTTTGCACACGTATATGATAGTGTCGCTAGCAACCATATGACAAGGAGCCCTGGCTAACATGGCTAGTCGTGAACCCAAAGTGGCGCTAACTTACAGGGACAGGCATACATGACCCAACAACGAATGTGTCGGTCATCAGGGAGTGAATCCGGGCTGTAGCACTGGGCTAGCAGGACTCCGGTAAACCGGGCTATAGCGGGCTAACAGGACTCTGGTATTCATCGCGTGACATTTCCCCGAAGGGACAGACACAGGAACGAAGAAGGACACATGCCAGCCAACCTAAGTGTTCCGGAGCAGTAGCAAGCTACCATGGCTCACTGGAAGCACTAGGAGACATTTCCCGGTAAGAGAGGCTACCAAGGATAAACAACTAGATAGTCAGATCCCACACATACCAAGCATTTCAATCGTACACACAATATGCTCGATATGTGCAAATACAACAAGGCATCACAACATGACTCTACAACTCAAGTACTTTATTTAAAGGCTCAGAGAGCCATATATATCATACACACAAGTACGGGTCACACGACCCAGCATTCAAGTCATACAAACATACAAGCCAACAGCGGAAGTAACTTGTCTGAGTACAGAAAACTAGGAAATAAAAGAGGCTTGGGAAAGCCTGACTATACTACACGGTCCATCGTGAGCTCAGGATCACCACCTAGGGTTCAGCCTACTCGTCGACATCGACGTCTATGAAGAACCCATCAGAAGGGGTTGCAGCGTCTTCTATAAAACGTAAATTAAGCAACATGAGTACAAAGGTACTCAGCAAGACTTACATCAGATCCTACGTACATGCACATTATCAAGAAGGGTTGGTGGGGTTATTGCAGCAAGCCAGCTTGACTCTTGGCTAAGCTATCTTACGAGACTCCAACTTGAAATTATTTTGCGCACTCGTGTCCACTACTCACCACTTTAATACACTACCAAGGATCCACCTCCGTCATCCTACGGAAGAGCCATCCTCGGCACTCACGCTTATCTTGAGGCTTTTAGTAGTATCCATTTACTTGTCTATGAACTGTATAGGCAACCAAGTAGTCATTTACCGAGGACGCGGCTATTCGAATAGATAATGTTAACCCTGCAGGGGTGTACTTCTTCATACATGTTTCCACCACTTAGCGTCTACACACAACATGTGCTCGACAGACTTCAAGCGAAAGCCGACGTGGGTGTAGACCACGACCTACCTAAACACCTAAGTCTCTAGTCCCGGTTTATCGCCTATTCAGGTTCCATTCGCAGGGAGTTTGGCTGAGGTTTGCACATACGGCCCCGAACGATTGTACAGGGTTCCGAGACACCTAACGGGTGCCCGGCATACCTGGCCACGTACCTACCGCATCACAGCCCACCCCGCGGGTCAGAGCTATCGATGGCCTCCAGTAATGCTACAAACACCAGAAACTACTTGCAACTCCTTGATAGAGGACTAGGGTGGACAAGAAGTCGAGCGAGTCAATTAAGGATCCCAATGTATGGTAGTAGCTGATTCTTAAATCACATATACAGATCTCGGTGCTTAAGGACGGTTCCAATGAAACAACCCACCATGTACTCCTACATGGCCTCTCATCGATACCTTTACCAAATCGTGTTCAACACATCACTCTCATTACCAACACGATCATTTCACTCTAGCCCATCACCCAGATGAACCTGACCTGACTCGACTCTAAGCATAGCAGGCATAGCAAGGTAGGAAACACATACACATGGCTCAATCAACTCCTACACATGCTAGTGGGTTTCATCTAGTTACTGTGGCAATGACAGGTCATGCAGAGGAAATGGGTTGAACTACGTAGCACACAACAGTTTGAAACTGTCGGGCGCGATGGGGCGCGACACCTATGGGGCCGGGGACGGCCCCTTCGTGTGTTCGGTACGAGGGCGGAGGATGCGCGGAGAGCAGATCGAGGCGATGCGCGTGGGGGATTTTTACCCAGCTTCGGGCCGCGATGGTCGCGTAAAACCCTACTGCTGCTTTGTGTTGTATTTGATCTTGCTCAAGAATGCGAGCGTATGGTGGTGTGGTGTTGCCAATGGAACCAGCCGAACCCCTGGCGCTATAGTTGCCAAGGATCCGAACCTCCGAACCTCCTCTACGTTGTGCATGGGCCTCCTTTTATAGGGCAAGGGGTCACCGACAGGTGTCAACGTAGGAGAGAGGGGTAAAAACGTAAAAGAGGTGGTAGTTGGAACAAGGGAACAAAGGCAGCTACTGAAAGCTTGAACAGTGGATTCTACCTACTTTTGATGAGAGGGGACAAGAGCATTAAATGCCTGTCGCCGTCGACCCCAAAAGCTCCCGCCTTTATGCGTCTCCGCTTGCCACGGCGATGGAGCCACCACTGGAGTGCCACCGCACCCTCATGCAAGCACAGCCATCCGCCACGCGCTTCTGGAGAGGGCTTAAGGCGACGCTGGGCGGATGAGCTGGAGTGCGGCACACAGTGTGCTCTCCCGGCAAGCACCTTGCCGGGTCTTGATCTTGCGGGCCCGGAGCTTGTCGGGCTTGTAACTTGCCGCCGGGCCCTCGCCGACGCAGAGAAGCGCCGAGGCGTGTCTTCGTGATGTAGTCTTGAGCCTCGAACGGCCTTCCCGCAAGCTCCTCTTGCCGGGTCTCGAGCTTCGTCTTGTACACTTTGTTCTTGAATGGCTTGATATGGAGCAGAATGGTCTCCGCAAGCATTTGGTGGATCACTGCGGAAGCTGCGATCGCCTGCACAAGTTGGGGTAGTGAGGTACCCTACCTTAGTACACCGACAGAGCCCCGGCTGGGCCACACACAAGCCGAGCGCTGTTGGGCCAGGCCCAAAAAAGGCACGGGCACACGAAGCTTCACGGCGCCGAATCCACTTCGCCTTTGCCGCCTCCCGTGCAACAAAGACGCGCCGATTGCGGCGTCGGGATGGGACGTGCCCACGTTTTTATGAGGAGAGCGAACGCCCCCACTTCCCCATAAAGCAGAGGAAGCAGCGCGTTCCCTCCTCCGCTTTCATTGCTTCTTCTTCCTCCTTCAGAATCCTCCTCGCACCCCGCTCAAGATCTCCTCCGCCGCTTCTTGCGTTAGCGGCGTCGCCGGATTCTTCGTCCTCCTTCCCTCGCCGCCCCGCCATGGCCCCGAAAACCAGGAAGGGAAGGGAAGGCGGAGAAGACCAAGAAGGAGAAACCGAGCAGGCGGAAGAGCTCGCCCAGATGCGGAGGGAGAACGTCGCCTTCCGCTTGTGGCTCGGCGTGCAAGAACTCTGGGCAAGTATTTCTTGTTCTGGCCAAGAGGACCTCGGCGCATCCTCGACCAGAGCTCATCCGCCGCCACCATGGACAACTATCTGGCGGGTACTATTTCTTCACAGCTTTCTTCCATCATGTCTTTGTCCTCCTTTTTCTGAATTCTTCGCGACATCATGAACACATACGGCTTCCACCTTCTTGATTTCACCCCCAACGCCGTCCTCACAATGGCGGTTTTCGCACATATGTGTGAAAACTTCATAGGGATATACCCAAATGTAGCTCTGTTCAGGCATTTCTTCACTCCGAGAGCAGAGCCCGGCTCCCCCCTCTCCGGAGGGATTTCTTGGGTTTTCCGTCTGAACTTGAAGGGGTCAGATTGCCGGGAGCTCGCGTCAAGTGGGAAGAGTGGCGCGCAGATTGGTGCTGGATCGTCGAAGACGAGCCGCAACCCTTCACCGCGCCGCGCACAACGCCCATTGCGCGCGGCAGAGATTGGAGCGATCTGGATTCGGACGACATTAAGCTCGATGTTGCCCTCATCCGGATTCTTCGTCTTCGACAAGCGGGGCTGTCCATTGCAGCGGTAGGTGCAGACTTCCTTCGCCGCCGCATTGCTCCCCTCCAAGACAGGAAAAGGCCGGCCTGGGAGTACGGGCGCGCAGGGATATAATGAGGCTGCGACCGGCTGAACTTCAACTTCACGACTGGAGCCGAGGGGATGGTCCGGGAACTCTTCAAATATGACCCGCCCATCCAGAGTGGTTCAGCCTCCCGAGGAGTGGTGCCCCTCGCAACAGCACAGCTCGGGATCGCCTCGCCATGATGCTGCAAGGCGACTCACACGGCGTGGAGCGTTCATGGATTCCGCCGAGTCAATAGACGTCCTCAACTTCTTCGACACCCTTGAAGAGGTAGCGAAGAACAAGGACAGACCCGGGCTGACACGGAAACCACGGACGAGGAGCTCGCAGATATAGCTTCGGGCGAAGAGGCCGCTGCAGCTGCAGCGGCAGGAAAGTTCGGTTGTACACCCGAGGAGGCGGAGGCTGCGGAGGAGTCCTATCAAGCGGAGGCGGCGGAGATCTGCAGACTGCTGCGACTTCCTCCCGGTACGCTCGCCGGGGTCCCTTCTCTGAGGCACTCCGGGATCCCCGGAATCGCGGCCGAGGCCGCGGCAAGAGGTGGCGCTGCCGGAGGGAGCCGAGGCGCCGCAGGGAGCGGAGGCGTCGGAGGGAGCGGAGACGCCAGAGAAAGGGGTCGCAGCGCAGGCGCTGGTCCGTGAGCCAGCCGGCGAGGAGGAGGGGAGGATGCCATGCGTCGCCGAGGATGCCGCGGGTCCACGGATCTCACGACGACGACCTCTCCTCGTCGTCGGAAACCCCCGCCCGGCGAGCCCAAGCGTTCTCCACGGAGCGCCCGCAAGGCTGCGGCGGAAGCGAGTACGCAGGCCCCGGCAACCACGGCTCACGGGCAGCGAAGCTTCCCGGGAGTCGAGCGCGCCGAGGGCGACCGACGACCAGACATGGCGGAAGCGACCAGCGAGCCACAACAAGGGCGCCCGCAGGCCGGGCGCCGAGTGGACAGGGTCTTCGAGCGGAGCGGCGGCTCGCCGCTTCTCGGGTCCCGGCCGCTAGGCCGGGTCTTCGCAGCCCCCAGCCCCGAGGACCGCCAAGCGTCCGAGAGGGCCCTCGCCTCCTGCTCCTCGCGCCGACGCAACACAGGTGCAGTACGATTTCTCCGCCTTGAGCGAAGACGACGAGGAGGAACAGGAGGTACCGAGATCTTCATCTTCTAAATTCCGCCCGATTATTGTCGAGGCTAATCTTGTTTTCGTGGTTGATTTCAGGACCTTGACCGAGCGGGCGGCGAAGAAAGCCAAGGTGCCCGTGGTCGAGGTCGCGGACGACTCGCCCGCCGAGGCGACCGGGATGCGCCGGATCCAAGCTTGCGGACCCGAGCTGTCCCGAGGAGCAGCCCCAACAGAGCTCCCCAGCAAGCAGCCCCCAACAGAAGTCTGGGTCCCACACCTTCGCTTGCGGTAGCGTCTGGAGATTCCATCTGGTTCCAATATCTTGACGTGTTTGTCTTGATTTGTGCAGAGATGGAGCCGCAGCGGCAGGAGCGTCCGGAGGTCGTCCTTGAGGAGCCGGCAGTCCCTCCATCCCCGCCAAGGTCGGACTCCCGGCAAGGGAGAGCGTTCCGCCAAGGGCGGGTACTCCGCCAAGGGCGAGCAGTCCGGTGAGGGCGGCCACTCCGGCAAGGGATGACTCCCCGGCAAGAGAGCCCGTCGCCGACGACGTCCGCCAAGGTAAGTTCTGCGACTTTGTCTTCTTGGCATTGTCTCTTTTTGGATATTTGCTTGAACTTCTTTTGCTTTTTCTTCTTCTAGATCCTCCTCCTCCCCCCGAGCAGATGGAGACGGAAGTCGTCATCGAGGAGGAGGAAGGCGTGCAGGGTGGCGGCGGCGACGCCTGCTGCCGAGGACGCGGCGGGAGCTGCCGGGCCAGATGTGCCGGAGACCGCTCCGGCTGCAGATGCAGCGGCCGGGGAGAGGGATGGCGACCGCACCGCCGGCCCGGAGGCGGCGGGAGCATCGAGTGCTGCGCCGGTCACCGACCCCTCCGCCGGAGAGGAGCGGCCCGGCTACTACTTGGAAGCCCCCAACGGTGTCTTCATCCAAGTGCCGTGGGGTTCTCGTCATGGCTCCCGGAGGGCGAGGCCTTCGATGGGGAGATCCTCGCCCGCTGGTTTGAAGGTCGTCGAGGGGCCCGGCGGGAGTGGCGGACCTGATGAGGAGAAGCTGCTTCACCAGCTCCTGGCCCTTTACCGGGCCAGACAGGCAAAGCTCGCTTCCCGGGAGGCCCTTGCCGCCAAGGCCGCCGAGGAGATAGAGAAGCGCGCGGCGGAGCTCAGCGCCGCCAATCAGGCTGCTCTCCGCGAGGTGGCGGAAAGACGCGAGCAGCTCGCCGGGCAGTATGAAGAGTGGCTGCTGCAGAAGGCCGAGGCCGAAGAGCAGCAACGGCTCGTCGGAGTGGAGCTGTCCCGGCGAGAAGGAGAGCTCAACCAGCGAAAGGTTGACCTCGACGCCCACGAGGAAGACCTCGCCGCTCGGGAGCAGGCCCTCGGCGGGGAATTGAAGGAGGCGAAAGACGCCGCGGCGGCCGCGGAGACCGCCAAGGAAGATCTTGCCGCCAAGGTCGCGCAACTGGAGGAGCTGTTGAAGGTGGACTCGGAGAAGATCGCCGCGCTCATCACGGAGCGCGAGAAGTATGCCCACACCAACTCAGAGCTCCAGGCGTTGCTGAGAAGGGGGACGAGCTGAAGGCCGCCAAGGACTCCGTCGAGGATCTTGAGCAGAAAATTTCCGCGCTGAAGGACTCGCTCGATGCTGCCCGGGACCGGGAAACCAAGCTGAAGGAGGAGCTCCGCGAGGAGCGATCTTTAGTGGCCGGTGCCAACAAAGCAGCCGAGGATTTCCGTCGCATCGTCGAGATATGGACCGAGGATTTGGTGTCTTCTGCGTCCGCCATTGACCAGAGCTGCCGGGCGCCAAGGTGGAGCATCTCATCTATTCCCGGATCCAAACCTCGCCCCACGCCAAGCTCGCCTCTTCTTCGGGGATCGCGCCGCCCTTGCAAATCTGCGGAGAAGATCCTCGCAACTTGCCGAGGAGACTCGCCGGATGTGCGCTGGAACCATGGAGCGCGGTCGACGAAGATCGATACCGAACCCCGCATAAACCTTGCCGTTCTTCGTAGCTTGTCGGGCCGACGCAAACATGGAGGCTCTAAAGGAGCAGGTCGCCCACATCATCGCCAAGGTGAACAAAATCCTCAGGATGGAGGGCGCACCGCAGACTAGGCCTCCTTGTTCTTTATCTTTCTCTTTTGTTGCTGCACAAAGTTGCTATGAACTCATTAGTCATCATGACAAGTTATTCCTTGTAAGATATTACCTTTATTTTGATCAGCAGATGCGGTGTTATCTCCTTGTTTTGATTCTCAACTCCGCATGTTTCAACTTTATGCTTTAGGAGTTTTGCCGGCAAGGAACCCTTGCTTGCGGGCGCCGAGTGTCGAACTCGAAGCAGCCTGGCGACCAAGGTCTTACCGCAGCAACCTTGCCGTGGCTTGCTGCAACGCACCTAGCTTGTCGAGCGGACTCGAAACGAAACAAGGGCGCAACACTTTGTCGCAGCTTACTTAAATCGCTGAGCACGCTTGGAAACAAGATAAGGGTGCGGCTATCCACGGTAGGTTCCTCCGAGCACAAGTTTTCCATACGGTGTGGTTGTTCAAGGAAGGCAACTAAAAAATTCGGGCTTTGATCCGCAAGCCTCTCTTTCTTGAACAGCACTTGGTTCATCCTCCCTCCTTCCCCGCAAACTTGTGCCCGAGGAACGCTTCGTTGCTTAAGAAACCAGGAGAGAGAAGAAGGAAAAAGCATGTGGCCTTTCGGCGCATATTGCTTGCGGACATGCGTGTCGCATTTAAAAGATGCCAAATAACTCATGCAAATAGCAAAGAAGAGCATGAGAAAAAGCAAATAGCGCAAGACACGAAAAACTTTATTGCTGCACGGGTCTGCATACCGCTTTGTACAAAGGGTTACATGCAACGACGGCAAAGCTTTTGTACAAAAGGTGGTTGCCGGAGCGGATCACGGCAACCGCGCCTTTATGGGTAAAACTTGCGAAGATGCTCTATGTTCCAGAGTTGCTCATCGGTAAGCCTTCTTCGGTCTCGAGGCGACAGCGCGGCCTCGTGACTTGTCTCACCCGATAAGGGCCTTCCCACTTCGGCGCCAACTTGTTGGAATTCTTGGCGGACTGAACACGCCAAGAACAAGGTCGCCTTCCTCGAGACTCGGCTTTGACCTTGCGGCTATGGTAGCGGCGCAAGGCTTGCTGGTATCGAGCAGCTCGTCTGAGAGCTCGAGACGTCCCTCCTCGAGGAGCAATGCGCCATCTTGTCGCAGCTTGCTCTTGCTCAAGCTCATCATAAGCGAGCACTCGAGGAGATCCGTATACGAAGTTCCGTGGGAGAACTCGCTTCGCTCCATAGACTAGAGCAAAGGGTGTCTGTCCGGTGGCTCGACGGTGTCGCTCGATTGACCAAAGAGCCGCGGCAGCTCCTCTATCCAATTTCTTCCGCGACTTGCGCAGCTTGTCGAAAGTTCTTGTCTTGAGTCGCGCAGCACTTCAGATTGGCCCTTTCGCTTGACCGCTGCTCCTTGGGTGAGCAGCGAAGTTAAACAGACCTTGGCGCCAAGGTCTTGGACGATCGCATGAAGGTGCGGCTAGCAGGAATTGTGTACCGTTGTCGGTGATAATCCGTTAGGGATCCCAAACGCACACAATCGACCAAGAACTTGACGCCGATCCGGTTGTCACCTTTCTTCTGGCTCCACTTCCGCCACTTTGTGAACTTGTCGATTGCTACGCATAAGTACTCAAAGCCCCGACAAAGACGGGGAAAGGGCCGAGGATATCGAGCCCCTGCATCGAGAAGGGCCAGGATAAAGGGATTGTTTGGAGAGCTTGAGCTGGGTGATGAATCTGCTTTGCATGGAATCGCACGCTTCACACTTGGTTACTAGTGCGATTGCATCTTGAGGGCTTCTTGCCAAAAGAACCCTTGCCGAAAGCTTTCCGACAAGTGCCCTTGCGCCAATGTGGTGGCCGCATATGCCTCCATGTATCTCTGCCAGCAGCTTCTGTCCATCTTCCCTGGAGATGCACTTCAGTCTGACACCATTGAGCCTTCTTCTGTACAGCTCGTTGTCCATGAACTGGTACATACTTGACTGTCTGGTTACCCTTTCTATTTCTTCAGGGTCGTCGGGAAGTTCTCCAGTTTGCAAGAAGCGGACGATCTGCTGCGCCCATGCCGGAGCTCGGGGCTCAACGGTAAGGACTAATGGCGTGAGGGCTGCTGCGGGGACCTCAGCTTCTACGGCAAGGATCTTTGGCTCTGCCGGGGCCGAAGGTCCCCCGGCAAGCTTGCCGGGGCAAGGCTTGTCGGGAACACTTGCTTCAAGTGCACAGATCCGAGGATCTGCAGGAGCAAACTGTTCCTCAGCGTCCTGGCCGTTGATCTTTGGGACTTTGGCGGCGGCCTCAGGGAGATCCGCCGGCAAGTAGTCGCCGGAGACCAACTTTCTCTTCTTGGACTGCCCAATTGATGGTGTGACGGAGGGTTGAGTCAACTTGAGCAAGAAGGTCCCTGGTTCCACAGGTAACTTCATTGAAGCACACTTTGAAAGGCCATCTGTGATTTCATTTTGAGCTCTCGGGACATGCTCCATCTGCAAACCTTCAAAGCGCTCCTCAAGCTTCCTCACTTCATCTACATAAGCTTCCATCAGAGGGCTCTGATAGCTCTTGTTAACTTGCCGGACCACCAACTGAGAATCTCCCCGCACGATCAACTTCCTGATCCCAAGTTCAGCCGCAATCCTGAGGCCGGCAAGCAAACCTTCATATTCAGCAGTGTTGTTTGTCGCTTGCTCTCTTGGGAAGTGCATCTGGATGACATACTTGAGGTGCTCTCCGGTGGGCGCGATGAGTACCACGCCGCACCGGCGCCTTTGCAGCGAGAAGGCACCATCAAAGTACATTACCCATTCACTGCCGCTTCTTGTACGGGTGTACTTGTTTCTTGGACTTCTTCATCGTGTTGGGGTCCATTCGCTATGAATTCTGCCAAAACCCGGCTCAGATGGTTGAAGTACTTTCAAACTTGAGTCCAAAGCTCGACAGCCCAAAGGCCCACTCAACGATCCTGCCTGCTGCTCCGGATTGTGCAATATCCTCTTTTGCGGGAAGCAAGTGACCACTTGTTATCTCGTGTGCTCGGAAGTAATGGCGCAGCTTTCGAGGCCATAAGGAGGCCGAAAAGCAGCTTTGCACACCAGAGTATCTTGATCTAGCCCCAAGAAGGAGCTTACAAAATATACCGGGCGCTGCACCATCTTCTTCGCACCTCACCCTGCTCCCACGTGGAGTTGTCCTTGTCGGGGCAGAGCTTGTCGGGCAGCCCCCGCTTGTCGTTGGACTCGCTTGCGGTGGTGCAGCCCCTCGTCAGGCTCCCTCTCCGCTACTAGCGCAGCACTAACCACTTGGTTGGTTGCCGCTAGGTACAGCAGCAACTTCTCTTGCGGTTTAGGTGCGACAAGTATTGGGGTGGAGGACAGGTATCGTTTCAAATCTTGCAGCGCTGCCTCCGCTTCTGGAGTCCACTTCATGGGGCCTGCCTTCTTCAAGATTTTGAAGAAAGGTAGGGCGCGCTCTGCAGACTTTGAAATGAACCTACTGAGGGCAGCCACACAACCTGCGAGCCTTCTGACATCCTTGACTCGCTTTGGGGCCTCAATCTGCTCAATGGCTTTAATCTTGTCGGGGTTGGCTTCAATCCCTCTCTGCGAGACAAAGAACCCGAGAAGCTTGCCGGAGGGAACTCCAAAGACGCACTTCTCAGGGTTCAACTTTAGCTGTATCTTGCGCAGGTTCTGAAATGTCTCTTCCAAATCTTGAATCAGCGTGTCCTTGCTCTTGCTCTTCACCACGATATCATCCATGTAAGCCTCTACATTTCTGTGGATCTGTGGCTCAAAAGCAGTATACACTACCCTTGCAAACGTTGATCCTGCATTCTTCAGTCCAAATGGCATGCGTATGAAGCAATTGGTGCCACATGGAGTGATAAACGCGGTCTTCTCTTCATCCTCTTTGGCCATAAAGATCTGGTGATAGCCCGAGTATGCATCAAGAAAGCAGAGTAGCTCACATCCGGCGGTGGAATCAACAATCTGGTCGATGCGCGGCAAGGGGAATGGATCCTTGGGACATGCTTTATTCACATCGGTGAAGTCTATACACAGCCTCCATTTCCGCTGGCCTTGCGCACGACGATCGGGTTTGCTAACCACGCCGGATGGATCACACCTCGACTAGGCCTGCTGCCTCTAGCTTCTTGATTTCTTGCCGATGAATTCTTGGCGCCCACGGCTTGCTTCCTTACTTTTTGCTTGACGGGTCACAAGATGAGGGCAAACGGCAAGCTTGTGCTCAATTACCTTCACGGGAACACCGGGATGTCGATGGTTGCCATGCAAACACATCGACATTCGCCCGCAGAGTAACGAGCGCGCTTTCCTATTTGCTGTCAAGCGTGGCACTGATGGTGAAGGTACCACCAGTGCCGTCCTCCTTGGCGGACACCTTCTTGGTTGATGGCGGAGCAGCCATTCCCTTTTTACACTTGCCGGCGGAACTCGACGGGGCGTCCTCGACAGCAGCGCAATACTCCGAAGAGGTGCGATTGCGGAGTGGGCCCGGCGCTTGCGGACTTGGTCTTTGTCTTCTTCCCCGGGAGCTTCAGCGGCAAGTGTATCCTTGCCGGCCGCCGCCGCCCCGGTAGATCTTGTCGGCACAGATAAGCGCATCTTTCTTGTCGCCGTGGACGGTGATGACGCCATCGGCCCCGCATCTTGAGCACGTTGTAAGCATAATGGGAAGCTGCCATGAACTTGGCGAGGCGGGGCGGCGAGTATCCCGTTGTATGGCAACGGAATATCGGCGACGCCGAAAGTGACGCCGCCGGTCCTGAAATTGAGCTCCCGCCAAAGGTCACCGGCGAGTGATCTTTCCTTGGGCTTGCTCCGTCCCGGTTGATTCCTTGAAAGAACCGGTCACTTCGAGCTCGCCATCCGGAATTTGGAGTTTCGATTACAGCAGAGGAGATCAAGTTCAGCCCGCCCCGCCGCCAACCAACATCTTGGTGACCTTGAGGTTGCGGACGGTGGGTGAGACCAGATCGGCAAACACCCGACCGCTGTGGTGCGGTCGGGTGATCCTCGAGATCAAAAATGATGGGCGTGCTGGACCATTTGAGGAGCCTGCGCGACTCCATGGGTGGCTCTGCTGCATTCACCTCACGTGCCCACTGCTTTAGTTGGCGGTGGGAGGTGTGTAATGAGGCACCACCGTCGACGCACAGGACCTCCGTGGCCTTCTGGAACTCCTGTTCACTGTCATCCTCATCCTCCATGTACTCGTCGCCGTCTTCTTCGTCCTTGTCGCGGCTCCGGGAGGGTCGATCACCTTGTCGCGGCTTGGCCTTGCCGGGGGGTCCTCCCCGACCATTGAACGGCCGCTTCTTGCTCGGTTCTCCTCCGCCACCTTGGGCCCTCTCCTTGTCGCGCTTCTCAGATTAGCTTTTTGCTGCTCGACGAGATAGTCGACGCGCTTGCAGCTTATAGAGGTCGTGGGCCCTTGGTGCGGTGGATTTTGCAAGATTGCTTGCCAGGTCGCTTGCTTTGTCGGCCGCCTTGTGGGCAAGCTCCTTGCCGGAGTTGCCACCTGTGTTTGCTTGGCGGGAGCTTCCTTGCCGGACTTTTCGACGGCAAGCACATTCCTTGTTCTTCTTCCGAAAGTTCTCGCCACCGGCGCTTCTTTGCCGGGCGGCATCGTCGAGTCGCTTCCTCCCGCCAAAGATCCTCCCCGGGAGCCTTCTCCCTCTTCCGCAGGCGATTTATCACCGAGCATAAAGCTCGCCGACGTCCCGAATCTTGGTCATCGCCATCTCTTCACGCATGCGCGGTTACGCACGTTTCGGTGGAACGCTACGATAACCGCGCAGGTGGACGTCGTGGATGTTGTGTTGCACACGGCTGAAGCGTTGGATGTACTTGCGCAGGGATTCTCCTTCCTTCTGGGCCAAAATGTGGAGATCGCTCTCTTGGCCGTGGGGTTTGTGGCCGCCAGTGAAGGCGCCAACAAACTGATGGCAAAGGTCTGCCCAAGAAGAAATGGAGCCTTCCGGCAAGTGCATAAGCCAAGAACGAACATTCGGCCTAAGCACGAGCGGGAAGTAGTTCGCCAGAATCTTCTCGTCGCGCCCCCCGGCAACCTGCACCGCGATGGTGTAGATACTGAGGAATTCCGAGGGGTGCGCCTTGCCGTCGTACTTCTCCGGCACGTCGGGCTTGAAATTCTTCATGCTGGGCCACTGGACGCGCCGCAGCTCTCGGGTGAACGCAGGGCAGCCCGCAGCGGGTAAGTCGCTCGCTCGCCGGCGCGGCGTAGCGCTGACAGTGCTTCCAGCTCTCTGGTCTGATTGTCGCCCGAGTCTCTCGGCGGCGCCGATCGTGGTCTGAAGCGTCTTCGCCGATCGCTGGCGACTGGCGTTGATCCCGACGAGCCTGCTGGATCCGACGATGCCGTGGAGCCGCTGCCGGCGTTGTTCCGCGGGCGGCGTCTTTCGCTTCCGCGGCGGGGAGTGCACGGTGGTTGCACCCCCGGCGGTCTTGTCGCCGCCGGCCTTCGTTTTCTCGACTTGCCGCGGCTGTGAAGCCATTGGCTGCCGTGGACGGTCGTTGTTGGCGAAGGCGATCAGGCTCTGGATGGTAGCCCTCCAGTCCTCGGCCTTGTCCGCTGCTGGAGGGAAATCGAGGAGCATTTGCGCTCTTGTGAGCGCTTCCGCAGGGGTGGAAGGAAGCGGGAGCGAGCGGTGCGGGGTGGGGACGCGCCGGACTTAACGGTGTTAGAAGGAGCAGGTCCTCGCCCGCGCGCTTCGCTTTACGTGTCCGGACGGGGTCCGGAACATCCCGCGAGCCTCCGTGACGTCCCTCGCTTCCAGCAGACGGATACCACCTCGTGGTATGGCGCCGCTGGGTCGCCGTCGGCGCTGAGATGGACGTGGATCCACGGAGACCGAGGCGCGGTCATCCGTCCGATCCTCGATCTGGTGGCGCCATGAAAGTGCCTCGCCAAAGGTCCACCTTTCGACGGCGTCTCCTCCGCTTACCGCTGGCTCCGGTGGCGCGGTGAGACGCAGACGGTTCAGAACCCTTGAGGCCCTCGTCTTCGGGGCCATGGCGCAGTTGTCGACGAAGTCGCTGACAAAGTCGGAGAGGTTGATGAAGAACGCGGCCGCGCGAACGCCGGATCAGGTCCGCACAACCTCGACGCCCCCTACCTGGCGCGCCAAAGATGTCGGGCGCGATGGGGCGTGACACCTATGGGGCCGGGGACGGCCCCTTCGTGTGTTCGGTACGAGGGCGGAGGATGCGCGGAGAGCAGATCGAGGCGATGCGCGCGGGGGATTTTTACCCAGCTTCGGGCCGCGATGGTCGCGTAAAACCCTACTGCTGCTTTGTGTTGTATTTGATCTTGCTCAAGAATGCGAGCGTATGGTGGTGTGGTGTTGCCAATGGAACCAGCCGAACCCCTGGCGCTATAGTTGCCAAGGATCCGAACCTCCGAACCTCCTCTACGTTGTGCATGGGCCTCCTTTTATAGGGCAAGGGTCACCGGCTGTGTGTCAACGAAGGAGAGAGGGGTAAAACGTAAAAGAGGTGGTAGTTGGAACAAGGGAACAAAGGCAGCACAAAGGCTTGAACAAAGTGGATTCTACCTACTTTTGACAGAGGGGACAAGAGCATTAAATGCCGTCGCCGCCGACCCCAAAAGCTCCCGCCTTTGCGTCTCCGCTTGCCACGGGCGATGGAGCCACCACCGTGGAGTGCCACCGCACCCCTCATGCAACCTGACCATCCGCCACGCGTTCTCGGAGAGGGCTTAAGGCGACGCGTGGGCGGATGAGCTGGAGGCGGCACACAAGCAGCGTCTCCGGCAAGCACCTTGCCGGGTCTTGATCTTGCCGGGCCCGGAGCTTGTCGGGCTTGTAACTTGCCGCCCCGGGCCCTCGCCGACGCGATAGCGCCGAGGCGTGTCTTCTGTGATGTAGTCTTGAGCTCGAACGGCCTTCCGGCAAGCTCCTCTTGCCGGGTCTCGAGCTTCGTCTTGTACACTTTGTTCTTGAATGGCTTGATATGGAGCAGGAATGGTCTCCGCAAGCATTTGGTGGATCATTGCGGAAGTGCGATCGCCGCGCACAAGTTGGGGTAGTGAGGTACCCCTACCTTAGTACACCGACAGAAACGCGTTGTCTTAATGCAGTAAAAGAGAGCAGAGGCGATAACATGGGATTGTATCGATATGATCAATTGGTTGGTTGCTTGCCTTGCGGGTCTGTGGACTGGTAATGCTCCCTGTTTGGGTACTCACGATACTCCTCGGGGGCAGAATCTGCCGTAGAGAGCACCGATATACAATCATCACCAAACAATGTGCAGCAATATGATGCACGCATGAGACATGGCAAAATGAGTGTATTGGGCGATTGCAACTAAAACCAGATGGGTTTGAACCGTTTTGAATCAAAGATTCAAGTTCCAAGCCCATACACGGCCCTTAATAGTGCTTTATATTGTTCAGCACTAAACAACAGGTTAACTTGCTTAAACATGCATGAAACCAATAGAGATGGATAGATTGGATTTTTTGATCATTTTTCATATATAACACTTTGCATTTGGAGCTACAGATTAATTTCTATGATTTTTTGAAGTTTGTAGTATTTTCTGGAATTTCCTATATAAGAATAATTCCAGTAATTGAATTATTGCATCGCTTTTGCGTGTAGGTGACGCCAAGCAATCAACGGGACGGTCCAGTCAAACCCGACCGATGGGTCCCATGTGTCGGTTGTCATTAGTCTAACTAATTAAATTAGTACTAACCCTAGATTAATTAGCAGGGCTGGGCCCCACCTGTCATTGACCCAGGCAGGTCAAACTGGGCCCACCTGAGGTCAAACTGGGTCAGCGGGGTCAAACTCGCCGGCGTTTAGCCGCCGGCGAGGCCAAAAGCGGCGGGGCACCTCGAGGTTTCACATATAGGGCACCGTTTGAGGCGCTGTTCGGCTCTACGGGTAGCTGGGAGCAAGCTGCGGCAGGTGGTGCTAGTGGTTGGGCTTGGGGTCACCGGAAACAACGTCGGCGACGAGTTTGGCGGCGGCCGGAGCTCGAACGAGGCACGGCGAGGTGCATGGAGCAGTGCTACGGGCTACTTGGGCTGCGGCGAACGCGATGGCATGCTCAGAATCGAGCCAGCGTGGCTGTGGCCACGACGGCGACGTGCAGAGGCAGCGGCGCAGCGAGCTCGGTGTGGTCGCTGTGGTGCACGAGAAGGCAAACGAAGAGGAGGAGGAAGTAGCAGGGCTCACGACGCGTCCGAGCGGGTCGGAGGAGTCGGGGACGAGCCGGAGCAAGCGAGGCGGTGAAGTGGATCTCCGGCGACAGGCGGTGAAGACGAGGTTGGTGCGGTGGCTTCAGGGCGAACGAGCGCTCGGGGCTCGGTCTGCTCGACAGAGAGGATGGTGGCGGAGCTCGCAGACACGGCGGGGCGGCGCGAGGACGACGGTGGACGCGAGAACTATGGTGGCGTGGCTGCGGCAGCGTCGGCCATGGCAGGAGAGAGCGAGAGAGAGGGCAGGGGGCGGTGTGAGGTGTCCAGGCGGTCGGGGCGGCGCCGAGGAGATGTTTCGAGGCGTCGGGCTGGCGCGGGCGAGGGCAGGCAGGCAGGGAGGTGGCGTGGCGAGCTCAGCGGTGTCGCGCTGTCCCTCCTCTGCCTACTGGCAGAGGTAGGTGGTGACTGGTGCGGGCCTGATGGGCCGGGCCAGCCAGGTAAGTGGCCACTGGCCTTTCTCTCTCTCTTTTTTGATTTAATTTGCTTTTCTATTTTTATGTAAATGTTGGGCTTTATTAAAAATACTAAAACGCTTCCAAAAATCCTGCAAATAATTGTGGGCTCTGTTGGGATTATTCCTAACAGCCCTCACTTAAATCTAGAATTATTTGGGCATTTGAATTATTTTATAGTATCTATTTAAATGCCCAAATGCAAATAGATAAAGAATTAATCCAGTGACCTTAAATGTCCTAGAAAAATGTGAACCAATTTTGGCAGAGGTTCTGGACCAAGACAAAAATGGTGGACATTTTAGAAGGGCATTTCAGGTTCATTGAAATTATTTTTAGTAAACCCTAGTTGGTTTCAGGGGGGCTGGGGGTTCTGTCATCCCCATTTCAAGTTTCTGATGAAAGGTAAACATGATGGAACATTCTAATGCATGAACTAGCTAGGGTGTGACAACTCACCCCCACTCAGAAAAATCTCGTCCCGAGATTTCGGATCCTCCGGAAAGAGGGCGGGATACTCGAGTCGAAGACGATCTTCCCTTTCCCAGATTGCTTCTTTCTCAGAATGTTGCGACCATTGAACCTTGAGAAACTTGATATTATGACGTCGAGTGGTACACTCGGCTTGATCGAGGATACGAACGGGGTATTCTCGATACGTGAGATTATCTTGAAGATCAAGCGTTTCGTGGTCCACTCCACGGATAGGATCCGAGAAGCAACGCCTGAGTTTAGAAACGTGGAAGACATCGTGGACTCTGGAGAGATGCGGAAGTTGTTCCAATTGGTAGGCAACTTCTCCTCGTTTAGCAAGAATGCGGAAGGGTCCAATATAGCGAGGAGCCAACTTGCCTTTGATACCAAAGCGATGGGTTCCCTTCAGAGGAGTAACCCGAAGATAAGCCTTCTCGTCAACCTCAAAAGTCATAGCCTTATGTTTTCGGTCATATTGGCTCTTTTGGCGAGATTGGGCTGTTTTCAACTTTTCACGAATGATGTGAACTTGCTCTTCTGCTTCCTGGATCATATCCGGGCCAAAGAATTGTCTTTCCCTGGTTTCTGACCAGTTAAGAGGCGTTCGACACCTTCGTCCATAGAGAACTTCAAAAGGGGCTTTACCCAAGCTAGATTGATAGCTGTTGTTATAAGTAAATTGGGCAAATGGAAGGCATTTCTCCCAATCCATTCCAAATGAGATAACAGAAGCTCGAAGCATGTCTTCTAGAATCTGGTTGACGCGTTCTACTTGACCACTTGATAGAGGGTTAAAGGCGGTGCTAAAGGAAAGACGGGTTCCCATAGCATTTTGGAAACTTTCCCAAAATCGAGAAGTGAAGAGACTTCCTCGATGTGAGTTGATTTCCAGTGGAACACCATGGAGGGACACTATCCGGGAGATATACAAGTCTGCTAGCTGGCTAGCGGTTATACTCTAGCGAACGGGCAAGAAATGTGCCACTTTGGAAAGATGACCGACAACGACAAAGATAGCATTATTCCCTTTTTTGGTCCTGGGAAAACCATGATGAAATCCATACCAATTTTATCCCATTTCCATTCATGAATAGCTAAGGGTTGAAGGGTGCCAGCAGGCCATTGATGCTCTGCTTTTACGCGACGACATACATCGCAATTAGCAATGAATTGAGCAATGTCTCTCTTCATCCTAGTCCACCAGAACCTCTGGCGTAGGTCCTGATACATCTTGGTACTACCGGGATAAATGGTGAGAGGAGATTCATGAGCTTCCTTAAGGATCAACTGTCGTAGTTGCCGCTTCTTGGGAACCACTAAGCGGTTTCCGAAGTACACGACACCTTGATCATTCACGGAGAAACATGTAGCAACTCCGCTAGCAATGTTCTCCTTGATCCGAGATATCCCCTTGTCATACCGCTGAGCGGTTATGATATGATCCGTAAGGGTAGGTTTTGCGACCAAGGTGGAAAGGAATCCTTGAGGAACAATGTGAAGGTTAAGCTTCTGAAATTCCTCATGGAGAAGTGGTTGACTTTGTTATAACATCAGATTGTTACAATAAGATTTACGACTTAGTGCATCAACCATGACATTGGCTTTTCCTGGAGTGTAAGTTATCCCTAAGTTGAAATCTGTGATCAACTCGACCCAACGTCTTTGCCTGAGATTCAAATCCGGTTGGGTGAATATATACTTCAGACTTTGGTGATCGGTGAAGATTTCGCAACAATTACCGAGGAGGTAATGTCGCCAGGTTTTGAGTGCATGGACTATAGCTGCAAGCTCTAGATCATGAGTAGGATAATTTTCCTCATGTGGGTGCAATTGCCATGAAGCGTAAGCAATTACGTGACGATCTTGCATGAGAATGCAACCTAGTCCTTATCGCGAGGCGTCGCAATAGATAACAAAGTCCTTGGAGAAGTCTGGTGGTACCAGTACGGGAGCAGAAGTCAGGCGTCTTTTCAGTTCCTGAAAGTTGTGCTCACACTGTGGGGTCCACTCGAACTTTTTATCTTTCTTGAGGAGTTCAGTTAGAGGTTTAGCAACTTTGGAGAATTTCTCGACAAAGCAGCGGCAATAGCTCGCTAAGCCAAGGAAACTCCAATCTTGCTTGACCGATTCAGGTGGAGTCCAATTAAGAACGGCTTGAACTCGCTCGGGATTGACAGTAATACCCTTACCAGAGATTACATGGCCTAGATAGGTTACTTCTGGCAACCAAAATTCGCATTTAGAAAATTTGGCATAAAGGTGATGCTCTCGAAGTTTCATCAACACTAGCCTTAGATGCTCGGCATGTTCTTCCTCATTCTTGGAGTAGATGAGTATATCATCGAGGTAAGCCACGACGAACTTATCCAAATACTCCATGAAGATTGAGTTCATTAACCGAGAGAAAGTGGCTAGGGCGTTGGTTAAACCGAAGGACATGACGGTGTATTCGTATTGGCCATAACGAGTAACAAAGGCCGTTTTGGGAATGTCCCCGTTCTTGATGATTTGATGGTAGCCCAACCTCAAATCCATCTTAGAGAAGACTGAGGATCTAGCGAGCTGATCATACAGGTCGTTGATCCTAGGGAGCGGATACTTGTTCTTTATGGTGACCAGATTAACGGGTCGATAATATACAACTATCCGATCTGTACCATCCTTCTTCTTGACGAAGAGGACGGGACAAGCCCATGGAGACGAACTAGGACGGATGAAACCCTTTTTCAAGGACTCATCGAGTTGTTTCTTAAGCTCGGCTAGTTCTAGTGGTGCCATCTTATAGGGTCTTCTAGAGATTGGGACAGTTCCTGGAATAAGATCTATCACGAACTCGACATCTCGGTCAGGTGGAACACCTGACAATTCTTCTAGGAAGATGTCCAGAAAGTCACAGACTACCGGAACATCTTTGAGGTCTGGCAAAGGACTGGCATTAAGAGAATATAGCTGTCGCTTGGCTACTCGGGTCAAGACATTGACTATCTCGCCCGATGGATGGGTAAGTTGAACAGTCCTAGAGAAGCAATCAATCTTGGCAAGATGGGCTGACATCCAGTCCATACCCAAGATGATATTAATATCAGAAGATTTGAGAGCTATCAATGATGCAAGGAAAGCAAGTCTGTTAACTTGGATTTCATTCCCATGGCTTACTCTAGAGGTTTGCCATCTAGAACCAGAAGTAGAAATCTCCATGGTGGAAGGCATGTCACAGAATGCGCTGTTATGCAAACGAGCATAGTTTTCAGATATGAATGAATGAGATGCTCCAGTATCAAAAAGAACAGATGCTGGATGGCAATTAACAAGGAGCATACCGAGAACGACGCTAGGATCTTTCTAAGCCTCTTCAGCTGAGACACAGTTCACATGGCCACGTGCAGCGGTGGCCGGCTTGGCGTAGTACACCTTCCCAGTTGGCTTGCCACGACTAACAGCCTTTCCAGACTGGTTGGGGTTGCTCTAGGGACACTCTCGCATGTAGTGGCCCGGTTCCCCACACTTGAAACATGTCACAGAGCTGGTGCGTGGAGGAGCATTGTTGGTTGGACCACCATAGGGCTTGGCTGGTGCATACTGCTGAGCTGGGCGAGGCGCCTGATAGGATGGCCTCAGTATGAACCTGGGTAGCAGGGCAGTGTTAGGCACCCACACCCTGCGCTTCTGAGGGCCAGAACCGGATGAGGAACCCGTGTCACGGCCATGCTTGCGTGTTGCTTTGAAATCAGTCTGACCTGTCTCAGCACTAATGGCCTTGTTCATAAGCTTCTGGAAGGAAGTGCATTCGTGCAAACGGAGATCACGGCGAAGCTCGGGGCTAAGTCCCTTGTGGAACCTTGCCTGCTTATTGGCATCGATGGAAACTTCCTTAGTTGCATAACGTGCTAGGTTATCGAACTCCCTGCTGTATGCATCCACAAAGAGTCTACCTTGGGTGAAACTGTAGAACTCCTCACGCTTACGGTCCATAAGACCCTCCGGAATGTGATGTTCACGGAAAGCCTCACTAAATTCTGCCCAAGTAGTGACATGGCTAGCTGGGCGCATGGCCTCATAGTTCTCCCACCAGAGACTGGCGGGGCCTTCAAGATGATAGGCAGCAAAAGTGACCTTATCAGCCTCAGCTACGAGTGGAGAACGTAGCTTGTGGGTAATGCTGCGAAGCCAATCATCGGCGTCGAGGGGCTCGACAAAGTGATGGAAGGTGGGTGGATGTAACTTGATGGAGTCACTGAGCGACACAAAGTTATTCCTCTGATGCAGTGCTGTGTTCTGTTCGATGCGTTCCAACAAACGGTTGGTCTCCCGCTTATTCCTCTCAGCCTCCAGCATGACCTCGGCCAGAGAAGGAGGATGAGGCAGGTTCGCATCCCTAGCTCCACTGCCTTCGGTCTGCTCCGGGGGAGCAGGGTTGTTGCGGGTGTTGACCATCCTAGGAAACAAGACAAAGGTTTAGTCCAAAATGATAAGATTCTGACATAGAAAAGCAGAATGTAAGGGATAACTCGGAATGCAAGATGATCATCCGTATGACATGGTAAATACAGAAACTGCTACATTTATTCCATCGTCATACACACCATACAAGGTTTAATACAAGACCAAACGGAGTACAACTGCGGTGAAAGGAAGATTACATCTCATCGGAGGCATCCCAAGCTCCTATACATTATTTTTGACACCTCCAGAAAGTGGTACACATTAAGTCATATCCCACGAGTCACGTAGGATGGTGGACGATATAACTGTTACAATACTAGTGGTGCTACCATCAGCTCGGACATTTCCATAGTAATCTTCATAGAGATTACCCCCATGTCCTGGGAGCTGAATGTAATCATCTGGAAACAGTCGATCCTGTGGAGCCTGCGGTCCATAAGGACTCAGATGTGGCCTGGGTCCAACAAACATTGACAGAAGAGGTCCACGGGGAGGAGTGATGCCACCTAGATCACGCCAATCCATACGATCTGGCAGGCTAGACCGCATGGGGTACAGATCCCGCATATCCATATACCCAGCCTGCACAGTAGGTGCAAACCGAGTCAAAGTGGCCCAGTGATCAGACCGGGAGTTGAAAAGCTCCAATTGCAAGGCACGATTTTCGCGGTCCTTATCCTCGAGCATCTGTGCGGTAGTGCGGAGCAGCAAATCCTCATGAGAAGAGTCGGTGTAAATAGCTGTGAAGTAACCTTCTGCCCCAGGGAGTGACACTGGCATATAGCGGAAGTTAGTGTTCTGAAGCAAGGAAGTTCTAGCCCGCATAATAGTCATCATCGAATAAGCAACATCTTGCACAGACATCTCGATGGTAACCCCAAGTCCATATGAGCAATGGAGGGTTCAAAGGATCCGTGATAGGAAGGAATATCCCGACCGCAAGAGGTATTGGCTTTGATTGAAATCTCTATACTGCTCCTCAACGGTGTACTCGGGATACTATCGGTCACCAGCCTCGATCATTACACGGACCAACATAACAGTATGGCCAGGTACATCGAGGCATCGATTCAGACGAACAACTTGATTCTAGGTGCGGGAGGCCATCTGAAACACGATGTAATGCAAAGGCATTAGAATTTCTAGCAGAAATTGGACAGCATAACAGTTGTAAATGCTCAAAAAAGATTTTGAACACTTTGCAAAGGATTGCATAGACACTCAACAACATCATATCAAGGTTCTAGGACCATCTAATAAACATAATGGGGTAGTAGAACTGAACTAGGCTTGTATCCATCAAACCTATAAGGTAGTACTGATTAGTAACACGTGAACCTGATAGAGAGAAGAGATCCTAATCCTTAACCGCTGGTGGAAGAATAGCCAGACTCAGATCAGAATTCCATGAGGTAAAGGAGTAAAAATAACCTTACGTTCCATCCCACAATCAATTCCCCAACATATAACTAAAGCATTTCTAGACTCAACATCGACCATTTTGGCTTGGAGAACCTACAGGCAGTCCGGCTCTAATGCCAACGCTGTCAGCACCCCGACTCAATGCCACATCGATCTAGCATGTAACACCTCATATCACTTTGCGGCCTCACGCACGGTATTCCCACGGGTGTCACCTTACCTTGCCCGGGACCGTTTGCGCCTTTTGGCACACATATATGATAGTGTCGCTAGCAACCATATGACAAGGAGCCCTGGCTGACATGGCTAGTCGTGAACCCAAAGTGGCGCTAACTTACATGGACAGGCATACATGACCCAACAACGAACGTGTCGGTCATCAGGGAGTGAATCCTGGCTGTAGCATTGGGCTAGCAGGACTCCAGTAAACTAGGCTGTAGCGGACTAACAGGACTCCGGTATTCATCGCGTGACATTTCCCCGAAGGGACAGACACAGGAACGAAGAAGGACACATGCCGGCCAACCTAAGTATTCTGGAGCAGTAGCAAGCTACCATGGCTCACTGGAAGCACTAGGAGACATTTCCCGGTAAGAGAGGCTACCAAGGATAAACAACTAGATAGTCAGATCCCACACATACCAAGCATTTCAATCATACACACAATATGCTCGATATGTGCAAATACAACAAGGCATCACAACATGACTCTACAACTCAAGTACTTTATTTAAAGGCTTAGAGAGCCATACATATCATACACACAAGTACGGGTCACACGACGCAGCATTCAAGTCATACAAACATACAAGCCAACAGCGGAAGTAACTTGTCTGAGTACAGAAAACTAGAAAATAAAAGAGGCTTGGGAAAGCCTGACTATACTACACGGTCCATCGTGAGCTCAGGATCACCAGCTAGGGTTCAGCCTACTCGTCGACATCGATGTCTATGAAGAACCCATCAGAAGGGGTTGCAGCGTCTTCTATAAAACGTAAATTAAGCAACATGAGTACAAAGGTACTCAGCAAGACTTACATCAGATCCTACATACATGGACATTATCAAGAAGGGTTGGTGGGGTTATTGCAGCAAGCCAGCTTGACTCTTGGCTAAGCTATCTTACGAGACTTTAACTCGAAATTGTTTTGCGCACTCGAGTCCACTACTCACCACTTTAATACACTACCGAGGATCTACCTCCGTCATCCTACGGAAGAGCCATCCTCGGCACTCACGCTTATCTTGAGGCTTTTAGTAGTATCCATTTACTTGTCTATGAACCGTATAGGCAACCAAGTAGTCCTTTATCATGACGACGCTATTCAATAGATGATGTTAACCCTGCAGGGGTGTACTTCTTCATACATATTTCCACCACTTAGCGTCTGCACACGACATGTGCTCGGCTGACTTCAAGCGAAAGCCGACATGGGTGTAGACCACGACCTACCTAAACACCTAAGTCTCTAGTCCAGGTTTATCGCCTATTCAGGTTCCATCCGTAGGGAGTCCGGCCGAGGTTTCCACATATGGCTCCGAACAATGTGTACAGGGTTCCGAGACACCTAACCGGTGCCCGGCATACCCGGCCACGTACCTACTGCATCACAGCCCACCCCGCGGGTCAGCGCTGTCCACGGCCTCCAGTAATGCTACAAACACCAGAAACTACTTGCAACTCCTGGACAGAGGACTAGGGTGGATAAGAAGTCGAGCGAGTCAATTAAGGATCCCAATGTATGGTAGTAGCTAATTCTTAAATCACATATACAGATCTTGGTGCTTAAGGACGGTTCCAATGAAACAACCCACCATGTACTCCTACATGGTCTCTCATCGACACCTTTACCAAATCATGTTCAACACATCACTCTCATTACCGACACGATCATTTCACTCTAGCCTCTCACCCAGATGAAACAGACCTGACTCGACTCTAAGCATAGTAGGCATAGCAAGGTAGGAAACACATACACATGGCTCAATCAACTCCTACAGATTCTAGTGGGTTTCATCTAGTTACTATGGCAATGACAGGTCATGCAGAGGAAATGGGTTCAACTACCATAGCACACAGCAGTTTGAAACACGTTGTCTTAATGCAGTAAAAGAGAGCAGAGGCGAGAAAATGGGATTGTATCGATATGATCAATTGGTTGGTTGCTTGCCTTGCGGGTCCGTGGACTGGTAATGCTCCTTGTTTGGGTACTCACGATACTCCTCGGGGGCAGAACCTGCCGCAGAGAGCACCGATATACAATCATCACCAAACAATGTGCAACAATATGATGCATGCATAATACATGGCAAAATGAGTGTATTGGGCGAATGCAACTAAAACCAGATGGGTTTGAGCCATTTTGAATCAAAGATTCAAGTTCCAAGCCCATACATGGCCCTTAATAGTGCTTTATCTTGTTCTGCACTAAACATCAGGTTAACTTGCTTAAACATGCATGAAACCAGTACATATGGATAGATTGGATTTTTCTGATCATTTTTCATATATAACACTTTGTATTTGGAGCTACAGATTAATTTCTATGTTTTTTTTGAAGTTTGTAGTATTTTCTGGAATTTCCTGTATAAGAATAATTCCAGTAATTGAATTATTGCGTCAGCTTTGCATCAGGGTGACGTCAGCAGTCAACGGGGACGGTCTAGGTTAAACCTGACCAGTGGGTCCCGTGTGTCAGTGTCATTAGTCTAACTAATTAAATTAGTACTAACCCTAGATTAATTAGCAGGGCTGGGCCCCACCTGTCATTGACCCAGGGGGGTCAAACTGGGCCCACCCGAGGTCAAACTGGGTCAACAGGGTCAAACTCGCCGGCGTTTAGCCGCCGGCGAGGCCAAACGCGGCGGGGCACCTCGGGTTTCACCTACAGGGCACCGTTTGAGGCGTTGTTGGGCTCTATGGGTAGCTGGGAGCGAGCCACGTCGGGTGGTGCAAGTGGTTGGGCTTGGGGTCGCCGAAAACGAAGCAGGCGACGAGTTTGGCGGTGGCCGGAGCTCGGACGAGCTCGGACTCGTTGCTAGGAGGCACGGCGAGGTGCATGGAGCAGTGCTACGGGCTGCTTGGGCTGCGGCGAATGCGATGGCGTGCTCAGAATCGAGCCAGCGTGGCTATGGCCACGACGGTGATGTGCAGAGGCGGCGGCGCATGTGGCGAGCTCGGTGTGGTCATTGTGGTGCACGAGAAGGCAAATGGAGAGGAGGAGGAAGTAGCAGGGCTCACGGTGCGTCGGACGAGCGGGTCGGAGGAGTCGGGGACGAACCGGAGCAAGCGGGGTGGTGACGTGGATCTCCGGTGACGGGCGGTGAAGATGAGGTCGGTGCGGTGTCTTCAGGGCGAACGAGCGCTCGGGGCTCGGTCTGCTCGACGGAGAGTACGGTGGCGAAGCTCGTGGACATGGCGGGGCGACGCGAGGACGACGGTGGACGCAAGAACTACGGTGGTGTGGCTGCGGCTGCGTCGGCCATGGTGGGAGAGAGCGAGAGAGAGGGTAGGGGGAGAGTGATGTGTCCAGGGGGTCGGGGCGGCGCCGAGGAGATGTTTCGAGGCGCCATACTGGGCAAGGGCAAGGAAAGGGCAGGGAGGAGGTGGCGTGGCGAGCTCAAGGCTGCTGTTGTCCCTCCTCCGCCATCGGGCAGAGGTAGGTGGTGACTGGCGCGGGCCAGATGGGCCGGGCCAGCCAGGTAAGTGGCCACTGGCCTTTCTGTCTCTCTCCTTTTCCATTTAATTTGCTTTTCTATTTTTCTGTAAACGTTGGGCTTTATTAAAAAATACTAAAATGCTTCCAAAAATTCTGCAAATAATTGTGGGCTCTGTAGGGATTATTCCTAACAACCCTCACTTAAATCCAGAATTATTTGGGCATTTGAATTATTTCGTAGTATTTAAATGCCCAAATGCAAATAGATAAAGAATTAATGCAGTGACCTTAAATGTCCTACAAAAATGTGAACCAATTTTGGCAGAGGTTCTGGACCAAGACAAAAATGATTGACATTTTAGAAGGGCATTTCAGGTTCATTGAAATTATTTTTACTAAACCCTAGTTGGTTTCAGGGGGGCTGGGGGTTCTGTCATCCCCATTTCAAGTTTCTGGTGAAAGGTAAACATGATGCAACACTCTAATGCATGGACTAGCTAGGGTGTGATAGTTGTCCCGCGGAAGGCTCAGTGTCCATGGCAGCATCTTTGCCAGCGGCTCCTGGGAGCTTGGTGGGAAAATACTTGTCGGGGCCTGATTTCCTTCGCTTGTTCTGCTCTGTCGATGGTTCAACAGATTGTTGAGTTAACCAAAGCACAAAAGTACCTAGTTCCACACGTAGTTTGAGGGCAGCGCGCTTCGACAGGTAGTCGGCCATGTCGTTCTCCACTCGGGGAACATGCTCTGCCTGTATACCGTTAAAATGCTCCTCCAGCTTCCTCACCTCATCCATGTAGGCCTCCATCAACAGGATTTGATAGTCCGTGTTGACCTGCCTGAGGACAAGCTGCGAATCACCCCTGGCGATGAGCTTTTTGACTCCAAGGTCTGCCGCGATCCTGAGACCGGCAAGCAATCCCTTGTATTCAGCAGTGTTGCTCATCAACATCTCCCTGGGAAAGTCCATCTGGATCGCATACTTGAGGTGCTCTCCGGTGGGTGCGACGAGCAGCACACCAGCACCGACGCCTTGTAGCGATAAAGCCCCGTCAAAGTATATAACCCAGTTGCGACTTGTTTCCTTGCCTGGAAGAGTGGTCTCCTGAATCTCTTCATCGGGCGTCGAGGTCCACTCTACAATGAACTCTGCCAAGACCCGGTTCTGGATCGTCGAAGTACTTTCAAACTTCAAACCAAAGCTCGACAGCCCAAGGCCCACTCCACAATCCTCCCGGTTGTGTCCGGATTATGCAGTATCCGTTGCAACGGGACGCGGCTGACGACGGTGATCTCGTGCGCGTGGAAGTAATGACACAGCTTCCTCGAGGTCATAAGGAGGCCGAAGAGCAGTTTCTGCACACCGGAGTATCTTGACCTAGCTCCCTGCAAGAGGGAGCTGACAAAGTAAACCGGATTGGCCAACCACGTCGGATGGAGCACTCCTCTCAACAAACCTGCCACTTCCAACTTCCTGATCTCCTCTGTAATGAACTCCTGCCTTTCCGAAGCTTGCTTCCTGACCTTCTTGTTGACGGGTCGCGCATGAGGACAAACAACAAGATGGTGCTCAATCACTTCCCTGGGAACGCCGGGGATGTCGGATGCTTGCCACGCAAACACATCGACATTCTCCCATAGGAAAGTGACGAGCGCGCCTTCCTACTTGCTATCGAGGGTGGAGCTTATGGTGAAAGCCCCTCCCATGCAATCCTCCTTGACGGACACCTTCTTGGTCTCTGGTGGCACAACTCTGGATTTCTTGCTCTTGCCGGTGGAGCTCTCTAGCACGTCCTCGACGGGAGCACAACACTTCAGAGATGTGCGCTTGCCGGAGTGGGTGCGAGAGGTCTTGCCGGTCTTCTTCCTTCCTAGGGCTTCAGCGACAGGAGAAAGTGCCTTGGTGGCAGTTGCTGCGACTGCTTCCCGGTAGAGTTGGTCAGCGTATATCAGCACATCCTTCTTGTCGGAGGGGACGGTGATGACGGTCATCGGCCCAGGCATCTTCAGCGTGTTGTAGGCGTAATGCGACGCCGCCATGAACTTGGCTAGTGCCGGGCGGCTAAGGATCCCGTTGTAGGGCAAGGAGATCTTGGCTACATTGAAGACAATCCTCTCCATCCTGTAGTTCAACTCACCTCCAAACATCACAGGCAGCGTGGCCTTACCCTTCGACTGACTCCTTCCCGGGTTGACACCTTGAAACGTGCCTGTCTCCTCGAGGTCTCCATCAGGAATCTGTAGCCTTTCGACCACAATGGGAGAGATCAAGTTCAGACTGGCCCCGCCGTCAACTAGCATCTTCGTCACCTTGAGGTTGTGTATCGGTGGTGAAACCAACAACGGCAAACACCCAACCGCAGTCATGCGGTCAGGGTGGTCCTCAGTGTCAAATATGATAGGCGTGCTGGACCACTTCAGTGGCTTCCGTGCGTCGAGTGAGAGCTCCACCGCTGTGATCTCACGAGCCCACTGCTTGAGCTGGCGGTGAGAAGTGTGCAGCGAGGCGCCACTGTCGATGCACATGGCCTACGCAGCCTTCTGAAACTCGTGGTCGCCGAACTCGTCATCCTCGTCATTATCATCGTATTCCCGCTTCTTGTTGCGGCCCTACACGGGCCTCTCTTGCTGGTTATCCTTGCCGCGGCGGCCTCCTTGGCCGCCATGCTTCTTGTCGGATCCGTCGGCACCATCCTGACCCTTCTCCTTGTCCTGCCTCTCATATTCGGCTTTTTGCTTCTCAGCAAGCAGCTCAACTTGTCGGCAGTTCTGGAGGTCGTGGCCCTTGGTGCGGTGGATCTTGGATCTTGCAGCTCAACTTGTCGGCAGTTCTGGAGGCCGTGGCCCTTGGTGCGGTGGATCCGCGTCATGATCATCGTCTTCCCGCTTCTTATCGTGGCCCCGGGCGGGCCTCTCTTGCTAGTTATCCTTGCCGCGACGGCCTCCTTGGCCGCCATGCTTCTTGCCGGATCCGTCGGCACCATCCTGACCCTTCTCCTTGTCCTGCCTCTCATATCCGGCTTTTTGCTTCTCAGCAAGCAGCTCAACTTGTCGGCAGTTCTGGAGGTCGTGGCCCTTGGTGCGGTGGATCTTGCAATACTGCTTGTCAGAGCCTCCTGGCTTATCGGCAGCCACCAAGGCCCGGCAAGAGGCACACCCAGCAATTTCCTTGCCAGGGTCGCTTGCCTTGGCCTTCTTGGCAGCGCTTGTGTCGTCGGATCCCTCGATGGCAAGCACAGCCTGCCCTTGCGTTTTCTGTTATGGCGCCTGAGGGAGTCCTGGACTAAGGGATCCTCGGACAACCGGACTATATACTTTGGCCGGACTGTTGGACTATGAAGGTACAAGATAGAAGACTTCATTCCGTGTCTGGATGGGACTCTCCTTGGCATGGAAGGCAAGCTTGGCGATTCGGATATGTAGATTCCATTCTATGTAACCAACTTTGTATAACCCTAGCTCCCCCGGTGTCTATATAAAGCGGAGGGTTTAGACTTCTAGGGTTTAGTCACAATCATAATCTCATAGGCTAGACTTCTAGGGTTTAGCCATTACGATCTCATGGTAGATCAACTCTTGTAATACTCATATTCATCAAGATCAATCAAGCAGGAAGTAGGGTATTACCTCCATAGAGAGGGCCCGAACCTGGGTAAACATCATATCCCCCGCCTCCTATTACCATTAGCCTTAGACACACAGTTCGGGACCCCCTACTCGAGATCCACCGGTTTTGACACCGACAATGGTGCTTTCATTGAGAGTTCCTCTGTGTCGTCGAAGATAGGCTTGATGGCTCCGTCAATCGTCTACAACAATGCAATCTAGGGCGAGACCTTCCTCCCCGGACAGATCTTCGTATTTGGCGGCTTCGCACTACGGGCCAACTCGCTTGGCCATCTAGAGCAGATCGATAGCTACGCCCCTGGCCATCAGGTCAGATTTGGAAGCCTGAATTTTGTGGCCGATATCCGTGGAGACTTGATCTTCGATGAATTCAAGCCCCTGACGGCTGTCCTCGGCCACCATGATGAACATGACCTAGATCTGTCATCTGGCCGCACACAGGAGATGGCGCCTGTGACCGCCCTGGCCCTAGAGCCGGAGCGGACTGTGTCGTCCAAAAACGTGATGCTTAACCCCGCCATGGAAGCCGCAGACTCAGCGACGGTCGAGCCGCACACAAATCCAACACCGAGTTGGGCTTTTATCACCGAAACCCCGGACTCGTCTCTGACTATTGGTTCTGGGCCGCTTGCGTCCGCGTCCATCAAACCTGATTGGGCGCCGATCTTGGAGTTCAGCTCCGCGGATATCTTACAGCACTCTCTTTTGGCGATGTGTTGAGCTCATTGAAATCCCTCTCCTTGTTGTGGAACTCTCGGCCGAACTATGTCCGGCCCGAATGGAAAGCAGATGACGAAGAACTTCGACCCCCACCCACCACCCACTTTATTGCCACTGTCGAGGACTTAACCGACATGCTCGATTACGGCTCGGATGACATCGACGGTATGGACGACAATGCCGGAGAAGAGTAGGCACAAAAACCACCACCTTTTGGGTAGTGGATAGCCACATCGTCATACGATATATACATGGTGGACAAACCAAAGGAGAATGAGGCCGACGACGATAACAGCATGCCCGTCGATGAACCTCCTAAGCGACGACGTCCAAGCACCGACCATGATCCGGGAAAAAGAAAAACAACAACATTGTCGTGGATGGCGATGATAATCTGAACCAAGCCGAGGACCCCGCAGACCCAGCGCTGGAGTAGGGCGTGCGAGAGGACGGCGAACACAGTCCAGAGATGCTACGTGATCATAGCGATGCTGAAGATAGCAACTATTAGCCTCACTCAGAAGAAGAGATCAACCTAGGCGATGACGAATTCATCATCCCGGAAGAACCACTAGAACAAGAACACCTCCATCAAAGGGGAGCCTGAAGAAGCAGAAGCAGCGGCTTAATGCCGCACGTGATACGCTCAATGACAGATGGAATGAAGTGCTAGACGCTGAGGAAAAATACGGCGGTAACTGCCAAACAAAGAGCTATCCTAAATGTAAGCTGTTGCCCGAATTCGACGACGAGGCTATTGCGCCCAAACCGCTGAAAAACAATACGGCTGATAGGCCGGACCGACCAGCTCGCGGTCGAGACAGAGTGGCTAGCAATTCCGTACACAAGCCCGCACCCCCTCCCCGTAAAGGAAGAAAAGTCACGGCCCAGGACCAGAAACACGATCTACGTGAGGACCTGGACAGCTGGCAAAACCAGGTCCATCTATGGATCCAGGGAACGTGCCCCCACACGGGATCACGATTATCGAACAAAACATGCCGGCCATTTACGAGCTCGGAACCAATACCGAACATTACAACCGTCGGACCCAATCCACGACACAGCCAGATACAGGGGCGCAACACACCCCCTGTGCTGCACCGATGAGGTGCTGGAATATCGAGGCGTATGATGGAATGACGGACACCGCGGTTTGGATAGAAGACTTTATTCTTCACATCCACATGGCTCGCGAAGATGATCTCCACCCCATTAAATATTTACCCCTCAAGCTAAAAGGACCGGCTCGGCACTTGCTGAAAAGCCTCCCCGAAAATTCCATCGGAAGCTGGGAAGAACTTGAAGATGCTTTCCGGGCCAATTTCCAAGGGACCTATGTCCGGCCTCCGGATGCAGATGATTTAAGTCACATAATCCAACAACCCGGAGAATCAGCCCGTAAGCTTTGGAACATGTTTCTCACTAAGAAGAACCAAATTGTTGACTGCCCGGACGCCGAAGACTTAGCAGCCTTTAAACACAGTGTCCGGGATGAGTGGCTGGCCAGACACCTCGGCCAGGAAAAGCCAAGGACAATGGCCACCTTAACTACACTCATGACCCACTTTTGCGTGGGCGAAGTTAGCTGGTTAGCCCGTAGCTGCACCAGTGATCCCGGTACCACTACTAGGAAAAGGCATGCTAGTGGCGCACCAGGTTTGCCTTCTAATGGCGCATGGCTGGTGCGCCACTGGCATCACGCCATTAGAATTTCTTTCTAATGGCGCACCACCAGGCGCCATTAGAATCTGAGTTCTAATGGCGCACTCGGCGTGCGCCATTAGTATCGCTCACAAGGCGCCACTAGTATCTCGCTATACTTACAACAAGAAGATACCAGTAAAAGCGCCATTAGTAACAACTTTTTAATTATTTTCTTCTTAATCTCAGGTCACTATTTCACATATGAGATATTCAACACATATATATGTACAACAAGCATCCATATAGCAATCATATATGTACAACAAGCATACATATAGCAATCATATCCAACACACAAGTTTCATCATATATACATACGCATATAGCCAACACATAGTTCCGCTGTTACAAAAGTTTCACATTGTTCATCCAACACCGTTATCCATCAATTCACAAAAGTTTCACATTCATACAAAATAAAAACAGAAATGGAAAAGAAGCACCCCATCCACGCAAGCTTCCGCCAATTAAATCAAATCTGCAAAATGATAAACAAGAAGTTAGAAGAAGAAAAGAAGAAGACTAGAAGAAGAATAAGAAGAGTTTTGGAAAAGAAGAAGATTAAGAAAAGACTATAAGCTTATTATGTAAACTTGATCATTTTGTGCTAACATAAGTTATTTTGGAGCTAACCTATAGGAAACTAAGCATATAAGGTCTAAGCTAGTATATTAGAGCCAACTTAGGTAAAATGAAGCTAACCTATGTCATTTTGGAAAAGAAGAAGATTAAGAAAAGACTATAAGCTTATTATGTAAACTTGATCATTTTGTGCTAAAATAAGTTATTTTGGAGCTAACTCAGAGGAAACTAAGCATATAAGCTCTAAGTTAGTATATTAGAGCCAACTTAGGTAAAATGAAGCTAACCTATAGGAAACTAAGCATATTAGAGATAACATAGGTAACTAAGTATATATATATCATTTTGGATAGCTAACCTATAGGAGATCCGACATACCCGACAAAGTAGGCAGTTCTTCTCCTTCTTCTCCTTCATCTCTCGATCGCCTAGAGCGGCGAGGCTGTGGAGGCAGTGGAGGTAGTGGGATGTAGTCTTCACCACAATTGGCGTGGTCATGTTGCCCAGTGTGGATCGCCGGCGCCACCACCGTGCGTGGTCATTGTCAGCACCACCACCATCGCGAGGCCACCTTCAGCACCACCATCGCTAGGTCATCCTCACCACCTCCATCTCTTGCCCATGGTCACCACCACCATCTTTTGCCCTTGGTCACCACCACCACCGCTAGGTCATCCTCACCGATGCCCATCCTCACTCGCCCTCTTCTCCCCGACTCCAGTCCAAATCATCCTTCTTGTTGTCTATCTTTGGTGCCAGATCATTTCGTCATTGTCACATACCAGAATCGCTGCAGTTTTCGCACAGCCATAGTCGCCGCCGCTTTGGTTGTAGTCGAGATCGCCGCTGCTCCTACCTGTCCAAAATGCAACAATGACCGTTAACAATCGATGTGAGACAAAGCCAAATGTAGAGGAATAAGAAGAGGCGTAACGCATCGCATCATCATCGGCAACATCGCATGCGACACATAGTCTTGTTGTACACCTTCACGATGAGCATGTTACGCTGCTGCCAGCACTCAAGACAAGGAAGTACCCACCGCAGGTCGAGGCACGGTAGAAGTTCTCCCACCCACGAGGCAAGTACATGTGGCCCTTCTTGATCGCCAATCGCGACATCCCATCGTCATGAAACCCGCGCCGCCTGTCGCAGCTTCACATTATTTGGCGGATCTTCACCCATCAAGATGTTCATAAACTCGTCAGCAGCCTCGCAATTTGGGAAAATGAGTGATGTAGCAAACAATGATATCATAATGAGATGGGTGAAGGGAGATCTCTCATTTTATATACCAGCCATGGATCCAATCAAGCCTCAAGTATGATAGTGAAGAACTCGAATCATCCAACTCAGATCTGCGTGTCGCAGATCGGCGGTGGCTGCTTCCGCCATCTCCGATAAGCAGCAGAAGAGACCAATTAGTACCCTTACAACAGATCATAAAACATGCATTAGTCGCAGTATTTTATATGTCCTATTTTTAACAAAGTCATGCTAAAATTCACGGAAAATTTCAGCATGACCTTTGCTGAAAATAGGACATATGGAGTGCCCGAATTTGCCGAACGGAAGTTAATCGACATTCCGCAAACTCAAGGGCCTCTCGGTGGACAAGGCAAAAAAGGCCTCCATCATAGCATGGAAAATACATTGGCATGTTTTTGCTTATAAAAAGCTAACAAGTGTAATTCAAAACAATATACCACCAAGTGAACCACCACAACATCTAAAAGCTAACAATTGTTTTTGCTTATAAAAAGACCAATGGCACATAATGCATCCAAGCACAATTCCTAGTGATTTCGCTGAGGCAATCTGCTTTCAACCGGGTGCACAATCTTCAACATGAGTCATCATTGAACAGATATGCAAATTCCTTGTAATAGTGAATATAGTTCCAAAATATAGTTCCAAAAATAAGCGTAATTCCTTGAAATGGTAATGATAAATATAGTTCCAAAATATGCAACACATAAGCAGAATTGTATTATGTTTCAGCTTAATCGAGTACTACAAAGAATCGAATAGCTCACCGAAAGGAAACAGAGCTCTACTTCAACCACCTAAAGCAAAATTCACAAGATATTTTTCAAGAGAGATGAACTACCACTAAGTAATTGCATCCCCACAAAGTCAAGCAACCAATCAAGACAAGTATCATGTGAACTTGTTCCATAGTTCACCCGCCACCTACTAACAACCAATCACCACCAAACAATCCAATAGCCCTCTAAACAAAAAGAATATGCTTCAAATGTTAAATGGCTGCCTAGATATCTAAACACTCACACACCGCCGCAAATTAATGATTGGACAGCATTAAGGACAAAAACTTAGCAGGTATAAGTCCAAACATGACAATCAAGTACACTTCAAATAAACTAGAGCTAAGCTAGGTAGCTTGTGGGGCTAAGGTATTGAATGTTGAAATTTATGTGTCCGCACCAAACTATTTCAGTTGTGTGCAAAAAATTAATAAAAATCACAGTAAAGCTCACGACATGATGGACTCACTAGCTAACCAACCAAAAAGCAATGAGAAGAAAGCGGGGCCAACTAAAGCTCAACAAATTGACAACTCCACAAACAAAAGAGCTTTCGAAGATCTCACAATCACCTAAGACCCAACCCATCCAGATTACACGCCCTAAAGCGCAATGACTAAAAGAACTTGATTACAACACATTAACAAGGCAAGTGATCGAGAAAGAAGCAGCAGCTAAGGGAAACCAGGAGCCAACTGTTCCTCCAACAACCAGCTAAGACCCAACCTTTCCAACAATAACAGCTAAACTCTAACTAACAAAGACCGAACTCAGGAGAAAGCCAAACTTTACGGTTTGGCATTCAGGTTTGGTAGCGTGGAGGTAGCAAAGAAGAAGAATGAAAGCGATTTTGCCATGCAAGCCAAAATCTTATACTTGTAGATCATCGCACATAAAACTAATAAGACGAGCTGTCGCCGACGGAGTCCGTCGCCTCCTCCTCCTCCTCCCGGGCCCGCCTGGCCCATCCCTGTGTCCTCCAAGACGCGCGCTTCTTTTCCAGAGGCGGCCTGGGAACCCAATGCCGGCCGGAGACGGCGAGAGGGGATCCGATCGAAACCCCGCCAGCCAGCCTGGTGGGGAGAGGGGTTGGGGATGGGGTTGGGAGTACTGTCGTCGCCACGCGCTGGGCGCCGAGGCGGCGCCGAGGCGCGGGCAGCGCCGGGCGGCGGGTAGCGGCCGGGCGGCGAGGCGGCGGGCAGCAAGCGGCTGGGCGGCGAGGCGGCGGGACAGCAAGGCCGGGCAGCGAGGCGGCAGGGCAGCGGCGTGCGGCGCTGGGCGGCGCCGAGGCGGCGGGCAGCCGAGGCGGCGGGCAACAAGGCTTGGGAAGGGATCGAGGCGGCGGGCAGCGACGCCGGATCGAGGGCGAGGGCGAGGGAGAGAGAGGGATCGAGGCGAGGGAGAGAGGTGGGGCCGGGAGGGCTATGGATGGATGGAGGCACAATACTAATGGAGCACCAACCACCGGTGCGCCATAAGTACATCCACACTAATGGCGCACTACACCACGGGCGCCATTAGATATTTCTCGCCGAGCCAACAAGTTATATTCCACCCGAATCGATCCACATCAAGTCCTCTACTAGCTCGACCGTCGCCAGCCCAGTTCTCACAAGCAGGAGGTTCTGGGTTCGACTCCTGTGATCCCCAATATTTTTTATGCATTTTAAATGGTGTTTTTATATTTATTTGTGTTTAAATATGTTCAAACTTGTTTAAATCATAACAGTAATATTTTTATGCATTTTAAATACTGTTTTTATATTTATTTGTGTTTATCAAACTTGTTTAAATTATAATAAAGGTAATATTTTTATAAAAATAGTAAAAAAATTAAAAACATGTTCAAAATGTGCGGGTTCTTGTGGGCCGGGCCGGTGCTCCGGCGGTGGAGCGGGGAGGGTTGCGATGGGTAGAGCTAGAGGGGGAGGGTGCGGGTGCGATCGAGATGGAGGGGGATCGAGATCGAGATGGGGGATTGAGATCGAGATGGAGGGGGATACAGTAATATGCATTTTAAATATGTTCAAACTTGTGTTTAAATATGTTCAAACTTGTTTAAATCATAACAAGAATATTTTTTATGCATTTTAAATGCTGTTTTTATATTTATTTGTGTTTATCAAACTTGTTTAAATTATAATGATGTAATATTTTTTATAAAAATAGTAAAAAAATAAAAATATGTTCAAAAAATGCTTGGTGCTGGGGTCGGGCCGGTGCTCGGCGGTGGAGCGGGGAGGTTGCGATGGGTAGAGCTAGCGGGGAGGGTGCGGGTGCGACGAGATGGAGGGGGATCGAGATCGAGATGGAGGGGATATAAGAATGGCGCACATCCCAGCCCGCGCGCCTTAGAAGTTAGATATAGTAATGGCGCATTGGTTGTTTCATGCGCCATTAGTTTGTATGGGAAAATGGAAAAAAGAAATTCATACTAATGGCGACTGTCGTGCCAGGCGCCATTAGAGTCTTCCACTCTAATGGCGATGAGAAAGACGCGTGCGCCATTAGTATATAGTAGTGGCGCATCGCACCACTTGTGCGCCATTAGAGTCAATCCTATCTATAGGCCTTTTCCTAGTAGTGTACCTCTGAGGTCAGGGATGGCAATGGAAAACCACGACGCAATAAAAACAAACAACGGAACAATGAAGAAGCCTAGACAATACAGCGGTAAAAACCAGATTCAGGGGCTCCAGACCCGGTCAACGGAGCCATTTAAAGGCAACAAGGATGGTCCATCCAACCTGGATAAAATTCTAGACAAGTCCTGCGAGATACATGGCACTCCGGATAAACCAGCTAATCATACCAACAGAGAATGTTGGGTCTTCAAGCAGGCCAGGAAACTCAACGCCAAACACAAAGGGAAGGGATCTCAGAGCGAATACGAGAACGAACCTCACCAGCCGAACACGGGGGGACAAAAGAAATTCCCACCGGATATCAAAACAGTGAACATGATCTACGTCACCCATATCCCAAAGTGGGAACGCAAGCGCGCACTCCGTGATGTCTACGATGTTGAGCCCGTCGCCCCCAAGTTCAACCATTGTCGGTCCGTCCGATCACCTTTGATCGCAGTGATCACCTGACTATTATCCGTCAACGGAGGTTCGTCTGCCCTAGTGCTCGACCCAATAATTGAAAGATACCACCTCACTCGAGTCTTTATGGACAGCGGCAACAGTCTCAATCTGCTATACCAGGACACTGTTTGCAAGATGGGGATAGACCCATCAAGAATCAAGCCAAGCAACACTACCTTTAAAGGAGTTATACCGGGCGTGGAAGCCCGCTGCACTGGCTCTCTAACACTTGATGTTGTATTCGGCTCGCCGGACAACTTTCGAAGTGAAGAACTAATCTTCGACATTGCTTCGTTCCGAAGTGGCTATCATGCACTACTCGGAAGAACGGCCTTCGCCCATAACGCAGTCCCGCATTATGCTTATCTAAAACTCAAAATGCCTGGAGCTCATGGCGTCATTACGATCAGTGGAAATATGGAGCGCTCTGTTCGCACAGAGGAATATACGGTGGCTCTAGCAGTCGACACACAAAACTGCCTATTGAAGCCAAACAGCTCATCGGTCGTTAAGACTGCAGGCACAGCTAAACGTGTCCGATGCACAACTGAGTGCGGCAACTTAGATAAACCTGAGCTGGATTAGCAACTATGCCCCCATCGACCGCCCCATAAGGAGATATACTTAAAATTCCTTGGGAGGCTTCGGGGGCACTCTGCACACAAAACGTCCATAGTTCGGCTCGACTCTATTCGGACCCTAGGAGTTATCCTTCACGGTTCATTAAAACGAACCATAACCTAGTCTCCTTTCTTTTTTTACAGATGGCCATCATACTATACCCTTCAAGGACACTTCACAATGGAGACAAAGGCGCGGACGTGCAGTAGGGCCCCACATTAAGGTTTCTTTTTTAGATTAAGACCATGTGTAAACCGTTTTTATCTCTTGTTGTTTTATTCTTTCCTGAAATGTAAAATGTCCAAGAAAGATACCATCATCATCTGTAAACATACGGCTCGCCATACTAAAGTGGATGTTATAGAAGCAACCCGGTTCGTACTGTGTTTTGAGATTGATGCTATCACCACCCGCGCTCTTCCCCCACGTCGGATTGCCACATGTGCCTTGATACCATGGGTTTATCACCAGGGGCTGTATCCAGCCCGGTGCATTTTAAAGTCCGAACACCTATAGGGAGTGTTCGGCGTCATGAGTTTGGCCTTATATGCATCAACTCTGAATCATGTCTTTGGTCAATAGTTGGGTTGCCCGGCTCCTTTGCTTGCTACCTTACGTTCCGCTGTATGGGCTAAGTTAGCAAAGGGAGAACTACTGCGATTGTGTCCCGGCTAGCCTGGACGAGCACCTCAGTAGAGAAAGCCAAAAACTGACTTTCATGACGCGGCGAGAGCTGGTCAACCACTCGATGACTCATCGAATCTTCGCGATTCCCTCTGTGTTAAACGAAGGACCGTCATTCTGGTCACGTATGTAATCTCACCGTATGCGGATAACCGCGGACATACCAAGGGCTATATAGTAGCCCCACCATCAAACTCCTATGGCTAAGTGAAAGTGTTAAAGCTCTATAGTCCGATTGCCTTGTTCGCCGCACTAACACCTCCTTCACGGACCAAGACGTTGGGTCAAGTGTGATCAAGTGCTTTTCCGAACACCCCTGCATTATACGCAAGGGGGCTGAAGCCGACGACTGCAAACCTTCAGATATATATATACAGCCGGTCTATTTTGCTAATATTAGCAGAATAGTTATTATGATAACACTTCCGCACTGCATACTCAACGCGAGGGCACTGCATCCCTATCAAACGAGCACTGCAATGTCACCAGAAAAAACTACATGCATTTTTTCGGCATTGTTTTCGCTCCAGTTTCTAAACCGTTTGTCGGAACGAGGCGTATAATACCTCGTTGGATAGCTATGGAAAATGCACATCCTCGTCATGTTGACCACTTTTCGAGATTCCTCGCGGTTTAAGAGCAGTTTCAAAAACAGTGCGCACATGACGGGATGCAGCGAGCATATTTTTGTGATTTTTTTTCTAAACCGCACATCAGAATGAAGCAAACTATACAGCGTTGGAAAGATATCGTCGAGGCGCATCTTTTTCATATCTACCATTTTCTCTAATTTGTTACGGTTTAAGAGCAGTTTTTAATTTACTAAATCGCAGAATTTTGTTTTTCATTATTTTTCAAATTTTCGGTACTGTTTTTGCTCCAGTTTTTTAACCATTTGTCGAAACGGGGCGTGTAATATACCATTGAAAAGGTATGGACGAGGCACAACTTTCATATGTTGAAATGTTTTTAAGATTCCTTACGGTTTTAATTTAATTTTGAAAATCGTGCGGCTGACGACGAGAGGCAGCGGCCGTTTTTTGTGAAATTTTTACAAACGTTGGTCGAAATGATTCAAATTATACGCTGTTGGAAAGATATCGATGAGGCGCAAGTTTTTCATGTAGAACACTCTCTCTGATTTCTTACGGTTTAATAGCAGTTTTAATTTTAACGAAATGCGGACACTCTGTTTTTTCATAACCCAAAATCGTCAGATGTATCGTGATCGCATGTAAACCACACTTATTTGCATTAAAACCGTGACTTCATCAAACGAGCAAGCGAGCTGCACTCCTTTGTCGGACGTAAATTTTCTCACACAAGTTTTTATGAGTTTTTGTCGTTTTTTCTATTTTTTAATGAACGAGGGCGGACCGCAAAGATGAGGGCAAGTGACCTATGACATAAATCAAAGTGAACCACATTACTATTCTATTGTTTCGGTAACATTTTTTCACACTTTCATCTTGGGCGCAAGTGAACAGTATCACTCTCGAAAATGAGCCACGTCCGAGGACCAAGCGCACTGCATGTGTTTGACAGAAGCAACTGAGTTTTGAAACACACAAGCACATCGTGCACTGCATTTGTTTTTCGCAACATCGAAATTGTCGTGTATCGTGATCGATGATGAACGACCGCTTCAGATCAAAACCGTGACCGCATGGGACGGGCAAAATAATTTCATGTTTTTGTGAATAGGAGTGGATCGTTTTTAGGAACGAGTGGACCGCAAAGACAAGGGCAAGTGAGCCAGAACATATATCAAAATAGACCGCGTTACTATTTTGTTGTTTTCCTCATAAATTCACACTTTCATGTTGGGCGCAAGTGTACAACATCATCTCAGAAGTGAACCACATCCAAGGACCAAACACACTGCAAGTGTCGATGTAGTCGTTTGAGTTTTGAAACACACAAACAAATTGGAGTGAACTTAGCGAACTGCACCAGATCACACTCGAGTTTTAGACTGCACACCCGCAGCATTGCACTGCAAATCTGACATGAATTTATATAGCGAACCCCCACACATAAACTTGCACTGCATTTATAGAATCTAAACCTCAAGGAGCTCTCATGTATACTGCAGGCGCGGCAAAAGCGGACCGCATGGATGGACTGCGTCGAATGGACAGTATAGCACTAAGTGCAAAATCGCAGCACATAACCACACACAAAGCGCACTTGACTCACTGAACATAATAAAATCTGGGCACCCTGAAAACCAAATAACCACGGGGCGTCGAACTGCACCTCCATGGTGCGCCAAACCACACAACAATTTTGAAATCTAGGCACTCTGAAAAAAGAACTGCACGTCCACGGGCGCCGAACCACACGCCCCCATGCAGTGAGCCGCACAACGCCGTTGACGAGGTGCACGGCCACGATTATGGACTGTGCACCACAAGAAGAAATTGATGAACAACTGCAGTGCACTAGGGAAGAAGATGGGTGCATCAAAGAGTAGTTAGTCGGAGCAGGGGAGAGCACCTTCGTCAACAGAACCCCCTCACGCATGGGGCACGGCGGCATTGTTTGAAGATCGGGGCTGAGCAGGGGATGTGAACTGTGAGCTGGGCGGCAGCTGGACCGCTGCACGACCATAGGAGAACCACAGCCTGACAAACACGCCGGCATCCCGCAGCCTATCATCGCCGAAGTGATGGAAGGCGGGGTCGGCCGCCGCTGCGCAAGACAGAGGCACATGCAGGGAGCTCGTCGGAGCCGTCGCTAGAGAGGAGGAAGGGGAAGCTCGCGGCGTGCTCCTCCTCTGGGCAGCCAAGCCACGCGGGCGAGCTGCAGCAGGAGGTGTGCCTCCATGGTCATCGAGGAGACCAGATCAGGAGAGGAGGGGGAGGAGACTTGTGGCCGCAGGAGTCGGTGGAGACCGGTGGCAACGTCGCCCGCGACGGTCAGATCCACTACCGAAGACGTCGCTAGGGGCCCGTGGCGGTCGGATCTGCAGATCAAAGGGGCATGGCCATGGTGGGCTGGGATGGCCGGCGGGCGGCAACTGGCGGTGGTGCCCGGATCCGTCGCCAGGGGAGAGTGGGGTGGCGAGGAGGGGCTGGGACGAATCCGGCGTAGGAGAGGATTGGGCGGCTCGGGAGGGGTCGTGGCCGCCTCGGATCCGGCGTAGGGAGAGTGGGGCAGCGAGGAGGGGCGGCGACGGTGCGAGGCAAGCTGGGGCGCGGTGGTCGGCGGCGGGGCTCCGACGCGCAGAGGAAGGTGGTAGGAGGGGGCGGTGGTTGGGTCAGGGGTGGGTGGGGTGGGTCGCCCAATTTTGCATCGGGGGAGCGGGAGGTTGATGGAGGGATGTGGGAAGTCGGGTCGTGGGGAGGAGAAAGAAGAAGGTGCGATGGGTTGGGCAGGGTGCAGTTTTTTGGGTATAATCTAGGAGTGCGCAAGTGTTATTAGAATAAGCGTTTTTGTGTGTAGAATAAGGTCTTAAGGGGTGTTATCATAATAGACCCACCATATATATATATATATATATATATATATATATATATACACACACACACACATAAACACTATTCTGATCACGGGATCAGAATAATATTCTGATCACAACATGAACTTCCCGAGTAACGCGCCTGACCTTCCCCGAGTACTAGGTTGAACTTTAGCGAAAAAGTGTCCAAATGGGGCTTGCGATACACCGTTGGAAAGCTATGGACACCAATATCATGATCCAAGTTAAATTTTTGGCAAAATGTAAGCGGTTTAAGAGCAGTTTTGAAAATCTTTTTTTCTTCATACAAAAAACGTGAATCGTATTTTTGATCGCATTTCTAAACCGTTTATCGGAATAAGGTAAATAATATAGCGTTGGAAAGCTGCTGCAAAACCTCTCCTTCGACATGTTGAAAGTTATCTCTAATTCTCTATGGATAAAGAGTAATTTTGAAAATCGTAAAATTTCGCAAACCAAATAGCCGAGTTCGTATTTTCAATGTAATTTCTAAACAGCTAATCCATTTGAGGCAAATGATATGGCATTGGAAAGCTTGTGAAAATGCGCTACTTTTTCATGTTAAAGTTTTTTCTAATTTGGAACAGTTTAAAAGTAATTTAGAAAACGGTACAAGTTCCACCGAGTTTGTATTTTTGAGATAATTTTTTAACCGTACGTCCGAATGCAACAAATGATACGGCGTTGGAAGGATTGAGCAAATGCGAAACTGTTTTGTATATACTATTTCTCCTAATTCCTTACGGTTTTAAGTAAAATTGGAAAATGAATAAAAAGGTATTTTTGCCATAATTTCTACATACTTTATCGGAAAGGGCCGAATAATATACCGCTGAAAAGCTACGGAAAATGCAAAACTTTTTCATGTTGTTGGTTTTCTCTGATTCCCGGCCGTTTTTAAGTAATTGCGAAAATGGCAAAATCATTCATTCTGCTTTTATCGCGAAACTGATTATTCGAAAATGCACCGCGTGAAGAACCTAAACTTCTCGGCACGTTTTCTTGAACTTCACTCTATTTTTCACGTGCTTTTCTTTTCTCGTATATCTCTATCCACGGCTCCTAGCTCTCCATCCACTCACCGGAATTGAGCAAGCGATATCTGGATGGAAAATGTTGTAAACCATAACTTTCCGTGTTGATCATTTTTTCATATTCGTAACGATTTTAAAAAAATTTCATCTGAAATTCATTCAGCATAGTAGTTGAACTTAATGCTATTTTCACGTTGAACTTCTGTGATGTATTTTTGTTTGTACACGCGCCTGAACTTCCCTCTGTAGGAACCCGACCTTTGGGCTATCTTTGCAACCGTGGCTTCCCTCGCGAATTATTCTGTTTAGTAGTGTCCTATATGATGTTAGTGTAATCTAGAAAAGTTTTTTAGCAACTAAATACCGGTTTTAAATAGAAATCTCGCTCGCTGGCGGATTTTGCTCTCGGGTTGTGATGAAATGGCGTTTTTTTTGCAATTTTACTGCCTGATTTGTTCGACCTGAACTTCCCCTAGTGCTAGGTTGAACTTCCGTCAACATTGCCAAAATGGGGCTTGCAATATACCGTTGGAAAGCTATGGACTCCAGTATCATGAACCAACTTCAAATTTTGGCAAAATGTAAGTGGTTTAAGAGCATTTTTGAAAACTGTTTTTTCTTCATACAAAAAACATGGATCGTATTTTCGATCGCATTTCTAAACCGTTTATCGGAATGAGGCAAATAATATGGCATTAGAAAGCTGCTGTAAAACCGCTCCTTCCACATGCTGAAAGTTTTTTCTAATTCGATATGGTTAAAGAGCAATGTGGAAAATCGTAAAATTTTGCAAACCGAACAACCGAGTTTGTATTTTTGTTGCCATTTCTAAATGCCTAATCCAATTGAGACAAATGATATGGCGTTGGAAAACTTATGGAAATGCGCTTTTTTCTCATGTTGAAAGTTTTTTCTAATTTTTAATAGTTTAAGAGTAATTTAGAAAACGGTACAAGTTCTACCAAGTTTGTATTTTCGATATTTTTTTAATCATACGTCCGAACATAGCAAATGATATGGCGTGAAAAAGCCTGAAAAAATGTGAAACTTTTTGGTATATATTGTTTCTCCAAATTCATTACGGTTTTATGTTGATTTTGAAAATGGCTAAAAACGTATTTTCGCCATAATTTCTACAAACTCCATCGGAACGGGGCAAATAATATACTATTGAAAAGCAACAAATAATGCAAAACTTTTTCATGTTGATGGTTTTCTCTGAATCCCAGCCATTTTCAAGTAATTTTAGAAACAACGAGATCACTCGTTCTGCCTTTATCGCAAAACAGATTCGTCGAAAATGCATCGCGTGAAGTACTTGAACTTCTATGGCGATTCTGCTGAAATACTTGCAGCGGTTTTAAAAGTTTTTCTTGTGAAATTCATTCAGTGTAGTAGTTGAACTTCCTGCTGTTTTCAGGTTGGACTTCTGTGACATATTTTTGTTTGTAATTTTCCCATCCATTTTCGTCAGTGTTACACAAATGATATTCTTTTTATACAAACCTCTCTCACAATATTTTTTTAACTTTCTCTGACCGAGGACTTGAACTTACACAAATGATATTCCTGTCGTTTTGAAGTAAATTAGAAAATGAAAAGATCATGATTTTTGCCTTCATCGCGAATGGAAATGCACTGCGTGAAGTAGTTGAACTTCTCGGGCATGTCTGTTCAACTACTTCATTGACTGCAAAAAACATCACGTCAAAAATAGAGTGAAGTTCAATGAAGTTCAAATAGACATGCGCGAGAAGTTCAACTACTTCACGCAGTGCATTTCCATTCGCGATGGGCAGAAATCATGATCTTGTCATTTTCTAATTTACTTCAAAATGACAGGAATATCATTTGTGTAAGTTCAAGTCCTCGGTCGGAGAAAGTTAAAAAAATATTGTGAGAGAGGTTTGTATAAAAAGAATATCATTTGTGTAACACTGATGAAAATGGATGGGAAAATTACAAACAAAAATATGTCACAGAAGTCCAACCTGAAAACAGCAGGAAGTTCAACTACTACACTGAATGAATTTCACAAGAAAAACTTTTAAAACCGTCGCAAGTATGAAAAAATGATCAACACGGAAAAGTTGCGTGTTGATAGCAGCTTTCCGCCGGTATATCACTTGCTTAATTCCGGTGAGTAAATGAAGAGCTACGTGAAAAAAAAGCACGTGAAAACCAGAGTGAAGTTCAGGCAGAACTGCCATAGAAGTTCAAGTACTTCACGCGATGCATTTTCGACGAATCTGTTTCGCGATAAAGGCAGAACGAGTGATCTCGCTGTTTCTAAAATTACTTGAAAATGGCTGGGATTCCGAGAAAACCATCAGCATGAAAAAGTTTCGCATTTTTCGTAGCTTTTCAACAGTATATTATTTGCCCCGTTCCGATGAAGTTTGTAGAAATTATGGCGAAAATACGTTTTTAGCCATTTTCAAAATCAACGTAAAACTGTAATGAATTTGGAGAAACATTATATACCAAAAAGTTTCACATTTGTTCAGGCTTTTTAACACCATATTGTTTGCTATGTTCGGACGTATGATTAAAAAAATATATCGAAAATACAAACTTGGTAGAACTTGTACCATTTTCTAAATTACTCTTAAACTATTAAAAATTAGAAAAAACTTTCAACATGAGAAAAAAGCGCATTTTCACAAGTTTTCCAACGCCATATCATTTGTCTCAATTGGATTAGGCGTTTAGAAATGGCAACAAAAATACAAACTCGGTTGTTTGGTTTGCGAAATTTTACCATTTTCCACATTGCTCTTTAACCATATGGAATTAGAAAAAACTTTCAGCATGTGGAAGGAGAGGCTTTACAGCAGATTTCCAACGCCAGATTATTTGCCTCATTCCGATAAACGGTATAGAAACGCGATCGAAAATACAATCCAGATTTTTTGTATGAAGAAAAAACGGTTTTCAAAACTGCTCTTAAACCACTTACATTTTGCCAAAATTTGAACTTGGGTCATGATACTAGTCTCCATAGCTTTGCAACGGTATATCGCAAGCCCCATTTGGGCAATGTTGACGGAAGTTCAACCTAGCACTAGGGGAAGTTCAGGTCGAACAAATCAGGCAGTAAAATTGCAAAAAATGCAATTTCATCATGACCCAAGAGCAAAATCCGCTAGCGAGCGAGATTTCTATTTAAAACCGGTATTTAGTTGCTAAAAAACTTTTCTAGATTACACTAACATCATATATAACACTACTAAACAGAATAATTCGCGGGGGAAGCCACGGGTGCAAAGATAGCCCGAAGGTCGGGTTCGTACAGAGGGAATTTCAGGCGCGTGTACAAACAAAAATACGTCATAGAAGTTCAACGTGAAAATGACATGAAGTTCAACTACTACGCTGAATGAATTTCGGATGAACTTTTTTTAAAATCGTTACGAATATGAAAAATGATAAACACGGGAAAGTTACGTGTTTACAACAGCTTTCCATCGGTATATCACTTGCTCAATTCTGGTGAGTCGATGGAGAGCTAGGAGCCGTGGATAGAGATATACGAGAAAAGAAAAGCACGTGAAAAATAGAGTGAAGTTCAAGAAAACGTGCCAAGAAGTTCAGGTTCTTCACGCGGTGCATTTTTGAATAATCAGTTTCGCGATACAAGCAGAACAAATGATCTTGCCATTTTCTCAATTACTTGAAAACGGCTGGGAATCAGAGAAAACCATCAACATGAAAAAGTTTCGCATTTTCCGTAGCTTTTCAACGATATAACATTTGGCCCATTCCGATAAAGTATGTAGAAATTATGCCAAAAATATGTTTTTATTAATTTTCCAATTTTACTTAAAACTGTAAGGAATTAGGAGAAACAATATATAATTTTTTTTGCATTTGCTCAAGCTTTCCAACGTTGTATCAGTTGTTGCATTTGGACGTATGGTTAAAAAATTAGCTCGAAAATACGAACTCGGTGGAACTTGTACTATTTTCTAAATTACTTTTAAACTGTTCCAAACTAGAAAAAACTTTTAACATGAAAAAGTAGCGCATTTTCACAAGAATTCCAATGCCATATCATTTGCCTCAAATGGATTAGCCATTTAGACATTACATTGAAAATATGAACTCGGCTATTTGGTTTGTGAAATTTTACAATTTTCAAAATTACTCTTTATCCATAGGGAATTAGAGATAACTTTCAACATGTCGAAGGAGCGGTTTTGCAGCAGCTTTCCAACGCTATATTATTTACCTTATTCCGATAAACGGTTTAGAAATGCGATCGAAAATATGATTCACGTTTTTTGTATGAAGAAAAAACGATTTTCAAAACTGCTCTTAAACCGCTTACATTTTGCCAAAAATTTAACTTGGATCATGATATTGGTGTCCATAGCTTTCCAACGGTATATAGCAAGCCCCATTTGGACACTTTTTAGCTGAAGTTCAACCTAGTACTCGGGGAAGATCAGGCGCGTTACTCGGGAAGTTCATGTTGTGATCAGAATTTTATTCTGATCCCGTGATCAGAATAGTGTTTATGTGTGTGTGTGTCTATATATATATATATATATATATATATATATATATAGGGTGGGTCTATTATGATAACACCCCTTTAGAGTCTTATTCTGCACACCAAACCCTTATTCTGCTAACCCCATTCGCACAGTAAAAAATACTAGGGAAACTACTAGGGCCTAATCGAACTACGGGGCTGTTTGGATTGAGCCCAATCTTGCCCTACCAAATAGTTGGCATCACCAATTCCAGGGCATGACCAAAAAATTGGCAAGTCATGGCTGTTTGGATTGTAGCCATTAGTACTTGCCAATTTTTTGGCAAAACCATTGGATGTCATTTGGTTTGAAGCCAAATATTTGATACCTTTGGTGGCATGTGTTTGGTTTGGTTTCAAAATTTGAAAATTGCATGCCACCAATAAAAGAACACTTGTGTGTAAACAAGCAAATCACATATCACATGCTACAAAAAATTTGAATTAACCAACACACATACGCACACAAACTATGCATTTCTAGAACTTCGTAATGACATAATTAAACTCATACATTAAGTTGATCATATATTGTTTGATACATGAAAGACTTAAATAAGGTTCACATCCTTTACCATACCATCTAGGACATAAACAGCCACCATGCACCAAATGCACTCCATACAAACAAAGACATGATGCACCCAAGTTTGTTGTATATAGACAAAATATGCATGATGATGTTATCCATGCTCCCACTACGTGTTAAAGCTGTTCCTAGCGATATAAACAAAAGGTTGCCGCAAACTCTATCTAATCATGTGGCAATTCGGTGAGCGACAAGACATCCATCATTGCCACCTTCATGAAACCGAGGCTCAAAGTAGCTAATGACCCACTCTCAAGAATTGTTTCATCGGCATAGTTAAGATAGCTACGAAAGATATCTTGGTCCGCTTGGATAGATAGGCAACAATCTCAAGTTTATCCTTAGTTGGGATGGTGAGGGCATTGATCCGCTTCAAAGATTTGCATAAGGATCTGCAGTGGCATTGGTTGCGCAGACACAATAGGGGATGCAAGGGATTGACTAGCTTCTTGATCTTGGTTACCATATCATCATTAGATACCTCGCCCTTCTTGTTTGCTTTGCCCTTGGTTGGCTTCTTGAAGGTGATGATGACACACACTTGCGCTTCTTGTTTAATGGATTGCCATCCAAGTCGACTTTAGGACTATGACGATCAATAGTGTCGAGTCGACTTCATCACCGTCACGGAATTAGATTTCCTTCAAGTTCCTCACATCCTCACCGTCATCACTACCATCATCCACATTAACAAAGTGGTTTGGTCAATCGCGAGTGAGCCATCAAGATGAGATTGATCCGAGAATAACTCTTCCAATTGATGAAAGAACCTAATGGGTCCGTAAGATAATTGATCGCAGATTTTCTACACACAAAGGTAAGGTAAAAAGAGTAAAATAATGATGTAATGAACACAAAACATGAGAGAAGTTGCGGTATAAAAAACACAACAAGAGACAAAGTGAATATGAAGCATACATATATATAGACGAGAGCGACTATGCACTCATTTTTAGATCGCACCATGATATAAATAAGAGAAAAACTACTAAGAACTTACATTGAGTCTTTGCTTTTCCGACTCGAAAGTGTGAATGTGAAAGTGGTTACACAAGGCCATTGCCACTATTGGCCATGGCACGACGCACTCCAAACCCACTTCTCCTTGCATCGACGATAGTGTCGATCCACTTGGGTTTGAGTGACACCTGCTTAAAACTTGCCATTTAGAGCATCAAGACATTGCAAGTGGTGTTGTTTCTTGAACTTGAAAGTTGCAGTTTGTCTTCACGAAGGTCGATGTACCATTCAAGCATAAACCTTGTCGCCTCGTCAGTCCTGTGTTATGTACTTATCACGAGGATTGGAGTCCTCCTCGGTCTTGAGTGAGCTTATGCTTCCCCATGACCTCTGATAGGTAACCATTGCAAACAACTAGTTATTAAGAAAGTGAGTTGGAAGCAAAACCCTCAAAAAATGTCAAGATACCTAACATGAAACATCATAGATCCAACTTACAAAGAGACAAAACTAAACTTATTTAATAGGACAGAGACCAGATTAAATTGAAATAAGTCGAACAATATTACGAGGATACAATAATTTACAAATACTAAAATAGAAACACTACATCGCTCAATTTTTCACTCGCATGGAAATACATCAAAGGTGCAAGACATCCTTCAAATGTTCCTCACATGGAAATACATCAAAAGTACAAGACATCTCCATCACATGGAAATACATCAAAAGTACAAGACATCTCCATCACATGGAAATACATCAAAGATACTAAGTCGATAGCATCACCTCATTGTCACGCACTCTCTCTCGTCTCATTCACATTTGTCGAGCGACAATCTCGCAGCAGCCCACTCACGTATGTCACCTCTTGATCACGAACCGCCCACTACTCCTAGGGAGGTTGGCATACCATGTCGCCTCATCCACAACATAATCATCTGGACCATTTTCTAATATCCAATTGTGCAAAGCACAACAAGCAACTACCACTTTAATCGAGATTTTAAAGGTATGAAGGGCCTTTGAGTAAGAATCTTGAAGCGACTCTTAAGAGTCCCAAATGCCCGCTCAACTGTGGTCCTAAGTGATGAATGGCGGTGGTTGAACAATTCTTTGGGGTAGTTGGGTCACGGTCTCCAAAGAATTCATTTAGGTGGTAGAAGACACCACGATAAGGAGGTAATATCCCGACCCGCAAAGATACCCAAAGATCACCAAGAAATATTTCCCCTCGGTCATGTTTTATTAACAGTGAGTTAAAGTCAAGTTGGCACAACACAAGTGACAAACATGTATGTTACGTTGTATATGTACCTTCGGTATTTTTAATCCCCTCGACGTGTGAGGGCATCTTTTAGCACAAGAGAATCATGGGCGAGCCCTCCCAACCAGCTAGAACATATGTGAATCAAGGTCAAGTCAACAACTCGCTAGCACATTTTGGGAGGGTATGACTTATGCCCCTAAACTTGTCGATTATGTGGGGTGAACACAAGCCTTAACATGAGTGCCATCTAGTGCCCCTATGCATCCCTATGAATATGAGAAAGGAGAATTCATGTCAAGCTTGGCTTAGGTCGATCTTGTATAATCAAGAATAAATCTACGGCCTAAGGGTTACCTCAAAATACGGGTAGAATCTGTCCGGCTGCTAGTGATTTTTGTGTGTGTGTCCGCTGATCTAATGTAAATGAGATCACGAGCTAACTCCCCATCGCATCGAAGAACAATATTGAAATATCTCGCTCCATCGTTTCACTAGATCGCCGTAACCAAAATCCAATGGATGAATTTGTGTGATGTTGACCGATCATGTATAGGAACATTGCTACTTGTTCCTCTACTAAACATGTAGTGTATCAATTAACAACTTTTTCGCTCGAGCCTAATGCATAGCTTGTAAAACACACCGAGACATCCATGATTGCTTGATACATATTGCATCGGATGTGTCAATTAGCCTAACCAGACATTAGTCCAGTAGATGTCTCTCTCAACTAGTGGACCATACTTTCTTCCTCCACTTCTAAATTTTCTACCATCTTTGTTTCTATACCAAAGAGCCAAAAGAAGAACAATGACAGCATGAGTTCTCCGCCACAACATGGTGAGATAATAATATCTTTGCTGATCCAAGTCCATCTGGGTCAATATAATAAGTACATTAATATGAATGATCTAAATCATATTTACATTGTACAAAATCAGAGCTGCTTATAACTAATAATAGTGATGAGTAACTTATAAAAAGATCCACCTAAATCATTAACAAAAAATACAGATATGTGCTTGACTATTTGTGAATCAGAAATAAGAGACAGAGATAATAAGTCCCAATCAACAATTAATCATATATGTCCAGCCGGATCCTAAGAAATTTATGGACAACAATGTTCTAAAAACAGAGGTCATATGGACTCATAACTAGCTCTGTCAAATATCCTTCTCATGTCCTAATTTCTAGTGTCTTGGCTGCCTTATAACTTCACGAATGCTGCATATGGAGATCTAAGACTGGGAGCAGGGGCAAAGGGCATGGATTTGGTAGGCAAGTACTTAGATCTGGCAAGTATATACGTACGTGCAGCATATCACCAATTAAAAAGGTCAGATAGAAGCAAATCACGCCAAGAGAAAAGGGGATCGGGGTGGGATTGAAGGGGATCTGAGCTGCTGACCGTGGGTGGATTGAGAGATGAGAACGAGAGACAGAGCAACGCCGGCGGCGGCCGGAGAAGCTCGTACTGTTGCAGGAATCCGGCGGCCTTGGCGATAGCTGCAGATCTTGCCCTCCACTCGCTCCTGTGTGTTTGCCTGGGATGAGAAGAGGAAAGTGAAGGAACCTATGAGGAAATTTCGCTGCCTACCTTTTATACTCGGCGCCCAGTTCGCGCGCTGCCAATTTTTTGGCGGTCGATTTCCGCGCCGCCGTTTCGCCCGCGATTTGGCGAAAATGGATGCGGGCGCGCTGGGGCGAGCCAAAATTGGTCGTGATCCAAGTGGAGGCCAAAAGGGTCGGGCGTGACCAATACTTTGGTAAGGCAACTATTGGTAGTCATCCAAACAGCCCCTACATCTACCCGACAAAAAATCCCCAGCTAGCTGCCTTCTTCCTCCCACTCGCCACGACCCCCACCTTCCTCCCGCTCCATCCCCCGACCTCCATTGCCTTCTGCCGCCGGGGCTGCCAAGGACCGTGCTGCCATCCGGCCTAGCCACCTCCAACACCTGGCGCAACAAGCGCTGCCGATAAACCACCAACATCCGTGCGCGCCGCCGTCCGCACGGACCTGCGCGTAGCCACCGCTCTGCTCACCACCACCCGAGGCGACCCGGCTACCTCCAATCGCCGCCTCCCTGCCGGATCCAGCGAGATCCGGTCGCCCCGCCCCCAACGACCTCATGCTGCGACCAACTCCATGGCCCGCCCCCTACCCGATGACCTCCTACTACGTCAGCGCGCCATGGCTTGGCCCCAACCTCTTGCCCCAACACGACCAACGCGCCGCCGCCTGCAACATCTCCGTGCGAACCTGGCGCTCCTCTCCACCTCGTGCATCTACGCGCGTGGATCCCCTGCTACCTACGGCGGCCTCCCTGCCATGCCCCGCCTGGGTCAGATCCATGGCCAGCCGAGCTCCTGTCCGAGGCTGTATCCTCCTCCCTTGTTCAGATCGAGCGGAGGACGAGCTCTCCTCCTCGTGGCGGTCTCCGACCAGGGCCTCACCTCCATCCCGTGTACATGGCTTACCTCACCTTTCCCTTCATGCGGTGCACGCCTCACTACGCCGTAGTCAACTTTTTTTTTTGCAGATTTTGGATGAGGGTAGCGTTCTGTACCGTCGAGCAGGATTGTTTTCGAGGGGTTCACTTTGCTCTATACCGCCAAGCGGAGGTTCAGTCTATTACCAAGCGACAAGCTCCGGTAATTTTGCCTTCTTCTGCCCTCTTGCTCCTCGCTCATCCCTCCCCTTTTGTCGCTTGATTGTCGGCGCTTCCTCTGTTTTGCAGGTTTTGGCAGCAATCCCACGTCTACGGCAAGGGTGCTAACCGCGGCAGGTTGGTAGCTCAAGGGTGCATGTAGTTTGGCCCGCGGGGGCGAGCAGTGCACTTGGCTTGTGAAAAAAAATCTTGAAAATTTTGACGGAGTCACACCCGAAGTGTTGGTTTTATCCTCTGAATCGATTCCTCTCTGCTGCAGACTGTTTCGTTGCAGCTTGCAGCCAACATCATGGGTGTGACCAACTCTCATGGGGGAGTTCGGGGTCCGCAGTGCACTCCCGTGGGAGCAGTGGTGCACTCTGGTCATTGTGCAGTGCACCCCGTTTTCAGTATGCCATATGAACACATGATATGCGTTGGGCTTTCTATCAACTAGTAAAAATAGCTTGCTTGTTGTCGGCTGGTGTGTGCTTGATGCAAACGTGTGTGTGTGTGTGTGTGTGTGTGTGTGTGTGTGGATATGCAGTACAGTCAAGCAATGTACGCAGGTTGGCCGGGAGCGTGTTGCAGTTCGACAACCAGCCACACCATGTGCAGTTTCAGAAGGTACATGCGTGTCTGATTTTTTTGTAATTATTGAAAAAAGTAATGTTGTTCGTTCTGGCATACTCAGTGGTTCACTTGTAAAATGAAACTATTTGGCAAAAACAATGTTGAATACAATAGTTAATGCCAAAGTTCGCTAAATATGGTTTGGTGGTTTACTTTGGGAAACTGAAAATTGCAGCCCACTTATCTCATCCCTGCGGTTCATTTTTTAGGTAAAACAATAAATAAAATGAAATATTTGTTGAGAAGTTCATTTCAACAAGCATTAATGGGTCATTTTTCAAGAGACATAAATGGATGCAGCCCACTTGGAGGAGTCTTGTGGTTCATTGCGTTTAATAAGGAAGAAACAGAGTGTCGTTCACTTGTTTCATGGTAGCTCACTATGTCTTTATTAGATAGATGTGGCTTTGAAGCTCACTTTGTTGTCCCATGCAGTGTGCCATAAAACTTCTATGTGGTTCACTTGTCCCACATGTAAAAACAGGAGAAAAAATTCTCAAAGAAAATTCTCAGAGAAGCTCACTTCTATATTAGATGTAGTTCAATCGCTCGGTCCATGTGGCCCACTCACTTGGTCAACGCGCGTAAAAAAATAATAAGTATGAAAAAAAGACAATAAGAACTCATGAGGTTCACTTTGGGTAGTGTTACGGTTCACTTTTGGAAGTGTTGTGGTCCACTCTCGTTAACGAAATTTTTGAACAAAAAGACAACAAAAACTCGTGTGAGAAAAATTTACGTTTGACAAAAGAAATCATGAAGTTCACATGACCGTGTGATGGAGTGCGGTTTTTCGTCTGATGCAGTGCGGTTTTCAGTCGGATGAAGTACGCACGTCGATTTGGGTGTCGCGAAAAACAGAGTGTCCGCATTTCGGTAAATTTAAAACTGCTCTTAAACTGTAAAGAATTAGAGAGAGTGTTCTACATGAAAGAGTTGCGCCTCGTCGATACCTTTCCAACGGCATATCATTTGAATCATTCCGAGCAGCGGTTTGTAAAAATTCGCCAAAAACAGCTGCTGCCACTCGTCGTCCGCTGCACGATTTTCAAAATTAACTTAAAACCGATGAAAGAATCTCAAAAACATTGCAAAAGATGAAAGTTGCGCCTCGTCCATAGCTTTCCAACAGCGTATCACACGCCTCATTTTGACAAACGGTTAAAAATCTAGAGCGAAAACAGTACCGAAAATTTGAAAAAAATTGAAAAACAGAATTCCGCGATTTAGTAAATTTGAAACCGCACTTAAACAGTAAGGAATTAGAGAAAAATTTATATATGAAAAAGATGGGCCTCGACGATATCTATCCAACGACGTATCATTTTCTTCATTCCGACGAGCGTTTAGAAGAAATCGCGAAAAAACGCTCGCTGCCACTCGTCATGGGCCGCACCATTTTCAAAACTGCTCTTAAACCGTGTGGAATCTCGAAAGTGTTCAACATGTCGAAGTTGCGCCTAATCCAGAGCTTTTCAACGATATATTACACGCCTCATTCTGATAAACGGTAAAAAAATTAGAGCGAAAACAGTACCAAAAAAATAACGCGTGCCATTTTTTCCGACGAGAAGTTCACTCGTGTGAGTACTGCAGCATACTTGGTTCAAAGAATGACGTGCACTCATGCTCAGCGCAAAGGCGTAAGTGGTGCGCAGAATAGTTATTCTGCTAATATTAGCAGAATAGACCGTCTGTATATATAATATGTTATAAGTATCACAATATGATATTACAAGTATGTATATGTATAAAACATAGCCTTCGGGTATCACAGTATATATAACGAATTAAATATATATGTATAAAACATAGCCTTACAAGTATCATAATATGTTATTACAATTTTGATACACCTCACTCGAACATAATATTTTTCGAGCACTGATTCTCTATTAAGCGGGCACCCTCTAGGACATCTTCAAAGTAATGTTCTGGCATGTTAAGGTCCTTGCCTTCGGGTGGACTCTACGCTGCAATATTCGTGGCTGTCATTTTCGTCCAATATATCTTGACACGGGCAAGGGCCATCCGTGCACCTTCTATGCACGTTGACCGCTTCACAGCGTCAGTACGCGGCACCGCATTAATAAGCTACCGCACCAAACCAAAATAACTATCCGGAATGGGTTCAGTTGGCCACAGCCGGGCTATGACGTCCTTCATGGCAGTGCCAGACATCCGGTGGAGCTCGGCCTATTGGGCCATCTGTTCGTTCAATAGTGGACGCTTCGGCGTGTCAAATTGCGACCAAAACAACTTTTCTGTTGCGTGACCTTCTTGCGCGTGGAAAAACTGGTTAGCATCGGCAGCACTCTTCGGCCGGTCCATAAAGGGCTCCGGAGAACTCCGCCATTGATTAAGCGGCGCATACTTTGGATCGCCAAACTTAGTTTGCAATAAAAAGGGCTTACCAGCCGTGATCTCCCCAGCTTGTCGGATCTCCTCCTGAGCTACTCTAGACTCAGATCGAGCTTCCCTCGCCTCTTGTAAGGCCTTGTCCAGTTCAACCGCTTTGGCTTTGTTATCTTTCTCAAGATCTTGGCATCGGCTAGTGGCATTCTTCAACTCAAGTGCCATGGTGGATATCCTCTCCTCACACAGACGCCGAGCAGTCTACTCCACTTTTAATTCGGCGACTGTCTTTTCGGCAGCCGCATTACTCATCCTGGCTTCCTCCTTGGCCCAGGCAAGTTCCACCCAAAGGGTCTCAAATGCGGTGGCACTATCTGCAGTTATGCATATACAACTTTTCAGTATCACGCTCATTTCACAATACTAGCATGTACTAAGTACCCCAAAGACATACCTTGTGCCTCGTCGAGCGGACTATTCATAAGCGTGATGTCATTATCCGCCACATCAACTTTCTGCCTCAAATATGCTACCTCGATAGCTTGGGCAGTCCCCACGGATGTAACAACCTGTGTTTCAATTAGTCATATGAATTTCTAGGCATATATTTGATCCTCTAATCGCATTCCTTCGGATGTCAACCAGAGTCTTAGGGGCTACTATCTATACACAGGTGCAATTTGCACTTACAATATAACCAAAATTATACTATGTACCTCGAAGCCTCTTAGTAGGCTAGAAAAGGCATCATTCAATCCGCTTTTCGCGGACCAAACTCTTTCTAACACAATACCCATTAAGGTACAATGTTCCTCTGAGACGGAGGCATGTTGCAAGATGTCCATCAAAGCATCCAGCATCCCTTGGACGCCTGATAGTCCGGGACTTTTGTTGTTCCCTATAGGGGACGCACACCCCGGACCAGGGGCGGCCAAAGGATTACCTTGTGCCCCGGTCCTCACTGTCCCTTGCGCCGCTTGCGGATCGGGAGGGATCCTCCGGGACGACACCTCGGTGACGTCTGCCTCATTAGGCAGGAAGATCCGTGGAGGCGTTTTGCTCTCCATCATCTCCGGAAGTAGATCCCCCAAAGAGGAGGACTGTTGAGGAAGGCTGTGTGCCGGACTGCAAACATGAGTTTAAAATATTACCCTTATAGCCAGGAAAGAATGGGACATGTTTAAAACACCCGGATTCACTTACGATGCGAGTGAGGGCCTATCTTTGCGGGGTGAGTGCGTGTCAATATCATCCCCTGACTGGGATACCTTCCCCCGCTTATGAGCTTCTCTTTCCAAGTCTTCGGAAGCGGCCCTTTTCTTCCCATAGGGAGAAGGGATGTCAGTTTGCCCTCCCCTTCCACCTTTGGAAGCGGGAGTTTTAATCTCCCGGACGAATTGCCTGGTGAGCCTCCGGAGTGGAAGCTGCCTTGCGCCTCTTCATCCTCTTCTTTATCTTCCCCCGCCGGCACTTGATACGGCGCCGGAGCTAGCATCCTTGTTAACAACGGATCGGCAGTATCTTCGGGAAGTGGAGCCGAACACCTGATTCTTTCCGCATTCTTTAGCCAGCCCTGGCCGGATAGAGTGTTATCAGTACATGGTCATAAATAATTTGACTAAATCATGTTTGGGGGTCGAGTACTTACCGGAGTATCCGCATTGTAGCAGTCAAGTCCTATGTCTTCTGTAGTATCCGGCCACTGTTTTCGTGTGCCGAAGAACAATTTCCACATCTCTTTGAGCATCCTGCCAGAGAGGTATTGAAGAGTTCGTGGACCTTCCGGATTAAATTCCCACATACGGAAAGGGCGTCACTGACAGGGTAGGATCCGGAGGACTAGAATTACTTGGATTACTTTGATGAGGTCGGTGTCCTTCTCAATAAGGCTCCGATGCAGCTTTGCAGTGTCTGCACCTCATCTGTGGATCCTCAGTCCAGCCTCTTGTTAATCCATGATGCGAGTTGTGGCGGAGGACCGGACCGAAACGCAGGAGCAACTACCCGCTTTGTACCACGGGGTTCGTTGATGTAAAACCACTCCCGCTGCCATAAATCAGAAGATTCTGCAAAGGAGTCCTTTGGCCAAGTGGAGTTGATAAGCTTGCTTATTGAAGCGCCTCCACACTCCGCTTGTCTCCCGCCGATCACCGTCGGGTTCATGCCAATGGTCTTGAGCCATAAGCCGAAGTGTGGGGAGATACGGAGGAAGGCCTCACACATGGTAATGAACGCCGAGATGTGGAGAAGGAGTCTGGGGCTAGATCATGAAAATCTAGTCCGTAATAAAACATAAGTCCCCGAACAAATGGATGGAGAGCAAACCCAAGCCCTCGGAGGAAGTGAGAGATGAACACGACTCTCTCATTGGATTTGGGAGTGGGAATAACCTGCCCTTGAGCAGGAAGCCTGTGGTAGAATTCCGCAGTCAGGTACCATGCCTCCCTAAGTTTCAAGATATCTTCCTCTGTGATAGAAGAGGCCATCCACCAGCCTTGAAGGTTTGGTCCGGACATGGCTGGAGGCTTGGAGCAACTAGGTTGACCCTTGAGTGTTGGAACTTGAGGGGGGAGGCAGAGGGAAGAACTAGCACAGAAGAAGGAGGACAGGCCCTAACCCCTTTATAAAGGCGATGGATATCAAGCGTCCCCTCCGTGGCCTTAAAACATGCCTATTCCTGAGGAATTATGCCAACAGAACGGTTGGGTTACCCACGCCCGTGTTGATGAAAATCCCGTAATAAGGGGACACGATCTCTGCTTTGACAAGATGTGCCAATAAAAACCACCCCCCGAGACGTGGGGCAGCAGGTTGGAAAACGATTCAAAATAATGGCCGGGTAATGACGTCATGTCGTACTACCAAAATTGTCAGCGGATTGGACTCGTGAAATATTATACTCTCTACGGTTGTGTGTGGTACTTGTTTTATAGAGCTGGACACGATTCTTGTATTCGGAATTTACTTTGAATTATTCGGAGAAGGAACCCGCCCTGCAATGCCGAAGACAATTTGCGCGCCAGACTCATCGTCATTGAAGCCTAGTTCAGGGGCTACTGAGGGAGTCCTGGACTAAGGGGTCTGAGGGAATCCTGGATTAGGGGGTATCCGGACAGCCGGACTATATGCATCGTCCAGACTATTGGAGCGTGAAGATACAAGACTCAAGACTCCGTCTCGTGTCCGGATGGGACTCTCCTTTGCGTGGAAGACAAGCTTGGCAATCCGAATGTTGTATTTCCTTCCTTGTAACCAACTCCGTGTAAACCCTAGCCCTCTCCGATGTCTATATAAACCGGAGAGGTTGGTCCTTAGAAGGCCGATCACAACTACAATCATAATCATCATAGGCTAGCTTCTAAGGTTTAGCCTCTACAATCTCGTGGTAGATCTACTCTTGTACTACTCATATCGTCAATATTAATCAAGCAGGAAGTAGGGTTTTACCTCCACCGAGAGGGCCCGAACCTGGGTAAACATTGTGTCCCTTGCTTCCTGTTACCATCAGCCTGAGACGCATAGATCGGGACCCCCTACCCGAGATCCGCCGGTTTTGACACTGACATTGGTGCTTTCATTGAGAGTTCCTCTGTGTCGTCGCTGCAAGGCTTGATGGCACCTTCAATCATCAACAACACAGTCCAGGGCGAGACTTTCCTTCCCGGACAGATCTTCGTGTTCGGCGGCCGATCAAGGGCCAATTCACTTGGCCATCCGAGCAGATCGACGGCACGCCCTCGCCACCGGTCGGGCTGAAACTTGAACTACACGGCCGATATCCGCGGAGACTTGATCTTCGACGGAATCAGGCCTGTGCCAAGAGTGCCGGACAAGCACGATGAGCACGGCCTAGACCTGCTGTCGGATAGTGCTCGGGATATCACCCCTGCAGTAGTCCCGGACCTAAATCCGGAGCAGACTGCATGGCCCACGGATGGGTGGATGGACCCACCCTGCAGGTCGCACACTCATTGGCGGTAGAGCCAAATACAGGCCTTGCTTCTAAGGAAGCCTGTGACTCCGGACCCCCAGACTCGTATCCGGTTGTAGGTTCCAGTCCGCGCGCTCCCGAGCCCGCCGATCCTGGTTGGGCTCCGGTAATGGAGTTTACCACTGCTGATATCTTCCAGCACTCGCCCTTTGGCGACATGCTGAACTCATTAAAGTATCTCTCTTTGTCAGGAGGCTCTTGGCCGAACTATGTCCGACTTGAGTGGGAAGCAGGCGACGAAGGAATTCACTGCCTACCCACCACCCACTTCATTGCCACGGTCGATGATCTAACCGACGTGCTTGACTTCGACTACGAAGACATCAACGGTATGGACGACGATGCGGGAGAATTACAAGAACCACTGCTCATAGGGCGGTGAACAACCACCTCCTCATACAATATATATATGATGGACACTCCGAAGCAAACCAATGGCGATGAGGCAACGGAGGATAACCCCTCAGGGAGAAAAACAAAAGCATGGGCGTCGTCGGCGCTGTTGCAAGCCCCGCCACAGCAATACCGTCCCAGGAGATGAAAACAATCCGGATGGTGCCGAAGAGGAATACAACCCTGATCAGCCCGCCTTCGAGCAGGCCGAGCAGGAAGATGAGCAGGTCAGCCCAGACGAACAGGTGACCGACAGATATCGGGAGGAGGACAACTACATGCCCCCCTCCGAAGACGAGATTAGCCTCGGCGACAACGAGTTCGGCGTGCCTGAGGATCCCGTGGAGCAGGAGCGCTTCAACCGTCGGCTTATGGCCACCGCCGAACTGAAAAGAAGCAAGAAGAACTCCAAGCTGATCAAGACCGCTCTCGATAGATGGATCGAGGTCTGGCAATCGAGGAATACGGACTCGAAGCGCCACACGGTGACCGCCACCCGTGGCGGGATAAACGGCATATCAGCCCGAATACCAGCCCGCACCCCCACGCCAATACACTACGGCCCGGGGCAATAGGCAAGACCCGCAAGATATACTGGAAAACAAAGCAGGACATTCAAGATCGATCTACGGATCGCGGGGGCGCGCCCCAGCATGCGACGATGATCGTCGCGATGGATACACCATAAACAAGTCCGGCCGGGCTGAACACAGCCACCCGGACCAATTCGAACTGCGTAGCCACATAGCCCGGCACAGAGGCACCGCACACCCCCTCTGCTTCACCGATGAAGTGATGGATCATGAATTCCCAGAAGGGTTCAAACCCGTAAACATCGAATCATACAATGGCACAACAGACCCTGTAGTATGGATTGAAGATTTCCTTCTCCATATTCACATGGCCCGCGGAGACGACTTACACGCCATCAAGTATCTTCCCCTTAAGCTCAAAGGACCTGCCCGGCACTGGCTAAACTGCCTACCCGCAAATTCCATTGGCAGTTGGGAAAACCTGGAAGACGCGTTCCTCGACAACTTCCAGGGCACATACGTGGGACCACCGGACACTGATGATTTGAGCCACATTACTCAACAGCCCGGAAAGTCAGCCAGTAAATTCTGGACTCGGTTCTTAACCAAAAAGAACCAAATAGTCGACTGTCCGAACGCCAAAGCTCTGGCGGCTTTTAAGCATAATATCCGTGACGAGTGCCTCGCCCGACACCTCGGCCAGGAAAAACCCAAGTCCATGGCAGCTCTCACGACACTAATGACCCGCTTTTGCGCGGGCGAGGACAGCTGGTTGGCTCGCAGCAGCACTACGCCACATCCTGGCACTTCGGACGTCCGTGACAATAACGGCAAGCCACGGGGCAACAGACACAAGCGACGGAATAACGGTGACAACACCGAGGACACGACAGTCAACACCGGATTTAGCAGATCCAAATCCGGTCAGCGGAAGAAGCCGTTCAGAAGAAACAATTAGGGACCGTCCAGTCTGGACCGCATACTGGAACGCTCGTGCCAAATTCATGGCACCCCAGACAAGCCAGCCAACCACACCAACAGAGACTGCTGGGTGTTCAAACATGCCGGCAAAATAAACGCCGAAAACAACGACAAGGGGCTGCACAACGATGATGGCGAGGAGCCCCGGCGTCTGAACACGGGGGGACTGAAGAAATTTCCCCCCAGGTGAAAACGGTCAACATGATCTACACCACTCACATTCCCAAGCGGGAATGGAAGCGAGCACTACGGGACGTCTATGCGATGGAGCCAGTCGCCCCCAAATTCAACCCATGGTCAGCTTGTCCGATCACCTTTGATCGTAGGGATCACCCTACTAGCATCTGTCATGGCGGCTCAGTTGCATTGGTCCTAGACCCAATCATCAACGGATTCCACCTCACACGAGTCCTTATGGACGGCGGCAGCAGCCTGAACCTGCTTTATCAGGACACAGTGCGCAAAATGGGCATCGACCCTTCAAGGATCAAGCCCACCAAAACCACCTTTAAAGGTGTAATTCCTGGAGTAGAGGTCCGTTGTATGGGTTCTATAACATTGGAAGTGGTCTTCGGATCTCCGGATAACTTCCGAAGCGAAGAGTTAATCTTCGATATCATCCCTTTCCGTAGTGGTTACCACACACTGCTCGGACGAACCGCATTCGCTAGATTCAATGCGGTACCACACTATGCATACCTCAAGCTCAAGATGCCAGGACCGCACGGGGTCATAATAGTCAACAGAAATATGGACCGCTCTCTCCGTACAGAAGAGCACATTGCAGCCCTCGCGGCGAAAGTACAATGCGGCCTCCTCCGACGAACCACCAATCCGGCGACGACAACCTCGAGCACCGTCAAGCGAGTCCCATCAAAGCAGCATTCGTGCCATGCGTACACAATTACGCACTCAAAATACCATGGGCACAGGCGGAGGCGCAGCAGTGACTCAGTCAATAGTGCGGTATCACCGCAACATACCTTCATAACCACCCCTTTTTATCTTTCATGATATTGCTTTAGGGCAGCCTCTTTAGAGAGCCGGATTGTCGGACTTACATAGGAGAGAAAACCAAGGAGGCAAAAGGCTTTGCGCACAAAAGGAAATATCCAAGTGGAATATGTTCACGATCGTTATACCTGTTTTATGTACCTACATGCAGCCTGCCCTTGGATAGGACATGTTAAATAGTCCTATTTACTTCTGCTTAAACGCACCCAGAGTAAACATACGCTTAAACGTATTATTCATCAATGGGAGATCATATATAGCGTCAGCTTATTATTATTGTTTGAGCATTTTTTCTTACAAATGTTTATTTAATATTGCATCCGTACAACTTGGTATGATCAATTTTGCCAGGGGCTTCTTATGGCACCTCATAATACGACAAAACAAGTCCGAACACTTTCAACAGTGCGGCACCCCGAACTTATAGCACTATATGCATCAGCTCCGAATCATGTCTTGGGTCAATAGTTGGGTTTACCCGGCTCCCTTGTTTTGGTACCTTATGTTTCGTTATATCGGCTAAGGTAGCGTAGGGAGAACTACTGCGATTGTGTCCCGATTCTTCCGGACGAGCACCTCAGTAGAGAAAGACGAAAACTGACCGGCATGATGCGGCGAGAGCTAGTCGCTGTTCAAGAGGTCTTAAAATCCTTAAAGATTTTTCCGCTTTAGGCGAGGAATCGGCTTCGTCCGATTTAGGCGTATATAGCGCCCCAATTCGGCCTTCCGAGTTCTAGGGGCTTCACCGAAATTTAAAATTGTAGACTTCTATGGCTAAGTGAAAGTCATAAAGCCGCATAGTCTGATTGCCTTGTTCACTGCGCCGGATACCTCCTTAAGGGACCAAAAATTTGGATAAAGCGTATCCGGGTTTTTCCAGGAACACCCCGGTACTACTTATGTGGGGGCGGAAGCCGACGACTGGCCTACTTTTAGAATTTTATAAACAACCGCACAGAAGGTAATATTTTAAATCAAACAGCGCTACATAGCGCAAGTAACTATCACAACAATGAGAGAGGTACATTTACTCAAGGATCGTGTCCTTGGTACATTCATCGGCCACGAGATGAGCGCCCTTCATAATGCCATCATAATACTTCTCGGGATAGCGATGCGCCTTGCCCTCCAGCTGCCCGTCCTTCACCAGCTTCTCCACATTCAGCTTACCCCAATGCACCTTCGCGCGGGCAAAGGTCCGGCGGGCACCCTCAATGCAAACGGATCGCTTGATAACTTCAAGCCGCGGACAGGCATTCACCATCTTCTTGATCAGGCCGAAGTAGCTAGTGGGCAGGGGCTCACCAGGCCACATCCGAACTATGAAGTCTTTCATAGCAACTTCGGCCACCATGTGGAATTCGACCAACTGCTTCAGTTGGTCACTCAGAGGCATTGGGTGTTCGACCCCAACATACTAGGACCAGAACAGCTTCTCCGTTGAGCTCCCCTCCTTGGCATGGTAGAACTTTGTGGCATCTGATACACCGCGTGGCAGATCTGCGAATGCCCCTGGAGAGCTTGGAATTCGGGTAAGTGAAAGAAACGCCTCCTGCACATGTTTGCTTTGCATAAAGAATGTCTTACCCACCTCTATCTTCTTGGCCGCCTGGATTTCCTGATGTTCCTTGTCGGCTTCGGCCTTGGCGTCTTTCATACTCGCAAGGGCCTTTGCAAGCTCGGCCTCTTTCATCTTAAGATCATGCTCCACAGACTCGAACTTCTTGCCGAGCTCCTGGAGCTCTTGTTGTACCTCGCCCACTCTAGCAGCTTGCTTTTCGCGCTCCTTGCATTCCGAGGCCGCCTTGTCTTCGGCCTCGGACAGCGCTTTCTTCAGAAACGCCACTTCGGTGGTGGCCTCTGTTACACTGTCACGATGCTTCGTCGTTAGAATAACCAATTTTATCTATCCTTCATTATATGAGAGCGGGGAATAACTCACCTTTGTTCTCTTCGAGCTGCCTCTTTGTGAGGTCGAGCTCTCCGTGCGCCCGCTCCAAGTCCTGCTTTAGTCCGGCGACCTCGACTGTGCGAATAGCAGCGGCAAGCAACACAACCTGCTTATTCACATGCACACTTATTATTAGACTCCTGCGGATTATAATTGACCCTCCGTTTGGCTTTTCTTTCCGAACACCAAACAGAGTTTCAGGGGCTACTACCTATCGGGTGGTAATTTCACACATTTTATTACATACCTCAAAGCCTGTCAGGAGGATGGTGCAAGCTTCGGTTAGTCCGCTCTTGGCGGACAAAACCTTCTGAATCACCGCACTCATAAGAGTATGGTGCTCTTCATCCACGGAAGCGCCGTGAAGCACTTCCAGCAGATAATTGGATGCCTCGTGCGTAACAGAAGTCCTCGACACGGACGGATCGCCCTCCCTAACAAGGGGCTGCCCGCCTGAGTCCGAAACAATTCCAGGTTCCAGAACTATGTTTGACTGGGAGCCCGGCCTACTGCGGCTCTCATCGACACGATACGCGGGGATCTTGAACCCCGCGTGTCCGACATCTGGAATTCCGCCTTGGGGCGTCTCCAGAGTCACCTCCCCCCGCTCTGGGAGCCTTCGGGACAACACCTCTATGTCATCCACGGGCTGAGGAGTAGTGGCCGTCGGGAGTGAGTTCATCGCTGAATCGCTCAGGGACCTATCCGAAGACGATACCTCAGGATGAACCCTGGCCGGACTGCATATATGTTCGGCGTTATAAAAATACTATGAAGTAAAGTCACGATAGAGTGCGGATACTTACGATTGCGCTAGGGGCTTTCCCCCTGGGCAGCCACCCCTCCTCGCTATGGGCGGCCGTGGCGGAGTAGTCCGGAAGGGACACCTTTCCCTTCTTGGACGTCCCAGCCTCCCCCTCCAGGGCGGCTTTCCTCTTTTTCTCCTCCCCAGTGCGGGGAGGCAGAGTTTCCTCTTGTTTCCCCCCGCCTCCGCGGGAGGAATCTGCCTCATCGTCATCGGACGACGAGGGAATGACGGCCTTGCACCAGGGGCCTTTCCCGGCCCCTGGTCCGCCTTCTCAGCCCCCCCATCCTCTGCGGATGGGGTGGCCCCTTCTTCTTCTTCCTCCCCTTCAGGGGAGGAGTGCGCCTGATCATCTTCGGACGAGGGTTCAGGTACGACCTTACGCCGGAGACCCTTCCTGGTCCCTGGAGCCTTCTTCTCGGCTTTCTTCTCCGGTGCCTTGTAGGGCGCCGGGACTAGCATCTCCGTCAGGAGAGCATCAGCTGGACCTTCTGGCAGTGGAGCCGGACAGTCAATCCGCTCCGCTGTCCACATAATCCTGATCAAATATGCACAATTACTTAAGACTCCCCCACGAATATATTGGGAAGAACTGGATCTGGTGGTAGTCAGAAAACTCATCGGAGGAGGAGGCCGCGTGGCATGAAGTCCATGGTCCTCGGATGTTGGAGGAGGTACTTCGGAGGCCTTGAACAGCGCCTTCCATGCGTCTTTATGCGTCATGCCGTAGAGCCTCCGAAGCGTCTGGTGTTCGGCCGGGACGAACTCCCACAGAGTAAATGCCCGCCTTTGGCACGGAAGAATCTGGCGAATGAGCATGACCTGGATCATGTTGACAAGCTTGATGTTCTTGTCCTTCATGCTCTTGATGCAGTTTTGGAGTCCGGTCAGCTCTGTAGGTTCTCCCCAGGCCATGCCCTTCATTTCCCAGGAGGTGAGCCGCATGGTGGTTCCGGATAGGAATTGGGGGGCCGCCGCCCAGTTGGCACCGTGTGGCTCAGTGATGTAGAACCACCCCGAGTGCCACCCTTTCACGGTCTCCGCAAAGGAGCCGTCAAGCTAGGTGACGTTAGGCATCTTGCCCACCATGGCCCCTCCGCACTCCGCTTGCTGGCCGCTCACGATCTTCAGCTTCATGCAGAAGATTTGCAGCCACAGGCCGAAGTGAGGCTTGATGCGGAGGAAGGCCTCGCATATGACGGTAAACACCGAGATGTTGAGGACGAAGTTTGGGGCTAGATCATGGAAATCTAGCCCGTAGTAGAACATGAGCCCGCGGACGAAGGGATGAAGTGGAAACCCCAGTCCACGGACGAAGTGGGTGAGAAACACGACCCTCTCAAGGGGTCCCGAGGTTGGAATGACCTGCCCGTCGTCCGGTAGCCGGTGTGCTATGTCTGCGGCCAAGTATCCGGCCGCCCGAAGATTAGCGATATGCTTCTCCTTCACGGTGGAAGCCACCCACTTGCCTCCTGCTCCGGACATATTGAGCTGTGCGGAGAAGACTTGGACTAGGGCGCTGGAGCTCGAGGAGGTAAGGATGAGCAAAGGAGGAGGAAGGCGTGGGTGAAAATGGGGAGCCCTTATCCCTTTATAAAGGCGACAAAAGTGGTGCGCCTCCTCACTTGCCCGCTGAGAATCGCTTACTTCCCAAGCGCCACGATTGATGGCATGTTGGGATTACCCGTACCCTATTGATGAGAATCCCGTGATAAGGGGACACGATCTCTGCTTTGACAAGACGTGTCAAGGAAACCGCCTCGCAATATGCGCTGTGACTGGTTGTGGGAAAACGGTTCGAATAATGACCCGACCATAATGACATATCACGTTGTCTAAAAATTTGTCAGCTGAGATATCATTCTCTCTATGATGGTATGTGAAGATCATTTTGCAGATCCGGACATGGTTTACATGTTCGATGATTACCTTGGAGTATTCGGAGAAGGAACCCGCCTTGCAATGCCGAAAACAATACTGCGCGCCGGACTCATCGTCATTGAAGCCTGGTTTAGGGGCTATTGAGGGAATCCTGGATTAGGGGGTATCCGGACAGCCGGACTATATGCATCGTCCAGACTATTGGAGCGTGAAGATACAAGACTCAAGACTCCGCCTCGTGTCCGGATGGGACTCTCGCTGCGTGGAAGACAAGCTTGGCAATCCGAATGTTGTATTTCCTTCCTTGTAACCAACTCCGTGTAAACCCTAGCCCTCTCCGATGTCTATATAAACCGGAGAGGTTGGTCCTTAGAAGGCCGATCACAACTACAATCATAATCATCATAGGCTAGCTTCTAAGGTTTAGCCTCTACAATCTCGTGGTAGATCTACTCTTGTACTACTCATATCGTCAATATTAATCAAGCAGGAAGTAGGGTTTTACCTCCACCGAGAGGGCCCGAACCTGGGTAAACATTGTGTCCCTTGCTTCCTGTTACCATTAGCCTGAGACGCATAGATCGGGACCCCCTACCCGAGATCCGCCGGTTTTGACACTGACAGGGTCATCAGACAGCCGGACGATATACTATGGCCGGACTATTGGACTATGAAGATACAAGATAGAAGACTTTGTTCCGTGTCCGGATGGGACTCTCCGTGGCGTGGAAGGCAAGCTTGGCGATTCCGATATGTAGATTCCTTTCTCTTTAACTAACTTTGTATAACCCTAGCTCCCCCGGTGTCTATATAAAGCGGAGGGTTTAGACTTCTAGGGTTTAGTCACAATCATAATCTCATAGGCTAGACTTCTAGGGTTTAGCCATTACGATCTCGTGGTAGATCAACTCTTGTAATACTCATATTCATCAAGATCAATCAAGCAGGAAGTTGGGTATTACCTCCATAGAGAGGGCCCAAACCTGGGTAAACATCGTGTCCCCCGCCTCCTGTTACCATTAGCCTTAGACGCAGAGTTCGGGACCCCCTACCCAAGATCCGCCAGTTTTGCACCAACATCGCCGGCCCTTCTTCGCCGGGGCGGCGGCGTTGTTGTCTATGGAGTCGGTTTCCGCACCGGCGTCCTTGCTGGGGTACTTCCTCCCCTCTTCATCCAGAGCGCATCTATCGTCCAGAACATAAAGTTCGGCCACATCTTTGACCTTGTTCATCGCCAGCTCTTCACGCATCTTGCGGTTGCGCACATCCTAATGGAATACGCTGATCACGGCAGTGGGATGAACGTCTAGGATGTTGTACTGCACCCGGCTGAACCTCTGGATGTACTTGTGCAGGTTTTCTCCTTCCTTCTGGGGGATGACATGCAAATCGCTTGCCTCGCCATGATCTTGATGGCCCCCAGTGAAGGCGCCAACGAACTCATGGCATAAATCCGACCAAGAAGAAATGGAGTCCGCCCGCAAGTGCATCAACCATGACATGACATTGGGCTTAAGCGCCAACGGGAAGTAATTGGCAAGCACCTTGTCGTTGCGAGCTCCAGCGGCTTGCATCGCGATGGTGTAGATGCTGAGGAACTACGATGGGTGAGTCTTGCCATTGTACTTATCGCCAACGTCGGGTTTGGACATGCGGTGGGAGGGTCATTGGAACTGCCGTAGCTCACGGGTAAAGGCTGGGCAACCCACCTCATAGGGTAGACCACCGTAGCCTCCCGGTGTCGGATGGTCCATAGTGGGCCCTGCCCGCCTGTCTGACTGGTGCCGCGCTTCACGCTGGTGTTCGATGGTGGTTTGAGCATCTTCGAGGGCTCGCGCTCGAAGAACTTGGTGCTAATCACGGTGGGTCCATGGGTCGGACGACGCTATAGAAATGGCACCACAAGCGTCGACACGACGGGCCGACCCCCGCGGTAACTAGCGTGGGGGAGGAGAGCGCATCGTGGCGGCATCACCTCCGATCCTTCCACCACTGGCATGTGGTGGCTCGATGGAGCGTCGGCCTGAGGGCTTTGTTGGTCACGACTCATCTTTGTTGGCGACGCCGACGAGACTCTGGATGGTGGCTCTCCACTCGTCGAGCTTTTCCGCGGCAGGAGGGAAGTCGAGGATCAGCTGTGTGCGCGCCAGAGCTTCTACTGGCATGGGTGGCGGCGAAAGCTGCGTGGACCGTGACATGCTGCGACTTCTAACCATGTTAGAAGGAGCTCTATCACGGTCTTGCGGCTGTACGCCGTTTTCACTGGCGCTTCAGCGTGCATGCCGGCCCCCTTCGTCCCCGCGAGGGATGCGCAGGACTCTTCCCGCAACGGCGCCCGGGGTCACCAGCGTGGTGATGCTGCTCATTGCACACAACTTGGGAAGAGCGCGTCATGGGCGCCGGCGTTGGTGTCTTGAGTCGCCCGCTGTCGATAGGTGGCACGATGCTGCCCTTGGAGGGCCCCGTGCCGCCTGCGGGGGGGCCGACTCCATCTTTGGATTTGGCGGCGTGCGGCCCGTCGTCTTGCGCACGAACGACGCTGCTCGCCAGGCTTTGACTGCCAGAGCGATGTGGGTGTTCGCGGGTCGTGCCACGGGGTTTGTCCGCGACCGCCCCCCTACTCGCCCGCACCGATACGGGCAGTCCATCTTCGGATGAACCGATCGTTGTCGCCGCCTTCTTCTATGGAGCCATGGCAACGAAGAACAACTAGACTAGCTGCTAGACCAGATGCTCACAACTGCGCCCCCTACCTGGTGAGGGAGTCATGGATTAGGGTGTCCTCGGACAGTCGGACTATATACTTTGGCTGGACTATTGGACTATGAAGATACAATATTGAAGACTTCGTCCCGTGTCCGGATGGGACTCTCCTTTGCGTGGAAGGCAAGCTTGGCAATTCGGATATGTAGATCCCCTTCTTTGTAACCGCCTTTGTGTAACCCTAGCCCCCTATGGTGTCTATATAAACCGGAGGGTTTAGTCCATAGGACAAGATACAATCATAATCATAGGCTAGCTTCTAGGGTTTAGCCTCTACGATCTCGTGGTAGATCAATCCTTTTAATACTCATATCATCAAGATCAATCAAGAAGGAAGTAGGGTACTACCTCCATCGAGAGGGCCCGAACCTGGCTAAACATCATGCACTACAAAAAAAAGACACATCCGTGACATTTGGACCGAACGAAATTTTTTCTATCATACATATGACACTTCTATGATGATAATTGTGACAAAACCCGGTATCATCATAGATGTGGTGGGATCCTACTTCTATGACAAAAAATCATGACAGAAAATGGGCTTTCCGACCTGGGCGGGCTGGAGACGCAGCTGCATGACATTCTTTGGGCCATCCATGACGGAAAAAACCGTGGTAGAAGCAAGGGGGAGGAAAATTTCGGGGAGTTGCCGGTTATGGTGGGAGAGCGATGCACGTTTCTCTCGTACAGGTACGCGTGTGTGTGCGAGGCGTTGGCTCTAACTGAACCCGAGCGAGGCACTGAACCCGAGCGATTGCACTGCAGGTTATGCGTTACTGAACCCGAGCGATCGATCGATGGCTGTTGAATAGGACCCCATGGTGTGGAGGGCTGGATGAACAGTAGACGGTGGAGGGGTGGCCGTGGAGGGTGGTTGAACAGGACCCCGTGGTGTGGAGGGCTGGATGAGCAGTGAGCGGTGGAGGGTGGCCGTGGAGGGTGGTTGAGCAGGACCCGTGGTGTGGAGGGCTGGATGAGCAGTGAGCGGTGGAGGGGTGCCCGTGGAGGGTGGTTGAGCGATGGCGGTGGAGTAGCGCGCGGTGGAGGCTTGATGAACAGGAACTCTTGGAGGCTGGAGGAGGTCGACGGTAGCCCGTGGAGGCTGGAGGAGGTCGACGGTGGAGATGAACAGTATCCCGTGGAGTCCCGTTTTGCTGTACGCCACACCCCTCCCCCCCCGTTTCGACCGTAGCGCTCCAACACAAGTTCGTTCCGTCCGTTTTGTGGTATGCCACACCCCTCCCGATCAACAAGGACCCCCGTTTCGACCGTAGGAGGTCCGTTTCATCCATTTTGCGGTACGCCACACCCCTCCAGATCAACAAGACCCTCGTTTCAACCGTAGGAGGTCCGTTTCCTCCGTTTTGCGGTACGCCACACCCCTCCCGATCAACCGGACCACCGTTTCAACCGTAGGAGGTCCGTTTCCTCCGTTGTGCGGTACGCCAGGCCTCGTTTCCATCGCCTGCTCCGTCCAAGCCCTCCCGATGAACACGACCACGCATTCCGTTCCGACCCAGCCGGTTGGCTCCCACGCGTTCCGTTGCCTCCTAATGAACACGACGCATTCCGTTGGCTCCCCATGAACATGACGACGACGCTATTTCTCCGTTCCGACTCAGCCATGTACGTATGCTCGATAGGCGTTAGAGACCCTGCCCGTATGTACGTACGTGGCAATATTTTCTTTCTTGCACCCTCGTCGCTGTACGTACGTGTACATGCTACTTGCGCGCCTCTACTACAACACGTGCACGCCTCTACATCTATGCCACATGCGCAGCTCTACATCGACCAGTATGTACGTACACGTTCGCGGCCAGAATGACAACGCTACATACGCTTTGACCAGGTGGGTCCCGACTGTCAGGCACTTCCTTGCGTGTGAAGATGTAGCTGGTGGGTCCCAGCAGTCAGGGGGGCGAATCATTTTTTTGCGAAATACGGTGGCCCGTCCGGTGGGTCCCTGCTGTCAGGTGGAGGAATCATTATTTCGCGCGTAATAAGGAGGCACTTCCTTCCGGCGGCCGTGGACTCAGCTGTCAGCCTCTCCACGTACAGTCCACGTCCGATGGAAGTCGTTCCTTGACCACGTTGACCACGCCGCGCCGAGAGCACCGCGGTGGTGGACGACGGCGAGGCCTAGGAAGGGGACTACTCGGAGCCGGGGAAGACACAGTAGTGGATGTCCACGCGAAGAGGAGTACGAGGATTCACTGGTTCGGCTGCAGTGTGAGGCTGCTGTCGCCGCAGAATAACATGGGGTGTGGGTGAGTAGAGGGATGGCCTGGACAGCGGTGGGAGTAGTAAGGCGGTGAGGCCTCCGCGGCATCTGACCCGCCACGGAGGCAGGAGCACCTTGATACAACCGGTGCTGGTTTGGTAATTTGGAGCAAGAAGACCAGAGGTTGAAGAAGCCTTCGCGGCCGTTGGATGAACATCGTGCGATAGCAGGAGCTAGAATCATTCATATTGACTAAGTTGACAAAGCCCTCCGTCCCGTCAACTTGGTAGGCCCTAAGTCAGCCTCCCACTATCTTTGGGTTCGGTGGCGGGGAGTATTCATTTTTTGTGCGTAATAAGGAGGCACTTCCTTGCGTGCAAAGATAGCTGGTGGGTCCAACATGTTAGCTGGGGGCACGTTTTTTTCACGAAATACAGAGGCCCTTCCGGTGGGTCCCAGATGTCAGGTGGAGGAATAATTATTTTGCGCGTAATAAGGAGGCACTTCCTTGCTGCGGCCGTGGACCCAGCTGTCAGCCTCTCCACGTACAGTCCATGTCCGATGGAAGCTGTTCCTTGACCATGTTGACCACGCCGCGCCGAGAGAACTAGGGCGGTGGACGACGGCGAGGCCTAGGATGGGAACGACATGGAGGCAGGGAAGACTCGGCAGTTGTTTCCCATGTGGAGGGGAGTACGACTGTACGAGGGTTTACTAGTTCGTCTGCCCTCGCCGGAGAATAAGAGCAGGTGTGGGCGTGTGGGTGAGTAGAGGGATGGCTAGGCCAGCGATGGGAAGTCTGATGGGGCGGTGAGGCTGCTTGGCAGCCTGACTAGCTTGTGAGGAGGAGGAAGCGAGCAGTCCTTGGCGCTTGTTTGGCGGTGGAGCAGGAAGAGCAGAGATTGAAGAAGCACGACGGCCGTTGGATGGACATCGTACGGTCACTGAAGCTAGAATTGTTCATATTGACTAAGTTGACAAAGCCCTCTGTCCCCGTCAACTTAGTAGGCCCATAAGTCAGCCTCCCACCATGGTGGGTCCTAGCTAGCAGGGGGAGTATTCATTTTTAAATGCGTAATAAGGAGGCACTTCCGGTGGGTCCAAGCCGACGGCAATGGGGAACGTTCTTTTCGCGAAATCTGATGGTCCGTCCGGTGGCTCCCAGCAGATCGAGGGCAAAGCGTTTTTTCGCGAAATCGGTGGCCCGTCCGGTGGGTCCTGCGATGGGGAAACATTTTTCCACGAAATCTGGTGGCCCGTCCGGTGGGTCCCATTGTCAGTGGAGAATAATTATTTTGCATGTAATAAGGAGGCACTTCCTTGCTGCGGCCGTGGACCCAGCTGTCAGCCTCTCCACGTACAGTCCACATTCGATGGAAGTCGTTCCTTGACCACGTTGACCATGTCGCGCCGAGAGCACCAGGGCGGTGGACGAAGGCGAGGCCTAGGAAGGGGACGACGTGGAGCCGGGGAAGATGCGATAGTGGATGCCCACGCGGAGAGAATCTGAGGTTCCTTGGTTCACCTGCGGTGTGAGGCTGCCATCGCCGCAGAATAACGAAGTGGGTGAGTGGAGGGATGGCACGGCGGCGGTGGGAGTAGTATGGCGGCGCTGCTTTGGCGGGTGGGGCAAGAAGACCAGAGGTTGAAGAAGCACTACGGCCATTGGATGGACATCATTGACCACGCCGCGCCGAGAGCACCAGGCGGTGGACGACGGCGAGGTTCACGGGCGACGAGGAGCCGAGCGAAGACACGACGGTGGCTGCCTGTGATGGAGAGTATGAGGGTTGACTGGTTCGGCTGCCGTCGCCGAAAAATAACAGGAGGTGTGGGTGAGTAGAGGGATAAACAGGCCAGGGATGCGAGTATGATGGGGCCGTGAGGCCTGCCCGGCAGCACTGCCGGCCACGGGAGGCGGGAGCAGGCGGTTTCGACGGCGCTGGTTTGGGTGGCTGGGGCAGGAAGATCAGAGACTGAAGAAGCACGATTGCCGTTAGATTGACATCTAACGATCTGACGCTGATAGAGTCAATTGTTGACTAAGTTTCTTTTTTAAGAAACCTTGTGTACGCATGAACTTAGTAGGCCCACAAGTCAGCCTCCAAATCTGTGGCAGACAACATAAAGCCCATTTGCTATTTTTTACAATTTGCAGCCCATTTGCTATTTTTTATAATTTGCAGCCCATTTGCTAATTCTTAAGTAATTTATTACAGCCCATTTTCTGCCCAGGACCACGGTCAAAAAGTTCAACCTTATTTTGCATATTTCGGTGGAGTCCAAACTGTTGTAATCCCGAAATGATAAACATTTTTTAAGAACTTATTGATTTGCCAAAAAAATCGTTTTCTTTTGTAAGCAAATAAGACGTGGGACAATTGAGTTGGTTTAAGGGAAAACCAGTGCTAAAAAAATCAGCGCTCGGTGGGAAAAAACAACAAAAATAAGGATGTAAATATGAAAAGGGAATTTTATGTGTTTTCAATATAATGATACGTGTATATGAACTAGTAAAACTATAGGTAGAGATTAGAAAACGGATGTAGGACATGCGTATCAAGAGGAAAATAGAGCTGAGCTGTGTGTTTGATTCAGTAACAAAACTGCATGCGGATGTTGTAAGACAAAATATAATTAACGCTGGCGGGCCATAGGCCAGTAGATACCTGCTGGATCTTTGTGCCCGTTGTAAATCATGGGCTGGGCTGTTAAAAACAAAACCAACCTGGTGGGTCTACAGCCTAGTTGAAACTTGCTCTACTCGAAAAAACAATATCGTGCTCAATAAGCGAGAGAATTCTGCAAGCATGCATCGATAACTCGGACGCAGACGGATATTGTTTTTTATCGTGATAATAAGTGCATGCACTTGTTTGAAAAAACTGCAGAAGCTGGAATTGAACGCATGGTGCTTATGCTACTACCTCTCTCTCGGTTTACAGGGCTTGCGCGTACTCCTAGGTCATCAATTTGACCAACCTAATACAAGTCAAATATTACAAAAAATATACCAACATAAACTACGGAGTTTCACCTTTCAAAAGGTATAATTTTTATGTTATATAGTTTATATTATGGTGATAAAATTGGTAACCTAGGTATACACGCAGGACTTGTAAACTGAAACGGAGGTAGTACCCATCAAATAAAAATCAGGTGCCTGAGAATTCGTTTCGAAACAAATGATTCAGTTTTATATCCATGTCGACCCTCGGCATGATGGTTGGAAGCAAATGCAAGTTCATACCAAAAGATTGTTAACAACAATACCAACTTGCGGACGACAAGGTAGTACAACTACCAATACCAAACTACTCCTGGGCTCCTGGCCCTAGTGTTCGTCTGGTAGAAAATCTTGCAGAGGACCAGCTCCCGCTCCTTCTCTTGCTCCAAGTCCCCGATGTGGTACTGGTGCATCACCCAGTTAGTCCTCTGCTAGTCGAAGTTCTTGTTGGTGTGCAGCACCAGAACCTTTTTTGCTGCCCGTCTGCCAGCCGTTGACCATCACAGGCAAGGTATTGCCGGTCTTGTGCCACATCGCGTGCGTGCCGCACTCTGACTGTATCTTGCGACGCGTCCACGTGCCCCTTTTGAACGCCCTGGAATTGCGTTGGAAGAAATGCTTCCTTAGGCCACTCAGTGTGATACCTGCAGTATTGTGGAATACAGGTTTTAGTGTACCTAGTTGGCATTTTCATAACATCTTTGGCATGTTGCAGTCACTTGTTTCACTTTTTATTAACTGTCAAATTGTAATTGTTTCACCAGGTCTGCATCTAAAAAGAAAAATAGAGCTATAAACAACGGAATATGTTTGTGCAAGTAGACGGCCGATCGGTGTCTTACCTGGAAGTTTCTCAGGTTGGGTGTAGCATACGCCGTGCTCGCTGTCGATGGTTGGTATAAAAAAATCGATGAGAGACTGAAATCTCGCGCTGTCAACACTCACTTTCGCCTCAAGGTGCTCGATCAGCTCCTGATCCGTGGGATCGAACTTGACGCCAGCCGGCAGCACCGGCCAATCCTTCTTCGACTTGCATCGGTAATTCCAGTTATATGGTACTCAATGTATGACCAATCGATCGTTTTAAGTGAATGATGAAAGATTTCTCTGAGTAAAACTTCGCTTCTTGACGGTTATACGAGAGTAATTGCCATGCCGTTTTGCAAGGCGCTTGTAAAAACTCTAAACTCTATTCTCCTCTTATTTAATGGATGAGGCAAATCTTTTGCTTCTGTTTTGAAAAAAAAGATTTTGACAGATAAGTGGTACTCCAAATCTGAAGTCCAGAATACCCAAACACGCCGCTGGGATTCTTGTGTCACCTCACGCGCAGCGTGTTGTCACGTCAATTCAATGTGTGGACATGATGAATAATTTGACCGACGTATACTAGTACTGCTACTGTACTACTTACTAGTCGTATTTAGTGTCAGAATTTATACATTGGTTTAACTAACAAGTACACATTTGAAGCCTAACTGATATATATGTGTATATATGGCTTCTGCACAACATCTCCATCATCATTATTAGTACATCCTACGCAGGTGCGTTAAGATGCACTTGATCCTAGGAAGGTATCTATCCTTCAAACCGGAGGAGTGCTTCAAACTAACAACAGTACATAATATCCAACAAAAGAGGGTCGTACTACAATAGCAGAATACATGGCTCACTCTATATCAGCACGAATCAAGTTGTGCATATTTGCTGTTGGCATGAACCACATCGCCGCATGTCGGGTTTGCAAAAGCCATCCATTGCATGGAAGCTTCATGCCTTTCACACACTGAAGATTACCTGGAAACAAGCTGTGTCGACGAATCTCTAGATATGGTGATTCATGAAACCCATGGTATGATGTGTAAACACAGCCCCCCCTCACGAATGGAAGTTGCATAGCACAGTAATCATCGCCGGTGATATGATCGATAATTGGTTGGATGATCGGATAATTGAGCCCGAGGAACAAGGAGTGGTTGCCGCGGCCGTAAACCCGCCTCCAGTTGAATACGCCTGGCCCAACGGAGCTGGGATCTTTCTCGAACACGAAGCAGCCATAGCCATCAATGTCACGAACGCCCCACACATTGTACTGCATGTGGTTTGATGTAATGGTTTGGTCAATTTGGTATGTGCGAATGAGCATCAAATGACCGCCGTCAGCTGAACGAGCGATAAACCAGCACCCATCGGCTGGTATGATTCCAGGTCCTGGAATCATGAAGGCCAGCGCATTTGCGTCTGCTGCAACAATTCAAATTTGAGACCAAAAGGACAAAAATAAACAATCATGTTCAGAGTATGTGTGGAATTAAGATTATTATAACAGTGACACATATCATAGGCAGAGAATTGCAATGCCGTGGTCATAATCATACCCCAAGTTAAAAAAATAAGCCAATGGCTTTCATATTCTAGCAACATGTCATGGTTCAAACATCATGTAACAATGAGAGGAAAACAGCTATGACAGCGCCTACTCATATTCTACCATAGCACTTACTACTACTATTCTCATATCAACTCTAAGCAATAACATGCGTTGTTATAAAAATCTAGTAAACGAGAGTAACATATAGCAATCATGATGTTATGCTCATAATATGTATTCTAACAATCATTAGATGCCAATTGTTCTCATATCAACTCTAACATTAACATGTGTGGTCATAAAAATCTAGGAAATGAGAGGAACATATAGCAATGATGTGGTTATAGACATGCTATGCATTCTAGATTTGTAACAAATGAACAGGCAGTCGTATTCATAAGGTAAAGATGAGATGAGATAGAACAATTACACGACGATAGATTCCACCAGTATAGGCAGCCAATCTGTGCGTCGACCGCGTAAACGATGCCATCGTGCACTATAGCATCAGACAAATGTTGCCTCATCAGGATTGATGATGAGCCATAACCCAGATAGACTAATCCCATGTTGAACAAGGCAATGAGCTTGTAATCCATGTAGTCTTCTGAGGGTGTGGGCACTTCGCAGATTACAACTTTCTGCAAACAGAGGTCGAGCCAAAAGCTTGACGCGCCTCGTGCGTAGTAGGCGGAGTGTCCGGCGGTCGCGAGGCTCGATGTCGGCGGTATCCAACGATGGAAGGGTGATCTCTCTGGGTGTAGATATCCACGACGCCACAGACTACTGGTGTGGTGGATGAGGATCGATTGGCCTTCATGCCCGCCCGATGAGTGGCCGCGCATGAAGGACAGGTGGACGAGTAGTGGTAGCATGTCGAGGGGCACCACAGCAACCTCCGTAGGATCGTCAAGTCGGTGTCTGGGCCACCTGCGAGGATCGGGCAACAGCAAGCAGGGTGTCTTGAAAAGAGCCGACCGGTTGCAGACAAGTAGACGGTACAAAGACACCAAGCATGCGGCCAGACGGACAGTGCTGAGTAGGTCCATACGACTACAAATCTGCTCCAAGAGAACATCAGGAGGGAATTCCAATCGCGGCTCTACGTGTCAGTCGGTTCTGCCATTAGGGTTTTTGGTGCCTGCGAGCCAGCGGGGAAGTGGATTCGGCGGCGCGGCGAAGAAGCTTCTCCTCGTGCCCGAGCAATGGAGCGGGGTATGCTACTGTGAGCTACCAAGGAAGATGGCGGGCGGCGAGCAGCGAGCGGGGTAAATGGTGTGCGGCCGATGATGGGGAAGAGAGGAGGAAGAAGAAGAGAGGAGGAAGAAGAGTGGAAGACGGGGAAGAAAGCGCATTAAATCTCAATTCTACTAGTACTACTACTAGGATATAGGCACCGTCCTCCGGAGTGTAAATAGTTACACCGATGACATGTGGGTCTACCACAAGAGGGCCCATATGTCGCTTAATGGAGGACAGTGCGTGGCGTATTCTTGAGCGTGCTCTACTGGCAAACATGATGGCAGTACTGGGTAAGGCTGATTTAGTAACACCAACACGCTGGTTCAACTTATTAATTACGTGTCCCATCTGCTGCAGCGTGTATTGTCACTTCACTGCGAAGACTAGTTGAATAGTTCTCTCTGACCGAGATGGGGAATGATGGATCGCGAGGATTCCTTTCTACAGTATCCCTATGCCTCTACGCTCACTTCACTCATTTTGCTCCGTACCTAGTCACTTGTTGAAATCTGTAGAAGGAAAAATACTTCGTATTTGGGAACAGAGGGAGGCTTTTACTCCATACTGGAGTATTTGGGAACAGAGGGAGTATCACCATATGGAGGGAACAGAGGAAGTTTGAAATATGAACATGTCAATTGGAGGGAGTAAGCCCATGCATGCATGCATGCATGCAACATGCAACACTCACACGTACTCCACATGGACGCACGCAACACCCACGCACCCATGCGACACACAACACACGATGCAACACACACGCTCACGCTCAAGTGCTCAACCTACTCCCTACGTCTGTGAAAGACTGTACATTTAGAGATTTACACATTGAGCAGGGTATAATTAACATCCAAAAGTAGCAGACTTATGTGTGCATGCGACCATTGAGATAAGAAGATTAAATGAAGGCCATTGCATGCTGTAATTAAGGATAGACATGTAGCCTATACCTACAGCACAAGTTGGTGCATTAGTCAATCAATATCGATTTAGATTACAGGCTAAATGCATTGGAAGTGTAGATGTACATCATGTACTACTACACTCTTTGTTTTATAGCTGATGTACACTCTTTGTTGGAAGGCCGAGGGAGGACACGTGCATGCACTCACATACACAGCCAGGGCGGTTCGGGCACAAGGGTTGGACTCGTGTGGCACATGTGTAAAGTTTTGTTTAACTGGTTTCTTTGCTCCGCCAACTGACAGGTGGAACCCAGAAACTAGGTGACAATTTAACCAGTCAACAAAGTGCCATGTCGACTATGTGGCCGGTCAATAGGGTGCAATACTGTGCTCTACGATGATCTAGTGATCGTATAATCGACGCAAAACTATATATAGTGACCATAAAGAGCGTATTGTTACATACGTTGACCACCAGTGTATTTTTCTCGTTTCAAATTAAGCCATATTAATCGGAAAGGACGCAGTATGGACTACTACTAGTACTAGTACTGATTTGATGTGTCCCTCAACTCGCCGAACGAGGAGAAGCTTGCTTACTACGCCTCTCCCTCGCCCACGCGCGCGGTGGTTCGCAGCACGATGAGAGGGTTTTGACTATAGCGCCCTCTCCCTCTTCCTCTCCCGCGCCCTCGCCCTCGCCCTTGCCCTCGCCCTCGCGGTGGACGTGCAGCAGTTCAATTGGTGTCAGATTGCCAGACGCATATTGTACTGTAGTATCATCATTGTTGGACCTTCCGAAGAGGCGAAGAGGCAAGTGCAAGGTTCACACGAGTACGAACTGTTGAACCTCCCGAAGAGGCAAAGAGCCAAGCACAAGGTTTCATAGGAGTTATCGTCCTAGGAGTGTACTACACCTATAGCGAACGATGCTACTGTATGATGCCGCCACGTCACGTATATCCAAAGCTGTGCCACTTTTTTCTCAAAGAGCGTGTTGGAGCCCGTGCAACAACCACACAAGTTGCACGTACACGTAACACATTTACTATTAATAAATTCTAAAGGACAAATGCCAGTATGCCACACAAGTTCATCTCCAATTCATGTGATAAATTTGTGCACGACTAGTCTACATATATTCACAGCGCTACCGTTCACAATTACCGTACTCCACTTACACGTTATCGATGGGCTACATGCATGTCCTCCTCTAGGTTCCAGTCCCAGGTGTTCTTCATGGATGGCAAGATCCATAGCGGTGGGCAACAGTAATCATGGTCACAGCTTTCTAGTCCGGTTCCACACGATGAAGACTCATCCAAGCTGAAGCGGCATAAATCAGGGATAGCGTGTCCTAGCATGTCGTTCATCCGGCGGTGCGCAATGAAGACACAACCATGCTTCATGAACGGCGGGCCTTCCGTGTCGTGCACGGAAGGTGGCATCCGCTTCACATTGGGGTAGTTGTCCCCGATGAAAAGCGAGTACTCTCCAAGAGTGTTCCTCGGCACCCACGTAGCATCACGGGGGTCAAACTCGGCGCCGTTCATCTGGTACACGCGGCATCCCAGATCTGGACACATGGTGACGTACATAGTCAAGGTCCATGCATAATAATGTTGTGCTCAAATATGGCGGTCAGTAATACTGTGCAGCAAATAGTACTACTCCGGTATAGAGGAAGTAAAATAACCGACTTATTATATATGCCACTCATGGCTACATGGATGAGATAGTAAGACATGGAAAAACAAAAATGGTGGCAGCTAGTGGGTTCAAGTCTTCAAGGGCCCAGCTAGCTATACGCGTCCTCCAAGGTAAAAAGTACTCCTACTAGTAGTACTAAGTATACTACTAGTACAACAATGAAAGAGAAGGCGAGAGGGTTAAAAATGGAATACGGGTAGATGGTGACGGTCCGATCGTGGTAGATTGTGTGACCATGTTGCACATCGGTGGTACCATGGGTAACGCATCGCTAAGATAGTTGATCCCAATATGCCAAAGTCAGCTACAAGGTTCCGTGTTAGACCGAATCACGGATGCAAATGCACATCGGGATCGGCGATCTTATTTTGATCGGGGATGGTGGTCCTGCAAAATAATGGAGTACCGTTAGGGATGCAAATGATGGTTTGTGCATTCCGTTTGTAATCTCCCGTACCGTAGGATGGCAACCAGATGAAACAAGTCCCCTGGCTTGTCACCGCGAAGATGCGGCCTAGATGGCGCACGGCGTCTTCGAACGTGTAGGGGTACAAATCTGCCGCCGCCAACATGCGCCAGCCTGTGCCGTTACTGCATCTTGCATTGATGGCAATCCTTATGTCGAACACCGCAATGAGATAGTAATCGTCGTAGCCGTGTTGCTTTGTCGGCGGGTCCGCATTTGCTATCTTCTTCAATCTCATGTAGGCATCATCATACGTATTCAAGCCCAGCCAGTCCGGAAGGCCGATCCCAATGGTGGAGAAGGGGTCTACCGAAACGGCCGCACTGCTGTGGATGTTGTGCAAAATGATGGTGGTATCCGGCCGGAGGTATGCAAGCCAACATTCGTTGGCACCAACCCAGACCTATATATAAGACGGTGGGCAGCGAAGAAATTACCGGATGGAAATGGAATAACTAAGTACTGCATGATCAAACTCCATTACTGACCTGCTCATCGGACAAAATCCGACTACCTCTCAACGTCAGCAACTCTAGCAGAGTCAACGTGCAACCATGGCCAGGGAGCGGTGGACTGTTCGAACGATTGTCCCATAGAAGAACCTTCTCCTCGAGGATGCATGGAAGACCAACAAGCATGGCCTTTTCCCAAACCTGTTTAAGCAGCGTCTTGAAAAAGTTGGTGCAGGAAGCACCGAGTCTTGTGGTGGTGAGGACGTCGGAGCGGCGTGCGATTTCTCCCAGAGGATCATCGTCCAAGGTCTCCCAGCCCCGACGAGGAGGAGAACCGCCTGGCGAATCCATGGGAGCAGCGACAAACTGCCTTCTCTTCAGGGGAGGGGAACTGGCGAGGAGGAGATAAGAGCGTAGTAACCGCAGGGCCTCGTCCGTTCAAGCGTAGATCGTTCCTCGTGAAGGGGTGAGGCTATTATTTACTACTAGTACTAGCATTATGGAATGTTATGGGATTGCATTATCTGTAAATAATAGCACTAGTAAGAAATTTTGGCACTAGGTAGTAGTTTTTTGCGTGGATTAAGAAATTTTTGGTATGTTTTTGCCATTTTTGTACATGCCAACTAGTGTCAAAAACGTCTTACATTATGTGACGGAGGAGTACGTATTGCATCTTGTAGCGATACAATACTACTTTTCTCAACTACAGTATTAGTGCGATGTCTTTGTACTTCTAGTCTAGTCTAGTCTAGTATAGTGCACCGTTTTGAACTCTTGAATCTCGGGGCCAAGGAGCTACGGTTGGAAGTGGAGGTACTATCGTTCTCTAGAACCATCATTGTACTATCAATGCAGGGAAGTACACCTGCGTAGTGGCCTAGTGGGTACTCTTGGTGCTATATTCAGCCGCTCCTCTCACGTTGGAGTAGCTGGCCTACTCAGCCGCTCCTGTCACGCACACACTAGCAGCCTGTTTATCAGCAACGGTTACTGCGGTCTGCGGGGGCAGAACATTTGAGTTATTTGATACAACGAGACTAGGCTTTTCGCTTCCATTTGTGGAGGTGTAATGGATCTCGTCGAACTTTGTTAGTAGTTCCTTCTTTATGAATGAGATGAAGCAAAGCTTTTGCCTCCATTTCAAAAAAAACACGTCAAGAGGAATTTCTTTTATAGTAGAGCCGATAATGGAGTGAAGTCCATGCGTGCAACGCCACAAGCTACAGAGTACTAGTAGTACAACACTTTACATAGAGTACAAAGCCATATTGCATGCTTCCCAATACCCCGCCAGGCGCTAGTTTAAATATGCTACTACTAGCTGATGAGGAAGCTGCAAGCGAGGTGCGGCTAGGGTGAGCACGCGAGCCACGGGATGCTGGGAAGGAAAACCCGTTCACGTGGCTAGGCTGTCCAGTGCACCCAGATTGTGGGGCCGCACGTCCGTTTGACTTCAAAACTCAAACTACCCGTGTAAAATATTGGCTCGCAGCGAAGTGTAGTAGTACTATTTTTTTTTTAAAAAGGCCACCGTGCTTTCGGCCGGGGTCGAACCCACAAAACGAGGTATACACTCCCGCGACCACTAGTAGTACTCGTTGGAGTACAACGCAACCTAGAATCGCCTTTTGTCGCTAGTAGTACATACATTGTTCCATACAATAAACCCCTAATAATGCAAGAAACCACTAAAATGCCAAGAAACTACTACCACTTGCATACGTGGCAGACTTAAGATAAGACTACCTTATCAACCATTGCACATGCTCTTACCAACCAAAATCCTCGAGTGACCTCCTACCTCGGCCCGTCCACCTAGTCATCCTCGGCCATGGGACGCAGCTACCACCATTGGCGTATATGCGAGGTCAAAACCGCCGGTGGTGCGGAGCCCATGTTGCGGCAGCCGGATGCCAGCTCCGTCCGGCGCTTCATGGCCGCTAGCTAGCCAAGATAGCTCCGCCCATTGCTTATGCGCAAGGTTTGCTAGCTAGATTGGCACGGCAGCGTGGCGGCTTGCTTTCGCTGGCGCCAGCATTCGGCCAACCATCGGCTCGGCGAAGGCCAGCACGGCGGCTTGCTCGCTCGTGAGTCACGCTCGTGCCAGCCTGGCAACCTGTGCGGAGGCCAGCGCGGCGTCCGGCCCGTCCGGCGGAGCGGCGGCTAACTCGCTCATCACCGGCCCACCGACGAACACGCATCAGTATTGTTTGAAGTAATGTTCAGGAAAAATAATGATTTGAGGGGGAACAACAGGATAGAAGGTCAGATGTGGGTCCCTCGTGTCAACGGTCAAACAAAATGTGTTGGTTTAAGCTGCCTCGTCAGCACGGACGTGTGGGCCAACCCAGTCATAAATGGGTTTAAAAGAACCTAATCGGTAGGAGTACTAGGTAGTAGTAGTTTTTGGCGTGGATTAAGAAATTTTGGGTATGTTTTTGCTATTTTTTGTACAATAGATTCTTCCTAGGGCTGGTTGAAAGTGGTAGTTTTTTGTTAAATACTCTACATATTGTAAGTAGGAGTGAAAGTTAAGCTTTGGGAGCCAATAAGCAAGGCTAGTTACATAGTGCATATGTGTACATGATTGAAAGTAAATATCAACCATGAGTGACTAATATCTTGATGGAAAACTCGAAACTATGGAATACTAGAAAAAATACATGGTTGGAAATACTAGCAATGTTCATATCTCAAGGTAACGAGTCATAATTAGAATAATAGTTATTCACAAACTTGGTACAAAACACCCTAATTTTGATATACATATGTATATTATGTTTCAATTATAATATATTCCTTGGGCTGTTTTGGTGAGGTCAGGGAGGGATGTGGTTGGTTTTAAGATACTAATTATGGGTTTTTCTGCAAATTGGTAGACAAGTGGGATGTTGGTGAGAAAAGGCAACAACTTACCTCACAATCATTAGATGTAGATCTAATGGTCAGAAACGACGGATGGTAGACACACCAGCATCACCAACTTAGTCTTGTGTAGGAGTACTAGCAAGATCCGTGCATTAACGGAACATCAAGATGCATTTTTTTATAAAAACACTTGTTGTGATTGACCCTTGCGGGAGTAATCCCATGTGTAAAAACTAATGATATCTCAAGAAATATGAGATAAGGTGAAGAGGAGTTGCGTGTGGTGGAGGTTGGTGGTCGGACTGAGCGGAGGCGTGGGGATTGATGATGCTTGGCGGCCACTAGGCCGCTTTGTTCCGAGGCTTACTTTCTTAGTTTTTGCGTGGATTAAGAAATTTTGGGTATGTTTTTCCATTTTTGTACATGCCAACTAGTGTCAAAAACGTCTTACATTATGTGGGAGGAGTGCGATTGCATCAGAAAGCGATACCAAGATACTACTTTTCTCAACTACGAGTATTAGTGCGATGTACTGTACTTCTAGTCTAGTCTAGTCTAGTATAGTGCACCAGTTTTGAACTCTTGAATCTCAGGGCCAAGGAGCTACAGTTGGAAGTGGAGGGTACTACTGTTCTCTAGAACCATCGCTGTACTATCAATGCAGGGGAAGTACACCTGCGTAGTGGCCTAGTGGGTACTCTTGGTGCTATATTCAGCCGCTCCTCTCACGTTGGAGTAGCTGGCCTACTCAGCCGCTCCTGTCACGCGCACACTAGCAGCCTGTTTATCAGCAACGGTTACTGCGGTCTGCGGGGGCAGAACATTTGAGTTATTTGATACAACGAGACTAGGCTTTACGCTTCCATTTGTGGAGGTGTAATGGATCTCGTCGAACTTTGTTAGTAGTTCCTTCTTTATGAATGAGATGAAGCAAAGCTTTTGCCTCCATTTCAAAAAAAACACGTCAAGAGGAATTTCTTTTATAGTAGAGCCGATAATGGAGTGAAGTCCATGCGTGCAACGCCACAAGCTACAGAGTACTAGTAGTACAACACTTTACATAGAGTACAAAGCCATATTGCGAGTTCCCAATACCCGCCAGCGCTAGTTTAAATATGCTACTACTAGTCGATGAGGAAGCTGCAAGCGAGGTGCGGCTAGGGCGAGCACGCGAGCCACGGGATCTTGGGAAGGAAAACCCGTTCACGTGGCTAGGCTGTCCGGTGCACCCAGTTGTGGGGCCGCACGTCCGTTTGACTTCAAAACTCAAACTACCGTGTAAAATATTGGCTCGCAGCGAAGTGTAGTAGTACTATTTTTTTTAAAAGGCCACCGTGCTTCGGCCGGGTCGAACCCACAAAGCGAGGTATACACTCCGCGACCACTAGTAGTACTCGTTGGAGTACAACGCAACCTAGAATCGCCTTTTGTCGCTAGTAGTACATACATTGTTCCATACAATAAACCCCTAATAATGCAAGAAACCACTAAAATGCCAAGAAACTACTACCACTTGCATACGTGGCAGACTTAAGATAAGACTACCTTATCAACCATTGCACATGCTCTTACCAACCAAAATCCTCGAGTGACCTCCTACCTCGGCCCGTCCACCTAGTCATCCTCGGCCATGGGACGCAGCTACCACCACCGCTGGCGGCGAGGTCAAAACCGCCGGTGGTGCGGAGCCCATGTTGCGGCAGCCGGATGCCAGCTCCGTCCGGCGCTTCATGACGCTAGCTAGCCAAGATAGCTCCGCCCACTGCTTATGCGCAAGGTTTGCTAGCTAGATTAGCACGGCAGCGTGGCGGCTTGCTTTCGCGCGCAGCGCCAGGCCAGCCAGCCATCGGCTCGGCGAAAGCCAAGACGGCGGCTTGCTCGCTCGTGAGTCACGCTTCGTGCCTACTGGCAACTTTCAGGCGGAGGCCATGGCGTCCGGCCCGTCCGGCGGAGCGGCGGCTAACTCGCTCATCACCGCCCACCGGCGAACACGCATCGGTATTGTTTGAAGTAATGTTCGGGAAAAATAATGATTTGAGGGGAACAACAGGATAGAAGGTCGGATGTGGGTCCCTCGTGTCAACGGTCAAACAAAATGTGTTGGTTTAAGCTGCCTCGTCAAGACGGACGTGTGGCCAACCCAGTCATAAATGGGTTTAAAGAACCTAATCGGTAGGAGTACTAGGTAGTAGTAGTTTTTGGCGTGGATTAAGAAATTTTGGGTATGTTTTTGCTATTTTTGTACAATAGATTCTTCCTAGGGCTGGTTGAAAGTGGTAGTTTTTGTTAAATACTCTACATATTGTAAGTAGGAGTGAAAGTTAAGCTTTGGGAGCCAATAAGCAAGGCTAGTTACATAGTGCATATGTGTACATGATTGAAAGTAAATATCAACCATGAGTGACTAATATCTTGATGGAAAACTCGAAACTATGGAATACTAGAAAAAATACATGGTTGGAAATACTAGCAATGTTCATATCTCAAGGTAACGAGTCATAATTAGAATAATAGTTATTCACAAACTTGGTACAAAACACCCTAATTTTGATATACATATGTATATTATGTTTCAATTATAATATATTCCTTGGGCTGTTTTGGTGAGGTCAGGGAGGGATGTGGTTGGTTTTAAGATACTAATTATGGGTTTTTCTGCAAATTGGTAGACAAGTGGGATGTTGGTGAGAAAAGGCAACAACTTACCTCACAATCGTTAGATGTAGATCTAATGGTCAGAAACGACGGATGGTAGACACACCAGCATCACCAACTTAGTCTTGTGTAGGAGTACTAGCAAGATCCGTGCATTAACGGAACATCAAGATGCATTTTTTTATAAAAACACTTGTTGTGATTGACCCTTGCGGGAGTAATCCCATGTGTAAAAACTAATGATATCTCAAGAAATATGAGATAAGGTGAAGAGGAGTTGCGTGTGGTGGAGGTTGGTGGTCGGACTGAGCGGAGGCGTGGGGATTGATGATGCCGGCAGCGGCCACTAGGCCAGTTTGTTCCAGAGGCTTACTTTCTTAGTTTTTTGCGTGGATTAAGAAATTTTGGGTATGTTTTTTCCATTTTTTGTACATGCCAACTAGTGTCAAAAAACGTCTTACATTATGTGAGGAGTACGTGATTGTCTTGAAAGCGATACCAGTACTACTTTTCTCAACTACGAGTATTAGTGCGATGTACTGTACTTCTAGTCTAGTCTAGTCTAGTATAGTGCACCAGTTTTGAACTCTTGAATCTCGGGGCCAAGGAGCTACAGTTGGAAGTGGAGGTACTCTGTTCTCTAGAACCATCATTTGTACTATCAATGCAGGGAAGTACACTGCGTAGTGGCCTAGTGGGTACTCTTGGTGCTATATTCACCGCTCCTCTCACGTTGGAGTAGCTGGCCTACTCAGCCCCCTCATCACGCGCACACTAGCAGCCTGTTTATCGACAGCAGTTTATCGCGGTCTGCGAGGGCAGAACATTTGAGTTATTTGATACAACGAGACTAGGCTTTACGCTTCCATTTGTGGAGGTGTAATGGATCTCGTCGAACTTTGTTAGTAGTTCCTTCTTTATGAATGAGATGAAGCAAAGCTTTTGCCTCCATTTCAAAAAAAACACGTCAAGAGGAATTTCTTTTATAGTAGAGCCGATAATGGAGTGAAGTCCATGCGTGCAACGCCACAAGCTACAGAGTACTAGTAGTACAACACTTTACATAGAGTACAAAGCCATATTGCACAGTTCCCAATACCCCGCCAGGCGCTAGTTTAAATATGCTACTACTAGCTGATGAGGAAGCTGCAAGCGAGGTGCGGCTAGGGCGAGCACGCGAGCCACGGGATGCTGGGAAGGAAAACCCGTTCACGTGGCTAGGCTGTCCGATGCACCCAGTTGTGGGGCCGCACGTCCGTTTGACTTCAAAACTCAAACTACCGTGTAAAATATTGGCTCATGCGAAGTGTAGTAGTACTATTTTTTTTTAAAAAGGCCACCGTGCTTTCGGCCGGGGTCGAACCCACAAAACGAGGTATACACTCCCGCGACCACTAGTAGTACTCGTTGGAGTACAACGCAACCTAGAATCGCCTTTTGTCGCTAGTAGTACATACATTGTTCCATACAATAAACCCCTAATAATGCAAGAAACCACTAAAATGCCAAGAAACTACTACCACTTGCATACGTGGCAGACTTAAGATAAGACTACCTTATCAACCATTGCACATGCTCTTACCAACCAAAATCCTCGAGTGACCTCCTACCTCCGGCCCGTCCACCTAGTCATCCTCGGCCATGGGACGCAGCTACCACCGCTGGCAGAAGGCGAGGTCAAAACCGCCGGTGGTGCGGAGCCCATGTTGCGGCAGCCCGGATGCCAGCTCCGTCCGGCGCTCGCGGCCGCTAGCTAGCCAAGATAGCTCCGTCCAGCTGCTTGTCTGCAAGGTTTGCTAGCTAGATTGGCACGGCAGCGTGGCGGCTTGCTTCAAGGCAGCGCCAGGCCTCGAGCCAGCCATCGGCTCGGCGAAGGCCAAGACGGCGGCTTGCTCGCTCGTGAGTCACGCTTCGTGCCGACTGGCAACTTTGGCGGAGGCAGTAGCGGCGTCCTGCCCGTCGGCGGAGCGGCGGCTAACTCGCTCATCACCGCCCACCGACGAACACGCATCAGTATTGTTTGAAGTAATGTTCAGGAAAAATAATGATTTGAGGGGGAACAACAGGATAGAAGGTCAGATGTGGGTCCCTCGTGTCAACGGTCAAACAAAATGTGTTGGTTTAAGCTGCCTCGTCAGCACGGACGTGTGGGCCAACCCAGTCATAAATGGGTTTAAAAGAACCTAATCGGTAGGAGTACTAGGTAGTAGTAGTTTTTGGCGTGGATTAAGAAATTTTGGGTATGTTTTTGCTATTTTTTGTACAATAGATTCTTCCTAGGGCTGGTTGAAAGTGGTAGTTTTTTGTTAAATACTCTACATATTGTAAGTAGGAGTGAAAGTTAAGCTTTGGGAGCCAATAAGCAAGGCTAGTTACATAGTGCATATGTGTACATGATTGAAAGTAAATATCAACCATGAGTGACTAATATCTTGATGGAAAACTCGAAACTATGGAATACTAGAAAAAAATACATGGTTGGAAATACTAGCAATGTTCATGTCTGTTGCAACGAGTCATAATTAGAATAATAGTTATTCACAAACTTGGTACAAAACACCCTAATTTTGATATACATATGTATATTATGTTTCAATTATAATATATTCCTTGGGCTGTTTTGGTGAGGTCAGGGAGGGATGTGGTTGGTTTTAAGATACTAATTATGGGTTTTTCTGCAAATTGGTAGACAAGTGGGATGTTGGTGAGAAAAGGCAACAACTTACCTCACAATCGTTAGATGTAGATCTAATGGTCGAACGACGGATGGTAGACACACCAAAGATCACCAACTTAGTCTTGTGTAGGAGTACTAGCAAGATCCGTGCATTAACGGAACATCAAGATGCATTTTTTTATAAAAACACTTGTTGTGATTGACCCTTGCGGGAGTAATCCCATGTGTAAAAACTAATGATATCTCAAGAAATATGAGATAAGGTGAAGAGGAGTTGCGTGTGGTGGTGGTTGGTGGTCGGACTGAGCGGAGGCGTGGGGATTGATGATGCCGGCAGCGGCCACTAGGCCAGTTTGTTCCAGAGGCTTACTTTCTTAATTGCTCAACAATGAGGTTTGTTGGAGATAAAGATGAACGAGGGAAGGCCTTGTTTGCAAATGTGGAGAGGGGTGCGGGTATCTTTTAGTTTAATTTCCATCCGTCAGATATAGATCAGACGGTCTATATTGCAAGATGGCACACGTACCATCATCACCAACTCGGTTTTTTATAAAAGAAGAAATATAAGTATGGAGATACAAACGTATTATCGATACTTGCTTCCGTACTAGCATCTACATTCTATTCAATGGCTCGGCATGTGGGGCCTTAGAACAATGACTTCTCGACTATGTAAAACAAAGATTTCCCCGTGCCGGCAAGGAGGGGGTAACGGCGGCGCGCTTTTTGGCTTGCTCTAGTCCTAGTAGTCATACTAGGTGGTCTAAGCATGTGTAGATTTATTCTTTTTCATGGCTCGTGTTCACCGTACTACTACGACTATTGATGAGTAGACGGTAAGTTATTCACGGGGAAACCCTTGTTGAGCGTGTTTGCGAGAGAGAGAGAGAGAGAGAGAGATACGGTGTGCGTGTGCGATATGTTAGAGACTGAGGCAATGATAACAGATAATTTGTGTCTATGTGTGTGGACGATAGAGAGAGACATGTACATGGGGATTTGTGTTGTGTAATGTGGAGACACATATACATAATTAGAGAGTGAGTGTGTGAGATACACATGCGAACATGGGAAGAGATGAGGATCCAGATAAATGGGTGTTTGTGCGTGTCTGTGTGTGTTTGTGCATGCATTTGTGTGTGACAGGGAGAGAGTGTATGTGGAGTAGAGAGACCACTGATGATGTAAACCTAGTATAAGGGAAGGGGGAATGGTGTGACATGTGTACTAGCGAGATAGCACGGGTGTGGGCGGGGGGAGCAGACTATTTGGAAGCGACATCGAGTGTGTGTGTGGGAGAGGGGTGAGAGCGAGAGAAAGAGAGAGAGAGAGAGAGAGAGAGAGAGAGAGAGAGAGAGAGAGAGAGGGAGAGAGGGAGAGAGAGGAGAGGGAGAGGGAGAGGGAGAGGGAGAGGGAGAGGGAGAGAGAGAGAGAGAGAGAGAGAGAGAGAGAGAGAGAGAGAGAGAGAGAGAGAGAGAGAGAGAGAGGGGAGAGAGAGGAGAGAGAGAGGAGAGAGAGGGAGGAGAGAGAGAGAGAGAGAGAGAGAGAGAGAGAGAGAGAGAGAGAGAGAGAGAGAGAGAGAGAGAGAGAGAGAGAGAGAGAGAGAGAGAGAGAGAGAGAGAGAGAGAGAGAGAGAGAGAGAGAGAGAGAGAGAGAGAGAGAGAGAGAGAGAGAGAGAGAGGGAGAGAGGGAGAGGGAGAGGAGAGAGAGAGAGAGAGAGAGAGAGAGAGAGAGAGAGAGAGAGAGAGAGAGAGAGAGAGAGGAAGAGAGGGGGCGAGAGGGGTCGTTTGTGTCCATAAATGGCGTATAGATAGGGAGACAATGTTGATGTTGTCCGAAATTGGCCTATGAACGGAGACGCAGGGGAAGCGAGTCATCGTGTGTGTGTTAGGGACTTCATGAGAGATCTAGAATAGATGGTGTAGAGAACAATGTGCGAAATCAAGAATGATTATACATTGGGGAGCTATGCAAAGAGTCATGACATATATTTATACAGGGAAGGAGCTGGGGAGGGTCCACATGTGGGAGAGATAGAAAGAGGAGAGTGGTGCACAAGGAGACAAAGTGTGCTTGTTTGCAGTGGGGGTGGTGTGTGAGGTGAGTGCGCGAGAACCACGTAACTAGGGAGATAGACGTTTGGGTGCGACATTTTGTGTGTATGGGAAACATACACTCTACATAGTGTGTGTGCTTGGGTAAGAGAGATAGCGGGAGACCTAGAGAGTGAGGGAAGAGATGTGTGCATGCCTGGGAGACAAAGTGATAGAGACCTATGTTGGGGTCCGGACTTTACAAGAGAGAGGGGTGTTAATGTGCTCGTGTGTTGGTGTCTGGGGGAGAGAACGACTTCTCTATGTGTGTGTGTGTGGTGGTGGTGGTGGGGGGGGTGACTTCAGATAAAGAGTGAGGTGTCTATACTTGAGGGACTTTAGCGTAATTGAGATATTGTGCACTCATGGTTGATCAATTTGTTTCACAGTTTGTACTATGAGATAACGATACTTTTGAACATGCGTGATATACCTTGATGTACCAGAATTACAAACCTAATATTGGAATTTTGGAATTCGACTCCATCATTAGCTTTCGTAATTCATTTAAACGGAGGTACATTTTTTAAGCCGGAATTTCGTGATTTCAAATTCATATATCAAACTTAGAGATATACACATACGGGCATGTTCAAACTTTATAATCATTCACTTTATTCATACACATACACATTTTTGCTTTTGTCATCATATTTAGGGTAAACATATTTGGAATTTCATTTGAATTGGACCGTATGATGGTATTTGCTTGTAGTAGCTCAATGATCCATATTTTAATTGAATGGACAATCTAAGTTTCGAGTTGGAGACATTGATTTTCAAAACTTACACATTTTTTTGCACGCAAAACAAACAAATTGTCGGGCATGATATCATAGTCGGCCGTACAAGAGCAGAATACTTATAATTTTAGGCGCCAAAAGCTTTCAAACTTCCCGCTCACATCGAAATATCACGCGCCCGAAAGTTTAGCCCTGTGATATTCCTGTTTTACCCCTGCCACATGAACGGAAAAGGCCTACTTTGGTAACTCCATTGTTTTCCCCTCTTTGCCCCCAACATTCTTCCTCAGAGCCCCTCCCCTTCCCCTCCCCGACCCCCCAACCACGGCAAGCTGCCGAATCTAGTCCGCCGCCGCAGCGATGGACCTCACACCCCGCCGGATCTACCTTCCGCACCTTGGAACCCCCAACTGCCAACTCACCACTTCACCGGAGCCGCTTCAGCGACTGGCTTGTCCACCGCTCCAGATCTCCTTGACCGCCATCATGGTCCACCGCACCGGATCTGCTTAACCGACGCCCTTGTCCACCACAGCTTAGGCCCTTCACTGACTCCCTCGTCCGCCCCTTCGCTGGCCCTTCATACAAGCCCTTGTCCTCGGCAACAGATCCGCCTCACCGAAAGCACTGTACAACGCGCCCGCCGAAGCCTTCGTCCACTGCACCGGACCCACTCCAAGGACGCCATATTCAACTCCACCGGCCCTGCTTTACCGATGCCGCAGCCTCATCAGGTTATTTCTATTTGTACTCCTTCGGTTTTTCTCTTTATCATGCAATTGTTCACTTACCACAGATGAGCTTTCTTGTATGTCGACAGGCGCCGCAACCATAGCACGGGAGCCGCTTCAACGACGGCGACAGCCGGCCCAAACTCAACCACAACACGAGCACCATCGACGATCCTTAGCTATCAAGTATGACAACGATACCCATACGCCGCCGAGAATCAGGTACTATCATCCAACGGCCGGCGCCTACGTTCACTTTCCTAGCATAAGCACCGCACCTTTGAATTTCTTCAGTTTTTCATGAGACGGGTTATTCTGCTTGCACTTGTAGGGCCATACTTCTAGCAGTGAACATATTACATGTGCTAAATTACATACCAGTGCACATATAGTTAATATGCTTTAGTTTTGTTCTGATGCCACCTGTTGGTTCCATCAGACTGGTTAATGTTCTCTATGCTTAATTACACATCAGCAAACTAGCATGTGGTTCCGCTGCTTTTTGTTCGTTTTACCCTACATTTTCTGATGCTAGCTACTACATCACTGCTCCGAGCCTCTGTTCATTACTCCCTCCGTCCCATAGTGTTAAAAACAAGTGTACTACATCACTAGTGTTAAAAACGTTCTTATATTTTGGGACAGAGGGAGTACTTGTTTGTGTGTTCTTGATCTTCCCAAGTTGCATGACTAATTTGATGCTTCTATTAATTATGGATCTGCCAACCCCATCAAGCAAAATATTTGTTCTTTTGGGGCTGGCACCTCGAACAAGCATAAAAATAGAGGGAGGCAGATATATTGTCGTGTATGCACACACACCCTTCTTTCATTAGTTTAGATGAACCATTGATGATCAATTCGGACCAGTGCATGCGATTAAAATTAATTTTACCTAAATAGATGGTGCAGAATAAACTACAACAACTAGATTTGCAACCACGAGATGCTGACGATATTTTCAAAGAACATTGCAACAGCATCTAGGCTTCACAGCAACATATGGTAGGCCAATGTGTTTTAGTACATGTGAAATGTAATGCGAGTGGGCTGCTTTCTTGGCTTGTGCCCTCAACGTGTAATCCTACCGAATTACAAATAGTTCAGTTGTGTGTTTTGCTGTATTGCTTGATTCGAATGCTTGTTTGTTGTTACGCTATACCTGAGTTGGCCAATATGTCAGCAGTGCTTGCTGTACTATCGTAAAGAAATGCATGCCTATTTCATTTGAGTCCTTAACTTTTCCTCTCAACTTCATCACAAGACTGTCTTCGTAGTTTATATGAGGCCACTTTGTTAAGTGCTTTCTCGAGATTATTTCAACCGCTTAGATGCCTTGGCAACTTAAATATAGCGGTTGTACACTCCCTTTCAACTAGGGATGTCAATCGGGTCCCGTTTAATCCCGATTAAAGTCCACTAGTGGTATGATAGTTCGAAGAGTTTTTGTTTTTGAGGAAAATGAACTAGGAGGTAGCAAAACTAACTAGATGGGATGGCGGATGTCGTTTATTTGCCACTTACATCCCTAGTTTCATCTTACCATTTTAATTTATTTTCGGTGATGCTGCTTGAACCATTCAAATATAGTTTGCCATGCTCGCAATAATTAGTCCATCGTTTACCATGTAAGCTTCTTGCTGGATCATACGATAACTATCTCTTACTTATGTCCAGCTGAAACCTTTCAGGATGCCGTTCACACTAGGACACAATGTACAACCCCAGAATCTATTTGTGGAAGCAGTGCGCCATCCATGTTACCAGATGGTAGCATTCAGAGGCAACACCGCGGAGAGCGATCGAGCACGATATTATAGTGCTTGAGGCTCTACTAGAGGCAGAAAGAGATGGTGTGGCTGCCATGAATGAGGTAATCTTTATCTTGAGGCTGGAAATTATGGAATTAGCGGCACACATTATGCAAGCAACCCAAGAATTGGAGGAAGTAAGAATGTTGCATTTGAAGATGGAGGAGGTCCTGCTGTTTCTGCTATCTGAAGCCCAAGGTAATCCCGGTTCTTCTTTAGATACCAGTTGAAATGTTCATTAGATTATTGTACTTGCATGTTGTGTCATGTCTCTGAATGGATTATGTTGCAAGACCCCCTATGTTGTCCGGAATTCCATGTTGTCCATGTGTTGTAATGATCCGAATTTTTTAGGTGAGGTAATCCTCAGTACTTGTATAATTGACATAAGGTAAACTGTTTTTCGTGTGAGCATATTGTATTGGATGAAATAACTGTTTGAATCAGAGTGTATCCAACCTACTGAATTCGAAGATCACGACATTTCTAAATCATAATCATATATATAGGTGGAATAAATCTTTGTTGTGGTGTTGAAGAAATAAATAACAAAATGTATAATTATCTGTGGATATTCGTAATTGAATACAAATTGGATTTGAATTTAGTTTGCCAGGTCCCAGGGCAAACGTGAATGCTAATTCTCCCAAGTTTTGAACGAAGCAGCTAAACACCCACTATAATTTGTGGGCTGCCTGAAGCAAGTGTTTCGAGATGGAAATTACTGTCTACCCCTGACACTGAGTACATCCTTATCGACCGGATTTACACTGCTGTCGATAGGGGTAGACTAGTAACTTCAATCAGACGTGACATGACGGCCTCTGAGCCCATTCAGACACGGTGGGCGCCAAACATGGGCGGCAAAACACATTTGATTCAAGCTCGTCCGAAAGACATGTGTCTCTTCCTCCATTTCCCCATTCATACACGGTGGGCGGCAAAACAAACTCTTCTCGTCTGAAATCGATGTAGGCTAATATTTTAAATAGGGGCAGATGTGTAACTTCCATCAGACGTGACACAACCGCCCTACCTGTCAGCCCCGTTCATACACCGTGGGCGCCAACCGTGGGCGGCAAAACACCCTCTCCTTGCCCGAAATAGTTACCGACAAATATTTGGGAGATGCGAGATTACCGTCCTATCCCCAACCGACGCGATGTCCGAAATTTTAAACGGGGGATAAGCTCGTAACTTTCCCCCATTTCAGAGAAGCGTGTCCCAAAGTTTGAGATCCCCCCTCCCCTCCATTTCCCCATTCATACACCATCGGCGGCACGACAACCTCCGCACTACGGCCAGCCTCCTCCGTCCGCCACCCCGTCCTCCACCTTGCCGGAGCCGCTACCCCTACCCCGTCGTCCACTGCAAGAGATGGATGTCTCTCATCCACGGCGCTGGACCAGGATCCTTTCATCGCCTCCTCTCGCTTCATCGGACCGTCGTCCACCTTGCCATTTCCGCTCCTACGACCGCCTCGTCCACGGCAACATGATATATCCCCCGACCCGGCCGTCTGCCGTCTAAAGTCTTCTTCCCCGCCGCCGACAGCCATCGCACCGTAGCACCCTCAACGACAAGATAGGCCTACATGGCATCTCAAGAGAGGTGGTACTCTTCCATATGTGCTTAAGTTATTGATCTCACCCGGAAAATAGATCATAATTTGTTTACTGTACTTTTCTTGTCCGTACCAAATCGTAGTGGCTAGTTGAAAGCAAACATTGGTTGCGAAGTAGCTTTGTCCGGTTTGCACCTTCAGATCCGCCATGGCATGGGCACTATACTCATAAAGCTTATGGTTTCCCCCCTTTATATTCACTACCTTCATCGTAGGTGCTTTGTGTCGTGCTAGCACTGCTCCTCAAGACCTCAACCCAAATCTTACGTGTTGAAATACGAATCTGATATGATGCTCATATCACTAAAACAGAGAACGTTTAATTGGTCACCTAATGTTCCTATATTCATTTCGAAAAGCATGTGCGCCACCCACTGGTCCGGCTAGTTTCACTTTCCTGATTTTTCTCTTGAAGCTTAGGGTTTTCCCCTTTTATCTACTCTACTATGATCTGCGTAGGTGTTTTCTGTCGTACTGGCATTACTCCACCCTTCAAGCTAAACAACACAACACTTAGAATTCGAAAGCTTAGTTGTTCAAATATGATTGTGATATGATACTGATATTAGTTAACCGACATATTTAATTGGTTAGCTAAAGGTCCCACTTGAGTTTCCAAATGCATGTCGCAACATATAGAGAGACAGCATAATTGCATTCTTTGTCACTTGTTGAACGCACTTTCTTGTCCATACCAAATCTAAGTTGTTATTTCAAAGCAAACATCGGTTGCTAACTACCCTTTGCGCGGTTTGCAGCTTCAGATCTGCCATCCCACTGCCACGGTCAACACTGTACTCATCATGCTTATGTTTTCCCCATTTTATGATGACCACAATCAGCCTACGTGGTTCGTGTCGTAATAGCACTGCTCCACCCATCGAGCTAAACAAGCTTAGTTGTACAAATTCATATATGATATTATTGATGATATTAGTAAAACTGAGAGATGTTTAATTGGTGAGCTAAATGTTCCTACTTTAGTTTCGAAATGCATGTGAGCCACATATGGAGAGACCGGAAAGAATAGTATTTCTCTATGCGCTCTGGTTCATCATGGGTGGCCAACCGACATTGTATTGAAAGACTTGTAATATCTTCAATCTGCTTGCTCTTTTGCTCTTCTTTAAGATGATACTCTTCTCTTGCGGTTATTCGTCAGTCGAGTTGTTCTCCTTAGTATATTTTGAATCACAGTCGGTCGGTCGACTTGTTCTTCTTTACTATATGTTGAAGCTATCAGCTGCGAAGTGTCATCACTTCTGGAGCTCTCATATTTTGAGTAGTAGGCCACATTATATTAATGCACACAAAAAATTACAGCATGCATGGAATCTTTTAAAAGAATTACAGAGATAGCACAAAGGGGTTTACAGGGAGGCATTATTGGATTAGAATCACTTCTGCATTACAAAGAAAATCTCACTTGTTTTTATGTTTTCATGCATGTTAGATATTGAACATTATCAAAATGAATATGAGAATGGGCGCACGAGAGGAATATTGCGGAACGATCCACTGGCTAACAAACTTGGCATGGTGGAGGATGGCCTATCTTATTCACCCATCAAGGTGCTTGCTCTAGCTTTGCAAAGTTGTATTGGTCGCACATATTTTGCATCTGACCTCTTGCATTACTTCTACTTTGTTACACCATCTTCTTAGTTTAAGCATCATATATGATTCTATGCCATGCCTATCCATTTTCTGTACCTATTCCATGTGTCGTCACACTATGTTTTTCCAGTCAAATGTTGTTCTTTCGTAATAGATGTCCAAAAGGAAGAGGGTGAGTGCAGATCCTCAAGGAGTACAAACTAGGTATTTGGAAAAGGTAGTGATACCTGTTAAATCAGATAAATCAGCAGGCACAAAAAACACAGGCCCAACTGTACCACACTTTACCTCTACTCCAGTGGCCAAACCCCTATTAGAACTGCTGGGAGCCCAGCGTTAGGTACTGTCTATGATATCAATTCAAAATTTGAACTCCTAAATTCCTGCTTGTGCCTTACCTTCTCTCTTGTATGAAAACTAATTTCAGATGAATCTCCTTGCTCAAAGGATCATACAATCTCAAAACAATAATGGGCTCTGCATTGCTCTCGTCAGTACCTCTCTCCCTTTTGCCGTGTAATGGTGTACTTAATTAATTGCTATTTGATTATGTATCATCAGTCTGCACCTGAGCTTCATTATCCTCTGTTTCTTCCAATATTATTTGATCTATATTTACTCTTTGCAAAATGTAGAATAATGGCAACGCTTATAAAGAATTTTCTTTGGGGAATTTATTGAATTATCCTTCCATCAACACGGAGAAGGGCTTTGTCCAGCCCGTGTTAACATGTAATGTAAGTTCATCCTTCTCAAGCCTTCAAACTTTGTTCTAGTATAGATTTGGATAGGCATCATTTCCTCCACTGCTGTTTGCTTTGCTGTTTACATCTGATTGGATGTTTGCAACAACTACCAGTTTCAAATTGTAGTTGTAAAAACATGTTCCTTATGCAGAACAGATCCATTTATTTGCTTATATAATTGTGAAACCTGTTACGTGTCTCCTTGTTTCTCTTTCAGAGTCGTATCTCTTACGCCAGGCAGAACTTTAGGGAAGATAGTGAGCCAAACTATCTTGTGGACAGTGAGATGACCCCAAGGTCCTGTCTTGATGAAGACAGTGAGTTGAAGCTACTCACCAGCAGGTGTGAGACAACCTCTGTGCAGTCGTTGCCTCAATAAGTTCGACTTCTTCAGTCTCAACTTGAAGTGGAAAGGCTTGCTTCAGCTCAGCTCCGACTTGAAGTCAAAGATGCAATGAAGATGTCAGAGGACTGCCGTGCGCACCATCACGCCTTAAATCTAGTGTTGATGCATCTATCGTTGACACAACTGAGGTCTACTCAGTTTCTTCAGCTATTTGGGGGGCCTTTCCTGGCTAGGCCTAGTGCCTTCTGAAGTGCTCTCAGTTTTGTATATTCTTTTGTCGGCGCGTTTATTTGCACTGGTGGCGAACTTTGATGCCCAGTGGATGTAATATGTGATAGCCGTGATAGCCTAGCGTAAGTTGCTTGCTTATTTATTTCCTTGTTGTCTTGTTTATTTGTTTGCTTGTAGTCATTATTGTTCTTTTTCCGCGGTTTGCTAGTGGCTGCAATAACCTATTTTTTAAAACTAGGCTACAATAACCATGGGCTAATATTTACTGTAGTGACACTGGGCCTCCTACGGGCCGTAGAAACAGTGGGCCTTCTACGGGCCATAGAAACAATGGGCCTTCTAAGGGCCATAGAAACAATGGGCTTTCTATGGGCCGTATCATAAATGGGCCTTATACGGGCAGTATGATAACATGGGCCAATAACAGGCCGCATTATGGCAGTAAACGGGCTAGAGTTGGAATCGTCCGTTCATGGGCCGACCATAACGGGCGATCGTTAATAGGCCGTATTTCATGATGCTATGAAAATGGCCCAACGTATTAACAGACCACAAACGGGCCGACTATAACCACAGGCTGAATTTGGCCCACAAGCAGAAAATGACAGTAACAGGCCGTAAGTAAACGAATGCTGGAAATGAGTCCAAGAATAAATGGGCTCCGAGAAGGCCGAAAGACAACATGGGCTGGAAACGGCCCAATGGAATAACGGGCCGTTAATGGGTATAAAGTGATACACTGTTCATTACGGGCCAGTTTCTCCACGGGCCGTTAATGGGTGTAAAGTGATACACTGTTCATTACGGGCCAGTTCACCACAGGCCGTTAATAGGCCAAGAGTTACATAGGGCCTCATATGGGCCGAAAGATGTCATGGGCCATACATGGGCCAGAAGTGAAAATGGGCTCGAATCATATTGGGTGACCCAGATGGCACTACTGGGCCTAATTCGGATAGGGCGTAACGGGCCTTGGCTTAGTGGGTTGTAAATGGGCTATATGTGAACAGGCCATTAACAGGCTTTCCATGGGCCGGCCCGCCACATTTTGACCAAGTCAAACGGGCCGGCCATTTCACAGGAATGGGCCTCTGTTGGGCCGTGCCACGTGTCGACGTATCATAGGCGCCTTCCGTCCAATGAGTGGATGACATCTGTCCCAATGATGAGCAGACACGTGTTTCCTCCAGCCAATGATGATTTTACACGTGGAAAATCCCCATTGGTCGGGGCTGTTAATGGGTTATCGGATCCAAAACCCGACCCGATAGCTTAATGGCGTTCCGTTACGGTAGATGCCACGTGTCGGTCACCCTTGACGAAAGCACTTCTGTGACGCGCGATTTATCGTCATGGAAGTGGACACTTCCGTGATGATAATTTTGGTAATGTCATGGAACACTTCTACGACAGCACAGGTATGACTATCTTGATTCTGTCATAAATTTGTCATGGATGTACATGCATGACAAAAAACGCGACCTACTGTGACAAACATGTATCATCACGGAAGTGTATTTTTTTGTAGTGATGTCCCCCGCCTCCTGTTACCATTAGCCCTGGACGCACAGTTCGGGACCCCCTACCCGAGATCCGCCGGTTTTGACACCGACATTGGTGCTTTCATTGAGAGTTCCATTGTGTCGTCACGATAAGGCTTGATGGCTTGCCTTGTTGTCAAGGACAACATCACCTCTGGGGGAGCCCTGGCTGTAGGCCAGACTCTCCGGCTGGGCAGCTTCATCATGACCACCCGTTCAGCCACCACGCCGATGATGACTTCTCAGGTCATCAAGAACAGCCTCCACGTTAGCTCGGAAATCACCAAGAAGATGGATCCAATGGAGCTCTCCTCCCTGAACGAGCTCTTGGATCGCATCACCGCCCTAGGAGTCTCTACGGACTATGATCAGATCAGGCTTAAACCCGACCAAAGGGAGATTAACTCTCCGCCTATCACCCATCGGATAGCGGTGGTGGAGTAACAATGTAGCGATTCTTCCTCTATTTTGAGGATGAACTATGTCCGGATTCCCGAGCTCTCCGAGTCGGATACCCGTCTACGGGAGGACATGGCCTAGGCTCCGAACCGGCCAGAAAAATTGGGCAACATCTTGTAGTCCGAGCTTCCAAGCTCGGGAGCTCCTCTGCCCTTGGGTCTCAGATCGGGCCAGGGTTTGGACTTAAATCTACCCACCCACCTAGACACAAGTGATCTTTCCCACATTAGACAAGAGCCCCAAGAGACAGTACATCACTTCTGGGCCAGATTCCTCCTTTTAATGAGCAAGGTCAAGGACTGTCGCGAGGAAGACGCAATTTCATTCTTTTGCAAAAATTGCATGGACAAGGGAATCCTCAACGCCATAAGTCTCCGTGACATAGCACACTTCGCCGACTTGGTGGCCATAGTACAAAAGTACTGTGCGATGGAAAGCGCTTGGAAAACCCAAACAAAATTCTGGGATCCTTCGGCTCTCACTAAACCCCTCGTCCGAACTAAAAGGGTGCACTTTCGCAAGTCACCCAATCCAATCACAAAGAAACCAAAGCCCTCTATAGGGTGTGGAACCATATTGGAGGGATGGCTCAATGGGCCATGCAAAATTCACACCAAACCGGATATCATACCAACACACAGCCTTAGAGCATGTTGGATACTCCGGCAGGTGGCCAAGAGTGGCGAGGATCTCCTCATCAACAATACCACAGAGCACCATCCTGCGGAGTATAACAATACAGTACTGAAAATCTTTGAGACTTTCACCTCAAACAATAGGCGTAAGCAAGCACTCCGCAGCCTCGCCGAAGTCTGCCATGTTGCAACAATAAATCCATGGAACCACACGGCCATAACCTTCAATGCCAGTGACGAACCTCAATTCTGAATAGTCCGAGCACCAGCCGCTTTGGTCCTTAGTCCAATTCTAGACGACTTCCGGCTTACTAAAGTACTCATGGACGATGGCAGCGGGTTAAACCTCATCTACGAGGAAACTCTCAACAAAATGGAGATAGCTAAGAGCCGTATTGAGCATAGCAGCACGACCTTCAGAGGAATCATCCCTAGTCGGGAGGCACGATGTGCGGGAAAAATCACATTGGATGTGGTATTCGGCACGGCGGGGAATTATAGGTCCGAAGAAATCACATTCAAGTGGCCCCGTTTAGTAGTGGATACCACACCCTTTTAGGGCGGGACGCATTCATGAGCTTCCAAGCTATACCCCATTACGGGTACATGAAGCTCAAGATGCCTGGGCCCAAGGGAATCATCACTCTAGCTAGTGATCCGGACATAGCACTCTGTGCCGAAAATAAAACTGCCACACTAGCCCTGGAGGCATTATCCAAAGCTCTCGCGGCCGAAGAATTAACCGCGCTGCGCTCCACAGTGGACAGGGACGACGTGATACTCGACAAATGACCCAAGTCCACCTCTTTCAAAACAGCAGACGAAATAGTCAAATTCCAGGTCCACCCAACGGACCCTACAAAATCAGCATCCATTGGGGCACAGCTGAACCCCACAATAGACGCTGCACTGCAAGAGTTCTTGCGCGAAAATTGGGACATCTTCGCCTGGCATCCTTCACACATGCCAGGTATCCCATGCAAGCTGGCCGAGCATAGCCTAAACATACTAAAGGGATACAAGCCGGTCAGGCAAACTCTTCGGCGCTTTTCAGAACCTAAGCGACAAGCCATGGGAGAAGAGCTAGCCAAGCTACTCGAGGCCGGATTCATCAGAGAAATAAAACATCCAGACTGGCTAGCAAACCTGGTGATGGTACCAAAGAAGGACAAATGCTGGCGCCTATGTGTTGATTTCAAGGACCTCAATAAGGCCTGTCCTAAGGATCCCTTCCCCCTCCCCCGCATCGATCAAATCATCGACGCTACCGCAGGACACAACTCATTGTGTTTCCTCAACGCATACTCCGGATACCATCAAATCAAGATGGCGGAGTCCGATCAAGCCGCAACGGCATTCATTACTCCATATGGCCCCTTCTGTTTTAACGCCATGCCTTCCGGGCTCAAAAATGCCGGTGCAACCTATCAACGCATGATTCATACATGCCTGGAAACACAAATCGACAAAAGAGTGGAGGCATATGTAGACGATGTGGTCATCAAAACCATAAACGTCGAATCCTTAATAGACGACTTGAGGCTTACGTTCGACAATCTCCGAACATATGACATCAAGCTCCATCCAGAAAAATGCATCTTCAGCGTACCTGCCAGAAAGCTCTTGGGCTTCATCGTTTCCAATAGAGGAATTGAAGCAAATCCGGCTAAAATCCGAGCTCTATCACAGTTGGCTACCCCAACAGACCTCAAGCAAATCCAGAAATTAACTGGATGCGTGGCTGCCCTAAGCTGCTTTATCTCCCGATTAGGAGAAAAGGCACTACCTCTCTATCGCCTTCTTCGACGCACCGAACACTTCGAGTGGATGGATGCCGCTACGGCCGGACTGGAAGAAATAAAGGCCCTCTTGGCCAGCTATCGAATCCTGGCCGCGCCAAATATCGGTGAACCCCTGATGTTATATATAGCTGCAACACACCAGGTTGTAAGCGTAGTGCTCATCGTCAAACGAGAGACGGACAAACATAAGTTCCCGCTTCAAAAGCCGGTATACTACGTATCGACCGTCCTCACTCCATGCAAATCACGGTACCCACATTATCAAAAAATAGCATACACGGTCTTCATGGCATCCTGGAAACTACGACACTACTTTCAAGAGTGTTCAATCACGGTGGCCTCTGAAGTACCACTCGACGATATAATAAATAACCGCGATGCAATGGGCCGGATTGCTAAATGTTCTATCGAGCTCCTCGCGTTCGACATAACATACAAAGCACAGCGAGCCATTAAGTCGCAAGTACTGGCCGACTTCGTTGCCGAATGGACAGAAGCCGAACTCCCTAAAGAGTACGGCACGTACTCCAATTTGGATCATGCACTTTGACGGCTCTAAGATGATGGCTGGTCTGGGGGCAGGTGTTGTCCTGACATCCCGCACCAGAGATACAGGCCAATACATACTCCAAATACTATACACAGATTCCAACAATGCAGCCGAATATGAGGCTCTATTGCATGATCCTCGGATGGCAGTCTCTATGGGCATTTAATGCCTAGAAGTGCACGGGGATTTGAACCTCGCAATATCTCAAATAAATGGAGACTTTGACGCCAAGGACCCAAAAATGGCGGCCTACCGCAATGCCATCCTCAAAATGTCAGCTCGGTTTGAGGGGCTCGAATTCCACCATGTGGTCCGAGAAAACAATCAAGCGGCGGATGTCCTCGCCCGCATCGGTGCTAAGCGCGACCCCGTCCCACCTAATATCTTCTTAGAAAGGCTGTTCAAGCCATCCGTGGTGTGGGAAGGGGAGACCGGAAATACTAGTCTGGATCCGAACACAACCCCAGATCCCGAACACTCTGACGTAATTGGAGGCTCCGCTACTTAAATAACACCTTCGGCCCACACGATTATGGCTGTCATCGCCCCGTGGACGGAACCCTTCTTAGCCTACCTAAATAGGCAAGAACTCCCTGAGGACCAAAATGAGGCACGCTGCATCGTGCGGCGTTCTAAGGCCTACAAGGTCCATGAGGGAGAGCTTTATAAGAAAAGCGCGACTGGAGTGCTCCAAAGGTACATCTCCGAAGAGGAAGGACGACAGCTTTTGGCAGAAATTCATGCTGGACTCGGCGGCCACCACACTGCAGCTCGGGCCCTTGTAAGCAAGGCCTTCCGTACAGGTTTCTACTGGCCGGCAGCCCGAGCAGACACACAGGACCTCGTCCAACATTGCGTCGGTTGCCAGCTTTTGGCAAATCAAAGCCATATGCCACCTACTGATCTCCAAACAATCCCCATAACTTGGCCCTTTGCGGTCCTGGGGCTCGATATGGTTCGACCCCTTAAAGGAGGAAGCCATAAGAAAAAAATACTTGTTGGTCATGGTAGATAAACTCTCCAAATAGATAGAGGCCAAACCAGTTAAAACGACCGAATCCGGACCAGTGATAGACTTTATATCCAGGGTCGTCCACCATTACGGTGTCCCCCACAACATCATCACTGATAACGGCTCCAACTTCACAGCCGACGAGGTGAAAACTTGGTGTGGCAAAATGGGCATTAAGCTCGATTATTCCTCTGTCTATCACCCCCAAACAAATGGTCAGGTCAAACGAGCAAATGGTCTTATTATGAGCGGCATCAAACCCAGACTAGTGCGATCCTTGAAGGAATCAGATACACACTGGGTCGAGGAGCTTGACTCTGTACTATGGGGGCTGCGGACCACGCCAAATCGCACCACCAGATACACACCATTTTTTATGGTGTATGGCGTAGAGGCAATACTACCCTGCGATATCATTCATGACTCACCTCGAGTGCGCATGTACGAAGAGAGAGAAGCCAAGCTAGATCGGCAGGACAGTTTAGATGCCCTGGAGGAGGAGCATGACGTCGCAAAGGCCCGTTCCGCATTCTATCAGCAGCAGGCTCGAAGGTACCAAAGCAGAGAAGTATGGGCCAAAACTTATAACGTTGGCGAACTCGTTCTACGCCTACCGGAGAAGAAAAAGGACAAGCTCAAGCCCAAGTGGGAGGGTCCCTTCATCATTGATAAAGTTCTCCCGGAGGAGCGTACCGTCTGCGTGGTGCATCAGATAATCGACTCGAGGCGAACCCATGGAATGCAGCCAGACTCCGAAGATTCTATGCCTAGTGCTGAACTCTGTGTTCGTCTCCTTACCTCCACCTTTTTTAAAGTTATATTCTCTCTCTTTCTTTTTTTATAGCCTGAAAAGCTTCAAGTATGCTTCGACCGCACACTGCTGCCATGCTATGCATGCTCAATATACCTAGGGGCTTCTTACATAGAAGCTTAATATAATTATCTTCTGGGCTTTATGCCCACCACATATGCGTCATTTCTCCATATGTACCTTTTTTCACCATTATATGCATCGATATCACTTAAGTTTTGGCCAAGCTGGGTTGCCTGGCTCTTGTGTTTATGCCCTACGTTCCCGTTAATTTGGCTAGGGCATAAGGGGAGCACCTCTGCGATTGTTACTGCCGGGTCAGCCGGATGTGTACCTCAGACTGGGTGAAGCCGAAAGCTAGCGTTATTAAGGGAATATTCGGTCGGTGAACAAAAGATGTTTCTTACTTATTGCAATACATACCCCCAGATACTGATATCCAGCATTGTTTTTCGCAGTTCGGACATGCACATTAATACATGCGTACCCAGGGAAAGGAACCCTTAACGGAACTATTCTCCCTGGAAGATGTTTCTTATTATCCATGTAATATAACATAACTAGTTGGGTACTTGTCTATTCAAGCATTTATGACCCCACTTTGGTTTCCACGCTGCCCGGTTTTACATAAGCGAAGGGTATTCGGATACACTCCGGACTGTCGCGTCTAGAGGTTGAAGCAAAAAGGTCCGCCAAGACAAATGATTTATAATCCGGCTAGGGACAAAATATGTCCTTTGAAATACAAAGTCAGTTAGACTGACTAAATTCGTCTTCTATACCACCCAACAGGCTGTCTAGCCTACAGTCCTGTTGGGAATACTTCGCGGCTAATGCTACCTAGTCATATACCAGACTAACGGGGATCTCTTTCCCATCTTCCCTACAGGTCCGACCTCGGCCATGTGATTCGGGTCAGCCTTGGTGTATCGCGTCTTCACCATGGCCCAGGCTTCCCTTGCACCTTGTCGGCAGGCCAATATCTTCCATAATTGGAAGCGCCACTGCGCTCCCTTGAGCATCTCACAAGATCTCCCATGCCTCCGGGCAAGGGTGAGGACGGCCACAAGGCCTGGGCAATACCCTGCCTCACCTGCCGAATTTGTTCGTGCAGTTGTGAGAGCTCTTGCAGCAGATCGCCTGTAGATCCGGGCATCTCCTCTTAGGGACGACCTGTCAGCATACCTAAAGTCATAACTCTGTTAGCCTGCTTCTTCGCCAAACTTTATAAAGGTTCATTCGAGCACTTACTAAAAATGGCGCGTCGAAGCCTCTTATTCTCCTTCACGGAGTCAGCAAGCTGAGCCCGAACATCTTTTAACTCAACATCCAGCCGGGTCTTCGCATCCTGGAGATCATTTTTCTCCCATATAACCTTTGTAAGCACGCGCTCGCCAGACTTTAGCTGTCGTTGAGCATGTTGCTCATCCTCCGGTACGATCTCTGGATTACCTCCAGGATTGTCTGCAGAATCTATTGTTAGATTTGCATTAATGCTGAATACTAACTGGTACAGGTCATTACATTTGTTCCGATCAAGACAAGTATTACCAGATAGAGCCTTCTTGGACTCCTCCATTCCGGCAACTGTGGCCTGCAGCTGGGCTTTGCACTCCTCCAGCTCTTTAGACAGCTGGGTATTCTTTTATGTAAGAACCTATGCATACAATGAACCTTAAATCAGTTGTGCCAACTGTTTCAAGTCTCAGGGGCTACTGATATATGTACTTATTAGACTTTCTTACCCGTATATCCTTTACATACTGATCCGTGGCTCTGGCGAGGCCATCTTGAGCAACTCAGATGTATGCGTCTCCTGAGTTGAAGGCATTGAACGCCTCTTCAGAGAAATTGGGGTCGCTTAGTGCGGCCCGTCGGCGTCTGTGATTCATGGCGCTCTCCACTTCGGAGTTTGTAGCGGATAATCTATCCGCATCCTCTGTAGGAGGTCCATCCGGTGTTGTCCCCGCATCGACCTCCGCCCTTGAGTATGGCCTTGGAGTTCGGCTAGTGGAGGCGTGGCCGGCAGGCTCTTCGGATACAGTCCGTCGAGCGCTTTTTCTGCCAGGGAACCATGGACTTCATCATATTTCAAAGACGATAAGCAAGGAGCAGGTTTTTAATCATACCTCTGATATGGCGTCTCGGTCCTGACCACCTTCCTTTTAAGCCTACCCGGCTTCGGTGCCCCTTGTTGACGAGTCACTACGGGTTCGGCACGGCGCCCCGATGGCCTTCCCTGTAAAACGCAATACCTGTGCGGTGGGTTAGGTGCAAAGAAGGGATCTTTCTTGGAAGTTGGGACTCCGGTTCTACTTACCTGTGATGCAGGGAGTAGGCTAGGATAATCAGCTATGATGGCTACCAAGGCACCGTCACAGCTTAACTGATAAAATGTCATGTCGACAAGTTCCACAAATATGTCCGGATCTTCTTCAAGTCCCGGGTTGAGGGCCCGGTCGGGGTCCTCTGGCTGCGGAGACGGGCTATGGACCTCCCTCATAGCTTTTCGCAGTTCCTGCTATGAATTGGCAAGGTAAATATTTGTGATGATGAATGCGGGAAAGACTGGAATAAAAGATAGAAGCTCACCCAGGTTGGGGGGTTGTACATGGAGAATCCATCCCGTGGCTTAATACGGATGAACTCCTCTTCCTCCCCTTTGTACAAATCGGATAGTATTTTCGCCAGAGCGGCAGTGGAATCTGGACCTTTACGGCCACAGCGGGTGGCGTCGTCTTCTCCATTGAAGTGCCACATGGGGTTCCCCCGATATTGAACTGGCCGCACTCCCCGTATTATACATATTGACATAACCTCAATTACTGTCAGCCCTGATTTGGGCAGTGTCTTTATCCTGTCCATCAGGAAAGGGACCTCTCTTTTATCTTCCTCCCGGGGGCTCCGAGGGCGCTAGCTTTGGCGTTTCTTCAACGGGGCATTTACAAACTCAAGAAGGCCCATCCGAATAGGGTCCGAAAGGGGGACATCTTCCATATAAAACCACTCCGAAGGCCAGTCCTCGGACGTCTTCTTCGGAGTACCGGACAGATATCCGGTCTCGGCGATGCGCCATATTTCGGCTCCGCCCACTTGATATATCGACCCCTCCTGAGTGCGCGGTACGAGGCAGAATAGCCTCTTCCATAGCTTGAAATGAGCTTCGCAGCCTAGAAATAGCTCGCAGAAGGCGACATAGCCTGCCATGTGTAGTATGGAGGCAGGAGTGAAGTTATGCAGCTGGAGGTTATAGAACTCTAGGAGCCCATGGAGGAACGGATGGATTGTAAATCCGAGTCCCCTCGGCAAATAAGGGACAAGGCATACCCGCTCCCTCTTGGATGGGTTGGGAGAACTCTCTGCTTGCTCCCCGCCATTATAGGTGGCTAGTCCGGCTCGGACGGGGACCATGTACGCAGGCGGGAGAACCCCTTGGTCTGCAACTCTACCAATCGGCTATGGGGGGCAGAACACTTCTCCCTATCGCCTAGCTTAGCGCTACGGGAGCGAGAGGAGGAGCCGCGACTGCCGGCCATGATGGGATGGTTTCTTCCGGGCGCGCTCTGATGGATACTCACTGGGGGAGGAGGGTGTGATTTGGATCTGAGGATCCCCGTCTCTTTAAATAGATGATTTACTTACATGGTAAGGGTGGCAAATGTAAAAATTCCCCGACTTCTCGCATTTGCTCGACAGGTGGAGATGGCAATTATTAAAGCACATAAGCCGAGGAGTGTAACATTAATGGGAAGCCGGACACTGCTCGTTACAACAGGTACTCAAGGATTTTGGAGAAGAACCCGCCTTGCAATGCCGAAGACAATCTCCGTGCCGGACTCATCGTCATTGAAGCCTGGTTCAGGGGCTACTGAGGGAGTCCTGGATTAGGGGGTCCTCAGACAACCGGACTATATACTTTGGTCGGACTGTTGGACTATGAAGATACAAGATTGAAGACTTCATCCCGTGTCCGGATGGGACTCTCCTTTGCATGGAAGGCAAGCTTGGCAATTCGGATATGTAGATCTCCTTCTTTGTAACCGCCTCTATGTAACCCTAGCCTCCTCCGATGTCTATATAAACCGGAGGGTTTAGTTCGTAGGACAAGATACAATCATAATCATAGGCTAGCTTCTAGGGTTTAGCCTCTACGATCTCGTGGTAGATCAACTCTTGTAATACTCATATCATCAAGATCAATCAAGCAGGAAGTAGGGTATTACCTCCATCAAGAGGGCCCGAACCTAGGTAAACATCATGTCTCCTGCCTCTTGTTACCATTAGCCCCTGGGCGCACAGTTCGGGAACCCCTACCCGAGATCCGCCGTTTTTGACACCTACACATGGCGCGCCAAAGATGTCGGTGGGAACGACACCTATGGGATCACTGGAATCCCTACTACGGTCGGCGAGCGCGAGGTTGTGGGAAGAGCGGGTCTAAGAGCCAGCACACAAATCGTTTACCCAAGTTCGGGCCGCAAGGATGCGTAATACCCTAGTCCTGCTTTGGTGTATATTGGAGTGTTCTTGAGCTGGCTACGATGCGTGACTTGCTCAAAAGAGCCAAATCCCCCTCCAGTACGCCTTGGGCCTCCTTTTATAGAAAAAGGGGGTGCCATAGTGGCACACAGGAGGTGGAAAGGGTACAATAGCTATGCTTATCGCCTGTCTTTACGGGACAAGGCACATTAAATGCGCCCCTTAGGTGTCCCCTCGCTTTATCGGGGGACGGTAGCGAAGCCCGTCCCATACGTTGCCGCCTCGCTCTATTTCGACATGCGTCCTGGCCAGCGCGGCGGGCGGCACCATGTAGGCTGGCAGGCTGCTGAGTTGGTGCAGTGGCCGCGTCTTCACGAAGATTTGCATGCCACCACACAGGTGCTTGCTGAGTTGGTCTCGGGGCCGCACGTCGCCACGTAGGTGCTCGCCTGGCTGGCTGGGCTGGCAGCTGCATGGGAACGGCGGTGGAGTCTTGGCGGGCGCGGGCCTGGCCGCGGCCCCGCTGATGTCCTCGGCAAGGGACTTGCCGGGGCCCTGACAAGGGTCTTGCCGTGGCATCACGGTCGTCCCCGGCAAGGATCTTGCCGAAGGTCTCATGGATTTTCTCGGCAAGGATCTCGCTAAGGATCGTCGTCTTCAGGTCCTCATCTGATCTTGTATGCTTATGATCTTTACGAAGATCTACATGCCACCATGGAGGTGCCTTCCGAGCCTTGATTCCAATGTGGTTGATGGCATTGGAATCCTTGGGCTCGAGGGTGGCGCGCTCTGCTGGTGTTGGGCAAGTTGCCCCGGCAAGGCTCTGCCAGGGCTACGGAGGTTGCCCCGGCAAGGATCTTGCTGGGGGAGTCCACCTCGCCCTCTTGCTCTGTGCGTTTCTGGTCTTGGCATTGCTTTGATTTGTCTTGTGGCTTCGGCTTCCCTCCTCTGCCCTGCTAAGTGTGGCCGCGGCGAGGCTCTGACTGCCCGTGCACAAGTAAAGGGGTACAAAGTAGAGCCCCTACACTACAAAAAAAATACACTTCCATGATGATACTTGTTTGTCACAGTAGGTCACGGTTTCTGTCATGCATGTACATCCATGACGATTTTATGACAAAATCAAGATAGTCATACTTGTGCTATCGTAGAAGTGTTCCATGACATTACCAAAAGTATCATCAAGGAAGTGGCCACTTCCATGACGATAATTCCCACGTCATAGAAGTGCTTTCGTCAAGGGTGACACACACGTGGCATCCACCATAACGGAACGCTGTTAAGCTATCGGGTCCGGTTTTGGATTCGATAACCCGTTAATAGCCCCGACCAATGGGGATTTTCCACGTGTAAAATCATCATTGGCTAGAGTAAACACGTGTCATCTCACCGTTGGGATAGATGTCATCCACTCATTGGACCGAAGGAGCCTATGATACGTCGACACGTGGCACGACCCAACAGAGGCCCATTCCTGTGAAAAGGCCGGCCCGTTTGACTTGGTCAAAAGCTGGCAGGCCGGCCCACGGAAAGCCTGTTAACAGCCTCTTCGCATATAGCCCATTTACAGCCCGCAAACACAGGGCCCGTTACGGCCTATCCGAATTAGGCCCATTAGCATCATCTGGGCCGTCGAATATGATTCCAACCCATTTTAACTTCCGGCCATGTATGGCCCATGACATCTTTCGGCCCATATTAGGCCCTTTGTAACTCTTGGCCCAGTAATGGCCCGTGCTGAAACTGGCCCGTAATGAACAGTGTATCACTTTATACCCATTAACGGCCCGTTATTCCATTGGGCCGTTTCCTGCCCATGTTATCTTTCAGCCTTCTCAGGGCCCATTTATTATTGGACTCATTTCCAGCATTCTGTTACTTACGGCCCGTTACTGCCATTTTCTGCTTGTGGGCCAAATTCAGCCTGTTGTTACAGTCGGCCCGTTTGTGGGCCGTTAATACGTTGGGCTGTTTTCATAGCGTCATCAAATACGGCCTATTAACGATGGCATGTTATGGTCAGGCCATGAATAGACGATTCCATCTCTAGCCCGTTTACGGCCATAATGCGGTCTGTTATTGGCCCATGTTTGGCCGATCGATCGTCCGACCCATATATGACCCATTGATGATATGGCCCGTAGAAGGCCCATTGTGTCTACGGCCCGTAGAAGGTCCATTGTTTCTATGGCCCGTAGAAGGCCCATTGTTTCTATGGCCGGTAGGAGGCCCAGTGTCACTACAGTAAATATATAGCCCATATGGTTATTGTGGCCTAGTTTTAAAAAATAGCTTATTGCGGCCACTAGCAAACCGCGGAAAAAGAACTGCACTGACTACAAGCAAACAAATAAACAAGACAACAAGGAAATAAATAAGCAAGCAACTTATGCTAGGCTATCATGGCTATTACACATATTACATCCACTAGGCATCAAAGTTCGCCACCAGTGCAAATATAGGGAAAAAGCAGCATATAAATGTCGCAGCAAAACAAGTCCAGAACTGAAACCACTTCAGAAGAGCTCAAGAAACAATATCATGGGTACCCATAATGCTGGCAATATGCTTAGCAAGCTTATTAACTTGTTTGGCGCTTAAATCCTCAAGCGCTTGCTGGTGCACAAGAAAGTACGCATCTGAATTCTGCAGGGACTTCCTTAGTCCTTGGGCTTCTTGCCGCAGCATAGCTGACTGATGCCTTTCAGTTTGTACCTGAGACTGAAGAAGCCAAAGTGATTCCGGCAGTGAGTTCGAAGAGCTTATGCCAGCGGTACTGGCCAGTAACTCGAACACTACATCAACGTAGGACTGTGGGGTTTTCTCACTGTCTACAAGATCGTTTTTAGCACCTTTCTTGGAGACCAACAGGGTTATCTCACTATCTTGAACCTTATCTGCATTACTTTCTCTACCATTCCATAGTGGGGTGCTCTTCTCCAATATTCAGTTTGCATACTACAAGAGAAACAAGCAGACACATCACAGGTTTAGCTTGTAGTATATGAAACTCATTTTGGTAAACCGGTTCAGTAGTAAGGTGGATAGGATAACAGCATGAAACAAACATATATCTATGTACTATGGTCACTGTATTGTCCATATCATTCTAGTTTATGTTGCCTAATCAAGATAGAGACACAGTTCAACTCATATATTTTTAAGACACAACAGCCTAAACAGAATATAAGTGTGAGAAACTACACATCATTGGCAACACTTGTAATGTGCATCACATGAGAACATAACTATTTATACAACTTAAACTGAAATCAACATAGAGCAAGAAGTTAGAACAGCAATCCAGTTAAAGAAATAGGTTTAAAACATACCTGTTGCGCCATTGGAGTTTCAATTGGATCCTTCAAATTCGAAAGTAGTTGGTATGAGTAAATACAGTGATGCAACAACAAAGGAGTATGGACCATAGCTACGGAATCTGACCTGAGAATAGTTTCTCTTCTGCTTTAAACGTGGAGTTTGGGTTAGCTGTGTTGGTCTTCGTGCTTTGGGCACTGCAGTAGCTTTACAAACTGCTCGTGTGGGGGTACTCTGTGGTGGACATGGTGCTTTGTAAACTAGAAGTGGGTTACTATCCATTTGGGGTTGCGGTTAGATGGGTTGTAGCTGGTTCTCGCCCAACGTGTAAGTGTGCAATCTGAAGAGTCTCGATTATGTGTGGTGGGGCTAGTTTGTGGGCCAGTACAACCATGGTTCTATCTGCATCGACGGGTAGCACTGTCTTTTGTGAAGAACGGGTTTTTGCTCCCTTAGATACTGCCATCACCCCCTCCAGTTCAAATGGCTGATAAACAAGAAATGAAATTGAACGTACATACATTGTATGATAGACAGATGTGGTAATTCACATATATGTTGTCTAACCAAACAGGACAGCATGACACAATTTCACATATATGATGCATAACTAAACAGGATGGCATGACACAGTTTCAGATATATGATGGATAACTTAACATGATATAATGGCATAATTCAACATATGATGAGTACCTAAACAGGATGACATGAGAAAACTATATTATGTCTTTCTAAAATAGGTTGGGATAAAATAATTCACATACATGTAGTCTAAGTATACAGGATGGCATGATATAATTGACATAATTGATTCATATACTAAGCAGCTGGCACTCGCATGTATGATCTCTAAACTAAGCAGATGGAATTCAATATTGTGCATATGATGTCTAAACAAAGCAATGCAAGACACCATATGCATCATATGAGAAATATAAACATTGCAACTTAGAGCACACACCTCAGGTGGGATATCGGACTAGTCATCTGTCTCTGAATCCTCCTCTGAGGAGCTCCCTGTAACCATCGAGATATATGCTTCAATAGGTACCATTGCCTGCTCTGAAGACCTTGTTTTCACTCCAGATCTTTCCATAACCGGCTCAAATGGCTGATACACATGAAGAGTAGTTCAATATACACAGATTGTCGACAAATGGAATACGTAATGAAAAAAAAGATGGCATGAGATAATTCACATATATGATGCCTGGCTACATGGCAGTGCATAATTCACATATATGATAACTGGCTGAAAAACATGGCATTGCATAATTCACATATTTGATATAGAAAGCAAACAAGAAGCATTCACACAAAGCATGTCTAATCTAAGCAGATGGCATGGCAATGCAAGACACCATATGCATAATATGAGCAATATAACCCAGCCAAGTTAGAGCATGCACCTCGGGGGGGGGGGGGATACGACTGGGCATCTGTCTTTGAATCCTCCTCTGAGGAGCTATCTGTAACCAGCAAGAAATCTGCATCGACAGGTAGCACTGACTTCTTAGAAGACCTTGTTTTCACTCCAGATTTTCCCATGACTGACTCAAATGGCTGATGCACATGAAGAATAGATGAATGTATAAACATTGTTGACAAATGGAATACATTATGGAAAAAAAATATGGCACGATACAATTCACATATACGATGACTGGCTAAACAAGATGGCATTGCATGATTCACGTATATGATGCCTGGCTAACGAAGATGGCATTGCATAATTCCCATATACTCCCTCCGTTCCTAAATATTTGTCTGTTTAGAGATTTCAAATGGACTACCACATACGGATGTATATAGACATATTTTAGAATGTAGATTCACTCATTTTGTTCCATATGTAGTCACTTGTTGAAATCTCTAAAAAGACAAATATTTAGGAATTGTGGGAGTATGATATAGAAACAAAACAGGTGGCATTCACACAAAGCAAATCTAAACTAAGCTGATGACATATAAGATGTATAATGTAAGCAATGCGAGGCGCCATATGCATGATGTGACCAATATCAGCATGCCAGGTTAGAGAAAACACCTCAGGTGGTAAACAGGCGTGGTCGGCTCCTTCTGAATCCCCATCTGAACAGTTATCTTCCTCTGGAATACAATCTGGAAATGTAGGAGGGGGCCCACTTCACCCACCATGGAGTGGCGTCTGCATGACATTATATTCCCACGCAACGGTCTTCTCTTTTTATCTACATGTTCAGTACGATTGTGTACAATATCTGACATGCATAATAAAAAATAGTTAGATTTTGTAAGGCCTAAGGGGTGCATGCAAAAATCAAGACTGATGGTATCAAATGAGTGGATGGATCCAAAACTAATGATAGCAGGTAGATTATAGCTTCAGAAAGATAGACAATGGATCATATATTGTTTGTTGCCCACCCAACATGAACCACATAGAAGACCCCAGATGAACCAGATAGTAGACATATACTATTCGTTGCCAGCTTGATATGAGACCCACGGGCATTTCAAAACTCAAGTTTGAACGATAAAGTAGCAGGTAATAATAACCGATGTATAACGTAAGCAAACACAAAAGACTGCGACCTCTCTTCTGGAACTGTGTAGTCCTCAGGTTCATCTGCTCAGTCGATGATGGTAATGTAGTTGGCACGGCTGCCGGCAACGGGGAAGATGATCTGAGGCGGCGAAAGAAAGTCTGCAGGGGGGATCTCTGCTGCAGTGAACGCTTCTGTCGATGGTGCACCTCAGGTGGGGTGGATGGCAGCACGGCAGGAGTAGGACATAACAGACAGAGTTTTCTTTGATGCCTATCTTAAAATGAAGTAAATCTGTAAGGGTCCTTAGAATTGGAGTATTCTATAAACGCAGGGACAGGAAAAATACAGGAATAGGATAGGAATGCACATGCAAAACAGAGCATTTGGAAACATAGGATGTCAGTCAACCTGGGTGTTTGGTTCACATGAATTGGAAGAACACGAGAATGGAGAAACATGGTCAAATTAAAGTCAAACCACGTGAAAATGAAAAAAAATAAGAATCTTATAATGCCAGTAATGCAATTAGTTCTATTCTTCATGCATATTAATTTGAAAAGGACGTCCAAGTGAATGAAATTCCTACGTTTTTTCTTCGAAAGAGACACCAAAGGAAAAAAATCTCCAGTTTTGCTTTGCTCCACCCCTTCTAACCAAATGCTCGAACAGTAGTTCCATAGCAAAGGAACCCTGAGGGATCGACACGAATGCAGAGTAACAAAGTGATGCGACGAGTGCACAACCTCTTTGGCATAGCCTTGTGGACCTCAACATCATTGGGTTGGACGTGGAGGATGGTGATGCTGGTGTGACTGTCAGAGGCGGGGAAGAAGATCCGAGGCCTCTGGAAATGGCGCCGAGGGTACTGCTCTGCTGTGATGGACGGTTCCATTGTTGGAGCAGCTCCGATGAGGTGTACGGCGGTGAGGCTGAAGCAGGACAAGACAGACAACGTTAATCTGAAGTGGGACCCTAATATCATCTGCAATAGATGATGTAAAATACATCACCAAAAAGTGCTAGATGTAAAATGCATTAGCCGTGCCACGACCGCTCCGACAGATGCTGTAAGTGCTGTTCGCTCTGAACACAACTGAAGAAAATGAACTTTACAGTCAAAACTGAATTTTACTATCAAAACTGATTGAACTAGTAGCAGAGCATTGCAATAGATGTTTAGGGCGTTCGAGCACTAGTAGCAGAGAAGCAGTGATCTAAATCAGCAGACTCTCGAGCGGGGAACGCACTAGTAGAGAGAAAGTCGTGCAGTAGCACCGCGAGCGAGTCCTAAAGCAGCAACTCCTGTAGATGCCGGAGGTCGTGCAGCAGCAGCAGTAGCGCAAGCGAGAGCAAGAGCAGAGCAGCAGCATGAACAAAAGCAAGAGCAGTGCAGCAGCGCGACCGACAGCAAGAATAGAGCCGCAACGCGAGCAAGAGCCGGAGCAGCTGCAGCTAGTGTCGTTGTGGAAGTCGCCGCTGAGGAAGCAATGACATGGGGAAGAGACGCCACGGATGATGTGGCCGACGACAGCGCCGTCGATGGAGACCCGCAATTTCTGGTCGGTATCAAGCACCGGCAGCCCCGTGAGACTGAATAAAAGATAAAATGCAGCAGTGAGTGCAGGACCTCCTTGGTGGCATCGAGTTGGCCTCGACTTCATCGGAGGAATTGGTGAGGGTGTTGCGGTTCCGGTGGGGCAGGTCAAGATGATGTTGTGGGGATTGAGGTGGCGCGATAGATTAGGCAAACGTTGGGGCAACTCCTTGGAGGTGGAGGATGGGGCGGCTGATCCGGCGGGACGACGAGATCAACGACGGATCCTCATCCGGTGCGGTGGATGAGGGACGGTGAGCTGTTGTGGTGGACAACGTAGTCGGGGAAGAGTCTCTGGCTGGGCGGCGGTCGGGAGGCCGACGGAGGAGCGTGGGGTTTCGCGGGTTTTGGCGGCCTCGGTGTACGAATGGGGGGCGAAGGGGGAGTGGGGGAGCCAAGCTTAGGGACACGCTTGTCCGAAATGTAGAGTGAGTTACCATCGTACCCCCACCGGTTTTGACACCGCGATGTGGAGCTTCATTTCTGGCTGAGGGGTGGAAGGGGGATTTTTCGCGTGTCTGGGCTGCGGGACCGATTTCGGATGAGGAGGGAGTTTTTGCGCACGTCGAAATTTTGGGATAAAAAGGCGCGGCGCGGGTTGAAGAGGCGGGAGTTTCAAAGCAGGTGAGACAAAAGATACTCGAGCTTGAAAATTTTGGGATAACAAGGTGCGGATTCCTTGTTCAGCAGAACAAACTTAACGTGTAAAAAAATTCATACAAAACACAAGAGAGTCATGTCTCCTTTTACTATATTGCTATAGATGCCATTGAAAAAACAACAAGAAAAATGTAAAAAAATCGGGAGAACAAGATTACCCTGCATAGTACCAAATCGATTCACACTTCCCTCAACAACCACAAAAAACAAATCAATTCCCACCAAAAGAAAGAGTAATGTCCCTTTTTATATGATTACAAATGCCATGATCTCGAATTTCAATTTTTGAATCCACGTTATGTTGAATTCAAATATATCGTGAGGAGACCTTGCGGTTTATAATTGATGTAGTCGTACATTTTGATCTTCTGTCATATATGAACATTTTACTCCACCATGTGAACATATATATTGTCGTCTACCATATGGACTAATTTTGAATCAATTTTCCTTATTTGAATATGATTGTTGTCAAGTTATACAATAATTTAAATATTATCTTGATAACAAAAAACATGCATATAGCAGTAATCATATTTCACTATGAACTACATGTACCATATGCTCTCCAATTCAAATATTTGTATCCATTTTATGTTGAATTCAAATCATAGTACATTATTGGTCTAGGTAGCGAGATGTTCGGGATAATCTAAACCATGTTTTCATATGTATAATTTTTGGCTGAATTGGGACAAGTTTTGGTATAAGCTTCTTGCAAAATCGGAGATTCTCTCAACAAGCCTCGTGGTTCCGAGAGGGAACGTGTCACCTTTGTGTGCGAAATGATATACGCTGCCTCCCCCTGATTTTCTTTACAGAGGCAACATAGAACTATATAAGTGCCCTGTTAAATTTTGGAATTATTTCAGGTTCATTTGGCCTTTTTATACATTAATTGAGTTTCTGGACTTTTAATGTGCATAATCTAAATATGAACTGGATGCACATGCTCCGGTGCACCAAACTTGGTTGAAAAATCACATGTGTGTCCTTGGTTGAATTTCTAGGTCCCATGGAAGAAATGAGAATGAAGTCAATCGTCTGGGCATCATGACTCGGCCGAGAACATTGAGAAACTTAGATTTTAAATTCATGTAAATCCAAAACTCGCCTGGAAATCATGAAACTTGGCATGGTGTCATGTCATGACACTAACATGTTGTGGTAAAAATTGGGCCGATTTGGAAGCTCGTGGTTCTTAGAGGGAACGTGCCACCTTTGAGTGTGAAACAATATACGCTCCCCACCCCCCTTGAGTTTCTTAACAAAGGCAACATAAAACTACATGAGTGCCCTGTTAAATTTTGGAACTATTCTGAGTTCGTTTGTCGTTTTTTATACATTAATTGAGTGTCTAGTCATTTAATGTGCATAAGTCAAATTTGAACTGCAAGCACATGCTCTCGGCACCAAAGTTGGTTGAAAAAAATCACATCTATGCCCTCGGGTAAATTTCTAGGTCCCATGCAAGAAATGAGAATAAAATTCAAACATATGGGCATCGTGGCTCGGCCGAGAACATTGAGCAACTTGGTTTTAAAATTCTTGTCAATCCAAAACACGTCTGAAAATCATCAAACTTGCCATGGTGTCATGTCATGGTACTACCGTGCTGTTGGTAAAAAAATTGGCTGAATAGGAACAGATTTTGGTATAAGCTTCTTGCAAACCTAAGCTTCTCTCAAGAAGGCTCATGGTTCTAAGAGGGAACGTGCCACCTTTGAGTGCAAAACGATATACGTTATCCCCCTTGAGTTTATTTACAAAGGCAACATAGAACTACATGAGTGCCCTATTAAATTTTGGAATTATTTCAGGTTCGTTTGACCTTTTTTACACATTAATTGGGTTTTTGGTCATTTAATGTGCATAATTCAAATTTGAACTACAAGCACATGCTCCCGTGCACCAAAGTTGGTTGAAAAATCACATTTGTGTCCTCGGGTGAATTTCTAGGTCCCATACAAGAAATGAGAATAAAATTCAAACATCTGGGCATCGTGGCTCGGTCGAGAACATAGAGAAACTTGGTTTTAAAATCATGAAACTTGGCATGATGTCATGTCATGGTAGTACCATGCCGTGGTAAAAAAACATTGGCCGAATAGGAACAAATTTTGGTATAAGCTTCTTGCAAATCGGAGCTTCTCTCAAGAAGGCTCGTGGTTCTGAGAGGGAACGCGTCACCTTTGTGTGCATAATTCAAATTTGAAATACAAGCACATGCTCCAGTGCACCAAAGTTGGCTGAAAAATCACATGTGTGTCCTCGGATAAATTTCTAGGTTCCATGCAAGAAATGGGAATGAAATTCAAAATTCTGGGCGTCGTGGCTGGGCTGGAAACATTGAGAAACTTAGTTTTTTAATTCTTGTAAATCCAAAACACGCATGAAAATAATGAAACTTTACTTGGTGCCATGACATGGCACCGACATGTTGTGGTAATTTTGCAGCCCGATTTGCGAAGGCGCACACATTAACAATCAACAAAGTCATTTTGGAACAAGTGCTATCACGTTACAAATCGGAAACACAAGTATTATTGAAACCATGGGTGTTCTATTTACTATACCATTTACATGCCGCCACGCGTCCCCTTTATTTATTAGCTAGGAGGCGCCGTGCAGGGTAGCTATTTGAGTATGAGAGGCGTGCGATTAGACCCCTGCGCATGCTTATCGGGAGGAGAGCCCTTTGACCTCCATCTGCCGTCCACCTCTCCCCCAAGGTCTCCATTAATGTCTCCCAAGCCTCTGTTTAATGGCGTGGCTATGTCTCACTCGACTGAGATTTAAGAGAGAAAAAGGAAAATCTGAAAGCACGGATCTTGATGTAAGATCCGACGGACCTATATAGCATCTACGACGACTTATAGCAAGACTGATGAATATATAAGGACGACTAATTGTCTTACATAATTAGAAAGATAATTAAAAAATCCACATGCGGCTACGGCCGAAATACACAAGGGAAAAAGAAGAAGGAAGACAAGGATCCGGCTCGCTGATCTCTACTTTCTTGATGCCTTGCTGCAGGCCGCGGGAACTAGTCTCTATGGCGAACGGCGATGAGCTCTTTCGTGTCCTCAAGACGCTACTTGAGAACATCCATGGATTCCTCCACTAGGCTTTGGCGCTCGATGCGGAGCATGTCATTCTCGTCCATAAGTTTCTTGACGATGATGCCGGTCCTCTTCAACAAGGCACTGGTCTCCTACCGATGGTCTACACTTCGGACGATATTCACCCTTAGCAGGTCGTGCTCGGCCCGGAGCCTCTCATTACCCTCCCTTAGTTACCGGATGACGCTGGTAGCCTGTTCAAACGAGGCTTTCATGTCGTCCTGCAACCTCGCCCAGCGGGAGATCTGATCCATCTGGCTATGGACGATCACATGCATGCGCCTGTAAGAGTCGTCACCTGCCCGCGAGAAATTTTCCCAGGCCGCCGTGGTGCAGCGGGACATCTCTGCTGCATTCACGGCGCGGCGGGACATCTCTGCTGCTTCCGCGGCACGATCGGACCAGTCTGCTGCATCGATGGTGCGGCGAGACCTCCGTGCTTCTTCAGCGGCGTGGTAGGACCTCTGTGCTGCTACTTCCGCGCGGCGGAACATGTCGGCTGCTTTCGCAGCGAGGCGGAACATCTCTCGTGCTTCCGCTTCCATGCTCGCCTCTCCCTGGTGTCAATCTCTCGACCCAGAACTCATGCTGGCCATGGCAGACGCAAGGGAAGGATGTTGAATGACTTGTTTGTTTTTGTGGATGAGGAGTTGAGGAGGAATGTGCAGTCATCTTGGCATAGTAGTATTTATAACCGAGTACTAATACGCTCCTAAGTGGGAAACCGTTTAGGTTGTGATTGGTGTGAACAGGTTTGCAATTCAATATAGCGTGGTACTAATATGCTCCTAAGTGGGAAACCGTTTAGGTTGTGATCGGTGTGAACAGGTTTGCAATTTAATATAGCATGGAGTAATTTGGAATGTGACAAGACGCAAGCTCAAAATTTATTGACCGTTCTAGTTTCAAAGTGCAGCACTATTCCTGGATGGCGTTACGTGGGCATGTGTTCTCGACCGTGGTGTAGCATATGCCATGGTAGTTCTTTTTCTACTGCTGTGTACGTGCAATAACTGGCACCGTCGTATACATATCTTTCAAACGCATTAAACCTATCTCTCGGGACTTCTCGCACGCACCATCACGCCACCCACAAAAACTTGTACTCTGAGTTTAGTACGTTATATAGGAAGAGAAGAGGTGCATGCACGCACTCGTCCTCACACACACACATCTATTTTTTCTCAAAAAGGAGGATGATTACCCCCGGCCTTTGCATCTGGGAGTCACACACGCATCTGTAGCTATGAATTGTAGTGTTCTCAACCATCCGATTGGCTCTATCATAGGATTCATGTTGCTCCTTGGCCTTGAGATTGAGAAGTTTAAAACGCGGAGGCTAAGCTGGAGGCGCGAGGTTTTGGTTAATGTGCGGGCCGCACATGGCACCAACACGACACGACACGAGCTTCGTCTTCCTAGTGTGCAGTTCGGTGAGTTGTCCAACACAACCAGGCCCTGCTTGGTAGTATCTGCGCCTCGACTTATGCGCAGAGAAATTAGGGTCGGAGGGAGTACTACTAGTAGTAGTACTACTTTGGTGTGGCACAAGTATGAAACACTTCATGAACAAACAAGCATATACTCCCTTAGTTCCAAAATACTACTCTACTTGACTTCCATTTGTCCAAAAATGGATGTACCTATATACTAAAACATGTCTAGATACATCTATATTTTGACAAATGGAAGGCATGTATTGTGGAACGGAGGGAGTGCTTGTCATCAAAATGGATAAAAAGGGACGTATCTAGAACTGAAATACGTCTACATACATCTCCTTTTATCCATTTTGATAACAAGTAGTACTTCTTACCCAAAGGAACTTTATATCCAACAGACACAAACTATCCGTTCGACGGTTGGAAATTACCGATCTGATGTTGTAGCAATTGCTGCATCGCCACCAAAACCCACCATTTCTTAAGCTAAAGTAGACTGAGGTAATCCCTATATTAGCATATTACTAAGATAAATAGAAGGCACTGTAGAAACATTTAGGACACGAGCTTGTCAATCTGAATGTGGAGGGACACCAGCTTAGCCCCGGCCAGCAGCTTGGGCGGAACTGTGAAGAAGGTCAGCTCCTGCACGGCGACATCGCTGGGATCCTTGCTGGTTGTCACCTCCATTTCCAACTTGACGGCGTCGGTCCTGCCTTTGGGCTCCCCCGGCGGGCCGTTCGCCCACAGCTTGGCCACGTAGTGCGGTAGTGGGGAAGCCCCCGCTCCGATGCAGATGACCGACACGGTGATAGGCGCACCGATGTCGAGCACGCCGCCGGGCAAGAAAAATGTGTGACTATCCTCCTCCGCGAATAGCAAGAGCCGTGGCTCCAACAGTGACACTTGCAGCTGGAGCACCTTGCCGTATTGGATCATGTGCACGGGCATGGGATGCGCGGTGCTGATGTGGTGGTAGATCGCCGGCGGCGGGCCTTCGTAGCCGCAGATGGGCATGGGGCATTTGCAGGGCGCGAGCGGACACACGCTCTGGTGATCAGCGAGCTTGTGGTAAGTGACGTAGAGCCCACAGCCTTCGTGCGGGCACTCCACTCTCACCGACGAAAGGACGACGTCCACCTCCGTGTTCCGCACATCGAAGCCACCGCCGCGCTTGCACTTCTGGCACTGCCGCTGGTTCTCGGGGCGCTCGATGCGGCAGTATGTGCAGGCCAGGTGCCCTCCCTTGCACTGCAGAAATCAATCAAACAACACATCAATGAAGAAACATGCACCTTGCTCAATCAGCTGAATGGACAAGGTGTATTCGAACCTCATACACTGGAGGCGTCAAGGGGCGGAGGCACTAGGGGCAGTGGAGCACGGTGAGGTCCATAGAGACCTTAGAGAGCTCCATCGTCGGGTCCTGTTCCGTCTGCATGATCTCGCCCTCCTCATGCACAACCATCTCTCGCTTGGGCCGGGGCATTACAAAGATTTACCATCACATATTTTATACTACTTCAAGGTGCATTAAATCAACACATGCAAGTATCAAAAGGAGAGTCACGGCATGCATGCATGTGTTGTAATTAATGCATCGGTAAACGCAAATTATTGAAATATATCGAGTGTAGTGCTTTGTTGTGTCGCGTCAACTCGTACATCAACGAGAAGTTTGATTATCCTCTCCCTCGCGGACTTAACTGCACCTGCCTTTGGCTGTATGACAGGTTGGCCACCCACCAGTCGGTCCCACCTGTCATACACGCAAAGGCAGGAGCGTCCCTCCCTCGCCTATGAGCGTGGTGCCTGGCAAGACTAGGAGAAGCTTTCGCTACACGCTCTCCCTCCCGCACGCGGTGGACATGCAGTAGTTCAATTGGTGTCAGATGGCCAGAAGCGTACTGTAGTACTCCTCCAGTGCAGTAGTACTCCATCATTGTTCGACTTCCCGAAGAGGCGAAGAGCCAAGTGCATCCCGAACGCTCGTGTGACAGTTTCATGTGTAGAGTAGTCTAGGATAGCGTGTACCGTACCTGTAAGCTTAAAATCGTTGGGGTCGGCTCCATGCTATGTGGCCGGCTCGAAGTTTAAAAAATATATTAAAATAGCCCTCTGGCCCTACCTGTCACCCTGGTGATTGTAGTTTGCACGCTCATCTGGTCAAGATAGGAATATATATTTTAATTTGTGGTGGGTAAATGTTAGAGGTTGCAGCAAATATATTGTACACTGCGGGTCTTTCAGCCAAGTTTAGAGGCAAGCATGTGGGGCCAGTGCTATGATGTGTCGCGTCAATTCGTACAACTAGGAGAAGTTTGATTTTACTACTACACGCCTTCTCCCTCGCCCATGCGCGCGGTTGGTCGCAAACAAGGACATGCGTTTGCTTATAGTACTACTACAACAAGCTATCCCTCCCGCTCGCGGTAGACAGACATGCAGCAGTGGATTTGACACTATAGAAGCAGTAGTAGTAACATCATTGTTCGTCTTCTCAAAGAGGCGAAGAGCTAAGCGCAACCAGAACGTGGCAATTACGAACATTGGAGCACACATATAGCCAGGCTCTTGCATGAGACAAAATTGCTATGTGAGCCCACTATTGTACTAGTACGTACAACTACTTGCTAGTATAGCCATGTAAACCAGAAAGGAGTATTTGCCTTTCTAGAGATTTCAACAAGTGACTAGACTACACCGAGACGGAGTACATATGGAGCAAAATGAGTGAATCTGCACCGTAAATAAATACGTAGTTCTATCGTTTTCCTCTCCGAGATGCACAATATTGAGTATACTGACTAGTCTCTTCTTGACACGCATTTACGTTTTTTTTGACACGGTACAGACGCAAGCGCTCATATACACGCGCATACACTCACCCTATGAACGCACACATGCACGGCACTATCATCTTGAAATTTACAAAGTCACCATAGGCACCTCGTCATCGACGGGAACGTCTCCTGACATGCGATAGACGCGAGTGGCAGTCGCCTCCATAGGTGCTTGAATGCCAAGGAGGGGGAGGGTAGCGGTTCCCGAGACGTTGAACGGTCAATGATGCATCCTCAATTACATGCAGTGGGAATTAATTGGAGAAGCGGAATAAAATAAAAATAAAAATGAGACCAACCCAAGGGATAACCCTCATTGGCATTTATTTATAGGAGAAACTCCGCGAGCACCACGCGTCCAAGCCGAGACTTGAACTCGGGTGGGCTGGCAGCAACCTCAGCTGCCCAGCCAACGGGTCGACGCCTAATTGGAGAAGCAGAATAGAGACAGCACGATGTGAATGCAACAGAGTTTGGACTCTCATATAAAGGCGCCCCACCACTCCAATCCATCTACTCCTAAGTCTCTGCGCAACACTGCTCACTCCAATCCAAGCCCAAGTGACCAGAAGCCACAAGCACCTATGGAGGCGATGGACGCGAGCGGTAGTCGGCTATGCCAAATCATCCAAGGCGCCGGCCTGCGGCCCCGCACTGCATAGCGTTTCCAGGCGGTGCTGGCGACCGCTGGCATCGTAGCCCTCGCTGACCCCGGTTTGCCTCTCGCATGGACGACATGATGGTCAACTCCATCTGCAAGTTCACCGTCGTCAAGAAGCGGGCGGACAACCTTGCCGTACTGCTCCAGCCCGTGCGCCCAGGCTCCTCATTGGCTGCCACCCTCATCGGCCTCCATGGTGACGAACTCTTTCAAGAACTGGTGGCCCTGCAGGTGCCGGAGGTCGCGGCGAAGACTGTGCACCTCGAGGCCGCGCTCGCCGCGCAGCGCCTCGCCATGCAAGAAACCGTCGACCTGCACATCCACGTCTACGAGGAAATCGTCTACATAGGCCACTACAAGGCAAGAGAGGACAGAAAGATGTTGGCCTTCTTCCAGCGGCTGGAATCTTTGGACGCCATTGTTTAGAAGCACGTCGACCTGGCCACGAAAGCTGCTGCTACTTAGGCGTCGTTCGGTGGGCCGACGCTCTGAGTCGAGGAGGTGGATGTCGTCGATGGATGCATCTCTTCTTCTTGCCTCCTGTAACCAGCACTGCATCGCCTCGTGGCCTTAATGTTTTATTAGTATAGTACTCCCTCCGTTCCCAAATATAAGTCTTTCCAAAGATTCCAGCAAGTGACTACTACATACGGAGCAAAATGAGTGAATCTACACTCTAAACTATGTCTACATACATCTGTATGTTGTATTCCATTTGAAATAGTATCTAAAAAGGCTTATATTTAGGAACGGAGGGAGTATATGGCATTTTTATTCCAGTTGTAAAGTTTTCACTGTGAGGTGGGGCCGCAGTTGAGCAAACCCACCCCGCCCACCGGGCGTCGCCCGAGTTTAGAATTAGAAGAGAGAAACGAGGGAGGAGAGCTAGCTGTAGCACGGACGCTGTTGTCAGATGGGACTCGTGTTGATAGAATAGGAGCACTGAGCACTCATGCCTCTTTTTTTTGAGGGAAAAATTAGTCGTATGTCTAGTACCACTAGTTGGGTGCGTGCGACCTATAGCTGTCATCACTTTAGGTCTCCTTTTCGAACCACAGCTACGCTTCACAAGTACATATTTTTCACACATTTATCCTCCTATATGTACTCCTAGGCTATTTCCACATGCTCCCATTCGCCGACATGTGGGACATAGAGCATCTGGGTCGTAGTGCATGCACGACTCGGAGCATATGCCGGGTACTTTACATTTTAGACCTCACGAATTACATGCAAACCCCCAGTAGAAGAATAAATAAATGAATGAATTACTACATGAAACCAGATTATTTTCGTAGAAATCGGAGCAGGTTCATTAAATTTTGGACATAACACGTTTATAAAAAATGACCCGACCTAAACCAGTCTAAGGGCCTCTTTGATTTTTCCTGCAAAAAAGGGCCTCTTCGATTTGCAGGATACTGAAAACACAGGAATGGGGAAAGTATGATGGCGATGAACCGAGACGAGGAGAAATCTAACTTAGTTAGAGGTTAGAGTTAGATTCTAACCCTGAACAAACTCTAAACCAAAGAGGTGTATGGATGGCAAGGTTAGATTGACAATAATTGATCCTTTTCAATCATTTGACTACTTTGGACCCTATTTCCTGCCGGATTTGGTGTTGCCGGCTCTTCTGTGGCCTCCTCCTGCTCACAATTGACATAAACGAACCATCTTTACAAATCTAGCATGCAAAACATGATAATTTTTACTTTGTCCACAAATGAGATATCCCACTTAAACATACAAGTCGTCAATCAAGCTTCACAAAAAAAACACTCCATTAAACAAAGCATGAGCTAACTCATCACGGAAGTCATTCACAATAGGGAGGGAGCCCGGAGCCCCTCACGCACCGAGGGAGGAGCTCGCCATCGTTGCTCTGGAGAAAGGCTCTGTAGAGCCCAAGCCCCGGGAACCCCTCCGACATCGGCCCTTGCGAGTTGAGGTCGACACCGTCATGGGTAGTAGGGCCGCTTGCCGCCGACTGGGAACTTAATCTTTGGGCCTCTAGAAATAATGCAATCCTGAAACTAAAATACCTAGAAAGGTGAACTGAATCTTTGGGCCTCTAGAAATAATTCAAGCCTGAAACTGAAATACCTAGAAAGGTGAACTGAATCTTTGGGCCTCTAGAAATAATGCAAGCCTGAAACTGAAATACCCAGAAAGGTGAACTGAATCTTTGGGCCTCTAGAAAGATTTATTACCTCCTCAAGCAGCATCAAACTATTCGATGCGTGCACCACAAATCTATACCAAGTTTGATCAGGCTCTACTTTTCCAAATCAGAATTAGCACTAGAGCGAGCAAGATTAATGATATGGCTGTGAGACAGAGAAGGAACGAACAAACTCACCCCTCTCGCGACCTCCCTGGTAGATGTGCCGCCGCCGCACACGACAGAGGGAGAAAAACGACCGGTGAAGGGGGAGCGGGCCGACCTTCGAAGGCCGGAGGGAGAGGGTGGCCTGAGTAGGGCGACTGAGGCCGGAAGGAGAGGGCGGCTAGAGGAGATAGAGGGCAAGTGGCGCTTGGGCGGGCGGCCCTATGGGGAACAGAGAGGAGTCGTGCGAGAGGGGGGAGCGATCTGGTGCGGGCAGGGGAGATTTTTTTAAGTTCTCTTTTAGTGGGCTTGAGGATAACTAACCAATGAGAACCTCTCTACCGGGCTAGTTTTTTTAGCTGGGTTAGAGCAGACTAGCTCAAACTAACCCCTCGTGTTTCGATAATTTGAGGCTATTTCAACCAAAACTAGCTCTAACTCAGGGATCCAAACAAAGAGGAGTGGTACTATACATGCTACAGTGTGGACCGTAGCACATTTTTTTATGGCCATATCACCACATTGTTTTCTAATGCTGGTTCACTGGGCTACCGTGGTTCGCACTGCTGGTTCACTGGGCTGCCGTGGTTCGCACTCCTCCGACCTGAGTAGTAGTAGTATATACCGCATCATTCTCTGCTCCTTCTTACTACTACGTACTTCGCCGACATGTGGGAGAGCCAGCATCCGAGTCGACGTGTCATGCACCAGATTAGAGCACGGAACGGAATGGGGGCATCACCCCGGTCGGAGAGCCAGTAATTCATGACTATAGTGAGTGGTCATATCACAAGTCTTTCTAGCAGTAACGCGCCGTCGAATTGCACAGCCCGACCTTTCCAGTAGTATGTTTGAGAATCCGCTACTCGCTCACCCTCCTCGCCTCTCTGTCAAACCGCCTACCCGAAAACTGCCGCACGTACTGCCCGGGAAAAGCCCCGCCCTCGACTTTTAATTACGCGAAAATAGTTCGAGCTTGTTCGTTCTATATAAATACTTACTGTATGTTTATTCACCCGTGGGGTTGTTCAATGAATGGAGGGGCGGGGAGCACAAGTGAACAATACTAGTACTACTAGTGGTAACTAGGAGTCGTACAGTAGTCACCTTAAATAGAGAGTTTCTTTTCTTTAATGCCATGTACACAAATTGAAACACTTGTTGTGGAGAGAAAAAGATAATCACTACACTATATATGTACGCAGGGGCCTGAGCGCTTGCTTTACTAGGGTTGCTCTCTTCATTCTCTCATCCTCTCCAGATCTAAACAAGACAACGGTAGCGACATTTTCTCTCTGCTCACCGCTGGTCACAGATCCGGTAGGATCCCTTCGGCCGGTGTGTGTAGATGACTAAAAGGTGCATCGTTCACGCGGTCATCACCACCGAGGGAGGAAACCCACAGCTGCCGGCGGGGCCCGATCCTCTGCCCATTTCGTTCTCTATGACACATCGCTGGCTCAGGAGGTCCTCGGACCCTTCTTCCTCCCTGCCGTGACAGGCGCAGATCGGACTGCCGCCCGACATCTCGATTTAACCTCGGTACAAGTTCTTCGAAAGCGGCCTTGCTCTACTGCCCCAGCTCCCGATGTGTCTGCATGTGCATATTTTTCTACTTCCATCAGCTCTTCCAAATCCACCTAAATTTTTAGTATTAATAGAGGTAAAGCTACTCCATGCATTCGAATATAGGACTTGGTTCAAACAACGAAGAAAGGGGGGAAAGTCGTAGCATGAATCTAGAACTTGATTCAAAGAGGAAATAACAGGGGGAAAGTAGTAGAGACCGGGTACCCAACCGGTCTCTTGGTTGAAAATGGAAATAATGGGAAAACTCAGTACAAATTGGATAAGGAAAAGATCTATTATTGGTTAAAAAATGGCCAGAAAGTGGCGACTGGTGGACAAGTCAACAAAGTATGTCCAGGATTAGATTTGCTGCCCTCACATAGTAAAAGGTCTCCAGGATTAGATTTATTGCCCTCACATAGTAAAAGGTGTTGGAAATATGCCCTAGAGGCAATAATAAAATGGTTATTATTATATTTCCTTGTTCATGATAATTGTCTATTATTCATACTATAATTGTATTAACTGGAAACCATAATACATGTGTGAATATATGGACCACAACATGTCCCTAGTGAGCCTCTAGTTGACTAGATCGTTGATCAATAGATGGTTATGGTTTCCTGACCATGCACATTGGATGTCATTGATAACAGGATCACATCATTAGGAGAATGATGTGATGGACAAGACCCAATCCTAAGCATAGCACAAGATCGTGTAGTTTGTTTGCTAAAAGCTTTTCTAATGTCAAGTATCATTTCCTTAGACCATGAGATTGTGCAACTCCCGGATACCGTAGGAATGCTTTGGGTGTACCAAACATCACAACGTAACTGGGTGGCTATAAAGGTACACTACAGGTATATCCGAAAGTGTCTGTTGGGTTGGCACGAATCGAGACTGGGATTTGTCACTCCGTATGACGGAGAGGTATCTCTGGGCCCACTCGGTAATGCATAATCATAATGAGATCAGTGTGACTAAGTAGTTAGTCGCTGGATCATGCATTACAGAACGAGTAAAGTGACTTGCCAGTAATGAGATTGAACGAGGTATTGGGATACCGATGATCGAATCTCAGGCAAGTAACGTTCCGATTGACAAAGGGAATTGTATACGGGATTGATTGAATCCCCGACATCGTGGTTCATACGATGAGATCATCATGGAACATGTGGGAGCCAACATGGGTATCTAGATCCCGCTGTTGGTTATTGTCCAGAGAGCTATCTCAGTCATGTCTGCATGATTCCCGAACCCGTAGGATCTACACACTTAAGGTTCGGTGACGCTAGAGTTGTTATGGGAATTAGTGTGCAGTTACCGAATGTTGTTCGGATTCCCGGATGAGATCCCGGATGTCACGAGGAGTTCCGGAATGGTTCGAAGGTAAAGATTTATATATGGGAAGTCCTATTTTGGCCAGCGGAAAATGTTCGGGATTTTTCGGTATTGTATCGGGAAGGTTCTAGAAGGTTCCGGAGTGGGGCCCACCTTCATGGGGGGACCCACATGAACGTGGGTAGTGGGGGCAAGGCCCCATACCCCTGGTCAAGGCGCACCAAGATCCCTCTTAGAAGGAATAAGATCATATTCCGAAGGGATAAGATCAAGATCCCTAAAAAGGGGGATAACAATCGGTGGGGAAGGAAATGATGGGATTTCTTTCCTCCTACCTTTGCCAATGCCCCAATGGACTTGGAGGGCAAGAAACCAGCCCCCTCCACCCCTATATATAGTGGGGAGGCACATGGGAGCTTCACCCTTGCCCCTGGCGCGGCCCTCCCCCTCTCCAACTCCACCTCCTCCTCAGTAGTGCTTGGCGAAGCCCTGCCGGAGAACTGCAAGCTCCACCACCACACCGTCGTGCTGCCGGAGCTCTCCCTCAACTTATCCTCTCCCCTTGCTGGATCAAGAAGGAGGAGACGTCCCTGGGCTGTACGTGTGTTGAACATGGAGGCGCCGTCCATTCGGCGTTAGATCGGATCTTCCGTGATTTGAATCGCCGCGAGTACGACTCCCTCATCCGCGTTCTAGTGACGCTTCTGCTTAGCAATCTTCAAAGGTATGAAGATGCTCATCCTCTCCCTCTCTTGTTGGTAGAATCTCCATAGATTAATCTTGGTAATGCGTAGAAAATTTTGAATTATTGCTACGTTCCCCAACAGTGGCATCTGAGCTAGGTCTATTGCGTAGATTCTATGCACGAGTAGAACACAAGTAGTTGTGGGCGTTGGTTTGTTCAATTTTCTTACCGTTACTAGTCCTATCTCGTTTTGGCGGCATTGTGGGATGAAGCATCCCAGACCGACCTTACACGTACACTTACGTGAGACAGGTTCCACAGACTGACATGCAGTAGTTGCATAAGGTGGCTAGCGGGTGTCTGTCTCTCGCACTTTAGTCGGATTGGATTCGATGAAAAGGGTCCTTATGAAGGGTAAATAGCAATTGGCAAATCACGTTGTGGTTTTGGTGTAGGTAAGAAACGTTCTTGCTAGAAACCTATAGCATCCACGTAAAAACTTGCAACAACAATTAGAGGACGTCTAAATTGTTTTTGCAGCATATGTCGTGTGATGTGATATGGCCAAAAGGATGTGATGAATGATATATATGTGATGTATGATATTGATCATGTTCTTGTAATAGGAATCATGACTTGCATGTCGATGAGTATGACAACCGGCAGGAGCCATAGGAGTTGTCTTAATTTATTGTATGACATGCGTGTCATTGAATAACGCCATGTAATTACTTTACTTTATTGCTAAACTGTTGGCCATAGCAGTAGAAGCAATAGTTGGCAAGACAACTTCATGAAGACATGATGATGGAGATCATGGTGTCATGCCGGTGACAATGATGATCATGGCGCCCCGCAGATGGAGATCAAAAGGAGCAAAATGATATTGGCCATATCATGTCACTATTTGATTGCATGAGATGTTTATCATGTTTTTGCATCTTATTTGCTTAGAACGACGGTAGCATAAATAAGATGATCCCTCACTAAAATTTCAAGAAAGTGTTCCCCCGAACTGTGCACCCTTGTGAAGGTTCGTTGTTTCGAAGCACCACGTGATGTTCAGGTGTGATAGATTCTAACGTTCGAATACAACGGGTGTAAGCCAGATTTACAAAAGCAAAACACTTAGGTTGACTTGACGAGCCTAGCATGTACAGACATGGCCTCGAAACACAAGAGACCGAAAGGTCGAACATGAGTCGTATAGCAGATATGATCAACATGAAGATGTTCACCGATGATGACGAGTCCGTCTCACGTGATGATCGGACACGGCCTAGTTGACTCGGATCATGTATCACTTAGATGACTAGAGGGATGTCCATCTGAGTGGGAGTTCATTAAATTAGATGAACTTAATTATCATGAACATAGTCAAAAGGTCTTTGCAAATTATGTCGTAACTTGCGCTTTAGTTCTACTGTTTTAGATATGTTCCTAGAGAAAAATTAGTTGAAAGTTGATAGTAGCAATTATGCGGACAAGGTCCATAAACTAAGGATTGTCCTCATTGCTGCGCAGAAGGCTTATGTCCTTAATGCACCACTCGGTGTGCTGAACCTCGAACATCGGTTGTGGATGTTGTGAACATCTGACATACACGTTTTGATGACTACGTGATAGTTCAATAATGTTAAACGGTTTAGAATTGAGGCGCCGGAGACGATTTTGAAATGTCGCGGAACATATGAGATGTTTCAATGGCTGAAATTGGGATTTCAGGCTCGTGCCCGCGTCAAGAGGTATGAGACCTCCGACAAGTTTCTTAGCCTACAAACTAAGGGAGAAAAGCTCAATCGTTGAGCATGTGCTAGATTGTCTGAGTACTACAATCACTTGAATCAAGTGGGAGTTAATCTTCCAGATGAGATAGTGATGGTTCTCCAAAGTCACTACCACCAAGCTACTAGAGCTTCGTGATGAACTGTAACATATTAGGGATAGATATGACGATCCTTGAGCTATTCGCAATGTTTGACACCGCAAAAGTAGAAATCAAGAAGGAGCATCAATTGTTGATGGTTAGTAAAACCACTAGTTTCAAGAAGGGCAAGGGAAAGAAGGGATAAACGGCAAATCAGTTGCTGCTCTAGTGAAGAAACCCAAAGTTTGAACCCAAACCCGAGACTAAGTGCTTCTGTAATGAGGGGAATGGTCACTAAAGCAGAACTACCCTAGATACTTGGTAGATGAGAAGGCTGGCAAGGTCGACAGAAGTATATTGGATATACATTACATTAATGTGTACTTTACTAGTACTCCTAGTAGCACCAGGGTAATAGATACCGGTTCGGTTGCTAAGTGTTAGTAACTCAAAATAAAAGGCTCTGAGAATAAATGGAGACTAGTCAAGGCGGTGACAATATGTGTTGGAAGTATTTCCAAGGTTGATGTTATCAAACATCGCATGCTCCCTCTACCATCGGGATTGGTGTTAAACCTAAATAATTGTTATTTGGTGTTTGTGTTGAGCATAGACATGATTGGATTATGTTTATCGCAATACGGTTGTTCATTTAAGGAGAATAATGGTTACTCTATTTATTTGAATAATACCTTCAATGGTCTTGCACCTAAAATGAATGGTTTATTGAATCTCGATCGTAGTTATACACATGTTCATGCCAAAAGATATAAGATAGTAATGATAGTACCACCTACTTGTGCCACTGCCATTTGAGTCATATTGGTATAAAACGCATGAAGAAGCTCCATGTTGATGGATATTTTGGACTCACTGGTTTTTTGAAAAGTTTGAGACATGCGAACCATGTCTATTAGTATGTATGCATGAAGAAACTCCATGTAGATGGATCATTTGGACTCACTTGATTTTGAAACACTTAAGACATGCAAATCATACCACATGGGCAAGATGACTGAAAATCCTCGTTTTCAGTAAGATGGAACAAGAAAGCAACTTGTTGGAAGTAATACATTTTGATGTGTGCAGTCCAATGAGTGTTGCTGCATGCAGTGGATATCGTTATGTTCTTACTTCACAGATGATTTGAGTAGATGCTGAGTATATTTACTTGATGAAACACAAGTCTGAATTATTGAAAGGTTCAAGTAATTTCAGCGTGAAGTTGAAGATCGTCGTGACAAGAGGATAAAATGTCTATGATATGATCATAGAGATGAGTATTTGAGTTATGAGTTTGGTATACAATTAAGACATTGTGGAAATTGTTTCACAACCAATACCGCCTGGAACACCATAGTGTGATGGTGTGTCCGAACATCATAGCTGCACCCTATTGGATATGGTGCATACCATGATGTCTCTTATCAAATTACCACTATCGTTTATGGTTAGGCATTAGAGACAACCGCATTCACTTCAAATAGAGCACCACATAATTTCATTGAGATGATAGTGTATGAACTATGGTTTAGAGAAACCTAAGCTGTCATTTCTTAAAAGTTTGGGGCTGCAAAGCTTATGTGGAAAAGTTTTAGCCTGATAAGCTTAAACCCAAAGCGGATAAATGCATCTTCATAGGACACCCAAAAGAGTTGGGTATACCTCCTATTTTAGATCCGGAAGCAAAAGTGATTGTTTCTAGAAACGGGTCCTTTCTCGGGAAAAGTTTCTCTTGAAAGAATTGAGTGGGAGGATGATGGAGACTTGATGAGGTTATTGAACCATCACTTCAACCAATCTGTAGCAGGGCACATGAAGTTGTTCCTGTGGCACATACACCAGTTGAAGTGGAAGCTGATGATAGTGATCATGAAACTTCGGATCAAGTCACTACCAAACCTCGTAGGTTGACAAGGACGCGTACTGCTTCGGAGTGGTACGGTAATCCTGTCTTGGAGGTCATGTTGCTAGACAACAATGAACCTACGAGCTATGAGAAGTGATGATGGGCCCGGATTCCGACAAATGGCTCGAGGCCATTAAATCTGAGAGAGGATCCATGTATGAAAACAAAGTATAGACTTTGGAAGAACTACTTGATGGTCGTAAGGCTGTTGGGTACAGATGGATTTTAAAAGGAAGACAGACAATGATGGTAAGTATCACCATTAAGAAAGCTCGACTTGTCGTTAAGAAGTTTTCCGACAAGTTCAAGGAGTTGACTATGATTAGACTTTCTCACTCGTAGTGGTGCTAAGAGTCCGTTGGAATTATATTATCAGTTACTGCATTATTTATGAAATCTTGCAGATAGGATGTCAAAACATTGTTTCCTCGATGATTTTCTTGAGGAAAGGTTGTATATGATACAACTAGAAGGTTTTGTCAATCCTATAAGATGCTAACAAGTATGCAAAGCTCCAGCAATCCTTCTAAGGATTGGAGTAAGCATCTCAGAGTTGGAATATACACTTTGACGAGATGATCAAAGATTTGGTTTTATACAAAGTTTATGAGAGAATTTCTGATGAGTATATGTTGTTAACATATTGTTGATCGGAAATGACGTAGAATTTTTGGAAAGCATATAGGGTTGTTTGAAAAAGTGTTTTTCAATGGAAAACCTGGATTAAGCTACTTGAACATTGAGCATCAAGATCTATAAGGATAGATAAAAATGCTTAATAGTACTTTCAAATGAATACATACCGTGACAAGATTTCGAAGGAGTTCAAAATAGATCGGCGAAGAAGGAGTTCTTGGCTGTGTTATAAGGTGTGAGTATTCAGTAAGACTCGAGACCTAACCACGGCAAAAGAGAGAGAAAGGACGAAGGTCGTCCCCTATGCTTAAGACGTAGGCTCTACAGTATGCTATGTTGTGTACCACACTTGAAGTGTGCCTTGCCATGGGTCAGTCAAGGGGTACAAGAGTGATCCAGAAATGGATCACCGGACAATGGTCAAAGTTATCCTTAGTGGACTAAGGAATTTTTCTCGATTATGGAGGTGGTAAAAGAGTTCGTCGTAAAGGGTTATGTCGATGCAAACTTTGACACTAATCTGGATGACTCTGAGTAGTAAACCGGATTCGTATAGTAGAGCAGTTATTTGGAATAGTTCCAAATAGCGCGTGGTAGCTGCATCTACAAGATGACGTAGAGATTTGTAAAGCACACACGGATCTGAAAGGTTCATACTCGTAGACTAATAACCCCCCTCACAAGCAAGATATGATCAAACCCCATGGGTGCTGGATTCATTACAATCACATAGTGATGTGAACTAGATTATTGACTCTAGTGCAAGTGGAAGACTGTTGGAAATATGCCCTAGAGGCAATAATAAAATGGTTATTATTTTATTTCCTTGTTCATGATAATTCTCTATTGGTCATGCTATATTGTATTAACAGGAAACCATAATACATGTGTGAATATATGGACCACAACATGTCCCTAGTGAGCCTCTAGTTGACTAGCTCGTTGATCAATAGATGGTTATGGTTTCCTGACCATGGACATTGGATGTCATTGATAACGGGATCACATCATTAGGAGAATGATGTGGTGGACAAGACCCAATCGTAAGCATAGCACAAGATCATGTAGTTTGTTTGCTAAAAGGTTTTCTAATGTCAAGTATCATTTCCTTAGACCATGAGATTGTGCAACTCCCAGATACCGTAGGAATGCTTTGGGTGTACCAAACGTCACAACGTAACTGGGTGGCTATAAAGGTACACTACAGGTATATCCGAAAGTGTCTGTTGGGTTGGCACGAATCGAGACTGGGATTTGTCACTCCGTATGACGGAGAGGTATCTCTAGGACCACTCCGTAATGCATAATCATAATGAGCTCAATGTGACTAAGTAGTTAGTCGCGGGATCATGCATTACGAAACGAGTAAAGTGACTTGCCGGTAACGAGATTGAATGAGGTATTGGGATACCGACGATCGAATCTCGGGCAAGTAACGTATCGATTGACAAAGGGAATTGTATACAGGATTGATTGAATCCCCGACATCATGGTTCATCTGATGAGATCATCGTGGAACATGTGGGAGCCACCATGGGTATCCTGATCCCGCTGTTGGTTATTGGCCAGAGAGCTGTCTCGGTCATGTCTGCATGATTCCCGAACCCGTAGGGTCTACACACTTAAGGTTCGGTGGCGCTAGAGTTGTTATGGGAATTAGTGTGCAGTTACCGGCTATTGTTTGGAGTCCCGGATGAGATCTCGGACGTCACGAGAAGTTCTGGAATGGTTCGAAGGTAAAGATTTATATATGGGAAGTCCTATTTTGGCCACCGGAAAATGTTCGGGATTTTTCGGTATTGTATCGGGGAGGTTCTAGAAGGTTCCGGAGTGGGGCCCACCTTCATGGGGGGACCCACATGAACGTGGGTAGTGGGGGCAAGGCCCCGCACCCCTGGTCAAGGCGCACCAAGAGCCCCCTTGGAAGGAATAAGATCATATTCCAAAGGGATAAGATCAAGATCCCTAAAAGGGGATAACAATCGGTGGGGAAGGAAATGATGGGATTTCTTTCCTCCCACCTTTGCCAACGCCCCAATGGACTTGGAGGGAAAGAAACCAGCCCCCTCCACCCCTATATATAGTGGGGAGGTGCATGGGATCTTAACCCTTGCCCCTGGCGCAGCCCTCCCCCTCTCCAACTCCACCTCCTCCTCAGTAGTGCTTGGCAAAGCCCTGCCGGAGAACTGCAAGCTCCACCACCACACCGTCGTGCTGCCGGCGCTCTCCCTCAATTTCTCCTCTACCCTTGCTGGATGAAGAAGGAGGAGACATCCCCGGGCTGTACGTGTGTTGAACGCGGAGGCGCCGTCCGTTCGGCGTTAGATCGGATCTTCCGTGATTTGAATCGCCGCGAGTACGACTCCCTCATCCGCGTTCTAGTGACGCTTCCGCTTAGCGATCTTCAAAGGTATGAAGATGCTCATCCTCTCCCTCTCTTTTTGCTAGAATCTCCATAGATTGATCTTGGTGATGCGTAGAAAATTTTGAATTATTGCTATGTTCCCCAACAAAAGGTCTCCAAGATTAGATTTGCTGCCCTCACATAGTAAAAGTTCTCTAGGATTAGATTTGCTGCCTTCACATAGTAAAAGTTCTCCAGGATTAGATTTGCTGCCCTCACAGAGCATGAACAAACTCGGCATCACCACTTTATGCCTCTTTGTAGGTACATTGTGCTGATGCGTCCACTGTCGCATGTCCTTATACCAACCTTTTGTTGTTGTTAATGTAAGGGCGCATGTAAAATGAAGCGATCACACTGTTACCTTAAGGACATGTCTAACCAGTGTTATTGTTAATCTAATGCCTCCAGTGATATGATGCAGTTACACTGTGTTAACAAATGGTACTCCTGCTGTTTTCCCAAGTATGATAAGTAAGTTGCTTGTTTACGCTGGTGAGGATGTGTTTGGTTCAAAGGAAGAGCTAAATGGATATGGGCATCCCTAACCAACTGGCTAGAGATATCACTTTTTTCTGTTTGGTTGGGCAAGTAAGTTTAACTCATGTTATGTTTGCTTTGAAGGATGAAATGTTGAGGATATCCACTGAAGAAAATCAAGGAGAGGAAAGTGTTATGCATCTCGCTCGTGTAGTCCCTTTTTTCTTGAAGCTCCTGTCGTAGAAAACTGAAGAAAAAATTGATATTCGAAAACCATGCACGTACACCTCACTTGCCCTTGCCCATCACGTATGCATGCCACACTCTGCCGACACGCATGGGCACTCCGCTCCAGTAGCCACTCCTGCGAGCTCTGCTCCACCAGTCGCGCCAGCTCGCGCTATGCCCGTCGGCGCTCCGGCACCTTGATCTGCCAGGCAGCTCCGCCGGCGCTACCTCCTCTGGCCGGCACGCGCCACTTTGCCAAGGACAAGGGGGCACGAGCAGTTCAATGGACGACCTTGATCCGTCCTCTACCACGTCGTTGCTACATTGATCTGCAGCCACCATCGTCCACAGCAGAGAGATTAGGAAAGGGGAGGGTGAAAGGATAGGAGGGGTCGTTGTCTTTTGACCGGGGAGGGGGCGAAGAAAACGATTTGGACGGAGGGATGGCTACATCTGCCACTTTTTCACGGACATGCGGAGCCGAGATTTTCTAGAATATTCCATGAATCTGGCTGCCCGTATCCCACTTTGTCCATGAAGCAAACACCTGATATCCTAGAAAAAATGGCTATCCCTATCCAAGGGAGGGATAGCCAGGCAACCAAACACACCCTGAGTGACCTGGTGTCCCCATGGTCCCATGCCCTTAAACCAACTCTTTAGCTGTTGTTGATTTACTGTATCTCGTAAACAAGCAATGCCACAATTAAAGTAATCCCATATTTGACGAATGTCATAGTTTATCGTAATGCTTCCGGTAACATGAAGCATTACTGACATTTTAAAATTTCTACTATCCTTGCGTGATTGCCATGAACATAATTAAGATGCTTCTTTTCATTTCGTGTATGTTTTGTATATTCTTATTGACCAGCAACTGTTGACTTTCTATCTTTTTTGCAGATAGGGATATCCATTTCACCTTGTTGCTATTGTGACCTTTTGGTGAACTGCACAAAACACTTTTTTTGGAATGAGTGTCTTGTGCAGTTCAACTAAAATGTCACGTGTGCAACATCTCTCAATTTTTGTGGAATTGCACAAATTGGTGACTGGAGTTCCCAAAATCTCCGTCAAATTCTGTTGGTAATCTCGTGCAACATTTTATTAGCCTTTGCAAGATGAGTCATCACTGTCACCTGATACGTCTCCAACGTATCTATAATTTTTGATTGTTCCATGCTATTTTATTACCCCTTTTGGATGTTTATGGGCTTTATTTTACACATTTATATCATTTTTGGGACTAACCTACTAACCGGAGGCCCAGCCCATATTGCTGTTTTAATGCATGTTTCAGTATTTCGAAGAAAAGGAATATCAAACGGAGTCCAAATGGAATGAAACCTTCGGCATCGTGATTTTTTGGAAGAATATGATCCTGGAGACTTGGAGTCCACGTCAGAATATCCTCGAGGCAGCCACGAGATAGGAGGGCGCGCCCCCTTGTAGGGCGCGCCCCCTGTCTCGTGGGCCCCTTGAGCACCTCCCGACCGACTACTTTTGCCTATATATGCCTACGTACCCTAAAACCATCAGAAATCAAGATAGATCAGGAGTTCCGCCGCCGCAAGCCTCTGTAGCCACCAAAAACCTCTCGAGAGTCCGTTCCGGCACCCTGCCGGAGGGAGAACCCATCACCGGTGGCCATCTTCATCATCCCGGCGCTCTCCATGACGAGGAGGGAGTAGTTCACCCTCGGGGCTGAGGGTATGTACCAGTAACTATGTGTTTGATCTCTCTCTCTCTCGTGTTCTCGACTTCACACGATCTTGATGTATCGCGAGCTTTGCTATTATAGTTGGATCTTATGATGTTTCTCCCCCTCTACTCTCTTGTGATGAATTGAGTTTCCCTCTTGAAGTTATCTTATCGGATTGAGTCTTTTGATGAGAACACTTGATGTATGTCTTGTTGTGTTTATCTGTGGTGACAATGGGATATCACGTGCCACTTGATGTATGTTTTGGTGACCAACTTGCGGGTTCCGCCCATGAACCTATGCATAGGGGTTGGCACATGTTTTCTTGACTCTCCGGTAGAAACTTTGGGGCACTCTTTGAAGTACTTTGTGTTGGTTGGATGAATCTGAGATTGTGTGATGCATATCGTATAATCATGCCCACGGATACTTGAGGTGACAATGGAGTATCTAGGTGACATTAGGGTTTTGGTTGATTGGTGTCTTAAGGTGTTATTCTAGTACAAACTCTTGAATAGATTGACCCGAAAGAATAACTTTGAGGTGGTTTCGTACCCTACCATAATCTCTACGTTTGTTCTCCGCTATTAGTGGCTTTGGAGTGACTCTTTGTTGCATGTTGAGGGCTTGTTATATGATCTATCTATGTCATTATTGTTGAGAGAACTTGCACTAGTGAAAGTATGAACCCTAGGCCTTGTTTCCTATCATTGCAATACCGTTTACGCTCACTTTTATCTTTAGTTACCTTGCTGTTTTTATATTTTCAGATTACAAATACCTATATCTACCATCCATATTGCACTTGTATCACCATCTCTTCGCAAAACTAGTGCACCTATACAATTTACCATTGTATTGGGTGTGTTGGGGACACAAGAGACTCTTTGTTATTTGGTTGCAGGGTTGTTTGAGAGAGACCATCTTCATCCTACGCCTCCCAAGGATTGATAAACCTTAGGTCATCCACTTGAGGGAAATTTGCTACTAATCTACAAACCTGTGCACGTGCAGGCCCAACAACGTCTACAAGAAGAAGGTTGTGTAGTAGACATCAAGCTCTTTTCTGGCGCCGTTGCCGGGGAGGTGAGTGCTTGAAGGTATATCTTTAGATCTTGCAAGCGAATCTTTTTGTTTCTTGTTTTATCACTAGTTTAGTTTATAAAACAAAACTACCAAAAAAATGGAATTGAGTTTGTCTCATACGCTTCATCTTTTTAATATCTTTCGTGAGAATGATGGAAAGGAAAATTGTGCTCAAGTGCTAGAAGAAGAATGCATTAAAATGCTTGGTACTAGATCTTTATATGATGAGCATGATTGTAATGTTGTTAGTATGAATTCCTTGAATATCCATGATGCTAATGATATGCAAAGCCACAAGCTTGGGGAAGCTATGTTTGATGAATATGATATATTTTGTCCCCCAAGCTTTGATGAGCAAATTTATTTTGATGATAGCATGCCTCCTATTTATGATGATTATGTTGATGAAAGTGGGTTTGGAAGAGTGTCAACTTTAGGAAGTAGTGATCCCACTATTTTGGAGGATGTTGAATCTTATTATGATGAACATGAAAGTGGATTTGGAAGAGTGTCAACTTTATTTAGTGATGATTCCACTATTTCGGAAGAGGTTCCAATTGATTATGAGAACAAAGTTGCTAGCTATGATGATTATTGTGATGACTTGTATGCTATTAAGAATAATGATAACCATGAAACTTGTCATCATGATTTAAGTTTTCAATTGGATTATGCCTCACATGATAATTATTTTGTTGAGTTTGCTCCCACTATTATTCATGAGAAGAATTTTGCTTATGTGGAGAGTAGTAAATCTTCTATGTGTGTAGATCATGAAAAGAGTGCTTTAGGTTCTGGTTATATTGTTGAATTCATTCATTATGCTACTGAAAATTATTATGAGGGAGGAATATATGCTTGTAGGAATTGTAATAATATCAAGTTTCCTCTCTATGTGTTGAAAATGTTGAAGCTATGCTTGTTTTACCTTCCTATGCTTGTTGATTATTGTTCCCATAAGTTGTTGCTCACAAAATCCCTATGCATAGGAAGTGGGTTAGACTTAAATGTGCTAGTCATATGCTTCATGATGCTCCCGTTATGTTTCAATTCTTATCTTTTATGTGAGCATCATTGTCACCTTCATGCCTAGCTAGAAAGGCATTAAAGAAAAGCGCTTGTTGGGAGACAACCCAATATTTATCCTTACTGTTTTTGTGTGTTCACATGATTATTCTACTGTAGTAATAATGTTTTATAGCTTTTGTTTCAATAAAGTGCCAAGTAAGACCTTTAGGATAGGTTACGGTGATAGTTGTGTTGATCCTGCTGAGAATCAGAAACTTTTGCACCCAGTAAATTAGTTTTTTTTAATTCACAGATACGTGCTTCTTATTTGATTCTTTTTGCTCTGGATTGGTACACAAATTTCTTAGGTCTTCCTAATTTGGTAGACTTTTTGGAGTTCCCGATGTATACGTTTGATACAGATTACTACAGACTGTTCTGTTTTTGACAGATTCTGTTTTCTATGTGTTGTTTGCTTATTTTGATGAATCTATGAGTAGTATCGGAGGGTATGAACCATAGATAAGTTGAATTACAGTAGATATTACATCAATATGAATTTAGAATGAGTTCATTACAGTAACTAAGTGGTGGTTTTATTTTCTTATACTAACGGAGCTTACGAGTTTTCTGTTGAGTTTTGTGTTGTGGAGTTTTCAAGTTTTGGGTAAAGATTCGATGGACTATGGAATAAGGAGTGGCAAGAGCCTAAGCTTGGGGATGCCGAAGGCACCCCAAGGTAATATTCAAGGACAACCAAGAGCCTAAGCTTGGGGATGCCCCGGAAGGCATCCCCTCTTTCGTCCTCGTTCATCGGTAACTTTACTTGGAGCTATATTTTTATTCACCACATGATATGTGTTTTGCTTGGAGCGTCATTTTATTTTGTTATTATTTACTTGCTGTTATTTATAATAATGTTTTGCATTTTTAGTTTCAATAAAAAAGTCAAGGATAGCCTTTACCATGCTTATTTTGCTAGTATACATGTTGCTGTTTGAAAACAGATAGTTTACCGCTGTTGCAAAAATTCCCTAGAAAATTCAGAGCTTTATATAATGTTGAAACCTTTTGCATAATGAGCTCTGATAAATTTACTACAGTGGGAATTTTATTTCATAATTTTTGGAGTTAGGGAAGTATGATGAATCTTGCATTCTTTACAGACTATACTGTTTTGACAGATTGCTGTTATGTTTGCATTATTTGCATATGTTTGCTTGTTTAATGATTATATTTGAGGATAGGAGTATTAAATATGCAGAGGAATTTAGTATGCAATGTGGAATAATAATTTTAGTGATTTGTTACAGTAGAAAATGATAAGGTTGTGCATTGGTTTATACTAACCTATCTCATGAGTTCTTGTTGAGTTTGTTGTGGATGAAGCTTTTGATAAAAAGAGAAACCATGATATGAGAGGAATTAAGGAGACACAAAAGTTCAAGCTTGGGATAACCAAGGCACCCCAAGATAATATTTCAATAAGTCTCAAGCATCTAAGCTTGGGGATGCCCCGGTAGGCATCCCACCTTTCTTCTTCAACAACTATCGGTTAGTATCGGTTGAGCCTAAGTTTTTGCTTCTTCACATGAGTTGTGCTATCCTTGCATTGTCATTTTGTTTTGTTTTGCTTGCTGTTTGGATACAATACCAAGATCTGAAATTCCTTAATGTTAGAGAGTCTTCACATTGTTGCACAATTATTCGACTACTCATTGATCTTCACTTATATCTTTCAGAGTAGTTTGTCATTTGCTCTAGTGCATCACTTATATCTTTTAGAGCACGGCGGTGGTTATATTTTGTAGAAATTGCTAGTCTCTCATGCTTCACTTATATTATTTTGAGAGTCTTTTAGAACAGCATGGTATTTGCTATGGTTACAAAGTTGGTCCTAGAATGATGAGCATCCAAGTTGGGTATAATAAAAACTATCATAGAAAGTGAATTGGATGCTATGATCAACTTGATGCTTGATAATTGTTTTGAGATATGGCGGTAGTGATATTAAGGCCATGCTAGTTGGGTGATTATGAATTTAAAGAATGCTTGTGTCGAAGTTTGTGATTCCCGTAGCATGCACGTATGGTGAACCGCTTTGTGATGAAGTTGGAGCACAATTTTATTTATTGATTGTCTTCCTTATGAGTGGCGGTCGGGGACGAGCGATGGTCTTTTCCTACCAATCTATCCCCCTAGGAGCATGCGCGTAGTGCTTTGGTTTTTGATGACTTCTAAATTTTTGCAACAAGTATAGGAGTTCTTTTGATTAATGTTGAGTCCATGGATTATATGCACTCTCTCACCCTTCCACCATTGCTAGCCTCTCTTGTATCGCGCAACTTTCGCCGGTACCATACACCCACCATATACCTTCCTCAAAACAGCCACCGTACCTACCTATTATGGCATTTCCATAGCCATTCTGAGATATATTGCCATGCAACTTCCATCATCATTATTATGACATACATTACTTTTGTCATATTGCCATTGCATGATCATGTAGTTGACATCATATTTGTGGCAAGGCCACCTTCATAATCTTCATACATGTCGCTCTTGATTCATTGCATATCCCGGTACACCGCCGGAGGCATTCATATAGAGTCATATCTTGTTCTAGCTTCGAGTTGTAAATCCATAGAAGTGTGATGATCTTCATTATTAGAGCATTGTCCTAGTGAGGAAAGGATGATGAAGACTATGATTCCCCCACAAGTCGGGATGAGACTTCGGACTTTACAAAAAGAAAAAAAAGAAGAAAAAAGAGAAAGTCCAAAAAAGATAGGCCAAAGAAAAAAGAAAAAAAAAAGAAAATGAGAGAAAAAGAGAGAAGGGAAAATGCTACTATCTCTTTTTCCACACTTGTGTTTCAAAATAGCACCATGATCTTCTTGATAGAGAGTCTCATATGTTGTCACTTTCATATACTAGTGGGAATTTTTCATTATAGAACTTGGCTTGTATATTCCAATGATGGGCTTCCTCAAAGTGCCCTAGGTCTTCATGAGCAAGCAAGTTGGATGCACCCCACTTAGTTTCTTTTATTGAGCTTTCATATATTTATGGCTCTAGTGCATCTGTTGCATGGCAATCCCTACTCACTCACATTGATATCTATTAATGGGCATATCCATAGCCCGTTGATACGCCTAGTTGATGTGAGACTATCTTCTCCTTTTTGTCTTCTCCACAGCCACCATTCTATTCCACATATAGTGCTATGTCCATGGCTCACGCTCATGTATTGCGTGAAAGTTGAAAGAGTTTGAGATTATTAAAGTATGAAACAATTGCTTGGCTTGTCATCGGGGTTGAGCATGATTAAATACTTTGTGTGATGAAGATAGAGAAACAACCAGACTATATGATTTTGTAGGGATAACTTTCTTTAGCCATGTTATTTTGAGAAGACATGATTACTTTGATTAGTATGCTTGAAGAATTACTATTTCTTTTATCAATATGAACTTTTATTTTGTATTCATTTGGATCTGAACATTCATGCCACAATAAAGAAAATTACATTAAGAATTATGCTAGGTAGCATTCCACATCAAAAATTCTATTTTTATCATTTACCTACTCGAGGACGAGCAGGAATTAAGCTTGGGGATGCTTGATACGTCTCCAACGTATCTATAATTTTTGATTGTTCCATGCTATTATATTACCCCTTTTGGATGTTTATGGGATTTATTTTACACATTTATATCATTTTTGGGACTAACCTACAAACCGGAGGCCCAGCCCATATTGTTGTTTTATTGCCTATTTCAGTATTTCGAAGAAAAGGAATATCAAACGGAGTCCAAACGGAATGAAACCTTCGGCATCGTGATTTTTTGGAAGAATATGATCCTGGAGACTTGGAGTCCACGTCAGAAGATCCTCGAGGCGGCCACGAGATAGGAGGGCGCGCCCCCCCTGTAGGGCGCGCCCCCTGTCTCGTGGGCCCCTTGAGCACCTCCCGACCGACTACTTTCGCCTACATATGCCTACGTACCCTAAAACCATCGGAAATCAAGATAGATCGGGAGTTCCGCTGCCGCAAGCCTATGTAGCCACCAAAAACCTCTCAGGTGTCCGTTCCGGCACCGTGCCAGAGGGGGAACCCATCACCGGTGGCCATCTTCATCATTCCGGCGCTCTCCATGACAAGGAGGGAGTAGTTCACCCTCGGGGCTGAGGGTATGTACCAGTAGCTATGTGTTTGATCTCTCTCTCTCATGTTCTCGACTTCACACGATCTTGATGTATCGCGAGCTTTGCTATTATAGTTGGATCTTATGATGTTTCTCCCCCTCTACTCTCTTGTGATGAATTGAGTTTCCCTCTTGAAGTTATCTTATCAGATTGAGTCTTTTGATGAGAACACTTCATGTATGTCCTGCCGTGTTTATCTGTGGTGACAATGGGATATCACGTGCCACTTGATGTATGTTTTGGTGACCAACTTGCGGGTTCCGCCCATGAACCTATGCATAGGGGTTGGCACACGTTTTCTTGACTCTCCGGTAGAAACTTTGGGCACTCTTTGAAGTACTTTGTGTTGGTTGGATGAATCTGAGATTGTGTGATGCATATCGTATAATCATGCCCACGGATACTTGAGGTGACAATGGAGTATCTAGGTGACATTAGGGTTTTGGTTGAGTTGTGTCTTAAGGTGTTATTCTAGTACGAACTCTTGAATAGATCGATCCGAAAGAATAACTTTGAGGTGGTTTCGTACCCTACCATAATCTCTACGTTTATTCTCCGCTATTAGTGGCTTTGGAGTGACTCTTTGTTGCATGTTGAGGGCTTGTTATATGATCTATCTATGTTATTATTGTTGAGAGAACTTGCACTAGTGAAAGTATGAACCCTAGGCCTTGTTTCCTATCATTGGAATACCATTTACGCTCACTTTTATCTTTAGTTACCTTGCTATTTTTATATTTTCAAATTACAAATACCTATATCTACCATCCATATTACACTTTTATCACCATCTCTTCGCCAAACTAGTGCACCTATACAATTTACCATTGTATTGGGTGTGTTGGGGACACAAGAGACTCTTTGTTATTTGGTTGCAGGGTTGTTTGAGAGAGACCATATTCATCCTACGCCTCCCACGGATTGATAAACCTTAGGTCATCCACTTGAGGGAAATTTGCTATTGTCCTACAAACCTATGCACTTGCAGGCCCAACAACGTCTACAAGAAGAAGGTTGTGTAGTAGACATCATCACCACAATGGCACTTTATTTTAGTGGAATTGCACAAAAGGATAAGCAAATTATGGTTGCACCTTACATGAGCACGACAACCAACCTTAATGTTGCTCAATTTTAGTGCAACTACTAAAGAAGAACCTACCAGCTCACGAGAGCAAGTACTTCTTGCTAGCTGAATGATGCAATCTTTGCTTCATTTCAGGTGAACTACAGAAAAAGGCGCATGAATTGAATCATGGAGCTGGAGGTTGAACTCATCCGAGTGGAGTTGCAGGTTCACCAAATCAAGTCGTGGCGGCATAGGGCCCCTCACACCGGTCAGTACTGTCCTTTATCAACATGATTATGCTTTGTCATGCCGTGACAATGTTGTATTTTTTAAATAAAGCTATTCTATCGCAATCTTTTCTCATTTTGGAAATAAAGTTTGCTTCAACTAGTGCCACTATTATAGTAATTTCAAGGGATGCGTCAAAGATTGATGCATCAGGAACATAGATAGAATTGGTGGCCAAAAGAAAAGCCAATGTTTGCACAACCATCTCTATGGTTGCTAGAGTCCTAAACCCATGCTCTTTCTTATCTGTGCAAACATGAATACTCTACTACAGATGTTGTGATGGTCAAGAGCATTCGCCAAGTTCTTGGGTTGTATGACACGGCTAGCCAAGATGGATTTAATCCCGATATTCACTTTATCAAAAGGCTCTAATGGGTTGGTTTTGAATCTTGCAAGCTGGGAATCAATGAGATGTGTAGGCATCTTTGTTGTACTTATTATTTGAATTTTATTTGTTGGTTCTGAATCTTGGAAGCTGGGAATCAATGAGATGTGTAGGCACATTTGTTGTACTTATTATTTGAATCTTATTTGTTGGTTCTGAATCTTGCAAGCTGGGAAAGACGGCATGATGATGCAGAGGACAGCAATCATAACAAACTGTTCAAACTTGGTAGTATTGTCTGTGTGAAAGTGTGGCCAATGTGCTGATCATGTGCGTCCTGAGAATAATAATTCTAATTGTTGTGCATGTTGATCCTGTGGCACTGATAGAATGAGCCAACGCATTGCTTGTTTTAAGAATACATTTTAATTAAAGCTAATTAAATTTAAGTAAACTGACCACTAACACTTGTTATTACAGTATCAATACAGACTCGCTCGTGAACCAACGTGTGTGGCCGGAATAGGTTTCTTAATGGAGGCATTTGAATGCGCCGAGGGTGCATATTCTGTAGGGCGTGCAGTGGGTGAGGGAGGGGTTGTAACTGTTGTCACCTATACACACTCAGTTTACTATTGAATCCAGTTCCCCAAGAGCTGAAAAACTAACTGTTGCTGCCGCCTACTCACTCGTTCACTTGAAGAGGCTCCAATGGTGATCCGAGGGGTGAGCCTATTGGATATGGACTTCAGCAAGGAGTTCACCTTTGAGTTCTCCGTCCAGTCCCATGGTGGCACCAAGTTGAATGTGATGTACACCAATGATCCGGACTCGGTGAAGCTCTGCCTTGCCGAGTTCAAGCAGTACCTACAGGACGAGAAGTCACAAGGTCGCAGGACTAGACCTTGTGCCCATCCATTCGTCTCCTGACAGGGACCAGTGGATCGCAGTCGCCCAGGTATGCGTGCGGGATGAGGTTCTCTTCTACCATTGTTGTAGGGCCATCAGAGGTTCTGGAGCATTCGCCAGTTTCATCGGCAGCGTCGACTGCACCTTTGCTACGGTGGAGAGAAGGAAGAACGCGATGATTCGGCCATCTGGTGCAGCAAGCTTGTCGACATCCAGAAGCAATACATGATCATCGGCAACGGGCAGGAGGAGGACTCCGTGGTTGACCTCGCTGAGACCATCATCAACCCCTGCTACACCAACATGAAAGAAGACAACGATACCAAGGAGCTCCACCAGCCACCCTCCATCCAAACATGTCAACCCTCGTACTCCCCTCCGCCTGCGTCTTCCCTTGCTCCGGTTCGTTTGGTCCACGGTCTCGACGTCGTCCTCCACCTTGGTGCTCTCGCCGTGGAGCCACCGTTTGTCGTTCCCAACATGGTCAGGAAAATAAGAGGAATCGGGAGACAACTGTTCGTCGAGAGGCTGACACTCCCGGGCCCACCAGGTCCATGGCCTAGCTTTTGTTGTTTAACATGGGCAACCCACGAGGATGGGTCGTTGACCCAATGGCTGGGCAGCATGAGGTTGCTGCCAGCCCACTCGAGTTCAAGTCTCGGCTTGGACGTGTGGTGCTCGCGGAGTTTCTCCCATAAAAAAATGCCAACGAGGGTTAGCCCTTGGGTTGGTCTCATTTTTTTTAACATGGGCAGCCCACGACATGTTTCAACGTTTTTTGGATCTAGCGGCCTGTGGGCCTCCCAACCTAGCTTGTCTATAACATCAGCAGCCCAAGTTATGTTTGTTTTTTCAAGACGACGCACAGCTCAGTTCTTTTTTCGATAAGAATGCAAAACTGAATCTATGTTTTCCCATCAATAATATATATATATATATATAAAACATAAGGTTCCATTAAACCTGTCGTTCTTCCAACATTTTATAGACCTTCCCACTTCCTTTATTTTTTGTTTTCATTAATCCTATATCTGAATTTTCTTCCTCTTTCTTTTTCCATGTAAACTGAGTTTTCCCTCAGTACATTTCCCTAGAACCAACTCAACTGTCCCACGTCTAGCCTAAAAAATAATAATACCCCACATCCTATTAACTTATCAAATTAAAATGATATTTTATTTCATAAGTTGAAGTTCTTACAAAATAATAATAATAATAATTGTTTATATATAACTTGGCAAGTTAACTCCTAGTGATTGCGTACATAAGCTTGCAAAGATTTTACTGACCAATGCAGTAATAGACATGCAATCATGTGTTTATGTTTTTATAACATTTCTTCGTCCATCCCAACATGATATTTTCACCCAGCCCAGCAAGTTGCGGATTTCAAGAAAAATGCAAATGGGCTTTAAATTCTACCATATATATAAATGAGCTGCATAGATGCTACATCATTGTTTGACCCAGCCCACCAAATGGACTAAATAAACAAATGGACTGGCTGACATGTGGGCCGGAAGGTCAAAGCCTAAGCAAGGCGTTGGATTTACATCCAACGGTCGGCATTCTTCTTCAATCTCTCCTCTTCTTCCCCCAGCGCTGTCGGGACCGCCTGCTCCAGCCTCCGGCGTCCAGCGGCGTTGTTTTGCGTGCCTCGCAGTGAAATGCTACCCCACCGACAGCCAGGCCATCCCTCCACTCCACACCTCCTGTTATTCTCTACCGAGTGTAGGCCCACCCCGCACCTGAACCAGTCAAGTTTCCCACTCCTCTCCGTCTGCGACTCCACTTCCGCGTCTTCCCCATCTCCGGGTCGTTCCAGTCTAGGGCCTCACCGTTGTCCACCACCTTGCTGCGCTCGGTGCTGTATGGTCAACAAACGAGAGTCATCGGAAGAGGACTGTACGTGAGAGCCTGACGGCTAGGACCCATGAGGTCCATGGTCGCACGCATGGAAAGTTCCTCCTTATTAAGCTGTTTCCTTCCCCTGACAGCTGGGACCCACTGGCCGTATCTTCGCATGAAAGGAAGTGCCTCCTTGTTATGCGAAAAAAAACTATTCCTTCCGATGACAGCTAGGACCCGACAGATTTGGTGGCTGACTTTTGGACCCACCATATTTCACGAAAAATACGTTCCCCCCGCTGTCAGCTTAGACCCATCGGAAGTGCCTCCTTATTACGCACAAAAAAATGAATACTCCCCCTGCTAGCTGGGACCTACCTTGGTGGGAGGCTGACTTGTGGCCCTACTAAGTTGACGGGGACGGAGGGCTTTGTCAACTTTGTCAATATGAATGATTCTAGCTCCAGTGACCGTACGATGTCCATCCAACGGCCGTAGTGCTTCTTCAACCTCTGGTCTTCTTGCTCCAGCCGACCAAAGCAGCGCCGGTCGTGTCGCATGCTCCTGCCTCTTGTGGCTCGTTGTGCTACCGTGGAGGCCTCACCGCCCCCTACTATTCCCTCCGCTGGCCAGGCCCTGCGGCGACGGTAGCCTCACACCGCACCCGAACCAGTGAACCCTCGTACTCCTCTCCGCATGGGCTTCCACTGTCGTGTCTTCCCCGGCTCCGTGTCGTCCCCTTCCCAGGCCTCGCCGTCGTCCACCGCCCTGGTGCTCTCCGCGCGGCGTGGTCAACGTGGTCAAGGAACAACTTCCATCAGAAGAGTACTGTACGTGGAGAGGCTGACAGCTGGGTCCATGGCGGCCGCAAGGAAGTGCCTCCTTATTACGCGCAAAATAATTATTCCTCCACCTGACAGCAGGGACCCATCGGACGAGCCACTATATTTCACAAAAAATCATTTCCCCCTGACTGCTGGGACCCACCAGCTACACCTTCGCACTCAAGGAAGTCCGTCCGGGCAAAAAAAATGATTCGCCCCCCTAATTGCTGGGACCCACCAGCTACATCTTCGCATGCAAGGAAATGTCTGACAGTCGGGACCCCACTTGGTCGAAGCATACCTAGCGTTGTCATTCTGGTCGCGAATGTGTACGTACATACTGGTCTTTGTAGAGCCGCGCACGTGTCGTAGTAGAGGCGCGCATGTGTCGTAGTAGAGACACGCACGTAGCATGTACACGTACATACAACGGCTAGGGTGCAAGAAAGTAAATACGGCCACGTACGTACACGGGCGGGGTCTCGAACGCCTACTCGCGCATACGTACGGCCAGGGCTCGTGTACATGGCTGGGTTGGAACGGAGAAACAACATCGTCGTCGTGTTCATGTTGAGGCAACGGAATGCGTCGTGTTCATCGGGAGGCAACGGAATGTGTCGTGTTCATCAGGAGGCAATGGAATGCGTCGTGTTCATTGGGAGGCAACGAAACGCGTGGGAGCCAACCGGCTTGGACGGAACAGGCGATGGAAACGAGACCTGGCATACCGCAGAACAGAGGAAACAACCTTGTGTTCAACCGGCCATGTTCGAAACGGGATCCTGTTCATTAGGAGGGGTCTGGTGTACCGCAAAATGGAGGAAACGGACTTGTGTTGAACCTCCTACGGTCGAAACGGGGTCTTGTTGATCGGGACGGGTGTGGTGTACCGCAAAACGGACGAAACGGACTTGTATTGGAGCGTTACGGTCAAAACGGGGTCTGTTCGCCGGGAGGGTATGGCGTCGCATAAGCAGGACTCCACGGATCTGTTCATCTCCACCATCAACCTCCTCCAGCCTCCACGGGCTACTGTTCATCCACCGTCGATCTCCTCCAACCTCCACCTGCGACTGTTCATCCATGGGCTCCTGTTCATCTAGCCTCCACCAAGCGCTACTCCACCGGCTACTGTTCAACCACCCCTCTCCACAGGCTCCTGTTCAACCACCCCTCCACGGGCTACTGTTCATCCACCCCTCCACCGTCTACTGTTCATCCAGCCCTCCATGGGGTCGTCCTATTCATCCAGCCCTCCACGGGGTCCTGTTCATCCAGCCCCAACCGGCTCGATCGATCGGGGTCCTGTTCATCCAGAGGCAACACCACGGGGTCCTGTTCATCCACCCCCACCACTCACTGTTCATCCACCCACACCCCCCACCCCCGCGCGTGCAACGCTCACTGTTCATCCAGAGGCAGCATCGATCGGCTTTAGTTAGCAGCAGTAGAGAAGGAATCGCTCGATCGGGTTCAGTTAACAGCCATCGATCGATCGCTCGGGTTCAGTAACTCGTAGCTTGCAGTGCAATCGCTCGGGTTCAGTTAGAGCCCAACGCCTCGCTCGGGTTCAGTTACAGCCAATGCCTCGCCCACATGCGTGTACGTGTACAAGAGAAACACGCATCGCTCGGCCCCCGACCACCAACCGTAACCGGGAACTCGCCGAAATTTTCCTCGCCCTCGCTTCTACCATGGTTTTTTCCGTCATGGACGGCCCAAAGAATGTCATGCAACTGCGTCTCCGACCCGCCCAGGACGAAAAGCCCATTTTGTGTCATGATTTTTTTGTCATAGAAGTAGGAGCCCACCACATCTATGATGATATCGGGTTTTGTCACAATTATCGTCATAGAAGTGTCATAAGTATGACATAATTTTTTTTGTTCGGCCCAAAATGTCACGGATGTGTCTTTTTTTTGTAGTGCTACTTCTGTACACCGACAAAGACCTCGGTGAAGCTGCTTATATATTGGGCATCAAGATCTATCGGGATAGGTCAAGGCGCTTAATAGGACTTTCACAAAACACATACCTTGATAAGATTTGAAGAAATTCAAAATGGTTCAGTCTAAGAAGGGGTTCTTGCCTGTATTACAAGGTATGAAGTTGAGTAAGACTCAATGCCCGACCACGGCAGAAGATAGAGAGAGAATGAAAGGCATTCCCTATGCCTCGGCCATAGGTTCTATACAATATGCCATGCCGTGTACCACACCTGATGTGTGCCTTGCCACTTATCTAGCAAAGAGGGTACAAGAGTGATCCAGGAGTGGACCACTGGACGATGGTCAAAATTATCCTTAGGTGCCTTAAAGAGGACTAAGGAAATGTTCTCGGTTATGAAGGTGATAAAGAGTTCGTCGTAAAGAGTTACGTCGATGCAAGCTTTCTCTGGTACCATATCGTGCTATACAAACAGTTTTTAACCCCTTTCCGTGACGGCATTTGGAATCATCGCCTAGTGAGTGACTGCGATAGGGGGGTCCTTCCCACACGACCCAGAAACCGTCAGGGATAGGCGAGCGGCTGCTGACGATCGCCATAGAGAAGCCGCCCCAGCCCCACACATTACATCTCGACGTTATGTTTCTAATGAGAGAGACATCCCAACCGATTACGCCGCTATAGTCATGTGAAAAAGGTGGACATCAACATTTAATCTACCGATATGTTTGTGATAGGTACGTTATCGCACATGGTTCAAGAATGTAAAATGTGTGCGGTGCCTCTACTAACGCCAACGTGTCCATTTTCATAACTGTGTGCGATTGGTATTCCTATCACACACGCACACTAGTTTGAAACATTTGTCATATTACCATGGATCGCACACACATATGAGACAAAACCATGTGTGAGTCCGTCGGGCATCGCAAACGTTTCACGTCAAAGAACCGCTTGTTCTGTATTTTTCCTCGCACACGCTGTTTTCTTTCTAACCGTGTGCACATTATTTTATTCGCTCTTGTATAATTTTATTTTTCCCTGTAATTTATTATTTGAATTAGAAATTTTGAAATATGAAACGTGGAATTCAAATTCTCAGCACAATGGTTCAACAACAAATCCATAAATAAAATTGTCAGTACAATATGTTCAATAATTACAGGATTAGATAGCAATAAACTATGATGAACCACAATGTTTAGAGGTGGTAATGGTGAAGAGACAAGTGTAAATCATTTCAACTGCCAATGGTTTTGAAGAAGCGAAATGCCATAATGTGCCTTCGTGCATGCCATAGGCACGAACAACTTTTGTCCAACCCCTTGTGACGATCGCCCGCCCATCCTTCACCGCCTTCAGGAAAACTTATAGAGCATTATCATGGTAGCATGAATTATATACTTTAACCTTAGTTGCCTCCACTCTAGTTATGTAGTTTGCAAGGTAATCATCAGTAAATAGCTTTGGAAACCACTGAAAAGAGAAAAATATCAGATACTGAGGTCTAATAGAGTAAATTGTTGTGGGTAGGGGGGAAAGGCAACACATTACTTACCATCCTAAAGTTCACTGTTGTCTTGGACAAAGTGTAAACAAAGAGCTTAATTCCCATCACCCGTTTCTTTCGCTTAACAATCTTTCTTAGTTTCCTCACTTGACTCTTGTTCATGAATATCTCATTGCCCCATACGCAAAAGGGATTGAAGTGTGGATCAATACCGCTCATATATGTACCTACAAGCAACCAGTAAATGTTAGAAGCTAAACTGAGATTGCACAAATGATGTAAAATGCAACTACATACGTTCCTAAGTACAAGTATTTTTAGAGATCTCAATATGAAATACATATGGATGTATATAGAATTATAGATATAGTTTAGATTAGAATCTAGATCACTCATTTTGCTCCTTATGTAGTCTATATAGGAATCTCTAAAAATACTTATATTTAGGAACAGATGGTGTATAAGACATGGGATGGAGCTAACCTAGATGGCAAACAACAACATCGCCCATTGTAGCCATGTTTAAGTACATGGAAAGCCAATGTTAACTAGAATAGGGTTAACATCCACCAAAAATAGAAAACGGTAATAAAACGGCAACATCTGTAGTGATATCTTGATTGCGAAAGAGTAGCACGGTAGCAAAGGGACGGATTAAAAAATGGATACAACTATTAATTGCAACAGGCTTAACAGCATCCTAAGTCATGTTTTGTAAGTTTGTAGCCATTGAAATACAACTGTTTAAAAATGGATACAACTGTTAATTGCAACAGGCTTAATAGCTATTGAAACTGGTACTGATAAAAATGTAATTGGCAGAGTTAAACATCACAAGGCAGGTGCTGCCAGAGCAGAGAATGGCCCAGTTGTCCATAAAAAGGTAGGGAAAATAGCTAAAATGTGTTAGGCATGTTTACTACAACATGCTTAATACATCCACCGTACAAAACTTAGCCATTAATTGCAACTGGTATTGGTAAGATTGAACTGGTGAGTTCATACTTGGTAAGTCCTGAGAGGTAGTTGCTGGGGTGAAGGAAATATGACCTAGAGGCAATAATAGAGTTTTCATTTTATATTTCCTTATTCATGCTAAAGGGTTTATTATTCATGCTAGAATTGTATTGACCAGGAACTTAAATACATGTGTGTATACATAAACAAATATCGTGTCCCTATTGAGCCTCTACTAGACTAGCTAGTTGATCAAAGATGGTTAAGGTTTCCGAACCATGGACATGTGTTGTCATTTGATAACGGGATCACATCATTAGGAGAATGATGTGATGGACAAGACCCACCTGTTAGCTTAGCGTAATGATCGTTCAGTTTATTGCTATTGCTTTCTTCATGTCAAATACATATTCCTTCAACTATGAGATTATGCCACTCAATACCTCGTGTGCTATCAAACACATAACTGGGTGATCATAAAGATGCTCTACAGGTATCCCCAAAGCTGTTTGTTGAGTTGGCATAGATCAAGAATAGGATTTGTCACTTCGAGTATCGGAGAGGTATCTCTGGGCCCTCTCGGTAATACACATCATAAGAAACCTTGCAAGCAATTGACTAAAGAGTTATTACGAGATGATGTATTACAGAACAAGTAAAGAGACTTGTCGGTAACATGATTGAACTAGGTATGGGGATACCGACGATCGAATCTCGGGCAAGTAACATGCTGACAAACAAAGGGAATTACGTATGTTGTCATAAGGTTCGACCGATAAAGATCTTTGTAGAATATGTAGGAGCCAATATGGGCATCTAGGTTCCGCTATTGGTTATTGACCACAGAGGTGTCTCGGCCATGTATACATAGTTCTCGAACCCGTAGGGTCCGCACGCTTAACGTTCCTTAACAATATAGTATTATATGAGTTACGTATGTTGGTGACCGAATGTTGTTCGTAGTCCCGGATGAGATCACGGACATGACGAGGAGCTCCGGAATGGTCCGGAGGTAAAGACTGATATATAGGATGACACGGTTAGGCCAAGGGGTAAGGCCCACGGGGCTTTAGGTCGGTGCAAAAGGAGTTTTGCGGAGGCCAGGGGGCAAACGCCGGAGACCCTGGCGTCTGGCCCTCGGCCAGACAATGAGACCCATGGCGTCTGGGCCAAACGCCAAGGACTGTGGCGTCTGGTCCTGGAAGTCCGAGAAGGACTCTTCCTTGCGGGCAAAACTGACTTTGAGGAGGCTCTTTCTCCAAGTTACAACCCCAGGGCTCAACATATAAATAGAGGGAAGGGCTAGCACCTAGAATACATCAAGATTCACCAAGCCGTGTGCCAGCAACCCCGTCCCCTCTAGTTTATCCTCTGTCATAGTTTCCATAGTGCCTAGGAGAAGCCCCGCGGAGATTGTTCTTCACCAACACCGTCACGATGTTGTCGTGCTGCCGGAACTCATCTACTACTTCGCCCGTCTTGCTGGATCAAGAAGGCGAGGAAGTCATCGAGCTGAACGTGTGCTGAATGCAGAGATGTCGTATGTTTCAATACTTGATTGGGACGGATCGTGAAGGTGTACGACTATATCAGCCGCATTGATAAAACGCTTCCGAAAGTGACGGTACCAAATGTCACAACGTAACTGGGTGACTATAAAGGTGCACTACAGGTATCTCCGAAAGTGTCTGTTGGGTTGACACGGATCGAGACTGGGATTTGTCACTCCGTATGATGAAGAGGTATCTCTGGGCCCACTCGGTAATGCATCATCATAATGAGCTCAAAGTGACCAAGTGTTTGGTCACGGATCATGCATTACGGTGCGAGTAAAGTCACTTGCGATAACGAGGCTGAGCGAGGTATTGGGATACCGACGATCGAGTCTCGGGCAAATAACGCACCGATTGACAAAGGGAATTGTATACGGGTTGATCAAATCCTCGACATCGTGGTTCATTCGATGAAATCATCATGGAACATGTGGGAGCCAACATGGGTATCCAGATCCCACTGTTGGTTATTGGCCGGAGAGCTGTCTCGGTCATGTCTGCATGATTCCCGAACCCGTAGGGTCTACACACTTAAGGTTCGGTGACGCTAGGGTTATTAGGAAGACTTGTATGTGATTACCAAATGTTTTTCGGAGTCCCGTATGAGATCCTGGACGTCACGAGGAGTTCCGGAATAGTCCGGAGGTGAAGATTTATATATAGGAAGTGCTGTTTCGACCATCGGGAAAGTTTCAGGGTCACCCGGTATTGTACCGGGACCACCGGAAGGGTCCCGGGGGTCCACCGGGTGGGGCCACCCATCCCGGAGGGCCCCGTGGGCTGAAATCAGGAGGGAACCAGCCCCTGGTGGGAGGGTGCACCCCCCTTGGTCCCCCCTCTGCGCCTAGGGTTGGGAACCCTAGGGGAAGGGGCGCCTCCACTTGCCTTGGGGGGCACTCCACCCCCCTTGGCCGCCCCCTAGAGATCCCATCTCTAGGGCTGGCTACCCCCCTGGGGGGCTATATAAAGGAGGGGGGAGGGAGGGCAGCCGCACCCCTGAGTCTTGGCGCCTCCCTCCCCCTGCTACACCTCTTCCTCCTCCTGCGGTTGCTTGGCGAAGCCCTGCCGGAGTACTTCTTCTCCACCACCACCACGCCGTCGTGCTGCTGCTGGAGTCTTCTTCCTCAACCTCTCCTTCCCCCTTGCTGGATCAAGAAGGAGGAGACGTCATACGCTCCGTACGTGTGTTGAACGCGAAGGTGTTGTCCGTTCAGCACTTGGTCATCGGTGATTTGGATCACGGCGAGTACGACTCCATCATCCCCATTCTCTTGAACGCTTCCGCTTGCCATCTAGAAGGGTATGTAGATGCACTCCTATCACTTGTTGCTTAGATGAACCCATAGATGGATCTTGGTTAAACCGTAGGAAAAAATTTAATTTTCTGCAACGTTCCCCAACATGAAGATGCTCTCCCCGTCTCGTAGCTATGCATCACCATGGATAGATATTGCGTGTGCGTAGACTTTTTTGTTTTCCATGCAACGTTCCCCAATAGTGGCATGCGAGGCAGGTCTATGCGTAGAAGATATGCACGAGTAGAACACAAAGAGTTGTGGGTGGTGATGGTCATACTACTTACCACCAACGTCTTATTTTGATTCGACGGTATTGTAAGATGAAACGGCACGGACCAACCTTACATGTGCACGTACATGTGACCGGTTCCACCGACAGACATGCAACTAGTTTTGCGTAAAGGGCTAGCGGGTGTCTGTTTCTACTACTTTAGTTGAATCGAATTTGACTGCGGCCGGTCCTTGAAGAAGGTTAAAACAACAAACTTGATAAATCACCATTGTGGTTTTTGTCGTAGGTAAGAACGGTTCTTGCTAGAAGCCCGTAGTAGCCATGTAAAACTTGCAACAACAAAGTAGAGGGCGTCTAACTTGTTTTTGCAGGGCATGTTGTGATGTGATATGGTCAATACATGATGTGATATACGTTGTTGTATGGGATGATCATGTTTTGTAAATTTATCAGCAACCGGCAAGAGCCTTATGGTTGTCTCTTTATTGTATGAAATGCAAACGCCATGTAATTGCTTTACTTTATCGCTATGAGTTAGCAATAGTTGTAGAAGCAATAGTTGGTGAGACGACCACGACACAATGATGGAGATCAAGGTGTCGAGCCAGTGACGATGGAGATCATGACGATGCTTTGGAGATGGAGATCAAAAGCACAAGATGATGATGGCCATATCATGTCACATATTTTGATTGCATGTGATGTTTATCTTATATGCTTCTTATTTTGCTTAGAATGATGGTAGCATTATAAGATGACCCCTTCACTAAATTTCAAGGTAAAAGTGTTCTCCCTAAGTATGGACAATTGCTACAGTTCGTCGTTTCGAGACACCACGTGATGATCGGGTGTGATAGACTCTACGTTCACATACAACGGGTGTAAGATAGTTTTACACATGCAGAATACTTGGATTAAACTTGACGAGCCTAGCATGTACAGACATGGCCTTGGAACACTGGAGACCGAAAGGTCGAACGTGAGTCATATAGTAGATATGATCAACATAGAGATGTTCACCATTGATGACTACCCCATCTCATGTGATGATCAGACATAGGTTAGTTGATTTGGATCACGTATCACTTAGATAACTTGAGGGATGTTAATTTAAGTGGGAGTTCATTAGTAATTTGATTAACTGAACTTAATTTATCATGAATTTAGTCCTGATGGTATTTGCAAATTATGTTGTATATCAATAGCTCACGATGTAGCTCCCCGTTTATTTTTGATATGTTCCTAGAGAAAAATAAGTTGAAAGATGATAGTGGCAATGATGCGGACTGGGTTCATGATCTGAGGATTATTAAGGGAGTCCTGGATTACGGGGTCCTCGGGGAGTTGGCCTATGTGACATGGGCTGGACTGATGGGCCGTGAAGATACAAGATAGAAGGCCTTCTCCCGTGTCCGGATGGGACTCTCCTTTGCGTGGATGGCAAGCTTGGCGTCCGGATGTGTAGTTTCCTTCCTCTGTAAACCGACTTTGTACAACCCTAGTCCCCTCAGGTACCTATATAAACCGGAGGGTTTAGTCCGTAGAGGCTATCATAATCATACAGGCTAGACATCTAGGGTTTAGCCATCATGATCTTGAGGTAGATAAACTCTTGTAACCCTTGTACCCATCAAGATCAATCAAGCAGGAAGTAGGGTATTACCTCCATTAAGAGGGGCCGAACCTGGGTAAACATCGTGTCCCCCATCTCCTATTACCTTCGATCCTCAGACGCACAGTTCGGGACCCCCTACCCGAGATCTGCCGGTTTTGACACCGATATTGGTGCTTTCATTGAGAGTTCCTTTGTGACGTCGATAGAAGGATTGATGGCTCGCCTTGTCATCAACGATAGTATCACTTCTGGAGGAGCCCTAGTTTCAGGGCAGACCCTCCGACTTGGCAGCTTCACCATTGGCGCCCGCTCGGCCATTAAGCCAAAGGCGCCCCCCCAGTCACCAAAAATCATCTCCGTATCGGCCCCGAATACTCCGACATGATGGATCTGGTAGACATGTCGTCTTTAAATGAGATGCTAGATCATATCGCCGCCCTGGGGGTCGCAACTGACTATGATCGGATTGGGCTTAAACTCGATCAGAGAGAAATCAAATCTCCGCTGATCACCCATCTGGTAGCGGTTGTGGAGGAACAAGCCGACAATAACTCTTCTCCTATGTTGAGAACAAGATATGTTCGGATTTCTGAGCTCAGCGAGCTGGATACCCGTCTTCGGGAGAACACTCCCTCTCCTCTGAACATAGAATCGGGCGTTGAGCTTAAAAACTCCTGGGACATTCCGGATCCCAGGCTGGTAACTTCAGAAATTCTTCAAACCCCGGATTCCACAACGGGTCAGGGTTCAGATTTACACCTGCCCACCCACCACAATCAATATTCCCCAAGCAATTCCGGTCCTCCGGATATATGTGACTTAATGTATGTGCGGCAGTAGCCTTAGGAAACAGTCCATCACTTTTGGGCCATATTCCTCTTTGCTAAGAACAAGATCAAAGATTGCTGCGACGACGACACGATTTCAATATTTTGCAACAATTGTACGGATGAGGGAATCCTTAATGCCCTCAACCGCCATCGCATACTACACTTTGCAGATTTGGCACACATAGTATAGAAATACTGCACAATGGAAAGTGCCTGGAAAGCGCAGGCAGCCTGCTGGGAGCCTCAGGCCTTTAAGCCATCTCCCGGGCGGGCAAAAAGGATGCACCCTCGCAGGGCACCTAATCATCATACCATGGACTGGAAAATCAAGCCCTTAACGGGACACAGAACTGTCCTTGAGGAATGGCTCGACAGGCCCTGTCAAATACACACAACGCCGGATACCGAACCAACGCACAGCCTCGAGCATGTTGGATACTCCGGCAAGTGGCGAAGAGTGGTGAGGGTATCCTCACCTACACTACCCTAGGGAAGTCCTCCTCGGAGGACGGCGATATCAAGATATGTACGGTCTTCGAGACCTTTTCTTCAAATAATCAGCGTAAAAGGGCGCTCCGCGACCTTGCCAAAGTCTGCCAAGTAGCAGCAATAAATCCTTGGAACTATACGGTGATAACTTTCAACGCCGACGTCGAACCAAGATCCCGATCAGTCCGGGCACCAGCTGCTTTGGTCCTAAAGCAAATTGTGGATGGCTTTCGGCTCACTAAAGTGCTTATGGACGACGGCAGCAGGCTGAACCTCATCTACGAAGACACGCTCAGTAAAATGCAAATGGACAGGAGCCGCATTGAGCAAGTAACACAACCTTTCGAGGCATTATCCCCAGCCGGGAAGCAAGATGCTCGGGGAAAATTAAACTCGATGTGGTATTCGGCACACTGGAGAACTTTAGGTCCAAAGAGTTGCTCTTCCAGTTGGCACCTTTCAACAGCGGATATCACGCCCTATTGGGGCGAGATGCATTCACACGCTTTCAAGCCATACCCCAATACGGGTATATGAAGCTCACAATGCCCGAGCCCAACGGAGTTATCACTATCACCAGTGATCCGGACATCGCACTCCGCGCCAAAAACAAAACCGCATCTTTAGTCCTCGAGGTTTTTTCCGAGGCCCTTGCGGCCAAAGAATTAACCACCCTATGGTCCAGAGTGGATAGGAACGACGTAATCCTCAATAAGAGACCTAAGTCCACTTCTTTCAAACCAGCAGACAAAATAGTCAAATTTCAAGTTCACCCGACGGACCCCAAGAATACAACTTTCATTGGGGCACAACTAGATCCGACGGTCAACGCCGCGTTACGCGCATTCCTGCACAAGAATTGGGACATCTTCGCCTGGCACCCTTCAGATATGCTAGGGATCCCACGCAGACTGGCCAAACATAGTCTCAATATATTGAAGGGATACAAGCCAGTCAAGCAAACGCTGCAGCGATTTTCCAAACCCAAATGACAAGCTATGGGGGTGGAGCTAGCCAAGCTACTTGAAACCGGGTTTATCAGAGAGATCAAACATACGGACTGGCTAGCAAACCTGGTCATGGTACCGAAGAAGGATAAATCCTGGCGCCTATGTGTTGATTTCATAGACCTTAATAAGGCCTGCCCTAAGCATCCCTTCCCACTACCTCACATTGACCAGATTATTGACGCAACTGTGGGACACAATTCACTGTGTTTCCTTGACGCATACTCCGGATATCATCAAATTAAGATGAAGGAATCCGACCAGGCCGCAACGGCATTCATCACCCCGTATGGGCCCTTCTGCTTCAACACTATGCCTTTCGGGCTCAAGAACGCCAGCGCCACTTACCAGCGCATTATTCAAACATGCCTGGAAAAGCAAATCGGCAAGACTATGGAGGCATATGTAGATGACGTAGTCATCAAAACCAAGCATGTTGAATCATTGGTGGATGACATACGCCTTACGTTCAACAACCTCCGAACATATGACATATGACTCAATCCAGAAAAGTGCATTTTCGGCGTTCCCGCTGAAAAACTGCTTGGGTTCATCGTCTCCAATAGAGGAATCGAAGCAAACCCAGCCAAAATCTGAGCCCTGTCACAATTGGCAACACCAACAGACCTCAAGCAGGTCCAAAAACTAGCCGGGTACATGGTAGCTTTGAGTCATTTTATCTCCAGATTAGGAGAAAAGGCATTGCCATTATATCGCCTGCTCCGACGCACCGACCACTTCGTGTGGATGGACGCTGCCACAGCCAGACTGGAAGAAATAAAAACTTTGTTAGCGAGCAACCCAATCCTGGCCGCACCAAACATCGGCGAACCGATGTTGCTCTACATATCTGTAACTCACCAGGTGGTGAGTGCGGTGCTCGTCGTCGAACGGGAGGAAGAGGGACATAAATTCCCACTCCAAAAACCAGTATACTATGTATCGACGGTCCTTACACCATGCAAATCTTGATACCCGCATTATCAAAAGATAGCATATGCGGTCTTTATTGCAGCACTACTTTCAAGAGTGCTCGATCACGGTGGCTTCCGAAGTACCACTCAATGATATTATAAACAACCGGGATGCCACCGGCCGGATTACCAAGTGGGGCATTGAGCTCTTACCATTTCAAATAATGTACAAGCCACGCTGAGCCATTAAATCTCAGGTGTTGGCTGACTTTGTCGCCGAATGGTCAGAGACTGAACTCCCTAAAGAGTACGACACATATTGCAACTGGGTGATGCACTTTGATGGCTCTAAAATACTAGACGGACTTGGGGCCAGTGTTGTTTGACATCCCCCACAGGAGACACAGTACGTTATGTGCTCCAAATACTATATACAGACTCTAACAATGCAGCCGAATATGAGGCCCTATTGCACGGTCTCCAGATGGCCGTCTCCATGGGCATACCATGCCTCGAGGTGCGCGGGGATTCAAACCTCGCAATATCCCAAATAAACGGAGAATTCAATGCAAAAGATCTGAAGATGGTGGCTTACCACAACGCCGTCGTCAAAATATCAGCTCGTTTCGAGGGACTCGAGTTTCATCACGTGGCTCGAGAGAGTAATCAAGCTGCGGAAATCCTTGCTCGCATGGGCGCTAAACGCGACCCCATCCCAGCTAACACCTTTATTGAAAGGCTCTTCAAGCCATCTATGGTGTGGTAGGACGAGAATGGCAGCACTGGTCCAGAGCCGATCATACCCCCAGATTCCGAACACAATTCCGATATCGTCGGGGGCTCGGGCACCGAAATAACACCCTCAGCCCACGAAATCATGGCTATAATTGCCCCGTGGACTGAACCTTTCCTCGCCTACCTTACTAGGAATGAGCTCCCTGATGATCATACTGAGGCCCGTCGTATTGTTCGACGCTCGAAGGCCTACAAAGTTCATGAAGGAGAATTGTATAAGAAAAGTACTCTGGAGTCCTTCAAAGATGTATCTTCGAAGAAGAGGGACGGCAGCTCTTGGCTGAAATACACGCTGGTCTTGGTGGCCATCACGCCGCAGCTCGGGCCCTTGTAAATAAGGCCTTCCGTACGGGTTTCTTTTGGCCCACGGCCCGAGCAGACGCACAGGACCACGTACAGCGCTGTTTTGGAAGCCAGCTTTTTGCCAATCAAAGCCATATGCCACCCACTTCCCTACGAACAATCCCCATTACTTGGCCTTTTGCGGTCTAGGGGCTAGACATGGTCGGAACCCTTAAAGGGGGAAGCCATAAGAAGAAATATTTACTGGTTATGGTCGACAAGTTCACTAAGTGGATAGAAGCCAAACCAGTCAAAATGGCTGAAGCCGGACCTGTGATAGACTTTATGTCCGATGTTCTACACTGTTATGGTGTCCTGCAGAGTATTATTACTGACAACGGCTCTAATTTTACGGCTGATGAGGTGAAAACTTGGTGCGCCAATTTGGGCATCAAGCTAGATTACGCCTCCGTATATCACCCTCAGACAAACGGTCAGGTCGAACGGGCTAACGGCCTGATAATGAGCGGCATCAAACCCAAACTAGTGGGATCTCTGCAAGAATCAGACTAGCACTGGGTTGAGGAACTCGATTCCGTACTCTGGGTGCTGCGGACCATGCCCAATCGCACGACCGGATATACACCTTTCTTCATGGTGTACGGCGCGGAGGCAGTCTTGCCTTGCGACATTATTCATGACTCACCTCGAGTGCGCATGTACGAAGAGAGAGAAGCCGAGCTCGATCAGCAGGACGATCTGGATGGCCTAGAGGTGGAGCGCGATGTCGTGAAGGCCCGTTCCGCATTTTACCAACAGCAGGCTCGATGATATCAAAGCAGGGTAGTACGGTTAAATACTTATAATGCCGGTGAACTTGTTCTACACCTACCAGACAAGAAAAAGGACAAGCTCAAGCCCAAATGGGAGGTTCCCTTCATTGTTGATGAGGTTCTCACTGGAGGAGCCTATCACCTTCACAATGCTTCGGACAATCGCTTGGAGCCAAACCCATGGAACGCTGCCCGGCTCCAAAGATTCTATGCCTAAGTCTGCACTTACACCTTTTTCCTCGTTCCTTCTTTTCTCCCTTTCACTTTTTCTTTTTTCCCGTTGTTATACGACTTCTAGCTCGTGTTCGGATAAACCGCACACTTGAGGGGCATACATCTTTAAATGTACATACCCCACAATACCTGGGGGCTTCTTTTCACAGAAGCTTAGTATCATTATTATTTTTCGAGCATCAAGATCACCGTATATATGTGTTGTTTACTCATAATGTCTTTTCTTCGCCATTATATGCACCTTTATGACTTAAGTTTTTGCCAAGCTGGGTTGCCTAGCTCCCGTTCTTATGCCCTATGTTCCCACTTGTTCAGCTAGGACATAAAGGGAGCACCTCTGCGATTGTTACAGCCAGGTTGTTCGGACGTGTACCTCAGACTGGGTGAAGCCGAAAGCTAGCGTTCTGAAGGGAATAATTGGTCGGCGGGGAAAAGACGAACTGCCCTCGTTGCAATATAAGCCCCCAAAATATAACATGTATTGTGATTTTTAGCATCACAGCCTCGGCATGCAAAAAAACAAATGCATGCTGGCCCAGGGAAAGGAACCCTTAACGGAACTATTCTCTCTGGAAGATGTTTCTTATTATCAAATGTAATATAACATAACTCCCCAAATACAACTTGTCTGTTCAAGCAACTATGACCGGACTGCCTGGTTTCCGAACATACTTTGGTGTTTACCGACGGTATAGTATTCGGAAACACTCCAAACCTTGGGTTTTGGAGGTCGAAGCAGAAAGTCTGCCATGACAATCGTTTTACAATTCGGGTGGAGATAAGTTTGCCGATACAAGTACATTGCTACTTGGACTCAAAAACTTCTCCGTCCCCTAGACCATCTAACAGGTTGTCTAGTTTACAATCCTGTTGTGAAAACTTAGCGGCTATCTTTACTTGGTCGTACACCAATCGAACAGGAATTTCTTGTCCATCTAGTCCCTGAGGTCTGACCCGGGCCATATGATTCGGATCAAGTCCGGTGTACTGCATTTTCACCATGGCCCAGGCCTCTCGTGCACCTTCACGGCATGCCGATATCTTCCATAGCCCAAAGCGGCGACGAGCTCCCTTGAATAAATTCACGAGTTCCTCCATGCTTCCTGGAGGAGAATCATATGGACATAAAGCCTTAGCGATGTTCCTCATCGCCTTTCGAGATCGCTCATGCACTTTGGACAGCTCTTGTAGCAGATCGCCTTGGAATCCGGACACTTCTCCTTCGGGCCGCCCAGTCAGCACACCTATAGAAACAAATTTGTTAAATTTTCATCAGTGGACTGTACGAAAGTAAGACTAGAGAGCACATTGAATATGCCGCCTTTCAGCTTTCTGTTCTCCTTCAAGGCATCCCCTAGTTGGGCTCGTATGTCCTTCAGGTCTTCAGCTTGCTTGATGTTTGCATCTTGTAGTTTGTTCTTCTCATTAATGGTCCGTGTTAATACACGTTGACCAGTGGCTTCTTGCCCTTTGGCATGTTCTTTGTCCGCTTGAGGAGCCCTTAGCTTCTCGCCCAACTGGTCTGACGATCCTGCCGTTGCATACAAAAACAATGCATAGTTGAAATTATTGTGGGTACGGAATAATATTCCCCGGATACTGTTGTGCTTACCATCAGATGCCCCCTTGGATTTCTCTAAATCTTCAAGTTCGGCGGTAGCAACAGTTCGCCTAGTTCGGCATTCTTCCAGCTCCTTGGATAATGTGTTATTCTTCTCCATGAGTACCTGATGGCATAGCGACCCTTAAATCATTTGGGCCAACTGCTCTAAGGCTCAGGGGCTACTGGCATATGTTTATTAAATCTACACAAAAGTTTTTACCCGCATGTCCTTTGAAAGTGGCGAGTGGCTCCGGCAAGCCCATCCCGAGCAACTCGGATGTATGCATCCATTGAGCTGAAAGCATTAAATGCTTCTTCGGTGAAATGTGGGTCGCGCATAGCTGCCCTCCGGCACCGATGGTTCATCGCACTCTCCACTTCGGAGTTGGTAACAGATATATTATCCAAATCCTTGGGGAGAGGACCATCCGACATTGCACCCGTATTAACCCTAGTCCTTGAGGCAGGGTCCGGGGTCAGATTGATTGATGCATGACCGGCATGGTCTCCGGACATAGTCCGTGTATGCTCTTCTTGCAAATGTGGCATAGCAGGAAATATCACAATCCGGTATGTCTGCCTAGTGCATATTAAAAACCGTACCTCTTTGGTGAAGGTGGAGGCTCGATAGTATCACCGTCCACCTTTATTTTCGAACACCTGCCTTGCGCAGACATCGCCCTCTTAAGGGGCGCCTCTAATGCAGCATGGCAAGACGAGTGCGGCCCCTTTGAGCACGAGACAGTGCGGTGGGTGAGGCGCAATGAGAAAATCTTTTGGAAGAGATGTCTCCTGGGTACTTACGTGGGAGGAGGGAAGAAGGTCGGGGTAATCGGTTATAATGGTCACTTCCGTGCCATCGTAGCTCGCCTGATAAAAGGTCCCCTCCTTGAGCTCTATAAATATATCTGGATCTTCTTCATATCTGGGACCTAGGTCTCTAATGTGGACCTCTGGCTGTGGAGCGGGGCTATGGATCCCCTTGACAACCTTTCTCCACTCCTGTTAAAAATAGCCGAATTAAATTCGACTAGTACAACTTGGGAAAGAGATTAAGTGAGGCTAATGATCGACAAGAGCTCACCCAGGGGATGGGGTTGTACATGGAAAAACCTTCTCGACATTTCAAACGAGTGAAATCTTCCTTCTTCCTTTGAAAAGATCAGCCAACATGGCGGCCAGGGCGGAAAAATTGTCCGGACCCTTACGACCACAGCGGGACGCGTCATCCTCCCCATTGTAATTCCACATGGGAAAGCCTCTAGACTGGAGTGGTTGCACACACCACGTTCTTGAAATTGCCATTACCTCGATTATAGACAGTCCAGAGCTGGCAAGGACTCTGATCTTGCTTGCTAGCTTCTTAACCTCCGCATTGTCCTCTTCCTCAAGGCTTCGGGGACACCAGCTGGTGCGTTTCTTTAAAGGAGTGGTCGAGAATTCGGGAAGACCACGTCGGATTGGATCCGGGAGAACAACGTCTTCGATATAGAACCATTCTGAGGGCCACTCTTCGGAAGCCTTCTTCGAAGTGCCGGACAGGTATCCTGTCTCGGCTATGCGCCATACTTCGGTGCCACCTACCTCGAATATGGATCACTTTTGGGAGCGAGGGACGAGGCAGAAATATTTCCTCCATAGCTCGAAATGGGCCTCGCAGCCCAGGAACAGCTCGCAAAGAGAAACGAAGCCCGCAATGTGCAGGATGGAGCCCGGTGTAAGATTGTGCAGTTGGAGGCCATAATACTCCAGGAGACCCCCGAGGAAAGGGTGGATCGGAAACCCTACGCCTCTCAGCAGGAAGGAAACAAAGCACACCCGCTCCCCTTCTGTGGGATTGGGGAAATTCTCCGCCAGGGCTTCGCCGTTGATGGATGTTAATCCAGCCCGAACAGGGACTAGATCCGTGGGAGGCAGGTATCCATGTATCTGAAGTTTATTCAGATAAGTGAGGGACACCGAACAGCTCTCCTAGTCGCCTTTTCGAGGGTCGTGGGGGCACGAGGAAGAACTAGGAGCGCCAGCCATGTTTGGATGGTTTCCTATGGCAAGCTCTAAGTATTTTCACATGGTGAGGAATGGCATCTGAGATTCAATCTCTTTAAATAGACGCCTTCCCTACATGGTCAAGGGGTTATCTATAAAAATACTTACACCCTTCATATTCATTTGACACGTGGAAGCCGAGGTGACGACGGCACAGAAGCTGAAGGATATGGTGTTTAATGTAAAAGCTGAACTATACGAAGTACAATGGAGAACCTGCATTGCAAAGCCGAAGACACGAAGCCGGATACAACGTCGTCATTGAAGGCAAGTTCAGGGGCTACTGAGGTAGTGCTGGTTTATGGGGTCCTCGGGGAGCCAGCCTATGTGACATGGGTCGGACTGATGGGCCATGAAGATACAAGACAGAAGGCCTTCTCCCGTGTCCGGATGGGACTCTCCTTTGCGTTGATGGCAAGCTTGGCATCCAGATGTGTAGTTTCCTTACTCTGTAAACCAACTTTGTACAACCCTAGTCCCCTCCGGTACCTATATAAACCGGAGGGTTTAGTCCGTAGAGGCTATCATAATCATATAGGCTAGACATCTAGGGTTTAGCCATCACGATCTCGAGGTAGATCAACTCTTGTAACCCTTGTACTCATCAAGATAAATCAAGCAGGAAGTAGGGTATCACCTCCATTAAGAGGGCCCGAACATAGGTAAACATCATGTCCCCCTTCTCCTATTACCTTCGATCCTCAGACGCATAGTTCGGGACCCCCTACCCCAGATATGCCGGTTTTGACACCGACAATTATCCTCATTGCTGCACAGAAGAATTATGTCCTTGATGCACCGCTAGGTGACATACCTATTGCAGGAGTAGATGCAGACATTATGAACGTTTGCCAAGCTCGATATGATGACTACTTAACAGTTTAGTGTGCCATGCTTTATAGCTTAGAACCGGGACTTAAAAAACATTTTGAATGCCAGGGAGCATATGAGATGTTCCAAGAGCTGAAATCGGTATTTCAGACTCATGCCCGTATCAAGAGATATAAGACCTCTGACAAGTACTTTGCCTACAAGATGGAGGAGAATAGCTCAGCCAGTGAGCATACGCTCAGAATGTCTAGCTAATACAATCGCTTGAATCAAGTGGGAGTTAATCTTATAGATAAGATAGTGATTGATAGAATTCTCTAGTCACTATCACCAAGCTACTAGAACTTCTTGATGAACTATAATATGCAAGGGTGATGAAAACGATTCACGAGCTCTTCGCGATGTTGAAATCGGCGAAGGTAGAAATCAAGAAAGAGCATCAAATTTTGATGGTTAACAAGACCACTAGTTTCAAGAAAAAGGGCAAAAGGGAAAGAAAGGGTACTTCAAGAAGAATGGCAAACAAGTTGCCGCTCCTATGAAGAAACCCAAATCTAGACCCAAGCTTGAAACTCAGTGCTTCTACTGCAAAGGAAATGGTCACTAGAAGAAGATATGCCTCAAATACTTGGCGGATAAGAAGGATGGCAAAGTGAACAAAGGTATATTTGATATACATGTTATTAATGTGTACTTTACTAGTGTTCATAGTAGCCCATGGGTATTTGATATCGGTTCAGTTGCTAATATCAGTAACTTGAAACATGAGTTGCAAAATGAACAGTTAAGGGCAAGGTGACGATGTGTGTTGGAAGTGATTCCAAGGTTGATAAGATCACCATCGCACACTCCCTCTACCTTCGGGATTAGTGTTGGACCTAAATAAATGTTATTTGGTGTTTGCGTTAAGCATGAATATGATTGGATCATATTTATTGCGATACAGTTATTCATTTAAGTGAGATTATAATTATTGTTCTGTTTACATGAATAAAACCTTCTATGGTCATACACCCAATGTAAATGGTTTATTGAATTCTCGATCGTAGTGATACACACATTCATAATATTGAAACTAAAAGATGCAAAGTTGATGATATAGTGCAACATACTTGTGGCACTGCCATTTAGGTCATATTGGTGTAAAGCGCATGAAGAAACTCCATCCGGATGGACTTTTGGAGTCACTTGACTGTGAATCATTTGATACTTGTGAACCATTCCTCATGGGCAAGATGACTAAAACTCCATTCTCCAGAACAATGGAGCGAGCTAATGACTTATTGGAAATAATACATACCGATGTATGCGGTCCGATAAGTGTTGAAGCATGCGGTGGGTATCGTTATTTTCTGACCTTCACAGATGATTTGAGTAGATATGGGTATATCTACTTGATGAAAACACAAGTCTGAAACATTTGAAAAGTTCAAATAATTTCAGAGTGAAGTGAAGAATCATTGTAACAAGAGAATAAAGTTTCTACGATATGATCACAGATGCGAATATTTGAGTTGCGAGTTTGGCCTTCATTTAAAACAATGTGGAATTGTTTCACAACTCACGCCACCTGGAACACCACAACGTAATGGTGTTTCTGAACGTCGTAACCGCACTTTATTAGATATGGTGTGATATATGATGTCTCTTACCGATTTACCACTATTGTTTTTGGGTTATGCATTAGAGACAACCGCATTCATGTTAAATAGGGCACCATCTAAATCCGTTGAGATGACACCATATGAACTGTGGTTTGGCAAGAAACCGAAGTTGTCGTTTCTTAAAATTTGGGGTTGCGACACTTATGTCAAAAGGCTTCAGCCTGATAAGCTCGAACCCAAATCGGAGAAGTGCGTCTTCATAGGATACCCTAGGAAACAATTGGGTACACCTTCTACCACAGATCCGAAGGCAGGATCTTTGTTGCTAAGAATGGATCCTTTCTAGAGAAGGAGTTTCTCTTGAAAGAAGTGAGTGGGAGGAAAGTAGAACTTGATGAGGTAATTGTACCTTCTCTCAAATTGGAAAGTAGTACATCAGAGAAAACTGTTCCCGTGATGCCTACACCAACTAGAGAGGAAGCTAATGATGATGATCATGAAACTTCAGATCAGGTTACCACTAAACTTCATAGGTAAACCAGAGCAAGATCTGCACTAGAGTGGTAGGTAATCCTATCCAGGAAATCATGTTACTAGACCAAGGTGAACCTATGAACTATGAAGAAACTATGATGAGCCTAGATTCTGGCAGATGGCTTGAGGCCATGAAATCTGAGATAGGATCCATGTATGAGAACAAAGTGTGGACTTTGGTGGACTTGCCCGATGATCGGCAAGCCATAGAGAATAAATGGATCTTCAAGAAGATGACTGACGCTGATGGTAAAGTTACTGTCTACAAAGCTCGACTTGTCGCAAAAGGTTTTTGACAAATTCAAGGGGTTGACTACGATGATACTTTCTCACCCGTAGCGATGCTTAAGTTCGTCCGAATCATGTTAGCAATTGCCGCATTTTATGATTATGAAATCTGGCAAATGGATGTCAAAATTGCATTCCTTAATGGATATCTTAAAGAAGAGTTGTATATGATGCAACCAGAAGGTTTTGTCGATCCTAAAGGTGCTACCAAAGTGTGCAAGCCCCAGGGATCCGTCTATGGACTGGCGCAAGCATCTTGGAGTTGGAATATACACTTTGATGAGGTGATCAAAGCATATGCTTTTAAACAGAATTACGATGAAGCCTGTATTTACAAGAAAGTGAGTGGGAGCTCTATAGCATTTCTGATATTAAATGTGGATGACATATTATTGATTGGAAATGATATAGAATTTCTAGATAGCATAAAAGGATACTTGAATAATAGTTTTTGAATGAAAGACCTCGGTGAAGCTGCTTACATATTGGGCATCATGATCTATACAGATAGATCAAGACGCTTTATAAGACTTTCAATGAGTACATACCTTACAAGATTTTGAAGGAGTTCAAAATGGATCAATTAAAGAAGGAGTTCTTGCCTCTGTTGTAAGGTGTGGAGTTGAGTAAAGACTCAAAACCCAACCACGGCAGAAGATAGAGAGAGAATGAAAGTCATTCCCTATGCCTCATCCATAGGTTCTATAAAGTATGCCATGTTGTGTACCAAACCTATTGTGTACCTTGGCATGTGTTTGGCAGGGGGATACAATATTCATCCAGGAGTAGATCACTGGACAATGGTCAAAATTATCCCCAGTTACCTTAAAGAGGACTAAGGAAATGTTTCTCGATTATGGAGGTGAAAAAGAGTTTGTCGTAAAGAGTTACGTTGATGCAAGCTTTGACACTGATCTAGATGACTCTAAGTCTCAATCTGGATATGTATTGAACGTGGGAGCAATTAACTAGAGTAGCTCAATGCAGAGCATTATAGACATAGAAATTTGCAAAATACATACGGATCTGAATGTGGCAGACCCATTGACTAAACCTCTTTCACAAGCAAAACATGATCACACCTTAGTACTCTTTGGATGTTAATCACATAGCGACGTGAACTAGATTATTGACTCTAGTAAACTCTTGGGTATTGGTCACATGGCGATGTGAACTATGGGTTTTAATCACATGACAATGTGAACTAGATTATTGACTCTAGCGCAAGTGGGAGACTAAAGGAAATATGCCCTAGAGGCAATAATAAAGTTGTTATCTATATTTCCTTATTCATCATAAAGGTTTATTATTCATGCTAGAATTGTATTTATCAGAAACTGAAATACATGTGTGAATACATAAACAAATACCGTGTCCCTAGTGAGCCTCCAATAGACTAGCTCGTTGATCAAAGATGGTTAAGGTTTCCTAACCATGGACATGTGTTGTCATTTGATACCGGGATCACATCATTAGGAGAATGATGTGATGGACAAGACCCACACGTTATCTTAGCATAATGATCGTTCAGTTTATTGCTATTGCTTTCTTCATGTCAAATACATATTCCTTCAACTATGAGATTATGCAACTCCCGGATACCGGACGAATACTTCGTGTGTTATCAAACGTCACAACTTAACTGGGTGATCATAAAGATGCTCTATAGGTATCTCCGAAGGTGTTTGTTGAGTTGGCATAGATCATGATTAGGATTTTTCACTCCGAGTATCGGCGAGGTATCTCTGGGCCCTCTCGGTAATACACATCATAAGAAGCCTTTCAAGCAAATGACTATAGAGTTATTACGAGATGATGTATTACGGAACAAGTAAAGAGACTTGCCGGTAACAAGATTGAACTAGGTATGGGGATACCAACGATCGAATCTCGGGCAAGTAACATGCTGACAGACAAAGGGAATTACGTATGTTGTCATAAGGTTCGACCGATAAAGATCTTTGTAGAATATGTAGGAGCCAATATGGGCATCCAGGTTCCGCTATTGGTTATTGACCCGACGATCGAATCTCGGGCAAGTAACATCCAGGTTCCGCCAATATCGGTCATGTCTACATAGTTCTTGAACCCGTAGGGTCTGCATGCTTAACATTCGTTGACGATATAGTATTATATGAGTTATGTATGTCGGTGACCGAATGTTGTTTGGAGTCCTAGATGAGCTCCGGAGTGGTCGGGTGGTAAAGACTGATATATAGGGTGATATGGTTATGTTGGGAAACGTAGCATGCAATTTCAAAAAAAATCCTACGCTCACGCAAGATCTATCTAGGAGATGCATAGCAACGAGAAGGGGAGAGTGTGTCCACGTACCCTCGTAGACCGAAAGCGGAAGTGTTTGACAACATGGTTGATGTAGTCGAACTTCTTCTCGTTCCGACCAATCAAGCACCGAACGTACGACACCTCCGAGTTCTGCACACGTTTTGCTCGATGATGTCCCTCAAATTCTTGATCCATCAAAGTGTCAAGGGAGAGTTCCGTCAGCATGATGGCATGGTTACGGTGATGGTGAAGTGATCCACACAGGGCTTCGTCTAAGCACTACGTGAATATGATCGGAGGCGTAAACTGTGGAGGGGGGTGCCGCACACGGTTAACAATGGTTGGTGTCTCTTCTAGGTGCCTCCCCCCTTCATATATATAGGTGGGAGGGAGAGGGAGCAGCCAAGGGAGCACCCAAGTAGGAGGAATCCTACTTGGGCCCCAGTCCTATTTGCCCCCTGTCGGTGTCAAAACCGGCGGATCTCGGGTAGGGGGTCCCGATCTGTGCGTCTAAGGCTAATGGTAACAGGAGGCAAGGGACACGATGTTTTACCCAGGTTCGGGCCCTCTTGATGGAGGTAAAACCCTACTTCCTGCTTGATTGATATTGATGATATGAGTATTACAAGAGTTGATCTACCACGAGATCATAGAGGCTAAACGCTAGAAGCTAGCCTATGATGATTATGATTGTCGTTGGCCTATGGACTAAACCCTCCGGTTTATATAGACACCGGAGGAAGCTAGGGTTACACAGAGTCGGTTACAAAGAAGGAGATCTAACATCCGGATCACCAAGCTTGTCTTCCACACAAAGGAGAGTCCCATCCGGACACAGGTCGAAGTCTTGAGTCTTGTATCTTCACGGTCCAACAGTATGGCCAAAGTATATAATCAGGCTGTTCGGATACCCCCTAATCCAGGACTCCCTCAGTAGCCCCTGAACCAGGCTTCAATGACGATAATTCCGGTGCGTAGTGTGTCTTCGGCATTGCAAGGCGGGTTCCATCTCCGAATACTCCAAAATAATTACCGAACATTTGGATCGTGTCTGGATCCGCAAGATGATCTTCACACGCCATCATGGAGAGACCTATATTCCACAAACATAATCTGCTGACATCTTTGGATAGCATGACATAGCACCATGGACGAGTCATTATTGAACCGTCTCTACTACCAAACACCTCGCATATTGCGAGACGGTCTCATCGAAGCAGCGATCGAGCTCCCCTTATCACGGGGCTTTCATCAATACGGGCACGGGTAGCCCAACCGCACCGCTAATTGCGGCGAGTGGAGAACGAGCGGGTTCCACTAGGCAAGTGGGGAGGCACAAAACCTTTTACCGCCTCTATAAAGAGATAAGGTCTCTTCCTCTTTACCCACGCCTTTCCCTTCCGCTAGTCCATTCCCCATCGCTCGAGCCCTAGCGCCCAAGCACTCTTCTTCTCCATCGAAGAGAGGATCTCCGAAGATGTCCGGATCTGGAGCAGGAGGCAAATGGATGGCCTCTACCGTCCAGGAGAGGGATATCAAAAAGCTCCAAGAGGTCGGGTACCTGGCCAAGAAAATTGGCCACCGTCTTCCACCGGCGGGACAAATCGTCCCCACTCCGGAGCCCCACGAGAGGGTCATGTTTCTCCCTCATTTTGTCCGCGGGCTCGGGTTTCCCCTTCACCCATTCGTTCACGGCATCATGTATTATTACGGGATTGATTTTCATGATCTGTCCCCCAATTCTTTCCTTAACATCTCGATGTTCATCTTCGTGTGTGAGGCTTTTCTCCGTATTTTGACCCACTTCGGCTTATGGCTGAAGATCTTCAACGTGAAGCCCAAGGTGGTGAATGGCGAGCATGCCGAATGCGGCGGCGCCATGGTGAGCAAGATGCCCAAGGTCGTATGGCCGACGGGCACCTTCAATGAATCCGCCAAGGAGTGGCAGCAGAAGTGGTTCTATATCACCGAACCGCGCGGTAAAAAGTGGGCCGTTGCTCCTGAATTCAGATCCGGAGCCCCACTGCGGCTCACGTCCTGGACCGAGAAGGGCCTGAACTGGTCCTCATCTGACGAGTTGTCAGTGCTCCAAACGCGCGTCCAGAGCATGGTCGACAAGGATGTCAAACTCGTCAACGTAGTCCAGGTGATGTTAGTTCGCCTGGTTCTCCCTTGCCAGCGTCGAGCCTGGTTCTCCCTTGACAGCGTCGAGCCTACAATTTGTGGGAATACGACCCATCTGAGCACCAGACCCTACGGGAGCTCTATGGCTCCTCCCACAAGGACATCTGGAAGGTGCTCTTCAAGTCCGACAAGCGTGGCGGGCTCCACGAGACAGCGGTATCAACTATCCCGCTCTGCAAGTCCGGTAAGTCATTGTTGTGCTCTGTCCATCCGTGTTTTAGCTGGCATGTCCCGAGGGAGATGCTTTTATCATGCTTTCTACAATAATCCCAGGAATGGACGAAAAAGGTGGAGCGGATAAACTGTCCAGCCCCGCTACCGGAGGAACCGGCCATACCTCTTCTGACAAAGATCTTTGGTCGGCGCCTTCTGGCGCCGAAGAAAGAGGCCTCTAAGAAGGTCAGAAGACCCGGAGTGGCCTCCGTCGTCGTGATGCCTCGGACACAAAATCCGAAGACTCCAGCGACCATACCTCCTCTGAAGACGAAGAGGAGGAGGAAGAAGACGAGTCCCCTGCGGGGGAAAAGGATGGCTTCCTCATCCACGGAGGCTGAATCGCCAAAGAGGAAAGGTTCCCTCGGCGTCCACCACGACTGGCTTGATAGCAGCCGGAGTGGATCGGGGCCCAGCCCCTGGTAAAGTCATAAGTATACGAAATCCGAACACGCCTACGTGCCCGAGGTCATTAGGATGTAGTAGTTTAACTGTCGCCATACTTTGTGCAGCCCGGCGAGGTCCCATGCCGGACAGTGCTCATCAGAGGATTCGCTGAGCTCAGATGCCCTAGAGAGCGAGACACCTCCCGAGGCCCCTTCCCTGATGCCTATGCGCGACACCGAGGTGTTGTCTCAGTGGGACCCGGACCAGGGAGGGCATATCTTTGGGGCTAGATACACGGGAGCAGCGGCTCCCATGCGTGTCGACGGCGGGGGCGATCTTAGGTTTGGCCCGCAGCCGGACACGGTCCTGGAGACCTTTAAGGCTCCAGGATCGGGCGAGCAGCCACCTTTGACAGGGGGTGGCTCGCCCGTTCCGCTAGCAATCTCTGTCCAAGCAGAGTTGCCGGGCGGCCTATCGACAGTGCTAAGGAGCGCATCCATCATCGATGAACATCGTGCCCTCATGGGTGCGGTGATTGAAAAGATTCAGAACGCTGAGAGCAGACTGAATGAATCCTTCCTTAGCCTTATAAAAGACTTTGAGGTATGTTTTTATAAACCTTTGGGAGATTGTCATAGTATGAGTAGTAGCCCATGATGCCTTTGTCCGGTGAAAAGAGAAAGCGGACGAGGGGATCAAATTCCGCTTTCGGGGAGACTCGATTAATAGCGTGTATCCCTTTGTTTGAAAACAAGCGTCTGCAGAGACGACCGCCTCTCATAATGCAGAGGTGTTCGGACTAAAGCGGAGTCTGGAATGGGCCGAAGAGGAACTTGGCTGCGTGAAGAAGCAGTTGGAGGACAAGCAAGGTATGTCGAAACCTTTTGCTAAGTTAAGCACGAATATAGAAGTTGTGCCTGATGAAAATATTTGTATTATATGCTCCAGGAGCGAGTGCCAAATTGAGGCACTGAAGAAGGCTGTGGCTGAAGCCAACAAGAAGGCCGCCACCGAGCAGGATCTTCGTGAGAAGCACGAGGCCAGGGTCATTGAAGCTGAGCGAGAGCTCCAGGAGGCCGTGAAGAAAAGCGAGACCTTGGAGCGAGTCTAGCGAGGAAAGAATCGAACTCGCCCAAGCTCTCCAAGCCGCAGATGATGCTCGGGAAGAAGCCCGAGGTGCTCTGAAGGACATTCAGGAGGCATGGAAGGTTGCGGCTGGTAAGGCCTTTTGTACTCAAGGCCATTTTTACGTAGTAATGGGAGGAACTCTAAGCGACAAGCTGAATTCTTGTTTCTCCAGGGGCGTTTGCAAACCTGCCACGCAGCATATCAGATGCTGCCCAATTCTACCGGACTGAGGATAAGAAGTCTGCGGAGAAGCATTTCTCGTTGAGTTATTTGGCGCCGAGTTATCCGGTGCCTTTTATCGATCAACTGAAGCAGCTGTTCGAACTGCACCAGGCGGCCGAACTAGCCATGAAGGACTTGGTTGTCCGGCTGTGGCCCGCGGAGCCAATTCCAAGCAGTTACTTCGGACTCGTGAAGCGGATGGTTGGTGCTTGCCCTCGGCTCGATGTCATTAAGCGATCGTTCTGCATAGAGGGTGCATGCATGGCGTTTGCCCATTGGAAGGTGCACTGGGGGAAGCTTGATGCTGAAAAGTTGATGACTGACGGACCGCCAGAGGGTAAGGAGCATCGCAAGCCCAAATTATACTATGAAGGTGTCCTGAAAGGAGCCTGCCTTGTGGCGGAACAGTGTACGAAAGACACTATATTTCCCTGAAGGTAGTCATGCTGTCATTTGTAATGTGGGATACTGGCACTTTTATTGTTTATTGCCTGTTATATGAACATTTTTTCTTCCTGTGCGGCTGTTTTAGTATATATAAATCCTGAGAGTTTGTTAGGCCCCGACTCAATGTCACATCGATCTAGCCTGTAGCACCTCATATCACTTTGCGGCCTCACGCACGGTATTCCCACGGGTGTCGCCTTACCTTTGCCAGGGACCGTTTGCGCCTTTTGGCACACGTATATGATACTGTCACTAGCATCCATATGATAAGGAGCCGGGCTGACATGGCTAGTCGTAAACCCAAAGTGGCAGCGACTTACGAGGACAGCAACCATGACCCGACATCGAGCGTGTCGGTCATCAGCGAGTAAGTTCGGGCTATAGCCTTTGGGCTAGCAGGACTCGATAAACCGGGCTGTGGCGGGCTAACAGGACTCGGTACTCAGCGTGACATTTCCCGAAGGACAGACCACGAGAGCGAAGAAGGACACATGCCGGCCAGCCTAAGTGTTAGGAGCGTAGCAAGCTACCATGGCTCGGTGGAAACACTAGGAGACATTTCCAGTAGAGAGGCTACTAAAGATAAACAACTAGATAGTCGGATCCCACATACCAAGCATTTCAATCATACACACAAAATGCTCAATATGTACCAAATACAACAAGGCATCACAACATGACTCTACGACACAAGTACTTTATTTAAAGGCTCAGAGAGCCATACATAGCATACACACAAGTATGGGTCACACGACCCACATTCAAGTCATACAAGCATACAAGCCAACAGCGGAAGTGTTTTGTCTGAGTACAGACAACTAGTAAAATAAAAGAGGCTTGGGTAAGCCTAGCTATACTACATGGTCCTTCACTTGCTCAGGATCACCACCTGGGCCTTAGTCTACTCATCGATGTCAACGTCTACGAAGAACCCTTCGGAAGGGGTTGTAGCATCTTCTGAAAAATATAAATTAAAGCAACATGAGTACAAAGGTACTCAGCAAGATTTACATCAGATCCTACATACACGCATATTATCAAGAAGGGTTGGTGGGGTTATTGCAGCAAGCCAGCTTTGACTCTTGGCTAAGCTATCCTATGAGACTCCAACTTGAAATAGTTTTGCTTTTCAGTCCACTACTCACCACTTCAATACTCTCAGAGGATCCACCTCCGTCTTCCTATGGAAGAGCCATCCTTAGCACTCACGCTTATCTTGAGGCTTTTAGTAGTTTCCATTTACTTGTATATAGGCTGTATAGGCAACCAAGTAGTCCTTTTCATGAGGCAGCTATTGAATAGATGATGTTAACCTGCGGGGTGTACTTCTTCATACATGTTTCCACCACTTAGCGTCGCACACGACATGTCCTCGGCGGACTTCAGCGAAAGCCGGCGTGGGTGTAGACCACGACCTACCTGAACACCTAAGTCTCTAGTCGGGTTTATCACCTATTCGGGTTCCATCCATGAGAGTCGGCCGAGGTTTCCACATACGGCCCCGAACAATGTGAACAGGGTTCCCGAGATACCAAACGGGCATCCGGTACACCCGGCCACGTACCTACCGCATCACAACCCACCCCTATGGTCAGCGCTGTCCACGGCCTCCGATGAGCTACAAACACGAAACTACTTGCAACTCTGGACGGAGGACTAGGGTGAATAAGAAGTCGGCGGAGTCATATTTGAGGGCCCAATGTATGGTAGTAGCTGATTCTTAAATCACACATCTGAGATCTCGATTAGCAGGGCGGCCTCAATGAAACAACCCACCATGTACTCCTACATGGCCTCTCATCGATACCTTTACCAAATCGTGTTCAACACATCACTCTCATCTTGACACGATCATTTCACTCTAGCCCATCACCCGGATAGACGGACGACACGACTCTAAGCATAGCGAGGCATAGCAAGGTAGGAACAACACATTCATATGGCTCAATCAACTCCTACACATGCTAGTGGGTTTCATTTGAATTCTTGTGGCAATGACAGGTCATGCGGAGAAATGGGTTCAACTACTGCAGCACACAGCAGTTTGAATCGCGTTGTCTTAATGCAGTAAAAGAGAGCAGGAGCAAGAACATGGGATTGTATCGAAATGATCAAATGGTTGGTTGCTTGCCTGATGGGTCGGTGCACTAGTTTTGTTCTTTGTTGGGGTAATCACGGTACTCCTCGGGGGCAGAACCTGCCGCCGAGAGCACCGATACACAAACATTACCAAACAGTATGCAACAATATGATGCATGCATGAGACATGGCAAAATGAGTGTATTGGGCTAATGCAACTAAGAACAGATGGGTTTGAACTAATTTGAACCAATGATTCAAAGTTCAAACTCATAAGTTGCCATTTTAAGTGCTTTAACTCATTCTGTGATAAACAGCAGGTTAGCTTGTTTAAACATGCATGAAAGCAGTACAGATGGATAGATTGAATTTTTCTGATCATTTTTCATATATAACACTTTGCATTTGGAGCTACAGATTAATTTCTATGAATTTTTGAAGTTTGTAGGATTTTCTGGAATTTCCTGTGTGAAAGTAATTCGATAGATAAATTCTTGCATCGACAATCGTCGGGATAGCGTCGATGGTCAATGGGGCTGGTCAGGTCAAACTGACCAGTGGGTCCCGCATGTCAGTAGTTAATTAAACTAACTAAATTAAGTTTAAGCTAAAGCTGGGTTAATTAGCGAGAGGGCCCACATGTCATAGACTCGAGAGTCAATCTGGGCCCTACTGGTCAAAGTCAAAGTCAAACTCGCTTGGCGTCTAGCCGCCGGCGAGCAATTCTGTGGCGGAAGTGCTTTGTGCATTCCGGCGTCCAAGCAAGCGGCGGAAGGCATCTGCGTAGCTGAGACCGAGCAGCGGCTATTGGTGGTGGTGGTTGAGCTCGGGGTGGCGGAGGCGTCGCCGGCGGCGACTTTGGCGATCGCCGGTCGGATGAAGATGGATCCGGCGCTACTGGGACGCAGCGATGCCGTGGTGAGGTGTGTTGGGCCCCAGGAGGAGCGGTGAGTTTGTTAGACAAGGTGGGGTGGCGGTGGTAGCCGAGAACACGTCGGCGGACGAGCTCGCGGCGATGCGTCGCGGGTGAGCTCGTGTGCTCGCGGTGGTGCGAGCAAGAAAGAAAAGGGGAGAGTTAGCCAAGCTCACGGCGGTCTTGAGAACGAGCGGCGCGGTCGGGGCGAGCTGGTGCGGCGGCGGCAGCGAAGGGATCTCCGGCAATGGCGGTTGGTCGTGGTCGGTCACGGTGGCCGAGGCCTTGGCGCTTCGAGGCTCGGCTAGCTCGAAGAGTAGAGAGCGGCGAAGCTCACAGACCTGGTGGCGCGGCATGGAAACGACGGGGAGCACGACTCTGGCGGCGGTCTTGGCGGCGGTGGCGTCGGCCATGGCATGGGAAACAAGGGAGAGAGCTGAGGCGAATGGATGTGCCCACGAGGTTGAAGTGCGGACGTGGAGACCGTCGAGCCAGCTAAGCGGCGAGGAGAAGCGAGGGTGACGGGCGGCTGCGTGGCCTTGGCTGGTGCCGCCGTCGAGCACCTGCCTGCCTGCCTGGCCAAGCCAAGCAGCTCGCTGGAGCGGTGGCTGGGCTGGGCCGGCAGGTGGGCCTCTGGGTGGCGACAGGTAAGCCTTTCGCTTTTCTTTTTATTTCTGTTTTTATTCTGTAAGTTTGTTGAATTACTAAAAATACCTAGGCAACTCCAAACTTCACCAAACTGCACCTGGTCCTTAGTTGGAATATTTCCAACATGGAACATTTTAGTTTGTGATTATTTGAGCATTTGCAATATTTTTATAAATTTAAATGCCCAAATTCAAATACTTATGATTTAATTCAAAGACCTTAGGATGACCTAGGAAACTGTACATCACTTTTGGCAGAGGTTCTGAACCAAGACAAAAGTGATGGACATTTTAGAAGGGCATTTCAGGTTCATTGAAAATGTTTTTTTAGTAAACCCTAGTTGGTTTCAGAGGGGGCTGGGGGTTCTGTCATTCCCATTTCAAAATTTCTGTTGGAATAAATAGACATGATGCAACACTCTAATGCATGAACTAGCTAGGGTGTGACAACTCACCCCCACTCAAGAGAATCTCGTCCCGAGATTTAGGTTCCTCCGGAAAGAAGGCGGGGTACTCAAGTCGAAGACGATCCTCCCTTTCCCAAGTAGCTTCCTTCTCAGAATGGTGCGACCATTGAACCTTGAGAAACTTGATATTATGCCGTCTAGTGGTACGCTTGGCTTGATCGAGGATACGAACGGGGTACTCTCGATATGTGAGATTATCTTGAAGATCAAGCGTTTCGTGGTCCACTCCACGGATAGGATCCGAGAAGCAAGGCCTGAGTTGAGAAACGTGGAAGACATCATGGACTCTGGAGAGATGCGGAGGTAGTTCCAATTGGTAGGCAACTTCTCCTCATTTGGCAAGAATGTGAAAGGGTCCAATGTGGCGAGGAGCCAATTTGCCTTTGATACGAAACAATGGGTTCCCTTGGAGGAGTAACCGAAGGTAAGCCTTCTCGTCAACCTCGTAAGTCATAGCCTTATGTTTTCGGTCATAATGACTCTTTTGGCGAGATTGGGCTGTTTTCAACTTTTCACGAGCGATCGAACTTGCTATTACGCTTCTGGATCATATCAGGCCAAAGTGTCTTTCCCGGTTTCGACCGGTTAAGAGGCATTGACACCTTCGTCCATAGAGAACTTCAAAGGGCTTTACCCAAGCTAGATTGATAGCTGTTGTTATAAGCAAATTCGGCAAATGGAAGGCATTTCTCCCAATCCATTCGAATGAGATATGAAGCTTCGAAGCATGTCTTCTAGGATTTGGTTGACACGTTCTACTTGACCACTTGATTGAGGGTGAAAGGCGGTGCTAAAGGAAAGATGGGTTCCCATAGCGTTTTGGAAACTTTCCCAAAATCGAGAGGTGAAGGGACTTCCCCGATCCGAGTTGATTTCCAATGGAACACCATGGAGAGACACTATTCGGGAGATGTAAAAGTCTGCTAACTGACTAGCAGTTATACTCTCACGAACGGGCAAGAAATGAGCCACTTTGGAGAGACGGTCGATAACGACAAAGATAGCATTATTCCCTCTCTTGGTCCTGGGAAAACCGGTGATGAAATCCATACCAATTTTATCCCATTTCCATTCAGGAATAGCTAAGGGTTGAAGGGTGCCAGCAGGCCGTTGATGCTCTGCTTTTACACGACGACAGACGTCGCAATTAGCAACAAATTGAGCAATGTCTCTCTTCATCCTAGTCCACCAGAACCTCTAGCGTAGGTCCTGATACATCTTGGTGCTACCGGGATGAATGGTGAGAGGAGATTCATGAGCTTCCCTAAGGATCAGCTGTCGTAAGTGTCGGTTCTTGGGAACCACTAGACGGTTCTCAAAATACACAACACCATGATCATTTGTAGAGAAACATTTAGCATCTCCGCTAGCAATGTTCTCCTTAATTCAGGATATTCCTTTATCTCGTTTTTGGGCAGCGATGATTTGATCCGTAAGAGTAGGTTTCGCCAACAAGGTGGAAAGAAATCCTTGAGGAATAATGTGAAGGTTAAGCTTCCGAAATTCCTCATGGAGAAGTGGTTGACTTTGTTGCAACATCAGATTGTTGCAATAAGATTTACGACTTAGCGCATCAGCCATGATGTTGGCTTTTCCTGGGGTGTAAGTTATTCCTAAGTCGAAATCTGTGATCAACTCGACCCAACGTCTTTGCCTGAGATTCAAGTCTAGTTGGGTGAATATGTACTTCAGACTTTGGTGATCAGTGAAGATTTCGCAACGATTACCGAGGAGGTAATGTCGCCAGGTTTTGAGTGCATGGACTACAGCAGCAAGCTCTAGATCATGAGTAGGGTAGTTTTCCTCATGTGGGTGTAATTGCCGTGAAGCATAAGCAATTACGTGTCGATCTTGCATGAGAATGCAACCTAGTCCTTGTCGTGAGGCGTCGCAATAGATAACAAAGTCCTTGGAGAAATCTGGTGGTACCAGCACGGGAGCAGAAGTCAAGCGTCTTTTCAGTTCTTGGAAACTGTGCTCACATTGTGGTGTCCACTCGAACTTTTTATCTTTCTTGAGGAGTTCAGTTAGAGGTTTGGCAACTTTGGAGAAGTTCTCGACAAAGCGGCAACAATAGCTCGCTAAGCCAAGGAAACTCCAAACTTGCTTGACCGATTCAGGTGGAGTCCAATTAAGGACAGCTTCAACTTGCTTGGGATTGACAGCAATACCTTTACCAGAAATTACATGTCCTAGATAGGTCACTTCTGGCAACCAAAATTCGCATTTAGAGAACTTGGCATAAAGGCGATGCTCTCGAAGTTTCATCAACACTAGCCTTAGATGTTCGGCATGTTCTTCCTCGTTCTTAGAGTAGATGAGTATATCATCGAGGAAAACCACGACGAACTTATCCAAATACTCCATGAAAATTGAGTTCATTAACCGGGAGAAGGTGGCTGGAGCGTTGGTTAAACCGAAGTACATGACGGTGTACTCGTATTGGCCGTAACGAGTCACAAAGGCCGTTTTAGGAATGTCCCGTTCGGATTTTGATTTGATGGTAGCCTAACCTCAAATCCATCTTCTGAAGGCGAGGATCCTTGAGCTGATCATACGGATCGTTGATCGAGGGGAGCGGATACTTGTTCTTAATTGTGACCAAGTTGACGGGTCGATAATCTACAACCATCCGGTCCGTACCATCCTTCTTCTTGACGAAGAGGACGGGGCAAGCCCATGGAGATGAACTAGGACGGATGAAACCCTTTTTTAAGGACTCATCGAGTTGTTTCTTAAGTTCGGCTAGTTCTAGGGGTGCCATTTTATAGGGTCTTCTAGAAATTGGGACAGTTCCTGGAATGAGATCTATCACGAACTCGACATCTCTGTCAGGTGGGACACCTGGCAATTCTTCTGGGAAGACATCCGGAAAGTCTCGGACTACCGGAACGTCTTCGAGGTCTAGCAAGGGACTGGCATTAAGGGAATATAGTTGTCGCTTGGATATTCAGGTCAAGACATTGACTATCTTTCCCGAAGGGTGCGTGAGTTGAACAGTCCTAGAGAAGCAATCAATCTTGGCATGATGGGCTGACATCCAGTCCATACCCAAGATGATATTGATGTCCGAAGATTTAAGAGCTATCAAAGATGCAAGGAAGACAAGTCTGTCGACTTGAATTTCATTCCCATGGCTTACTCTAGAGGTTTGCCATCTAGAAGCAGGAGTAGAAATTTCCATGGTGGAAGGCATGTCACAGAATGCGGTGTTATGCAAGCGTGCATAATTTTCGGATATGAATGAATGAGATGCTCCAGTATCGAAAAGAACAGATGTTTGGTGGCAATTAACAAGGGCGTGCGAGAACGGCGTTGGGATCCTCTTGGGCCTCTTCGGTGAGACACAATTCACATGGCCACGTCGGTGGTGGCGGCAGCATAGAACACCTTCCCTGCTGGCTTGCCACGGCCAACAGCTTTTCCAGAATGGTTGGGATTTGTCTGAGGACACTCGCACATGTAGTGGCCTGATTCCCCACACTTGAAGCACGTCACGGGGCTGGTGCGTGGAGGAGCATTGTTGGTTGGCCCACCATAGGGCTTAGCTGGTGCATACTGCTGAGCTGGACGAGGCGCCTGGTAGGATGGCCTCGATGTGAATCTGGGTGGCAGGGTAGTGTTAGGCACCCACACCCGGCGCTTTTGTGGTCCAGCACCGGATGAGGAACCCATGTCATGACCATGCTTGCGTGTTGCTTCGAAATCAGCTGACCCATCTCAGCACTGATGGCTTTGTTCACAAGTTTCTGGAAAGAGGTGCACTCATGCAGACGGAGATCTCGGCGAAGCTCGGGGCTAAGTCCCTTGCGGAACCTTGCCTGCTTCTTGGCGTCAGTGGAGACCTCTTCGGTGGCATAGCGTGCGAGATTACCGAACTCCCTGTTGTAAGCGTCTACAGAGAGACGACCTTGGGTGAAACTGCAGAACTCCTCATGTTTACGATCCATGAGACCCTCCGGAATGTGATGTTCACGGAAAGCCTCACTAAACTCTGCCCAAGTAGTGACATGGCCAGCTGGGCACATAGCCATATAGTTCTCCCACCAGAGACTGGCGGGGCCTTCAAGATGATATGCAGCAAAGGTGACCTTATCAGCCTTAGCTACGAGTGCAGAACGTAGCTTGTGAGTAATGCTGCGAAGCCAGTCATCGGCGTCGAGAGGCTCGATGGGGTGGTGGAAGGTAGGTGGGTGTAACTTGATGAAGTCACTGAGCGACACCAAGTTATTCCTCGATGATGTCTTGTGTTACATTCGATGCGCTCCAACAAGCAGTTGGTCTCCGCTTGTTTCTTTCGGCCTCGGCATAACCCGGCGGAAGAAGGAGGGTGAGGCAGGTTTGCTTCCCCAACTCTGCTGCCTTGGCCTGCTCTGGCGGGCAGGGTTGTTCTTGAGTGTTAACCATCCTAGGAAAAATAAGACAAGGGTTTAGTCTAGGATGATAGGATTCTGACATAGAAATGTAGAACATAATGGATAACTCGGAATGCAAGATGATCATCCGTATGACATGGTAGATACAGAAACTGCTTCTTTTATTCCGTCGTCATACACACCATACAAGGTTTAGTACAAGACCAAACAAAGTACTACTACGGTGAAAGGAAGATTACATCTCATCGGAGGCATTCCAAGCTCCTATACATTATTTTTCATACACCTCCGGAATTGATACACACTAAGTCATATTCCACAAGTCACGCAGGACGGTGGAACTACAACTATTACAATACTAGTGGAACTACTACTTACTCAAACGTCTCCATAGTAGTTCTCATAGAAGTCTCCTCCATAGCCTGGAAGTTCAGCGTGGCGTCCAGGAATCGAGCAGTCTGAGGAGCACTGTGGACCATAAGGGCTAGGGTGAGGTCTTGGACCAACAAACGGTGGCCTGCGGGGACCACGAGGTGGGGTGATGCCCCCCACTTCACGCCAATCCATCATGTCTGGCAGAGCAAATCTAACAGGATACAGATCTCTCATATCCATATATCCAGCTTGCACAGCCGGTGCAAACCGAGTCAAAGTGGCCCGTGATCGGCGCAGGCGTTGAAAAGCTCAATCTCAAGGCCGACTCTCTCGGTCCTTATCCTCGAGCAACTTCGGCGGTGGTGCGAGTTAGTGAATCCTCTGTTGGAATCAGCATAGATAGCCGGAGATACCCATGTGCTCCGAGGAAGTGAAGTGGCATATACGAAGTCATTTGTTGCGAAGCGAGCGATCTGACTTCGCGATGGTCATCATAGAATAGGCGACATCTTGCACTGCCATCTCAATAGTAACACCGAGTCCATAGGAGCAGTGGAGGGCTCCGTGGAACCGAGGATAAGAGGAAATATCGGCGGTGCGAGAATCTTGACTTTGATTAAAGTCTCGGAACTGCTCTTGACCGTGTATTCGGGATACCAGCGGTAACCGTCTCGATCATACCGGACTAACATAGCCGTATGACCGTACGTCGATGCACAGTCGAGGCGAACCACTTGGTTTTGGTCACAGTGGCCATCTGAAAGCTTATAACCACAATGCAAAGACATTAGAATTTCTAGCGAATTTGGACAGACATAACGGTGTAAATGCTCAAAAGGATTTTGAGACATTTTATAAGGAATTGCATAGACACTCAACAATATCATATCAAGGTTACGGGTCCAACTTAGCAACATAACGGGGTAGTAGAACTGAACTAGGCTTGTAATCATCAAACCTATAAGGTACTCTTGATCGATAACACGTGAACACGATAGAGAAGAAATCCTAATCCTTAACCCTCGGTGGAAGAATGGGTGACTCGGATCGAGAATGTCATGAGGTAAAGGAGTAAAAAGAGCCTTACGTACCATCCCACAATCAATTCCCTACATATAACTAAAGCATTTCTAGACTCAAAATCGACCGGTTTGGCTTGGAGAACCTCTGAGCGGTCGGCTCTGATGCCAGCGCTGTCGGGACCCGACTCAATGTCACATCAATCTAGCTGTAGCACCTCATATCACTTTCGGCCTCACGCACAGTATTCCCACGGTGTTGCCTTACCTTTGCGGGACCGTTTAAGCCTTTTGGCTGCGTATATGATAGTGTCGCTAGCATCCATATGATAAGGAGCCGGGCTGACATGGCTAATCGTAAACCCAAAGTGGCACAGACTTACGAGGACAGGCATCCATGACCCGACATCGAGCGTGTCGGTCATCGGCGAGTAAGTTCGGGCTGTAGCCGAGCTAGCAGGACTCCGATAAACCGGGCTGTGGCGGGCTAACGAGGACTCGGTACTCAGCGTGACATTTCCCGAAGAGACGGACACGAGAGCGAAGAAGGACACATGCCGGCCAGCCTAAGTGTTCGGAGCGGTAGCAAGCTACCATGGCTCGATTGGAAACACTAGGAGACATTTCCGTAGAGAGGCTACTAAAGATAAACAACTAGATAGTCAGATCCCACACATACCAAGCATCTCAATCATACACACAATATGCTCGATATGTGCAAATAGAACAAGGCATCACAACATGACTCTATGACACAAGTACTTTATTTAAAGGCTCAGAGAGCCATACATAGCATACACACAAGAACGGGTCACACGACCCACATTCAAGTCATACAAGCATACAAGCCAACAGCGGAAGTATTTTGTCTGAGTACAGACAACTAGTAAAATAAAAGAGGCTTGGGTAAGCCTAGTGTCGGTGTACTAAAGTAGGGGTACCTTAGTACCCCGAACTTGGGCACGGGCAGTTGCAGCACCCCGCGGCAAGGCTTGCCGGGCGTCCATCAAGATCCGCCGCCAAGACCCTCGGTCATTCTTATTCTACTGCCATTCAAGAACAAAGTGTTAGTTGAGAAGACAAAGCCCGGCAGAGGCGCTTGCGGGAAGGATAAACCCGGCAAGAGAAGCTTGCGGGAAGAAAGAACCCGGCAAGAGGAGCTTGCGGGAAGATAACAAGGCCCGGCGGGTGACAAGCCCGCTGGTGCGTCAAACGATGGCGCGGCAAGGCCACCACTCCGCATTCAGCTCACCCGGCGGCGTGTCGCGCGGGACGCTCTGGAGCACGTGGCGGTAATTTGGGCAGCTTAAGCGGTGCGGTGGCAGCGAAGGCGACAAGGAGGCCATCATGGCGATCGGTGGCGCCCCTAACGGTCGCTTCCTTGCCTTTGTTAGGCGGCCGGACGGGCATTAAATGCCCTTGTCCCTGCCGTCGAGTTAGGTAGGGGACCTTTGTACCTGCAGATGTACCAACCCACGTTTTTACCTTTCTACCTCTCTTTCTACACTACCACCTGTTGGTGACCCCCTTAGACTATAAAAGGGAGGCCCATCCATGCACACGTAGAAAGGGTTCCGCGGTTTGGAGATAACAGCATACCCACGCTTTCGAGCGAAGAACAAATACAAACTCAAAGCAGCAGTAGGAGTTTTATCTCTCCGGAGAGCTCCAAAGCTGGGTAAAAATCGTCCGTGTTCCCCCCGCGTGTGTGACCTTGATCTGCTCTTCGTGCGCCCTCGCCCCCCCCCTACCGGACCAGAAAAGGGGCTCCTTGCCCCATAGGTGCTCGTCCCCCACGACATCTTTGGCGCGCCAGGTAGGGGGGCGTCGAGGCCGTGCGAATCTGATCCGGTCTCCGCGCGTGCTACATCAACATCTTCGTCAACATGCCACCGAAGAAGAAGGCTTCGGAGGTAGCCGTTCCGTCTGCGACTGTCCTATCGCCACCGGAGCAAACGGGCGGTGGGGCGGACACCGGCGGAGGAGCGGGCGCCGGTGGCGGCACTCACGCCGTCACCAGGTCCAAAGACAAGGCCCCGCAAGCTTTAGCATCTGGATATTCACCGCGCCCCTCTTAGGAGGTGCAAGATCAACAACGCCACGGTGCCCCTAGCACCGTGCTCGCGTTGGAACAAGGCCAAGCTGGTGGGTCGCGGGGCGTTCAAGACCAACGTGCGCTTGACATCTTTGGCGCGAGTGAATCTGATGCGCCGGACGGGTGTTGCTCCTTCAATCCGGTTGGAGTCGAGCACATCCGTTCCTCGCGCCGCTCATCGCCACCGCCACCCAAGGCTGCGGAAGCGCTGGCGAGCCCACACTGCTTCTAGATTACCCTCCGGCGCCACACAAGATTGGCGATTGGAGGATGACCATTTATAGCCTCATCGGCCGCCAGCGGCGACAAGCCCGGCAACCGGCGCGCCGAAGCCCGGCAAAGCGCCCAGTGCAAGCGACACCGACAAGACGGCTGGGGTGCCACTACCATGCACTCCCGCCACGAAGGCGAGATCGCGGCTTGCGAAACCCCAACGCCGACTACTGCTGGTCGTCGGACCCGCGAACTTCGCCGCGATCAGCGCCAAGTTCTTCAAACGGCGACACGAAGCGCTTCGCTTTTCGTGCGGCGTCGGAGAAAGCGCGACGTCGATCCGACCGGCGCTAGGCCCTGTCGATATCGTGCGCCCGAAGAACGAGCAACTTGCCATCGCGGCGGGTTGCCTGCGTTCACCGTGAGCTGCGGCAAGTCGATGGCCCGATACCAGAACTTCAAGCGGGCGTGCCGAAATGCGATGGCGAGAATACATCCGTCGGAGTTCCTTAGCATCTACACCATCGCGGTGCTGCGCTGCGGGGCGAGGCGAAGATCCTCGCCAAATACTTCCGGCGGTGCTCAAGCCCAACGTCGAGATCTTGGCTCATGCACTTGCGGACGGCTCCATCTCTTCATGGGCGGACTGTGTCACGGTTTGTCGGCGCCTTCACGGTGGCCACAAACCCCATGGTCAAGAAGCGTCTGCATCTGCTCGTCGAGAAGGAGGAGAGCCCTGCGCAAGTACATCTGAGAGATTCAGCCGGTGCGGCGCAACATCGAGCGTCCACCCTGCGCGGTTATCGGCGCGTTCCATCGAATGTGCGCAACCGCGGGATGAGGAGGAGATGGCGATGTGCAAGATCGAAGATGTCGTGAGCTATATGCTCGGCAACAAATGCACGGGCTGAGGAGGGAAGAAAAATCCTCGAGAGACGCGAAGGCGAAGGATCGGCAGCGAAGAGGGCGCCGCCCGGCAAGAAAGAACGGGCGGAACAACGAAGAAAGGCTAAGGATGTGCTAGTTGTTAAGCAGTCCGGACGCGGCGGCTCGGCAAGGCCAAAGCCAGCGACTCGGCGAGGCTGTGGTGGCGCCGACAAGCGAGATAGCTCCGGCAAGCAATATTGCAAGATCCATCGCACCAGCGGCCATGATCTCCAAGCATGCAAGAAAGTCGGCGGATGGGCGGACTCTGAGAGAGCTGAATATGGCGCGCGACAAGGAGAAGGCCGAGAAGGTGGCGGAGGATCCGGCAAGAAGCTTCCCAACCAGGGAGGACGCCGCGGCAAGCCCAAGCAGCGGCAAGGGGACATACCTCCCCGGGGCCGTGACAAGGATGAAGAAGAAGATGAGGATGATGAGATGGACGAGGATGAGACTGATGACCAAGAGTTTGAGAAAGCAGCGGAGGTTTTGTGCGTTGGCGGTGGTGCTTCTCCGCACCTCTCGCCGTCAACTCAAGCGAGTGGGTGCGAGGAGGTGAGCCTTGGCAGAACCATCGGTCGAAGCGCGCAAGCCTGAAGTGGTCCAGCCGCCCATCGTCTTTGGCGTTGAGGATCACCCTGATCGCATCACTGCGGTCGGGTGCTTGCCGATGCTGGTTTAGCCAACCATCCGCAACCTCAAGGTCACAAAGATGTTGGTTGGCACGGGGCGGCCTGAATCTCATCTCCTCCGCGGTGCTCAAGCTCTAGATCACGACAATGAGCTTGAAAAAGCTGGTACCTTCGGGGAATCAATCCGGGAAGGAGCAAGCCCAAGGGAAGATCACCTTTGCCCGATGGCGTTTGGCAGCGAGCTGAATTTCGGGGCGAGAGAGTCACATCCGGCGTTGCTGATTTCCCATTACCCTACAATGGGATACTCGGCCGTCCGGCGCTTGCCAAGTTCATGGCAGCCTCGCACTATGCTTACAATGTGCTCAAGATGCCTGGTCCGATAAGTGTCATTTCTGTCCAAGGCGACAAGAAGGATGCACTTATCTGTACCGACAAGATCTACCGGGAAGCAGCAGCATAGCGGGCGCAACCAACTTGCCATTGAAGCTCCCGGGGAAGACCAAGTCCGGCAAGCGTAGCTCTGATGCCCACTCCGGCAAGCGCGCCTCTTCGGAGTGCTGCGCTGCCGTCGAGGACGCACCATCGAGCTCCACCGGCAAGGGCAAGAAGGCAAAGGCAGTTTTACCAAAAACTAAATCCGGCGAGAACAGCTCTGGTGCCTACTCCGGCAAGCGCACTTCTCCGGAGTGCTGTGCCGCTGTCGAGGACGCACCATCGAACTCCACCGGCAAGTAGAACACAGAAAGCGGTCAGTTTCGAATTTTTGAGTCATATTCCTTGAAGGACCGTGCCTTGTATGGAAAACCTGTGCGCGGGGGGATCGAATCGTGGCTAAGTTGCGCCCTTGATCTGTTTCGAGTCTGCTCGACAATGAAAGCGCGCTGCAACTAGCCCGACGAGGTTTCTCGTCGGGCAACACCGCCCGGTGAGATCTTGATGTTCCGCTTTTCAACAAGTGTGTTTGCACGGTGGGTTCCCTAAAAGCGTGAGGTGAAAACATACAAGGGAGGAATCATGGGAGAAGTGCATCCTTGCGAGCGTTGAAGGCGGAAAAGCTAAGTTGCCAAAGTTTGAGTACAGAGCACCGTCAGTTTTAAATATTTATGTTATATTCCTTGAACGTCCGTGCCTTGTATGGGAAACCTGTGCGCGGAAGGAGCCGGCTCATGGCTAAGTTGCGCCCTTGATTTGTTTTCGAGTCCGCTCAACAATAAAAGCGCGCTGCAACTAGCCCCGACGAGGTTTCTTGCCGGAGGCAACACCGCCAGCGGGCTGCTGATGTTCCGCACTCAGCAAGTGTGTATGCACCGGCAAGTTCCCTAAAAGCGTAGGGTAAAAACATACAAGGGATGTGACGGGGTAAAGGATGTAACATAGCGAGCCTTGCCGTGGGACGTGCTTTGTGTGGAAAACCTGTGCGCGGAGGAACCAGCTCGTGGCTAAGTTGCGCCCTTGATTTGTTTTCGAGTCCGCTCAACAATGAAAGTGCGCTGCAACTAGCCCGACGAGGTTTCTTGCCGGAGGCAACACCGCCAGCGGGCTGCTGATGTTCCGCACTCAGCAAGTATGTATGCACCGGCAAGTTCCCTAAAAGCGTAGGGAAAAAACATACAATGGATGTAACATAGCGAGCATAGCCCAGGATGGAGTTACATTACAAAAATAACTTATTGCGGCGCTGTCAAAGCTGTTCTCATGACTGAAATAACAGCGACAAGGAAAGAAGCGGAAGGCCTTGGCACTGGGCCCGACAAACCGGCATTCTTTGGGGCTGCGAGTACCAAGATTCCTCATGACAAGCCGGGGTCCCGAGGGGCTCGCGACATCAGCGGCAGAACAAAGAAAGAGCACCGGCTTTTGGGTCCCGGCGAGCCGGTGTTGCGGGGCTGCAAATACCAAGATTCACCCGGCAAGCGAGTTGCGGGGCTGTGATATCGAGATAAGTTTTCATCCTCATCATGCATCCTCTTATGGGTGGGGAATCTGAAGCGCGTCCTTGAGCGGCGTGCCTTGTATGAAAAACCCGTGCTGCGGAAGAGCGAATCGCGGCTAAGTTGCGCTTGATTTGTTCGAGTCCGCTCAACAATACAAGTCTTGCTGCAAGAATGACCCAACAAGGTTTCTTGCCGGAGACAGCACCGCCAGCGGGCTGCTGATGTTCTGCACTCAGCAAGTGTGCTTGCACCGGCAAGTTCCCTCAAAGCGTAGGGTGAAAACATACAAGGCACAGAATCAAGTAAAGGATATAACCTGGCAAAGATTCCCCTTTTTCATTAAAAAACATCCCATTCTAGTACAGTCCATAGAGGATGAAAAACATGAAAGAGAGGACTACAAGTTTTAGCTAAGGCCAGAAGGCTTACAAATTGAAAAGATAAGATGTCCGTAATCCCTTTCCTGTTTCTCTCTTCAGGAGGTAGGTCAAGGAGGCCCCGGCAAGAGAAGTTTGCCAGGAAGGGCGAAAGGGGTGCCTAGGTGAGCTACGGGTGCCAGAAGACACCAAGAGAACATCCCGGGGGCCAGCCGGGGCTTGGCGAGGCAGGCGCCCGAGGCGAGCTCAAGGCAGGCGGCGGGGCGTCGGCCTGCTGTCGAGGCACCACGCCCTCGTACTCCGACTTGACGGCCTCGCCGCCACCCTCTTCCTCTTCCGCAGCCTCCCTCGCCCGGCCGCCCAAGGAGGCGGCCCGGGGAGTTCGAGGAGACCGCCGACCGGATGATGGGGTCGCGCCGGTGGCCTGTGGCGGCGGCGCCTAGTCAGGCCACCGCCCTCGTCATCGCTGTCGCCTCCTCCTCGTCACTCTCGCTCGAGGAGTCTTCGCTATCGGAGGAGCTGTCCGCAGCATCTCGCCGGATCCGGAGTCCCAAGACCTTAGCGGAGAAAGGTCGCCCTCCATTAACAAAATGGAGGTGAACCCGCCGTCAAGCTGTGGATCTGGTGACGTCTTCCACCCTCGATCGAGATACATCACACGGGGCTGGGGATACAGCGCTGACTCGCGTGCCGTTGATCCCCAGCCCCTCATGTCAATCTCAGCGTCTCGGCGGGTCCGGCTCCATCAGCGCTTACCAAAGCGGGGCGGAAGCCGGAGGCGACGGCGAGGTGCCAGCGCGGCTTGCGAAGAACTCCCAAGGATCGTCCCTGTATGGACCGCCACGAGGGAAGAACGCGGTGGAAGCGGAGATGCTGCGCCGCCCCGTCCGCCTCTTCCCCGCGCGCCTCGACCTCGTCCTCGACCTCGTCCACGACCTCGCCCCCTCCCTCTTCCCCTTGTGGCTGGCTCTGCTGCCACGGGCGTGGGTTAGGAAGGGATGCGCTGTGTGGCGGCGACCCTCGCCGCCACCGATGAAGGGCCAGGATTCCCTCCCTCCATAGCGGATGAGGAAAAGGGGAGCAGAGGATGGGGAAGGAAGAAGATGAGGAAGTGCGGTTTCCTGCGCTCCCCTCTCGCCCTTCTTAAAGGAACGAGGTGGGGCTCGGCCGCCCCGCTCGGCCAATCAAGGCGCGAGAAGAGCAGAGGATCGGGGCCGACCCACTGCCTCCGCCCGTGATGGCTCGGTTTCCCACCTTCACCGCCCACGACCCCACGCGCATAGGAGCCACGTGGAGGGAAGGCGAAGCCGGGGCGATAGATGAAGTGACCTCGCCCTGCCCCGTGATCACGAGGGTGGGCGCCTCGAAAATCACGCACACCACCCACGCCTCCCACGACGCCGCGATTGACGCGTGCTATTACGGGAGGGTGCGGTGGATTCGGAGCGGATTTGGTTTGGACCAGGCCGCGCATGCCCGTGCCCTGTTTTGGGCCTGGCCCAACAGCGCTCGGCACCGTGTATGGCCCAGGCCTGGGGGCTCCTGTCGGTGTACTAAAGTAGGGGTACCTTAGTACCCGAACTTGAAACGCAGGCGATTCTGACACCAGCGGCAAGGCTTGCGAGGCGTCCACCAAGATCCGCCGCCAAGACCCTCGGTCATTCTTATTCTACTACCATTCAAGAACAAAGTGTTAGTTGAGAAGACAAAGCCCGGCAAGAGGCGCTTGCGGGAAGGATAAACCCGGCAAGAGAAGCTTGCGGAAGAAAAGAACCCGGCAAGAGGGCTTGCGGGAAGATAACCAAGGCCGGTGGCGACAAACTGCTGGTGCGTCAAGACGATGGTCGCGGCAAGGCGCTTGCCGCGGCAAGGCCACCACTCCACATTCCAGCTCACCCGACGACGTGTCACCGCAGGACCGCTCCTGGAGCACGTGGCGGGCGGCTGGGCAGCTTAGCGGTGCGAGGTTGCAAGCGATGCTGACAAGGAGGCCATCGTGGTGATCGGTGGCGCCCCTAATGGTCGCTTCCTTGCACTGTTGGGGCGACCGGACGGGCATTAAATGCCCTTGTCCCCTGCCGTCAGAGTTAGGTAGGGGACACTATACACAGCAGTGTACCAACCCGCGTTTTTACCTTTCTACCCCTCTTTCTACACTACCACCTGTTGGTGACCCCTTAGACTATAAAAGGGAGGCCCATGCGCACGTAGAAAGGGTTCCGCAGTTTGGAGATAACAGCATACCCACGCTTTCGAGCGAAGAACAAATACAAACACAAAGCAGCAGTAGGAGTTTTATCTCTCCGGAGAGCTCCGAAGCTGGGTAAAAATCGCCCGTGTTCCCCCCGCGTGTGTGACCTCGATCTGCTCTTTGTGCGCCCTCGCCCCCCTGCCGGACCAGAAAAGGGGCTCCTTGCCCCATCGGTGCTCGTCCCCCACGACACCTAGCTATAACATGGTCCTTCACTTGCTCAGGATCACCACCTGGGCCTTTGTCTACTCATTGATGTCAACGTCTACGGAGGACCCATCGGAAGGGGTTGTAGCATCTTCTGAAAAATATAAATTAAAGCAACATGAGTACAAAGGTACTCAGCAAGACTTACATCAGATCCTACATACATGCATATTATCAAGAAGGGTTGGTGGGGTTATTGCAGCAAGCCAACTTTGACTCTTGGCTAAGCTATCCTACGAGACTCCAACTTGAAATAGTTTTGCTTTTCGAGTCCACTACTCACCACTTCAATACTCTCTGAGGATCCACCTCCGTCTTCCTAAGGAAGAGCCATCCTCGGCTTTTCGAGGCTTATCTTGAGGCTTTTAGTTGTTTCCATTTACTTGTCTATGAACTATATAGGCAACCAAGTAGTCCTTTTCATGGGGCCGCTATTGAATAGATGATGTTAACCACAGAGGGGTGTACTTCTTCATACATGTTTCCACCACTTAGCGTCTGCACACGACATGTGCTCGGCGGACTTCAGCTTAAAGCCGGCGTGGGTGTAGACCACGACCTACCTGAACACCTAAGTCTCTAGTCCAGGTTTATTGCCTATTCAGGTTCCATCCATGAGAGTCTGCCGAGGTTTCCACATCGACCCGAATGATGTGAACAGGGTTCCCGAGATACCAAGCGGGCATCCGGTACACGACCCGTACCTACCGCATCATAGCCCACCCCTATGGTCGGCGCTATCCACGGCCTCCGATGAGCTACAAACACGAAACTACTTGCAACTCACGGACGGAGGACTAGGGTGAATAAGAAGTCGGCGGGGTCATATTTCAGGGCCCAATGTATGGTAGTAGCTGATTCTTAAATCACACATACAGATCTCAGTGCTTAAGGATGGCCTCAATGAAACAACCCACCATGTACTCCTACATGGCCTCTCATCGATACCTTTACCAAATCGTGTTCAACACATCACTCTCATACTGACACGATCATTTCACTCTAGCCCATCACCCAGATGAACCAGACCTGACACGACTCTAAGCATAGCAGGCATAGCAAGGTAGGAACAACACATTCATATGGCTCAATCAACTCCTACACATGCTAGTGGGTTTCATCTAGTTACTGTGGCAATGACAGGTCATGCAGAGGAAATGGGTTCAACTACCGCAGCACATAGCAGTTTGAATCGCATTGTCTTAATGCAGTAAAAGAGAGCAGGAGCAAGAACATGGGATTGTATCGAAATGATCAAATGGTTGGTTGCTTGCCTGATGGGTCGGTGCACTGGTTTTGTTCTTCGTTGGGGTAATCACGGTACTCCTCGGGGGCAGAACCTGCCGCAGAGAGCACCGATACACAAACATTACCAAACAGTATGCAACAATATGATGCATGCATGAGACATGGCAAAATGAGTGTATTGGGCTAATGCTACTAAGAACAGATGTGTTTGAACTAATTTGAACCAATGATTCAAAGTTCAAACTCATAAGTTGCCATTTTAAGTGCTTTATCTCATTCTGTGATAAACAACAGGTTAGCTTGTTTAAACATGCATGAAACCAGTACAGATGGATAGATTGGATTTTCCTGATCATTTTTCATATATAACACTTTGCATTTGGAGCTACAGATTAATTTCTATGAATTTTTGAAGTTTGTAGGATTTTCTAGAATTTCCTGTGTAAAAGTAATTCCAGTAGATAAATTACTGCGTCAGCAATACTTCAGGATGACGTCAGTGGTCAACGGGGCTAGTCAGGTCAAACTGACCAGTGGGTCCCGCATGTCAGTAGTTAATTAAACTAACTGAATTAAGTTTAAGCTAAACTGGGTTAATTAGCAGAGGGGCCCCACATGTCATAGACTCAGGGGAGTCAATCTGGGCCCACCCTGGTCAAAGTCAAAGTCAAACTCGCTTGGCGTCTAGCCAGTCACGGCCGAGAATCAAACACGGGGCGGAAGTGCTTTTGTGCATTCCGGCGTCCAAGCGGGCGGCGGAAGGCATCTGGCGTGGCTGAGACCGAGCCGCGGCTATTGGTGGTGGTGGTTGAGCTCGGGGTGGCGGAGGCGTCGCGGCGGCGACTTTGGCGATCGCCCGAGTCGGGTGAAGATGGATCCGGCCTTCTGAGGCACGGCGAGGCCTGTGGTGAGGTGCGTTGGGCCCCTGGGAATGCGGTGAGTTTGTTAGCCAAGGTGGGGTGGCCGGTGGTTAGCCGGAGACACGTCGGCGACGAGCTCCGCGGCGGCGCGTGCGGGTGAGCTACGTGTGCTCGCGGTGGTGCACGAGAGCGAGAAAGAAAAGGGGGAGGAGTTAGCCAAGCTCATGGCGGTCTTGAGGGAATAGACGGCGCGGTCAGGGACGAGCTGGTGCGGCGGCGACGGCGAAGGGGATCTCCGGCGATGGAGGTTCGGTCGAGGTCAGTGCGGTGGCTTCGGGGAACGCGAGTGCTCGGGGCTCGGCTAGCTCGAAGGAGTAGAGGGCGGCGAAGCTCCTGGACACAGTGGTGCGGCATGGAAACGACGGGGAGCACGACTACAGCGGCGGTGCGGCGGCGGTGGTGTAGGCCATGGCGTGGGAGAGCAAGGGTGAGGAGCTGGGGGCGAATGGATGTGTCCACGAGGTACGGGGTGCGACATGGAGACCGTCCAGGCCAGCTTGGCGGCGAGGGGAGGAAGCAGGGCGACGGGCAGCTGCGTGGCGCGCGCTGGTGCCGCCGTCGAGCACCTGCCTGCCTGCCTGGCCAAGCCAACAGCTCGCTGGAGCAGTGGCTGGGCTGGGCCGACAGGTGGGCCTCTGGGTGGCGACGGGTAAGCCTTTCCCTTTTCTTTTTATTTCTGTTTTTATTCTGTAAGTTTGTTGAATTACTAAAAATACCTAGGCAACTCCAAAATTCACCAAACTGCACCTGGTCCTTAGTTGGAATATTTCCAACATGGAACATTTTAGTTTGGGATTATTTGAGCATTTGCAATATTTTTATAAATTTAAATGCCCAAATTCAAATACTTATGCTTTAATTCAAAGACCTTAGGATGACCTAGGAAACTGTGCATCACTTTTGCCAGAGGTTCTGAACCAAGACAAAAATGATGGACATTTTAGAAGGGCATTTCAGGTTCATTGAAAATGTTTTTTTAGTAAACCCTAGTTGGTTTCAGAGGGGGCTGGGGGTTCTGTCATTCCCATTTCAAAATTTCTGTTGGAATAAATAGACGTGATGCAACACTCTAATGCATGAACTATCTAGGGTGTGACAGAGTTGGCCAGTCATCGGCTTCTGCCCCCACGTAAAAAATACCGGGGTGTTCGGGACATACCTGAACACTCTTTATCCCATTTTTGGGTCCTTGAAGGAGGTGTTCATCACCGCGAACTAGGCAATCAGACTATAGGGCTTTATCACTCCCACTTAGCCATAGGAATTCGAGTATGGTGGGCGCAGCCCCTGGTGTTCGAAAGACCGTACTAGGGGCTCTATTGGCGCCTGATCGGAAGACCGATCTGTCGCACTTTGCATTTATAATGGCATTATGCGGAATAAATCTTTAAAGATTTTACAACCTCTCGAACAGCTTACCAGCTCTCGATGTATCATGAGAGTCAGTTTTCGGCTTTCTCTACTTAGGTGCTCGTCCGGAAGAACCAGGACACAATCGTAGTAGTTCTCCCAGTGCTACCTTAGCCGATGGAGCGGAACGTAAGGTACCAAAACATGGGAGCTGGGCAAACCCAACTAATGACCCAAGACATGATTCGGAGCTGATGCATATAGTGCTATAAGTTTGGGGTGTCCTTGCCCATAATTGTGACTATGTCACGTGGGAATGGCCTAATGTTGTACCCTGTTAAGTCTAACCAACATGGTTCATCCCGATAGTATGTGGTAGTTACTGTATAAGGGGACGATGTTGAAGACTTAATCTTCGGCATGGTATTTGTTTGGTGATCTGAAGACAACCACTAGGGTGGTGAGCCTGTAAAACTTGGCCTTTGCACCTGGCGTCTTTTAGAAGATATTATTGATAGTTTTATGCCCATAGGGGCTCGTGTGAGGTGGAGCCCACAAACTATTGGGTCGATAGTAAGTGCAATTAAATTGCTATGGTTGATGTTGTCCGGATGGTCGATGTGATCGGAAATGATCGGCCGTATTTTTGTACTGTGGAGGGTCTTCCTTTGACCTCGCCATGTTCGGTCGGCTTCTAGTTGTTTGAAACCTCCCTTCCTTGTTTCCTGCGCAAGACCGGCCGTTTTGTTTTGAGGATCCAGCATTCTCCATTGGTGTGCTTGGCCGCCACTCTAGGGGTACCATGAATTTGACATGGTTGGTCGAGTATGCTTCCCGGGCCGGACGGGCCTGAGCTGTTCTTTCTCCGCTGAATGGATTGGGGGCCACGGAATCCGGCACCAACTCCTTTGTCTTGGTCGTCATCATTATTTTTGTGACGCTTATAACTGTTGTGTCGAGGTTTGTGGATGCTTCCTCGTGTTCCCTGAGTATTGCCCCGGACCGTGGTATATTGGCATCGGGGTGTGGGCTTTAGGTCCTCCTTCTTGGGTTGAGGTAGAGAGTTGTGCTTTGTGCTCCTTTTGGCGGGGCGGTCGAGTCTATATTCCTCGATTGCCAGGACCTTGGTCCATCTGTCTGTGAGCAAATCTTGGTCAGCTTTGAGCTGCTGTTGTTTCTTTTGCAGGCTTTTTGTCGTGGCCATAAGTCGTCGCTTAAAGCGAACTTGTTCCGCGGGATCCTCAGGCACGCCAAATTCATCATCGCCGAGGCTCACCTCGTCTTCGGAGGGGGCATGTAGTTGTCCCTCTCCAAGTATCTGTCCATCGCCTGTCCGGCCTGCTCGAAGGCAGGCTGATCGGGATTGCATTCATCTTCGGCACCATCCGGATTGTTTTTGACTCCTGTGCCGGTATTGCTGTGGCGGGGCTTGGGGTGGCACTGATGACATTCATACTTTGCCTTCTTCCTTGAGGGGTTATCCTGCATTGCCTCATTGCCATTGGTTTCTTTCGGAGTTTCCACCATGTATATGTCATATGAGGGTGTGGCTGTCCAGCGCCCCGTTGGCGGTGGTTCCTGTTCTTCTCCTATATCATCGTCCACACCGTCGATGTATTCAGAGTCGAAGTCAAGCACGTCGGTCAAATCATCGACCGTGGCGATGAACTGGGTGGTGGGTGGGCAACAAATTCCCTCGTCACATGCTTCCCACTCGAGCCGGACATAGTTCGGCCAAGAGTCTCCTGACAAAGAGAGAGACTTTAATGAGTTCAGCATGTCGCCAAAGGGCGAGTGCTGGAAGATATCCACAGTGACGAACTCCATTACTGGGGCCCGGCCAGAATCGGCGGGCTCGGGGGCGCGCGGTCTGGGACCTGCAACCGTACACAAGTCCAGGGGTCCGGAGACACAAGCTTCCTTGTGGATGAAATCTGTGTTCGGCTCTATCGCCGATAAGTGCGCGGCCTCCGGGGTGGGGTCCATCCACCCGTCCTTGGACGATGCAATCTGCCCCGGATTCAGGTCCGTGGCTCCTGCAGGCGCGATATCCCGAGTATTGTCCGACAGCAAGTATAAGTCGTGCTCGTTGTTACTGTTCGGCGCTCCTGGTATAGGCCCGAATCCGTCGAAGATCAAGTCTCCGTGGATATCGGCCGTGTAGTTCAAGTTTCCGAACCTGACCTGATGACCAGGGGCGTAGCTATCGATCTGCTCCAGATGGCCAAGCGAATTGGCTCGCAGTGCGAAGCCGCCAAACATGAAGATCTGTACGGGGAGAAAAGTCTCACCCTAGACCATGTTGTTGATGATTGAAGGAGCCATTAAGCCTTGCAGCAATGACACAGAGGAACTCTCAATGAAAGCACCAATGTCAGTGTCAAAATCGGCGGATCTCGGGTAGGGGGTCCCGATCTGTGCGTCTAAGGCTAATGGTAACAGGAGGCAAGGGACACGATGTTTTACCCAGGTTCGGGCCCTCTTGATGGAGGTAAAACCCTACTTCCTGCTTGATTGATATTGATGATATGAGTATTACAAGAGTTGATCTACCACGAGATCGTAGAGGCTAAACCCTAGAAGCTAGCCGATGATGATTATGATTGTCGTCGGCCTACGGACTAAACCCTCTAGTTTATATAGACACCGGAGGAAGCTAGGGTTACAGAGAGTCGGTTACAAAGAAGGAGATCTAACATCCGGATCGCCAAGCTTGTCTTCCATGCAAAGGAGAGTCCCATCCGGACACGGGTCAAAGTCTTGAGTCTTGTATCTTCACAGTCCAACAGTCCGGCCAAAGTATATAGTCCGGCTGTCCGGATACCCCCTAATCCAGGACTCCCTCACCCCCCTTACCATAATTAACGGAGGGGGAGGAAGGAGGTGGGAGGAGGGAAGGAAGGGGGAGGCCGAATCCCTCCCCTTCCTTTCTCTCTTCCCCTCTTTCTTTCCCTCTAGGTTCAGTCTATATGGGCGGCACAGCAGCCCATGCTGGCTACTGTGTTTCCCCTTTTGGCCCATTAGGCCCATATCTTTGCCGGGGGTGCCTGGAACCCCTTTCCAGTGACCCGATACGTACCCGCTACCCCCGGAACACTTCCAGTGTCCGAATACTATCATCCCATATATCAATCTTTACCTCTCGACCATTTCGAGACTCCTCGTCGTGTCCGTGATCTCATCCGGGACTCCACACAACATTCGGTCACCAAATCACATAACTCATATAATACAAAATTGCCATCAAACGTTAAGTGTGCGGACCCTACAGGTTCGATAACTATGTAGACATGATCGAAACACATATCCGGTCAATAACCAATAGCAAAACCTGGATGCTCATATTGGTTCCCACATATTCTACGAAGAACTTTATCGGTCGAACCGTTATGACAACATACGTTATTCCCTTTGTCAACGGTATGTTACTTGCCTGAGATTCGATCGTCAGTATCTTCATACCTAGTTCAATCTCGTTACCAGCAAGTCTCTTTACTCGTTCCATAATACATCACCTGCAACTAACTCATTAGTCACTTCGCTTGCAAGGCTTCTTATGATGTGTATTACCGACAGGGCCCAAAGATACCTCTTCGATACTCGGAGTGACAAATCCTAATATCTATCTATGCCAACCCAATAAACACCTTCGGAGATACCTGTAGAGCATCTTTCTAATCACCCAGTTACGTTGTGACGTTTGATAGCACACAAGGCATTCCTCCGGTATCCTGGAGTTGCATAATCTCATAGTCGAAGGAATATGTATTTGACATGAAGAAAGCAATAGCAATAAAACCGAACGATCAATATGATATGCTAACGGATGGGTCTTGTCCATCACATCATTCTCCTAATGATGTGATCCCGTTCATCAAATGACAACACATGTCTATGGTTAGGAAACTTAACCATCTTTGATTAATGAGCTAGTCTAGTAGAGGCTAACTAGGGAGACGATGTTTTGTCTATGTATCCACACATGTATCAAGTTTCTGATTAATACAATTCTAGCATGAATAATAAACATTTATCGTGATATAAGGAAATAAAAAATAATAATTTTATTATTGCCTCTAGGGCATATTTCCTTTAGTCTCCCACTTGCACTAGAGTCAATAATCTAGTTCACATCGCCATGTGATTTAACACCAATAGTTCACATCTGATTAACACCAATAGTTCACATCGCCATGTGACCAACACCCAAAGGGTTTACTAGAGTCAATAATCTAGTTCACATCGCTATGTGATTAACACCCAAAGAGTACTAAGGTGTGATCATGTTTTGCTTGTGAGAGAAGTTTAGTCAACGGGTCTGCCATATTCAGATCTGTATGTATTTTGCAAATTTCTATGTCTACAATGCTCTGCATGGAACTACTCTAGAAAATTGCTCCCACTTACAATACATATCCAGATTGAGACTCAGAGTCATCTGGATCGGTGTAAAAGCCTGCATCGACGTAACTCTTTACGACAAAATCTTTATCACCTCCATAACCGAGAAATATTTCCTTAGTCCTCTAAGGATAATTTTGACCATTGTCCAGTGATCTACTCCTGGATCACTATTGTACCCTCTTGCTAAACTCATAGCAAGGAACACAACAGGTCTGGTACATAGCAGGGCATACTTTATAGAACCTATGGCCGAGGCATAGGGAATGACTTTCATTCTCTCTCTATCTTCTGTCGTGGTCCGGCTTTGAGTCTTACTCAACTTCACACCTTACAATACAGGCAAGAACTCCTTCTTTGACTGATCCATTTTGAACTCCTTCAAAATCTTGTCAAGGTATGTATTTTGTTGAAAGTCTTATCAAGCGTCTTGATCTATCTCTATAGATCTTGATGCCCAATATGTAAGCAGCTTCACTGAGATCTTTCATTAAGAAAACTCTTATTCAAGTATCCTATAGAGATCCCAATCACTTTATTGTAAATACATGCTTCTCCAAATGTCTATATAAAACCATATGCTTTGATCACCTCATCAAAGCGTATATTCCAACTCCGAGATGCTTACACCAGTCCACAGATGGATCGCTGGAGCTTGCACACTTTATTAGCACCTTTAGGATCGAAAAAACCTTCCGGTTGTATCATATACAACTCTTCTTTGAGAAATCCATTAAGGAATGCAGTTTTGACATCCATTTGCCAGATTACATAATCATAAAATGCGGAAATTGCTAACATGATTTGGACAGACTTAAGCATCGCTACGGGAGAAGGTCTCATCATAGTCAACTCCTTGAACTTGTCGAAAACCTTTTGCGACAAGTCGAGCTTTGTAGACAATAACATTACCATCAGCGTCAGTCTTCTTCTTGAAGATCCATTTTATTCTCTATGGCTTGCCGATCTTCGGGCAAGTCCACAAAAGTCCACACTTTGTTCTCATACATGGATCCTATCTCGGATTTCATGGCCTCAAGATATTTATCGGAATCTGGGCTCATCATCGCTTCTTCATAGTTTGTAGGTTCATCATGGTCTAGTAAAATGACTTCTAGAACAGGATTACCGTACCACTCTGGTGCGGAACATGCTCTGGTTAACCTACGAGGTTTGGTAGTAACTTGATCTGAAGTTTCGTGATCATCATCATTAGCTTCCTCTCCAGTTGGTGTGGCCATCACGGGAATAGTTTTCTGTGATGAGCTACTTTCCAATTCGAGAGAAGGTACAATTACCTCATCAAGTTCTACTTTCCTCCCACTCACTTCATTTGAGAGAAAATCCTTCTCTAGAAAGGACCCATTCTTAGCAACAAAGATCTTGCCTTTGGATCTATGGTAGAAGGCGTACCCAACAGTTTCTTTTGGGTATCCTATGAAGATGCACTTCTCCGATTTGGGTTCAAGCTTATCAGGTTGAAGCTTTTTCATATAAGCATCGCAACCCCAAACTTTAAGAAACGACAGCTTAGGTTTCTTGCCAAACCACAATTTATATGGTGTCATCTCAAGGGATTTAGACGGTGCCCTATTTAACGTGAATGCATCTGTCTCTAATGCATAACCCCAAAACGATAGTGGTAAATCAGTAAGAGACATCATAGAGCGCACCATATCTAATAAAGTACGGTTACGACATTCGGACACACCATTACATTGTGGTGTTCCGGGTGGCGTGAGTTGTGAAACTATTCCACATTGTTTTAAATGAAGGCCAAACTCGTAACTCAAATATTTGCCTCCGCAATCAGATCGTAGAAACTTTATTTTCTTGTTACTATGATTCTCCACTTCACTCTGAAATTCTTTGAACTTTTCAAATGTTTCATACTTGTGTTTCATTAAGTAGATATACCCATATGTGCTTAAATCATCTGGGAAGGTCAGAAAATAACGATACCCACCGCGAGCTTCGACACTCATCGGACCGCATACATTGGTATGTATTATTTCCAACAAGTCATTAGCTTGCTCCATTGTTCCGGAGAGCGGAGTTGTAGTCATCTTGCTCATGAGGCATGGTTTGCAAGTATAAAATGATTCATAATCAAGTGGTTCCAAAAGTCCATCCGTATGGAGTTTCTTCATGCGCTTTACAACAATATGACCTAAACGGCGGTGCCACAAATATGTTGCACTATCATTATCAACTTTGCATCTTTTGGCCTCAATATTATGAATATGTGTATCACTACGATCAAGATTCAATAAACCATTTACATTGGTTGTATGACCATACAAGGTTTTATTCATGTTAACAGAACAACAATTATTCTCTGACATAAATGAATAACCGTATCGCAATAAACATGATCCAATCATATTCATGCTCAACGCAAACACCAAATAACATTTATTTAGGTCCAACACTAATCCTGAAGGTAGGGGAGTGTACGATAGTGATCTTATCAACCTTGGAATCACTTCCAACATACATTGTCACCTCACCCTTAACTAGTCTCTGTTCATTTTCTAACTCCTATTTTGAGTTACTAATCTTAGCAACTGAACCGGTATCAAATACCCAGGGGTTACTGTGAACACTAGTAAATTACACATCAATAATATGTATATCAAATATACTTTTGTTCACTTTGCCATCCTTCTTATCCGCCAAGTATTTGGGGTAGTACCGTTTCTAGTGACCATTCCTTTGCAGCAGAAGCACTCAGTTTCAGGATTAGGTCCAGCTTTGGGCTTCTTCCCGGGAGTGGCAACTTGCTTGCCATTCTTCTTGAAGTTCCCTTTCTTTTCCTTGCCCTTTTTCTTGAAACTAGTGGTCTTGTTAACCATCAATACTTGATGCTCTTTCTTGATTTCTACCTTCACTGATTTCGGCATCGCGAAGAGCTCGGGAATATTTTCCGTTATCCCTTGCACATTATAGTTCATCACGAAGTTCTAGTAGCTTGGTGATAGTGACTAGAGAATCTGTTAATCACTATCTTATATAGAAGATTAACTCCCACTTGATTCAAGCAATTGTAGTGCCCAGACATTCTGAGCACATGCTCACTAGCTGAGCTATTCTCCTCCATCTTGTAGGCAAAGTACTTGTTAGAGGTCTCATACCTCTCGACATGAGCATGAGTCTGAAATACCAATTTCAGCTCTTGGAACATATCATATGCTCCGTGGTGTTCAAAACGTTTTTGAAGTCCCAGTTCTAAGCCGTAAAGCATGGCGCACTAAACTATCAAGTAGTTATCGTACTGAGCTTGCTAAACGTTCATAACGTCTGCATCTGCTCCTGCAATAGGTCTGTCACTTAGCGGTGCATCAAGGACATAATTCTTCTGTGCAGCAATGAGTATAATCCTAAGATCACGAAACGAGACCGCATCATTGCTACTAACATCTTTCAACTTATTTTTCTCTAGGAACATATCAAAAATAAACGGGGAGCTATATTGCGAGCTATTGATCTATGACATGATTTGCAAATAATATCAGGACTAAGTTCATGATAAATTAAGCTCAATTAATCAAATTACTTAAGAACTCCCACATAGATAGACATTCCTCGAGTCATCTAAATGATCACGTGATCCAAATCAACTAAACCATGTCCGATCATCACGTGAGATGGAGTAGTCTTCAATGATGAACATCTCTATGTTGATCATATCTACTATATGATCCACGTCCGACCTTTCGGTCTCCAGTGTTCCGGTGCCATGTCTATACATGCTAGGCTCGTCAAGTTTAACTCGAGTATTCCGCATGTGCAAAACTGTCTTGCACCCGTTGTATGTGAACGTAGAGCCTATCACACCCGATCATCACGTGGTGTCTCAGCACGATGAACTGTCACAACGGTGCATACTCAGGGAGAACACTTATACCTTGAAATTTTAGTAAGGGATCATCTTATAATGCTACCGCCGTACTAAGAAAAATAAGATGCATAAAAGATAAACATCACATGCAATCAAAATATTTGACATGATATGGCCATCATCATCTTGTGCCTTTGATCTCCATATCCAAAGCATCGTCATGATCTTCATCGTCATCGGCTTGACACCTTGATCTCCATCGTAGCGTTGTGGTCGTCTTGTCAACTATTGCTTCTACAACTATCGCTAACACATAGTGATAAATTAGAGCAATTCCATGGCGTTTGCATTTCATACAATAAAGCGACAACCATAAGGCTCTTGCCAGGTGCCGATAACTTTTACAAAACATGATCATCTCATACAACAACGTATATCACATCATGTCTTGACCATATCACATCACAACATGCCCTGCAAAAACAAGTTAGACATCCTCTACTTTGTTGTTGCAAGTTTTACGTGGCTACTGTGGGCTTCTAGCAAGAACCTTTTTTACCTACGCATCAAAATCACAATGTGTTTCGTCAAGTTTGTTGTTTTAACCTTCAACAAGGACCGGCCATAGTCAATTTCGATTCAACTAAAGTTTGAGAAACAAACACCCGCCAGCCACCTTTATGCAAAACTAGTTGCATTTCTGTCGGTGGAACCGGTCTCATGAACGTGGTCATGTAAGGTTGGTCCGGGCTGCTTCATCCAACAATACAACTGAATCAAAATAATACATTGGTGGTAAGCATTATGACTATCAACGCCCACAACTCTGTGTGTTCTACTCTTGCATACCATCTACTCATAGACCTGGCTCAGATGCCACCGTTGGGAAATGTAGCATGCAATTTCAAAACAATTCCTATGCTCACGCAAGATCTATCTAGGAGATGCATAGCAATGAGAGGAGGAGAGTGTGTCCACGTACCCTCGTAGACCGAAAGCGGAAGCTTTTGACAACATCGTTGATGTAGTTGAACTTCTTCTCGTTCCGACCGATCAAGCACCGAACGTACGGCACCTCCGAGTTCAACACACATTCAGCTCGATGACGTCCCTCAAACTCTTGATCTGGCAAAGTGTCGAGGGATGGTTCAGTCAGCACGATGGCGTGGTGACGGTGATGGTGAAGTGATCCGCGCAGGGCGTCGTCTAAGCACTACGTGAGTATGACCGGAGGCGTATACTATGGAGGGGGGCGCCGCACATGGCTAACAATGGTTGGTGTGTCTTCTAGGCACCTCCCCCCTTCATATATATAGGTGGGAGGGAGAGGGAGCAGCCAAGGGGCGCCCAAGTAGGAGGAATCCTACTTGGGGCCCTAGTCCTATTTGCCCCCCCTACCATAATTAATGGAGGGGGAAGGAAGGAGGAGGGGGGAGGGAAGGAAGGCGGAGGACGAATCCCTCCCCTTCCTTTCTCTCTTCCCCTCTTTCCTACCCCTCCAGGTTCGGCCTATATGGGGGGGCGCAGCAGCCCATGATGGATGCTATGTTTCGCCTCTTGGCCCATTAGGCCCATATCTTTGCCGGGGGTGCCCGGAACCCCTTTCCGATGAACACTTCTGGTGTCCGAATACTATCGTCCTATATATCAATCTTTACCTCTCGATCATTTCGATACTCCTCGTCATGTCCGTGATCTCATCCGGGACTCCGAACAACATTCGGTCACCAAATTACATAACTCATATAATACAAAATCGTCATCGAACATTAAGCGTGCGGACCCTACGGGTTCGAGAACTATGTAGACATGACCGAGACACCTCTCTGGTCAATAACCAATAGAGAAACCTGGATGCTCATATTGGTTCCACATATTCTACGAAGATCTTTATCGATCGAACTGTTATGACAACATATGTTTTCCCTTTGTCATCAGTATGTTACTTGCCCGAGATTCGATCATCAGTATCTTCATACCTAGTTCAATATCATTAGTGGCAAGTTTCTTTACTTGTTCCGTAATACATCATCCTGCATCTAACTCATTAGTCACTTTGCTTGCAAGGCTTCTTATGATGTGTATTACCGACAGCCCAGAGATACCTCTCGATACTCGGAGTGACAAATCCTAATCTCAATCTATCCAACCCAACAAACACCTTCAGAGATACCTATAGAGAATCTTTATAATCTCTCAGTTACGTTGTGACATTTGATAGCACACAAGGCTTTCCTCTGGTATCCTAGAGTTGCATAATCTCATAGTCGAGGGAATATGTATTTGACATGAAGAAAGCAATAGCAATAAAACTGAACGATCAACATGCCATGCTAACGAATGGGTCTTGTCCATCACATCATTCTCCTAATGATGTGATCCCGTTCATCAAATGACAACACATGTTTATGGTTAGGAAACTTAACCATCTTTGATTAGCGAGCTAGTCTAGTAGAGGCTTACTAGGGACACGGTGTTTTGTCTATGCATCCACACATGTATCAAGTTTCCGATTAATACAATTCTAGCATGATTAATAAACATTTATCATGATATAAGGAAATATAAAATAAGAACTTTGTTATTGCCTCTTGGGCATATTTCCTTCAGGTTAGGCAAAGGGGTAAGGCCCACGGGGCTTTAGGTCAGTGCAAAACGAGTTTTGCGGAGGCCAGGGGGCCAAACGCCGGAGACCCTAGCATCTGGCCCTGGGCCAGACGCCGAGGCCCATGACGACTGGGCCATACGCTGAGGACTGTGGCGTCTGGTCCTGGAAGTCCGAGAAGGACTCTTCCTTGTGGGAAAAATCGACTTTGAGGAGGCTCTTTCTCCAAGTTACGACCCTAGGGCTCAACATATAAATAAAGGGGCAGGGCTAGTACCTGGAACACATCAAGATTCACCAAGCCGTGTGTCGACAACCCCTTCCCCTCTAGTTTATCCTCCGTCATAGTTTCTGTAGTGCGTAGGCGAAGCTCTGCGGGGATTGTTCTTCACCAACACCGTCACCATGCTGCTGTGCTGCCGGAACTTATCTACTACTTCACCCGTCTTGCTGGATCAAGAAGGCGAGGATGTCATCGAGCTGAATGTGTGATGAACGCGGAGGTGCCGTACGTTTGAGTACTTGATCGGGACGGATCGTGAAGGTGTACAACTACATCAACCGCGTTGATAAAATGCTTCCGATTAGCGATCTTCAAGGGTATGAAGATGCTCTCCCCCTCTATAGCTATGCATCTCCATGGATAGATCTTGCATGTGCGTAGAATTTTTTTTGTTTTCCATGCAACGTTCCCCAACATGGGGCACTTCATCTTGGCCAGAGCCCGCCCAAAGTCAGCGGAGGCGGAGGCGAGCTCTTCCTCCGGGTCGAAGCGTGGATCAGTGTCGCCGACATGTGTACCTACAAGAAGCAAGTAAATGTTAGAAGCCAAATTGCAATTGCACAAATGATGTAAAATAATGTAAGACATGGGATGCAGGCAACCTCGACGGCAAGCAACAGCATCGCCCATTATGGCCCTGCGTAAGTACATGGAAAGGCATGTTCAGTACAACACGGTTAACATCCACCAAAAATAGCAAATGGAAGCATCTCTAGTATATCTTCATTGCAGAGAGTAGCACGGTAGCAAAGGGACAGGTTAAAAATGGATACAAATGTTAATTGCAATAGGCCTAATAGCATCCTAAGTCATGTTTTGTAAGTTTGTAGCCATTGAAATACAACTGTTTAAAAATAGATACAACTGTTAATTGCAACAGGTTTAATAGCCATTGAAACCAGTACTGATAAAAATGAAATTGGCAGAGTTAAACATCACAAGGCGGGTGCTGCCAGAGCAGAGAATGGCCCAGTTGTCTATAAAAAGGTAGGGAAAGTAGCTAAAACGTGTTAGGCGTGTTTATTACAGAATGCTTAATACATCGACCGTACAAGACATAGCCATTAATTGCAGCTGGTATTGGTAAGATTGAACTGGTGAGTACATACTTGGTATGTCCTGAGAGGTAGTTCCTGGGGCACTTCATCTTGGCCAGAGCCCGCCCAAAGTCAGGGGCGGCGGAAGCGAGCTATTCCTCCGGGTCAAAGCATGGATCAGTGCCACTGACATGTGTACCTATAGGCAACCAGTAAATGATAGAAGTTAAACTGCAATTGCACAAATGATGTGAAATACTGTAAGACATGGGATGCAGCTAACCTCGACGGAAAACAACAACATTGGCCGTTATGACCCTGCGTAAGTACATGGATAGACATGTTAAGTAAAACAGTATTAGAATCCATGAAAAATAGCAAATTGGCAGCATCTCTAGTGATATCTTGAGTCGTGTATTATAAGTTTGTTGCTGGTATTGGTGAAATTGAGCTGGACAGTTAATACTTGAACATCACACAGTGTGTAGTACTGAATTAAACAAGGCAAGAACATGCTTAATACATCAACCATAAAAACATAGTCATTGTAAGTGGTATTGGTAAGATTGAGCTGGTCAGATCATACCTATTAAGTCCTAGGGGCGTAGTCGCTGGGGCACTTCATCTAGGCCAGAGCCTACACTAAGTCGGCAGCGGCGGAGGCGAGGTGTTCCTTCGGGTCAACACGCACAGCCGCCATTGTGCCATGGACCGCCATCAGCTCCTCGACCTCCACGTGATATGTGGTTGGGCTTGCATGGCGATGCTCTAGAGGTAGGGGCGGTGGAGATTTGGAGGCATGAGGATGCTTCACAGGCGCCGTTTAAGCAATCAGGACGGGGTTGTCATAGAGATCGGTGGGTTACCTGACTGGATCTGAGCAAAACATAGATGTGGTTGAAGCTGTGGTTGCAGTGGAGGCGGTTTGAGCTGCCGGTAGGGGGAGGGGGGAGATACTGAGGAAATTTGATGGGTGGGGATGTGGTTGGAGGAATAAATTCTGAAATCACGCGCCTAATGAAAATTTCGATGCGAAACTTGAAACTTGGGCGGGGGAAATACACAACGCAGACGAAGCGCGTAAAATACTCGTGTGAGACAAAAGAGAAAATTGGCAGATTCCGTCTCCAAAAAAATGTACACGTGTAGTTGATTTTTTTGGTCAATGGTATGCCTGGTTTATTAGGAAACACCGCACAGGTAAGTGACATATGGATCATTAATGCAAAAAACACACAAGGGTACGCCATAGAAACCGTGTGTTTTGTGATCTTCTAATAATTCTTATATCTATCAGCATCTCCAGCCGCACCTAATTTCAAAAATCTCTTTCATTGTATTAGGATTATTCAATGTACATGAACGAGGCAAGGTGACACCCGATGAGCAATCATCGGTTTATGAAATGCAATCAAGTGTCAACCTGCCTCGCTTGCGTAGCCAGATTTGATCCTATGCAACAAGAGAGAAGCTTGCTGCCATCCACCGGCGCGACAATTTAAGCCGGTGTGCGGCCAACTCGCACGGCGAGGTGGGACTAAAAACCAGCTGTGGCTAGCTCTAGTCTCCTCCGGTGGCTCCGGGCGGACGTTTCGGTAATCCTTGGGGCCGGGGTGCGGCTACAAAACTTTGGTGAACACATGCTAATCAACACTCAAAGCCCTCAAAGGATGCGCTTACCGGCATTGTGCGTTAATAATAGATAGTACCAACTTAAAGTACTACTAGTAATTTGCTGTAAGACTAGTACGTATGTAGTACTAGTAAATGCTCGTAATTAATTATACAAACTTGCGGGCGACACACTCACTAACTACTTCTCACATGCTGCCATCAGGGCATGCTGGCTAGACGTCGGCGTTCTCCTTCCCGGCCTTGTAGGCAGCTGCCCACCGTGCTTCAATCTCTGCCAAGCTCTCCTCTGTGCGGCCTCTTCTTTCTTGCGGCGGCGGGACTCTCTTTTCTTGACTGCTTTCGGCCTTTTTCACTCCTTCCGTGCGGCTTTGGCCACCTCTAGATCCACCACCCATTCGACCATGGCAGCCTCAAAGTCCTCCCACGTAACTATGTGGCCGCCGGCGGGGATGAACTTGGTGCGGCGAGATGCCATCGCTTCCTTACCATGTGTGCGGTTGCGGGCAGCGAGGAACATGGAGCGGCGGGATGCCATCGCTTCCTTACTAGTTACTATGCGCTGCGATGCCATGAATGACGCTTGGAGAGAGCTCTGGGACGGAGAGGCGCGGCAGCCGTACAGTGCGGTGGTTTTTAAGAGCTCAATGACAAACGACGAAGGAAATTTTGCTTGTTCATTATTGCACACGGTTCATCTCCGCCGCCTGTGGAAACAGTGTGCGTTGAGCCTATTGTGCATTGTGTTATGATTTGTCGGAACCCCAGCCACGCGGATCGCGCATTGTGCACCGTAGGATGCACCGCGATCGAACGGCAATCCACATCCCTCACATCACACCCGTGAGTTGTAGCTGGATTGGATTTACATGTGCTAAATGCCTAGAAAATGCACATAATCCCCTAAATATGGTAAATGAGCTCAAAAAAATGCCAAATTTGAACACAATGATTTGCAGGGTGTATGTTCATCGTAGAAAAAAAACTCCAGGGCAAAGAACGAACAAAATTTAGATTCCCCTTCAATCTTGGTGATTTTCCTCTCGAAAGCATGGAACTTCCTCAGTGATGGTTCAATTTATGAAGGGCATGCATAACGACATAAGCCAAACCTTCTCAAATTTTTACCAGGGCATGGTGATGCCATACGATGGCACCATGCCAGGCGTCATGTTTTTCAAGCATTTATTTCATTTTTTCTATAGTTGAAAACCCAATGAACAAATGTTTGTGGTTGACTATTGCCAAACATTTCATCGAAATATCTGCCAATTCCTTGTAAAAGGCATGAGAACTTACTAAATAGCACGAGCATGGTTTTCCAGGCCGTTCTTGTACACTCTTTCATGCACCGATTGTTTGAACTTGAATTATGTGCATTATTGCCTAGAAAATGCCCATAATCCCCTAAATATGGTAAATGAACCCAGAAAAGTGCCAAATTTGAACACGGTGATTTGCAGGGTGTATGTTCATCATAGAAAAAACTCATGGACAAAGGACAAAGGAAATTTGGATCCCCCTTCAATCTTGGTGATTTCCCCCTTGAAACCATGAAATTTCCTCGGTGATGGTTCGATTTATGAAAGGTGTGCCATACCATGGCACCATGCCAGGCGTCATACCATGGCACCATAAGGCAAACATTCTCAAATTTTAACTAGGCACGGTGAGGCCATACCATGGCACCATGCCAGGCGTCATGTTTTACAAGCATGTATTTCATTTTTGTATAGTTATTAACCCAGTAAACGACACATTTGTGGTTGACTATTGCGACACATTTCCTTGAATCTCTGCCCATTCCTTGTAAACGGCATGAGAATTTACTAAATAGCACGAGCATGGTTTTCCATACTGTTCTTGTGCACCTTTTCATGCACCGATTGTTCAAATTTGAATTATGTGCATTAATGCCTAGAAAATGCACATAATCCCCTAAATATGGTGAATGAGACCAGAAATATGTCAAATTTGAACATGTTGCATTGGAGGGGGTATGTTGATCGTTGGAAAAAACTGAATGACAAACTAGGACGAAAATTTGGATTCCCCTTCAATCTTGGTGATTTCCCTCTCGAAAGCATGGAACTTCCTCGGTGATGATTCAATTTATGAAGGGCGTGCATGATGACATAAATCAAACCTTCTCAGCTTTTTACCAGGGCACGGTGACGCCCATACCATGGCACCATGCCTGTCGTCATGTTTTTCAAGCACGTATTTCATTTTTCTATAGTTGATAACCCAGTAAATGACACATTTGTGGTTGACTATTGCCACGAAATCTCTGCCCATTCCTTGTAAAAGGCATGATAATTTACTAAATACCACGAGTATTGTTTTGTCCAGACCATTCTTGTGCACCTTTTCATGCACCGATTGTTCAAATTTGAATTATGTGGATTAATGCCTAGAAAATGCACATGATCCCCTAAATATGGTAAATGAGCCCGGAAAAATGCCAAAGTTGAACACGTTGCATTCGAGGGGGTATGTTTATTGTAGAAAAAAATTGAATGACAAGCTAGGAAGGAAATTTGCATTCCCGGCCCCTTCAATCCTGCTGATTTCCCCGTCGAAACCATGAAAATCCCTCGGTGATGGTTCGATTTATGAATGGCGTGGATGACAACATAAGCCGAACCTTCTCAAATTTGTACCAGGGCATGGAGAGGCCATACCATGGCACCATGCCAGCCGTCATGCTTTTCAAGCATGTATTTCATTTTTCTATAGTTGAAAACCCAATAAACGGTGTGTTGTGGTTGACTATTGCCACACATTTCCGTGAAATATCTGCCCATTCCTTGTAAAAGGCATGATAATTCACTAAATAGCACGATCATGGCTCTAGACCATTCTCCTGCACCTTTTCATGCACCGATTGTTTGAATTTGAACTATGTGCATTAATTCCTAGAAAATGCACATAATCCCCTAAATATTGTAAATGAACCAGGAAAAGTGCCAAATTTGAACACGGTGATTAGCAGGGTTTATGTTAATCGTAGAAAAAAACACATGGACAAAGGACAAAGGAAATTGGATTCCCCTTCAATCTCAGTGATTTACTATCGCACACGATTCATCTCCGTCGCCTCTGCGAACCATGTGTGTTCACCCACACATGCAAAAGGGAAAAGAAAACCCTCGCCCACTTCATCCCCACCCACTCACCGCGGACTCCTCCGCAACTCTGCACCTCATCAACTTCTATCGCGGGGTGGCCACCCTAAGCTCGACGGTTGTCATCGGCGGGGGGAGGTCGCGCTCCAAACCGCACAGAATTTCACCCCTACCGCTTTCCGCCGCCTATCTGCACCGACATTCTAGACTCTGGTCGATTGGGATTTTCTGCGGCATTGGGCCGGGGATTTTTCTCATGGAGAAGGTAGTCAAGTTAGCGAAATATTCACTCATCTCTTACCGCAGTCCGTCCGTCACTGTTAATCAACCAGCGGAAATCACCATGGATTCATTTTTCTTCTAGCTGATTCAAGGGTTTTCATTCATGTGTCCACAGTGCGATCACAAATCGGGCAAGTGTGGTCGCGGCTAGTCGGAAACGAAGTTCTATCTCACCATTCCGGATGACTTCAGGGAGCACTCGGTATGTTCAGTTTCAACCTACCACGGTCGGCATGGCCTAAATTTGTGAACATATACCGTCTGTTGCTACATTTGGATAAAAGGTACGGTGCCACGTGCAGCCTAGATGTCAAAGCCGATTTCCCCCTATATTAGGCAAATGTATGATGTATTGTTCATTCAGTTACTCTCATATTTGCATCAAATCTTTGTTACATTATCTATTTTTAATTATATATTTTACTACTTTGCTTTCATCTATATATTGATCTGTTCTATCAGTTACACCCATGTTTGCATCTTGCTCTGTTATTTCAATATATCTAATTTACGATCTTAATTTTTGTTTCAAGAAGTACATCCCTTGCTTTGCAAGAACAGGAGTAGAAGGAAATCTTGGGCTTTACTTTGTTTATGACTCCATGGATGTCATATTAACAATGCAGCATGGATTTACAATGATGGTTAGCGTAAAAGTTGATAAAGATGGTCACTCCTATTTTGATGCAGACCTTTGGAGAAAAATGTCTAAGTGTTATGAACTGAAAGCTCGCAATAAAATTCTAGTGCGTGCACCACAGCATGGTCTAATTAACATGGATGTTTACTTCCCCAATGTCATCAGTCGATCAAAGTCTGATCGAGGTTAGTGTCCTTTCAACTTTCTCCATGCTGGCATATTACTTAGCAAAATTGGGGTATTTGTTCTGACTAATTGATCACTATTTAAGCAACCAATTGTGATTTCATTTTCTGACTCCGTTCCTAGGCAGTAACCAATTCTATTTACCAATTTAGGCGCACTATATATTCTTCTGCCTTGTTCTAAATAAATAATACCTTTCCACCTTTTAAGCAGGATATGTTGGATGCATAGTGAACGATTTGTATGTTACTAAGTGTACCAAATTTCACTGAAAGGACTTGAAGCATGTCATAAACTTTGTTGATAATCTGACAGAGATAGCACAGCATATGAACGCTAGATTTTGGATGGGATTAATTATAGATATGGTGCACGCATTGAACAAGACCAATTGTGTGCACAAAACGCTGGTACAAAGTCTTATTTTTATGTTGATGCTCATAAACTATATATATCTTCAACGATATATTACAATTGGTTTTTATTCTACATTTCAACAAAAATTGCCTATTGTAGCAGTTCCTGGATCGATTTCTCGGCGTGGTCGAATTACACTTGTGCCTGCTAATAACGCCAAAGTGATTGCACGATACTGCATTTCCCATAGAAATGGAACCATTCAAATTAACAAGTTCTCGCTTGTTGTGGCAATGCATCCATATTGGAAAATTTGAGACACTGTTCTACTCATGCTCTACCAAGGCACAGGAGGGATCTTCCTTTTCATTGATGAGATGCCGAGTCATCGTGATCAAGCTGCTTCCAGTGGATAGTTGTGGTTGTTGTACCTCAGCCTCTTAAAATGTTCTAGCTGTTACTATGGTAAGTATGTAGATATGGACTATATGGTTGTTGGCCCTCAGCCTCTTAAAATGTGATAGTTGTTACTATGTTAAGTGTGTAGATATGGACCATATGGTTGTCAAAACTGTGTTACGAAGATCCTCCTTTTGTCGAATAGTGTAACCAATATATATATGTTACTCAAATGTTGTTAGCCAAGTTCTTAAATTTTCATGGAAAGTATTAGTATCGTACACAGTTCATTGAGTTTAAGCATGTGCCCGATGTCCAGAAGGCATTTGCATATTAACTATCCATATTGCAAATTCACACACGTGTTAACATAAGGAAATGTATGTGTAACTTATGAATCATCGCACATGAGTACTCATAGACGCATCATGTGCGATACTCCTAGCCACCGCAAGCAACTAGTTTGCAATTTTCAAAGTTTTTTGTACACACAGAATCGCACAAGAATTAACTGTAGTAACCGTCTGTGTTGTAATTTCTCATCACAAATAGTTCATCCGAGTCGGCTGTTTGCCGCGTATCACACACATCTTGTTTACACGACTGGTTTTTGTTCTTTTGGCTCATCGCAAACAGTTCATCTATGTGAACTGTATGCCGCATATCACACACATCTTGTTAAGTTGAACTGTTTATGTTGTGTTCCCTAATCAAAAACAGTTCGTCCGAGTGAACCGTTTTCCATATATCACACACACCTTGATCTGGCTAACCATTTCTATTGCACTCCCTAATAGCAAACAGTTCATCTGAGTGAACTGTATGGCGTATATCGCACACACCTTGATATGGTTGCCCGTTTCTGTTGTGATGTCTCATTGCAAATAGTTCGGATGGATCAACCATGTGCCCTGCATTGCACACGCAACTAAAATCGGAACCATGTTTGATGTCTCCGCCATCGCAAATGATTTGCATCTTTTTAACGGGTTTTTTACATCACTGTTTGCGATTAATGCATCACACACAGCTTCGTCAAAGGGTCTCTGATCGTAGTGTCGTGTTAGCAGCATCCTGCAGTAGTGTTTGACACTGATCTAGATGACTCTAAGTCTCAATCTGGATATGTATTGAACGTGGGAGCAATTAGCTAGAGTAGCTCCAATGCAGAGCATTGTAGACATAGAAATTCGCAAAATACACATGGATCTGAATGTGACAGACCCATTGACTAAACATATCTCACAAGCAAAACATGATCACACCTTAGTACTCTTTTGGGTGTTAATCACATGGCGATGTGAACTAGATTAATGACTCTAGTAAACTCTTCGATCGGGTGTTAGTCACATGGCGATGTGAACTATGGGTGTTAATCACATGACAATGTGAACTAGATTGTTGACTCTAGTGCAAGTGTGAGACTGATGGAAATATGCCCTAGAGGCAATAATAAAATGGTTATTATTATATTTCCTGTAACATCCCAAAATTCTAAATTTTGGAATGTTATAATAAATAGATAGTTTTGATTGATTGTTTGATTGATTGTGTGAAATTGAGTGATTTGAAACTTTTTGAAAGTTAAATGAGAGGGAATAAAAGGACTTTCCCAAACTTTCATTTTTCATTCGTGGTCTCTGTGAATTCAAATTCTTTTCACCACAAAACCCTGGAGAGAAGATGACATGACTTCTTCCATTTATTTAAATGACACGGGGTGTTGAAAATATTTGAATTTCATTTGGCAAATATTTCCAACCCAGGAACTTTATGCAACTCAATGATTTTCACGAGCGAAGATAAAATGACTTCTTCAAAACATATGAAATATGAGTTGGGAGTTTCAAAGAATTAAATTCAAAATTCTTTTGAATTTATTTTTCAATTCGGAGTTATTTGAGTTTTCTTCAAATTATTTTTCTCCAAAAATAAAATTTATGGAAAATAGGGTAACATGATTCCCTACATTAGAAAATTGGAGAGAAATAAATTTGAAATCATTTTGGTAATTTTAAAATGATTTTTACTGGATTTTACTAGGGCAGGAGCACTCTTTGCTTTATTTGAATTTGTGTGTATTTTATTTGACTCTAGAAAAATGTTCAGCTTGTAGGAAATAACTTTCTGAAAACTTTGATATATAATATGCCTATATATCATTTTAGTATTTGTGGTTTTTATTTTTTGTTATTGTCATTCGTATTTTAAAAAAATCCTCCCCGCCGAATCGGGCGGCCCAGCTCCCGAGCTAGGCATGGCCCAGCCACGTCGCCGTCGCTAACGTCCCCGCGCAGACTCGCTCGGATTCGCCGCCGCCGCCGTCCGAGTCCCGGCCGGGCACGCCTCCTGTGACCCCTTCCCGCCTCCTCAGCCACCTCCCTATAAAGCCGCCCGGACCCCTCTCTCCCCTCTCCTCCCGCATCTCGCCGCCGCCTCGCTGGAATCGCCGCCATCGCGCACATCTCGCCGCCGCCCGCTTGCGCAAGCCAGCGCTCGCTACCAGCGCTACCCTCGCCCCTCACCGCCGTTCCGCGCCGGAGCCAACGTCTCGCCTCGCCCCGCTCGCCGGAATCCGCAGCCTCGCCGGAGCGGATCCAAACCACCGCCGCCGCCCGGACTCGCTGACTCGCCGGCGTCCGATCCCGATCCAACCGCCGGTTTTCTTCCAGTCTAGTAAAACCGCCCCGGTCCGAACCGGTTTTATTTTAAAGGTGCGGTTTTGGTTAAAAACCCCGTTTTTTTATTTAGTTTTGCTATGTAATGAACATTTTCTGTTTAGGTAGATCTAGCGAACGTTTTCATTCGTTAGCGTTCGGTAGCGAACGTTCGCTCGGTAGAGTTTTCTTTTTATTAATAGATTTCGGCAGGGACCTATTTGTGAGGATTTTATTTACAGATTAGTCCCTGATTTTCAAACGGGCACAACTTTTTACTCGTTTGTCCAAATCCAACGAAACCAACGCCTACTTCTGCGTTATGATCCCCTCTATCCAGTAAAACAACTCAAACATGTTTTTGAAAGATTAAAATTTGAATTAGATCATATTTGTATTTGAACTTCGTTTGATCGTAACTTGAGATTTATAACTCCGTTTGAGTTGATTCTTTTTGCAAATCGAAGCTCTTGACCTAAACTTTCTGATAAGGCCAAATTCACATAATTTTGGTACTGTTAGAAACTGTTTTATGTTGCAAGAGTTATTTGCTTGGTTTTGATGTTTTCCGAGTTGTTTCTTCGTTCTTTCCGATCTTTTGAGTGATTGCTTATGCGTGGTTACTATTGCTTGCTCATGATAGATTGACCGGAGTGTGATGAGTAGAACTATCAAGAGTTTTGAGTGCGAATCATCTTCATCAACATTGCAGGCAAGTTCACACTCTGATCATACCTTTTCTCATACCCAGTTTTATGCATTAGTTCAATCCTCCAAACAATTGCATGATTAGGATCTGAATTAAACTGTGGGTTTTGGGAAGTAGATTGAGGTAGCACCTATTACCTGTTTTATTTTCAAACCCTTGGGAGTTACTTCTACGTTTTCTTATTATGCCATGCTATGCTAGTAGACGTGGATTGGGTGAGTGAATTTCCATGACAGATGTGAGATTGTTAATTAATGGTTTATTTAAGGTGGCAACTTAAACACACATCTGGGTGGATTGAGGCACTGGTTACTCCAGACTTGCTGTCTAGGCACAGGTTTCGTGACTTGCCTGTTTTTCTTGGACCGCCACCCGTGCTCAAAGGGATCATGAGATTATTCAAACTAGAAACTTCCGTGTGCAGCCACAAGCCATTATGGGCTCTGGCATAGTTGATTAAGTTGTGCGAACTCTTACGGGTAGACTAGCAGATGTAGGGGAAAGTAGGTGTATCGGTCTACCCACATGTCAGGTGCTAGCGCTTCCGTAAGACTATGTCTCGGTCATCTGTTTCTCAAACATCATGTAGTGCGAGAAATCAAACGGAGGTGATCGAGTCTTGTGGGAAAAGTGCGCAAACCTCTGCAGAGTGTACAAACTAATCATGATTAGCCGTGTCCCCGGCCGGTTATGGACATCTTGAGTATCTAGTACTTGATTTTCCTGTGAATCTCATCATGTTACTTTAATTAATTTTGTTGGGTTTTAATGAGTACTTTTAATTGGGATTGAGAATGCTATCAACCATTCTCAATGTTTAACAACCACCATGATAGTTAAATAAATTTATTCCTTTGCAGTAGGGAAAAATTGGCTTTTCGCAAAAATTGTAACCATAGAGATTTTCCACCAGCCAAATATGCATGTAGTGATAGCCTTTATTCATCATTGCTCTATGGTGTGAATTTGCCAGTACATTCAATGTACTGACCCTTTGTGGCTGCAACGTCTCATGTTGCAGGATCTTACGACGAGTAAGTGATATGTTATGGTTATGATTTCCTATACTCAACTTTGCCGTTGGTGTTGATGGGAATCCACAACCTTGTTGCTTCCGCTATTTTGGATTGAGGTAATATTATTTACATTATTTTATACATGTGATTTACCTCTGTTATAAATCCTCGAGTACTGTGTGTGTCAGCATACCGATCCAGGGATGACACTTAAGCACAGAGACTTGACCGTCTGAGGTCGGGTCGCTACAAGATGGTATCAGAGCACATGTTGACCGTAGGACGTGACCCTAGAAACTGGCAAGCCCATAGGAAAGATTTTTCTCTACAACTTTCTTTTCAAAAGAATCTTTTACCTCTCTTCTCTTCTGAGATTATTCAAAAATTCCTTTTAGTGAGACTATACCCTTTTCCCATTTTGACCCCATGGAGATTCGACTGATGAGAACACTCCAAGAAGGACCAGATATCGGACAACTAAGACCACTTCAGAATGAAGAGGATTTTACCATACATTATGATAATGGAAACAACAACTGTTGAAGACTAGGAGAATTTGAAGGCTCTGAAGAACTCCCAGATTTTTATGTCCTAGGAAGGCTACCCTTATGGAACCTGGCAGACTATGGAAGCTGTCAATACCCGAGATCAAGGTGTATCGGAGAAAGACCAGAACATGGAGCATCAGAACTCAAAGATTTGTCAAGGAAACCCCAATGCAGGAGATATCAACTATGGAGAGATGACAAGAGCAGAAACATGGTTATCCATGATGTTATTGCCCGCTTATACTATTATCATCATGCGGAGTTAAGCATGCATATGCATGGAAGGATTGGATGGTAGAAGGCTGACGGATCATCTGTCAGCAAAGGATGCAACCTTAACCTTAGCCGGTGTATCACCAGGATCTGGAGTGTTACATCAAGAAGTTAAGATGGACCTACAAGAAGCAGTATTTGATAAGGAAGCGTTTCGTGAAGAACTCAGGACCCAGAAGCTGAAAGTAGCCAAGCTAGAGGAGCCAAACCTTGAGACATCAAATATTCGTCAGGAACTGAAGGACAGTAGCACCATGGATCGTCAAGGATGTTGAAACCGGAAGTTTCGAATGCACCTCCAGAATATTAAAGGACGTCACGAGAGACTTCTTGTCAATAGAGATGATCTGGCGAAAGAACTTGAGTAGGACAAGCATGATCAGAAGGAGCCACCGGAGACATGACCAAGACTTGAAGAGTTTGATGACGTTGAGATCTATAAACCTCTAGAAGACCAAACCCCTGTTATATACTTACGTTAGATGCGACGATTGTGAGTTGTCATTTGTTTGTTGTTTTTCCAACAGCCACAATAAAACCTGTCTTTTCAAAACTATTGTTTGTGCTGTGTGCATCCCTCTCGATCTCTCTTATCCCACCCCAAAACCCATGGACCCAATATAGGATGAATGGAGATGAGCTTGCATTTTCTGGACCGATGACTCAATTGGATACAGACCAATGGATTCAGTACATGGAGGATCACATGAAGAATAACCCTGTAGTCGGAAAGGATATGACCCAGCATGCTCTTTAGTGCTCTGAAAGAGATGCCACTACCTGGTGGAGGATGTACCAAACCATCAATGGATGGCAAGGAGTAACCGTTTGGGAAGAATTTAAGTTGACTCTGCTAAAGTCTCGGCTTTTGTCCCAGAAGTTGAAGCCTTATGGAAAGGATATGAAGAAACTCTGTGCATACGAGCTTTGTGGAGAAATAGGACACAACCATAAGGAAAACAAGGACGAATACCCTCATAAGTGGGGGGTTTACCAAAGGAGTTAGTCGAGGATTTTTAGGGAACTTCGGCTGGAGATTGTTCCCAAAGGTTTTGTTACAGCAATGGAAGTTCAGTCTACATTGTTGGGAAAGATTCGTGAAGCTCAGAAGGATGACAAAGAGATTGCCGAGATAAAGGAGAGAATAAGCAAAGGAAAGGCCAAAGGTTTTCGTAAGGATGAGCACGACACCTTATGGTTCGAGGACCGTGTACATGTACCCAGTAATGCAAAGATCAGGAAGTAAATACTTCAAGAGGCTCATGACTCACCATACTCGCTTCGCCCTGGAAACACCAAGATGTATTTGGATTTGAAGGAGTGTTTCTGGTGGACTGGTATGAAGAAGGATATTATGGAGTATGTAGTCATAGGTGATGTATGCGAGAGAGCAAAAGCAGAGCATCAGAAGCCAGCCGGATTACTACAGCCTATGCCGATACCCGAATGGAAGCAAGATAAGCTTGGCATGGATTTCATTACCGGATTTCCCAGAACCCGATTGGGATATGATTCTATCTGGGTAGTAGTTGATTCTCTTGACCAAAGTGGCTCACTTTATCCCAGTGAAAACCACCTATACAACTGCGAAGTTGGCCAAGATATGTTTGACCAGGATCGTATGTCTGCATGGAGTTCCGAGGACTATCGTATCAGATAGAGGAACACGGTTTACCTCAAAGTTTTGGAATGAGCTGCACCAGACTTTGGGTACTAGGCTAGAGTTCAGTACAGCCTTTCATCCGCAGACAGATGGATAGAATGAGAGAGTCAATCAGATTCTAGAGGACATGTTGAGAGCGTGTGCGCTAGATTATGGATCTAGTAGTGATGATAATCTACCTTATGTGGAGTTCTCATACAACAACAGTTACCCAGCCAGTTTGAAGATGGCCCCTTTTGAAGCTTTGTATGGGAGAAGGAGCCAGACACCATTGATGTGGGATGAAGTTGGAGACCGTCAGTTGTTTGGACCAAATGTGATCAAGGATTCAGAAGAGAATGTTAAAGTTGCTTCGAGATAGACTGAAGGTAGCCCAGTCCTGGCAGAAGAGTTATACAGACTCAAAAATGCAGGGAGGTAGTCTATGAAATTGGAGACACAGCATGTCTTCGTGTGTCCCCTCTGCGACGAGTTAAATGATTTGGAATTAAGGAAAGTTAGCCCCGAGATTTGTAGGACCATACCGAGTTTTGGCGCGTATGGGAGAAGTGGCCAACAAGTTGGAGTCACCCGAAGGACTGTCAGGAGTTCATGATGTGTTTCACGTTCCCAGCTTGAAGAAGTGCCATGCGAGATGGCCAATATTCCCTCAGAAGGACGCTTGACCTCGAAAGGATAATGATGTTCCACGAAGTGGAGTATGGACTTCATAAGTATAAGTTTTTATCTTGGTATGTGGGACATCCCACGAGGATGAAGAGATGTATTACTATTGGATATAAAGGAGGTATGATGTTGGAAATATGGATCAATGGAAATTCCATGATGAGCCTGAGTAATCATGTCCTAGTTTGGTGCCAATAGAAGGAAGGAAGACAGTACAATTGGATGGATTTAAGAATACTAGGAAGTTGGAAGTTGGAATAATGATCAGTTGCTCGATGATGAGTTCAAGGTATACAAGTGACGAGATGGGCCATAACCCACAGGCCCCAGGACCTGCCAAGAAGCAAGCACACTCTTGCTGAAGGAAAACCCTTGGAAGAGGATATGCCTTTACCCACCGAAAATTTTATAGGAGCAACGCAAAACCTGAGAGTTGTTAAGGAACGATAGATGTTTGTTTGGCTTGCAGAATCAATGGATTTATCCAAACTTGGTTCGTTGGCAAGAGAAATTCTGCAATGCTTGTGAGGATGACCGAGTGTTAGCATGCGAGATTCGCTAAACCATATACAAGATAATGATTTGGGTGCGGGATGGATTGATCACCATACCGACTTACTCTTATTATTCGCCTTGCTATGTGGGATGGTAAATCTGAGTGACTTACCTATAGTAGAGAGACGACGATCAAAACCTTGTTTAAACCTTAGAATGGTATAAGTATTTATCCCTTGTACAAGGCAGTTGTTGCCAATCGTAGGTCATACGGTCAGGTTCAGCCCAGACCCGTTTTCTGCAGGAGAAACCATAAATGGTTGACCACCATGAGATATCGATAGTTGCTTAGCATTGGCGCCAGACCCGTCAGCTAAGAAGACCCAGTCTCGGAATAACCGTACCAAGATGAAAGGACAGTAGTATTGAGGAAAAGTTATGCCACTACCGGAAGAGCCCAGAGAAGGAATTTTCTCGAGATCTGAGAAGACCAACACTGTCAGGAATAAGGATGGAGTATATGAGTTTTGATGGAACCGTAACCATGCTTCTAAGGGTGGTAGCACCCGATACCCCGGAGACGATCGATGGATTTTTTTGAAGACCCCGACCCTAACCTAGTTCTTGCTAGCCTCTTCGAATCTCGTGGACGAGATTCATTTTAAGGGTGGTAGGTTTGTAACATCCCAAAATTCTAAATTTTAGAATGTTATAATAAATAGATAGTTTTGATTGATTGTTTGATTGCTTGTGTGAAATTGAGTGATTTGAAACTTTTTGAAAGTTAAATGAGAGGGAATAAAAGGACTTTCCCAAACTTTCATTTTTCATTCGTGGTCTCCGTGAATTCAAATTCTTTTCACCACAAAACCCTGGAGAGAAGATGACATGACTTCTTCCATTTATTTAAATGACAAGGGGTGTTGAAAATATTTGAATTTCATTTGGAAAATATTTCTAACCCAGGAACTTTATGCAACTCAATGATTTTCACGAGCGAAGATAAAATGACTTCTTCAAAACATATGAAATATGAGATGGGAGTTTCAAAGAATTAAATTCAAAACTCTTTTGAATTTATTTTTCAATTTGGAGTTATTTGAGTTTTCTTCCAATTATTTTCTCCAAAATAAAATATATGGAAAATAGTGTAACATGATTCCCTACATTAGAAAATTGGAGAGAAATAAATTTGAAATCATTTTGGTAATTTTAAAATGATTTTTACTGGATTTTACTAGGGCAGGAGCACTCTTTGCTTTATTTGAATTTGTGTGTTTTTTATTTGACTCTAGAAAAATGTTCAGCTTGTAGGAAATAATTTTTTGACAATTTTGATATATAATATGCCTATATATCATTTTAGTATTTGTGGTTTTTATTTTTTTTGTTGTTGCCTGTCTGTATTTTAAAAAATATCCTCCTCCCACTTGAACTGGTCGGCCCAGCTCCCTGTGCCAGTGCTGGCCCAGCCCACGTCGCGGTCGCCATTGTCCCCGAGCGGGACTCCGCTGGGAGTTCGCCGCCGCCGCCGTCTGAGTCCCGGCCGGGCACGCCTCCCGTGACCCCTTCCCCACGCCTCTTGAGGCCACCCCTCCCCTATAAAGCCGCCGCCCGGACCCCTCTCTCCCCTCTCCTCCCGCATCTCGCCGCCGCCTCGCTGGAATCGCCGCCATCGCGCACATCTCGCCGCCGCCCACTGACGCCGGCGCCCTCGCTCCCATGCTGCGCCTCGCCCCTCACATTGTTTCATGCCGGAGCCGTCGTCTCGCCTCGCCCGCTTCATGGGAATCCGACCTCGCCGAGCGGATCCAAACCGCCGCCGCCGCCCGGACTCGCCGGCGTCCGATCCCGATCCAACCGCCGGTTTTCTTCCGGCCTGGTAAAACCGCCCCGGTCCAAACCGGTTTTATTTTAAAGGTGCGGTTTTGGTTAAAAAAACCCGTTTTTTTAATTTAGTTTTGCTATGTAATGAACATTTTCTGTTTAGGTAGATCTAGCGAACGTTTTCGTTCGTTAGCGTTCGGTAGCGAACGTTCGCTCGGTAGAGTTTTCTTTTTATTAATAGATTTCGGCCAGGGACCTATCTGTGATGATTTTATTTACAGATTAGTCCCTGATTTTCAAACAAGCACAACTTTTTACTCGTTTGTCCAAATCCAACGAAACCAACGCCTACTTCTGCGTTATGATCCCCTCTATCCAGTAAAACAACTCAAACATGTTTTTGAAAGTTTAAAATATGAATTAGATCAGATTTATATTTGAACTTCGTTTGATCGTAACTTGAGTTTTATAACTCCGTTTGAGTTGATTCTTTTTGCAAATCGAAGCTCTTGACCTAAACTTTCTAATAAGGCCAAAATCACATAATTTTAATACTGTTAGAAACTGTTTTATGTTGCAAGAGTTATTTGCTTGGTTTTGATGTTTTCCGAGTTGTTTCTTCGTTCTTTCCGATCTTTTGAGTGATTGCTTATGCGTGGTTACTATTGCTTGCTCACGATAGATTGACCGGAGTGTGACGAGTAGAACTATCAAGAGTTTTGAGTGCGAATCATCTTCATCAACATTGCAGGCAAGTTCACACTTTGATCATACCTTTTCTCATACCCAGTTTTATGCATTAGTTCAATCCTCCAAACAATTGCATGATTAGGATCTGAATTAAATTGTGGGTTTTGGGAAGTAGATTGAGGTAGCACCTATTACCTGTTTTATTTTCAAACCCTTGGGAGTTACTTCTACGTTTGCTTATTATGCCATGCTATGCTAGTAGACGAGGATTGGGTGAGTGAATTTCCATGACAGATGTGAGATTGTTAATTAATGGTTTATTTAAGGTGGCAACTTAAACACACATCTGGGTGGATTGAGGCACCTGGTTACTCCAGGACTTGCCTATCTAGGCACCTGGGTTTCCAGGACTTGCCTGTTTTTCTTCGGACCGCCACCCAGGCTCAAAGGGATCATGAGATTATTCAAACTAGAAACTTCCGTGTGCAGCCACAAGCCATTATGGGCTCTGGCATAGTTTATTAAGTTGTGCGAACTCTTACGGGTAGACTAGCAGATGTAGGGGAAAGTAGGTGTACCAGTCTACCCACATGTAAGGTGCTAGCGCTTCCGAAAGACTATGTCTCGGTCATCCGTTTCTCAAACATCATGTAGTGCGAGAAATCAAATGGAGGCGATCGAGTCTTGTGGGAAAAGTTCGCAAACCTCTGCAGAGTGTACAAACTAATCATGATTAGCCGTATCCCCGGTTATGGACATCTTGAGTATCTAGTACTTGATTTTCCTGTGAATCTCATCATGTTACTTTAATTAATTTTGTTGGGTTTTAATGAGTACTCTTAATTGGGATTGAGAATGTTGTCAACCATTCTCAATGTTTAACAACCACCATGATAGTTAAATAAATTTATTCCTTTGCAGTAGGGAAAAATTGGCTTTTCGCAAAAACTGTAACCATTGAGCTTTTCCACCAGCCAAATATGCATGTAGTGATAGCCTTTATTCATCATTGCTCTATGGTGTGAATTTGCCAGTACATTCAATGTACTGACCCTTTGTGGCTGCAACGTCTCATGTTGCAGGATCTTATGATGAGTAAGTGATACGTTAGGTTTACGATTTCCTATGCTCAACTTTGCCGTTGGTGTTGATGGGAATCCACAACCTTGTTGCTTCCGCTATTTTGGATTGAGGTAATATTATTTACGTTATTTTATACATGTGATTTACCTCTGTTATAAATCCTCGAGTACTGTGTGTGTCAGCATACCGATCCAGGGATGACACTTACGCATAGAGACTTGACCGTATGAGGTCGGGTCGCTACATTTCCTTAATCATGATAAAGGTTTCTTATTCATGCTAGAACTGTATTAACCGGAAACTAATACATGTGTGGATACATAAAGAAATACCATGTCTCTGGTGAGCCTCTACTAGACTAGCTCGTTGGTCAAAGATGGTTAAGGTTTCCTAACCACAGACATGAGTTTTCATTTGATATCGGATCACATCATTAGGAGAATGATGTGATGGTCAAGACCCATCTGTTAGCTTAGCATATGATCGTTTAGTTTATTGCTACTTCATTCTTCAATGTCAAATACATGTTCCTTCGACCATGAGATCATGCAACACCCCGATACCGGAGGAATACCTTGTGTTCTATCAAATGTCACAACATAACTGGGTGATCATAAAGATGCTCTACAGGTATCTCCGAAGGTGTTTTTTGAGTTGGCATGGATCAAGACTGGGATTTGTCACTCCAAGTATCGGAGAGGTATCTCTGGGCCCTCTCGGTAATACACATCATAATAAGCTTGCAAGAAAAGTGACTAAGGAGTTAGTTGCGAGATGATGTATTACGGAACAAGTAAAGAGACTTGCCAGTAACGAGATTGAACTAGGTATGGGGATACCGACGATCGAATCTCGGGCAAGTAATATATCAGCAGACAAAGGGAATTACGTATGTTGTCATTACGGTTCAACCAATAAAGATCTTTGTATAATATATAGGAACCAATATGGGCATCCAGGTTCCGCTATTGGTTATTGACCAGAGAGGTGTCTCGGTCATGTCTACATAGTTCTCGAACCTGTAGGGTCCGCACGCTTAACGCTCATTAACGATATAGTATTATATGAGTTATGTGAGTTGATGACCTAATGTTGTTCGGAGTCCCGGATGAGATCACGGACATGACAACGAGCCCCGGAATGGTCCGGAGGTAAATATAGGACGATATATTTTGTCACCGGAAAGGTTTCGGAAGTACCGTGTATTTTATTGGAGTGCCGGAAGGGGTTCTGGGAGGCCACCGGCAAGCAGTGGGCCTTATGGGCCAAAGGGGGAATCACACAAGCCCACAAGGGGGCTGGTGCGCCCCTCCACCCCTTGCCCACACACCAAAGAGGGAGGGAAGGAAAGGGAAGGCGCCCCAAAGTCAGCCTGCCCCTTTCCTTTCCCCCGTGCACAAATATGGAAGGGGGGATTCGGCCAGGGCAGGCGCCCTAGGGCAGCCACCGGCCACTTGGGGTACCCTAGGGGCTGCCTCCCCTCCCCCTCCACCTATATATATGAGATGAGGGAGAGGGGCAACACACACCACGATTCCCTATCCGTATGCGGTGCCCCTCTTCCTCTAGTTCATCCTCGGTCATATTTTCGTAGTGCTTGGTGAAGCCCTGCAGAGACAGTTGCATCACCACCGTCACCATGCCGTTGTGTTGCCGGAACTCATCTACTACTTTGCCCATTTTGTTGGATCAAGAAGGTGAGGACATCATCAAGCTGAGCGTGTGCTGAACGCGGATGTGCCATACTTTCGGTACTCGATCGGTTGGATCGCAGAGAAGTTCGACTACATCAACCGCGTTACTAAACGCTTCCGCTTACAGTCTACGAGAGTACGTGGAGACACTCTCCCGCTCGTTGCTATGCATCTCCATGGATAGATCTTGCATGTGCATACAAATTTTCTTGTTTTCCACGCAATGTTTCCCAACAGATCAATCCATGTTCGATACTTCTTGTGCTAGTTCTTTTATGAAGAAAACTATTGAATTCAAGTGGGATCTTTTGGAGAGAATTAAACGCAACTCTGAAGATTGTGAAGTCGGCGAAGGTAAAGAGTCAGGTATTAAGCTTGAGTTTGATTGTATTAAATCTTTTATAAATATCAATGCTTTTCACAAGTTTAGCACTAAATATGGACTTGACTCTGAGATAGTAGCCTCTTTTTGTGTATCATTTGCTACTCATGTGGATCTCCCTAATGAGAACTGGTTTAAATATCATCCCCTATTAAAGAAGAAATTAAAGAACCAGTTATAGCTAAAGATGAAACTATCATTTATAATGTTGATATTGAAAAACAAAACTTTCCCTGTTAGGATAAGGAAACATGCTAAGGTATCAATGGTGGTTAGCAAAAGTAATATTAAAGCACCTAAACCCTCTGAACAAATTAAAGTAGAACCTAGTGTTGCTATGGTGAAAGATCTCTTGGTTGAAAATGTTGATGGGCATGTTATCTACTTCTGTGATGAAGCAACTAGAATTGCCAAACCCGATATTAAAGATAAGAACAAGCCTGTTGTTGGCATGCCTGTTGCCTCAGTTAAAATAGGAGATCATTGCTATCATGGTTTATGTGATTTGGGTGCTAGTGTGAGTGCTATTCCTTTTACCCTATACCAAGAAATTATGAAAGATATAGCACCCACTGATATAGAAGACATAAATGTTACTATTAAACTTGCTAATAGATATACCATCACACCATTTGGGATAGTTAGAGATGTTGAAGTCTTGTGTGGGAAAATAAAATACCCTACTGATTTTCCAGTTCTTGGTTCCCCACAAGATGACTTTTGTCCCATAATTTTTGGTAGACCTTGAACACTGTTGTCGTGGTGGGCGCAAGGCAGATGCCAAAGCATGGCTAAAGAGAGGGATAGGCTCGAGGGCACCAGTGGGCTCTAGAATCGAGGTCGGCATGAGCGAGCGAGGGACACAAGACATACCCAGGTTCGGGGCTCTCCGGGAAGATAACACCCCTAGTCCTGCCGAGTGTGGTTTATATGTAGATGGTACAAGCTTGCTCCTAGAGCTGTTTTGGGGAGGAAGGAAAGCAGGCTAGGGCATAGGTTGCTCCTTCTCCTTGTGTGTGTATTCTACTAGTGATCAGATCGTATGTCTCTCTCTATCTCTCCGTGCATGGAGGCTTCCTGGGGAGTTTTATAGGTAAACCCCCCAGGGCTACAATGATAAAGTTACATGGCTGCAGGGCCGGGATGTCAGCATGTGAGAAGCCGGCGCTGGGGCCCGCCAGGTACTAGGGTACGTCGGGTTCTCTGAGCACGGGCCCTGTGTGCCAGGGGGCACTGTTCCCCGTCTTGTGGTGCGTCACAGAGTGGTTGAGTCGACTCGACTACAGTGGCGCGTCGGCTGGTTGCCATCAGTTCGCGTCAGCAGGACGGGGTTGCACTATGGCCATGTCGACCCTGGTCAGTGGGGTTGGTGGGCCACTGTAGCCACGCTTTCTCTGGTCAGCAGGGTAGGTGGGCCACTGTTGCCTTGCTCATCTCTTCATAGGAACTTGTTCCGTCGTACGCCCAGATGGGACGGGAGCTGACCCGTGGCCAGGTTGAGGGACGCACTGTGATGGTGTTTGCTTGTTGATGAAGTCTTGACTTGCTTGGACCGGCCTGCATGCACCAGCGGGCTTGGCCGGGTTGTGAAACCCGGCCAAGGACAAGCCGGATTGAGGGGCGTTGCCAGCCCCGATGTTTTAGAAAAGGATCCAGATTCCGTTGCCTGCCCGGGGTTCATCCCCCCTACTGTAGTCCCCGTAGCTGTGAAGGCTCGCCGGCTTCAGGCAGGGGGGCCTTCGGAGTTTCACCCCCTAAGAAGATAGCTGGTATTGATGAAGCCTGCGACCGCCGGGTCCAGAAACACCCACTGTGTGCCGGCTTCCGGAAGCCGGATCACGGCATCCTGGCACGGGCGGAAAACTGAGGAGTTTGCTGAATTTTGGAGGGGAGCCGGCAGGGGATCTCTCTTCACCTCCACATTTTGGTCCCGACTACATCAAGCCTTGGGGACCGCTTTGAAATACAGCACGGCCTATCATCCTCAGACAGATGGACAGACTGAACGAGTAAATCAAATACTCGAAGATATGCTCAGGGCATGTACATTGGCCCAAGCAACCAAGTGGGAAGACTGTCTGCCCTATGCCGAATTTTCCTACAACAACAGTTTCCAGGCCAGCCTAAAGATGTCACCCTATGAAGCCTTGTATGGCTGGAAATGCCGCACTCCATTGAACTGGTCTCAAACTGGAGACAGCCACATTTTTGGGACTGATTTAATGCTCGAAGTGGAGAAGCAAGTCAAGGAAATCCATGACAGACTGGAATTGGCCAAATCTCGACAGAAGAGCTACTATGATGCCAAACATCGTCAGATCAGCTTCGAATTCAGAGAACACGTATATCTCCGAGTTACCCCTATGAAAGGAGTCACAAGATTTCAGACCCGCGGAAAATTGGAACCCAGATATATCAGTCCATTCCCCATCATGGCCAGAGTCGGAACAGTTGCATATCAGTTGGAACTGCCACCGGAACTGTCAGAAGTACACAACGTGTTTCACATCTCATAACTAATAAGATGTATCTCGCCACCGGAGAAAAGGACTGATATGGCGAAGATAGAATTGGCTAGATTTGACTTATGAGGAAAAGCCAATCAGAATATTGGGTCAAACAGAAAGGGTCACTCGCAGCAAAGAAATAAGGTTTTACAAGGTTCAGTGGGAGCACCACACCGAAGAAGAAACGACCTGGGAAAGAGAGGAATTTTTAAGGACTGCATACCCAGAATGGTTTTCCCAAGCAACCGAATCTCGAGGACGAGATTCATCTTAAGTGGGGGAGGTTTGTGACAGCCTAGATTTTGCCTTCTCTCTCTTTCCGGATTTGCCTTCTCTCTCTTTCCGGATTTGCCTTCTCTCTCTTTCCGGACTTGATTTTTATCGTGGTTTTTGCCCTGATTTGAATTGGAGTTTGAATCATTTCAAATGGACTTGGCACTTGGGCATATCCTTGGCTTTCACCCAAGTGACCTATCTTATTTATTCCTCTGATCAATCCTCAAAATAATCAAATGAATATTTTTCATAAAAGAAAAATATTCATTTCTCTCTCTGAAACTCACTTCAAAAGCTTGTGCTCCAAAGCAAACTCAATTTTTCTTGCTCAGAAAAATCTGAGATAATTCCCAAATATTCTTAGAACCATGGCACAACTTCCCATGCAAAAATATTGCATCACTTTTTGCAATATTTTTGCTATAGAAAATCTTTTCACTTCTGGACCAGAAATGCACTTTGTACAGCAAGTACATTTTTCCTTGAGCTTTTAGCCTTGATCTTTCTTGAGCTTAAACACCCTTCTAAGAAACCCTAAACCCCAGGAGATCAGCCTTAATGGACTTCTAGAAGGTGGCCAAACTTGGCGACCAAGTTTCTGGACAGAAACTTGTCAGCTTAGTGAAGTCAAATCTGGTCGGCCTCGGCATGATCCATCAACTCCCCTAGACTAAGCACTGCACGGTTGAGCGCGTAGACAAGGTTTGGCCGCTCCTGGACTTCATTTTGACCATGCCAGCCTGGTGACCGCGCGTGGACACGGCGCCTAGTATGCGTCTCAGCGCGCTCTGGCTGGCGCCTTGCTCTCTACTTCACGCGTGCTCGATCCAACGCTCGCCGGCGACTGCCGCACCACGCCACAAGCCCCAACCCATCACCCTTGACCGCTCCCTGGCGCTCGCCGACGCCGGAGCCGCCATAGCAAGCACGGGCGCGTCGCGACCAAAAGGCCACAGTGCGCATGTGCACTTGTCCGCTTCTCCAACCGCCTCCTGTGCTCATCCGCGAGCGTGGGCAATCTTCTGCGTTGATGCTGAGTGTTTGCCCCCTCTCGTTGGAGCTTCTCGTCGCCGTTCGCTGCATGTCCCGAGAGCTCCGGCGGCGACATGTTCCTCCCCTCGCTCCAGCTATATATAGCGCTCCCCTCCTCGATTCCTAGCCACACACCACTCCACACCACCTCCACGAACACGTAGACGGGCAGAAGCTCGGTCGGGCAGGCCTCTGGCCGTCCCCCCGACCAGAGGACTCCGGCGATCCCCGCAGTCCAGCCGCCGCGCTCCGGTGCCTCTCGAGCTCAAGCAGTTGCTTGGGCGGGGCATTGGGGGTCTGTTGGTGCTGCCTGGACACCGCTGAGCCCTCGGAGCCGCCTCTAGATATTGTCTTCATCCTCTCCGGCGAAACCCGTCTGCCACCATAGCTTGCAAGCTCAACTGCGAGCAGCTCCGTCCACCTCTCGCCAAGCCACGGGTACGGGCAGGTGCACCTCGAGCCCCGCTTCAATCCTATCCCTCTAGCCTAGCCCCATACCCCTTCGTCGCCGGCGTGAGCTCCGGCGAAGCCCCGCCTCCCTCTGATCTCGCCCCCTCTCTCTCTCTCTCTCCTGACGCGCGGGACCCACCTGTCGGTCTCACCACTCGCGCCCAAAGCGATACGAGTGGAGGCGTATTTCTGTTATACGATTTTGACGTCACCTCCCCCCCAAGAATTCTGTTTAATTCAAATTTATTCAGAAATTTGATTGAAATTTGACCAGCCACCATTTCTAAACCATAAGTCCAAATGATTTGATTCTTTTTGCATTGTCTTTGTTACAGAATGCTCTAGCAGCACACCAGAAGGTGGATTTTCCTTGCTGTCTAGAATTTCTCGTGAATTTCAGAATGTGTTTTGATAATTCTTTTTGTGGTTTAAATTCTTTTTCAGAAGGAGAAACTTGTCTTGAAGCAAACCAAGAGGGGTGTGATCCTCCTCTACACTAAGGGAAGCCACACCAGCATTTGGATGGTGTTATTTCAATATCTATGATTTTCTACTTGAATATGAGTTATTATTTGCATTTAAAATTTGATAAATAACTTCGGTTAATTCTAGTTACTTTACCATGCTTGATATGCTTGTTTTAGCTACTGGTTGAATGCATGAACTTGTTTGGCTAAGTAGAGTAATATTTTGCACTATGCTTATTGCTATGGAAATTATGGTAGTTATTTTACTAGAATAGTTTCATTTAACTAAAGAACTAATGAAAATATTGCGTGATAAATAAAAATGAGTTATAACCAGAGAAGTTTTGATTCTAAGTATTGCAAGATGCATATGTTGTTAAGTTTGATCCATGAATATGAGTTGTTTGTTTTGCGTGACGAGTAGTTGCATGATTCCTTTGGGGTATATCATGTTGATAAAAAGTTTTTATCAAAGATAAACTTGATTAAGTTAAACTTGAATATGGTGTTGGTCACATCATGGTGCCACTGAATCAGGTTTTAATTCAGTGTGACCACATTTACCTTATGGGAAGGTCTTGATTCGGTCGTTTATTGTGGCTCTCACCATTGCCTCCCGCGAGGGAAGGTTATGGGCGTGCATACCCTGGCCCGGTAGGCAGACATAACCTTGTGTGCTCGTTTTTGTTTTTATGGTACCTTGTCCCCGTTTGGGGCCGTGTTGCCATGATGGCGGTCGTTGGTGTGTTTGGTAGACACGGGGCCACCCAAGGCCTATCCCTGAGGGGGAGTTGGTCGGAGTGGCCGGGGAGAGCGCATGACAAAGGGAGGGTTTCATCGGAATGCTTTGGTCCACCCGAATGGGAATGCAAGGCCAGGTGTTCCGTAGTGTGGGTAAAGTGCGCTACCTTTGGAGAGTGTAATTAATCTATCGATAGCCGTGTCCTCGGTTATGGTCATAACTCGGAAGTAAGTCACACCATGGATCAACTTTTCTAATAAATCTTGCAAACTAAGTGAGTGTTGTGATGCATAGGTTCGCGGTGAAGCAAGAAGGTGTTCATGAGTGATTGGTTTCAGTTGTGACCCAGGTATGGTCACCTTGGTTATGAGGTAACCGTCTGGTAAGCGAGTCTTGGGACTCATTGCATGAAATGTCTGTTTTCCTTCAGTAGTAGTTTTGCATTGAATTAATCTGATTAAATATCATTATATTGTTTATCCTCGTGCTTATGTTTGTTGTGAGCTTGCAAGTACATTCAATGTACTAACCTGGCGTGTTATGCCAGATTTCAGGCAAGTCAGTTCGCATCGGAGTGCATCTCGTGTCTAGGTCGTGTTCACGTCGATGTCCATGTGCTATGGAGTTCCACTATGTCATTCTTCCGCTGCCGTGTAGCTTGTCTGATCGAGGCCCCGTCATGCTCATTAAATAATGTACATACTGTCCAGCAGCACCGCGTGTGACGCTTGGCCTCGAATCACGATGTAATATCAAACCTATGTAATCCGCTAGCATCAATAAAGCGGTTGTTTCTGTACCATGTTGTTGTGTATTGTGCTACGTCTTGAGCTTGCGTTGGTTTTCCTCGAAGAGGAGATGGTGATGCAGCAATAGTAGCGTAAGTATTTCCCTCAGTTCTTGAGAACCAAGGTATCAATCCAGTAGGAGGCTCCTCAAAAGTCCCACGCACCAACACAAACAAACAAAGAACTCGTAACCAACGCAATAAAGGGGTTGTAAATCCTTCACGCCACTTCATGTAAAGTGAGATCTAATAAAGATAGTATGATAAGATAAATATATTTTTGGTATTTTATAATATAGATGCAAAAAGTAAAGATGCAAATAAAAGTAGATTGAAAGCAAATAAGACAAGAGATAGACCCGGGGGCCATAGGTTTCACTAGAGGCTTCTCTCGAGATAGCATAAGTATTACAGTGGGTGAACAAATTACTGTCGAGCAATTGATAGAAAAGCACATAGTTATGTGATTATCTAGGCATGATCATGTATATAGGCATCACGTCCGCAACAAGTAGACCGACTCCTGCCTGCATCTACTACTATTACTCCACACATCGACCGACTCGTGCCTGCGTCTAGAGTATTAAGTTCATAAGAACAAAGTAACGCATTAAGCAAGATGACATGATGTAGAGGGATAAACTCAAACAATATGATATAAACCCCATCTTGTTATCCTTGATGGCAACAATACAATACGTGCCTTGCAACCCTTTCTGTCACTGGGTAAGGACACCGCAAGCTTGAACCCAAAGCTAAGCACTTCTCCCATGGCAAGAAAGATCAATCTAGTAGGCCAAACCAAACTGATAATTCGAAGAGACTTGCAAAGATAACTCAATCATACATAAAAGAATTCAGAGAAGATTTAAATATTATTCATAGATAAACTTGATCATAAACCCATAATTCATTGGATTTCGACAACACACCGCAAAAAGAGTTTACATTGAATATATCTCCACAAGAGAGTGGGAGAACATTGTATTGACATCCAAAAAGAGAGAAGAAGCCATCTAGCTAATAACTATGGACCCGTAGTTCTGTGTAAACTACTCACAACTCATCAGAGGGGCAAGGATGTTGATGTAGAAGCCCTCCATGGTCGATTCCCCCTCCGGCAGAGTGCCGGTGAAGGCTCCAAGATGAGATCTCGCGGATACAGAAGGTTACGGTGGTGGAAATTGTGTTTGATGGTGCTCCTGGATGTTTTCGGGGTACGTAGGTACATATAGGAGGAAGCAGTACGTCGGTGGCTGCCCGAGGGGCCCACGAGATAGGGGGCGTGCCCTACAGGGGGGGCGCCCTCCTATCTCGTGGGAGCCTCGGCTGCTTCTTGACTTGCACTCCAAGTCCTCTGGATCACGTTCGTTCCAAAAATCACGCTCCCGAAGGTTTCATTCCGTTTGGACTCCGTTTGATATTCCTTTTCTTCGAAATACTGAAATAGCCAAAAAAAACAGCAATATGGGTTGGGCCTCCAGTTAGTAGGTTAGTGCCAAAAATGATATAAATGTGTAAAATAAAGCCCATAAACATCCAAAATGTGTAATATAATAGCATGGAACAATCAAAAATTATAGATACGTTGGAGACGTATCAAGCATCCCCAAGCTTAATTTCTGCTCGTCCTCGAGTAGGTAAATGATAAAAAGAGAATTTTTGATGTGGAATGCTACCTAGCATAATTCATAATGTAATTTTCTTTATTGTGGCATGAATGTTCAGATCCAAATGATTCAAAATAAAGTTTCATATTGATAAGAGAAATAGTAACACTTCAAGCATACTAATCAAAGTAATCATGTCTTCTCAAAATAACATCGCCAAAGAAAGTTATCCCTACAAAATCATATGGTCTGGCTGTTGCTCTATCTTCATCAAACAAAGTATTTAATCATGCACAACCCCGATGACAAGCCAAGCAATTGTTTCATACTTTAATAATCTCAAACTTTTTCAACTTTCACGCAATACATGAGCGTGAGCCATGCACATAGCACTATATGTGGAATAGAATGGTGGTTGTGAAGAAGACACAAAAGGAGAAGATAGTCTCACATCAACTAGGCGTATCAACGGGCTATGGATATGCCCATTAATAGATATCAATGTGAGTGAGTAGGGATTGCCATGCAACGGATGCACTAGAGCTATAAATATATGAAAGCTCAACAAAATAAACTAAGTGGGTGTGCATCCAACTCGCTTGCTCACGAAGACCTAGGGCACTTTGAGGAAGCCCATCATTGGAATATACAAGCCAAGTTCTATAATGAAAAATTCCCACTAGTATATGAAAGTGACAACATATGAGACTCTCTATCATGAAGATCATGGTGCTACTTTGAAGCACAAGTGTGGAAAAAGTGATAGTAGCATTGTCCCTTCTCTCTTTTTCTCTCATTTTATTTTTTTATTTTTTTTGACCTTTCTTTTTTTTGGCCTTTCTATTTTATTTAATTTTTTTTGTAAAGTCTGAAGTCTCATCCCGACTTGTGGAGGAATCATAGTCTTCATCATCCTTTCCTCACTAGGACAATGCTCTAATAATGAAGATCATCACACTTTTATGGATTTACAACTCAAGAATTACAAGTCAAAGCTAGAACAAGATATGACACTATATGAATGCCTCTGGTGGTGTACCGGGATATGCAATGAATCAAGAGTGACATGTATGAAAATTATGAAGGTGGCCTTGCCACAAATACAATATCAACTACATGATCATGCAAAAAGCAATATGACAAAAGTAATGCGTGTCATATGACGGAACTGTGGAAAGTTGCATGGCAATATATCTCGGAATGGCTATGGAAATGCCATAATAGGTAGATATGGTGGCTGTTTTGAGGAAGGTATATGGTGGGTGTATGGTACCTGCGAAAGTTGCATGGTACAAGAGAGACTATCAATGGTGGAAGGGTGAAAGGGTGCGTATAATCCATGGACTCAACATTAATCAAAAGAACCCATGCACTTATTGCAAAAATTATAAGTCATCAAAAACCAAAGCACTACGCGCATGCTCCTAGGGGGATAGATTGGTAGGAAAAGACCATCGCTCGTCCCCGACCGCCACTCATAAGGAAGACAATCAATAAATAAAATTGTGCTCCAACTTCATCACAAAGCGGTTCACCATACGTGCATGCTACGGGAATCACAAACTTCAACACAAGCATTCTTTAAATTCATAATCACCCAACTAGCATAACTTTATTATTACTACCTCCATATCTCAAAACAATTATCAAGCATCAAATTGATCATAGCATCCAATTCACTTTCTATGATAGTTTTTATTATACTCAACTTGGATGCTCATCATTCTAGGACCAACTTTATGACCATAGAAAATACCATGCTGTTCTAAAATACTCTCAGAATAATATAAGTGAAGCATGAGAGACTAGAAATTTCTTCAAAATTAAGACACTGCTGTGCTCTAAAAAATATAAGTGAAGCACTAGAGCAAAAACTATCAAGCTCAAAAGATATAAGTGAAGCACATAGAGTATTCTAGCAAATTCTAATCAAGTAGGCTTCTCCCAAAAGGTGTGTACAGCAAGGATGATTGTGGTAAACTAAAAAGCAAAGACTAATATAATACACGACACTCCAAGCAAAACACATATCATGTGGCGAATAAAAATATAGCTCCAAGTAAAGTTACCAATGAACGAAGACGAAAGAGGGGATGCCTTCCCGGGGCATCCCCAAGCTTAGGCTTTTGGCTCTTCTTGAATATCTTGGGGTGCCTTGGGCATCCCCAAGCTTAGGCTCTTGCCACCCTTTATTTCATAGTCCATAAAGGCTTTACCCAAAACTTGAAAACTTCACAACACAAAACTCAACAGGAAATCTTATAAGCTCCGTTAGTGAAAGAAAACAAAACCACCACATAAGGTACTGCAATGAACTAATTCTTTATTTAATTTGGTGTTAAACCTACTGTATTACGACTTCTCTATGGTTTATAAACTATTTTTCTAGCCATAGATGCATCAAAATAAGCAAACAACACACAAAAAAACAGAATCTGTCAAAAACAGAACAGTCTGTAGAAATCTGTAACTAACGCAAACTTATGGAACTCTAAAACTCCTACCAAAATAGGAAGTCCTGGAAAATTTGTTTATTGAACAGAAACAAAAAGAATCAACGCAAAATCACGTTCCTGTGATTTAACAAAATTATATTCGTGCGTGCAAAGTTTCTGTTTTTCAGCAGAATCAAATCAACTATCATCGTAGGTTATCCTATTGTCGGTGTACTAAGATAGGGGTACCTTAGTACCCCAACTTGTGCACGGGCAGTTGCAGCTTCCCGAGGCAGGGTTTACCACATACTAGCCGGAGACCCTCCTATTCCACGTCAAGCCATCCAAGAACCAAATATACAAGACGAAAGATCAAGACCCCGGCAAGCGGAGCTTGCCGGGAAGGCCATTCAGGCTCAAGACTACATCACTCACGACCCCGGCGAGAGGAGCTCGTCGGGAAGACTAGAAGACTACCACATACAAGACACGCCTCGGCGCTATACACGCCCCAGCGAGGGCCCGGGAAGCGACAAGCCACAGAGCCCGGCAAGCTCCGGGCCCAGCAAGATCAAGACCCGGCAAAGGCGCTTGCGGAAGAGCTGCGCTGTGTGCCTGCGCTCCAGCTCATCGGCCCACGCGTCGCCCTAGGGCCTTTCCAGGGACGCGTGGCGGATGGCTGTGCAGCCTGGGGACACGGTGGCATTTCACGGTGGTGGATCCATCGCCGTGGCGGACGGAGACGCAAGGGCCGGGAGCTTTTGGGGTCGACGGCGACGGGCATTAAATGCCCTTGTCCCCTCTGTCAAAAGTAGGTAGAAACCACTTTGTTCATGCAATCGTAGCTTCTTTGTTCCGCAAGACTGCTCCAACTACCACCTCTTTTACCTTTTACCCCTTCCTCCCTCGTTGACACTGCTCGGTGACCCCTTTGCACTATAAAAGGAGGCCCATGCACAACGTAGGGGAGGTTCGGCTCATTCGACACACGCATCGTCACCATACGCTCGTACTCTCGAGCAAGCTCAATACAAACACAAAGCAGCAGTAGGAGTTTTATCTCTCCGGAGAGCTCCGAAGCTGGGTAAAAACCCCGCCCGCGTGCTCGCCTCGATCTGCTCTCTGTGCCTCCTCCGCCCTCGCACCGCACTCACAAAGGGGCCCCAGCCCCATAGGTGTCCGCATGGCGCAAGATCTCCCAGCGACATCTCGGGCGCGCCCGATTAGGGGCGTCGAGGTTGTGCGGACCTGATCCGGCGTCTGCGGCAGGCGCGCTTCGCCATCAACCTCTCCAATTTCACCAGCAACTTCGTCAACGACTACGCCATGGCCCCGAAGAAGAAGGCTTCGGGGGCTACAGGCCCGTCTGCGTCCCTTCCGCCGCCACCAGAGCCAGCGGTGGGCGGAGGAGACGTCGACGGAAGAGTGGTCGCCGCCGAAGACACTCGCGGCGCCACCAGATCCAAGGACGGGACGGGTGACCGCGCTTCGGTCTCCATGGACCCGCGTCCATCTCAGCGCACGACGACCCAGCAGCGCCATACCACGGGAGGTGGTATCCGCCTGCTGGGACAAGGACACGCCGGAGGCTCGCGGGACGCTCCAGGCCGGCGTCCGGACACGGGCAAAGCGAAGGCGCCGGGGGAGGACCCTACTCCTTCTAACACTGTTAGGAGCCCGAGCCTACCCCACTCCTCGCACCACTCGCTCCCGCTCCCCTCCACTCCGGCAGAAGCGCTCGTAAGGGCGCAACTGCTCCTCGACTTCCCTCCGGCGGCGGACAAAGCCGAAGACTGGAGGGCTACCATCAAGAGCCTGGTCGCCTTCGCCAACAACGACCCTTCACAGCAGCCGACGGCCTCGCGGCCGCGGCAAGCTGAGAAGACAAAGGCCAACGGCGACAAGGCCGCCAGGGGTGCAATGTCAGTGCACTCCCCGCCGTAGAAGCAAAAGACGCCGTCCCGCGGGAACAACACCGACGACGGTTCCACGGCGTCGTCGGATCCGCGGGCTCGTCGGGATCAACGTCAGATCCTCGACAACCGGCGACAAGAAGACGCTCGGACCACGATCGAGCGTCGCCGAGAAGCTCGGCGACAATCAGACCAGAGAGCTGGAAACGCTGTCGACGCGTACACGCCCGGTGAACCAGGCGACTTGCCGTACGCGGCAGGCTGCCCTGCGTTCACCCACGAGCTGCGGCGCGTCCAGTGGCCCAGCATGAAGAACTTCAAGCCCGACGTACCGGAGAAGTACGACGGCAAGACGCACCCCTCGGAGTTCCTCAGTGTCTACACCATCGCGGTGCAGGCTGCCGGGGGGCGCGACGACAAGATTCTGGCGAACTACTTCCCGCTCGTGCTTAAGCCAAACGTTCGTTCTTGGCTTATGCACTTGCCGGAAGGCTCCATTTCCTCTTGGGCCGACCTTTGCCATCAGTTTGTTGGCGCCTTCACTGGCGGCCACAAACCCCATGGCCAGGAGAGCGATCTCCACATTTTGGCCCGAAGGAAGGGGAATCCTGCGCAAGTATATCCAACGCTTCAGCCGTGTGCAGCACAACATCTCGATGTCCACCCCGCCGCGGTTATCGCGCGTTCCACCGAGCGTGTGTAACCGCCGCATGCGTGAAGAAATGGCGATGACCAAGATTCGGGACGTCAGCGAGCTATATGCTCTGGCTGACAAGTGTGCTGCTAGAGGAGGAGGAGGAGACTCCCCGGGGAGGATGCTGGCGCAGGAGGAAGTGATAGCGACGACAACGCCCCGGCAAACAAGAGCCGGCGGCGGAACAGCCGAGGGAAGAACAAGAAAGAGGTGCTTGCCGCCGAGAAGCCCGGCAAGGACAACTCTGGTGCCCAGCCCGGCAAGAATAGCTCTGGTGCTACTCCGGCAAGCGCACCTCTCCGGAGTGCTGCGCCGCCGTCGAGGACGTGCCATCGAGCCCCACCTGCCAGTGGGACAAAGAAAGCAGCAAGAACAGCTCTGGCGCCCGCTCCGGCAAACGCACTTCTCCGAAGTGCCGCCGTCGTGGACGTGCCATCGAGCTCTACCAGCCAGTTTCAAACTCTTGAGTTGTATTCCCTAAAATTTCGCACCTTGTATGGAGCACCTGTGCGCATGAGGGTCGAGTCGTGGCTAAGTTGCGCCCCGGATCTGTTTCGAGTTCGCTCAACGATGAAGGCGCGCTGCAACTAGCCCGACAAGTTCTTCCTGCCGGAGGCAACACCGCCAGCGGGCTGCTGATGTTCCGCACTCAGCAAGTGTGTTTGCGCCGGCAGGTTCCCTGAAAGCGTGAGGGTTAAAACGTACGAGGGGGGAAATTGAGGGAGAAGCGCAGCCTTGCTGGATCGCAGAAGAGTAGAAAAGCTAAGTCATCCGAGCTTTTGTGCAAAGCCCTACTTGCCTCCATGCGTTTTTATGATATGTTCCTCGTGCTTTCATTCTTCGTGCGCAATGCCTGTGCGCGGAGGAACCTACCCGCGGGTAGCCGCATCCTTATCTTGCTTCCGAGCACACTCAACGATTTAAGTGAGCTGCGCTAAGTGTCGCGCCCTTGTTTCGTTTTCGAGTCCGCTCAGCAACCTAAGTGCGTTGCGACTAGCCGCGGCAAGGTTGCTGGCCGGTAGGACCTTGGCCGGCGAGCTGCTTCGAGTTCAGCGTGTCAGCACTCGCGACAAGGGCCACTTTGCCGGCAAGTTCCCCTGGAAGCGCAGGGTAAAAGCGCACAAAGGATGCAAAGTAGAGGGTGTAGCGTAGCAAGCCCTGCCGTAAGATGCCCTTCGTATGAAAAACTTGTACGCTGAGGAGCCAGGTCGTGGCCCAGTCGCGCCCTTGGTTTGTTTCCGAGTCCGCTCAACAAACACAAGCGCGCTGCGACTGGCCCGGCAAGGTTGCTTGCCGGAAGCAACACCGCCAGCGGGCTGCTGATGTTCCGCACTCAGCAAGTGTGTTCGCACCGGCAAGCTTCCCGAGAGCGTAGGGTGTAAACATGCGAAGGGCAAGGCACGGCATCGCGTTGTGAACTACACAGAAAAGATTCGTATACATATACATGTAAATAATGAAGCTGTTACGGAACTAGCTCAGCTGTTTTCATGGCTGAAATTGCAGCAACGAAGAGAAGCCAGAAGAGCACACCAGCACCTGGATTTTGGCGGAGCCAAAGTCGCCGGGGGCTGCGAGTACCAAGGTCCCTCCCCGGCAAGCTAGGGTCGCCGGGGGCTGCGAAATCAGATAAGTTTTTCATCCCTCGTCATGCATCCTCTCATGGACCGGGAAAGCGGAGTTGCATCTTTGAACGAGCGTGTCTTGTAAAACCCATGCGCGGAGGAGCCAAGTCGTGACACAGTTGCGCCCTTGTTTTGTTCCCGAGTCCGCTCGGCGAACACAAGTGTGCTGCTGCACCCTTATCTTGCTTTCGAGCACGCTCAACGGTTAAAGTGAGCTGCGACAAGTTTCGCGCCCTTGTTTCGTTTTCAAGCCTACTCAGCAAGTTAAGTGCGCAACTGGCCCGGCAAGGTTGCTTGCCGGAAGCAACACCGCCAGCCTGCTGATGTCCCGCACTCAGCAAGCGTGTTCGCACCGGCAAGCTCCCTGAAAGCGTAGGAACATACAAGGCACGGAGTCAAGTAAAAGACGCGGTCCGACAAGCACTCCCCTCTTTTCATTAAAAACGTCCTAATTTGATACAAGTCCATAGAGGATGAAAAACATGATAGAGAGGATTACATATTTTAAATACAGCTAAGGCCCAAAGGCTTACAAATTGAAAGATAAGATGCCCGTGATCCCTCTCCTGTTTCTCTGTTCAGGAGTTCAGGAGGTAGGTCAAGGAGTCCCCGGCAAGAGGAGCTTGCCGGGAAGGGCAAAAGGGGCGCCTAGGAGAGCATGGCGGTGAGCACCCGCTGCGGCCTGCGGGTGGCGTGCCCTCAGGAGCTGCGCAAGGTGATGGGCATGGGGAACCGCCGACGGCGCCAGCGACAAGCCCCTGAAGGCAAGGGAGAGCTACGGGCGCCAGAAGACACCAAGAGAACTTCCCGGGGGTCGGTCAGGAGCTTGGCGGAGACGGAGGCGCCGAAGGCAGAGGTTGAAGACGGGGTGGTGGGGCGTCAGCGCGCTGTCGAGGCTCTCGCCTCGTACTCGATTTGTGCCCTGCCGCCACCCCCTCTCCCTCTTTCGCAGCCTCCCTACGCCAGCCGCCAAGAAGACGGCCCCGGGGAGTTCAGGAGGCCGGCGACCCGGATTACGGGGTCGCCGGTGGCGCGCGAGGCAGCGGTGTCCGACGCCTAGTCGGACCCGCCATCCCCCTCGTCGCCGCTGTCGCTCCCCTCCTCGTCACTCTCGCTCGAGGAGGAGCCTTCGCTATCGGAGGAGCTGTCCACACAGCACCTCGCCCTGGTCCCAAACTCGCCGAAGACCTTGACGGCGAGAAGGTCGCCCTCCATCAACTTGAAATGGAGGGTAAACCCCGCCATCAAGCTGTGGATCCGGGCGAATGTCTTCCAGCCTCGGTCGAAGTACATCACGCCGGGGGCTGGGGACACGACACTCACTCGAGTGCCGCTGATCCCGCAGCCCCTCATACGCAACTCCATCACTTCGGGCGGATCCGGTCCCATCGCATCCGCGAACGGGGCCGGCAGCCGGAGGCGGCGACGAGGCGCTCGGCGCAGCCTGATGAAGAACTCCCAGGGGTCGTCTCCGGTGTGGACCGCCCCGTGGTCGGGGCTTGCCGGAGGGGACGGGGGAGGCACGTCGCCACGACCGCCTCTCCCCCGACCGCCTCGACCGCGCCCTCGGCCTCGTCCGCGGCCTCGCCCTCTCCCTCTTCCCCTTGTGGCCGGTTCCGCCGCCGCGGGTGCGGGATAGGGCGAGGAGCGCTGCCTGGAGGCGACCCTCGCAGCCACCGTTGAAGAACCAGGATTTCCTCCTTCCATGGCGGTAAGAAGAACAGAAACTGAAGATGGAGGGAGGAGAGGAAGTGTGAGGCCAATGTGCTCCCCTTCCGCCCTTTTTAAAGGGCGAGGTGGGGGCTCAACCGCCCTGCTTGGCCAATCGGGAGGCGCGGAGGACAGAGGAGCGGGGCTGGCTCGTCGTCTTCGCCCGTGACAGCTCGGTTTCCCACCATCGCCGCCCACGACCCCTATGCATGCGGGCGCGTGGCTAAGGCGGGCGGGCCGAGCGACGGGTGAGGTGACCTCGCCCTGCGCCACGATCACGGGCGTGGATGCCTTAAAGACCGCATGCGCCGCCCACTTCTCCCACGACGCCGCAATCGACGCGTGCCGTTGTGGAGGGATGTGGCGGATGCGGAAGTGGATTCGGCACGCCGTGGGCCGCGTGTGCCCGTGCACTGTTTTGGGCCTGGCCCAACAGCGCTCGGCACCGTGTGTGGCCCAGGCCCGGGGGCTCCTGTCGGTGTACTAAGATAGGGGTACCTTAGTACCCCAACTTGTGCACGGCGATTGCAGCTTCGAGGCGGGTTTACCACATACCAGCCGGAGACCCTCCTATTCCGCGTCAAGCCATCCAAGAACCAAATATACAAGACGAAAGATCAAGACCCCGGCAAGCGGAGCTTGCCGGGAAGGCCATTCAGGCTCAAGACTACATCACTCACGACCCCGGCGAGAGGAGCTCGTCGGGAAGACTAGAAGACTACCACATACAAGACACGCCTCGGCGCTATACACGCCCCGGCGAGGGCCCGGGAAGCGACAAGCCACAGAGCCCGGCAAGCTCCCGGGCCCGGCAAGATCAAGACCCCGGCAAGGCGCTTGCCGGAAGAGCTGCGCTGTGTGCCTGCGCTCCAGCTCATCGGCCCACGCGTCGCCCTGGGGCCTTTCCAGGGACGCGTGGCGGATGGCTGTGCAGCCTGGGGGACACGGTGGCATTTCACGGTGGTGGATCCATCGCCGTGGCGGACGGAGACGCAAGGGCGGGAGCTTTTGGGGTCGACGGCGACGGGCATTAAATGCCCTTGTCCCCCTCTGTCAAAAGTAGGTAGAAACCACTGTTCATGCAATCGTAGCTTCTTTGTTCCGCTTGTTCCAACTACCACCTCTTTTACCTTTTTACCCCTTCCTCCTACGTTGACACCTGTCGGTGACCCCTTTGCACTATAAAAGGAGGCCCATGCACAACGTAGGGGAGGTTCGGCTCATTCGACACACGCATCGTCACCATACGCTCGTACTCTCGAGCAAGCTCAATACAAACACAAAGCAGCAGTAGGAGTTTTATCTCTCCGGAGAGCTCCGAAGCTGGGTAAAAACCCCGCCCGCGTGCTCGCCTCGATCTGCTCTCTGTGCCTCCTCCGCCCTCGCACCGCACTCACAAAGGGGCCCCGGCCCCATAGGTGTCCGCGGCGGGCAGCATCTCCCCCCGCGACACCTATAGGTTCTACTTGGCACAAACACTAATTAAAAGATAAAAACACATCTAAATAGAAGGGAGATGCAAGATTTATTACTAAACATGAGCAAAAACAAAAAAACATAAAGAAAATTGGGTTGCCTCCCAACTAGCGCTATCGTTTAACGCCCCTAGCTAGGCATAAAAGCGAAGATAGATCTAACGAGTGCCATCTTTGTCACTCGGAGAGGAGGATCTCCTATCTATGGCATTCAATCTTCAATTTAAGGTAAGAACATTGCCATTAATGGAAGAAGTAATATTAAGCACGTTACGGAAGTTTGCCTCTAAACTAGACTTCATCTCTTTAATAATTTCATTTTGATAAAAGCACAAGAGAGTAGTTGATTCAACCTTATCATTCATAAGGTGCCCAAATATGGTTTTCATTTTTTCATAAGTATCTATAGCATCCCTTTCAAGAAAACTTCCTTCAAAAATAGAATCTAAAACTTTTTTAAAAGAAGTGGGCAAGCCAACATCAAAACCTTTTAAGTAATCTTCAATTTGATATTGTGGCACATAGCTAGCCCGAATCCTTAATAACCTATCCCAAGCATCTTTTAAAGACTCATCAAGTAAATAGCAAAAAATTCCAGAGTCGTCCTCATCAAAATTATTCAAGCTCTCACTAGAGACCCCGGTGGGTCTTTCTATAGCATCATTATCCATGAGCTTAGAGAGGATAGAGGGGTTATCCAAGGTACTAGAACCTAGGAAAGGGCCCTTAGTTCTTTTTGATTTGGCCATGGCAACGGGAAGGCAAACGAAAAAGAGAAGAGGAGATTGGGAAAGAGAGGGCGAATAAAACGGCAAGGGTGAAGTGGGGGAGAGGAAAACGAGAGGCAAATGGCAAATAATGTAAATGTGAGGGAGATGGGTTTGTGATGAGTACTTGGTATGTCTTGACTTGAGCGAAGACCTCCCCCGCAACGGTGCCAGAAATCATTCTTGCTACGTCTTGAGCTTGTGTTCGTTTTCCTCGAAGAGGAGAGGGTGATGCAGCAATAGTAGCGTAAGTATTTCCCTCAGTTTTTGAGAACCAAGGTATCAATCCAGTAGGAGGCTCCTCAAAAGTCCCACGCACCTACACAAACAAACAAAGAACTCGCAACCAACGCAATAAAGGGGTTGTCAATCCCTTCATGGCCACTTTCGAAAGTGAGATCTAATAAAGATAGTATGATAAGATAAATACAACCTCCGTTTCAGTTTACAAGTCCTACGCGTATACCTAGGTTTCCAATTTTATCACCCTAATATAAACTATATAACACAAAAATTATACCTTTTGAAAGTAGAAACTCCGAAGTTTATGTTGGTATATTTTTTGTAATATATGACTTGTATTAGGTTGGTCAAATTGACAACCTAGGGGTACGTGCACGCCCTGTAAACTGGGAGATAGGTAGTATATTTTTGGTATTTTATAATATAGATGCAAAAAGTAAAGATGCAAATAAAAGTAGATTGAAAGCAAATAAGACAAGAGAGAGACCCGGGGGCCATAGGTTTCACTAGAGGCTTCTCTCGAAATAGCATAAGTATTACTGTGGGTGAACAAATTACTGTCGAGCAATTGATAGAAAAGCGCATACTTATGAGATTATCTAGGCATGATCATGTATATAGGCATCGCGTCCGCAACAAGTAGACCAACTCCTACCTGCATCTACTACTATTACTCCACACATCGACCGACTCCTGCCTGCATCTAGAGTATTAAGTTCATAAGAACAGAGTAATGCATTAAGCAAGATGACATGATGTAGAGGGATAAACTCAAACAATATGATATAAACCCCATCTTGTTATCCTCGATGGCAACAATACAATACGTGCCTTGCAACCCTTTTTGTCACTGGGTAAGGACACCGCAAGATTGAACCCAAACCTAAGCACTTCTCCCATGGCAAGAAAGATCAATCTAGTAGGCCAAACCAAACTGATAATTTGAAGAGACTTGCAAAGATAACTCAATCATACATAAAAGAATTCAGAGAAGATTCAAATATTATTCATAGATAAACTTGATCATAAACCCACAATTCATCGGATCTCGACAAACACACCGCAAAAAGAGTATACATCGAATAGATCTCCACAAGAGAGGGGGAGAACACTGTATTGAGATCCAAAAAGAGAGAAGAAGCCATCTAGCTAATAACTATGGACCCGTAGTTCTGTGGTAAATGTAACGCCCCGGATCCGATGCGCCAGGTGTCTTCCAGTTATTCGCCGTCATTGCCATGTCATTTGCTTGAGTGTTGCATTTTATCATGTCATCATGTGCATCTCATTTTGCGTACGTGTTCGTTTCTTGCATCCGAGCATTTTCCCCGTTGTTCGTTTTGCAATCTGACACTCCTATGTCCTCTAGCGTTACCCTTTTGTCTCTTGTTGTGAGCGGGTGCTAAACATTCTCGGAATGGACCGTGGTTTGCCAAGCGGCCTTGGTACACCCCCGGTAGACCGCATGTCATGTTTCGTGCCATTTGGAGTCCGTTTGATACTCCAACGGTTAACCGCGTAGCACGAAACCCCTCTCTCTTTGCAGCCCAGCCCCTCTTCACCACAGTGCATGAGCCCATCCAAACCCCATCCATGCTTTCGGTCGTTCGATCACGATCGTGTGGGCGAAAACCGCACCTCATTTGGACACTCCTAGCTCCCTATGCCTATTTAAACACCTCCCCCTCCAAAATTCGCGGTGCAAACCCTAGCCTCTTCCTCCTCCTGCCGCCGAACGCGTCCACCCCGCCGCCGGACACGTCCGCGCCGCCGCCCCCAGCCAATCGCCTCCTGCCACGTGGCGCGCCGCCGCCCACCTCAGCCCGCCGGCTCCTCTCCACCATGGGGCCTGTGGCAGGCCCCTGCCAGCAGCAGCATCAGCGCCGCCCGCAGCCCTTCGGCCTCCGGCCGTGGCGCCGCCGCCGCCTCTTGACCGGCTACCGCCCGAAGCGCCCACCGCCGTCGCCGGCCCCGCCACCGCATGTCGCCTCCGCCTCTCGCCAGTAGCGCCCGCCCATCCGCCATCGCCACCGCCGCGCGCCCGCTCGCGCCCATCGCCGACCCGTCGCCGCCACGGCCATGGCGCGCCGCCTCGCGCCCTCGGCAGCGGATCCTCCCGCCGGCGACCCTGCCACCGCCCCCGTGCACCGGCCGGCGCCTCATCACCGCCCGAGAGCTCGCCGGTGCCACCTCCTCGCCAGATCCGGGGTAGGGGACCCCGGGTGCGTCTCCTCCGGCCCCTCCGCGTCTTCCCCGCTGCCGGCGAACCTCGCCGGAGTTAGTCCGGCCAGATCGGGATGAGATCCACCAGGATCTCATCCAAACACTTCGTCCTCGAGCCGTACCGCGCCGTCCCGAACCACTCTATCCCGTTTTCCCGGAGGTTGATTTTTCACTAAGTCCTGTAATTTTTGCATTATATTGCTCTGTTCGTCATGCCATATCGCCATGATTGTAGATCCGTTTTGCATGTATAATATATCAAAATGTTCGTTGTGAGATGCTCTACATTTAATTGTATTGTGCCATGTTTGTTTGACTTCATCTTGATGTCCAAATCATCATTGCAAGAGTGTTATATGATGTTAACCTGCTGAAACTGTTATAACTTGTTGTTTTGCCATTTTTGTTGCTTTTGATGTGTGCATCTTATGAGCTTGAGCCCTATATGTGTTTTGAACTATGTCATGCCATCTTCACAGTGGTGCCATCCATGTATTTTTGTGGGTCTTGTAGTGAGTGCATCGAGCTTGTTAAGTAGTGTACTTGTTGTTACTGTTTTGCTAGGCTGAATCTGCTATATCATGATGCTATGTAAACCTGCTTCTACAAGTCATTTTATGCATAATCTGGAGATGTTCACTAAGGATGTTTTGTTACACATATCATGCTCTATCCATTAATGCTCCGGGTTGCATTTATAGCTTGCTGTAACTTGTTGTTATCTTGCTCCAAACTTGCTAAATAATGTTGCTGTCAGCCTGTTAACATTAAGTTCAATGTTGCCATGATTGTTGTTAGTGATCCAAGCTGCTACGAACTTTCTCTTGCCATGCTTAGCTTCATAAACATGTACTCTTACTGTTGGTTTCCTTTCCATGCCATGTATTGCTCTCTGGTGAGTGGTTCAAGCTCACCAACATACCTACTTATTGTTGTTCCTACCATGCCTGAATCTGTCATATCACTTGCTATGTTTACATGGGTGCCATCATATTTTCTGTGCCATTTTGGCTCATGGTCAGTAAGGGACTTTTGTTCTATGCAATTAGTGGACTCATGCCATGCCTTTGTTTGCCATGATAAGTTTCTGTAACATGCTTTTTATAGCTCTAAACATTGCAACCTGATGTTAATTCTGCCAAGTCTGAAACTGTTATTATTTGCAATCTTGCCAATGCCCTTTTGAGCATGTTCTACTGATTTTTGGAGATAGCTCAGTGTTCATGTTTTGTCATGCTTTACCTGTACATCACGCCCATGCCTTTTGCTCCTATGTTGAGGTGTTGTAGCATGTTCTTTTGATGCTTGCAATATGCCTAGTTGCTGTTTTGGACAGCATGCCCTTTAAACTTGTATAGAGTGTATGTGTTGCACCGTTGCTCCGTTTCAAGTGTGCTCTATATGAAACTTGCTTAGCTTTGCATGTAGTTTCATATTATTATGTTGCATCCATGTTTGAGAGTGTTTGCTTGATGTTTGCACGCATTTTGCATCAATGCCATGTTTAACTTGTTTTGCTCATATCTTCTAGGTCGTAGCTCCGAACTAAATGAACTTTATATGTAACTTGACTAGAATTTTGTGTAGATCCTCTTGGTGCATCTTAACTTGCTGTTTAACAACTTCAACTTAATGGTTATTCAGATCTGGACCAATTTTGAAATTTGCATATGAGGACTTACCGGATTAGTTCTATGTTGTTCCCGGCCTCATTTAAACTTGCTTTGATGTGTTGGTCTTGTATGCATCATCTCTTGCCATGAGTAGCTCCATGTAGCTTTGTCATGCATCATGCTTGTTGTGCATCATGTCTTGTCTATGTGTGGTGTGTTTACCATGTTGTGTGCTTCTTCTCGATAGTACCATATTGCCAGAAGACTTGATCTCTGGGCTGGCAATGCAAGGTAAACCGGTTGCTCTGAGCCGGGGTGCCACACTAGAGCTGATCTCCGGGTGGCTCCGGGCCGACGCGTCTGTTAGGGAAGCCTGGCGCCAAGCTGTGGCGGCTTCGGAGGAGGGCAAGAAGGTGGCTGGCCTGGCCGCGGCAGCCCATGACATGGCGGTGAAGGACGCCAAGGCCGTCGAGGAATGCTGCCGAGCTGCGGAGGCCGATCTGAAGGCCCTCCATGACGAGCAGGCCACCGAGGCCCGCCGGCTCGAGGTGCGGGAGGAGGAGCTAAAGGCTCGTGAGGCTGCAGTTGCTGACCACGATGCCGAGCTAGAGCAAGCGGGCTAGGAGCAGGCTGCGGAGCGCGGCCGTCTGGAGAAGTTGCAGGAGGGGATGGAGGCGGAGAAGGCCCAGCTAGAGGTCAAGGCGAAACTTCTTGCCGAGAAGCGTGCCTTCTTTGATTCCCTTGAGAAGAGGTCCCGCAAGGCACTGCGGGATCTCTATGATAGGAGGTTGAAGGAGCCGCTGGTGACTGCGGAGGAAGGCCGCGCGACCTGCTTCTCCGACTTGTCACGGTGCTCGAGGGCATTGTCGTTGGGGTCGGCCCCATGGTGGAAGGAGAAGCCCGCACACTCTCCACCTCGGCTGTGATGTGCGTCTTCAGCCACCTCCATCTTCGCGACCCTAGCTTCGACTTGGGGGCCTTGCTCGAGCCTGTGGACCCAGAGCACTGCACCGCCGCTACCGAAGCCATGAAGGACCAGGTGGAGGCCCTGCTGCGGAAGTTCCTCGCAACTGACCCTGTGACCATGGCTGATGGCGCCGCCGACCCTACGGCCATGGCTGACGGTGATGTTGCCGATGATGGGGCACTCCTCGCGGGCAATGGCGGCACCCAAGGCTGAAGAAGAAGCTTGGTGGTGGCGCTCCCGTCTATTTTATTTCCTGCAACATGCATCGTGCCTCGTGGAGGCATAAAAACTTATATCCATGTCACCTTTAAGAGACAGTTTATATTGTAATAATTTGCTAGGATTTTGTGATTTCCTCCCTGTCTGCCTTAATGTTCTGCGTCGGGCCCTGCACGTACCTCAGCCGCCGTTGGGTCATCCGGATTGCCAGGACGAGACCAAGGGGTGAGGGGCTACGTGACCAATTAGGCTCCTGAGTCGCGATGCTCAGGAGTCCCCCTTGACGTGCAAACAGCCCTAGGGAAGGAGATGCAAGAGTAGGCCTTAGAGTTCTGCGTCGGCAGGGCCCGGCCCCGCGCATACCTCAGCTGCCGCTGGGTCGTCCGGATCACCAGGACGAGGCCAAGGGGTGAGGGGCTATGTGACTAGTTAGGCTCCTGAGTCGCGATGCTCAGGAGTCCCCCTTGACTTGTGAATAGCCCTAGGGAAGGAGATGCAAGAGTAGGCCTTAGAGTTCTGAGTCGGCACGGCCCGGCCCCGCGCGTACCTTAGCCACCGCTGGGTTGTCCGGATCACCAGGACGAGGCCAAGGGGTGAGGGGCAATGTGACCAGTTAGGCTCCTGAGTCGTGATGCTCAGGAGTCCCCCTTGACGTACGAACAAACCTTCATACCTTCCTCGTCGAGGTCTCGCTCGTGAGGCGCGCGCGAAGACCAAGCCCGAGGGACCTGGCAGGGCGGCGTATGCTAGGCGTGACCTGAGCATAGCCCGTACCCAGCCCCCTCGTGTGACTCTCCCGAAGGGAAAGCATTGCGGTGAGGCTGAACACTGAGCCTGGTGGCTCCCTGAGGTTCTTGTGGCCCTGAGGCCGCCCTTAGTTGTTTATCACCAGTGCGGAGCATGGCACTTCCGCACTTGCACGGGCATAGCCGCTCCTCGACCGTGTCGACTGCCAGCATAGAGCATGGTGCTTCCAATGGTGCGTGGGAGGGGGCTCCCTCTGAATGGAGCCCCCGGGGCGTGTACAGCCCCGCCTGACACGTGGCTTGCACGACAGGGCTAGAGGAGGCGTGTATGGGCACTCGTGAGCCAGTGTGGGACTCACGGGGCCCTACCTCAAGGTGGGTTGCACCTGAATTTGATTCGAAACACCTGTGATAATCCTGCAAGATGGTTAGGCAACCAGCCCCCAGTGAATCTCCTGAGGTTATCGCATGATAAGGCCAAACACCAACGACCCCAGGAGGTGACGTGAACGGGGCTGCCCAGCCAGCCAGAGCTCAGTCGTTGGGTTTATCGACGCTGCAGGGACGGACCCGAGCATAGACGCCGTGCCCAGTCTTCTCATGCAAAGGTCCTGAAGAAAGACAACCGGCACGTGGCTCCTGTGGTGACGAGGCACCGGGTTGCACGCCCTAACTTGTCCGCCCGCGATTAGCTCATGCGAGGGAAAGGCACCAAGGACCATGGGAGGTGACGAAACACGGGAGCTAGCCCGCGAGCCAGAGCTTAGACTCTTGGGTTTAGAGACGCTGCAGGGACAGACCCGAGCACAGACGCCGTGCCCGCCCTTAATCATGAGGCGGTCGTGGGTGGGTTTGCAAGGGTGCACGACGTTTATGGCAACGAAGTGCCGAACAGACAGATGATAATCATAAGAAAGGAGGTAAGCCAGTTCTAATAGATGCAAAGAACGATACACGCCACAGGGATAGGCCCACGCGGCTTGGGGATGATGCAGCCCGAGGGGCGTCCCCAATAGAGTAAACCAAAGACGCTAAAGGATACATGCCACAGGGGCAATCCCATGCGGTCTGGGGATGATGCAACCCGAAGGGCGCCCCCAACTAAATAAACTAGAAAACATCACCTGGCACCGCTACTGAAGAGATGTTGAAGTAGCTGAAGACGCGTGTTGAAGAAGTCACTCCTCACGAGCCACCTGGGTCCTGAGCCTCGGGGGGCTCTGGAGGCTCGGGTGGCTCGTGAAGAACCATCGCCATCTCCACCAGGACCGCTTGGTGCCTGGCCTCCTGAGTCGCGATGACGCTCCGCATGTGACACTGAGATGCAACAGCCGCATTCGGCAAGCCAAAGGGCATGCGAACGTAGCTGTGAGGGGGGCCTCGCACCACGCGATGGCCAAAAGCGCTCCTGAGATGCGGCCATGTTGAGTCCTGGGATGTCGACGCAGACGCACATCTCTCTGTCCTCGCCAGGACAAGGAGCCGCGCTAGGTGGTGGGCGGCGGCCACCGCGCATGGCTCTCGCCTCTTGAAGCTCCTCGATTGCCTTGGTGATGAACTCCTGAGCACCTGGCATCCTACGCCTTGTGCCCTCTTGGGGGAAACACGCGATGAAGCATGCCTCCATGTGGAGCCCGAGCGCCTCCCTCGTGACATTGGCTAAGTCAGAGGCTCTCCTACATTGGCTAAGTCAAAGGCCCTCCAGAGGAGAGCCCCCGAGCCCAGCCTAAGAGGGGCGTCGGGCGCGCCTTCCTATGCGAGAGAGGGAGGCACCCCGTCGGTGGGCGTAGGGCCTGAGGTGGTGCTGCTAGACGCCCCACCCTCCTGAGATCCTTGGTGGAGCAGCTGCTTCTTCTTCTTGGGGACAGCCTCAGGAGGGTAGATGGCGCCTTCGTTGTCGGGGTTCTCTATAGCTGCAGCCTGGTAGGCACGCTCGAGGGAGCACACTGTGTCCTCCTCGCAAGCGACTGTGATGACGTCCGGCTCCCTGGCATCTTGAGGACATTGTAACCATGGTGAGTCACTACCATGAACTTGGCCATGACCAGGTACCCAAGGATGGCGTAGTATGGCAAACGGATGTGGGCGACATCAAAGTCGATAAGATCTGTGTGATAGTTGTTGCGCTGGACAAAGGTGACATGGAGCTCGATCTGCCCGATCGGGGTGGTGGAGCCGTCGGTCACTCCTGAGAAGGGTTTGGTGGGCTGCAGCTGGTCATAGGGCACCTGGAGTCGGTCGAATGTCTCGATAGACAGGACATTGAGCCGTGCACCGCCATTGATGAGGGTTTTGGTGACGAGGACGTTGCTGATGACGGATGAGCAGAGCATCGGGAGGGCGCTGGCGGTTACCGCACACTTGAGCTAGTCGAACGAGCTAAAGGTGATGGTGCACTTGGACCACCTGAGTGGACGCGTAGCCTCGAGCTTAGGGAGGGCCATGTTCACCTCACGGGCAAACTGCTTGAAGATGCGATGAGAGGCTAGGGCCTGGGCGCCGCCCAGGATGCAGGCTATGGCACGAGACTCCTGGAAGCCCCCAGCCCCCTCATCCTGGTGGTGGTCATTGTTCCTTCTCGGTGCTGGAGGCAGCGGTGGGAGGCGAGTGTGGCCCTAAGGACGGTCCTCACGAGGGTGGTCCCTCCAGGGGCCCTCGTGAGGCTGGTCCTGCCAGCGTTCCTCACGAGGCTGGTCGCGCCACTCCTGGCGGGGACCGCGGTCGTCCCAGCGTCCTCCACTTCAGCCTCCTCTGCGGCCGTAGCCTCGATCGCTGCGCTCGGGGTGACGACCAAGGTACCCATCGCGGATGGCCCTAGGCTCTTGACAATCGTTGGTGTTGTGGCCATGCATATTGTGGAAGACGCAGAACGGACGGCTGTTCTTGGATGACTCTGGGTGGTCGCAGCCGCGCTTCATCTCTGGTTCAACCGCGAGTACGGCCGCCCCCTTGTGCTTCACGTCCTTGGCCTTGGCCTTCTTGTCTTCTGGGTCGGCGTCTAGGAGCTCGAGGAGGGAGAGGCATCCTTCCTCAGCTCTTGCGCAGTTGGTTGCCATGTTGAACATCTCCAGAGCCGTGCACAGGTCCTCGTGTATGGCGAGCTCCTCCTTCATCTTGACATCGCGGACACCATCAGTGAAAGCAGGGATGATGGCCTCGTCTGACACCTTGGGGATCTTGAGACGAATGCTGTTGGAGCGTTGGATGTATTTCTGCAGGGTCTCCCCTGGCTGCTGCTTGATGCGCCACAGGTCTCCCACGGCAGGCAGGCGGTCACGGGTGCCCTGGAAGTTGGCGATGAAACGCTTGCGCATCTCGCCCCAGGAGGAGATCGATCCCACGGGCAGGTTCAGGAGCCAAGAACGTGCCCCATCCTTGAGGGCCATGGGGAACCAGTTCGCCATGACATTCTCGTCACCATTGGCCGCCTCGATGCTCAGCTCGTAGAGCTGCAAGAACTGAGTAGGTTCGGGGTGTCGTTGTAGTGTGGAGGCAGGACGAGCTTGAACTTCCCTGGCTAGACGATGTTGTGTAGCTCTGGAGTGAAGGCGCGACAGCCTGTTGTGCTCACTGGTGCTCGTCGTGGGAGTGAAGCTTGGTCTTGGGGCTCGCGCGCCACCATAGCAGGTGTCGCCCGGTCTTGACGTGGCGGTGCTGGGAGCGCATGCGCATCTGCTTGCGGCCACTGGACCACCTGGCAGCTTTCTTCTTCATGCGTGGGTGCCCTGCGCGGTGGGTCATGCCTTGGGGCTTCGCGCCTTGGATCAATGATGGCATCTTGATGGGGAGGTGGAGGAGGAGGAGGCGCTCCCTGGGCTGTGTCTCCTACAGCAGGCGGCCGACGAGGTAGCAGGAGAGACGGTGCAGGAGAGCCCCCAGCGGCGTTGTCGAGCTCGGCGATGCGGTCTAGCCAATCTTCGTAGAGGTCGTCACTGGGGCGATAGCGCAGGAGCTCGCGCACCATGAGCAACGTGGCCTGCGCGTTCGCTGGGTCGTGGCGAGCATGGGATAATGAGCTAGTTGGGGTCAGCGACGGGGTGGCAGTGCGCCCATCACGCTGCAACGAGGAGTGCAGCAACGAAGCCTATTGCTCGTGCCCCGCCGGTGGCGGCGTTGATGGCAGTCGATGGGGAACGATGGGAAGGCCTGCCAGCAGACGCCGTCTGGACGACGCGCGTCGCGAAGGCAGCCCGACGCTCAGCACGGGCTCGACGAGCGTTAGCCATGGAAGCGGTGGAGCGGTGGCGGATCAATCGGCGGAAGAGAGGCTCTGATGCACCCCCTACCTAGCGCGCCAAATGTCGGATCAGGGTTCCGCAGACCCTTGAGAGGTTCGAACTCTGGGGTGCATGCGAAGGACTCGTCCTCCCCAGTCTGCCTGCTCAACAATCCCACGGCCTAGCTCAACGAACCCAACGAACAAGAGACACGGCAGTTTACCCAGGTTCAGCCACCTTGCAGTGTAAAACCCTACTCCTGCTTTGTGGTGGATTGGCCTCGAGGGGCTGTGGATGATCTAGTACAATGGTCGAATAGCCTCAGGAGGTGAGGTGTTCTTGTGCTCGATGAGTTGGTGGGTGAGAGGATGATCTCAATGATCCGTCCTCCTCTATGGTGGTGGCTAGGTCCTATTTATAGTGGCCTTGGTCCTCTTCCCATATGTAGGAGGGAAGGGATTCCACAACAGCCAAATTCAAAGGGAGACAACTAGTACATGCTATCCTGACAAAAGTAGTCTTCGCGCGCAAAAGCATATGGTGGTGATGCCATGGTGGGCTCCGCGATGACCTCCGTCCTGCCGTCCTGGCGGTCTTTCTCTTGTTGCACCGGAATGGAAACCTTTGCTTGATTCCTCGGGACTCCACGCCTGTGCTTGCCTCCTTAGCACCAAAGAGGAAACTGGTACACTGCGCCCACTGGCGCTCACCTGGCCTTGGTCGTCATGGCTCACGTCATATGAACCTCGTGAGGTGCACCTTGCATAGATATCTCCGCTCCTCGGGAGCCAGCCTGGGGAGGCCGCCCCCCCACTCGCCCGCCTCGCGAGGGTCTTGAGTTGTTGTGGATGAAGCTGGGCCGTATCGGGCTGCCGACGGAGCCACACCATGGGCCACAGGCAGGCAAGTCTGGGTACCCCCGTTCCCACAATGCCGACAGCGACCCACCACGCGGGTAAGTCTTTGCACCCACATCTCTTGCGAGACTAGACGGACGACAACGACGTGGAGATTCTATTGCCAACTGGTGGTGCAGCGCCGTCAAGGGAGGAGGCAGCGGTGTCGATCCCTCGAGGCGGCCTGAGAAAACGGCTGACGCTGGGTTGTCCCGCGCGCCGGCCGCGGCAAGCCGGCCGCACGGAAAGGAGGACAAGGCGCCGAAGAAGCCGGTCACGAAGCGCAAGGCGGACCCAGCTGCAGGTGCCCAGCCGGCCTCCAAGAAGAGGCGTCGCGCCATCCCGGTGGTGCCAATGAGACAAGCCATCCCGACGGCGACCAGGTACATTTTCTTGCTGACTCCGGCGCGCTGCCGAGTCGTTCTTTTCTCAAACTTTCTTTGGTGGGATCCTCCAACATGTTGAGTTTCTCTTTCCTCCTTATGCTAGGCAAATCTTTTGCACCAAGTAGAGATACTACTTGTGCTTCCAAACATCCCTTAAACCAGTTTTGCCATGAGAGTCCACTATACCTACCTATGGATTGAGTAAGATCCTTCAAGTAAGTTTTCATGGGTGCAAGCAATAAAAATTGCTATCAAAACATGTATGAACTTTTAATGTGAGGAAAATAAGCTTTACACGAACTTGTGATATGGAAGAAACAAAAGCGACGGACTACATAATAAAGTTCTTTATCACAAGGGGCAATATAAAGTGATGTTCCTTTGCATTAAGATTTTGTGCATCCAACCAACAAGCGCATGACAACCTCTACTTCCCTCTGTGAAGGGCCTATCTTTTAATTTTATCTTCTACCCTTATACAAGAGTCATGGTGATCTTCACCTTTCCTTTTTACACTTTTTTTTCTTTTTGGCAAGCACTATATGTTGGGGAAAGATCCAGATATATATATATCCACCCGGATGTAGGTTATCATAAAGTATTATTGTTGATAGTACCCTTGAGGTAAAAGGTTGGGAGGCAAAACTATAAGCCCCTATCTTTCTCTGTGTCCGATTGTCACATCCCTAGTTTTGGTATGACCTAGACTAGCTAGTCATTTGTGCATCATGTTTAAATTCCATTTAAATTTGAAATGAGGATTTGCGAAACCCTCAGAATCATTTCTAGAAATGACCCAAATAAAAATTGCTCCAAAAGGGTCCAAGAAAATGCTCATGTTGCTCTCTGAAAATATTGGGCAGAGATAAAAATCAAACCAATATTTTTAGAAGCTCATAATTATTTATTTTGGGCATTTGGAATTAATGCATAAATATTTGCATTGGATATATATTAGTTATATATATAATATATGTCCAAAAATTATGCTAGTTAATGAGGAGCTTTGGATTAATACCACTAGCTCCTGCAAAAATTGGCATAAAAAAATAAAATGGTTTAGTATTTTTATTAAACCAAACAAATGTCAGAAAAATAGAAAAAGAAAACAGAAAGGAGAAAGAGAAGCCCACCTGACTTACCTGCGGCCTGCTACTGTAGCAAAGGCCCAGCCCACCAGGGCGAGGCGGTCGTCCTCAACCTCTACCAGTAGGCAGAGGCGTGTCGATGCGCGAGCAATCGCCGTGGCCACCTCCCTGCTTGCTTCCACTCCTTCCCCGGCCCTTCTCGAGACGCCAGGAGACACGCACAAGCCCCCTCTTGCTCTCCCCTCTCTCTCTGGTTGTTCTCAGTCCTCCCCCTCGCGTTCTCACGGCCGAGCGCCACCGCCGCCACCGGCCACTGTTGTCGCGCCCACCGCCACGGCATCGCCTCCCCGACGCGCTCCACAGCTCCTCCGCGACCCCCTCTCCCTCCTCGTCGAGACATGCACCTCCGGACGGCCTCCATCGTCGACACCGCCGTCTTCTTCATCACCGGCCGCCGTGGATCTCCACCTCCCGCACGTCGCCGTCCGGCCGTCCCCGAGCTCGCCGTCGACGCCATCGAGTCCGCCGTGAGCCCTTGCATCGATTCCCCCTTCTCCCCTGCCTCCCCGCGCTCTGTAGCCTTGCGCCCGCTCGAACCGAGCTCCGGCCACCGCCACGAGCCTTGCTCCGGTGAGCTCCGCCACCCCCGCAACCTCCCGTCGCCTCCACTGGATGCGCATGAGCGCCAGGGACCCACAGAGCCCCTCCACGCGGCGTTTGGTCGTCGGAGTACGAAACCCGAGCCGTTCCGCCGTTGTTGACCTCGCCGGCGGCTGAACTCCGGCCGTATCTACGTGGCAGTGTCATTAGCGGCTAATGGCGCCGCTAATTAACCCCTTCAGTGACACCGACTGCTGGGCCCCATGCCTAATTAACTCCGGTTTATTTTTTGTTTAAATTAGCTTATAATCCAGCGGGACCCACGGGTCAGGGTTGACTTGTTGATGTGTCCGTTGACCTAACCCCACCTGTCGGTGACCAGAGACCGCAGTGTGGTGACGATGGACTCCTTTGGTCAGGTTTGACCTGGTCAGCCGCAGTTGACTTGCTGACGTCATAGTGACGCAGTGCTGACGCATTTATTCATTTTCTGGATTTAAAATTAATCAGGAAATTCTAGACAATTAGTAAAACTTCTAAAATTCATAGAAATTCAACCATAGGTCAGATTGAAATAATTTATATATGAAAAATTATCAGAAAAATGCAATCTTTCCATCTGTACTAGTTTCATGCATGACAAACCAACTTATACATGTTGTATATGAGAAAACTCATTATGGCATTTTAAGAGACTTATTTAGAGTTGCATTTGAACCCTTGGTTCAAATGGATCTCTTCCAAATAGAATGCTAGATGCATTAGCACAAACAACATCACATCTACATGCCATGATCATGCATCATATTGTTGCATATGTTGTGTATTGATTGTCGACGTTGTTCCTTCTCGATAGGTCCTGCTCCGGAGATCGTTCCAGAGTACCTGTCTGAGGAGCAGTGCCCCCTTGTTGATCTACCAGGCAAGCAAACCCCCTTGTTCATTCCGATACAATCCTACTCTCTCGCTCCTGCTCTCAGTTATTGCATTAGGACAACAACGATTCATCTGCTACTTTGTGATGCGATAGTTGAACCCATTCCTCTGCATGACCTGTCATTGCCACAGTAAATAGTTGAAACCCACTAGCATGTGTAGGAGTTGATTGAAGCCATTGTTATGTTCCTACCATGCCATGCCTGCTATTGCTTAGAGTGTGTCAGGTCTGATTCATTGGGAATGAATTGGAGTCTGATGCTCTATGTTACGATCTTTGAGAGTGAACGTGTGAACACGATTTGGTAAAGGTAGCGGTGAGAGGCCATGTAGGAGTACATGGTGAGTTGTCTCACTGGAACCGTCCTTAAGCAATGAGTTCTATGAATGATGTCCAATGACTCGATACTACCACACATTGGGTTCCGGTAACTCGACCCCTCTTGACTTATTAACCAACTTGGTCTCTGTCCAGGAGTCGCAACTAGTTTCTGGTGTTTGTAGGTAGTGCTATTTTTCTACCAAGTGGCACCCAGTAGGGTCGGCTTGGGACGGACTAGGCACACGTGGCCTGGTGTACCGAGTGGCACCCAGATGGTGGGCTCGGGAACCCTGCGCACATCGTTTGGGGCCGTGAACGACACCCCGGCCGGATCTCCTTGCGGATGGAACTTGAATAGGCGATAAACCTCGGCTAGAGTCTTGTGTGGTTAGTCAGGTCGTGGCCGACACCCTCGCCAGGCTTCCGCTTGAAGGTTGCCGAGATACATGACGTGTACATGGCGGTAAGTGGCGAGGCGTGTGTGAAGAAGTACACCCTGCAGGTCAACATGATCTATTGAATAGCGGGTTCGCAGATTATGGACTTCTTGGATGCTTACATGGTACATAGACAACTTGAAGTGGATACTCTAAAATGCTCAAGACAAGTGTGAGTGCTATGGATGGCCTTCTCGTGAGGGAGGCGGGATGAATCCATAGTAGTGTATTGTGTGGTGATTAGTGGACTCGTGCATCATATCACCTCAAAGAAGTTACAGTAGTCGTAGAACAGGATAGCCTTGAGTCAAAGCTGGCTTGTCGCAACTAAACCCCACAATACCCTCTTGATACAAATGCATGTATGATAGGATCTGATGTAAGTCTTGCTGAGTACCTTTGTACTCATGTTGCTTTATTTATGTTTTTGCAGCGGAGACTTCGGTCTTACTAGTGTTCTCGTGGGCTTCGACAAGTATCTTGTACCTCAGCTACGATCTTGATCGTACGTTGTAGATAGTCAGGCTCTTCAGCCTTTTTCATTTGTAGATGTCTATACTTAGACATGTAATGCTTCCTCTTGTTGCTTGTTTGCTCTGAATGTTGGGTCATATGACCCCTGTTTGTAATAAATGCTATGATGGCTCTTTGAGCCTTATCTATATGAGTTGTTGAGTTATGATGTGATGCCATGTTGTACAGCACATACTTGAATGTTATGCGTACGTGTAATGTGAATTGCTATGTGTGCGATCTGACTATCTAGTTGTTTATCCTTAGTAGCCTCTCTTACCGGGAAATGTCTCCTAGTGCTTCCACGGAGCCCTGGTAGTTTGCTACTGCTCCGGAACACTTAGGCTGGCCAGCATGTGTCCTTCTTCGTTCCTATGTCTATCCCTTCGGGGAAATGTCACGCGGTGTCTACCGGAGTCCTATTAGACTGCTATAGCCCGGATTCTCCGGAGTCCTGCTAGCCCAGTTGCTACAGCCCGGATTCACTCGGTGATGACCAACACGTTCGATGCTGGGTCATGTATGCATGTCCCTGTAAGTTAGTGCCACTTTGGGTTCACGACTAGCCATGTCAGACCGGGTTCTTGTCATATGGATGCTAGCGACACTATCATATACGTGTGCCAAAAGGCGCAAACGGTCCCGGGCATGGTAAGGCGACACCCGTGGGAATACCCCGCGTGAGGCCGCAAAGTGATATGAAGTGTTACATGCTAGATCGGTGTGGCATATAATCGCGGTCCTGACAGCTTTGGTATCAGAGCCTGACTGCCTGTAGGATTACCAAGCCAAACTGGTCGAAGTTGAGTCTAGAAATTCTTTAGTTATGTAAGGGAATTGATTGTGGGAAGGATCGTAAGGCTCTTTCTACTCCTTATACCTCATGGCCTTCTGATCTGAGTCATCCTACCTTTCCTACGGGGTTAAGGAACTAGGCTTTCTCTTCCGTCTATCAGGATCACGTGTTAGTACTCTGTAGTTCCATAGGATTGGTTGATCAGAGTCATACCCCAGTTTTCGAGTACTTCCGGTGTAGCCTATTTAGTATGATCTCAGAACCTTGAGTGGTGATGTTGAGTTGTTGTACTACTCCTTTTTAGCAGGATGTCTCATTCTAGGCATTTTACTGTCGTTATGATGCCGGAATTGCCCTGAGTTTGAGAGTTACTAGTTTCCTTATCCTACACTCTATAGCCTATAGATGATGTTGATTCCGTCCTTGGTTTCGTTTCTCAGGATGTCATCAGATAAGCGAAGTTCTGTTGCTCGTAGCCAGAACCACGGAGATGGTAGGGATGAGGATCCTCCCGACCAGCCTTCATTGCCAGAGTTCATGTTAGAGATGGAGAGAAACAAGCGTGAGTCTAACCGCTTGTTGGCACGTATCGAGGAGAACACCGCACATCAGTTCAAAGGGTCTGCAACCATTCATGACTTCATTCGCTTGCACCCACCTACCTTTCATCACTCCATCGAGCCACTCGATGCAGATGATTGGCTCCGTAGAATCACTCATAAGCTGCCTTTCGCGAACGTAGCTGAAGATGACAAGGTTACCTATGCCACATACCACCTGGAAGGTCCTGCTAGTCTTTGGTGGCAGAACTATGAGGCTATGCTTCCAGCTAGCCAGATTCCTACCTGGAGAGATTTCACTGAGGATTTTCACGAGCATCACATACCCCAGGCCCTCATTGATCGCAAGAGAGAAGAGTTCTGTAGTTTCACCCAAAGTAAGATGGTTGTTGATGCTTACAGCAGAGAGTTCGAGAACCTTGCCCGCTATGCTTCAGAAGAGGTGTCCACGGACGCCAAGAAGCAGGCTAGGTTCGGAAGGGTCTCAACCCCAAGTTGCGTCGTGATCTCCACCTGCATCATTGTCATACATTCCAAGCCCTTGTTAAAAAGGCCATTAATGCAGAGACAGCTCAGCTCACTTACGAGGAGTCTCATAAGCACACCCGTGATTTGGGATCCTCCTCCGGTTCTAGTTCTCATAAGCGCCAGATTTGGGTTCCAAACTCCGCTCTTCCTTCTGGATATACACCGAGGCCATCCCATGTGGTGTCTTCCCCAGCTCAGTCATATGTTCCACCCAGGCCTACTGGTAGACCGCTTGTCGGTGTTGGTCCACGTCCAACTTTAGGGACTTGCTTCACATGCGGGAAGCCAGGGCACTATGCACGTGACTGCTCTCAGACTGGTTATGCTCCACCCCAGCCCGAGAAGCCTGTTGGCTGTGTTAAGCCATCAAGCAAGATGATTAGTGCCAAGCCAACTCGCACTAAACATGGATTTGTGCATCACGTCTCAGCTAAAGATGCTCATGATGATCCGGATGTCGTTGTTGGTACACTCCTTGTCAATTGTCATCCAGCATTGGTTCTATTCGATACTAGAGCATCCCATTCTTTCATCTCTGAAGGATATGCTCGTTTGCATGACATGTCATTTTGTGATATGCCAACTCCGCTTGAAATTCAAACCCCAGGGTCTAGATGGCAAACTACCAGAATAAGTTATGGTAATGAAATCCTTGTTGACAGACTTGTATTCCTTGCATCACTTGTAGCACTCAAGTCCTCAGACATTAACATCATCTTGGGTATGGACTAGATGACAGCTCATCATGCCAAGATTAATTGTTACACCAGATCTTTTCAGCTTACACACCCATCTGTCAAGATAGTCACTGTCTCCACCAGAGTTGCAAAGCGCCAACTCTATTCTCTTAATGCCAGCCCTCTCCCTGACCTTGAAGATATCCCGGTAGTCCGTGACTTTCCGGATGTCTTTCGGAGGAACTGCCGGTGTTCCACAGCGGGGATGTAGAGTTCATCATAGATCTTATCCCAGGAACCGCTCCAATCTCTAGGAGACCTTACAAGATGGCACCCTTATAACTAGCCGAGCTTAAGAAACAACTTGATGAGTCCTTGCAAAAGGGTTTCATCCGTCCTAGTTCTTCTCCTTGGGCTTGCCCTGTCCTCTTTGTCAAGAAGAAGGATGGTACGGACCGGATGGTTGTAGACTATCGTCCCGTTAATTTGGTCATGATAAAGAACAAATATCCGCTCCCCAGGATCAACGACCTGTATGATCAGCTTGCTGGATCCTCAGTCTTCTCCAATATGGATTTGAGGTTAGGCTACCACCAAATCAAGATCAGAAATGGGGACATCCCCACGACAGCCTTTGTCACTCGTTATGGCCAATACGAGTACACCGTCATGTCCTTTGGTCTAACCAACGCTCCAGCTACTTTCTCCCGCTTGATGAACTCGATCTTCATGGAGTACTTAGATAAGTTCGTCGTGGTTTACCTCGATGACATTCTTATTTACTCGAAGAACAAGGAAGAGCATGCCGAACATCTTAGACTTGTGTTAGAGAAACTCAGGGAGCACCGCCTTTATGCTAAGTTCTCCAAGTGCGAATTTTGGTTGCCAGAAGTGACCTATCTGGGCCACGTGATATCTGGTAAGGGCATTGTTGTCAATCCCGAGAGAGTTAAGGCCGTTCTTGATTGGACTCCACCTGAAACAGTTAAACAAGTTAGGAGTTTCCTTGGTCTAGCCAGCTATTGTCGCCGCTTCGTTGAGAACTTCTCCAAAGTGGCCAAACCTCTCACGGAACTTCTCAAGAAAGATAAAAAGTTTGAGTGGTCCCCACAGTGTGAGTCAGATTTCAGAACCGAAAAAGGCGCTGACTTCTGCTCCCATACTTGTGCCACCGGATTTCACTAAGGACTTTGTTATCTATTGTGACGCCTCATGCATTCTTATGTAGGATCGTCATGTGATTGCCTATGCATCTCGATAGTTGCATCCACATGAGGAGAATTATCCTACACATGATCTAGAGCTTGCAGCCGTAGTCTATGCACTCAAGACCTGGCGACATTACCTCCTTGGTAAACATTGCGAGATCTACACCGATCACCGGAATCTCAAGTATATCTTCACCCAACCAGATTTGAACCTTAGGCAAAGACGTTGGTTGGAGTTGATCTCAGATTACGACTTAGGGATTACTTACACTCCAGGCAAAGCTAATGTCATGGCTGATGCGCTAAGCCGTAAATCCTATTGCAACAATCTCATGTTGCAGCAGGGTCAACCACTTCTCCATGAGGAATTCTGTAAGCTTAACCTTCACATTGCTCCTCATGGATTCCTTTCTACCTTGGTGGCGAAACCTACTCTTGTGGATCATATCATAGAAGCCCAGAAGCATGATACGGGGATTACCCGGATCAAGAGAAACATTGCCAAGGGTATTGCTGGTAGTTTCTCTATAGATGATCGAGGTGTCGTTTTCTTTGGGAACCTCCTGGTGGTCCCCAAGAAGCAGCATCTTCGGCAACTAATTCTTAAGGAGGCGCATGAATCTCCTCTCACAATTCATCCCGGTAGTACTAAGATGTATCAGGACCTACGCTAGAGGTTCTGGTGGACTAGGATGAAGAGACAAATCGGTCAGTTTATTGCTAACTGTGACGTTTGTCTTCGCGTTAAAGCAGACCATCAGAGACCTGCTGGCCCCCTTCAGCCTTTAGCTATTCCTGAGTGGAAATGGGATAACGTTGGTATGGACTTCATTACCGGTTTTCCCAGGACCAAAAGAGGGAATAATGCTATATTCGTAGTCATTGATCGTCTCTCCAAAGTGGCGCACTTTCTACCTGTTCGAGAGAGTATCACTGCTAGTTAGCTCGCTGACTTATATATTTCTCAAATAGTGTCACTTCATTGTGTTTCACTAGAGATCAATTCAGACCGTGGCAGTCTTTTCACTTCTCATTTCTGGGAGAGTTTCCAAACTGCAATGGGAACCCATCTTTCCTTCAGTACCGCTTTCCACCCTCAGTCGAGTGGTCAGGTGGAAAGGGTCAACCAAATTCTCAAAGACATGCTTAGAGCTTGTGTTATCTCATTCGGCATGGATTGGGAGAAATGTCTTCCTTTTGCCGAGTTTGCTTATAACAATAGCTATCAATCCAGCCTCAAGAAAGCTCCTTTTGAGATTCTCTATGGATGAAGATGTCGAACACCCTTGAACTGGTAAGAAACCGGTGAAAGACAATTCTTTGGACCGGACATGATCCAGGAGGTAGAAGAGCAAGTTCGCATCATTCGTGAGAATTTGAAAACAGCCCAGTCTCGTCAAAAGAGCCAGTATGATCGTCATCATAAGGATATGACTTATGAAGTTGGCGACAAAGCTTACCTTCGGGTTACTCCTTTGAAGGGTACCCAACGTTTCGGTATCAAGGGCAAGTTGGCTCCTCGTTACATTAGTCCTTTTCGCATTGTCGCTAAATGAGGAGAGGTTGCCTACCAGTTGGAACTACCCCCACATCTTTCCAGAGTGCATGATGTCTTCCACGTCTCTCATCTCAGGTGTTGCTTCTCGGGTCCCATCCGTGGAGTGGACCACGAAACGCTTGATCTCCAAGATAACCTCACATATCAAGAGTACCCTGTTCGCATTCTTGATCAAGCAGAGTGTGTCACTCGATGTCATAACATTAAGTTTCTCAAAGTTCAGTGGTCTCATCATTCCGAGAGAGAAGCTACTTGGGAGCGAGAAGATCGTCTTCGACTGGAGTACCCCCACTTTCTTTCCGTCGACCCCTGAATCTCGGGACGAGATTCTTTCAAGTGGGGATGAGTTGTCACATCCCTAGTTCTGGTATGACCTAGACTAGCTTGTCATTTGCGCATCATGTTTAAATTCCATTTAAATTTGAAATGAGGATTTGTGAAACCCTCAGAATCATTTCTAGAAATGACCCAAATAAAAATTGCTCCAAAAGGGTCCAAGAAAATGCTCATGTTGCTCTCTGAAAATATTGGGCAGAGATAAAAATCAAACCAATATTTTTAGGAGCTCATAATTATTTATTTTGGGCATTTGGAATTACTGCATAAATATTTGCATTGGATATATATTAGTTATATATATAATATATGTCCAAAAATTATGCTAGTTAATGAGGAGCTTTGGATTAATACCACTAGCTCCTGCAAAAATTGGCATAAGAAAATAAAATGGTTTAGTATTTTTATTAAACCAAACAAATGTCAGAAAAATAGAAAAAGAAAATAGAAAGGAGAAAGAGAAGCCCACCTGACTTACCTGCGGACTACTACTGTAGCAAAGGCCCAGCCCACTAGGGCGAGGCGGTCGTCCTCAACCTCTGCCAGTAGGCAGAGGCGTGTCGACGCGCGAGCAATCGCCATGGCCACCTCCCTGCTTGCTTCCTCTCCTTCCCCGACCCTTCTCGAGACGCCAGGACACACGCACGAGCCCCCTCTTGCTCTCCCCTCTCTCTGGTTGTTCTCCCTCCTCACCCTCGCGTTCTCACGGCCGAGCGCCACCGCCGCCACCGGCCACTGTTGCCGCGCCCACCGCCACGGCCTCGCCTCCCCGACGCACTCCACAGCTCCTCCACGACCCCCTCTCCCTTCTCGTCGAGCCACGCACCTCCGGACGGCCTCCATCGTCACCACCGTCGTATTCTTCATCGCCGGCCGTCGTGGATCTCCACCGCCCGCACGTTGCCGTCTTGCCGTCCCCGAGCTCGCCGTCGACGCCATCGAGTCCGCTGTGAGCCCCTGCATCGATTCCCCCTTCTCCCCTGCCTCCCCGCGCTCTGTAGCCTTGCGCCCGCTCGAGCCGAGCTCCGACCGCCGCCGGGAGCCTTACTCCGGCGAGCTCCGCCACCCCCGCAACCTCCCGTCGCCTCCGCCGGATGTGCATGAGCGCCAGGAACCCACAGAGCCCCTCCGTGCGGCGTTTGGTCGCCGGAGGGTGAAACCCGAGCCGTTTCGCCGTCGTTGACCTCGCCGGCGGCTGAACTCCGGCCGTATCGACATGGCAGCGTCATTAGCGGCTAATGGCGCCGCTAATTAACCCCTTCAGTGACACCGACAGCTGGGCCCCGTGCCTAATTAACTCCGGTTTATTTTTTTTGTTTAAATTAGCTTATAATCCAGCGGGACCCACGCATCAGGGTTGACTTGTTGATGTGTCCGTTGACCTGACCCACCTGTCGGTGACCCAGACAGCACAGTGTGACTGACCAGTGGACTCCACTGGTCAGGTTTGACCTGGTCAGCCGCAGTTGACTTGCTGACATCCTAGTGACGCAGTGCTGACGCAGTTATTCATTTTCTGGATTAAACTTAACCAGGAAATTCCAGAAAATTAGTAAAACTTCTAAAATTCATAGAAATTCAACCGTAGCTCAGATTGAAATAATTCATATATGAAAAACTATCAGAAAAATGCAATCTTTCCATCTGTACTAGTTTCATGCATGACAAACCAACTTATACATGCTATATATGAGAAAACACATTATATCATTTTAAGAGACTTAATTTAGAGTTGCATTTGAACCCTTGGTTCAAATGGATCTCTTCCAAATAGAATGCTAGATGCATTAGCAGAAACAACATCACATCTACATGCCATGATAATGCATCATATTGTTGCATATGTTCTGTATTGATTGTCGACACCGTTCCTTCTTGATAGGTCCTGCTCCGGAGACCGTTCCAGAGTACACGTCTGAGGAGCAGTGCCCCCTTGTTGATCTACCAGGCAAGCAAACCCCCTTGTTCATTCCGATACAATCCTACTCTCTCGCTCCTACTCTCAGTTATTGTATTAGGACAACAACGATTCATCTGCTACTTTGTGATGCGATAGTTGAACCCATTCCTCTGCATGACCTGTCATTGCCACAGTAAATAGTTGAAACCCACTAGCATGTGTAGGAGTTGATTGAAGCCATTGTTGTGTTCCTACCATGCCATGCTTGCTATTGCTTAGAGTGTGTCAGGTCTGATTCATTGGGAATGAATTGGAGTACAGTGCTCTATGTTCTGATGCTGAGAGTGAACGTGTGAACACGATTTGGTAAAGGTAGCGGTGAGTGGCCATGTAGGAGTACATGGTGGGTTGTCTCACTGGAACCGTCCTTAAGCACTGAGTTCTATGTATGTTGTCCAATGACTCGATACTACCACACATTGGGTTCCGGTAACTCGACCCCTCTCAACTTATTAACCAACTTGGACTCTATCCAGGAGTCGCAACTAGTTTCTGGTGTTTGTAGGTAGTGCTATTTTTCTACCAAGTGGCACCCGGCAGGGTGGGCTTGGGACAAACTAGGCACACATGGCCTCATGTACCGAGTGGCACCCGGATGGTGGGCTTGGGAACCCTACACACATCGTTTGGGGCCGTGAGCGACACCCCGGCTGGATCTCCTTGCGGATGGAACCCGAATAGGCGATAAACCTCGGCTAGAGTCTTATGTGGTTAGTCAGGTCGTGGCCGACACCCTCGCCAGGCTTTCGCTTGAAGGTTGTCGAGATACATGGCGTGTACATGGCGGTAAGTGGCGAGGCGTGTGTGAAGAAGTAAACCCTGCAGGTTAACATGATCTATTGAATAGCCGGGTCATGGTTATGGACTTCTTGGATGCTTACATGGTACATAGACAACTTAAAGTGGATACTCTAAAATGCTCAAGACAAGTGTGAGTGCTATGGATGGCCTTCTCGTGAGGGAGGCGGGGATGAATCCATAGTAGTGTATTGTGTGGTGATTAGTGGACTCGTGTGCGCCATATCACCTCAAAGAAGTTCAGTAGTCGAGAACAGGATAGCCATTGAGTCAAAGCTGGCTTGTGCAACTAAACCCCATAATACCCTCTTGATACAAATGCATGTATGATAGGATCGATGTAAGTCTTGCTGAGTACCTTTGTACTCATGTTGCTTTATTTATGTTTTTGCAGCGGAGACTTCGGTCTTACTAGTGTTCTCGTGGGCTTCGACAAGTAGCTTGTACCTCAGCTACGATCTTGATCGTACGTTGTAGATAGTCACGCTCTTCAGCCTTTTTCATTTGTAGATGTCTATACTCAGACATGTAATTCTTCCGCTTGTTGCTTGTTTGCTCTGAATGTTGGGTCATATGACCCCTATTTGTAATAAATGCTATGATGGCTCTTTGAGCCTTATCTATATGAGTTGTTGAGTTATGATGTGATGCCATGTTGTATAGCACATACTTGAATGTTATGCGTACGTGTAATGTGTATTGCTATGTGTGGGATCTGACTATCTAGTTGTTTATCCTTAGTAGCCTCTCTTACCGGGAAATGTCTCCTAGTGCTTCCACGGAGCCACGGTAGCTTACTCTTGCTCCGGAACCCTTAGGCTGGCGGCATGTGTCCTTCTTCGTTCTGTATACATCCTCGGGAAATATGACGCGGTGTCTACGGAGTCTGTTAGCTGCTACAGCCCGGATTCTCCGAGTCCCTTCCAGATTGGTAGAGCCGGATTCACTCGTGATGACCGACACGTTCGATCTTTGGGTCATGTATGCATGTCCCTGTAAGTTAGTGCCACTTCGGGTTCACGACTAGCCATGTCAGCCCGGGTTCTTGTCATATGGATGCTAGCGACACTATCATATACGTGTGCCAAAAGGCGCAAATGGTCCCGGGCATGGTAAGGCGACACCCGTGGGAATACCGTGCGTGAGGCCGCAAAGTGATATGAAGTGTTACATGCTAGATCGGTGTGGCATAGAATCGGGGTCCTGACACTGATTGAGACTTTGGACTCATTAGTACCGCGTGAGTGTTAGCAATTGTGAAAGAATAAAAGATAGTTGAGTATGTGAACTTGCTGAAAAGCTCTTATATTGACTCTTTCCGATGTTATGATAAATTGCAATTCCTTCATTGACTGAGATCATAGTTTGTTGGTTTTCAATAGAGTTCTTGATTCATACTTTATCTTTTGAATGAGTTATCACTTTAGCATAAGAAATTATATGACAATATATGTTGTTTGTGTAAAGATGATCATGATGCCTTTATGTCCATAATTTATTTTATCTACACCTCTGTCTCTAAACATGTGGACATGATTATCAATTTTGGCTTTCGCTTGAGGACAAGCGAGGTCTAAGCTTGGGGGAGTTGATACGTCCATTTCGCATCATGCTTTTATATTGATATTTATTGCATTATGGGCTGTTACTACACGCTATGGTACAATACTTGTGCCTTTTCTCTCTTATTTTAGAAGGTTTACATGAAGAGGGAGAATGCCAACAGCTGGAATTCTGGACCAGAAAGGGTGCAAATCTGAGAGACCTATTCTGCACAACTCCAAAAGTCCTGAAAATTTATGAAGAATTATTTTGGAATATATAAAAAATATTGGGCGAAGAAAATACCAGAGGGGGCCCACTAGGTGACCACAACGGTGGGGAGGCGCCCTACCCCCTAGGCGTGCCTCCCTGGCTTGTGGGCCACCTGTAAGGCCTCCGGTGCCCATCTTCTGCTATATGATGTCTTTTGACCTGGAAAAATCAGAAGGAAGCTTTCGGGACGAAGCGCCACCGTCTCAAGGCGGAACCTGGGCAGAACCAATCTAGGGCTCCGACGGAGTTGTTCTGCCGGGGAAACATCCCTCCCGGAGGGGGAAATCGAATCCATCATCATCACCAACGATCCTCTTGTCGAGAGGGGGTCAATGATCATCAACATCTTTACCAGCACCATCTCCTCTCAAACCCTAGTTCATCTCTTGTATCCAATCTTTGTCTCAAAACCTCAGATTGATACTTGTGGGTTTCCAGTAGTGTTGATTACTCCTTGTAGTTGATGCTAGGTGGTTTATTCGGTGGAAGATTGTATGTTCATATCCTTAATGATAATTAATACCCCTCTGATTATGAACATGAATATGCTTTGTGAGTAGTTACATTGGTTCCTGAGGACATGGGAGAAGTCTTGATATAAATAATCATGGGAATTTGGTATTCGTTCGATATTTTGATGAGATGCATGTTGTCTCTCCTCTAGTGGTGTTATGTGAACATCAACTACATGACACTTCACCATGATTTGGGCCTAGGGGAAGGCATTGGGAAGTAATAAGTAGATGATGGGTTGCTAGAGTGACAGAAGCTTAAACCCTAGTTTATGTGTTGCTTCGTAAGGGGCTGATTGGATCCATATGTTTCATGCTATGGTTAGATTTATCTTAATTCTTGTTTCGTAGTTGCGTATGCTTCCGAGAGGGGTTAATCATAAGTGGGAGGCTTTTCCAAGTAAGGACAGCACCCAAGCACCGGTCCACCCACATATCAAATTATCAAAGTAATGAACGTGAATCATATGAGCATGATGAAAAATAACTTGACAATAATTCCCATGTGTCCTCGGGAGCGGTTTGCTCTATATAAGAGTTCGTCCAGGCTTATCCTTTGCTATAAAAAGGATTGGGACACCTTGCTGCACTTTAGTTACACTTGTTACTTGTTACCCGTTACGAATTATCTTATCACAAAACTATCTGTTACCGATAATTTCAGTGCTTGCAGAGAATACCTTGCTAAAAACCGCTTGTCATTTCCTTCTGATCCTCATTGGGTTCGACACTCTTACTTATCGAAAGGACTACGATAGATCCCCTATACTTGTGGGTCATCAATCCTCAGAATCAGAATTGAAACCACTCGACGAATCAGAATCCGAAGAGTGAGGAATGGTCGAGGCAGAAGCAGGAGTGGTAGCATGGGCTCTGGATGACTTGGAGCGATGAACATCTGGCTTGTAGATAAGGGTACCGGCTATATCTGCAATTTCATCATCGTGGATGAGAAACAATAGGTCAGTTGATGCAAACGATCAAGGAGCACAGGAGTTTGTCTTCGGATGCGCGGAACAGCAAGTAAGTCCTGGTGGTCATAATCCTTCTTGATTCCCTTGACAAGCAACTGCTTGCGAGAATAATGTTGTCTCAGTAGAGTCTAGGAGCGGTTCTTTGCTTCCTTCTCGTATAGAAGAATTTGGCGAGTATGATTGTGAAGCAAATTCAGCTCAGTCACTAACTCCAGCTTTTCCTTCCTATCCAGCTTGATGTGGCTTTCTAGTGTCTGCTGAGTGCGAATGCAAATCTCATAAAGAGATGGATTTTCCTCACGAGGGATTTCAACCCTAACTTTCTTGACTTTTGGTGCATTTTCAGAGGCAGAAGTAGTGGTAGTAGCATCAAAGGGTTCCTTCCCTTTTTCCAATGTCCTTCACTATGCGCGGAGTGTCACGAATTGGTGGCATGAATACCTTTGGAATATAAGCCCAGGAGAATTTCTCATTGGTGAGCTGCTCGATTGCAAACTTGATCCATGGAGCATAAGGCTTCAAGGACTGAGGGATGTCAGCTGCACAAGCGTGGTTTCGAATGAAAAGGTCAGGAATATCGAACTTAATCCCTTAAGGCATGGCTAGAAGTGCATTTCCCACAATGCCATTGATGTAATTTGGTCTATTCATTGGCGTGAGAGTATTGCAAAGAATGTGAAATGACACTTTGTTGTCATAAGCCAACTTTTTCGGATCTACATCAATGCATTCATCACCAACCATGGTGGGATCCATCGAAATGTGGAGTTGTGCTTCGGATACTTCCCAAAAATGCAGCATGTGTTCTCCATTATTCTCAAGTTCACACTAAGGAAGATTTATCACGGCCAAAAATTGATTTGCCGAGCACTTGATCTTCCTCTGCCGATCATCCATTCGAGAATCCAGGATGAGGTGTTTCCAAGCTCTCCTGAGATATATAATGTGGCATAGAATTGAAGGATAATTTCTCTGTTCTAGCCATGATTGAAGCGCATGAATCCTTTTAGGAGAGCATGTTCAATATGCTCGATGGCATGGTGGAAACATGGCATTTCTTCAAGCTCAGCAAAGTTTAATATCTTGTGATTGAAAATTCTATTCTTGCCATACAAGATCCGAGCATAGTATATAGCTTGTTCTTCAGTCCAAAACTTTGGTGACAGTGAAGTTCTTTCTCCTTCGTATGGGATGACCCCAAAGAAAGCTAGCTTCGAATGATGAAGTTGCTAATTGAATGCAGGACATTGGGGCCATACTCAGCTGGAAACAAAGGAAATGATTCCTGGGGATTTTTTTATTCTCTTCATCGCTAATTTCCATCGGTTGAACATCATCAGAAGCTGGCGCATTTTCATCGATTGGCTTTAGTGGAGCAAGAGGCATTTTCATTTTCTCTGGAGCTGATGGCATTCGGACACTAGTCTGGCCTTCAATTTCTTTCACTGGAACGCCTTAAGCAGCAAATTGACTCTCAGGCACTAGGGCCTTTTCTTTCAGTGCACTCTCAACAGAGGGAGGCACGACGACTTCCTCGGACACTTGGGTATCAACTTGTTCTTTGGCAGTCTCATGGGGTGCAACTGGTGGGACAGCTGGTTGGACAACATCTTCTTCGTGAGCCATGGGCTCTTCAACTTTCTTCTCTTTTTGTTCTAGCTGTGAAGCCGAAGAACCAGGAGCAAGGTCAACCTCCGTCTGGGTAGGGGCACTAGATGAGGAGACCAGGGTGGTATTTCTTCGGGAAGCATCTTGCTCTCCCTCAATATAATCATCCTCCTTGTTGAATCCGGAGGGCTCAACGTGCATTTCTTTCCGAGGCAATGGAGCTGCCTCCTAAACCACAATTTCTTTGTCAACTTTTTCTTCAGGTGTTTGCTATTCGAGTACGACATTCTCTTCGTCAGGATTGTTCAGAAAGATATCCATCACATCTGGTTCTTGAGCAACTATGGTAGGAATGATAACCACCGCAGGCTCAGCTTGTTGCACGGTGTCTTCCTCGTGACGAGGAGATGGTGGAATCTGTTGCAGTGGAGCACTTGTGTCGACAGGAGCATCAGTTGCTATAGTTTGAATTCGACGATCTGAGTGCCTTCGGTTTATTTACTCTAGCTAGCTTTCTGACGCTTCTCTTATTTTTCTCTTCATCGAGAAAGATCTTCTTGACGTTTAAGCTCATCACTTCTTCGATCACACAACTGAGAAACATCCATCTTCAGCTTTGAGTGCCACTCAATCTTGTTATTCCTCATAACAGTTAGGGCTTTGGTAATCTCAAGAATCTCCTTGTTCATCTCTTTCCTCTCAGAGTCAGTGCTGGCATCCTTCCTCATTTGCTCGAGGAGTTTCTTGTCCTCGATAGCTTGGTTTAATTAGTTCCTTGGTAATCTCTCCCAGCACAGCAAAGTGCTTTGCTACCATCTTGGTAACATCATCAGGAAGACCCAAGCTGCTCAGATCAGCTGGTTTTGCATCATAGGCATCACCTTCAATGATATCAATGATAAGATCAAAATCATACTTCAGTTCCTCTGTGGGAGCAGGAACACTTAATTTGGCTTTCTTAACAGAAGCAGAAGCTTTATCTTTGGGCACAAGCTTTCTCTTCACAGACGGGGCAGTAGAGCCCGAAGGTTTATCAGAAACTGGAGCATCTGCAAGCCTTGGTGACATCCTCAATGGAGGTGACACTTTTGCTGGTGAGGGAGTTTGATACGGCTTGTCTAGAAGAACTCGTTTATCATACATGGGAATTTCTTCGGCAACATTATAATCGGAAGAATCATCAGATGGAGCAGAAGTTGCCTTCTTTGCTTTACTAGCAACTGGTTTCTTCCTCGAAGCTTGAGGGGAAACAAATTTCCTCTTCTTCTTTTCTTTTCGGGTAGAAGCCCGTTCCTTCTTCTCTTGCACATCTTGCTGAGTCAACTTAACATTTCTTTCTTCCACTTGATTCTTTTTTGCATCCTTGGCTTCACTCTTTGCCTTGGCCATTTCTCTCTTTACAACCACTTCGGGAAAATCAACAATTGTCTTCAATGAGTCAGTATGAGGATTAGCGGGGGGAGCTGGCCTGACTTTTTCATCGTCTTGACTGAGGCAGCCCTCGCTGATGCAATCATTCCAAGGTGGAGTGAATGTGAACAAGATCTGACATTTTTGTAATTAAACCACTTCTTCGCCCAGTGACGGCGAATCTTTTGCAACCTGTTATTTCTTTCAATTGTTGTTTCAACTCCAAGTGGAGTTTTATAAGTCTCGGGATCAGACATCTCAGCAGCGGTGTTTCTTTCTCTACCACGGCCACCCTTCTCGGGATTTCCATCAGAGAACAAAGTCTTTGAATCCATGACCTATTCATCCTCGGGCTGACTGTGAGCCAAGGGAATATCATCCTCTTCTTCTGATTCAGATTTAGAATTTTTTTCGGAATCTTTAGTGGTTTAGCCGCTTTTCTTTCACCAGCCAACTTTGCTCGTTCAGCTACCTACGGCATCTGAGGTATTTCTTCTTCAGACCCAGACTGCTCTTCCTAACTGTGAGCCATGACCACTCCTGAGAGAAAAACAACAAAGCGAGGAAAAAACAGGAAGGGGTCATAAACATGCACAGAGCATTTTGTCAGAAAACCAACAGATTTTTCGAAAGCAGCAAAGGAATTCATGGTATGTATAAATGTAAGATATCATCAACAGATCTGCAACTTGCTTAAAGGCAAAATGACAACCTATCTAATCTTTCGAATAAATACCCATGAACCCTAGATCTAGAAAGACTAGCACGAGGGAAAATGACAAACCGCACTAGTTACAACTTAGGGAACCCGAAAGCTCTACCGCAAGATAAATAAAGCAAGATATATCCGCGTCGGTAAGAACAGCCCTAGAACAGATGAAGGACATGGCTAGCTCCATATCTGTATGTCCTAACTTGGCAGCACAGATCATTGACGGTAGTGCGGGAGAGAAGATTACCGCACTAGCACGACCAACGGTGGCGGGGCTTCACCGCAGTTGCACGGCGAGGCACGACATCGAGGCTACTTCAATCTCGAGCTCGGGCGGAGAGCGAGAGGAAGGGTTTGAGGTCGAACAGAGAAAAACAGAGGAGGAAGACGCCTGGAGGGAGTTTTACATAGCCCGAGGGCAAAAGCGCTTCCTCCAAGATCCATGGCCGAAAAGAACAGGACGTTCCACATTCAACGGATGAGATCATGATTGTGAAATCGTGGGCACGTGTCAGCCGTTTCCTGCGATAATCTCGGTAACTGAACAGAATGCCGAAGGATTTGAGGAAGGGAAAGCGCCAAAACAGACGAGATTTTGAAGTTGATTTCATTCGCGATCAAGGACGTTGGATTGAAATCTTCTTCAGATCAAGTTCCATGCTTATGACGAGGAAGAACATAGGGAAAACATAGTTCGACAAAAACACTTAGCCAAACGAAAGAAAACACAAAACACAAACACATCGAACAAAGATACAAAGGAACACACAAAGAACCAGCACCAACAAAAGATCTCAAGGCAAGAGATGAACGATGAAGATCCCTGAGATAACATCTACAAGAAGGGATTAGTTCTTTTTTGCAGCCCACACTCATGTGGGCAACGAGGATCTCATTTTGTTTGTCAGAGCAGGAGTATTCTTTCGGTGAGACCTGTAAGAGACCTGTGCATTTTGAGAGTAATCATATGAACATGCATTGAAGTTGTTTCCAGAGACATGAGTGTAATGATTGGAGGAGGTATGCATGTACTCCTTTCGAAGGTTTGATCGATACTCATTCGATAATTTTCCTGTGCCATTCTGCTAATGATAATCATTGTCTCGAAGAAAATTACTATGCATATTCAAGTTACAGTGACAGATAGATTTTCAATAATGCACTTCTTCAACCATATTTGCTTCTTGGGTGAGCCAGACCTGCAGTTAGTCCCAATATATCGAGCGAAAACCTTACCATGCTGTTGTTTGAATAGTTTATAATTTGAGTCATGAGACTCATTAGAAATGGCAGGAATGGAAGAATCATATCCTGATAGAGTTGCAGGTTCGAGTGTTTTACTTTTGGCAAGTACCCAACTCATTCTAGGATATTGCTCGGGAGTCCAGTAATTTCCATCAATGTTGAGTATCCTTTCGAAACCCAATCCTTCCTTTTGAGGATTTCTGTGCAGTATTGACTTCTTGAGCACATCACATAGGGTTTGATGCCCTTTTAAGATTTTTAGCATTCCTGTCTCAATCAAGTTCTTTAGCCTGGAGTTTTCATTAGCAATAGCAGCATATTCCTTGGAAGAGGGATTAGAGATATCATTCGTGACTACTGCAGTATTAGTGATGCTAGCATTGGAAGTTTCAGCATGTGAATCTGCATTGCTATGTTCTAGGCATTTTAAGCATGGAGGAACAAAATCATCAGGAAGACGAGTAGATTGCTCGGTGAAAAGAGAAGCTTTCTCTAACACTAGCTCATTATGAGATTCTTTCAGTGACACAAGTTCTTGATTCTTGTTAAGGAGTTCATCTGATAAATTCTCGTAGTCAACTGTAAGCGAATCATATCGATTGGTGAGATCATCAATAATTGATGAAAAAGCATCTTGCTCTTTGACCAACTTTTGATTCTTCTCCATCTCTTCGACCAGTAATCCTTCGGTTTTCCTAAGATTTCTCTCAAGCATTTCAAGCTCATCTTGTTGAGATTTTTTTTCCATTTTAACAAGTTTAGCATAGGCAATGTATTCAGGAGAATATCCATTCATGGATTTTTGGAGTTTTGTTGATACCTGGTCCTTAGATGATCTAGCCATGAGACAAAATGCAATTGGTTCATCATCACTTGAAGCATTATTGTCAGCATCTTATTCGAAAGAGTTTTCAGATGCTCCATAGGCAATGAAGGCATTGCTCCTTCCAATCTTTCTTTGGAGTCTTCATCATCCGAATCTGAATCGGAACTATCATCTCCAGAATTCATTCTCATTTCAATAAAGACTCTGTTCAGCTGAGGGATCTTCTTCATGTTGGATTCAATAGTAGCTTTGGCTTGGGCGTCAGTGACTGGTCTCGTCGAAGAAGATGATGATGGAGATTCATTTTTCTTCGAGAGCTTAGTATGACAATCCATTCTTGTGAATCCACTGTAGTGAACGTATTTCCATCTATTGCTAGGTTTTCCTTCCTAGCATGGATAGTCTGCTATGAGATGACCAAGTTGTTTGCACTTGAAACACTTCATTTTTTTAGGAGGCAATCTTCTTCTTAACGATTCGGACATGTCAAACTCGTCATCATTAGTGAGGCAGAGATTTTGCCTTTTGAGATCACTTAGCCTTTTGTGTGATCATTTCAAGTTCTCTGGTGATGGCATGTTGATTCTCAATATCTTCTTCTTCTTCAGAACTGCCATAGTGTGAGAGAACTTCTCCTTCACTCTTCAAAGAAGATTCTTGATTGGCATTTTCCAGTTCCATCTTCTCTTCATGAATCGACAGTAGTGTCATGACCTCAACATAGTGAAGCTCTTCATAGTCTGATCTTTGTTTGATTTTAGCTACAATGGGATCGAAGGTTTCATCAAGGGCACTCAGAAGCTTGTTGACTACATCTCTATCGATGATATCAGTTACTCCTCGTTGATGAAGTCTTTCGACAATGTTTGTCAATTGATCAATGAGTTCCATAACACTTTCCTTAGGAAGACTTCTGAATCCAGTGAACATAGCACGAAGCATTTGAATGTGAGGGTCTAATCTGGCAAAGAATTCTTCATGAGCCTCGTTGATGGCATCCTGAATTTGCTTCGTAGTATTGAGCTTTTGGAACCGAAAGAAAATGTATTTTGATAGACTGCTATAGATGATATCTTTTGCTTGAGCATCCAACTGTAGATTTGCTTTATCATCGTTGTTGGGATTGTTTGGTTACTGAATAATGTAGCCATTTTCCACAATCTGCCACATATCATAGTTGATAGCTTGAACTCTGATTCTCATTCGTTGCTTCCAGTACAGATAGTCATTTCCAACAAAGATAGGAAATCTTTCAGTGTTCGAGGATCTACCTGCAAACGACATACTCAAAACTCCAAGGATGTTAGACCTTTAATAGACAGAGACAGGGAGAACCCGCTCTGATACCAATTGTTAGGACCGAGAGTATATCGACCAGAGGGGGGTGAATGGGAGATTCAAAAATTATTTCGAATGTTTTGAAACTGGTCACAATCACAGCAGCGGAATAATGAAACGAATGAAATGTGCTTAATCTATCTTCTTCGTCAGAAGCATATTCTTCGATGAAAGCAGTGATAACAGCGCGAGCTTGGAAAATCACAGGTTTAACTATGATGAGAGTAATGCAGCATGCAAATAGATGCAGTAGAATGAGACACAACATGATACACACAGAGAAATAGTACGATGGTATGATATCATAGGTAAAACGAGGAATATGACAGTGACGAATGAATAAGCGTGAAGAGAATGAAACAGAATGATCACAATGATGTCTGAAGTTGATAACATAATAGAATGATAATGATCAGAGAAACTATCGACACAGAGCACGAAAGAAAACTGCTGAATGAATTGCAGTGAAGTATAATGGACCGGTGTTGCTCGATGGCGACAATTAGATTTGGTAGACCAGTTCACCCTTCTGCCAAAGGGCTACGTATGGTTGGAGGGGCTGTGACTGAACATGAAAGATAAACTCTCTTCACCCTATTCTCCTTCAATGCAGAGCTGATCAGACTCAAGTTGATTTCACTCATGGTAGATCCTTGTCGGCGATTTTCAAACCTTCGGTCGACCTTCGCGAACCACAATCTCTCTTGGTTGCTGAAGATCTAGCTCGATGAAGACAACAACTCTTCAACACATGAGCCGAAACCTATCCGTCTAGAGAGTGCGCAGCTCTCAAGAGTAATAGGTACAAGAACTCTCACTTAGAATTACTGTGATGCTAAACCACTATCTAAATTTGGGCTCTTGATTTTTCTCTCAGTGGATCTTAAACTCAAATAACTCGGAGAGGGGTTGCTCAAATCAATCTTGTCAAAAATCTCAAGCGGAGCAGCTAACGGACAATGTTAGAGCGGGGTGGCTATTTATAGCCGCAGCCTTCCCTGATGGGAAATGACCAAATTGGACATCGGGATCAGCAATGGTCAAACAACACGAGTCCAACGGTCGGATTTGAGCACAACGATAACATTACTTGTGGAGCAAGTAATGCTAACTCCTCGGTCTGAGATAAATCTCTTGCAGCGAAGAAGATCATGGTCTCTTGCTGACAAGTATTTGCTCGGAACACAAAGAGATTCCTCTCGCAACTTTCATAGGTTTTGGCTAAGCATCACAACGGGTCTAAGCTTTGAGAACCTATACCCCTCTTTATAGTACGTAGGTCCTATGACTCAAATACACGAAATAAGAACAACGAAATGAATACTACGTCTTCACTTTGTCTTCGACTTCCACTTTGCTGCAGTCAATTTCTTCGGACGACCATACCGAAACATATGCTTTGCTTCAGCAGTAAAGCTTCGAGGGGATAATTTCTTTACATCAAACTTCTCGTCTATAAAACTTCATCAGATATAGCTCGTTCTTCTCTGCAACGCGGGTATACTTCGTTGAAGTTCCTCGAACTTATCACCAGAGATAGCATTTTCTTCGGCTCTGTATGGACTATTTCTCTCTGTATGCACTAGCAAACAAATCAGTCCATACCTATTTCTGTCAACAATCTCTAAAACACAAGGTAGGCAGATATTGCACCAACAACCCTGCAAGGGTGTACTTCTTCACACACGCTCTCACCACTTACCACCATATACACGTCATGTATCTTGGCAACCCTCAAGTGGAAGCCTGGCGAGGGTGTTGACCACAACCTGACTAACCACGCAAGACTCTAGTCCGGGTTTATCGCCTATCTGAGGCTGAACCTGCAAGGGAAGTCCGGCCGAAGTTTCCATGACGGCCCCAAACAATGTGTGCAGGGTTCCCAAGCCCACCTCACCGGGTGGGACTACGCTTGGTACACCGGGCCACGGTGCCTAGCCTATCCCAAGCCCACCTGTATTGGGTGCCACTTGGTAGACAAAAAGTACTACCTACAAACACCAGAAACTAGTTGAAACTCCTGGACAGAGATCGAGGCGATTAATAAGTCGAGAGAGCCTGATTACCGGAGCCCAAAATGTGTAGTAGTAACTATGTTGGATAACATACACATGACTCAATTCTTAAGGACGGTCTCAATGAGACGACCTACCATGTACTCCTACATGGCCTCTCATCGCTACCTTTACCAAATCATGTTCACACAGTTAGCTCTCAACATCAGAACATGATCACAACATTCCAATTCATTACCGGATGAATCAGACCTAGCACAGCTCTAAGCATATCAGGCATAACAAGAAAGCATGGATGAGTAGTCATATCATGGCTCAAGCAATTCCTGCTCATGCTAGAAGGTTTTAACTATTTACTGTGGCAAAGAGAGGTCATGCAGAGGAACAGGTTCAACTTACGCAACATGTAACAATTGAATCGTTGTTGTCCTAATGCAATAGAAGAGAGCAGGAGCGAGAGAGTGGGGTTTGCTTGCCTGGCACTTCTGAATATAGCATTGTGTCTTCATCAGTGACATAGATCTCAACGTCGAAACAACGTCTACCGAGAGGGAACAAACACAGGCAAATATAGAAAGGGAACCACAATCAATGCAATGCACATACTAATAAATGACATGTCATATTAAGGTACTGAATTAACCTAATGCAATAGTTAGTCGCGTTAATTGAAGTGGAATTCAAACATATATCAAATTCCAACTCCAAAACTAAATACCATATATTCCATAATCATGGATTGTCCTAGTCGGTGATGTTAACTTACACAAACATGCATTAACATGGCATAAACGGATTCTTTGGATTTTTCTGATCATTTTTCATATATAATTATTTCATTTGGACTTACGGTTGAATTTCTATGAATTTTAGAAGTTTAGGACATTTTCTGAAAATAAATAAATCATTTCTGTTTTATTTTAGATTCCAAAAGCAGTTATTGCGTCATCACACATCAGCAGAGGCTAGCGCAATCGCTGAAATGTGGGGCCCGGGCAACTACTGACTCAGCAGAGTCAAAACTGACAAATGGGACCAGGTCAACGGTGAAGTCAGAATGGTGAAACTAACATGTGGGTCCGTTCTATTAACTTAACACTAATTATTTTTTTAAGCCAGTTAATTAAACTTGTGGGGCCTATTGTCATTAAACAGGGTAATTAACACCCTAATTAACTGTACACGTCAGCCAACCGGAGATCAGTCGGCGACGACCACAGCCGACGGTGGAGGTCCACCGTGCGCTCGCTACAGGCATGAAAACGGGTGCGGTTTGTGGCTATGGCTTGCTGGGATGATGCGCTATCTAATGGTGGCGGAGGTGGACCAATGGTCGCCGAAATCCATGCTGACGACGAGGTTTAGCGGTGGCAACAACTCGGGTTCGATTGGGAAAGTGTTGTGGTGCACAGATGAGCAGGCTGAGCATGTGGTTTATCTCCTGGGATCTCTAGGCAGTGTTTGGTTTGGTCAGGCTTAAACGGGAGCGACGGTGAGCTATGCGGCAGCGGCTACGGCAATCGGTCATGTCGGAAGCGCAAGCTAGAGGACAGGAACGGAGGGGGAGAGCATAGGGGGGCAGGAGCTCACAGGGATGTAGCACAACAGGTCAGCGGGCTCGGGGACGCGTCACACGTCGTGAATCTACGCCGGCGAGCTTTGGGCAGGGGCGGCGACGTCAGGGACAATGGAGGATTTTTTCTTATGCCTCTCTACGCGTGTACGTCGACATGGAGATGCTTCCGAGCTCGACGGAGCGTCCGGACTTGGCGGCGCGGAGTATCGTCCGGACATGGAGATGCTTCCGAACAGCTCTGTCTTTTCTATTTTCTGTTCTTATTTCTTTCTGTTTTGATTTGATTAAAAACCAAACCATTTTCAAAACTCCTGAACTTAAGCATGTGGACTAAGTGGACCTGTCCAAAACCACATACCAAATTTCGGAGTTATTGGAATTATATTTATTTTATAGTAAATATAAATCTAATTCAAATAGCTAGTGGATTAATTCAAAGGCCCAAAATAAATATTTTTAAGACTCCGAAAATATTGGTTTGAATTTTACCTCTTGCCAATATTTTCAAGGTTCAAGAGGAACATTTTCTTGGGCTCATTTGAAGAGATTTTTAATTTGATCATTTTAAAATATTTCTGAGGGTTTGTATATTTCCCCAATTCAATTTCACTGAAATTAATATGATGCATGAATGCTTGCAATGCATTTAATTACACTCAAATATTCTAGGGTTGTGATAGCGGGCCAATAAAAACCAAATTGTAATACCTTATGTGCGGTTCTGTCTTTAGCATGGTGTACTCCGTATGCATCGGAGTGACACTTTCATAGGATTTGTTTCTGTTCATGCTCGGTACACAGTGTCTAATAACACCATCTACACCTTTATATATATGTGGGTCATCCCAAAAGTAATGTCTTAAATCAAAGAAGAACTTTTTTTATTAGTATGTGAAAGTAGGTGGTATATCTTTAGCAACAATGTAATTAGCATAGTCTGCATATCGAGGACTATTATGAGAAGCATTTATAACAACAAATAGTTTATCAGGAAAACTATCATCAATAGGCAGTGGGTCATCAAGAACATTTTTCATCCTAGACAAGTTAACTGCTACAGGATTCTCAGCTCCCTTTCTATCAATAATATGCAAGTCAAATTCTCGTAATAATAAAGCCCACCTAATTAGTCTAGGTTTAACATGTTTCTTTTCCATAATATATTTAATAGCAGCATGATCAATCAATGTGAATAGTAACTTTGGAATCAATAATATAAGGTCTAAACTTATCACATGCAAACACAACTGCTAAAAGTTCGTTTTCAGTAGTAGCATAAATTTTTTGAGCACTGTCTAGAGTCTTACTAGCATAATGAATAACATTTAATTTCTTATCAACTCTTTGTCCTAGAACAACACCAATAGCATAATCACTAGCATCACACATAATTCCAAATGGTAAGTTCAATCGGGTGGTTGAAAAATATGTGCAAAAAGTCAAGGCTTTCGTAAGTATTTTAGAGGTTTCTACACAATCATCATCAAAAACAAATTGTAGCATCTTTTTGAAGGAGATTAATTAGCAGCCTAGAAATCTTAGAGAAATATTTAATGAATTTTCTATAGAAACCAGCAATGACCAAGAAAACTTCTTATATCTTTAATATCTTTAGGACATGGCATTTTCTCAATTGCATCTGAACATTATTGAATGTGCAACGGGTTCCGGTGCAACGGTAGCACCGATTGCCGTGGTACACCAGATACGTTCCGCATAACGTGCACCCCCACTCCCCCAGTGCCCTTTTGGGCAGGCCCACGTGTGGGGCACCTAGTTTTTTCATTTCATTTTTATTTTTTACTTTTGTTTTTTCTTCTTTAAATAATATAAGATTTCAAAAAGGTTTCAATTTTTTAAAAAAATGAAATTTACAACAAATGTTTAGGAAATCATAAAATGTTCTCCGATTAAAAAAATGTCCGTGATTTAAAAAAATGTTTGCATATTCAAAAAACGTTCACAATTTTGAAAAATAAATATTCAGGAAATAATATTTTTGCATGATTTTGTAAAAAAAATGTGAAATTGAATAAATGTTCGCAACCTCAATAAATGTTCATTCATTTTTTTAGAAATGTTCACAATACTAAAAAAATCATGAATTTCAAAAAAGTTCATCGATTCAAAATAAAATTGGCCATTTAAAAAATGTTTGTCAAAACAAAAATGTCATAAATAAAAAACGTTCCACAATTTCCAAAAAATGTTTGAAGATTAAAAAATTGCTGACAGGTTCCAAAAATGTTCGTAAATTTCAAAAAATATTTATGAATTTGTGAAAAATGCTTCCAAATAAGCTAAATTTCAATATTTTAGAAATGTTCATGAATTCAAAAAATGTTCATGATTTTTAAATAGTTCAAGATTTCAAAAAAATTGTTGATTCAATAAATGTTCACTGATTCCCAAAAATGTTAAGTAATTTCAAAGAAATGTTCACAATTTCAGAAAAAATATGTCCATGAATTAAAAAAATGTCCCACCCCTCAAAAAAAATTGAAAAAATGCCTCAAAGTATTCAAAAAAGTTCAAGTTTTTTTAGAAGTGTTCATGATTTTGAAAAATATTCACAATTACATTAAAAAATGTTTGCCAAAAATAAAAAATGTTCACAATTTCAAAAAAAAATGAATTTTTTTGAAAGATGTTCACAAAATGGGAAAGGAAAATGTAAAAAAAAATAAAAAGGAAAGGAAAGAAAAGGAAAATGAAAAGTAACAGGAAAATGAAAATGAAATAACAAGAAATGAAAAAAGCAGAAAAAATAAAAAGAAAGAAAATAGAGTGTAAGAACCTTCCGAAAACCAGGACAAAGCTAATTGGGCAGCCCAAAAATTTAAAGTGCGCACATGGTGGCTAACCAGCGACCAGCTCGCCAAATAGGATTGGCCTGCGAAGGACATCGATTTGAACAAACAAGCGTAATTATTTGGAAGAAAGCCCGCGCAGATGATCGCACAAAAGACCCACACATCTTTGGGAGAAATGTTCTAAAAAAATCTGGGAGATATGAGAAATAAACTCTGCAACTGCATGCACCACCAGCATGGTGTGATCACGTCCAAATCTACTGATACCACCCACCTAGCTGAATCATCACCCCCAGAATGCTATCCATCACATGGCCGACAGACAATCTGTAGCAATTCGCCATGAGTGTGCATGGCCTAATTCAGGGTTGCGGCCGCAGCAGGCAACCTACCTACAGTTAAATAGGGCATAGGTGTTCCATCGTTCGAGTATTGTACTGTACATAGCAACAAGCAACATGTTCTTCAGAACGCAGCAGGTGATGAAGACGTCCAACTGTTAGCCAAATTGCTCTCTTCAATGGTACAAACATGCGGGGCGATATCCAGGTCCTTCTAAACCATTTTTCTTGTCGGCGTCGGATTCTGTCAACAACCTCAAAGCCTCCCTGCACATTCCAAATCGTAGAATCAGTACGGCATCTGATCTGAATCCCTTTCGAGAAGTAATTCATGGCTGGTTCATAGTGCAGATTGGCCACACATGGAAATGAAAACAAAACCACGAAAAGCATTAGCCACATCATTGATATGGCAAACAGGATTTCATGCCAAGGTATGATCATATTCACACATACTGTACAAAGACAAAACATTGTACTCATTCTTTCTGTAATACAAGTCCACTTATCTTATCTTTTTTGTACAGTTTCGACATGCTGCATGAATATTTCACATCACTATGCTACTTGAATCATGGAATTGTTGTCAATCAACATAGTGGTTATATATCACAGCAGACTGGCCGTTAAATAAGCATGGAACTAAAGAAGATCAGGTAGGTTACCTTAATGCCTTCTCGATTCCAACAAATCCTGGCTTCAATTTGAGACCATCAAGAAATGCATCACATGCCTTTTCAAAGTCCTGAAGATATAGAATTGACACGATCATAAAAAGGTCTCGCCGCAAGATTTAAATAAGTGCCAAATCGTGATTCTTTATTACCTGTACTTGCAGATATGAATAGCCTTCCAGCCAACATGACTGTGCGCAGTAAGGCCGCATTTTCCTGCACATATGGGCATCATTTAAAGCACCGTCGGCACCCACTAGAAGCCGGCAAAAACCCCTATTGCCAATCAAGGTTGAATCGATATTCTCAGGATCAAGCATCATCGCCTACAACCAACAAATCAAATAAGCAATTACATTACATATTTTCTGACAAATCTGCATATAGTCCTCAGATTTCTAGCACAAAGACTCGTCAGTATACAGAGATCACATATGGAGATGTCTCAATGGAAACAGCTCAAGTCAAAACTACTACGACACGCGTAAAATGGTGGCTAGCCTAGTTCTAGTTGAAAGAAAAGAAAAGGAGATATCTGAAGGCTGGTGCAGTATATGTCAAGAAGTGAGAGGAATTTCTCTGTTTCCAGTTGTGCATCTTCTTCATCAATGCAAGGGATGTATACATACACGCATCAGGTGTCTTACATGGGCCAACCTTGGCTAATGAGTCTATGCACGCATTCCACTCAACAAGGTAAAGCTAAAACCTTTAACAACCTACTCAAACATACTAACTAAGATTTCGAGATACAGCCCAAAATATTAAAAGGTGGCAATGTGGCATAAGATTTTCACAGCAGGGGCATAAAGAAGCAAATGGAACAACTAAGATACGGTTTGACCATCTGCTAGGCACACTGATCACATTTTCCAATAACTATGGCCATTCCAAAAAAGAAGTCATAACGCTTGGCACTTCCCTTAATAACCCAAACTAAAACCGCTGTCATGGAAGTGGTGATCATGATCCACTATGGTTTCAAAGGCCTTCAGATCCACCATGAAAGTGTCCCTGCTCTGATGGATCCTGTGGCTGGTAGTGCTTTGTCCCTGCTCTGATGGATCCTGTGGCTGGTAGTGCTTATAATCTGTCCAATGATCCTAGGAGAAGAGCTGAGAGGAAATATTTACTCCGGTGTACATTGTGTGGCAAGATGGTCCATGCTGGAGTGAGAAGGCTGAAGCGGCACCTTTCTGGCGGTTTCGGTCATGTGGATAAGTCTCCCGAGGCATCCGTGGAGATTAGGAGAGAGATGCGCAATTCCTTAAACACAAGAAAGTTTAAAGCTATGGAGCGATATATAGTCGAGTTAGGATAAAGCTGAAGTTCAAAGGCGCCACCCTGTCATATACACAAGATGATTTGAGGCCGCTTTGGTAACAGTTATCATGTTATGCAACTTGGTGCATTTATGTGAATGCTAGTTGTTAAATCTCCTGATTGGCTGCCATATATTATATATTTATGTGTCTAAGGCGTCGCCTCCCTTACCCTTAAAGCGCTTAAAAGGTGAGGCTGTGCTACCGCGCCTCACCTCACCTTACTGCCTTATAAATATTAGTCTTAATTTGAGGAAATATACTCAGACAGCTTGCAGACATGGTGATAGTCATCTTAGCACAGAGATGAGACCAGGGTAGACCTGTGCCACAAACTCGACTGTTCATTGATTCCACCATGATGCTATCAGGGTCGGTGTGATAGGTGACACTGCCCTTGATGATGTTAATATCAAAGTCTTACAACGTGGGCAATTACTCCAGCGATCACATGCTCAAAAGCAACTCAATTGTGCATGTCCACAGGCTCATCTGTGCTGGCACTAATAAGGACACCATCAAGCCATAACTCGCAAACGTGAATACGGTAAAGAGCATAATTGTCTATTCACTTCCGACCATGACCTTCGGTGTGTCCATGAGTCTTGTGGTCCATATGCTATGCAATACAATTAGGGTTAATTTGATAAATGCCACTCGAATTCTGGCGATTCCGAGAAACGCAATTGCAATTTCCAAACTTTGAAAAATGCCATTTCCAGTGGCATTTTTCAAAGTTAGCAAAATTTGCAGTGGCTTTTTTCAAAGTTTGGAAATTGCAGTGGCATTTCTCGGAATCACCAGATTTCGAGTGGCATTTATCCAATTAACCCATACAATTAACGGTTCCCACTTGCACTCCCCTCATGTCGAGAAATGCCACATTAAACTGAGTAGGAAAATACAAACAAAGAAAAATAAAGCACATGCATAGTTTGTGTGATTATCCAGAAAAACATAAGATAGTGATGTAAGCCATTTCAATGGAGACAAATAAGAATGTGATAGTAGAGAAAGAGAAATGAACTTCAGGAGCTTGAAAAGTGCAACAGTATTACCATATTATAGAATTCTAATGCCGCATCATAATCCTCTTTATGCAAAGCTTTGTCTCCTTCTTTTTTCAAGTCAGATACTGACATTTTAGACAAAGGGAGATCCTGAAATTTCAAATAAATGACTCAAGATTACAGACATTTATGTGCAATTTTTTTTAAGAATATAAATATTTTCGTAGTTATTAAATATGTTATAATTTCATTCGTCTGGTACAATTGCATGTTCTCGCAAGCAAGTGGAAATTGAAGTATCACAATAATTGCAAACCCCCAAGCTCAGTTGCACCCATTACATCTGCTATACTCTGATACAACAACTACAAGGGATACAAGATTTGGCAAAGCCAGCAAACAATTCTTTTAGCACAAACTCAAAAGAGTGCAAGGGATTGTTGCTCTCACAGTTCTCTCAGATCCTTTAGGACCCTGAGATTCTTGCCATAAATAAGGATCCTAATTCTAAAAAATAGCCTTGCCTCTTATCCTCTCAACCACCTATAATTGCGTCTATCTTGCCTTGGACTGCTTGGGTTCCTACAAGGCTTAGATTTTCTAGGGCCACACCTGCTGTCTCTACCCAGTGGCGGAGAACAGGAAAAATCTTAGGTATGGCAGGGTTAAACTAGAGCTGTGATGCCCATCTGTTCTCCCCCTCCCCTCCCGCGAGCGTCCGGGAGGCAAACCCTAGCGCCGCCGCCAGAAGGTGCGAGTGGGCGAAGCCCGGTCGGCGCCGGTGCCAGTGAGGCCTCTTCGTCTCCACGGGCGTCTCCACGCACAGGGGATGCAGCGCGGGCCGGGTCACTCGAGCCTGGATGCGGTGCTTGGTGCCGGGCACTGCAGCGTGGCGGCTCTCCGGAGCTGGCCGGCAACGGTGCCGTGGCAGAACGGAGGTGGTGTGGGCTTGAGGCTGATGACAGCGGCGGCTGCAGTCGCAGCGTCGAGTCCAGATCCACATCAGGCACGGCGGGTCGCGGGCGGCCTCCCCTGTCATGGCTATACTGGTGGGGGGGGGGGAGGGGGGCGGCGCGGCAGCGATAGGATGTGTGCACTCTCTGTCTAGTCGGGCCCTTGCGGCTGGATGGCAACGCACAGCGTGGGAGGGCCTCCCTTGTGGCCATCCATGGCTGCGGTGGCGGCTGTTCTGCCCCCGTCCTCTTCGGCGACGGGCGGCTGCCGGTGGTCTCCCGCTGGTCCGGGACAGCAGCTACGGTGGGGTGTAACATGGGTGGTTTTTGTGGGGAGGCTGGTAGACGGGGCGGGTGCTCCGATGTGGTTGAGCTGCACGTCGCCGGCACAGGGGGTGCCGGTCGTGGCGGTGAGCCGCTCCTCCCCCTCCCCCTTTCCCCGGCCTAGTGTCTCTGGCCACAGATCTGGCATTGCTCGAGGCAGGGTGGTCGCTGGCGGTCCCAGCGGAGGTTGGGGTCGCAAATCTGGTCAAAGTCTTGGCCTTTGGTGGTTCTCGGGGTGGTCTGGTTGCAGGGCGGCGGCCCTGGCGGTGGGAGGTGCGTTGGTCGTGGGCAGATTGCGCGGCTTGGGCGCGGGCGGGCAGCCATGACATCTCGGCAGCATGGTTGCAGGTGGTTGGCGGAGCGAGGGTGCAACGGAGGGGTATGAGCACTGTGGTACATCACTTGCCCAGTCCTTGTACTCACCGACGGCGGCCGCGGACGTCGTTTTCCTCCTTGCAGCCTTCGTCGCGGTGTTCCCACTCCTTTCGTGATGCTCCGGGTGGAAAATTGATCTTCTGGATCGGACGGTGGCGGCTATCCGTGGTCGTGCCCCTTCTTGGAGGCATCGTCTTAGAGTCCTTGCTCCGGCGTGGTCCGTCTCACCTCTCCTCGGTGGATCGCTCATCATGGTGGTGGTCTCCATCGGCTCAAAGCGGTTCTTCTTCGCTCATTTGTAGTTTGCTTGGTAGTCGTCGGGGTGGTGTGTCCGTGCCCAACACCTTTGTATCTTGCCTTGGGTGTGTGTGTGTGTTGTGTGCGGTGGAGGCGTGTGTTTGTATCAGTTTGCTCGGATGTACTGCGGTGATGGTTGCTTTATAATATAAAGCGGGGGGTTCATCAAACTAGAGCTGAAATTTGGATCCACGCTGCTCCGTTAAAAGTCATGCTAAGAGAGCGCTGTTCAACTCCACAAATTAAAGAATTAAATAGGACACAAAATTTTCAATGCACGTAGAAATTGCCAATTTTATTAACTGCTCAAATTGGTAAGTAAATTGGATCATGTGTTGCCTAATACAGAGTAATACCAGAACCAGCAATCTCGTAGCTCTCCAGCTCAATAAATAATCGACATATTATAATTCAAAAGTGTCAAAAGGGAATTAACAAGAAATACAAGAGCAACAGGTTTTACAGTATAACAGATGAATATTAAGTTTCTTGGCCACAAGAAGTTCATTCAAAATTTTACTTACCACCACAGATCATAAGTAAATAAACTATAATGTGTCAATGATGCTATTGCTCATACCTCCAACTTTGGTTCTGCCTTAACATAACTAATTATTCCATCAATGCTCCAATCATGTACATCTGGAATACGAGAAGAAGTGACTTCAAATAGGATCTCGACATCTTTGCGTGTACCAAAAGATGCCGCCAAGTGTATTGGCAAGTGGCCAAACTGTTCAAAAAAAGACAAAATTGAATATCACCAATGTATTTCCAGCAGAAAGAAATAAACAGAAGTCCAGCCACATCCCACATGCAAGACATATAGGCAAAAATTGATGAATAGTGCTACTTTCAATGCCATAATGTAGGTCATAATATCCGTTCGTCTGTATCTATTATAGTACTTATGCTTTCAGGCAGTACACATGTCTTCAAATAATCCGGCAAGTCCTTTTTGTCGTAAACTATTGGCTGTGCATCCTATGATGCAGAGACCAGGACACTAACTTATCCATTATCTAAAAACAGACAGCAAGTTCCTAAATTACTTTATATTACTACTTTACTAGCAATTTTTACCAGTATTTTTTTCACAATGTAATTTTACTAAATTACGAGGAAATAAAATACATTTAAAATTGGCCAGGGTAAATCAACCAAAATTAATTCCTTGAAAATTGCAGGAATGTTAGAAAGAATTGATGTGTCAACTTCGAAGGCAAAAAGTTAACCTTAAAGAAATGGAAATGTTGTACATGAAAAAAAAACAGAAGGCATGAAACTGTAGTATTACAATTTACATACCATCATTACAACTTCACCGAGTTTAATGCACCTTACCTGAGCTAACTATTAGTTGGATATGACAGGCTTCGTGACTCGTATTACCAACAAAGTTTGAAAATGGACGGTGCATAGTTATTCAATGCTACACCCACATGTGTAAATGACCAATCAGGGTGTGAATAAAATATACGCAGGTGGGATACAAAACTTACTTCATTTCGAACATTAGGATCTGCCCCAGCATCCAGTAGGCACTTAAGGGCGTCAGTTAGGCCATGTCTTGCAGCAGCTTGCAAGGGGGTCACATTACGGGTACCTTTCACATCCGCACCAGCCTAGCATGTAAGAGAATCATAGATGCTTCCTCTAAGTAAAATATCATTTTATCAACCACATTTTGGCTAAACTGGGATACATTTTTCAGCTTAACGCATTAGATATTAAGGAGCCGTACCTTTACCAGTAGTTTCACACATTTCACTGAGTGACTCTCGATAGCCATGTTGAGAGGTGACAAGAAGCATCCTAGTATCTTGTTACACTAAAAGGAGATATAATCACTAGATTAATGACAATTATCAGATGCATAAATAACAAATATGCAAATATGACAAAAAAGATGGAACCATGTCACAGTGATAATGAACCTTAGTGAATAAAAGAAAAAGGAGGCAGTTGGTGCAGCACTACTAACAAGAGAGGATGGTAGTAACATCATCACCATGATAATATTTTGTACTGGACCATTCAGTGCATCACTGGTCAGTTCTTCACTACTACTAGCCTTTAAATCCAGACGACAAAACCTTTTTGAGATGGAAAGATTACAATTTAAACTTATGCCCTACTTGAATCGGTGGCATTCCATATTTTCGGTCATCACTGTTAGAACAGGGCTGTGCTGTGTGTGTAGTTATCATATTGTATAGGGGCTTCTTTGCTTATTTCCCTTCATGTATATGTGCTGGCCTGTTGGCCCGATGGAATACATGCTCACTTCATAACATGGTATAAGAGCTAGGGTTAGGTTCCCCAGCCGCCGCCGCCGCCTCTGGTCGCTGCCGCGGCCGCCGCCGGCCGCCTCTCCCCTCTTCTTCCTGGTAGCTGCTGCCGCCTGCTGGTCCAGGCCGCCGCCCGTTCCAGGCCGCTGCTGCCGCCGTCCTTCCCGGCCGGCGCCGCCGCCTCAACGTGCTGCTGCTGCTCTTCAACGAGCTGCTGCTGCTGCTGCTCCTCTTCTCTGCTGCTGCTGCTGCTCTTCTTCAACGAGCTGCTGCTGCTCTTCAAAGTGCGGCTGCTGCTGCTCTTCTCCTCCTGGTCTGCTGCTGCCATCAAGCTGTGCCTCCTGCTGCTGCTGGTCTTCAACGAGCTGCTGCTGCTGCTCTGCTGCAATGGCGCCCTCCACCACCACCGGTGCTGTCCCAGTCCCACGATGTCCTGTTATCTTCAATGGACAGAACTACAGGGACTGGGTGCAGCACATGAAGCTGCACATGAGGGGCCAGCTGGTCTGGGAGCACCTCTCTGGTGCTCTGCCTTGTCCCCTGCTGCCCACTCCTCCAGCTGAGTTGGCCTTCCCTGTTGATGCCGATGAAACCAAGCAACGTGAGATGCTAGATGCTTTTGAAGAGGCCACTGAAGAGTATCAGAATCAACTCCACTTATACAAGCAATGGACAAATGATGATGCTTGAGCCTCTTCTATCTTGGTGAACAGCATGGATGTTGATCTCACCATGGATGTGGTGGCCCTTACCACTGCATATCAGATGTGGGAGCACCTTCGCCATCGCTATGAGTCTACAGGGATGCCATGTATCTCTCTGTTGTTCGTCAAGAGCAACAACTACAACAGGGAGATGCTACTGTGGATGATTTCTACAAGGAGATGTCGGCGGTGTGGCGCCAATTGGACTCTCTGGGAGCTGATGTTTGTCGCAGATGTCAGTGTTGTGTGCGGCAACAAGCTAAGCTGGAGGTTCGTCGCCTCTACGACTTCCTCACTCGCCTCCGGCCGGAGTTCGAGCAGAGTCGTGCTCAGCTATTGGCACGCCATCCTCGGCTCTCTACTCTGGAGGCCCTTGCTGAGGTGCGATCCGAGGAGGTGCGCCTACGGAGCACGGGCTTATTGCCATCCTCTTCAGCAGTCCTGGCTGCCCGCGTTCCACCACCGCTGCCTGGTGTGCCCTCTTCTACACAGGTGGCAGCAACCTCCACTAGTGCTTTCTGCAACTACTGCAAGCAGGATGGTCACATGATCACGGAGTGCATCAAGAGGAGGAAACAGGGTCGCCGTGGTGGCCGTCCTCAAAAGGACTCGGGAGGCTCCTCTAATTCTCGTGAGGGCTCCCTTGAGAAGGTTCACCAGGAGATGCTCACCTTGCTGCGCCGCCTTACTGCTTCTGCACCATCCTCAGGTTCTGCTGGTTCTGCTGGTCAGACGTCTGGTCCACCACCGCACTCTTCGTCAGGTACATCTTTGCCCTGGATTCTTGATTCTGGGGCCTCCTTCCACATGACACCACACAGAGATCATCTTTGTGCTGTCAATTCCGTGCCTTCTCCTCTTACAGTTCAGACTGCAGATGGCACTTCTCTTTCTGTTGCCGCAAGAGGGACTCTTTCCACGTCTTCTTTTCATGTCCCTGCCGTTTCTCATGTTCCTAAACTGACTATGCAACTTCTATCTGCTGGTCAACTTACTGACTTGGGTTGTCGTGTTATTCTGGATTCTGACTCTTGTTGTGTTCAGGATCGTCGTACGGGGACTCTGGTTGGGATCGGTCCTCGGCGCCATGACTCTCAGCGCCTTTGGGAGCTCGATTGGCTGCGCCTTCCTTCCGCTGCGTCCTCTAGCCAGTCGGACATCACCACCCCTTTTGCTTCAGCTGCCACCTCCACCACATCCTTCGCTCAGTGGCATCATCGATTGGGTCACATTTGTGGCTCCCGCTTGTCTTCTTTGGTTAGGAGTGGTGTTCTAGGGTCTGTATCTGGTGATAGTTCACTAACTTGTATGGGTTGTAAGCTTGGCAAGCAGATACAACTTCCATATCCCTCTAGTAATTCTGTTTCTCAACGACCTTTTGAACTTGTTCACTCTGATGTATGGGGTCCTGCCCCCTTTGTTTCGAAAGGGGGTCACAAATATTATATAATTTTCATTGATGATTTTTCTCGCCACACTTGGATCTACTTTATGTCATCTCGTAGTCAAGTGCTTCAAATTTACAAGTCGTTCGCTACCATGGTTCGCACTCAGTATGATTCCTCTGTTCGAGTTTTTCGTGCTGATTCGGCTGGCGAGTACCTATCTCGTGCGCTTCGTGGTTTCCTTGCTGAACAGGGTACCCTTCCTCAGTATTCCTGTCCTGGTGCACATGCTCAAAATGGGGTGGCTGAACGCAAACATCGTCACGTCCTTGAGACTGCTCGGGATCTTCTTTTATCTTCTGCTGTTCCCCCGCACTTTTGGGCTGAGGCTGTCTCTACCGCTGTTTATCTCATTAATATTCAGCCTTCTGTTGTTCTTCAGGGAGGGATACCAGTTGATCATCTAGGTGATGGTCCAGCTGATTATAGTGGTCTACGCCTGTTTGGTTGTGCCTGTTTTGTTCTTCTCCACCCTCATGAACGCACCAAATTGACTGCTCAATCTGTTGAATGTGTTTTCCTTGGCTGCAGTTTGGAGCACAAAGGTTACCGTTGCTGGGACCCTATTGCTCGAAGACTGAGAATCTCCAAAGATGTCACTTTTGATGAGTCTCGCTCCTTCTACCCTCGTCATTCTTCTACTGCCACAACCGAGTCGTTAGTCGAGCCTCTCTCTTTTTTGACTCTACCTGATTCTTCACCTTTATCGTCACCTGGTAGGTCCACTCCTAGCCTTTCACCTGTGTCTACTCATGAGCTTCAGCTTACACAGGATGAGGTTTCTATTCCTGACTCTCCTACTCGGGTTGAGCCATCCACTCTCTCTCCTTTTCCTTTTACCTACTCCCGTCGTGCTCAACACCCTTCTCCCTCTGATGCGCCACCTTCCACTTCCCCTCTCTCTCCGCTTCCTTTTGTCTACTCCCGTCGTGCTCGGCACCCTTCTCCCTCGGATCGCCCACTTCCACTTCCACTCCTTCCTGTTGGGTCCCATTCCTTTGAACCACCTACCCCTCCCGCTCCTCGGTATAATCTGCGTGATCGCCACACTCTCCACCTCCTGCGTACTATGTTCTGCTGCTACCACTCTTGTTGAGCCGTCTCACGATCGTGAGGCTGCTGCTCATTCTGAATGGCAGCATGCTATGGCAGAGAAATTCATGCTCTTGGCGACAGCACTTGGGACCTTGTACCCCCGCTTACTGAGCGTTAGACCCATCACTTGCAAATGGGTCTACAAGGTTAAGACACATTCAGATGGTTCTCTCGTGCGCTACAAAGCTCGTCTTGTTGCGCGTGGCTTCCAGCAGGAGTATGGTCGTGACTATGATGAGACTTTTGCTCCTGTTGCTCACATGACCACTGTTCGCACTCTTTTGGCTGTTGCTGCGGTTCGGCAGTGGTCCATCTCCCAATTAGATGTCAAGAATGCCTTCTTGAATGGTGAGCTGCGGGAAGTGGTCTATATGCAGCCGCCTCCTGGCCATACTGTCTCTGATGGCACTGTCTGTCGCCTTCGGCGCGCTCTTTACGGGCTGAAACAAGCTCCTCGTACCTGGTTTGAGCGTTTCTCCGCCGTCATCACAAGGATCGGGTTCTCTGCTAGTGTTCATGATCCTGCTCTGTTTATTCACACTTCTCCTCGCGGTCGCACCCTTTTACTACTCTATGTTGATGACATGATTATCACAGGGGCTGACCACCAATTCATTGATTTTGTGAAGAAACGTCTACATGAGCAATTCTTGATGACTGATTTGGGTTCTCTTCGCTACTTTCTTGGACTTGAGATCATTTCTTCCCCTGAGGGTACTTATCTCTCTCAAGCGAAGTACATCCAAGATCTTCTCACTCGTGCTGCCTCCTTGATCGGTAGACGGTTGACACTCCTATGGAGTTTGGTCTCCATCTTCGATCTGGTGAGGGTGAACCCCTTGCAGGTCCCACACGCCACCGTCATCTTGTTGGGAGCCTTGTCTATCTAGGCATCACTCGCCCCGACATTTCTTATCTTGTGCACATTCTAAGTCGGTTTGTCTCTGCTCCCACTCAACTTCACTCTGTCACCTTCTTCGTGTTCTTCGTTACCTTCGTGGTACCGTGACTCGTCACTTATTCTTCCCTCGCTCCAGCTCTCTTGACTTCAGCCCTCTTGTGATGCTACTCGGCCCAGCGATCCCACCGATCGCCGCTCTCTCTCGCCTATTGTGTTTTTCTTGGCTCCTCCCCGATTGCTCGAAGACCAAGAAGCAGATCGCTGTATCTCGCTCCAGTCTTGAGGCTGAGCTGCGAGCTATGGCGTCTGTGATCGCAGAAATTACTTGGCTCGATGGCTTCTTGAGATTTTGGTGTTTCCACTGCTACACCGACCCTCTGCTCTCCGGCAGACTGGGCACTCAGCATTGCCCGTGATCCTGTTAAGCATGAGCTCACCAAGCACATCGGTGTTGATGCCTCCTACACGCGTTCTCAGGTGCAAGACAGAATTGTGGCCCCTCAGTATGTGCCCTCGGAACTTCAGCTTGCTGATTTTCTGACGAAAGCTCAGACACGGTCCCAACACAGCTTTTTCCTGTCCAAACTCGGTGTCCAAGATCCCCCTTGAGTTTGAGGGGGGGTGTTAGAACAGGGTTGTGCTGTGTGTGTAGTTATCATATTGTATAGGGGCTTCTTTGCTTATTTCCCTTCATGTATATGTGCTGGCCTGTTGGCCCGATGGAATACATGCTCACTTCATAACAATCACATCTGGAAAAACAAGCGCAAGAGGGAAAAAATGCATGGTGATCTTGTCGGTTGTGCTGAATTTAATCATCTCCAACAATTCATCTTTTTTGTTAGCATGACTGTAGCAACAGCCCCAAGCAAGGAAGTTTCTGCAACTAGCTCTAATCTCCAATAAAATAGGATGTCAATTGCTTGATTTTTTTAAACCATCCTTATTAATTTGCGGGACTCATTCCCTCTATTTTCTGATATATTTGGTGGTAGTAAGTGTGGCTGTTTGTGTGCGATATTTTGGAGTGACATGTGTGAGATATCAGATACCTAAACAAGATGCCTCTTCCAGGTGTAAATGAAGTGACTTCTTGTGTTACTTTTTTATGATTTTAGTTTTTTAGTTCTGCTGCCAAAAATAACATAACACTTAAACAAGCCCTAAGAAAGGATTGAACCATCTGACTAAACTGCTACTCCCTCCATTCTACTCCCTCCGTTCGGAAATACTTGTCATTGAAATGGATGTATCTAGATGTATTTTAGTTCTAGATACATCCATTTTGGTGACAAGTAATTCCGAACGGAGGGAGTATAAGTGAAGCTCTTATTTGTTCTCCACCAAATTTGAACTAAAACCACGACAAGAATTATGGAACGGAGGGAGTACTTGCCGGGGCAAGCAGTCCACATAGAGAAACTGTGTCAGAATATCAGCAGTTTAGCACATACAAGGTTCGATCATAAAAATCCGACATACTAAAAGATAATAAAGGTGGAGACAGAAAACTTCAATGGAAATGCCAATTTAGTGGAGGTGTATCTACTGAAGGTGCTAAATGATATCTTCTCAAGTAAGATGGTGAAATTATGTGTATAAAAGAAGCAGGTAATTCACAGAAAGAGCCCATTACTCTCTGCTTACTGCAAAACTGCTAGCTTTCAGCATCTCTTAACACTACGACGGGACATGATTGTGCAAACAATTAATGAGTAAAAGGCGAATGACAATCTAATTTCAAATGCTCACAACTGTGTGTACTTCTCAAGATTTCAGAGATGAACCAAAATACTAACTAATTTACTGTCAAGATTCATCTAACCAGAAAATGGGGAAAGCAGAGCCGAAGATTATCAAATATAACAGTGTGAAAACTGTAAACCAACGTGTATTTTAGATAAAATGAAGAAAATGTAATGGAACTTACATCTGCATGGTGATCCAACAAAATCTTCATGGCTGCATCTTGCTTATATTGAGCAGCGAGATGCAACGGTGTTCCATGATCCGTAGAAAATGGATCGACATAAGCACCTTTAGAGAGCAAGAGTTCTACTATTTCACAGTGCCCTGAATCAGAAGTTCGGAATATAATTTGAGTTACGAAATTCTTCTGTGCTTCACTTTATTTCTTTCAACTTGCATCAATTGAGTTATGAAATGAATCAATTGTGACACTGTTCTATGCCAAATAAAATATATTGATTTGTTTTTATACCTCATTAGTAAGTACAGAAATCTAGGGGGAAGAATTACCTATTTTGGTGGCCTCATGGAGAGGAGTAAACCCTGTTATGTCGACATTATCTGGATTGGCACCATGATCAAGAAGATACCTGACAATATCCACGTGCCCACTTTTTTTGCTAGTAATTGCCCAAACCAAAGGTGTTCTACCTGCCAAAACGGTGAGTCCACGAGAAAAGGAAGCTTATGCATTTACATCAGAAGTTCAGAACAAACAAAAGAAGTTTTCTAAGCATACATTCAGACTTTCAATGTAACTGTGGCACGCCAAATTTGTTTGCGGAAAATTGCAGAGAGATCAAACAGAGACACACCGGCTTGGTCAATGGCATTCACATCCACCCGGACATCCTCGACCAGGTACTCGCACACCTCCTCCTTCTTGCACCCAGCGGCGAGGTGCAGTGCCCCAGCGCCACGATCCTTGACGGCTTCGACCGCCTCCGCGAGGCGGCCACGACCACCGTCGAGCTGCTTCACCATCCCTGCACGTGTGGATAAGCTAATCAGGCCCCAAAAATCAAATAGAGAAAATCAGGGCTGGCGCACACAACGGACAGAACGAGGAGATCAAGGTGGAACAGAGGCAGAAGTGTACGCTCGAGGAGAGCAAGGTCGCCCTTGGTCGCCGCGCAAAGGAGCCCCATCTGCGGAGTCCCCTGAGCTGCAGGGAGAGGAGCGGATCAAGTAAGTTAAGGTGCAGGTTTTAGGTGGCTAAGGGGGGTGGGGAGGGCAGCTTACCATAGCAGAATTCGCGGCTAGGGCGTGCCATGGCGGTGGGGTGGGGCGAGGTGGTAGGCAGGAACAGATTCAAGGGGTGTGACTGGATTTTGGCGTGGCAACTGGGTCCCACAACAGCAGGTCGTCCACTCCTACAAAACTCCAAGCAGCAGGTCCTATCGAAAATCAAATAACATATGCAAGTGAGCAATAACAAAAAGCAAATAGCATGCTGATGACAAAAGCAGAAACAGAGAAGAAGCACGGTCTACAGAAAAATAGGTAAACAAACTGTCTGCATAGCAGGATTCACATTTCACATTAGAAGAAACCAGAAAATTCAGAATTTTGGATCTGGGCATGGACACATAGGACAAAAATCATTTAACAGTATTGATCTAACTGACAGAAGCACATTTGGTCTGAACAAGAATTGACAAAGAGTCAAAGACCATCATTGTACAATTTCTGTAGTCATTGGCATCCTTTTCGTGAAAAAGGAAAAAACACTTCTTCCTAAAAGGACAGGTTCCCTTAACTATCAAATATGAGGACAGAACAAGTGTCTGATGGTGCAACTAAGATAATGACGCATACAAGATCAAATATGCCCTTGTCAAGCAACACATCAACAGTAGCACCATTTAATAGTCCAAGTCATACTGAAATGCTCTGAAATTATAACTGGGGATAGAAGAGCATCTACTCATCTCATAAAATTATGAACCAATGTCATGCATAAGATGTGCAAACTTTAGTTTATAACAATCCATTCACAGACATGTCACAAGTTCTCCAAGAAAGCAATGCTTGTTGGTGCAGTTCTCGATATGCTTCTAGTTCAGTTCAGATCACAGACCAGAAAACAAACCCCTTGCAGTTCAGAATAAAGAGTGTTATTACACGTGATTCAAGAAATAGTGGTCCTTCGTGTCACCAAATTTGGCTAAAGAATGGCACCCAACATCCACACAAGATCTCATGGATGCTTCAAATTTAAAATAACCAACCAATGGGATACCACATGAGCATGCAAGGGTGCCAACAATAAACAAGCACACTAGCACCATAGCTAATCTGGCATTCATAGCTAGCACCTAGCAGCAGAGGGTATATTGGTACCAAAAAATTCTTCCGGTGTGCACAGCAAGGCATTCAATAATGTGACATGGAATTCTTATTCTAAAATCCACATATCTAATAGAACATGATGTAGTTGTCACTTGTCAGCGTACAAAGCACACAACGTTTTTACAGCTACTTCAGTGTATAGTTGTACTTGTATAGCATACATCATACGTACATGGATCAAATGCAAAATGAATGCTGATTTCCAGTCACATTTCTCGATAAATAATGAATAAGGCATGGCAAGGAAGAAATGCTTCACATTTCTCAAGAAGAAAAGGGAAGAAATGCTTCATAGGCAAGGACAGTGCTTCACTATTTTGTGTCACGTTGCATAAACCTCCGTAGATACTTAGTAAATCGCAACAAAATTAACAAACATGAGCAGCAGCAGCAGCAGCAGAAATTACTGGGCGCATCGAGCAGGAGGGGAAGGAGGAAGAGGAGAACCTAACTAGCGGACGAGAGGGGGAGGGGGAAAAGGGAGGAAGAGGAGAAGCTTACTAGCGGGCGAGAAGGGGAGGGGAAAGAGGAAGAGGAGAATCTAACGAGCGGACGGGAGGAAGAGGGGATGGACATTGGAGATGGTTCGTCACAGCGCTACTATCGCCGCCGAGCTCGCGCCGCCGTCGCCGCCTCGGTGTCGCTGACGCTCGGGAGAAAGGGAGGGGAGTAAGCCGTGCACTAGAGAGAGAGAGGGGAAGGGAGGGGAGGAGAAGGGAGGGGAGGAGAAGGGTGGCGAGGAATTACCTTGCCGGAAGAGGCCACGCCGGCGGCGGGCAGCCTCGTCTCTCGTCGTTTTCCCGTCGTGCGTTCCGCGACTTCCCCTCACGGGCTCTGAACCCAGATCATTACTCCCTCCGTCCCAGGGAGTGGTAGATAGCAGGCCAAAGCCCACGAAGAGGGGAGCCATCGGGCCATGGACGTTTCTCTTTTGAACTTTTTTTTTTTTTGAAGTTGTTTTTCTTTTGAACTGGAACCACTCGATTCTTCTTCTTTTTTGCCAATGATGGTAGCTTTGTTTTGCTTTTCTTTTTGTGAAATGAAATAATCTTGTTACTCAAATATCAAGTACTGCAATCATGTCTGGGACTCCCTGTATCTCGAACATGATTATTGTTTAACCACTAGAATATGTATGCCCCGGTTGTGACGCACGGGCACTTTTAACCTTGTACTCCCTCCGTTCTTAAATATAAGAACTTTTAGAGATTTCACTACTCTAAAAGATCTTATATTTAGGAACGGAGGGAATAGTTGTTATGATATTTATATATGTGGAAACAAAATTATGCTGAGGACACCTAAGGAGGGTCAAAAGCTCTCTTCCGAACCTAGCTACCTCCACACCCAAACTCTCCACCGCCGCTGCTTTCTCCCCTCTTCCTTCTGCTTTGATCCAGCCGCCGATAGGCAGTGGCGAGGGTGAATGTCTTTGCAAAGATCGATATGGTGGTGGGTTCGCTGCCAAAAGAGTGGTGGGTTTTTCTTCTCTGGTGGTGGACCTGCAAAAGTCCTCTTCTAGGGTGGTAGCCATTGCACATGGATGGTGGGTAGCGTTTCGGCCATGTGGATAGTGGCGACTAGGGTCAATCTCCTTCCATAGATCAATATGGGGTTGGGCCCGCTAGCCAAAGAGTGGTGTGGCTTTCTTCTTTGGTGTTGTAGAGACATGTGAAATTCCTCTTCTAGAGCGGCATCCATTGGCACAAAGGTGGTGGGAAGCATTCCGACCATGTGGATGGTGGCGGTGAGGGTCGGTCTCCTTTTAGAGATCAAGATAGTGGTGGACTGATACGTCCATTTTGCATCATGCTTTTATATCAATATTCATTGCATTATGGGATGTTATTTCACATTATATCTCAATACTTATGGCTATTCTCTCTTATTTTACAAGGTTTACCATGAAGAGGGGGATGCCGGAAGCTGGAATTCTGGCTGGAAAAGGAGCAAACATTGGAAACCTATTCTGCACTGCTCCAAAAATCCTGAAACTCCACAGAACTTTTTTTGGGAATTAATAAGAATTATTGAGCGAAGAAACTACCGGAGGGGGCCCACACCCAGGCCAGGAGGGTGGGGGCGCACCCACCCCTACTGGGTGCGCCCCCTGTCTCCTGGGCCCCCTGGTGGCCCTCCAGTGCCCATCTTCTGCTATATGAAGGCTTTTACCCTGGAAAAAAATCAGAGGCAAGCTTACGGGACGAAACTCCGCCGCCACGAGGCGGAACCTTGGCGGAACCAATCTAGAGCTCGGCGGAGCTGTTCTGCCGGGGAAACTTCCCTCCGGGAGGGGGAAATCATTACCATCGTCATCACCAAGCGATCCTCTCATCGGGAGGGGGTCAATCTTCACCAACATCTTCACCAGCACCATCTCCTCTCAAAACCCTAGTTCATCTCTTGTATCCAATCTTGTATCAAAACCACAAATTGGTACCTCTGGGTTGCTAGTAGTGTTGATTACTCCTTGTAGTTGATGCTAATTGCTTTACTTGGTGGAAGATCATATGTTCAGATCATTAATGCATATTATTACTCCTCTGATTACGAACATGAATATGCTTTGTGAGTAGTTACATTTGTTCCTGAGGACATGGGTGAAGTCTTGCTATTAGTAGTCATGTGAATCTGGTATTCGTTCGATATTTTGATGAGATGTATGTTATCTTTCCTCTAGTGGTGTTATGTGAACGTCGAATACATGACACTTCACCATTATTTGGGCCTAGAGGAAGGCATTGGGAAGTAATAAGTAGATGATGGGTTGCTAGAGTGACAGAAGCTTAAACCCTAGTTTATGCGTTGCTTCGTAAGGGGCTGATTTGGATCCATATGTCTAATGATGTGGTTAGGTTTACCTTAATACTTCTTTTGTAGTTGTGGATGCTTGCAATACGGGTTAATCATAAGTGGGATGCTTGTCCAAGTAAGGGCAGTACCCAAGCATCGGTCCACCCACATATCAAATTATCAAAGTATCGAACGTGAATCATATGAGCGTGATGAAAACTAGCTTGACGATAATTCACATGTGTCCTCGGGAGCTCTTTTCTCATTATAAGAAATTGTCCAGGCTTATCCTTTGCTACAAAAAGGATTGGGCCACCTTGTTGCACTTTATTTACTTTCATTGCTTGTTACTCGTTACAATTTATCTTATCACAAAACTATCTGTTACCTACAATTTCAGTGCTTGCAGACAAAACCTTACTGAAAACCGCTTGTCATTTCCTTCTGCTCCCCGTTGAGTTCGACACTCTTACTTATCGAAAGGACTACGGTAGATCCCCTATACTTGTGGGTCATCAAGGCTCTTTTCTGGCGCCATTGACGGGGGCGTAGCGCTTTTGGTGAGTGGATCTTGGTAAGGAAATATTTATATAGTGTGCTGAAGTTTTCTATCACTTGTTACTATGGAAACTAATCCTTTGAGGGGCTTGTTCGGGGTATCTTCACCCCGACCAGAAGAGCAAAGAGTTCCTCCTCAACCTACTGAACCTACTGAAAATATTTACTTTGAGATTCCTTCGGTATGATAGAGAAGCGGTAGCTAATCCCTTTGCGGAGATGGAACATTGCATCCCGATTTACACCTTATCTTTGTGGATGAAGTTTGTGGATTATTTAAGCTTGCAGGTATTCCCAATGATGTTGTCAAAAGGAAGGTCTTCCCTTTATCTTTGAAGGGAGATGCATTGACATGGTATAGGCTATGTGATGATACGGGATCTTGGAATTATAAACGATTGAAGTTGGAATTTCACCAGAAGTTCTATCCTATGCATCTTGTTCATCGTGATCGTAATTACATATATAATTTCTGGCCTCGCGAAGGAGAAAGCATCGCTCAAGCTTGGAGGAGGCTTAAGTCAATGTTATATTCACGCCCCAATCATGAGCTCTCTAGAGAAATGATTATTCAAAAAATTTATGCTCGGCTTTCTCTCAATGATCGCAACATACTCGATACCTCCTGTGTTGGTTCTTATATGCTGAAGACTATTGAATTCAAATGGGATTTATTGGAAAGAATTAAACGCAACTCTGAAGATTGGGGTTCCGATGATGGTAAGGAGTCAGGTATGACATCTAAGTTTGATTGTGTTAAATCTTTTATGAATACCGATGCTTTTCGTGGATTTAGCGCTAAATATGGACTTGACTCTGAGATAGTAGCTTCTTTCTATGAATCTTTTGCTACTCACATTGATCTCCCTAAGGAGAGGCAGTTTAAATATAATCCTCCCATTGAAGTAAAAGTAGTTGCACCTATTACAGTTGAAGAAAAGACTGTCACCTATAGTGATCCTGTTGTTCCTACTACTTATGTTGAGAAACCTCCTTTTCCTGTTAGGATAAAGGATCATGCTAAAACTTCGACTGTTGTTTGTAAGAGTAATACTAGGACTTATACACCTCCTGAGCAAATTAAAGTTGAACCCAGTATTGCTATAGTTAAAGATCTCTTGGATGATGATTTAGATGGGCATGTTATTTATTTCTGTGGTGAGACTGCTAATATTGTTAAACCAGATACTAAGATACATAGACCTGTGGTACGCATGCCTGTTATTTCTGTTAAAATAGGAGATCATTATTATCATGGCTTATGTTATATGGGTGCTAGTGCTAGTGCAATACCCTATGACTTATATAAAGAAATTATGCATGATATTGCACCCGCTGAAATAGAAGATATTGATGTTACTATTAAGCTTGCTAATAGGGATACCACTAAGCCAGTTGGGATAGTTAGAGATGTTGAAGTCTTATGTGGGAAGGTTAAATACCCTGCTGATTTTCTTGTTCTTGGTTCCCCACAAGATGACTTTTGTCCCATTATTTTCGGTAGACCCTTCTTGAATACAGTTAATGCTAAGATGATTGTGAAAAGGATATTGTTACAATTGGCTTAGAGGGTATGTCTCATGAGTTTAATTTTGCTAAGTTTCGTAGACAACCTCGTGATAGAGAATCACCTAGTAAGGATGAGATTATTGGTCTTGCTTCCATTGCCGTTCCTCCTACTGATCCGTTAGAACAATATTTTCTAGACCATGAAAATGATATGTTTATGAAGGAAAGAAGGGAAATAGATGAAGTGTTCCTTCAACGGGAACCTATGCTGAAACGCAACCTACCCGTTGAAATTCTAGGGGATCCCCCTCCACCCAAGGGTGATCCCGTGTTTGAACTCAAACCATTACCTGATAATCTTAAGTATGCTTATCTTGATGAAAAGAAAATATATCCTATTATTATTAATGCTAACCTTTCAGAGCAAGAAGAAGAAAGATTGTTGAAAACTCCGAAGAAGCACCGTGCTGCTATTGGATATACTCTGGATAATCTCAAGGGCATTAGTCCCACGTTATGCCAACACAAAATTAATTTGGAGGGCGATGCCAAACCAGTTAGAGATCCTCAACGACGATTGAATCCTATGATGAAAGAAGTGGTAAGAAAGGAGATACTAAAACTCCTTGAGGCAGGTATAATTTATCCCGTTGTTGATAGTGATTGGGTAAGCCCTGTCCATTGTGTTCCTAAAAATGGAGGTATTACTGTCGTTCCTAATGATAAAGATGAATTGATCCCGCAAAGAATTATTACAGTTTATAGGATGGTAATTGATTTCTGTAAATTAAACAAAGCTACTAAGAAAGATCATTACCCTTTACCTTTTATTGATCAAATGCTAGAAAGACTATCCAAACACACACATTTCGGCTTTCTAGATGGTTATTCTGGTTTCTCTCAGTTACCTGTGTCAGCAAAGGATCAATCAAAAACTACTTTTACTTGCCCTTTTGGTACTTTTGCTTATAGACGTATGCCTTTGGTTTATGTAATGCACCTGCTACCTTTCAAAGATGCATGATGGCTATATTCTTTGACTTTTGTGAAAAGATATGTGAGGTATTCATGGATGATTTCTCCGTTTATGGATCCTCTTTTGATGATTGCTTGAGCAACCTTGATCGAGTTTTGCAGAGATGCGAAGACACTAGTCTCGTCTTGAATTGGGAAAAGTGTCACTTTATGGTTAATGAAGGCATTGTTTTGGGGCACAAGATTTCCGAGAGAGGTATTGAAGTTGATAAAGCTAAAATTGATGCTATTGAAAAGACGTCGTGTCCCAAGGACATAAAAGCAAAAGAAAAAGTTCTTTTATGATTTAAGACATTACTTCTGGGATGACCCACACCTTTATAAAGAAGGAGTAGATGGTGTTATTAGACGTTGTGTACCCGAGCATGAACAGGAATAGATCCTACGCAAGTGTCACTCTGAATCCTATGGAGGACACCACGCTGGAGATAGAACTACACACAAGGTACTTCAATTCGGTTTTTATTGGTCTACTCTATTCAAAGATGCTCGTAAGTTTGTCTTATCTTGTGATGAATGTCAAAGAATTGGTAATATTAGTAGACGTCAAGAATGCCTATGAACTATTCTCTTGTTATTGAACCATTTGATGTTTGGGGCTTTGATTGTATGGGACCTTTTCTTGCCTCTAATGGTTATACACATATTTTAGTTGTTGTTGATTACGTTACTAAGTGGGTAGAAGCTATTCCAACTAGTAGTGTTGATCATAACACTTCTATTAAAATGCTTAAAGAAGTTATTTTTCCAAGGTTTGGAGTCCCTAGATATCTTATGACTGATGGTGGTTCACATATTATTCATGGTGCTTTCTGTAAGATGCTTGCTAAGTATGATGTCAATCATAGAATTGCATCTCCTTATCACCCGCAGTCTAGTGGTCAAGTAGAGTTGAGCAATAGAGAGCTCAAATTAGTTTTGCAAAAGATTATGAATAGATCTAGAAATAATTGGTCCAAGAAACTTGATGATGCATTATGGGCCTATAGAACTGCATACAAAAATCCTATGGGTATGTCTCTGTATAAGATGGTTTATGGAAAATCTTGTCACTTACCTCTTGAACTTAAACATAAAGCATATTGGGCTATTAAAGAGCTCAACTATGACTCAAACTTGCCGGTGAGAAGAGGTTATTTGATATTAGCTCACTTGATGAATGGAGAACCCAAGCCTATGAGAATGCCAAGCTATTCAAAGAAAAAGTCAAACGCTGGCATGATAAAAGGATACAAAAGCGTGAGTTTAACATAGGTGATTATGTGTTATTATTCAACTCTCGTTTAAGATTTTTTGCAGGAAAACTTCTCTCTAAATGGGAAGGTCCTTACGTTATCGAGGAGGTTTATCGTTCTGGTGCCATAAAAATCAACAACTTCAAAGGCACAAGTCCGAGGGTGGTGAACGGTCAAAGAATTAAACATTATATCTCAGGTAATCCTATCAATGTTGAAACTAATATTGTTGAGACCGTAACCCCGGAGGAATACATAAGGGATACTTTCTAGAACGTTCTAGACTCCGAAAAGGAATAGGTATGTGGTACAGTAAGTAAACCAACTCCAAAACAATTCTAATGGCAATTTCAGTTTTGGAATATTTAAGAATTTTAGAAAGAAAGAAGTAGTCCGGGAAGGACACGAGGCCTCCACGAGGGTGGAGGGCGCGCCCACCCTTCCTGGGCGCGCCCCCTATCTCATGGCCACCTCGTGTGCCTCCCAGACTCCGTTTCCTTGCATGTTACGTATTTTGGTCGGTAAAAATTCATTATATAATCTCCTGAAGGCTTTGACCACCGTATCATGCAAATATCCTCTGTTTTCGTTTCGAGCTGTTTTTCTGACAGATCTAGGGCATCATGACGTCCCCAAGCGCTCCCAAGGACAAGTTTTTCGAGAGGGTTATCAACCCCTATCTCGCGGAGGTGCCGCAACACCCTCAAACCATTGAGATGAGTGAGGGGGTGCTGCACATCCGTGATGTGGAGGGACCAAGGCATACCAGAAGCGTGGAGACAAAGCTCGAAGCCATGGAGCAACAAGTTTTCAAGTGCCAAGGGATGGTGGAGCGTGGACTCAACGCCAACCAAATGATGATCACGGAGTTCACCAACAACCACAAGCTAGATGCCAAGGTCATTGGGGATACCATCTTCAAGCTTCAAGAGAAAATCGAGCACCTCCAAGCCCAGATCTATGACCTGCAAAACCAAAACTGTGAGTATGAATATAGATTCAAGAGGATGAGTTTGACTGCAGATTTGAGGATCCCGGAGACTCGATCATCCTTCTATTATGGTGAGCCTATGCCTTGGAAGATGGACGACAAGCCTACATCATCAACAACTCCTACTTCACCACCTCCGAGGACATAATCGCATGGGTATGGGCACTCCCCTTGGCAACTGCCAAGCTTGGGGGAGGTACCCCGGTATCGTATCACCATCACACTCCTATCTTTACCGTTTTATTTAGTTCGATCCTTTTAGTAGTATCTTGATGTAGTAGATTGAAGTTTCAAGTATCAATTAGTTTTGAGTTTTGCTTTGTGATCTCTTTATGTAATCGAGTCCGTGAGCTATCTATAATAAAGATTAGTGTTGAGTCAAGGGCTTTGCTATCTTGCTATGATCTTGAGGAAGTAGAAGGAATAGAATAGTTCATATTGATCTAATGGATAGTAATGACTTCACACATAGAAAGTATGAGGCATAAAAGTTGTTGAGAGTTGACAAACGTAGTTTTGGTCATCGTTGCAATTAATAGGAAGTAATAAGGAAAGAGAGGTCTCACATACAAATATATTATCTTGGACATCTTTTATGATTGGGAGCACTCATTAAGTAGGACATGCTAAAAGAGTTGACATTGGACAAGGAAGACAACTTTCTGGTTTATGTTTTCTCACATCTCAGTTAAAGTATATTGTCATTGACCTTCCAAACATGTTGAGCTTGCCTTTCCCCCTCATGCTAGCCAAAATTCCTTGCACCAAGTAGAGATACTACTTGTGCTTCCAAATATCCTTAAACCCAGTTTTGCCATGAGAGTCCACCATACCTACCTATGGATTGAGTAAGATCCTTCAAGTAAGTTGTCATGTTGCAGGCAATAAAAATTGCTCTCTAAATATGTATGACTTATTAATGCAGAGAAAATAAGCTTTATACGATCTTGTTATGGAAGAAATAAAAGTGACGAACTGCATAATAAAGGTCCACATACAAGTGGCAATATAAAGTGATGTTCTTTTGCATTAAGACTTTGTGCATCCAACCCTAAAAGCACATGCAACCTCCGCTTCCCTCTGCGAAGGGCCTATCTTTTACTTTATGTTTTTACTTTATGCTTGAGTCAAGGTGATCTTCACCTTTCCCTTTTTCATTTTATCCTTTGGTAAGCTCCTCGTGTTTGAAAGATCTTGATATATATATCCAATTGGATGTAAGTTAGCATGGACTATTATTGTTGACATCACCTAAAGGTGAATGTGTTGGGAGGCAACACAATAAGCCCCTATCTTTCTCAATGTTCGGCTGAAACTCCATAACCACAAGTACTGCGTGAGTGTTAGAAATTGTAGAAGACTACATGATAGTTGAGTATGTGGACTTGCTGAAAAGCTCTATTCTTGACTCTTTCTGATGTTATGATAAATTGCAATTGCTTCAATGACTGAGATTATAGTTTGTTAGTTCCCAATGAAGTTTCTGAACCATACTTGACATTGTGAATTGATTGTTATTTGAGCATAAGAAATTATATGATAAAATCTATATATGTTGTTGTTATAAGAATGATCATGATGCCCTCATGTCCGTATTTTATTTTTATTGACACCTCTATCTCTAAATATGTGGACATGTTTTTCGATTTCAGCTTCCGCTTGAGGACAAGCGAGGTCTAAGCTTCGGGGAGTTGATACGTCCATTTTGCATCATGTTTTTATATCAATATTTATTGCATTATGGGCTGTTATTTCACATTATATCTCAATACTTATGGTTATTCTCTCTTATTTTACAAGGTTTACTATAAGTGCATCTAGTGCCCCTTAGTGATTTTGGTGTATTGAAGACTTATAGGTTAAGTGACTGATGCGTTTGTGAGTGTACAGGTCTATAAGTCTATGAGGAGTTTGATATTTACAGAGAAAGTCGACCCTAAAATGAAGTTCTTCGATCAAGACTTTGATATTCTCAAGACTTTTCAAGACTTTGAAAGTGAAGAAATTGGTGTGACCTTGAAGACTTGGTATTCATTCGAGGAATATGGAGCGTGAAGACTTTTGTTTTCGTAGTTTCATTTTCTCTTTCTTGAGTCATAGGAAACACCGTCTTTGTTAAAGGGGTCGAGGAAATACTAAGGAAAAATTTCTGCTCAACTCAAAATCCTACACCTACCAATCCCTTCGAGTGAAGCCATTGGAAATCTCATACTGATTCAGTCAATTTCTTGATGTGAGACGCAGTTCTTCAGTCCTTGAGGACTTTGCTCGATCGAGGAGTTAGGAATTCGCTAGTGCGAATTGCCTACACGATGAGGAACATGATAGCCCCGAGGAATTTGAGAGTCAAATTTCCGACCGTTCTTTGTCTTCTTGTTACGGCTGTCCAAAATATCTTATCCACCTAACGGTCATATCATTGAAGGGCATTTATGTCTTATCATGTCGGGCTGCTCCGAGGGAACTTGACACTTGTCATTTGAGAGCAACCCATCCTCCGAGGACTTTGAGCGAAAATCATCAAGTGAGGAAAATCCAAAACCAAACCCCCACAAACCCAAAGTGATTGAGCATCATCAAGAAATTGATCTGCATGGATCCGACGCTTGTTACCTTTGAAGATTGTGCTTCTTCCAGACGGTTAGGCGTCAAGGTCTAGAGCATCCAAGAGGAATTGTGGATCGCCGAGTGACCAAGTCTGTGAAGGTTTGGAAGTCACCTGAAGACTTACCACGAGTGATTGGACGAGGCCTGCGTGGTCTTAGTTCAAGGAGAATACGGTGAGGATCTGGGTGTCTGAGTTGCGGCTCGAGATCGGGTGTCCGGACTACGTGTCCTCGAGTTTAAATACTCGGCCGCTCCAACCAGGACGTATAACCGAGACAGCAGCGAGTTGGAACTGGTTTACCAAATCATTGTCTTCACCAACTAACTGGATCTATTTCCTCAACTCTTTCATTTCCTCATTCTTGTGTTGTATGTTGTTCATATCGTGCTTGAAGACTTTGATCAAGACTTTCACAAATTCCTCGTTCAATTTCTTGATTTGTCATCTTCATCTTGTTATCCTGTGTTTATGCTTTCTATACTCTGTGCTAGTCTTCGTTTCATCATGATGACTATGTTTGTGTCTGTTATGTTTACTTCGAGTACTTATTCATTGCAAGTAGTTCTTCGCTAAGGAATTTCCTCACCAGACAAATTCCTCGATGAAGAATTCATAAAATCGCCTATTCACCCCCTCTAGTCGATATAACGCACTTTCAATTGGTATCGAGCAAGGTACTCCTTGTTACGTGTAATTTTGGTTTAACCTTTGGAGTTTTAGTTATGTCGACCGCAGGTATGAAGAAAGTGACATGCCCCATCTTTGACGGTCATGACTATCCCAAGTGGAAGGCCATGATGAGGAAGCGCCTCATGGCAAGGAACAGCAAGCTATGGACCGTCACTGAGATTGGTCTTACTGATCTATGCAAGATGGCAAATGCTGATGATATTCGCAAGTACACTCGACTTGACATCATAGCGAAGGATATCATCCGCTCTCGCCTATCCAGAGATCAATTCGGCGAATTATGCATCTTGGCAATTCAAGCTCATCGGGACCGAATCTCGATGTCTATGAAGGTCATCGAACTCGTCATGATCCCTGGTTTGAGGACTTCAAGGAATCTCTCAAAGCGATGACTTCGAGCCGAATCATCATCTTCGCATCTTGTCTCATGGCAAGCGGTGCTGAGGTAACGAATGCTCCTCATCCGACTCTTGTGATGATGAATCGATAATGATGAATCGACAATGATGAATCGATGATGATATTGAATCCTGCTATACCAAACTTATTTGCGTTGCCACTAAACAACAAACGGCTTTAGAACAAACTCAAGATATGTTAGAAAAAAGTGATAATATGTTGCGCAAAGAAATGGATCAGTCAAAAGCATTGGGTGAATGTCTTCAGAGAATTCACTCCAAGCTTGACGCCCTTCAAGATCAACATAATACCCTCTTGACTGATCACGAGAAGCTTTCTCTTGAATCTCTTCAAAGAAAGGAAGATCTTGAAAAGCTAAGAGTGTGTTATGAAGATCTTCAGAAGGAGCGCGATTCATTACTTGCTCAACAAATCAGCGCTTCTCAGGAAGAATTTGTTCCTCCTTGCTTAAAGTGCATTGAACGTGAATCTGCTAATTCTTCACCTGAATGTTCAAATGCTTCAACTGTTACAAATTCTTCATCTGCCTCTGCTATCACTAATTCCTCATCTGAGGACATTGCTAGTATCACCGACAATGCAGGGTTGAAGGAATTGTACATGACGAGCATGTACAAAAGCCTCAAAGGGCATCGACACTTTGTGATGTGCTCAAAAGCAGATCCTCAACAAAAACCCTAGGAAAGAGGGTATTGCCTTTGAGAGGAAACTCAATCTTGATCGAACATATTGGAAGCCCGAGCAAGTACCCCAAAACCTCATGGGTTCTTTGCAAAGGGACCTCCAGTTGATCCATCTAACTTATCTGGCTTTACATGTGAATCTCCTCATTCTTCTGATGAGTCATTTGACTCCAACTATAAACTGTTCAAAAATCAGAATGGTGAAGTATTTGCTAGATATGTTGGCACTAACTGCAGGAACGGTTCTCCTATGAAGAAAATCTGGGTTCCCAAAAGTTGTGTTGAAAATCTTCAAGTGAATGTCCTCATGACACCACCTGTGAAGAAGAGGAACCCCAGATCAAATTCTTCATATGGACCAAATTCTTCATATGGATCCAAGTCCTCATATGGACCAAATTCTTCACATGGATCAAATTCCTCAACTGGATCAAAGTCCTCATATGATTATCATCGTGCTAACAACTCTGTCTCGCAGGGTAGGGCTAAGGGCTATGAATATGTGCATTATTCTTCAAACCATTATGTTCATAAGTCCTCGAAGAATTACTCTGCTTATTCATATGCTTACCCTAATCCCTCTTATGTGAAACGAAATGGTTTGGCATCTTTGCCACCTTTCTCATATGGTGCTCATGAGAATGATGAACTCTTTGCCACCCTCCGGATGTGGGTGGTGAAGAAAAGGACTAATCTCTTCTGCGAGGTCAGGTCTCCAGGCGTGCCTTAACGTCTCAAGAATTTCTTTGGGACGACGAAAAATGCTCGAAGGACGCAGCAAATCATGATGAAATGAACTTTCATTTCACACGTCCTCATCTCGCTATATCATTTCATCGCTTGATGAAATTCATCGATGAACTTGATATCATATTCTTCATCGATGAAGCATATGAGATTGTAAGCTACACTAATTCATCTGCAGGATGATCAACCCAAAACCACCGAATGGGTCCTCGATAGTGGATGTACAAATCACATGATTGGTGACAAGAATCTATTGATGGATGCTCCTTATCACCGTCACCTCTGAAGCATATCATCTTTTTGACAAAGGCAAAAGTCGTATTGGGTCTTGGTAAGGTTGCTATCTCTAAGGATAAGCACATGGACAAAGTCATGCTTGTTGAGTCCTTAGGATACAATCTCATGTCAGTCTCAATGCTTTGTGATCTTGATATGATTGTTGTCTTTGGCAAATATCGCTGTGTTGTGATTATGGAAGCTGACAATTCCAAAGTCTTTGAAGGCTTTAGGAGAGGAGATCTGTATATTGTTGATTTCTCTACAGGACCACAACCAGCCATATGTCTACTTGCAAAAGCTTCAGAAGGCTGGCTATGGCATCGACGACTTGGTCATGCAGGCATGAGGAATCTGAACACGCTTGCGAAGAAGAAGCATGTCATTGGCATTGAGAATGTCAAATTCCTCAAGTATCACTTATGCAGAGCATGTGAAGCCGGAAAAATGACCAAGGCCAAGCATCCAGCGAAGACTATCATGACCACTACCCGTCCATTCGAATTGCTTCACATGGACCTCTTCGGACCTAATCATTATTCAACAGTCACTAATGATGCATCTCTATATGGTTTTGTCATTATTGATGATTATTCTCGATATACATGGGTACACATTGTTACTTACAAACATGAAGTGCAGGAAGTCTTCAAACGATTTTCCTCGAGGGCTTCAACCAACTTTGGTGTGAAGATCAAGCATATCAGAAGTGACAATGGAACTGAGTTCAAGAATTCCGGTCTTGATGCATATCTTGATGAACTTGGTATTACTCATGAGTTATCTACTCCCTATACTCCTCGTGAGAATGGCGTCGTGGGCGCAAGAACATAACTCTTGTTGAGATGGCTGGCACTATGCTTGATGAATACAAAACGCCTTAGCGTTTTGGATTGATGCAATTGATCTTGCTTGCCACATCATCAACAGAGTATATCTTCACAAATTCTTCAAGAAGGCGCCTATGAACTCCTCAACGACAAGAAACCCAATGTGAGTTATTTCAAAGTCTTGATTGCTAAATGTTGGATTAGAGATCCTCACCACAACTCTAAATTTGCACCAAAAGCACATGAAGGTTTTATGCTTGGTTACGGAAGGACTCGCACACCTACTGAGTCTTCAACATTGTTCTTCACAAGATTGTTGACCTTTGTAGATGTGCGGTTTGATGAAACTAATGGCTCATGAAGAGAGCACCTATCTTCTGTGTTAGATGAACCAGCACCAAGATGCTATCAAGCTCAAGGCAACCGAGGATGTCATTCCGATGAAGAATCTCTGAAGAATTCATTCCTGTTCATGAAGAGCGTCGAGTGATGCACGAAGAACAAGATGAGGAAAATGGTTTGAAGAAAATGCTGATCAAAATCCTCGGCGACAACCAACTCATCCACGCGTTGCAAAAGAAGTGCAAGTGGAGAAGATCATCGATGACATTAGCGCACAGGTCCTCTCACACGCTCAAAAGCATCACATTTATCTAACTTTTGTGGGCACTATGCTTTTGTCTCTATCACAGAGCCCACTAAGGTAGATGAAGCATTTACGGGCGGAGTGGATTCAGGCTATGCAAGAAGAATTACATCGATTCGAGCTGAACAATGTCCGAATTGGTCAATCGCCCGGATCCTCGCAAGCATAATATCATTGGCACAAAGTGGATCTACCGCAACAAGCAAGATGAAAATGGCCTTGTGGTGAGGAATAAGGCACGACTAGTAGCTCAAGGCTACACACAGTCGAAGGAATTGATTTCGATGAAACTTTTGCACTGTTGCTAGACTTGAGGCTATTCAGATATTACTTGCTTACGCTAACCATCATGATATCATCTTGTATCAAATGGATGTGAAAAGTGCATTCCTCAATGGTAAGCTTGAGGAAGAAGTATATGTTGCTCAACCCCCGGTTTTGAAGATCCCAAGAATCTGACAAAGTCTTGAGACTCAATAAGGCCCTCTATGGCCTCAAGCAAGCCCCTCGGCGTGGTATGATACATTGAAGGAATTCTTGGGAAGAATGGCTTCACACCCGGTTCACTCGACCCTACTCTTTTTACTAAATCATATGATGGTGAACTATTTGTGTGCCAAATATATGTTGATGATATTATCTTTGGCTGTACTAACCAACGTTTTAGTGATGAATTCGCCTATATGATGAGTGAAGAATATCAAATGTCTATGATGGGAGAGTTGAAATTCTTCCTAGGTCTTCAAATTAAATCAAGCAATGGCGTATTCATATCTCAGAGAAATACCTCAAAGATGTACTGAGGAAATTCAGCATGCAAGATTGCAAAGGCGTCAATATTCCTATGCCCACAAATGGCCATCTATGCAATCGATGAAAATGGTATTGACTTGATCACAAGGTATACCGCTCCATGATTGGTTCCTTATTGTACTTATGTGCATCTAGGCGGATATAATGCTTAGTGTTTGCATGTGTGCCCGATTTCAAGCTGCACGAAGGAATCACACCATAAGGCTGTGAAGCATATTCTTGATATCTAGCTCACACACCAACACTAGGATTATGGTACCCCAAGGGCTCTGCTTTTGATCTCATTGGATATTCGACTCGACTATTTGGTGATCGTGTGGACCGCAAGTCAACATCGGCACTTGTCATTTCCTCGGACGATCTTTGGTTTGTTGGTCCTCGAAGAAAGCAGAGCTGTGTATCACCGCTCTCGCTGAAGCTGAATACATTGCTGCTGGCTCATGCTGTGCTCAACTGCTTTGGATGAAGCAAACCCTCAAGGACTATGGCGTCAACGTGAAGAATGTGCCTCTCCTCTGCGACAATGAGAGTGCCATCAAGATTGCTCACAACCCAGTTCAGCACTCAAAGACTAAGCACATCCAGATTCGTCATCATTTTCTTCGTGATCATGTGTTGAAGGGCGACATCTCCATCGAGCATGTGAAGAGTGAAGAACAGCTAGCTGATATCTTCACTAAGCCCTTGGACGAGAAGAGATTTAGCAAGTTGTGGTGTGAGCTAAATATCCTAGAATCTTTGAATGTTCTTTGAAAAGGACACACATCCTAACCCTTATGCAGAATTGATGACTTAGATGTGCAACACATGAAGAAACGTTTTTCTTCAATCAATGAAGAATAACACTCTAAGTGTGAAGAAATTAATGAAGAATTTGATTCTCGAACCCTACGACAATTGTACGCGGTGTCTGAAATCATCATTCTTATACGGTGGGTCACGCCACCACAAAAGTTGAAAATCCTAAATTTGAGTTTTTCCTCATTTTTGAAATTCTCCAGTCTTTCAAATTCTTCAACTTTGCAAAATCTTCACTGTTTCCGTCGTTTTTCTTAATTGGCTATATATATATATGTGAGTTTATGTCCTCTACAGCATTCACTTATTGCTATTTCTTCAAATTGCGATTTCTGCTAAGTGAATGTGATCGGACCCTTCCCCCTCTATGCTACACTCAACCCAATCTATTCACAAATTCTTCATGTGCGTTCTGATTGAAACTCGTTCAAAGTCTTCACTGTGTCCTTGTCAGCTGAAGAAATTGCGAACGAAACTTTAAAACAAATCTTATCCAGATTTTCGGTTTTACCGCTCGAACCGTTCCGCATCCCACGATGCATTAGTTTATTCACCCACGATCTTACACGATCTCATACGCACGATGCGTGGGTGACACATTTCGCGTGAAGAAGAAAGGGCGGGGCATGTTCGTCCCAAAATCTTGGGCGAACAGTTTTTACCGTGGCTATAAATACCCTCTCCCTTCCTTACTTCATTTACTCCGCTCGGTCGCTGTCTCTCGCTCGAGCTCTCCTCAAACCCTAGCGCCGCCGCTACTCCATCGCCGCCGGTGAGGAAGAGCTTCACTGCCTCAACCTCGTCGCCGTCGTACTCGCGCCGGCTGCGGAAATCTTCACTCCGACGCCGCCGTAGTTGTTTCCCTCTGCCAAGTTAGGGCGTGGGAGATCTAACTTGATGAACTTCATCGCTATTCATCTCTGTTCGTCGTGTTCTTCAGTTCGGGTAATTAAAAGTCACTTTTATTACTCGCTTTGATTCTCAAACTTTTCTGGAAATCCTCAAAGGTGTTTTATTCTTCAAATCTTCACATACGAACACCTCACACACTATATGCTCTTGATCCATCTCTCTAAGCACTCATTTCTTCAAGATTCCTCAATTGTGCGGATTTTTGATCTGTACAACTCTGGAACCTAAGACAAGAACGCTTAGTGAAATTCCTCAAGGCTCAACTGGTCAAATTCCTCAAAACTTGTCTTTTGAAAAATCTTACGAGAACGATATGACCTCTCCAAATTCCTCGCACCTACACTCTGTTCACGGTACTCATGTCATTCTTTGAATCACTAGGTTCTCATCAACTTAACTCATTTGCAGCGTTCCTCGAAGAAAAACTGCATACTTCCTCAGAGTGTTCAATTGTTCAAATTCCTCACCTGAAGAAAATGGCTGAAGGAAAGAGACCGCAGAAAGGAGGAAAGAGACCGAAGGTCATGACTGCTTTCGAGATCCCTGATGAAATATACAAGGATTATTGCACACCTGATGTCACACCCTGATTTTCATGGCACAACACTTAAGTATATTTTCACTCAAAGGGAGATTGCCACCTATGTTGCAAAGTGTGACGAATGCCAGAGAGTCAAAGCTGAGCATCAGCGACCCGCTGGATTGTTGCAACCCCTCTAGGTGCCTGAATGGAAGTGGGACAAAGTCGGGATGGACTTCATCACCGGTTTACCAAGGTCAAGCAAGGGACATGACTCCATATGGGTCATTGTTGACCATTTGACCAAGGTGGCCCACTTCATTCCTGTCAAGATGACCTACAACGAGAACCAGTTAGCCAGTCTCTACATCAACCGAATCGTGAGCATTCATGGCGTTCCCAAGGAAATTGTGTCGGATAGAGGAACCCAATTCACCTCAAGGTTCTGGAAGAAGTTCCAGGAGGCCATGGGGACTAAGTTGTCCTTCAGCACTGCTTTCCACCCCTAGACCGGAGGTCAGACAGAGCAAGTGAATCAGATACTCGAAGACATGCTCCGAGCCTATGTCTTAGCATATGGAGCTAAGTGGGAAGATTGCCTCCCTTTCGCCGAGTTCTCTTACAACAACAGTTATCAGTCAAGCCTTCAGATGGCACCATTTGAGGTGTTATACGGACGGAAATGCCGCACACCCCTCAATTGGTCAGAAACCGGAGAAGGACTTGTCTTTGGGCCCGATATCCCCCGTGAAGCCGAAGAGCAAGTCCAGCTTGTCAGAGAGCGTTTGAAGACTGCCAAGTCAAGACAAAGAGCTACGCTGACTCACGTCGTCGAGACATGACCTTCCGGGTTGGAGACCATGTTTATCTCCGGGTCACCCCTCTCAAAGGAACCCAGCACTTCCATGTCAATGGGAAGCTCGCCCCAAGATTCATCGGCCTTCTTCAAGATCACTCCAAGATTTAACAACCCCCTCCGAGATTGCTACAAGACAAAGAGAAGGCAGTTACCAGCTGGAGTTACCACCTGACTCGCCCGTTGTGCACAATGTTTTTCCACACGACACAACTCCGGAAGTGTTTTCGACTTCCTAACTAGCCCAATAACTAGCAAGGACATCGATCACCGAGCCATTGACCTCCAGTCCAATATGACCACCGCAAGAAAGCCCTTAGAAACCTGGATCGAGAAGAACGTCATACGCGAAGCCACACCATCAAGTATTTCAAGTTCAATGGAGCACCAAGCGAAGCGAATAAAGCATGAGGACGCGAAGACTACCCCGAATCAAGTTTCCATACTCCTTTCGCGCCTAGTTTGGGAATCTCGGGACGAGATTCTTGTAAGGGGTAGGTCTGTCACACCCGATTTTCATGGCACAACACTTAAGTCAATAAATCATGCTAAAATGTGGTTTGACAAAAACTTTTGAATGTTTTGTCTTTGCTTTGATTGAATGTTTGCTGCTTTGTTTGCAAGTGCTCTAGAAATCAAATAAATCCTCCAACCCCTATACTTCATCTCCTTGCTCCAAACTCTTGAACCAATGATCATGCCATGTGTATAGTGCAATATAGTATTTTTCTTACAAAATAATTTGGCCAAAAGTATTTTCTAAAATTAGTTTTCCAAAAACCCCTGAATTGAGGTTTGCCTTTGCAAGTACTTAATTAAGGGCAGTAAAAATCTTTCAAAAATATATTTGACTCCTATTAGATATAGGATACCCGAAACCACAAAATTATAATTTTAAACGTTATTTTCCTATTTTATTTAAAAGCTTTTCTTAAGGCCGAAATGGTCTTTAATAGGGAAAAATTATTTTATTGTTTCAAAAATATTTGGCAAAAATTATGGAAACTCAGTGGACATATATGTTCCATATATAATAGTTTCAACACATGGTCATGTTCAAAATATTGGTCAAATCCCTCAAAAACCTTTTCTGGATATTTCAAGCTTTTGAAATATTTACAAAGGAAATATTCTCTAAATATTCCAAGAATATTCTAGCATGTCACATATGACATGTTAGATGATCTTGACAAGTATCATGTCATGTAGAATAGTATAACTCCATGAAATCCCCTCAAAACCATTTCTGTCCATTTTGAAGTTTGAGCAACTTTACATTGCCAAACATGTACAAATGTTCTCAAACCTTGTGAACATGCTCAAATGGTCTAATAATTCATCCATACCAGATGGCACAAGTTGGAGAACAAGTTAACTTGATCAAAGTGCCCCAAAACCCTCTCTGACCAGAATCAAATTTGAACAAGTTTGTACTGCCAACTTTTTCTCCTTGACCCCAACCTTTGTGAGCATGTTCACATGACCAAATGAGGTCACTACACCAAGTGGTGCATCAAGGAGAATAGATTTGCATGACTAAATCTTGGTAAATCCATTTCTGCTAATTTCTAGGGTTTACCAAAGTTGCATTGGCAACTTTCTTCAAATGAGATCAAACTTGGTGATCATCCTCAATTGTATATTCCAATTGATCCTGTTGATTCTCATGTCAAGTGGGATCCATTTGCTTGCCCAAACCACCATCAAACACCTTCTGGCAGAAATTTAAAATGCATGTTTTGGCCTCTTCCACTAATCTCCATGACCCTATCTTTTTACCACAGCCCCTCCTAGACCTCCTCTACCTCCAGTAACAATGGCTGCATTTCATCTCAATTATTTGGTGGCGAAACCCTCACTTTCTCTCTCTGGACAACCTCTTTCTCTCTCCCCATCAACCTCTCTCTCCCTCCTTGGCATTCCAGAGCATCCAAGGCTCTCCCCAGGCTTTTGCCCATCACCCAGCATTCCAGACGCAAGTGGACACGGCAGAGCGCGCAAAACGCGCTCATGCCGGCCAAAAGCCTGCTCTGGAGCGCGCTACAGTAGCGGCCGAGCCCTCCCGCCGCACTCCCGTCCACCTCGGGCCGCCCAAGCGCGCCAGTCGACGCCCCTCGACGTCCGCAACACGCCACCACTCTGTCCCCTTCCTCTCTCTCCCTCCTGCTGCCTCCTTTCGCATGCGCGCCGGCCGCCCGAGAGCTCCAATGGGCATGCTCACACGCGCGCTGCCCTGACGCTCCCCCTCTCCTCCTCTCCCTTCCTCTGGGTGTAGACCACCCCTACAAACACCCCAGACACGCCCACGTGAGCCCCCGTGGCTTGTAGCGACGGCAACAGTCTCACCGGCGCATGAGCTCACGGTGCACCTCGCCCCTTCTACTAAAGGCCGTCCCAGGCCCTCCTCTCTGCTCCATTTGCTCTCCCTCTCTCCCGTGCACCCCCTAGACCAATCCACACCTCCTCCCGTACCTCCCTTATCTTCCTACCACCGCATGGCCGCCGCTTCGGCTTGCTCAAATTCGAGCAATGCCGAGCTCATCTCCCTCCCTTTCCTCCATGAAGAGACTCCCCGTGATCCGACGAACCTCCCCACCTCCTCGAACCGTCGCGGGGATGCTCGAACGCCAAGAGCCATGGATGGCCGACGACCTCCCCCCGCCACCGTCAAAGTTGCGGTCACCTCGGCCCCCTCCGGCGGCCGTGACCTGCACCAGCGGATGCGCCGCTCGCGTTGAGCTCGCCCATAAGCGAGTGTGCGGAGACGGCCGGGCGCCGGCTATTGCCGGACGGCGCCGGCGGCGCTCTGCCTCCCTGCTCTGTCTCGGCGGGAGGTAGAGCACGACCGCCCCGCCAACTGGCGTGGGGGCCCGCTTGTCGGCGACCCAGCGGCTGGGCCCCGCCGTTTAAGTGGAGACGCCTTCCGCCGTTACCGCCTTCCCCGCTGGCGTGTTTCAGAAACCGCCTTCGTCGTGGCCTAACAGCAGCAGTGGCCGAGCCAGCCTGGGCGGCCGATGGCGCTGCCGCTAAGCCTCGCCGTTGCTTGCGCCGCCGCCCCAGATCCAGCCCATCTGGGTAAAACCCTTTTTCCCCTTTTTCTTTTCTGTACAGCTTGTAAAATCCATAGATTATTTATTCTAAGTCCAAATTTGATGATTCAAATCTCTTATGACTCCATAAATCTTGAACCTTCACATGGTGCTATTTGCACATTTTTCCAGAAACTTTCTCTTCATAAACATTTATCAAATCCCATTTTTCCATTTCTGTCATAAACTTTAGAAAATCACAAAAGGCTCAAACTTGCTCCAAATGCCATGATTCCAATTCCTAGATGAATCTAAGCTCATAACCTAGTTGATGAACATTTTTCTTGATACTTCCTGTACCACATAAATTATTGAGCCATTTCTTCATATTTATCAACTTTGCAAATTCATAGGAAATTCATTTGAACTCCAAATCCAGTGAAACCAATTCCTAGATGCTTCTAAAATCATCCTTTGTTAAATGGGTGCCTTTGCTCATTTTTCAAAAATATATTTCCGTACACTTCTTGCAAATCCATAAACCTCTTGATTCCATCATACTGAAATGTTCAGAGATGTCCATTGATCAAATCCTAATGAAACCACTTTGGTCATCCCTCATATGACCAGAGGTATCCCAGAAAAGTCCAACTCATATTTTTAGAACACTTTCATTTCCTGCCTTGTTGTTTTGCTTATTGTGGTTGTTTTCGACGATAGTTGACGAAGTAGACGGAATGCTCGGAGTTGGACCAGAGATATTTGAAGACCTTGAAGACTTTGTTAAAACAGGCAAGCAGCCCTTTGACCATGTCTATGAAACCCTTTTTATCCATGTCATATAGCTCTTTATTATTGTTGCATCGGAATCATGATGAGATGGTGAACCACGTGGGTTGGTTGCCTCGGTTACATTCCTCGTTGATACTTGCATTGTGCATGGCCCTACCTTCCTATGAGGGTTATGCCGGTGGGAGTAGATAGGATGCTAAAGTAGATGCTATGCAAAAAGGGACGGGTATGAGCATGATGAAGGAGGCAAAGTACTTTCAAAGGACTTTTCGAAAACCCCGTCGGGTGCCACTTATGCCCGAGGGAGATGATGAGATGGGTAACCACTTGATGACGAAGTGGTGTACCAAGGAAAGTGTGTGTTGTTTTCAAAACGGATTGGTCGGAGTTGCGACCGTTATTCCAACCTTACATGCGCAACCACTCTACCCTTATATGGGAAAGGGCATTATTGAGTACCTAGACCGATACTAGCTTGGAGCCCGCATTACTAGTGACGGGGGAGAGTTGGTGCTCTCTCTTGGGACGGGGTCGTGCCATGTAGGGCGGCCATGACTGTTTTCACGAGGCACCGGACACACCGTTGGTACCCGTGCTTGTGGTATGTGATGAATATGGGAGCGAGGCTCCACAACTTTATGATGTGAAATGTTTGGCACGGGGGTTACTACCAATCGAGTGGACTCCATGTTAGTGTCGTCTAGGGAAAGGTAGTGATCGGGTGCTTACCCCGGGTACTTGAGGTACTGCGGGTGGTGGATGACACGGAAGTTCCCCACATCTAGTGGGTAAAGTGTGCAACCTCTGCAGAGTGTAAAACTATTCGAATAGCCGTGTCCACGGTCAAGGACAGTTGGGTAACCGCTCTTGGGCTACGTCCACTTGTTTACAAACCAAGCGTGTGTGTTGATAAAATGACTTGGGTCAAGTCAAGGGACTTGACATGATTGAGATGGGTTGGTGCCCACTCTATTTATGTTAGATGGGTTGGTGCCCACTCTATTTATGATAGATGGGTTGGTGCCCACTCTATTTATGTTGATATCTGTAACCTGTCCTCATGGTTACTTGAATTCTCTTGATGCATGCCTTACACAGTTGTTGAACATGTCATTGCACTCAAAACTAGCTTTCTGCAAAAATTTACCTATATCAAGCATTGTTGCATCTTGAACCAAAACATGGGTTGCTTGCGAGTACATTCAAAGTACTCATTGGCTTGCCACTGGTTATTTAATTGACCAGGCATGGAAGAACAGGATGTGATGAAGAACACTTCGGTGACGGACATGCGAGCTAGGACGTTTCCCAGTCAGAATGCCTGTAGGGTTAAGGCAGATGGCATGGGTCCAAGTTATCGATGAAGATTTCCGCTGCGATGTTATACTCAAGACTCGACCATAATGGTCCTACTTGTGTAATACGGTATGTATGGATGTAAGACTCTTGGTACTCAGCTTCTGTGTGTTCAGTGAGCATTGATCTCTGGGATCACTGTACACGTACATTCGGTGATCACGACTTACGAGTCGGGGTCCCCACAGAGCTGGTATCAGAGCCATCCTGACTGTAGGAAGCCTTAGCTAGCATGGTCGTTAGTTAGGGTAAAACTATTTCCAAAACTACTACTAGTTTTCAAAACTATCTATACCTCTCTTCCCTTCTCAGTTTTTTGAAAACTAAGGTATACTTTCCTTATTAATCTCTTCCCCTTCAAAACCTTTGGTCGCTAGAACCCTTATGCCCCTGACCACTAGATTCCTTGTAATCCTCGTGGATAATCTAGAAGGAAGACGCCTTGCCACAAATTCACCCACATCTACTGACCACAAGATTGGCGACATCACAACAAGACAATACCCACAGAAGATACATCCTCAAGGAATGAGGACCTGAAGACCTAGGAGATGGTGACATCCTTGACGCTGCCCCAAGATGATGCAACTTTAGCCTACGATGATCAGGGCATAGGATATGCAAGATCATGAAATACATCGCTAATAGAGTAACCTTGTCACTACCGTTGTTGTATCGGCAACCACTGATGGATGAGAACCTAGCCATTTGGTCCGCCTCATCATAGTGAGCAGGAAAATGGTTCTCCTCATCCCCCGCTCTTGGTGTCGATGTTGTCATCAACGTAACCGACATGATGGATCTCTATTATGCCTTGATAATGTCATTGCATAAAGGATTACCTACCTGATACCATCGACGGCTTAGAAGACAAAAAGGGATCGTCGTGATTAAGAAGACAATAGAAGACCAAGTCAATGCCAGTTATGAGGAGCCACCTTCACCCCATCACTTCAACAGGCGATAAGTTGTTGAAGATTCTTCAGGCTCAACCCAGACTGTTTCATCGAACAACTACAAGAGACGTAGCAACACCTGAGGGAAACTCAGAAGACTGCATGAGGCACAAGGCACGACTACTGAGTCCGAGAACCCCTAGGGTAGGATGAGTCATGTACCCCCTATGCGCAGTCGGGTCCGTATGATAGATCGAATAGAACCATGATTGTGTGTTGCTTGTTTTTATTTGTCTGTGTTTTTTATATCAGTCGCCCTTTTTGCCCTAGGCAACAAGTACGCGACTATATCACCTGCCTTATTTTGTTGTTTGTGTTGGGCCATTTTGGCACTTGTTTGTTTGCACCTGCACTATAGAACCCCCTTTAGGCATTCCCCTCCTCTATGCTACTTTTCCCCCTCATCTCTCTCCTCAATTGAAGACAAGCAAGACAATATGCACCAAGGATTCCACCTCGGCGACCAACAAGCACTGAAGACTTTTGCTACAACCTCCTCGACCAAGTGCAACCCCTTAGAGTTATGGTTTCCCCTCAAGAATAGAGATCCATTCCTAGACCCTTCGAGACTTCACGAGATACCCCAGCTCGAAACCTTAACCCTGAGCTTAACCTACGGAATCACAAGAGGACAAGTTAAGCTACAAGAAGCCTTGCTTATCACTTTGGGTTCATTATGGAACTAGTGGACATAGTGAATGAGCACATTATCTTCCTAAGATAGCACGTAACCCAGCGATGCCATAGGGAGGACCAATCTGAGGATATAGGAATAGAGGACAAATGACTTGATGAGTTTATATCAATGACTTGAGGAATTATACGAGACTATTTGGTGGATTATGAGGCCTTGATGTTGGTAGAAGAACTTGGTGGGATCATGAGTATAGATTAGCATAGCTTTCATTACCCTGAGTAAATTGGATTTAATGGGACAATTATGATGCAAGGTGAAATTCTTGGAAGTATAAGGATTTGACTTAGCCAGGGGATATGGATAGGAGATAGTTGATATTACGACAATGACTTGGGGGAAAGTGTGGAAACTCTCGCGGGACAAGAGATTTGGATTTAAATAGGTGATCCTAGTTGAGTATAGACGCTGAGTATGTTTACATGGTTCGGAGTAAATTGGATTTAGACTGATCATGATACCATGATTCTTGGTGGATGATAAACTAGGAGATGGGACTAATTGTCGGAGTTTATTTAGGCATCTTTATGAGCTTGACCTTGGAGCATTACTAGATCATGATAATGGGAATCGGTGGACTGACTATAGTAAGGCAGCCCTTTCAAGTATTGGGGATTATAAGGACTTTAGGAGATCATGTGGAACACCAGCATAGGCATTGGATTTGTAGAATTAATGGATTATGTAGTGATTAATGGAAGTTAACAGGTTGTTGGAGTTGATTCATAGGAAGGGAACAAGGTTTTGGTGTGGCATACGACGTGTTTCCTTAGGACAGAGATGCACTAGCATGGACCTTGGAATAATAGGATGAGCACTTGGATTGTCCTGTTTTATTCCAGCTTGGAAGCTTGTATGCTCTACCCATGGATTTTTAGGGGTAGGCACACACATGAGTTTGGGGATTGTAGACATGTATGATTTTGTTAGACATCCCCTCGGGAGCCATGAGGATATGAATCACATGAGTGATGATTGGAGTTGACCTATGCAAAATGATGCTATCGGTGATATGATGTGATTGTTTAAAGTACTAGATAGACTATCGGCATCTCAGAAACTGTGCTCAAGGATGGGATGATAAACATTCACTTGCACACTAGAATCCTTGAAACCCTTACGCCCTACCAAGCCACAACACGGTCAGATCCTGACCTTGGGCTTTGGCTCTAGAATGATAAGACCTTGGCCAATACTCAACCGTAAGCATCCCCAATGCCTCAGCCCACTATACGTACCCCATGGACTTCATGGAGTGCTTAGACAAGATAGTTGTCATCATCATTTGGTGACCTACTTGTCCACCGTGAAACGGAAGAAGAGCACTGGCGACACTTGAGGATGGTCCTAGACAAGCTTTGAGAGCACCAACTGTATGCCAAGTTCAGCAAGTGTGAATTTTGGCTGCGTGAAGTTGGATTCTTGGGTCATGTTTTAAGCGAAGAAGGATTGTCATTGATCCGCTAAGATTGAAGCCGTGGTGAATGGCAATCCCCAAGCAATGTGAAGGAAGTCGAAGCTTCCTCGGACTCGCGGGATATTACCGCAAGTTCGTTGAAGGATTCTCAAGCATTGCCCGACCCATGACTCAGCTCTTGAAGAAGGACAAGGAGTTGAATGGACGCGAAGCGCGAAGAGAACTTCCAGAGTGAAGAAGAGATCGACCACCGCCCAGATTGGCCACACGGATATCGCAAGGAGTTTGTGATATATTGTGATGCGTCAAAACCGGATGGGAGGTGTTACGATGCAAGAAGGCGAGTCGTAGCCTACCTTTCAAGGCAACTACGGCCTCATGAAGAGAACTATGCTACTCATGACCTTGAGCTAGCAGAAGTGGTTCATGCCCTGAAGACATGACGACATTACCTCTTAGGGAAGCGATGTGGGATATACACGGATCACAAAAGTCCGAAGTATATTTTCACTCAAAGGGAGATTTCCACCTATGTTGCAAAGTGTGACGAATGCCAGAGAGTCAAAGCTGAGCATCAGCGACCCGCTGGATTGTTGCAACCCCTCTAGGTGCCTGAATGGAAGTGGGACAAAGTCGGGATGGACTTCATCACCGGTTTACCAAGGTCAAGCAAGGGACACGACTCCATATGGGTCATTGTTGACCATTTGACCAAGGTGGCCCACTTCATTCCTGTCAAGATGACCTACAACGAGAACCAGTTAGCCAGTCTCTACATCAACCGAATCGTGAGCATTCATGGCGTTCCCAAGGAAATTGTGTCGGATAGAGGAACCCAATTCACCTCAAGGTTCTGGAAGAAGTTCCAGGAGGCCATGGGGACTAAGTTGTCCTTCAAAGATCGCTTTCCACCCCTAGACCGGAGGTCGACAGAACAAGTGAATCAGATACTCGAAGACATGCTCCGAGCCTATGTCTTAGCATATGGAGCTAAGTGGGAAGATTGCCTCCCTTTCGCCGAGTTCTCTTACAACAACAGATTATCAGTCAAGCCTTGAGATGGCACCATTTGAGGTGTTATACTGACGGAAATGCCGCACACCCTCAATTGGTCGAAACCGGAGAAGGACTTGTCTTTGGGCCCGATATCCCCGTGAAGCGAAGAGCAAGTCCAGCTTGTCGAGAGCGTTTGAAGACCGCCAAGTCAAGACAAAGACTCGCTGACTCACGTCGTCGAGACATGACCTTCGGGTTGGAGACCATGTTTATCTCCGGTCACCCTCTCAAAGGAACCCAAGCACTTCCATGTCAATGGGAAGCTCGCCCCAAGATTCATCGGCCTTCTTCAAGATCACTCCAAGATTTAACAACCCCTCCGAGATTGCTACAAGACAAAGAGAAAGCGATTACCGGTGGAGTTACCACGACTCGCCGCCGTTGTGCACAATGTTTTCCACACGACACAACTCGGAAGTGTTTTCGACTTCCTAACTAGCCCAATAACTAGCAAGGACATCGATCACCGAGCCATTGACCTCCAGTCCAATATGACCACCGCAAGAAAGCCCTTAGAAACCTGGATCGAGAAGAACGTCATACGCGAAGCCACACCATCAAGTATTTCAAGTTCAATGGAGCACCAAGCGAAGCGAAGATGCATGAGGGCGAAGACTACCCCGAATCCAAGTTTCCATACTCCTTTCCGCGCCTAGTTTGGGAATCTCGGGGACGAGATTCTTGTAAGGGGGTAGGTCTGTCACACCCTGATTTTCATGGCACAACACTTAAGTCAATAAATCATGCTAAAATGTGGTTTGACAAAAACTTTTGAATGTTTTGTCTTTGCTTTGATTGAATGTTTGCCTGCTGTTTGCAAGTGCTCTAGAAATCAAATAAATCCTCCAACCCCTATACTTCATCTCCTTGCTCCAAACTCTTGAACCAATGATCATGCCATGTGTATAGTGCAATATAGTATTTTTCTTACAAAAATAATTTGGCCAAAAAGTATTTTCTAAAATTAGTTTTCCAAAAACCCCTGAATTGAGGTTTGCACTGCAAGTACTTAATTAAGGGCAGTAAAAATCTTTCCAAAAATATATTTGACTCCTATTAGATATAGGATACCCAGAAACCACAAAATTATAATTTTAAACGTTATTTTCCTATTTTATTTAAAAGCTTTTTCTTAAGGCCAGAAATGGTCTTTAATAGGGAAAAATTATTTTATTGTTTCAAAAATATTTGGCAAAAATTATGGAAACTCAGTGGACATATATGTTCCATATATAATAGTTTCAACACATGGTCATGTTCAAAATATTGGTCAAATCCCTCAAAAACCTTTTCTGGATATTTCAAGCTTTTGAAATATTTACAAAGGAAATATTCTCTAAATATTCCAAGAATATTCTAGCATGTCACATATGACATGTTAGATGATCTTGACAAGTATCATGTCATGTAGAATAGTATAACTCCATGAAATCCCCTCAAAACCATTTCTGTCCATTTTGAAGTTTGAGCAACTTTACATTGCCAAACATGTACAAATGTTCTCAAACCTTGTGAACATGCTCAAATGGTCTAATAATTCATCCATACCAGATGGCACAAGTTGGAGAACAAGTTAACTTGATCAAAGTGCCCCAAAACCCTCTCTGACCAGAATCAAATTTGAACAAGTTTGTACTGCCAACTTTTTCTCCTTGACCCCAACCTTTGTGAGCATGTTCACATGACCAAATGAGGTCACTACACCAAGTGGTGCATCAAGGAGAATAGATTTGCATGACTAAATCTTGGTAAATCCATTTCTGCTAATTTCTAGGGTTTACCAAAGTTGCATTGGCAACTTTCTTCAAATGAGATCAAACTTGGTGATCATCCTCAATTGTATATTCAATTGATCCTGTTGATTCTCATGTCAAGTGGGATCCATTTGCTTGCCCAAACCACCATCAAACACCTTTCGCAGAAATTTAAAATGCATGTTTTGGCCTCTTCCACTAATCTCCATGACCCTATCTTTTACCACAGCCCTCCTAGACCTCCTCTACCTCCGGTAACAATGGCTGCATTTCATCTCAATTATTTGGTGGCGAAACCCTCACTTTCTCTCTCTGGACAACCTCTTTCTCTCTCCCCATCAACCTCTCTCTCCTCCTTGGCATTCCAGAGCATCCAAGGCTCTCCCAGTGCTTTGCCCATCACCCAAACATTCAGGGCCTTAAGTGGACACGGCAGAAGCTGCAAGAAGCGCTCATGCCGCCAAAGCTTCTTTCTGAGGCCTTCTGATGCGGCCGAGCCCTCCCCGCCTCCCGTCCACCTCGGGCCGCCCAAGCGCCGCCGACGACACCCTCGGCGTCCGCAACACGCCACCACTCTGTCCCTTCCTCTCTCTCCCTCCTGCTGCCTCCTTTAGCATGCTGCCGGCCGCCTGAGAGCTCAATGGGCATGCTCACACGCAGCTGCTGCCAGCGCTCCCCTCTCCTCCTCTCCTTCCTCTGGGTGTAGACCACCCCTACAAACACCCGGACACGCCCACGTGAGCCCCGTGGCTTGTAGCGGCAGCAGCAGTCTCACGGCGCGATGAGCTCACGGTGCACCTCGCCCCTTCTACTAAAGGCCGTCCAGGCCCTCCTCTCTGCTCCATTTGCTCTCCCTCTCTCCCTGCACCCCTAGACCAATCCACACCTCCTCCGTACCTCCCTTATCTTCCTACCACAAGATGCAGCGCCGCTTGGCTTGCTCAAATTCGAGCAATGCCGAGCTCATCTCCTCCCTTTCCTCCATGAAGAGACTCCCGTGATCCGACGAACCTCCCCACCTCCTCGAACCGTCGCGGGGATGCTCGAACGCCAAAGCCATGGATGGCCGGCGACCTCCCCGCCACCGTCAAAGTTGCGGTCACCTCGGCCCCTCGCGTGGCCGTGACTGCACCAGCGGATGCGCCGCTCGCGTTGAGCTCGCCCATAGGCGAGTGCGCGCGGAGGCGGCGAGGCGCCGGCTATCGCCGGACGACGGCCGGCGGCGCTCTGCCTCCCCTGCTCTGTCTCGGCGGGAGGTGAGGACGACCGCCCGCCAAGCTGGCGTGGGGCCCGCTTGTCGGCGACCAATGGCTGGGCCCGCCGTTTAAGTGGAGACGCCTTCGCCGTTACCGCCTTCCCAGCAAGGCGTGTTTCAGAAACCGCCTTCGTCGTGGCCCTAACAGCAGCGGCGGCGAGCCACTTGGGCGGCCCGATGGCGCTGCCGCTAAGCCTCGCCCGTTGCGCGCGCGCCGCCGCCAGATCCAGCCCATCTGGGTAAAACCCTTTTCCCTTTTTTTTTTTTCATACGACTTGTAAAATCCATAGATTATTTATTCTAAGTCCAAATTTGATGATTCAAATCTCTTATGACTCCATAAATCTTGAACCTTCACATGGTGCTATTTGCACATTTTCCGAAACTTTCTCTTCATAAACATTTATCAAATCCCATTTTTCCATTTCTGTCATAAACTTTAGAAAATCACAAAAGGCTCAAACTTGCTCCAAATGCCATGATTCCAATTCCTAGATGAATCTAAGCTCATAACCTAGTTGATGAACATTTTTCTTGATACTTCCTGTACCACATAAATTATTGAGCCATTTCTTCATATTTATCAACTTTGCAAATTCATAGGAAATTCATTTGAACTCCAAATCCAGTGAAACCAATTCCTAGATGCTTCTAAAATCATCCTTTGTTAAATGGGTGCCTTTGCTCATTTTTCAAAAATATATTTCCGTACACTTCTTGCAAATCCATAAACCTCTTGATTCCATCATACTGAAATGTTCAGAGATGTCCATTGATCAAATCCTAATGAAACCACTTTGGTCATCCCTCATATGACGGTATCCCGTAAAAGTCCAACTCATATTTTTAGAACACTTTCATTTCCTGCCTTGTTGTTTTGCTGTGGTTGTTTTCGACGATAGTTGACGAAGTAGACGGAATGCTCGGAGTTGGACCAGAGATATTTGAAGACCTTGAAGACTTTGTTAAAACAGGCAAGCAGCCCTTTGACCATGTCTATGAAACCCTTTTTATCCATGTCATATAGCTCTTTATTATTGTTGCATCGGAATCATGATGAGATGGTGAACCACGTGGGTTGGTTGCCTCGGTTACATTCCTCGTTGATACTTGCATTGTGCATGGCCCTACCTTCCTATGAGGGTTATGCCGGTGGGAGTAGATAGGATGCTAAAGTAGATGCTATGCAAAAAGGGACGGGTATGAGCATGATGAAGGAGGCAAAGTACTTTCAAAGGACTTTTCGAAAACCCCGTCGGGTGCCACTTATGCCCGAGGGAGATGATGAGATGGGTAACCACTTGATGACGAAGTGGTGTACCAAGGAAAGTGTGTGTTGTTTTCAAAACGGATTGGTCGGAGTTGCGACCGTTATTCCAACCTTACATGCGCAACCACTCTACCCTTATATGGGAAAGGGCATTATTGAGTACCTAGACCGATACTAGCTTGGAGCCCGCATTACTAGTGACGGGGGAGAGTTGGTGCTCTCTCTTGGGACGGGGTCGTGCCAGGTAGGGCGGCCATGACTGTTTTCACAGGGCACCGGACACACCGTTGGTACCCCGTGCTTGTGGTATGTGATGAATATGGGAGCGAGGCTCCACAACTTTATGATGTGAAATGTTTGTACGGGGTTACTACCAATCGAGTGGATTCCATGTTAGTGTCGTCTAGGAAAGGTAGTGATCGGTGCTTACCCGGGTACTTGAGGTACCGCATGGTCGTGGATGACACGGAAGTTCCCGGATCTAGTGGGTAAAGTGTGCAACCTCTGCAGAGTGTAAAACTATTCGAATAGTCGTGTCCACGGTCAAGGACAGTTGGGTAACCACTCTTGGGCTACGTCCACTTGTTTACAAACCAAGCGTGTGTGTTGATAAAATGACTTGGGTCAAGTCAAGGGACTTGACATGATTGAGATGGGTTGGTGCCCACTCTATTTATGTTAGATGGGTTGGTGCCCACTCTATTTATGATAGATGGGTTGGTGCCCACTCTATTTATGTTGATATCTGTAACCTGTCCTCATGGTTACTTGAATTCTCTTGATGCATGCCTTACACAGTTGTTGAACATGTCATTGCACTCAAAACTAGCTTTCTGCAAAAATTTACCTATATCAAGCATTGTTGCATCTTGAACCAAAACATGGGTTGCTTGCAAGTACATTCAAAGTACTCATTGGCTTGCCACTGGTTATTTAATTGACCAGGCATGGAAGAACAGGATGTGATGAAGAACACTTCGGTGACGGACATGCGAGCTAGGACGTTTCCCAGTCAGAATGCCTGTAGGGTTAAGGCAGATGGCATGGGTCCAAGTTATCGATGAAGATTTCCGCTGCGATGTTATACTCAAGACTCGACCATAATGGTCCTACTTGTGTAATACGGTATGTATGGATGTAAGACTCTTGGTACTCAGCTTCTGTGTGTTCAGTGAGCATTGATCTCTGGGATCACTATACACGTACATTCGGTGATCACGACTTATGAGTCGGGGTCCCCACACCTGATGAAGCCAAGTTTGGCAAAGAAAACAAGAATCAGCGCAAAGTGCGCATTCAGAGGATTGAACGAAGATGGGCACGAGAATGGAGGGAATATCGATATGTTACTCCAAAGTACATGAAGAAATTCGCCTTAAATCCTCCATGCCCAAGAGCTCCATTGGCACCTGGCCAAGTCGCTGATCCCACTAGCATCAAAAGTGGTGAAGACTTTCCTGAAGAATGGGCTAGGCGCCAAGCAAAATTGGCAAGACAAGCCAAGGAGGGAGTGAGGAAATTCAATGAGGATTCTGCTACTGCTGCTCCTGCTGAGACCTCGGTCAAGCCGAGGAAATCAATGCCGAAGAAGCCTGCTCGCAAGCCAAGTGCTTCACCATCAGTGCCCTCACGGCCAAGTTCCTCAGCCGTGCCCTCACGGCAAATTCCTCATACTACTGCTGCTCCACCAAAGTCCTCAGCAGCTCCCTCCAAGTCCTCAACTCCTGTGCATCTGGCTACATGTCAAAGGACTCAGGGTTTCTCAATTGCCTCTGGCGTCTCAGCGAGTTCCTCAGCTGCACCAATGTCCTCATCAGGCCCCACTCTCCTGGAGACAAAAGCAATAGCTGGACGCGGTCCTCGGCCAAGTCCAAGAAAGAAACAGGTTGCTTTCCAAGTGCCCTCTGATGACGAGGCTTCTGATGAAGAACTTGCAGAAATCATCAGAGACAGACAAGCAAAGGCCGCTAGAGCAAAAGGAACACATGTGCCCCTGCTTCTGGATCCTAAGAAGATCCTCGACTACATTGACTTATGGCATAAGGATCCAAACACTCCAATGCCTGATCTGCCTCTGACTCCTGGTCAAAGTCATATGCTGACCCATTTCATCTCTCAAGAGAAATGGAAGTTTGAAAAGGCTCGTGAGATAAAGAGAGCACAAGCTAGAAAGGAGAAGCTTCTGAAGAAGAACGTTGTCATACTGACACCTGAAGAACTTCTCGAGGCTCAATCTGAGATCCAAGCCCTCAGAAAGGATTTCGCTGCATACAATGCTGATTGGCAAGGAGCCAAAGTGAGATTCGTCAATTTGACGAAGAAAATGACAAGCTATTGCAGCCCCATCGCAACAAGAAAATCCTCGGGCTGCAAACTCTGCCACTCTTTGAAGAACATGCCAGCACTGCTGATGACTTTCAGCCTGCTGATGAGAATACAAGTTCCAGGGCTGATGACTCCATTCCATCCGCTGAAGAAATTTCCAGGGCATCCACTAGTGGTGTGTCTGAAGAAACTGAAGAGGTCAGGGCAACTACACCTGTTGCGCCTCAAGAAAATGAACCACAGTCCTCAGCTCCTCCCGCGCCAACACCAACTCCAATTCTTCCTTCTGCTTATGAAGTGAAGAAGACCAAGGCTGCAGAGCGAGCTGCAGTGAAGAAAAGGAAGGCATCAGCTGTGTCAAATTCTTCGACCGCGAAGAAAATGAAGCCAATGACCAGCTCGCTTGAAAATCCTATTGATGCCATTCCAATTTCCTCCATGTCATCCAAGGAGATTGTTCCTTATGGAGAAGACTACAAGATCCCAAGCGGATCTGATGAAGAAAATCATTCTGTTACTACCTTAGAACAGTTTGATGAAGAAATTGAAGTGGAAACATTCCCTTCAACGCCAGTTGTTTCCTCACATATGCCTCAGTTCACAGCTGAAGAGGCTGGTGTTGAGGAAATTAAAAAAGAAGATGAAGATGTGGATATTGGATGCACTACACCAGTGATGAACGATGACTTTTGGGAAAGTCAGCATCCCAATACTCCTCTCTTCACTCCTATTCAACAAATTCCTCGGTCCCGGCTACAACTGTTCAAATGGGCTCTGAAGAAACTCATCCCACATAAATGCATTCATGAAGAAATTCCAGCCGCTAGTCTTTGAAGAACTCTTCTGCTCATCCCCAAACTGCACAAGAAGAGGAACCAGAAATTCCTCACTGAAGCACTCGAGATCGTGATTCCGAGGTTGTGCTGCAAATCAACGACACTCCTCTCGCCCAAACCGAAGAATCCATTCTCTAGCAAGCAAAAATTCAAGGTGAAGACTTCTTTTACGAGCATGTGTTCTTCATCGATTACAATCCATATGACTCTGCTCGCATAAGGAAGAGATGTTTCTGGACTGCTACTCAAGCCAACTTCTATTCCTCAGTGCTCTTTGACAAGGACAAAATCTTCGATCATGAGCACATTCCTCATGTGGATATGGAATCTCTGCCGTGCTTCAAACCGGTCCTCCGAGTTATTCACGATGCAGGACTACTGAATTTCTGCACTGATATCTGTGATTGGAATGAAGAACTCATTCTTCAGTTCTATGCCACTTTGCATATCACCGGAGATGCTGAAGATGTCAATACATGGGTGCTGGATTGGATGACAGGAAACACTCAGTATAAGGCGCCAGCAACTGAATTGCTTCGTGTCCTTCCTCTTGATCCTCCCCATGACAGTGCACGTTGCATCTACAATGACCGCGAACTGACAGAACATTATATGCAAGTGCTCATGAAGCCTTTGAAGCCAGGGCAGGCCCCACGAACCAAATTCCTCATCAAGGAATTGCTATATGTGCCTCGGACTGTCTATCGCATCCTGACGAAGACAATGAGTCCTATCAAAGGCCACGACTCAAATGATGAAGACGTCGTTGGCATCATGAAGAACATGCTTTTCAACATCATTCATGGCGTTCCCGTCAACTTCCATGATTTCTTCATGAGGACTCTCGCTAATGTTGCAATGTCACCTTTTGAGCTGAAGCCCTATGCGCCTTGGATTATGAGATTCATACGGGCAAGATCTTCACTGAATTACAAGGTTGACACTCTGAACCATGGTAGCTACTTGCCGCCCATTGAAGTCCTCAAGCGACCAGTTTCATCATCTGATGATAAGGGCAAGGCAGCTGCTGTGATTGATGAAGGCACTCGTCCATTAGATGGTCAATTCCGTCTAGCTACATCTTACTCCACCAATGATGATTCTGCAACACATGACACTGCCGCAAATACATCAGCCAAGCAAAAGCCTCAAGCAACAGCACCCAGGGTGATGACTGACCGTGAGTTACTCCTCAGTCTTCATCAGAAGGTTGATCGCAATCACAAATGGGTGAAACGTCAATTTGCTACAATTCTTCACAACATGACCTCAACCCATAATGCAGTGAAGAAAAATCAGTATCACCTTCATGAAACCCTCAACCGCACCAGGGCTGTTCTCACTCATGTATATTCCATGGAAGAATCGAAGACTATGGGTCTCGGGAAGCATTTGGTGGTCTGCACCACCTCGAAGAAATTCAAGAGAGTCAAAGTTCCTGATCGGTGGCCAGCTCTTATTCTTCATCACGTGAAACCGATGAGCATGAAGATTTGGACGACAACTGCGGTAGGCCCTACTTCAACAAACAACCCGATAACGCCGACGCTCCTCCATCGACTTGAAATTCTTGAGGCGTTAGTCCTCGGTTTCAATCCTTTTGGTCATTTGATGACAAAGGGGAGAAATCTGAGTTAGTCTTCAAGCGGGTTTATATTATGGGCGTTTTGTTAAGTTACAACTCGTTCTTCCAAACTTTTATTGGATCGAGTTGTAATCTTAAACCGATGGTGCCTCGATACTTTTGAGCGGTGCATTGTGCTGACTTTGCCTTTGTGCTCGATACTTTTGATGTGTTATTCGCATGCTTATTCCTCGTTAATATTATTGCACGCATCTTGAATCTCATCAGGCACCATATTTCATCATGCATTTCAAATTCTTCATATTATATATATCAAATGCGTGTATGAATTACAAGATATAGGGGGAGATCTCCATGATTCAATTCTTCAAATGTGCATTGCCTCAAAAGCAAATTCCTCACTATGCACATATTCAGGGGGAGTTCTTCCATATCTTGCAATCAAATTCCTCAATATCAGTCTTTACACTTCATATGTTTATCCCCGTTGAAAACTTAACCTATGTTGTCATCAATCACCAAAAAGGGGGAGATTGTAAGTGCATCTAGTGCCCCTTAGTGATTTTGGTGTATTGAAGACTTATAGGTTAAGTGGTGATGCGCGTTGTGAGTGTACATGGTCTATAAGTCTATGAGGAGTTTGATATTTACAGAGAAAGTCGACCCCTAAAAATGAAGTTCTTCGACTGAAGACTTTGATATTCTGAAGACTTTCTGAAGACTTTGAAAGTGAAGAAATTGGTGTGACCTTGAAGACTTGGTATTCATTCGAGGAATATGGAGCGTGAAGACTTTTGTTTTCGTAGTTTCATTTTCTCTTTCTTGAGTCATAGGAAACACCATCCTTGTTAAAGGGGTCGAGGAAATACTAAGGAAAAATTTCCATGTGATGCTCAACTCAAAATTCTACACCTACCAATCCCTTGAGTGAAGCCATTGGAAATCTCATACAGATTCGGTCAATTTCTTGATGTGAGACGCAGTTCTTCCAGTCCTTGAGGACTTCTTTCGATCGAGGAGTTAGGAATTCGCTAGTGCGAATTGCCTACCTGATGAGGAACATGATAGCCCCGAGGAATTTGAGAGTCAAATTTCCGACCGTTCTTTGTCTTTGCTTACCGGCTATCCAAAATATCTTATCCACCTAACGGTCATATCATTGAAGGGCATTTATGTCTTATCATGTCGGGCTGCTCCGAGAGAACTTGACACTTGTCATTTGAGAGCAACCCATCCTCCGAGGACTTTGAGCGAAAATCATCAAGTGAGGAAAATCCAAAACCAAACCCCCACAAACCCAAAGTGATTGAGCATCACTGAAGAAATTGATCCTGCGTGGATCCGATGCTTGTTACCTTTGAAGACTATGCTTCTTCCAGACGGTTAGGCGTCAAGGTCTAGAGCATCCAAGAGGAATTGTGGATCGCCGAGTGACCAAGTCTGTGAAGGTTGGGAAGTCACCTGAAGACTTACCACGAGTGATTGGACGAGGCCTGCGTGGTCTTAGTTCAAGGAGAATACGGTGAGGACTGGGTGTCCTGAGTTGCGGCTCATAGATCGGGTGTCCGGACTGCGTGTCCTCGAGTTTAAATACTCAGCCGCTCCAACCAGACGTACAACTGAGACAGCAGTTGGAACTGGTTTACCAAATCATTGTCTTCACCAACTAACTGGTTCTATTTCCTCAACTCTTTCATTTCCTCATTACTGTGTTGTATGTTGTTCATATCTGTGCTTGAAGACTTTGACTGAAGACTTTCAAAAATTCCTCAGTTCAATTTCTTCTGTTTGTCTGTCTTCATCTTGTTATCCTGTGTTTACGCTTTCTGTACTCTGTGCTAGTCTTCGTTTCATCATGATGACTATGTTTGTATCCTGTTATGTTTACTTCTGAGTACTTATTCCGCTCCAAGTAGTTCTTCGCTAAGGAATTTCCTCACCAGCAAATTCCTCAGTGAAGAATTCATAAAAATCGCCTATTCACCCCCCTCTAGTCGATATAACGCACTTTCATTTACCATGAAGAGGGGGTATGCCGGAAGCTGGAATTCTGGCTGGAAAAGGAGCAAACATTGGAAACCTATTCTGCACTGCTCCAAAAATCCTGAAACTCCACGGAACTTATTTTTGGAATTAATAAGAATTATTGAGTGAAGAAACTACCGGAGGGGGCCCACACCCAGGCCAGGAGGGTGGGGGCGCGCCCACCCCTATTGTGCGCGCCCCTGTCTCCTGGGCCCCCGGGTGGCCCTCCGGTGCCCATCTTCTGCTATATGAAGGCTTTTACCCTGGAAAAAATCAGAGGCAAGCTTACGGGACGAAACTCTGCCGCCACGAGGCGGAACCTTGGCAGAACCAATCTAGAGCTCCGGCAGAGCTGTTCTGCCGGGGAAACTTCCCTCCGAGAGGGGGAAATCATCACCATCGTCATCACCAACGATCCTCTCATCGGGAGGGGGTCAATCTCCATCAACATCTTCACCAGCACCATCTCCTCTCAAAACCCTAGTTCATCTCTTGTATCCAATCTTGTATCAAAACCACGAATTGGTACCTGTGGGTTGCTAGTAGTGTTGATTACTCCTTGTAGTTGATGCTAATTGGTTTACTTGGTGGAAGATCATATGTTCAGATCATTAATGCATATTATTACTTCTCTGATTATGAACATGAATATGCTTTGTGAGTAGTTACGTTTGTTCCTAAGGACATGGGTGAAGTCTTGCTATTAGTAGTCATGTGAATCTAGTATTCGTTCGATATTTTGATGAGATGTATGTTGTCTTTCCTCTAGTGGTGTTATGTGAACGTCGACTACATGACACTTCACCATTATTTGGGCCTAGAGGAAGGCATTGGGAAGTAATAAGTAGATGATGGGTTGCTAGAGTGAGAGAAGCTTAAACCCTAGTTTATGTGTTGCTTCGTAAGGGGCTGATTTGGATCCATATGTTTAATGTTGTGGTTAGGTTTACCTTAATACTTCTTTTGTAGTTGTGGATGCTTGCAATAGGGGTTAATCATAAGTGGGATGCTTGTCCAAGTAAGGGCAGTACCCAAGCACCGGTCCACCCACATATCAAATTATCAAAGTACCGAACGTGAATCATATGAGCGTGATGAAAACTAGCTTGACGATAATTCCCATGTGTCCTCGGGAGCTCTTTTCTCATTATAAGAAATTGTCCAGGCTTGTCCTTTGCTACAAAAAGGATTGGGCCACCTTGCTGCACTTTATTTACTTTCATTGCTTGTTACTCGTTACAATTTATCTTATCACAAAACTATGTGTTACCTACAATTTCAGTGCTTGCAGAGAAAACCTTACTGAAAACCGCTTGTCATTTCCTTCTGCTCCCCGTTGGGTTCGACACTCTTACTTACCGAAAGGACTAGGATAGATCCCCTATACTTGTGGGTCATCATGGACCTGCTACCAAAAGAGTGGTGTGGTCTTCTTATCTGGTGGTTTAGCGACCCGCAAAAGTCCTCTCCTAGGGCGGCATCAATTTTCACACATGCAGAGGGCATTGTTTTAGCCATGTGGACAAACTGGGATGAGGGTCAATCTTCTTCTAGATATTGAGACGGTGGTGGGCCCGCTAACAAAAGACCGGTGGACTTTTCTTCTCTAATGGTGTAACAACACGCGAAAGTCTTCCTCTAGGGCGTCAGGCATTGGCACACAGCTAATTCAGTGTATAGTTGTATAGCATACATCATACATGGCTCAAATGCAAAATGAAAGCTAATTTTCAGTCGCATTTCTCGAGAAATAATGAATAAGGCATGACAAGGAAGAAATGCTTCAAATTTCTCAAGAAGAAAAGGGAAGAAATGCTTCATAAGCAAGGACAGTGCTTCACTAATTTTGTGTCACATTACATAAACCTCTGTACATACTTAGTAAATTGCAACAAAATTAACAAACATGAGCAACAGCAATAGCAGAGGGGAGGGGAAAAGGAGGAAGAGGAGAAGCTAACTAGCGGGCGAGAAGGGAAGGAGAAGAAGCAGGAAGAGGAGAATCTAACGAGCGGACGGGAGGAAGAGGGGATGGACTGCGCTACTGTCACCGCCGAGCTCGCACCGCCGTCGTCGCCTCGGTGTCACTGACGCTCGGGATAAAGGGAGGGGAGTGAGCCATGCACTAGAGATAGAGATGGGGGGAGTGGAGGGTGTTCAGTACAATGTTTATTAGGAAGTATAGAATAGACTAGGATTTGTTCCTGCCTTGTCTTGTACTCCAAGTTGGTCATTGTACTCCTATATATATGCCCACGAGGCTCATGCAATACATAAACTATTTCACCAATCTCTCTCTCCCTTCTAACATGGTATCAACCTAACCGATCCAAAACCCTAGCCGCTGCCCTTTGCTTCCGCTCCGCCACTGATACGTCTCCAACGTATCTACTTATCCAAACACTTTTGCCCTTGTTTTGGACTCTAACTTGCATGATTTGAATGAAACTAACCAGGACTGACGTTGTTTTCAGCAGAACTGCCATGATGTTGTTTTATGTGTAGAAAAGAAAAGTTCTCGGAATGTCCTGGAAATCCACGGAGGCACTTTTTGGAATTAATAAGAATTTTTGGCGAAAGAATTAGTGCTAGGGGCCCACGGCCTATCCACGAGACAGGGGGGCGCCCCCTAGGGCGCAGCCCCCTATCTCGTGGGCCCCCTGGACCTCCTCCGACCTCAACTCCAACTCCATATATTCCGTCTCGGGGAGAAAAAAATCAAAGAGAAAGTTTCATCGCGTTTTACGACACGGAGCCGCCGCCAAGCCCTAATCTCTCTCGGGAGGGCTGATCTGGAGTCCGTTTGGGGCTCCGAAGAGGGGGATTCGTCGCCGTCGTCATCATCAACCATCTTCCATCACCAATTTCATGATGTTCACCACCATGCGTGAGTAATTCCATCGTAGGCTTGCTGGACGGTGATGGGTTGGATGAGATTTACCATGTAATCAAGTTAGTTTTGTTAGGGTTTGATCCCTGGTATCCACTATGTTCTGAGATTGATGTTGCTATGACTTTGCTATGCTTAATGCTTGTCACTAGGCCCCGAGTGCCATGATTTCAGATCTGAACCTATTATGTTTTCATGAATATATGTGTGTTCTTGATCCTATCTTGCAAGTCTATAGTCACCTATTATGTGTTATGATCCGACAACCCCGAAGTGACAATAATCGGGATACTTCTCGGTGATGACCATAGTTTGAGGAGTTCATGTATTCACTATGTGTTAATGCCTTGGTCCGGTTCTCTATTAAAAGGAGGCATTAATATCCCTTAGTTTCCACTAGGACCCCGCTTCAACGGGAGGGTAGGACAAAAGACGCCGTACAAGTTCTTTTCCATAAGCACGTATGACTATTTACAGAATACATGCCTACATTACATCGATGAATTGGAGCTAGTTCGATATCACCCTATGTTATAACTATTGCATGAGGAATCGCATCCGGCATAATTATCCATCACTGATCCATTACCTACGAGCTTTTCATATATTGTTCTTCGCTTATTTAATTTTCCGTTGCTACTGTTACAACTACTACAAAAACTCAAAAACATTTATCTTTACTTTTGCTACCATTACCATTACTATCATACCACTTTTGCTACTAAACACTTTGCTGCAGATACTAAGTTATCCAGGTGTGGTTGAATTGACAACTCAACTGCTAATACTCAAGAATATTCTTTGGCTCCCCTTGTGTCGAATCAATAAATTTGGGTTGAATACTCTACCCTCGAAAGCTGTTGCGATCCCCTATACTTGTGGGTTATCAAGACTAATTTCTGGCGCCGTTGCCGGGGAGCATAGCTCTATTCTCCGAGTCACTTGGGATTATATCCGTTGATCACTATGAAGAACTTGAAAGACGCTAAAACCAAGATTTTGCCCTCAACTACGAGGGGGTGTAAGGAACTGCCATCTAGCTCTGCACTAGATTCTCCTTCCATTGTTAGTAGGCTTGCGACACCTAAACCTACTACTGCTATGAATTCTGATATGTCGCATGTTATTGATGATGCCACTTCTGCTATGCATGATGAAACTACTTCTGTGCGTGATACTACTTTGCCATTAGGTGAATTTCTTGATGAACAACTTGCCAGAGTTAGGGGGAATGAAAATATTGAAGAACCTATTATTGATGATAGTGATGATGAAGGTCCCCCCAATGATTATGTATTACATGTTGTTCCTAAGGGTTATGGTATGAATGAAAAAGCTGCTATGGAAATTCTTGCTTGCAATGATAGAAATGATCTTAAGAAATTATTAGCTAAATGGAAGCAGCAGTCTCTTAATGCTAGAATGAAACCCGATCCTACTTTTGCTACTTCACCTATCGTATTCTTGATAAGGATTATGAATTCTCTGTTGATCCTGATATTATTACTTTAGTTGAATCTGATCCTTTTATGGCCTTGAATCAAACTGTTGTGGCACATCTTACCAAGTTGAATGATATAGCCACCTGTTTACTAATGATGAGAAGTCTCGCTAATTATATATCCTTAAGATATTTTCGTTCTCATTAAAGGGTGATGCTAAGACTTGGTATAATTCTCTTGCTCCTGGTTGTGTGCGTAGTCCCCAGGATATGATTTATTACTTCTCTGCTAAATATTTCCTTGCTCATAAGAAACAAGCTGCCTTGCGGGAAATATATAATTTTGTGCAAATCAAAGAAGAGAGTCTCCCACAAACTTGGGGGAGGCTTCTCTGGTTACTGAATGCTTTGCCTGATCATCCTCTTAAGAAAAATGAAATACTTGATATCTTTTATAATGGACTAATGATGCTTCCAAGGACTACTTGGATAGTTGTGCTGGTTGTGTTTTCAAGGAAAGAACAGTCGACGAAGCTGAAATACTATTGAATAATATGTTGACTAATGAAAATAATTGGACTCTTCCTGAGCCAGTTCCTGAAGTAATTCATGAACCAATTAAGCCAACTCCTGAGCCTATTCCTAAACCCACTCCGAAGAAGAGAGGTGTTTTATTTCTCAGTCCTGAAGATATGCAAGAGGCAAAGAAATCAATGAAAGAAAAAGGTATTAAAGCTGAAGATGTTAAGAATTTACCTCCTATTGAAGAAATGCATGGTCTTAATTTACCGCTTGAAGAACCTTATTGTCTTGATAACCCAACACATGTAGTAAAGGTAAATTCTCTCTATAGATATGATAAAGTTGAAATACCCTCTACTAAATTTCATAGCCCATGCTTAGATGAATTTGATGACTTTATGGCTAGACAAGAAAGTTTTAATGCTTATGTTGGTAGAGAGTTAAAGAATAATGCTTTTTGAGATAGGACGCGTAGGTGATAATCTTGCTGGAGTTAAAGATGAACTTCACCGCGTTAGCAAATATGCTTCTATGGTTGCTACTCAAGCTGAGGAAGTACTCAAAGCTCAAAATGACTTGCTTGAGGAATTGAATAATAAAAATGTTGTTAGAGTGGCTACTAGAACTGGTAGAATGACTCAGGAACCTTTGTATCCTGAAGGCCACCCTAAGAGAATCGAGCAAGATTCTCAGAGAAATAATTTAGAGGCACCTAGTTCTTCTAAAAATAAGAAAAAGAAAAAAGATAGAACTTTGCATGCTTCTAGTGAACCTACTGTAGACACACATGAGAATCCCAATGATATTTCTATTTCTGATGCTGAAACACAATCAGGTGATGAACATGAACCTAGTGATAATGTTAATGATAATGTTCATGTTGATGCTCAACCTAGCCAAGACAATGATGTAGAGATTGAACCTGTTGTTGATCTTGATAACCCACAATCAAATAATCAACGTTATCATAAGAGAGATTTTGTTGCTAGGAAGCACAGTAAAGAAAGAGAACCATGGGTTCAGAAACCTATGCCCTTTCCTCCTAAACCATCCAAGTCAAAGGATGATGAGGATTTTGAGCACTTTGCTGAAATGATTAGACCTATTTTCTTATGTATGCACTTAACTGATATGCTAAAAGTAAATCCTTATGCTAAGTATATGAAGGATATCCTTACAAATAAAAGATAGATACCGGAAGCTGAAATTTCCACCATGCTTGCTAATTACACTTTTAAGGGTGGAATACCCAAGAAACTTGGAGATCTGGGTATTCCAACTATACCATGCTCCATTAAAAGAAATTATTTTAGAACTGCTTGATGTGATCTTGGAGCCGGTATTAGTGTTATGCCTCTCTCTTTATATCGTAGACTTGAATTGAATAAGTTGACACCTACTAAAATATCTTTGCAAATGGCCGATAAATCAACTGCTATACCTGTCGGTATTTGTGAGGATGTGCCTGTTGTGGTTGCAAATGTCACTATCTTAACGGACTTTGTTATTCTTGATATTCCCGAGGACGACAGTATGTCTATTATCCTTGGTAGACATTTTTCTTAATACTGCAGGGGCTGTTATTGATTGCAACAAAGGCAATGTCACTTTTCATGTTAATGGTAATGAGCATACGGTACACTTTCCGATGGAACAATCTCAAGTTCATAGCATCAATTCTATTGAAAAAGTTCCAACTATCATTTTTGGGGGTTTTGAATTTCCTCTCCCTACTGTCAAGAAAAAGTATGATACTCTTATTGTTGGGGATTTTCATATCCCTGTTGAGGTAACTGAGTGTTATTCGAAATTTCTCCGGTTTCGTGTTATTCGGAATGAGTTTGTTAACAAGAATTGATCAACCTTGTTAGTGGGTTCATTTTGATGATCACGAGATGGATGAAACTAGAAGGCACAACCTTCTATACTCTCCTTTTACTTTCTGTTATTTAGAATAAATAAAGCGAAAATAGTATTATCTGTCTGTTTTCTGAATTATCTATGCATTAAAAAATAGTCCAAAAATAAAAGTGCTCCAAATGCCCTGCAAATTTAGTATGATTTTTTCTGGAATATTTGAGGATTTTAGGCACTGAAAACACTGCAGGAGGGCCAAGCACCAGGCCACAAGAGTGGAGGGCGCCCTCCCCCCCTGTAAGGCGCGTCCCCTGTCTCGTGGGCCGCTGGTGGCTCCCCTCAACTTATGCCAGCACCCACACACTTCATCTTCTACCCAAAAAAAATCCCCATCCAGCTCAAGCCCGATTCTACCTCATTTTGCTGCGATTTTCGATCTCTTAGCTCAAAGCTCCATTTCACAAAACTGCTTTGGGAGATTGTTGCTTGGTATGTGACTCCTCCATTGGTCCAATTAGTTTTTGTTCTAGTGCTTTATTCATTGCAAATTTTTGCTGCATAGGTGACCATGTTCTTGAGCTTGCATGTTAAATTTGTGAGGTCCCAAGCAATTCCAATGCATGATATAGGCTCTAGGCAGTTGTAGGAGTAGTTGCTATCAATCTTGTTTAGTTTCATTCACTTTTATTTTGAAGTTCCTAAAATTTCAGAAATTTTCAGAAAATGTTAAGGATGTTCTTTAAATGCTCTTCTAGCCAAAGCTCTAAGGAAAAACAAGACAAAGAGAAGGAAAAACCCAAGTATAATGTTCCTCGCTTAGCGGAAGTACGGTCATGTGAATGGTCGTGTGAGGATTTCTTGAAAGAAATCGGAATTCATGAAGACTTTTATGCTTTAATCGGGACTGCAGGCCTCACCGGTTTCATCAACGACCGAATCGATCAGTATCTCTTACTTACCAATACTTTCGTGCAAAACTTTTATTATTATCCTAAGAAGTCACCGCCTGCAGTATCATTTCATTTATATGATGAATTCAAAGAAATGTCTTTACGCCATTTTTGCGCAGTATGTAGGATACCTTATGAGGGAGAATTAGAGGAACCCCATCGTGAAGATGTGGATGGCTTCGTTAAAACTATTGCTGTAGAAGAGCCAAAGAAGGGCTCTGAGGCAAAAGTCTCTAGCATACACTTTCCTGTTTTACGCTACTTTGCCATATTTGCTAGTAGATGCTTGATTGGTCGTGGAAATAGTGGAAATTTGAGCGTTCTAGATATTATTATTCTTCAGCATGCTTTGCTGGGAGACAATACTTTTAGTATGGGTGCCGTCGTTGCTAAACGGCTAGCCCTGAATCGTACAAAAGGCCCCATGTTTGGAGGTATCTATGCTGCACGTCTTGCTGAACATTTTCAGATACCCATTAGGCACCATGAGGAGGAGGAGACAAAATTACCTCCTCACATTTTAGATTACAAGAGCATGGTAGCACATAAGTTTATTGTTGACAACGAAGAGAAGATGCTCTTGTATAGACTTAGATTCAATAAGAAACACTTTGAGTTTATTATTTTGTCTGTGCCTCTGTTGTTTGATTTGCTTGCAGAAAGTCGTCTTGTCATGCCGGAAGCGGTGAACAATCACCTAGCTCAAGCTTTTACTCCAGAACCTGAACCTGAGCCGGAACCTGAGTTGGACCCTTATCGTGCATCATCTGTCCAGTGGGATCTGGAGATGACCAGCCAGTGGTATCCTGATTACACCTCCCACTACACTGGGGAGAGTAGCGGCGGACCTTGGTATTGGACCAACTTAGGCCAAAAGCCTAAGCTTGGGGGAGTACGTATTTCTCACCGACTTTACATTCATGTTCACACACTAGTCGTTGGTGCTCATACTCTTTCATTGTATTATCCATGCTAGTTAAATTTATTTTTCTAGTTTTCTTCTTGTGCGTTTGATAAACCTTGAGAAAAACCAAAAAAAATTAGTTAGTTTAATTTCCTTGCTTGTAGTAGAAATTAAAATGAAAACCCAAAAAGATTTCTAGTTCTTCTTTTTACTTGTTGGGAGCTTTCCCGTGTAAATAGTTTTATTTTCTTTTCTTTCTTTTGGGGGGTCGAGAAGACCTTATTGAAAGTGCTTAGTGGCTCTCATATGCAAGATTGTTTATTTAACTTAGAGCCCATATTACTTGTCTTCTCTCTTGAGTTGAATGCTTGCAGATTCCAGCTTAGTCCAATGCACGTGCACTCTTATTATTATACACATTGTTCGGTTGTGCAAGTGAAAGGCAATAATGACGATATATGATGGACTTATTGGGATAAGAAAAGCTGGTATGAACTCGACCTCTCTTGTGTTTGTAAATATGATGAGTTCATCGTTCCTGAGTCAGCTATTATGAAGTAAACATATTTGCAATGACATTTAGAGATTATAGTTACTTGTGCCATGCTTGATTAGCTATGAGTTATAATGGTTTACCTTGCGTGGCAACGTGCTATTAGAATGATTATGATGTGATATGATGGGATGGTATCCTCCTTTGAATGTATGAAGTGACTCGACTTGGCGCATATTCACGCATGTAGTTGAATCAAATCAACATAGCCTTCATGATATTTATGTTCATGGTGGATTATATCCTACTCATGCTTGTACTCGGTGTGAATTAATTTTAATGCATGTTTACGACTGTTGTCGCTCTCTCAGTTGGTCGCTTCCCAGTCTTTTCCCAGCCTTCACCTGTACTAAGCGGGAATACTGCTTGTGCATCCAAACTCCTTAAACCCCAAAGTTGTTCCATATGAGTCCACTATACCTACCTATATGCGGTATTTACCTGCCGTTCCAAGTAAATTTGTATGTGCCAAACTCCAAACCTTCAAATGAAATTCTGTTTTGTATGCTCAAGCAGCTCATGTTTCAACTAGGTCTGCCTATATCTTCCATGCTAGGTGGGTTATTCTCAAGAGGAGTGAACTCCGCTCCTCATTCACGAGAAAGGGCGTGCAGGATGCCCAGTCCCATGATCCAAAAGATCAAAGCAAATCAAAATAATTAAACAAAACTCCCCCAGGGCTGTTGTATGTTGGAGGCACTCGTTGTTTCGAGCAAGCCATGGATTGATGCTTGTTGGTGGTTGGGGGAGTATAAACCTTTACCATTCTGTTTGGGAACTGCCTATAATGCATGTAGTATGGAAGATACAGCCATCTCATAGTTGTTGCGTTGACAGTGAAAGTATACCACTCAAAATGTTATTCAATCTCTATTTTAAAATCGAGCTCTGGCACCTCTACAAATCCCTGCTTCCCTCTGCGAAGGGCCTATCTATTTATTTTTATGTTGAGTCATCATCCTTCTTGTTAAAAGCACCCGCTGGAGAGCACACTGTCATTTGCATTCATTATTATTGGTTTATATTGGTATGACTTGACTGGATCTCTTTTACCATGAGTTACAATGTTTAGTCAGTCCTTGATCTTTAAAGGTGCTCTGCATTTATGTTTTGCGGTCTCAGAAAAGGCTAGCGAGATACCATTTTGTTATATCATGTTATGATTATTTTGAGAAAGTGTTGTCATCCGAGTTTTATTATTATGGCTCGCTAGCTGATTATGTTATTGATATGAGTAATTGTGAGACCTTTGTGTTATTGTTAGTATGGTTAGTTCATAATATTTGCTGAAACTTGAATGTTGGCTTTTCCTGTTACAACAACAAGAGCAAATAGAGTTTGTAAAAGTTTTTCTTTATCACTTTCAGTTTATCAACTGAACTGCTTGAGGACAAGCAAATGTTTAAGCTTGGGGGAGTTGATACGTCTCCAACGTATCTACTTTTCCAAACACTTTTGCCCTTGTTTTGGACTCTAACTTGCATGATTTGAATGAAACTAACCCGTACTGGCGCTGTTTTCAGCAGAACTGCCATGATGTTGTTTTATGTGTAGAAAAGAAAAGTTCTCGGAATGTCTTGGAAATCCACAGAGGCACTTTTTGGAATAATAAGAATTTTTGGCGAAAGAATTAGTGCTAGGGGGCCCACGGCCTGTCCACGAGACAGGGGGGCGCCCCCTTAGGGCGCGGCCCCCTATCTCGTGGGCCCCCTGGACCTCCTTCGACCTCAACTCCAACTCCATATATTCCGTCTCGGGGAGAAAAAAATCAGAGAGAAAGTTTCATCGCATTTTACGACACGGAGCCGCCACCAAGCCCTAATCTCTCTCGGGAGGGCTGATCTGGAGTCCGTTCGGGGCTCCGAAGAGGGGGATTCGTCGCCGTCGTCATCATCAATCATCCTCCATCACCAATTTCATGATGCTCACCGCCATGCATGAGTAATTCCATCGTAGGCTTGCTGGACAGTGATGGGTTGGATGAGATTTACCATGTAATCAAGTTAGTTTTGTTAGGGTTTGATCCCTAGTATCCACTATGTTCTGAGATTGATTTTGCTATGACTTTGCTATGCTTAATGCTTGTCACTAGGGCCTGAGTGCCATGATTTTAGATCTGAACCTATTATGTTTTCATGAATATATGTGTGTTCTTGATCCTAAATTGCAAGTCTATAGTCACCTATTATGTGTTATGATTCGACAACCCCGAAGTGACAATAATCGGGATACTTCTCGGTGATGACCGTAGTTTGAGGAGTTCATGTATTCACTATGTGTTAATGCTTTGGTCCGGTTCTCTATTAAAAGGAGGCCTTAATATCCCTTAGTTTCCACTAGGACCCCACTTCAACGGGAGGGTAGGACAAAAGACGTCGTACAAGTTCTTTTCCATAAGCACATATGACTATTTATGGAATACATGCCTACATTACATTGATGAATTGGAGCTAGTTCTATGTCACCCTATGTTATAACTATTGCATGAGGAATCGCATCCAGCATAATTATCCATCACTGATCCATTGCCTACGAGCTTTTCATATATTATTCTTCGCTTATTTACTTTTCCGTTGCTACTGTTACAACTACTATAAAAACTCAAAAACATTTATCTTTACTTTTGCTACCATTACCATTACTATCATACCACTTTTGCTACTAAACACTTTGCTGCAGATACTAAGTTATCCAGGTGTGGTTAAATTGACAACTCAACTGCTAATACTCAAGAATATTCTTTGGCTCCCCTTGTGTCGAATCAAGAAATTTGGGTTGAATACTCTACCCTCGAAAGCTGTTGCGACCCCCTATACTTGTGGTTATCATCCACCCCCGGGGTGGTCGGCCTCCACGACCGCCGTTGGGGGCCGCGCCGCCCGTACCTAGGGTTCGTCTGCCGCTCATGTTGATTGGCTGACCTAGAGAGTCTTTTTCATGATCACTTGATCGGGTTTTTCTCTCTTCCGCCGGTCACATTGATCGGTGTGTTTTTTTGATTTTCCGACCTATAGATCGGTTTGCGTCGCCCGCCCCGTCGACATCTTCGCGCGCCTCTACTTCAACCTCGGCTAAGACTACACTGGCCACCGCCTTGTCGTCCCGCGTGCCTCCACGACTTGTGCGATGCGGTTGGCCAAATTCTTCGTCTCCGTCCGCGTCCAGGCTAGCATATGTGCCATTCTCAAGTGCATAGCTAGTTGCATGCATCGACGCAATGTCCTGGATGAGGACGTTTTGGACGTCACGAGCAGGATCCAATCTGCATGCGTTGTGCGCAGGTCCAGCCGCTTGCGCGTGCCGCTTGCATGCCTACGGCCTATACAATGTGTCCTTGCCTATTCGTGCTTCTGCCAGGCTGCCAGGTATGAGCCGCGTGACCCACGTCACGGATACCTCGTGGATGGTTCGCGTCTTCAATCTCGTCAGGATGCAGATCGTCATTGAGGGACCGCGCATATTACCGACCTGCAGCTGTGTCGTTCCTTCGGATTGCAGCGTCACCGCCCCTTGGCTTTTTCCCCAACTGCATCGATCCGTGTCTTTCCGCTGCGTCGCCCCTTTGGGCCGTAGTGCCGCGACCCGTGGTCTACTGCCGCCCCCGATGTCCTCCGTTCCAGGCCGTCCTTGTGGCTGCACCGACCCTCGCGCTACCGCTGCATCATCCCGTCGGGCCGTAGCGAGCGTGGCACGCGGTCCATGCCGCCGTCCCGTGATTCTTCCCGCGGCTGCACCGACCCACGCGCTGCTGCTACGTCTTGAGCTTGCGTTAGTTTTCCTCGAAGAGGAGAGGGTTATGCAGCGATAGTAGCATAAGTATTTCCCTCAGTCTTTGAGAACCAAGGTATCAATCCAGTAGGAGGCTCCTCAAAAGTCCCACGCACCTACACAAACAAACTGAGAACTCGCAACCAACGCCATAAAGGGGTTGTCAATCCCTTCACGGCCACTTGCGGAAGTGAGATCTAATAAAGATAGTATGATAAGATAAATATTTTTTTGGTATTTTATAATATAGATGCAAAAATTAAAGATGCAAATAAAAGTAGATTGACAGCAAATATGATAAGAGATAGACCCGGGGGCCATAGGTTTCACTAGAGGCTTCTCTCAAGATAGCATAAGTATTACGGTGGGTGAACAAATTACTGTCGAGCAATTGATAGAAAAGCGCAAAGTTATGAGATTATCTAGGCATGATCATGTATATAGGCATCACGTCCATAACAAGTAGACCGACTCCTGCCTGCATCTACTACTATTACTCCACACATCGATGACTCGCCAAACATCTAGAGTATTAAGTTCATAAGAACAGAGTAACGCATTAAGCAAGATGACATGATGTAGAGGGATAAACTCAAGCAATATGATATAAACCCCATCTTATTATCCTCGATGGCAACAATACAATACGTGCCTTGCAACCCTTTCTGTCACTGGGTAAGGACACCGCAAGATTGAACCCAAAGCTAAGCACTTCTCCCATGGCAAGAAAGATCAATCTAGTAGGCCAAACCAAACTGATAATTCGAAGAGACTTGCAAAGATAACTCAATCATACATAAAAGAATTCAGAGAAGATTCAAATATTATTCATAGATAAACTTGATCATAAACCCACAATTCATCGGATCTCGACAAACACACCGCAAAAAGAGTTTACATCAAATAGATCTCCACAAGAGAGGGGGAGAACATTGTATTGAGGTCCAAAAAGAGAGAAGAAGCCATCTAGCTAATAACTATGGAACCGTAGGTCTGTGGTAAACTACTCACAACTCATCGGAGGGGCAAGGATGTTGATGTAGAAGCCCTCCATGGTCGATTCCCCCTCCGGCAGAGTGCCGGCGAAGGCTCCAAGATGGGATCTCGCGGATCTGTAAGGTTCTGTGGTGGAAATTGTGTTTCGTCGTGCCCCTGGATGTTTTCGGGGTACATAGGTATATATAGGAGGAAGAAGTACGTCGGTGGCCGCCCGAGGGGCCCACGAGACAGGGGGCACACCCTATAGGGAGGGGCCTCCTATCTCATGGCTTCCTCGGCTTCTTCTTGACTTGCACTCCAAGTCCTATGGATCAAGTTCGTTCCAAAAATCATGCTCCCGAAGGTTTCATTCCGTTTGGACTCCGTTTGATATTCCTTATCTTCGAAATACTGAAATAGGCAAAAAAAAACAGCAATATGGGTTGGGCCTCCGGTTATTAGGTTAGTCCCAAAAATGATATAATGTGTAAAATAAAGCCCATAAACATCCAAAAGGGGTAATATAATAGCATGGAACAATCAAAAATTATAGATACGTTGGAGACGTATCAAGCATCCCCAAGCTTAATTCCTGCTCGTCCTCGAGTAGGTAAATGATAAAAAAGAAATTTTGATGTGGAATGCTACCTAGCATAATTCTCAATGTAATTTTCTTTATTGTGGCATGAATGTTCAGATCCAAATGATTCAAAATAAAAGCTTATAAAACATAAAAATAATAATGCTTCAAAGCATACTAACAAATAATCATGTCCTATCAAAATAACATAGCCAAAGAAAGCTTATCCCTACAAAATCATATAGTTAGGCCATGCTTCATTTTCATTACACAAAATACTCCCATCATGCACAACCCCGATGACGAGCCGAGCAATTGTTTCATACTTTTTAACGCGCTTCAACTTTTTCAACTCTTACGCAATACATGAGCGTAAGTCATGGACATAGCACTATGGTGGTATATGGTGGTGGTTGTGAGGACAAACAGGGAGAATATAGTCTCACATCAACTAGGTGTATTAATGGGCTATATAGAGATGCCCATTAATAGATATCAATGTGAGTGAGTAGGGATTGCCATGCAACGGATGCAGTAGAGCTATAAATATATGAAAGCTCAACAAAAGAAACTAAGTGGGTGTGCATCCAACTTGCTTGCTCATGAAGACCTAGGGCATTTTGAGGAAGCCCGTCATTGGAATATACTCCCTCTGTAAACTAATATTAGAGCGTTTAGATCACTACTTTAGTGATCTAAACGCTCTTATAGTAGTTTACGGAGGGAGTACAGGCCAAGTTCTATAATGAAAAATTCCCACTTAGTATATGAAAGTGACAACATAGGAAACTCTCTATCATGAAGATCATGGTGCTACTTTGAAGCACAAGTGTGAAAAAAGAGATAGTAGCATTGTCCCTTCTCTCCTTTTCTCTCATTTTTTTTCTTTTTTTCTTTTTTTTTCTTTCTTCCTTTTTTTTCTTTGGCCCCTTTTTTTTTCTTTTTGGCCTTTCTCCTTTTTTCTCATTTTTTTCTTTTCGTAAAGTCCGAAGTCTCATCCCGACTTGTGGGGGAATCATAGCCTTCATCATCCTTTCCTCACTAGGGGGAATCATAGCTCTAATAATGAAGATCATCACACTTTTATGGATTTACAACTCAAGAATTACAACTCAAAGCTAGAACAAGATATGACTCTATATGAATGCCTTCGACGGTGTACCGGGATATGCAATGAATCAAGAGCGACATGTATGAAAATTATGAAAGTGGCCTTGCCACAAATACGATGTCAACTACATGATCATGCAAAGAGCAATATGACAATGATGGAACGTGTCATAGTAAACAGAACAGTGGAAAGTTGCATGGCAATATATCTCGGAATGGCTATGGAAATGCCATAATAGGTAGGTATAGTGTTTGTTTTGAGGAGGGTAAATAAGGGTTTAAGATACCGGCGAAAGTTGCGCGGTAATAATAATGGCTAGCAAAGTAAAAGGATGAGTGTGCATATGTCCATGGACTCACATTAGTCAAAAAGAACTCATATACTTATTGCAAAAGTCTATTTAGCCCTCGAAGCAAAGTACTACTACGCATGCCCCAAGAGGGATAGATTGGTAGGAAAAGACCATCGCTCGCCCCCGACTGCCACTCATAAGGAAGACAATCAAAAGAGCACCTCATGCAACAAATTTGTCACACAACTTTTACCATACGTGCATGCTACGGGACTTGCCAACTTCAACAAAAGTATTTCTCAATTTCATAATTACCCACTAGCATGACCCTAACATTACTACCTTTATATCTCAAAACAATTATCAAGCATCAAGTTGATCATAGCATCCAATTCTTTTTCTAGGATAGTTTTTCTTATACCCAACTTGGATGCTCATCATTCTAAGACCAACTTTGTAACCATAGCAAATACCATGTTGTTCTAAAAGACTCTCAAAAAGATATAAGTGAAGCATGAGAGACTAGAAATTTCTTCAAAATTAATACACCACCATGCTCTAAAAAATATAAGTGAAGCACTAGAGCAAAAACTATCAAGCTCAAAAGATATAAGTGAAGCACATAGAGTATTCTAGCAAATTCTAATCAAATAGGCTTCTCCCAAAAGGTGTGTACAGCAAGGATGATTGTGGTAAACTAAAAAGCAAAGACTAATATAATACGCGGCGTTCCAAGCAAAACACATATCATGTAGCGAATAAAAATATAGCTCCAAGTAAAGTTACCAATGAACGAAGACGAAAGAGGGGATGCCTTCCCGGGGAATCCCCAAGCTTAGGCTTTTGGCTATTCTTGAATATCTTGGGGTGACTTGGGCATCCCCAAGCTTACGCTCTTGCCACTCCTTATTCCATAGTCCATAAAAGCTTTACCCAAAACTTGAAAACTTCACAACACAAAACTCAACAGGAAATCTTATAAGCTCCGTTAGTGAAAGAAAACAAAACCACCACATAAGGTACTGCAATGAACTCATTCTTTATTTATTTTGGTGTTAAACCTACTGTATTCCAACTTTTTTATGGTTTATAAACTAATTTACTAGCCATAGATGCATTGAAATAAGCAAACAACACACGAAAAACAGAATCTATCAAAAACAGAACAGTCTGTAGCAATTTGTAACTAACGCAAACTTATGGAGCTCTAAAAATACTACCAAAATAGGAAGTCCTGGAAAATTTGTTTATTGAACAACAGCAAAAAGAATCAATGCAAAATCACGTTCCTATGATTTAACAAAATTATATTCGTGCGTGCAAAGTTTCTGTTTTTCAGCAGAATCAAATCAACTATCATCGTAGGTTATCCTATAGGTTCTACTTGGCACAAACACTAATTAAAAGATAAAAACACATCTAAACAGAAGGTAGATGCAAGATTTATTACAAAACATGAGCAAAAACAAAAAACATAAAGAAAATTGGGTTGCCTCCCAACTAGCGCTATCGTTTAACGCCCTTAGCTAGGCATAAAAGCAAAGATAGATCTAACGAGTGCCATCTTTGGCACTAAATTCACAAGTAGCCCGCATGATAGATTCATAAGGTAATTTGACTTTCTTTCTTGGAAAGTGCTCATTGCCTTTCTTTAATGGAAATTGGAATCTTATATTCCCTTCCTTCATATCAATAATCGCACCAATCGTTCTAAGGAAAGGTCTACCAAGAATAATAGGGCAAGAAAGATTGCAATCTATATCAAGAATGATAAAATCTACGGGCACCAAATTTCTATTTGCAACAATAAGGACATCATTGATTCTTCCCATTGGCTTTTTAATGGTGGAATCCGCAAGGTGCAAATTTAAAGAGCAATCATCAAGATCATGGAAACCTAGAATATCACATAAAGTTTTCGGAATCGTGGAAACACTAGCACCCAAATCACACAAAGCAAAACACTCATAATCTTTAATTCTAATATTTATATTAGGTTCCCACTCATCATTAAGTTTTCTAGGTATAGAAACTTCCAAATTAAGTTTTTCATCACAAGATTGCATCAAGGCATCAACGATATGTTTGGTAAAAGCTTTGTTTTGACTATAAGCATGAGGAGAATTAACAACGGATTGCAACAAGGAAATACAAACTTTTAAAGAGCAATTATCATAATCAAATTCCTTGAAATTTGAGATAGTAGGTTCAATATTATCAGAAGTTAAGGATTCTCCAATCTCACTTTTACCAAATTTAGCACCAAGATATAAAGACTCCGAATTCTTGGGATGCCTTCTAGGCAAAGTTGATTCATCATTAGTCCCATAATCATCAAAATTCATATTTGAAAACATAGATCTAATAGGAGACGCATCAAGAACTTTAAGATCCTCATCGTTATTTTCATGGAAACTAGAAGAGCACGCTTTTATAAAGCTATCTTTCTTAGCATGCAATCTAGCGGTTCTTTCCTTACACTCATCAATGGAAATTCTCATTACTTTGAGAGACTCATTGATATCATGCTTAGGAGGAGAAGATCTAAGTTTAAGAGAATCAACATCAAGCGAACGTCTATCAATGTTCCTAGCCAAATCATCAACTTTGAGCAATTTTTCTTCAAGCAAAGCATTAAAATTCTTTTGAGAAATCATAAATTCTTTCACACTATTCTCAAAATCAGAGGACATCTTATTAAAATTACCATAAGCATTATTGTAGGAATTTCCATAATTATTAGAGGAATTACTAGGGAACGGTCTAGCATTAAAGTTTCCCCTATAAGCATTGTTTCCAAAACTATTCCTACCAACAAAATTCACGTCCATAGATTCATTATTATTCTCAATCAAAGAAGACAAAGGCATATCATTGGGATCAAGAGGAGTATTTTTAGTAGCAAACATCTTCATAAGTTCATCCATCTTTCCACTCAAAACATTGATTTCTTCTATAGCATGCACTTTTTTACTAGAAGATCTTTCGGTGTGCCATTGAGAATAATTAGCCATAATATTATCAAGAAGTTTTGTAGCATCTCCTAACGTGATTTCCATAAACGTGCCTCCCGCGGCCAAATCTAAGAGATTTCTAGAAGCAAAGTTCAAACCGGCATAAAAATTTTGTATGATCATCCATAAATTCAAACCATGAGTAGGGCAATTGTGAAGCATGAATTTCATTCTTTCCCAAGATTGGGCAACATGCTCATGATCAAGTTGTTTAAAATTCATGATATCATTCCTAAGAGTGATAATCTTAGCGGGAGGAAAATACTTAGAGATAAAAGCATCTTTGCACTTGTTCCAAGAATTAATACTATTTTTAGGCAAAGACGAAAACCAAACTTTAGCACGATCTCTAAGTGAAAACGAAAATAACTTCAATTTGACAATATTGTTATCCGTATCTTTTTTTCTTTTGCATATCACACAAATCAACAAAATTGTTTAGATGAGTAGTGGCATCTTCACTAGGAAGGCCGGAGAATTGATCTTTCATAACAAGATTCAACAAAGCAGTATTGATTTCACAAGACTCAACATCATTAAGAGGAGCAATCGGAGTACTAAGGAAGTCATTATTATTGGTATTCGAGAAATCACACAATTTGGTATTATCTTGCGCCATGGCAACAAGTAATCCAACACACAAGCAAGCAGAAAAAGGGCAAGCGAAAAGAGAGGAGGAGATTGGGAAAGAGAGGGCGAATAAAACGGCAAGGGTGAAGTGGGGGAGAGGAAAACAAGAGGCAAATGGCAAATAATGTAAATGTGAGGGAGATGGGTTTGTGATGGGTACTTGGTATGTCTTGACTTGAGCGAAGACCTCTCCGGCAATGACGCCAAAAATCCTTCTTGCTACGTCTTGAGCTTGCGTTGGTTTTCCTTGAAGAGGAGAGGGTGATGCAGCAATAGTAGCGTAAGTATTTCCCTCAGTTTTTGAGAACCAAGGTATCAATCCAGTAGGAGGCTCCTCAAAAGTCCCACGCACCTACACAAACAAACTGAGAACTCGCAACCAACGCGATGAAGGGGTTGTCAATCCCTTCAGGGCCACTTGCGGAAGTGAGATCTAATAAAGATAATATGATAAGATAAATATTTGTTTGGTATTTTATAATATAGATGCAAAAAGTAAAGATGAAAATAAAAGTAGATTGAAAGCAAATATGATAAGAGATAGACCCGGGGGCCATAGGTTTCACTAGAGGCTTCTCTCAAGATAGCATAAGTATTACGGTGGGTGAACAAATTACTGTCGAGCAATTGATAGAAAAGCGCAAAGTTATGAGATTATCTAGGCATGATCATGTATATAGGCATCACGTCCATAACAAGTAGACCGACTCCTGCCTGCATCTACTACTATTACTCCACACATCGACCGACTCCTGCATGCATCTAGAGTATTAAGTTCATAAGAACAGAGTAACGCATTAAGCAAGATGACATGATGTAGAGGGATAAACTCAAGCAATATGATATAAACCCCATCTTGTTATCCTCGATGGCAATAATACAATACGTGCCTTGCAACCCTTTCTGTCACTGGGTAAGGACACCGCAAGATTGAACCCAAAGCTAAGCACTTCTCCCTTGGCAAGAAAGATCAATCTAGTAGGCCAAACCAAACCAATAATTCGAAGAGACTTGCAAAGATAACTCAATTATACATAAAAGAATTCAGAGAAGATTCAAATATTATTCATAGATAAACTTGATCATAAACCCACAATTCATCGGATCTCGATAAACACACTGCAAAAAGAGTTTACATCAAATAGATCTCCACAAGAGAGGGGGAGAACATTGTATTGAGATCCAAAAAGAGAGAAGAAGCCATCTAGCTAATAAGGACCCGTAGGTCTATGGTAAACTACTCACAACTCATCGGAGGGGCAAGGATGTTGATGTAGAAGCCCTCCGTGGTCGATTCCCCCCCGTGAGTGTTGTGAAGGCTCCAATATGGGATCTCGCGGATCTGAAGGTTACGGTGGTGGAAATTGTGTTTCGTGGTGCCCTGGATGTTTTCGAGTGCGAGGTATATATAGGAGGAAGAAATGCGTCGGTGGCGCTGAGGGCCCACGAGACAGGCGCCCTCTGGGGCGCGCCTCCTATCTCGTGGCTTCTCGGCTGCTTCTTGACTTGCACTCCAAGTCCTCTGGATCACGTTCGTTCCAAAAATCACGCCCCGAAGGTTTCATTCCATTTGGACTCCGTTTGATATTCGTTTTCTTGAAATCTTGAAATAGGCAAAAAACAGCAATATGGGCTGGGCCTCCGGTTAGTAGGTTAGTCCCAAAAATGATATAAATGTGTAAAATAAAGCCCATAAACATCCAAAAGGGGTAATATAATAGCATGGAACAATCAAAAATTATAGATACGTTGGAGACGTATCACGCCCCAACCCGCGCGCTCCTACTGGGTCGTCCCTTCGGGCCGTACCATCGCGGCGCGCGGTCCACTCCGCCGTTCCCACGCATCGACTTCTACATGGTATGCGCCACGCCGCCTCCCTAGGCGCGGGAACGGCATCGTCAGCACCGGTCCTTGTCATGCTGTCGGGTTCTTCCTCGCCTACTTCGAGCACCGTCGCCGCGCTTCTGACCTACCAACCGCTGCTGCCTCCTCAGGCTGCCACCGCCGCTCTTCTTCTCAGTCCACGACGACTACCTCGACACCGGCCACCCGACTTGACATCGACCACAGCGTCCCTCGCACGGCTACCTCAACAACGGCTACACCATCCTACGCTCTTGGCTACATCGACAACGGCACAATGGGCTACCGCCTTGCTTGAGTAACCTCGTCGGTTTTGACTCCAGTCACGCCTTCCGTGATGCGTTGACCGTTATGACTGTGGGTGTGTGTGGGGGGTGTCCGTCGGTTTGCCTTCGGGTTCTTCTCCAGTCTCACTGTCTGCGTCGCTACCGTTGTGACTGTGGGGGGATGTTGAGTATAATGTTTATTAGGAAGTATAGGATAGACTCGGATTTGTTCCTGACTTGTCTTGTACTCCAAGTTGGTCATTGTACTCCTATATATATGCCCATGATGCTCAAGCAATACATCAACTATTCCACCAATCTCTCTCTCCCTTCTAACAGAGGGGAAGGGCGGCGAGGAATTACCTTGCCGGAAGAGGCCACGCCGGCGGTGGGCAGCCTCGTCTCTCGTGGTTTTCCTGTGCGTTCCACGACTTGCCCCCTCCGGGGCTCGGAACCCAGATTATTAGATAGCAGGCCAAAGCCCACAAACGTAAGACAGCGAGGAGCCATCGGGCCATGGACATTTTTCTTTTGAACTCGAACCAGTCCATTCTTATTTTTTTGCCAATGATGGTAGCTTTGTTTTGCTTTTTTTGTGTGAAATGAAATAATCTTGTAGTATTACTCAAACATCAAGGACTGCAATCATGTCTGACAATGTCTGTCTAAGGACCCTTATATGCCGAACATGATTATTGTTTAACCACTAGAATATCTATGCCCCGGTTGCGACGCATGAGCATTGTTAACCTTGTAGTTGTTATGATATTTTTATATGTGGAAACAAAATCATGTCGAGTAGACCGAAGGAGGGTCAAAAGCTCTACCGAACCCTAGCAACCTCCACACTCAAACTCTCCACCACCGTTGCTTTCTCCCCTCTTCCCTCCGCTCTGATCCAGCTGTCCCCTGACTCTGCCCCATTCGATAGGTGGTGGTGAGGGTGAATGTCTTTCTAGAGATCGATATGGTGGTGGGTTTGCTGCAAAAAAAGTGGTGGGGTTTTCTTCTTTGGTGGTGCGACCCGCAAAAGTCCTCTTCTAGGGTGGCAGCCATTACACATAGGCGGTGGATAGCGTTTCGGCCATGTGGACGGCGGCGACTAGGGTCAATCTCTTTCCAAATATCGATATGGGGTTGGGCCCGCTACTAAAAGAGTGTTGTGGTTTTCTTCTCTGGTGTTGTAGTGATACACGAAAGACCTCTTCTAGGGCGGCAACCATTGGCACAAAGGCGGTGTGAAGCATTTCAGCCGTGTGGATAGTGGCGGCAAGGGTCGGTCTCCTTTTAGAGATCAAGATGGTGGTGGGCCCGCTAGCAGAAGAGTGGTTGGGTTTTCTTCTCTGGTGGTTTAGCAACCTACAAAAGTCCTCTCCTAGGGCGGCTCAATTTGCACACATGCGGTGGGCATTGTTTTACCATGTGGACAATTGAGGCGAGGGTCAATCTTCTTCCATAGATTGAGATGGTGGTGGGCCCACTACCAAAGACCGGTGGAGTTTTCTTCCCTGGTGGTGTAACAACACACTAAAGTCTTCTTGTAGGGCGGCAGGCATTGGCACCACTACAAAAAAAAAATACACTTCCGTGATGATACGTGTTTGTCACAATAGCTCGCGTTTTTAGTCATGCATGTACATCCATGACAAATTTATGACAGAATCAAGATAGTCATACCTGTGCTGTCGTAGAAGTGTTCCATGACATTACCAAAATTATCATCACGGAAGTGTCCACTTCCATGACAATAAATCGCGCGTCATAGAAGTGCTTTCGTCAAGGGTGACTGACACGTGGCATCCATTGTAACGGAACACCATTAAGCTATCGGGTCGGAATTTGGATCCAATAACCCGTTAACAGCCCCGACCAATGGGATATTTCCACGTGTAAAATTCTGATTGGTCGAAGGGAACACCTGTTAGCTCGTTAGTGGGCCAGATGTCGCCCGTCCATTGGAGGAGACATGCCTATGGTACGTTGACACGTGGCTGGGCCCAACAGAGGCCCATATAGGTTGAAAAGGCCGGCCCAATCAAAGGCCCTTAATCAGGTACTAGTGGGCCAGCCCAATAACGGCCTGCTTAATAAAGGCCCATTTACAGCCCGAAACCAGATCTGGATCATTAATTGTTCGCCCAATATTTGGGCCCATTTACGGCCCGAAGCCAGATCTGGCTCGTTAATTGTTCACCCAATATTTGGGCCCATTTGCGACCCGAAGCCAGATCTGGCCCGTTCATTATTCGCCGAATATTCGGGCCCAACTACAGCCCAGTGACTTTCGGCCTGTTAGAGGCCTGATGTAGACATGGGCCCATTTCAGCCCGGTGTGACTTTCGGCCTGGGAATGGCCCGTGCTGCCCATGGGCCATATATGGTCCGACGGGACATCGGGCCCACTAACGGCTCGTGCTAAAGGTGGCAACAGTTAAGCCCAACGTGACTTTGGGCCTGTTAAAGGCCTGTCGCGTAATTCGGCCCGTTGATGCCTGTACTAAGCTTTCGGCCTCTTAAAGGCCCATGATATCAGTGGGCCAACTAAGGCCCGAGATATGTTTGGGCTGGTAACGACCGTGAGCTAATCGGGCCCATAACGGCCGATCTACATTTCGACTCTTTGAAGGCCCGTCGACGACTAGTGAAAATTGAGGCCCAACATGCATTTTGGCCTGCTAAAGGCCCGTGGTTTCATCTCGGCCGTAACACTGCCAGTACAATATTCAGCATGTTGGCCCAATGCTACCTGGGCCAAACTAAGCGTTGGGTCGACAAAAGGCCCAACTAAAATATAGGCCGGTGTAAGTTTGGGCCTGGCGCAATGTGTGAAGGCCCAAATCATTCGAGCCCAAGAAAGACGTAGGCCGGCCCAATTGTGTCCCGCTAAAAACCTGGCCCGTTATCGAATGTTTCGGCCCGGTCGACTACATCTAAATTTTTTCAGATAGCGAATGATGGCAGTAACTAGTAGGAATTAAGAACAAGCCTACTCTATACAATAAAGAAATTACGGCATAGTAACTAAGAATAAACCTACACTATACAATAAAGGATTTAAGGTATATTACATCCACTGGGCATCGAAGTTCGCCACCAAAGTGATCATAAAGCGCAACGAAGAAGCAGATTACAAAATCGGGCACCATTGCAACGTAACAAAATATCTTGAACCGAGACCACTTCAAGGCAGTTCAAGAAAGGTTAGCCTTGCCTGCTGCAAGAAGTCTTGAGCAAGGCTGTGAGACAACCTAGCATGTCGGTCATAGCTTCGGTGTAGCTGTTTAGCGATGAGGTTCTCATTGGTGTTCTCCGCAATCTTTCTTAGAGATAGGACTTCAAGTTGAAGTTGAGTTGCAGAATGCCTTTCTGCTAGAACTTGGGACTGAAGAAGTCGAACTGATTCAGACAACGAATTCTGTGAGCTTGTCTGACTGTTAGTCTCAAGTAACTTGAACACTGCATCAAGACAAGACTTTGGGGTTGTCTCGCTATCTTCAAGATGTTTTGCCTTCTTTGCTGCAATATATGTTGGGTTTGTCTCACACCTTGATGAGACTTGTGCATGCCATCAGGCATATCACCCTGAAACAAAGCAGAGAGATGACAGGTTTTGCACGTGTATAAAAAAAGATGATAACTGTTCAGTCAATTCTATCCAATTTAAAATTAGAAAATAAAGAGTAAGTTCAAAATATCAATAGCATAATTTGGCATTGTTCATAATGCGGGGAGCTTCACCACACTACTGGATTACCATGTCAACATAACAAGCATAGATGAAGGGCAAAGAAAATCATTGTATCTATTTTGGATAATGTGCATGGCATGTTGTTCATATCATCAGCCACATCAGTAAGATAAAACAGGAGATGACAAGGTGCAAACATGGGCTGCTTCACCACACACTGGATTATAGATCCACAAAACCAAGCATACATATAGGAACTATTAAGTAATGTGCATGGTATGAATAAGAAATTTGGTTTTACAAGTAAAACTTAGAACTTACGGTTCTTACGAACATGCATTTTGGTAGAAACAGCAAACTAAACAACAGTAAACGATAGGGAGTATGAGCAAATTAAACATCAGTTGAGGATAAAGGCTTTAGAAGGACTGACTTACATTAACAGTTAACACCGGCTTTATAATGCCCTTCTCCATGTCAAGGGAAGGATAACTCAAGAATTTCAGCACGAATCTTCTTCATAAGCATTGCACTGTACTCTACATTTTGTAGAGAGTAATTATAGATATGATAATACTGGAAGGGATAGAGGATAATGAAGATAAGATGCAGATTGATGCTACATAATCAACTACCAATCCCTGTAAGTACAAGCGTTACATGACAAAATGTACTGACAAGAGCAATGGGCTACACTTCTGCACTGGCATTGTCTGTGTATTCTACTTGTTGGTAAGATTAAATATAGATATGATCTTTTTTAGTAAATGGTGGGCGAGGGAGATAAGATGCAGAATGCTACAAAATGAACCAATCCCTCTTCCCATAATACAAGAGTGTTTTGAACACTGGTGTACTATACAAAACGTTCTTATATTATGGGACAGAGGGAGTAGTTGTTAATGTAAGTGCAATGATAGACCACGTTCAGTCCTTACAAGAGGACTGCAGAGCTAAACCTCTTCAAAAGCATTGGGTTGATTCTAAATTTGTGTAAGAGTCCATACGGATCTTATAATGTCCACCAAATGGACGATTACGAGGCTAACATGTGCAGTGATGCTACATAATCAAACAGCTATGAAAGTAAGTATGGTCATGCAGGGCAAGAGGTACTCATGAGAGCAATGCAGTGTGCAGTATAGTTGCGAGATTCTGTGGTCACTTGAGAACAAATGTTCTTCTGCTAACAGTTTTCGTACAAGTGAGACATTAAGGCAAATGCAGAAATGTAGTTCAAATTGTGATGTGATATCATAGACAGTACCTTACACTGCAGCCAAGACCAATGTGTAAGAAGATTATTCCAATTGTTCATCCATGTTAGTTTTGTATTTGGTTCTTGCTTGTTGCCCCGATTACTTCTTAATCCACCTATTCTGTCTAACTAATCACAATTTAACTTTAGAAGTAGCAACGAATCTCTCACGAAGATGCTACTTCTAACTAATATTGTCTTATAATTGGTGGCACGTGTAGGTTTTTTCAAAGTTAAGCAGTCTGCTCGTTTGTTACTCTATAATAACTCAGCTGTTACTAATGGCACTAAAGTTGACTGGATCGACATCCACAAGTTCCTACACTTTATTGATTGTCTTGAGGTCCTTGTGGGGCGTTTCAATGGTGGAAGGCCACGTGGGATATGTGTGCCACTGCTGCACTCATTGAACAGGTCCAACTGTGTCGAGAAACTTATGGTACGAGCTGTTTTCTGTTATATATGTTGTTCATAAACTATTGCTTATACACAGTTTTACAGTTGTGATCTTCTTGAAATAGGAACTGCCGAGTTCTATTGTTCCTATACATATGCCTGACCATGGTCGGGTCAGACTTGCGCTTGGTCACAACATGATGTTTATGTCGACCTACTCAATTCCCCTTGGAGGTGAAAAGATACTTATTCATGTGTGGTCTCAGATAATGAAGGCCCGTCCATCTTGGAGAATAGGACAGAAGATTATGTTCATGCTTTTCCATGGCTCTAAAGCGAATATCCTGTTTATTGACCACGTTGCGAGATGAAGCCGCTTCGAGAAGGTTGTGGATGCTTGTGGGTGGCGCTTGGGCCTTGTCACAGGGCTTAGCGGTCTCACCCTTGGTTAATCAGAGGCAAAGTAGCACTATTTGAGGCGTGCTTTATGCGGTTGAAACTGTATAAGTACTCATCTTGCTTTCGACTTTGGTTGTTAAGTGCCCCGCTGGTTTGATTAAGGTTGTTAAGTACTCCTGCTGCTTTTATAGTCTGTCGTGTTTCTTGATCCTGTCTTCCTCCGGCCGCCAAAACCAAACTAAGCTTTGGGGGGGCCGCTTTTCGCCCCATGGTGGCTGCGCCTCAGCGCATGCATCGCCACCCCACCGTCTCCTAAATCGTTAATGCCGACGTCCTCCGCGCGCTTTGGTGCGCTCGCCGCGGCGCAGCCCTCTCGCATTGTCAACATGGTCAGCGAGACAACAGAATCGGCGGAAATGCGTGGAGAGGATGACAAGAGGGGCCACCACGTCGACATATGGAAAAATAAAATGCTTCCTCCTAGTGTTTTTCTGACATCTGGGACCCATGACATTGTGAGCGTATATAGTCAATAGACAAGAGAACAACACAAGATCGGCTGACACCTAGGACGTAGCTACTCGAGCAATTTTTTTGTTTGGTATTGTTGAGGCGGAGCGGGGTTTGAACGGGTTGTGGCCCATCTAGCCAGAGCTTATATTTTATGTTCACCATGTGACCAGCCCAACTATTTTTTCTTTGTGAAAATGAGCCGAGTTTATTTTTTCTGAAGAATACCCAATCCAGGCCTACTTATTTTTCTACGCCCTGATGGGCTGCAACTCTTTCAAGACGCCTGCAAATCTTGAAAGTAATATGAAATGGGTTGTAAATATAAAAACAGATGACAAGTTGGCAATTACTTTATAATTTCTGTTTTTTTTTTCACATTTTCAGATTCCTATTTCACTGGGTATTAACCTAATTCAAATATATCTTCAAAGTACTTTAAATATGGCTTGACATTTCCGTATTAAAAATAGTTTGGAACCCACAGAAATATGCAAAATTGGCCCTGGCCAACCAAAAAAAATGACTGCAATAAATTGCATAAGAAGTTGCCATGAGCTATATATAAATTATTAAAAAAAGGGAGTGGTCTGACTTGTGGGCCTGTTTAGTTGACGCGTATGCAAGATTTTTTTAGTTATTATATACTACGTCAACAAACGATTCTAGCAGACGTAACCGTTGGATGTCAATCCAACGGCCGTCGTGTTTCTTCAATCTCTGATCTTCTTGCTCCAGCGCCAGCAACGCCGTGGGACCGCTGCTCCGCCTCCCGTGGTGGCGTTGTCTTTGTCGTGCGAGCCTCGGCGCCCCTACTACTCCCACCGCTGGCGGGCATCCTCTACTCACCCACACCCCCTGTTATTCTGCGGCGACGGCAGCCTCACACCACAGCCGAACCGGTGAACCCTCGTACTCCTCTCCGCGCGGGCTTCCACTGCCGCGTCTTCCCCGGCTCCGTGTCATCCCCTTCCTAGGCCTCGCCGTCGTCCACCGCCGTGGTGCTCTCGGCGCGGCGTGGTCAATGTGGTCAATGACCGACTTCCATCGGAAGAGTACTATACGTGGAGAGGCTGGCAGCTGGGTCCACGACAGCTGCAAGGAAGTGCCTCCTTATTACGCGGAAAATAATTATTCCTCCACCGACAATTTGGGACCCTTTGGGACGGGCCACCAATATTCCACGAAAAAATGTTTGCCCTCGATCGCTGGGACCCATGTGTCGGGCCACCGTATTCGTGAAAAACGTTCCCTCATTGTCACTCGGACCCACCGGAAGTGCCTCCTTATTACGCAAAAAAATGAATACCCCCCTGCTAGCTAGGACCAACCTTGGTGGGAGGCTGACTTGTGGGCCTACTAAGTTGACTGGGATGGAGGCCTTTGTCAACTTTAGTCAATATATGAACGATTCTAGCTCCAGTGACCGTACGATGTCCATCCAACGGCCGTAGTGCTTCTTCAACCTCTGGTCTTCTTGCTCTAGCCGCCCAAAGCAGCGCCGGTCGTGCCGCCTGCTCCTGCCGCCCGTGGCCGGCTGTGATGCCGCGGAGGCCTCACCGCTCCCTACTACTCCCACCACTGGCTGGGCCATCCCTCTATGCACCCACACCCCCTGTTATTCTGCAGAGATGGCAGCCTCACACCGCAGCCGAACGAGTGAACCCTCATACTCCTCTACGCGTGGGCATCCACTGCCGCGTCTTCCCCGGCTCCGCGTCGTCCCCTTCCTAGGCCTCGCTGTCGTCCACCGCCCTGGTGCTCTCAGCGTGGAGTGGTCAACGTGGTCAAGCAATGGCTTCCATCCGACATGGACTGTACGTGGAGAGGCTGACAGTTGGGTCCACGGCCGCAGCAAGGAAGTGCCTCCTTATTACGCGCAAAATAATTATTCCTCCACCTGACAGCGGGGACCCACCGAACGGGCCACCATATTTCGCGAAAAAAACGTTTCTCCCTGTCTGTTGGGACCCACCAGCTACATCTTCGCACGCAAGGAAGTGCATCCGAAAAACGATTCGCCCCGACATTGCTGGGACCCACTAGCTACATCTTCGCACGCAAGGAAGTGCGTCCGGGCAAAAAACAAAACGATTCCCCATCGCTGGGACCCACCAGCTACATCTTCGCAGCAAGGAAGTGCACGGCGGTCGGGACCCACCTGGTCAAGCGCACGAAGCGTTGTCATTTCGGTCGCGAACGGTATGCGTACATCTTGGTCGTTGTAGAGGCGCAGACGTAGTATGTACACGCACGCATAACGGCGTGGTGCAAGAAAGAAAATACGACAACGTATGTATGCGTCTGGCGGGTCTCGAACGCCTACTCGCGCATACGTACATGGCTAGGTCGGAATGGAGAAACATCGTCGTCGTCGTGTTCATGGGGAGCCAATCGGCTGGGTCGGAACAGAATGCGTGGTCGTGTTCATCGGGAGGGCTTGGATGGAACAGGCGATGGAAACAAGGCCTGGCGTACCGCACAACGGAGGAAACGGCCTTGTGTTCGACCGACCACGTTCGAAACGGGATCCTGCTGATCGGGAGGGGTGTGGCGTACCGCAAAACGGAGGAAATGGACCTCCTACGGTCGAAACGGTGGTCCTGTTGATCGGGAGGGGTGTGGCGTACCGCAAAATGCATTTAAACGGACTTGTGTTGGAGCGCCACGGTGAAAGCAGGGGAGGGTGTGGCGCATCGCAAAACGGACTCCACGGGATCTGTTCATCTCCACCATCGACCTCCTCCGGCCTCCACGGCCACCGTCGACCTCCTCCGGCCTCCATGGGCTCTGCTCATCCAGCCTCCACCGCGCTACTCCACCGGCCATCGCTCAACCAGCCCTCCACGGGCACCCCTCCACCGTCTCTGCTCATCCAGCCCTCCACACCATGGGGTCCTGTTCAACCACCCTCCACGGGCACCCTCCACCGCCCAATCGCTCATCCGCCCTCCACACCACGGGGTCTGTTCAACCACCCTCCACGGCCACCCTCCACCGCTTCTCTGCTCATCCAGCCCTCCACACCACGGGTCTTGTTCATCCGAGGCAACGCCACCGCCATCGTTCATCCAACCCTCCCCCGCAATGCTCACTGCTCATCCAATCGATCGGCTTTAGTTAGCAGCAATAGCGGCGAATCGCCCATTGGGTTCGATTAACGACCATCGATCGATCGCTTCGGGTTTAGTAACGATAGCTCGCAGTGCAATCGCCGGGTTCGATTAGAGCCCAACGCCTCGCTTCGGGTTGATTAGAATAACGCCACACACGCCAGCAGACGTGTACAAGGGAAACGCGCATCGCTCGTCCCCTGACCTTCCACCGTAACCGGAAACTCCCCAAAATTTTCCTCCCCCTCGCTTCTACCATGGTTTTTTCTGTCATGGACGGCCCAAAGAATGTCATGCAGCTGCGTCTCCGACCTTCCCAGGATGAAAAGCCCATTTTCTGTCATGATTTTTTGTCATAGAAGTAGGAGCCCACCACATCTATAATGATACCGGGTTTTGTCACAATTATCGTCATAGAAGTGTCATATGTATGACAGAATTTTTTTTCGTTCGGCCCAAAATGTCACGGATGTGTCTTTTTTTTGTAGTGCACACAGACAGGTGGGCAACCTTTGAGCCATGCGGAAGTGGGGCGTCACATGACTGTGTCATGGTAACAACAAGTGTGGATAATAGGGGTGTCATAGGTGGCAGTTCGACAGCGCCGCTCGAGCATGCTATATCAAACCATTATTATCCCTTCACTCACTGGAACGAATCAATGGATATAATTCAAGGCTTACCATGTAGTTTAGCCATGTTTGCTAACCATCGCTATACATTAGTGAAATCTTCCATGCTACATGGAAACATTTTTTTGTTTTTAAGAACCATTACTACAAGGTAGTCGTTAACCATGTTAAGATAATTTTGTGCACAAAAACGATCTTCTTTGGAAGGACCGCTGGCTTACGGATAAGGTGACGCTTTGTTCGAGTATGAATGACTAAGTATAGCGACAACATAGTGCATGGCAATGATTTGTGACTATCATTGTAGACTCTTAGTCGTGTCGCTGGAGCATGCACGCTGCAACCAAGTAGTGGTGATTTGTCTTCTCCCCAGTTCATCGACAAGGCCCGGACTGTTGAATGTCTGATGACATAATTAGGTTAGACAACGACATTGTTTTTTTTTAAGATCTAGGATGATTAGTGCATGATCTAGAGGACCTTTTGTGGTGGCATGTGAGGACCATCGCCAATGGACATCCTGGCAGATTCAGACAAAGTCATGGGTGGCGCAACTCTTTGACGACAATGGCGCAATCGTGTAGCCTGTTGAAGGTTTGGCGTGAAAGAATGGTGACATTTCATAGGTTCCTTTTTTCACCTTTGTCATGGATATGTCATTTGTTATCCACTCCATGTACGCATGATGCTCTGACCTCGTTGTCTTGGATGTATCCTCTATATCTAAATTGCTAACTCTCTACTAACATATTTCTATTAACATGCACATATGCCATCTCAGCGTGCAAACATGCATGAAAAATGCCCACCTCAACATGTAAATACGCAATCACTTCAGTGACATATGATAAAAACAAGTAAATATGCATGAGAAAAGACTCAACTCAATAATTAAATATGGTAAATCATATGTATTTCAACTCCAGTTCTTATATTTTAATTTAATTAATATTTCACACAACTAATCTATTTAAAAAATGTCGTATTCGAAATTTCACTTCTTATTTTATCAACTCAATAATTAAACATAGTAAACCATGTGCATTTCAAATTTTAGTTCTCACATCATATTTTAAATTTTCTATTTCATACAATTAAATTAACTTAAAATTTTTGTTCCATACAAATAAATCGAATCAAAATACATTCCAGTAACTTTTCACTGTGACGCGCAGGGTATCATCTAGTTTGTAATAAAACCATAGATAGATGTATGCATCTAAGAATGCAAAGATAAGGAAAAACAAGAAGTTTCGGCCAAAAAAAGAAAAATAAGAAGAAGAGGAAAACATAACAAGAGGGGAGGAGCAGTGGGCGCTAAATAAAGAAGAGGGGCCGACCCATGTGGCCAGGTTTGGGCGCTAGGGTTTGCAGCGGACGGGCAGGGAGGAGCGCCGGCGAGGCATGCCGCAAGGTCGGAGCGGCGAGATCTGTGGTGGTGTTGGCAATGGCGAGAGAGAGGCGTGGAGTCGCCGTGGCTGCGGAGCGTGGGAGCGTTGGTATTGTTGCTTCGTCTACCACTTGTTCTTCTTCTCTACTCTTGCATGTGGGCATTTCGTCGAGCAACTGGTATTTTTAACAACTAGATCGGCAACGCGCCTCGGCGCGAGGGTGCCAGTCCAACCGATATGGCCAAGCAGTGGAAGGTCAAACTGCATTATGCATTAGTAGAAAGGCAAGTTTAACACATGTACAGGACAACTTAATCAGGATGGAATAAAAAAAGTTCAATGATCAAACCCCTGATATAACTCTTTTTCGATTAACATCTGATATTACTCTATATCTCAAGATAGAAATATATCTGATATTACTCAAAGAGTAGGTGTTGGTAGATACTCACAACAGTAATCACCCTGTAAAATATCTAAAAATGGCCCTATCTACATGCCATCACAAGCATTTGTTATAAAATGTGACATGAAATACCTAAGCAAGGTTTGGTATGATAGAAACCAAAAGCGAGCCATAGCAGATTAGTCTCGGATAACTTATTTACACTGCTTCTCATCTTCGCATAATAGTAAACTACATGGTCGATCGTTAGATATATAACTTTGTCCACACGCCTTTATCCGATTTGCTTGATATATAACTTTGTCCACACTCCTTCATTTGATTTGCTTGCATGTTGCAACGCATGGATCTGCTAAAGGACATGTCATGTTAGGCAAACTATTCAAATAGTGCATCTCATGGACAATGAGGAACTAATTTGGTCTGCATTTAAAGAGAATCACTTTGGATAATATTAGTGATCTGGATACAATGTAGCCTCTTTAACATAAAAGAATATAAAAGATGAAATTAAATTTATTTTATCTTAGTATTCTACAAGGCACCCAGAAAACATAATAAGCCTACTATACATGGATATCCTCCAAGATTTTCTTTAGGCACAAAACTTGATTACACTATTATCTCATCTTATTATGTGCCTAATTATTTAACACTGACAAACATGATTGATCTAGTAAAGGTGCATAATTTCAGCCAAGATTAATGTTGCAAGCTAATTGTCTCGGCACACTAGTGCAGAACCGGGCAATAGCACCGGTTCGTAAGGCCCTTTAGTGCCGGTTCCATAACCGGCACTAAAGTGTGGGCACTAAAGGCCCCCTCCCTTTAGTACCGGTTCAGCACGAACCGGTGCTAAAGGGCAACCACGTGGCACGAGCCAGCTCCGGGGGCCTGGAGCCCTTTAGTACTGGTTGGTAAGACCAACCGGTACTATAAGGTTTGGGGGGTTTAGTTTTATGATTTCTTTTTCATTTAATTTTGTGTTTCCATTTTAATTTTTTCGTTTCTTTGGTATTTTACGATACTACACATTGTACACGTTATGCATATATATATATATATATATATATATATATATATATATATATTTTCTAGTAGAACCAATCATGCATATATATATCATCAATGTCTCACAAACCACCATATTAATTAATTCACACATACACACATGTATAGCTATATACAATTTCTCCTACATATGCATGTTGCCTTTGGAGCCAGTGGCATTAGCCTAATTGGTGCCTTCGGAGCACGATGACAATTGGAAGTGGTTTTCATGGGGGCGGTAGCAGGTAATAGTATTCTCCCTTCGGATTTATGACCTGGTCGAGCAAAAATCCCGCTATTTCCTCTTGAAGTGCTTCTACGCTCTGCTTTCTAGGAGCTTCTCCGCACCTCTTTGAACTATTAAGAAGGAGATCAATATGCATGTGTATTAGTTGTGTGACTAGATATCGATAATGGTGTAAAAATTGTGAATAGTGTTCTGACAAGCGTACCCATTCCTGTCTTTGAGATCTGCTCCTTTCGGACGCCACAATGCGAATGTTCTCGCAAACGTAGAATGCACACAGATTAGTCCCCTGCGCCTACTTCAGAGCCTTTACGAGAATGGAAATTGATCAGATAATAATTAATCAAGCATGATAATTAAATAGATGGCAGCTAGCTAGCTAGTACTACTTAATTACTTACATTGGGTCGAAACCATTTAAGCTTTTTTTTCCATTTGCCTTTCGTGACGCTGATGAACCTTGCCCAAGTCCTGCCCGCCGACAAAGAAAATGAATAAAGGGGTTATTAAATAGTTCATATCATGAAATGACGAACTAAATAGGCCGAGATATATAGTTAATAATGATTGAAATTACCTGTTGACTATCCCAAACAAGATGTTATAGTCAGTTTTGCTTTGAGTAGTGAGTCCAAGATTTCAACTGTTCGACGCCAACTTTAATGATACACAAGATCCGATGAAATCTGCATGCACACACGTTTGCATGTCTTAATTAAGCGGGCATATGTAAGCAAAAACATGTAGCTAGCTAGTACGCAAAAGCAGAGAATTTGTAGTACAAGACGGTGTGACTCTTTGGAAGTTGTAAGGAAGTAGTATATCTTCATTGTATTTGAGGCGCTTCAAGAACTCTAGCATGTTGTCCTCTCACGTTCTTTTGATGATATGGATTTATTAGCCATGTGTATTCATTAACGGTGTTTGGGTCAATGAACCCAATGCCAAAGCGCCCACCTTTTCTCATTTCATACATCTTCATCCCGCATAATACCACGTAAAAGAATATAGTGAGGATAATTACGGTAATGATTGATCAAAAGGATCACTATAGCTAGCTTCGGACTTAAATTACGTAAAGAAATCACTTACGAGACAATATGGCGGCGATAGATTTGTCGAGTGCGTCTTGATTGTATAACTGAAACAGATTCGAATACTCAACAGATGAGCTTTCTCATGGAAGTAATGCTCCTCCTTGACATTCACCATGAGGGACAATCGATCTGAAATCTTGTTAATGTTCATGTACCATTGATGCAATTCATACATTCTCGTTGGGAGGTTCTTGACCTTGTCCAGCTCGACCAAAGGTTGGCCCGGACATATTTCCGTTTTATTTCATCCTCTCTAAGCAAAGGCATGGGCTCGATCTCGAGGAGTTGTCCAATGATGATGTTGAGAACTTCACCGCATTATATGCTCCTCCGTTATTACCACATTGCCCACCTCGGGAACATGCCTTCGTTTGCCCACAATAATATTGGTAGCCACTTTGTCACATGTTGTTGGCACAACAAGCGAGGGATCGATTGCGCCACTGTTCTCCCGTGTGGGGAATGGTTTTCCTGCATTTTTGACAATTGCTTCTTGTTTGCTCGATCCCGAGCTCGCCTCCTTCGTGAGACGTGCTCGATTTAACTTCACGATGTGGCGCTCATAGTGCGTGTCAACAGCTTGGGAGCTGGTGGTTGAGCCATCTGAATGAAGTGGTCAATTGTTTCCTCGTGCACTTTCTCCTTGGCGGCGGTGGCGGTTTTGGTGCAAAATGGGCTTCCACCTCGGCCTTCGATATGGCTGTGATTTCCTCCTCGGACCTGTCATAAGCCCTCTGCGGAAGAGGCGTGAGGCTTGGACCATATTTATATCGCTTGCCTCTGCCTGCACTTCTTCTGTACTACCTCGACCAGTCGCTATGCACCATAGCTGCGGGTGTCTCTTCTGCGATTCGAGGCGGCGAAGACGGTGGTGGGGCTGAGTTGGACGAGGAGGAGTGGCTCAAGTCTGGCCGGACTTGGAGGAGGAGGGCTCGAGGTTGTGCCGAATTGGAGGAGGTGGACGCCTAACGCTGTGGCGGACTTGGAGGAGGAGGGTGGCTCGACACTTTGCCGGACTTGGAGGAGGTGGCACGACACTTTGCCGGACTTGGTGGACTTGCAGGAGCGGAGTCTACTGACTCGGTGGCGGACTTCGACGAGGAGTCGGCTGACGCGGTGTCGGTGGCCTTCGAAAGATGATGCAATCCTTTTTCCATAGGATGATATGATGTTTGGCCTCTCCGAGAAAGCGCTCGTCGTCACCTCCAGGAATGTCAAGTTGTAGCTCCGAATATGGTGGGTCCACCACCTCATCAACCAAGACACGAGCATAGCCGCTGGAATCGGGTTGCAATGGAAGGTTGCCTCGGGGGGATGAAGGAAATATGCCCTAGAGGCAATAATAAAGTTATTATTTATTTCCTTATTTCATGATAAATGTTTATTATTCATGCTAGAATTGTATTAACCGGAAACATAATACATGTGTGAATACATAGACAAACAGAGTGTCACTAGTATGCCTCTACTAGACTAGCTTGTTAATCAAAGATGGTTATGTTTCCTAACCATGAACAAGGAGTTGTTATTTGATTAACAAGGTCACATCATTAGTTGAATGATCGATTGACATGACCCATTCCATTAGCCTAGCACACGATCGCTTAGTATGTTGCTACTTGCTTTTATCCATGACTTATACATGTTCCTATAACTATGAGATTATGCAACTCCGTTTACGGAGGAACACTTTGGTACTACCAAACGTCACAACGAATCGGGTGATTATAAAGGAGTACTACAGGTGTCTCCAAAGGCGGATGTTGGGTTGGCGTATTCGAGATTAGGATTTGTCACTCCGATTGTCGGAGAGGTATCTCTGGGCCCTCTCGGTAATGCACATCACTTAAGCCTTGCAAGCATTACAACTAATGAGTTAGCTGTGAGATGATGTATTACGGAACGAGTAAAGAGACTTGCGTAGCGAGATTGAACTAGGTATTGGATACCGACGATCGAATCTCGGGCAAGTAACATACCGATGACAAAGGGAACAACGATGTTGTTATGCGGTCGACCGATAAAGATCTTCGTAGAATATGTAGGAGCCAATATGGGGATCAGGTCCCGCTATTGGTTATTGACCGAGACGTGTCTCGGTCATGTCTACATTGGTCTCGAACCGTAGGGTCCGCACGCTTAAGGTTTCGATGGCGGTTATATTATGAGTTTGTGTATTTTGATGTACCGAAGGAGTTCGAGTCCGGATGTGATCACGGACATGACGAGGAGTCTCAAATGGTCGAGACATAAAGATTGATATATTGGATGGTTATATTCGGACACGGAAAGGTTCCGGAAGTTTTCGAAAAAAACCGGAGTGCCGGAGGGGTTACCGGAACCCCCCGGGGAAGTAATGGGCCTTAGTGGGCCAAGAGGGGAGAGAGAGGGCCGCACCAGGTGGTGGCGCCCCTGTGGGAGTCCGAATAGGACAAGGAGGGGGCGCGCCCCTTCCCTCTTCCTCTCCTCTCCATCCTTCCCCTTCCTCCTTCCTAGTTGGACTAGGAAAGGGAGTCCTACTCCCACCAGGAGGAGGACTCCCCTCCCTGGCGCGCCTCCTAGGGCCGGCCGCCCTCCCTTGCTCCTTTATATACGGGCGGGGGCACCCTAGAACACACAATTTGATCCTTGAGATTGTTCCTTAGCCGTGTGCGGTGCCCCCTCCACCATAATCCACCTCGGTCATATCGTGAAGGTGCTTAGGCGAAGCCTGCGTCGGTAGAACATCAAGATCGTCACCACGCCATCGGCTTGTGGAACTCTCTCTCCGAAGCTCTGCTGGATCGGAGCCCGAGGAGCGCCACCGAGCTGTCGTGTGTCAAGAACGGAGGCGCCGAGTAACGGCGCTAGGATCGGTTGGATCGCGAGGAGAACGTCGACTACTTCCTCTACGTTGTGATCGCTTCGCTCGATCACGAGGGTACGTAGACAACACTCTCCCTCTCGTTGCTATGAATCACCATGATCTTGCGTGTGCATAGGAAATTTTTGAAATTACTACGTTCCCCAACAGTGGCATCCGAGCCTAGGTTTTATGGTTTGATGTTTTGCACGAGTAGAACACAAGTGAGTTGTGGACGATACAAGTCATCGCCTACCAAAGCATGTCATACTTTGGTTCAGCGGTATTGTGAGATGAAGCGGCCGGACCGACATTACGCCAGACGCTTACGCGAGACTGGTTTCACCGTTCTGAGCACTCGTGCTTAAAGGTGATTGGCGGGTGTCTGTCTCTCTCACTTTAGTTGAACCGAGTGTGGCTATGCCGGTCCTTGAGAAGGTTAAAACGGAGTCTATTTGACGAAGTATCGTTGTGGTTTTGATGCGAGGTGAGATTGGTTCTTGCTTAAGCCCGTAGCAGCCACGTAAAACTTGCAACAACAAAGTAGAGGATGTCTAACTTGTTTTTGCAGGCATGTTGTGATGTGATATGGTCAAGACGTGATGCTATATTTTATTGTATGAGATGATCATGGTTTGTAACGAAGTTATCGCAATCGGCTGGAGCCATATGGTTGTCGCTTTATTGTATGAAATGCAAGCATACTGTAATTGCTTTACTTTATCACTAAGCGGTAGTGATAGTTGTAGAAGCAATAGATGGCGAAACGACAACGATGCTACGATGGAGATCAAGGTGTCGCGCCGGTGGCGATGGTGATCACGACGGTGCCGGAGATGGAGATCACAAGCACAAGATGATGATGGCCATATCATATCACTTATATTGATTGCATGTGATGTTTATCCTTTATGCATCTTATCTTGCTTTGATTGACGGTAGCATTTTAAGATGATCTCTCACTAAAATTATCAAGTAGTGTTCTCCCGAGTACGCACTGTTGCCAAAGTTCGTCGTGCCGAGACACCACGTGATGATCGGTGTGATAAGCTCTCGTCCATCTACAACGGGTGCAAGCCAGTTTTGCACACGCAGAATACTCAGGTTATACTTGACGAGCTTAGCATATGCAGATATGGCCTCGGAACACGGAGACCGAAAGGTCAAGCATGAATCATATAGTAGATATGATCAACATAAGATGTTCACCATTGAAAACTACTCCATCTCACGTGATGATCGGTTATGGTTTAGTTGATTTGGATCACGCGATCACTTAGATGACTAGAGAGATGTCTGTCTAAGTGGGAGTTCTTAAGTAATATGATTAATTGAACTTAAATTTATCATGAACTTAGTACCTGATAGTATCTTGCTTGTCTATGTTTGTTTGTAGATAGATGGCTCGTCTTTGTTGTTCCGTTGAATTTTGCGTTCCTTGAGAAAGCAAAGTTGAAAGATGATGGTAGCAATTACACGGATCGGGTCCGTAACTCGAGGATTATCCTCATTGCTGCACGTAAGAGTTACGCCCTGGATGCACCGCTGAGTGCGAACCTGCCGCTGATGTAACCGACGACGTTAAGAACGTCTCGCGAGCAAAGTCGATGACTACTCTATAGTTCGATGTGCCATGCTTTACGGCTTAGAACCGGTCTTCAACGACGTTTTGAGCGTCATGGAGCATATGAGATGTTCCAGAGTTGAAGTTGATATTCAAATGTAATGCCCGGATTGAGAGATATGAAGTCTCCAATAAGTTCTATAGCTGCAAGATGGAGGAGAATAGGTCATCGGTGAGCACATACTCGTAATGTCCAGGTATTACAATCACTTGACTCAACCGGGAGTTAATCTTCCGGATGATTGTGTCATTGATGTAATTCTTCAATCATTGCCACCAAGCTACAAAGGCTTCGTGATGAACTATAATATGCAAGGGTTAGTAAAGACTATGCCTAAGCTCTTCGCAATGCTAAAGGCTGGAGGTAGAAATCAAGAAGGAGCATCAAGTGTTGATGGTCAATAAGACCACTAGTTTCAAGAAGAAAGGCAAAGGGAAGAAGAAGGAACTTCAAGAAGAACAGCAAGCAAGTTGTCGCTCAGAGAAGAAACCCAAGTCTGGACCTAAACCTGAAATCGAGTGCTTCTACCGCAAGCGGTGGTCATTGGAAGCGGAACTGCCCCAAGTATTTGGCGGATAAGAAGGATGGCAAGGTGAACAAAGGTATATGTGATATACATGTTATTGATGTGTACCTTACTAGAGCTCGCAGAGCACTGGTATTTGATCTGGTTCATTGCTAATATTTGCAACTCGAAGCAGGACTACGGATTGCTTAACACCGCAAAGGACGAGGTGACGATGCGCGTGGGAAATGGTTCCAAAGTCGATGTGATCGCGGTCGGCACGCTACCTCTACATCTACCTTCGGATTAGTATTAGACCTAAATAATTGTTATTTGGTGCTGCGTTGAGCATGAACATTATATCTGGATCTTGTTTGATGCGAGACGGTTATTCATTTAAATCAGAGAATAAAGGTTGTTCTATTTATATGAGTAATATCTTTTATGGTCATGCACCCCTGAAGAGTGGTCTATTTTTGATGAATCTCGATAGTAGTGATATACATATTCATAATGTTGAAACCAAAAGATGCAGAGTTGATAATGATAGTGCAACTTATTTGTGGCATCGCCGCTTAGGTCATATCGGTATAAAGCGCATGAAGAAACTCCATCTTGATGGACTTTTGGAGTCACTTGATTATGAATCACTTGGCACTTGCGAACCGTGCCTCATGGGCAAGATGACTAAAACCCCGTTCTCCGGTACTATGGAGAGAGCAACAGATTTGTTGGAAATCATACATACAGATGTATGTGGTCCGATGAATGTTGAGGCTCGTGGCGGATATCGTTATTTTCTCACCTTCACAGATGATTTAAGCAGATATGGGTATATCTACATAATGAAACATAAGTCTGAAACATTTGAAAAGTTCAAAGAATTTCAGAGTGAAGTTGAAAATCAACGTAATAAGAAAATTAAGTTTCTACGATCTGACCGTGGAGGTGAATATTTGAGTTATGAGTTTGTTCTACATTTGAAACAATGCGGAATAGTTTCGCAACTCACGCCACCCGGAACACCACAACGTAATGGTGTGTCCGAACGTCGTAATCGCACTTTACTAGATATGGTGCGATCTATGATGTCTCTTACAGATTTACCGCTATCGTTTTGGGCTTATGCTCTTGAGACGGCCGCATTCACGCTGAATAGAACACCGTCAAAATCCGTTGAGACGACACCTTATGAACTATGGTTTAGCAAGAAACCAAAGTTGTCGTTTCTTAAAGTTTGGGGATGCGATGCTTATGTGAAAAGCTTCAACCTGATAAGCTTGAACCCAAATCGAGAAATGTGTCTTCATAGGATACCCAAAGGAGACAGTTGGGTACACCTTCTATCACAGATCCGAAGGCAAGACATTTGTTGCTAAGAATGGATCCTTTCTAGAGAAGGAGTTTCTCTCGAAAGAAGTGAGTGGGAGGAAAGTAGAACTTGATGAGGTAATCTGTACCTTCTCCCTTATTTGAAAGTAGTTTATCACGTAAATCGGTTTCGTGACATCTACACCAAATAGTGAGGAAGTTGATGATGTTGATCATGAAACTTCAGATCAAATTACTACTGAGAACCTCGTAGATCAACCGAGTAAGATCCGCACTGAGTGGTACGGTAATCCTGTTCGGAAGTCATGCTACTAGATCATGATGAACCTACGAACTATGAAGAAGCGATGGTGAGCCCAGATTCGCAAAATGGCTTGAGGCCATGAAATCGAGATGGGATCCATGTATGAAAACAAAGTGTGGACTTTGGTTGACTTGCCGAGGGTCGGCAAGCAATAGAAAACAAGTGGATCTTCAAGAAGAAGACCGACGCCGACGGTAATGTTATCGTTTACAAAGCTCGACTTGTCGCAAAGGGTTTTCGACAAGTTCGAGGGATTGACTACGATGAGACCTTCTCACCAGAAGCGATGCTTAAGTCTGTCCAAATCATGTTAGCAATTGCGCATTTTATGATTATGAAATTTGGCAAATGGATGTAAAACTGCATTCTGAATGGATTTACGGAAGAAGAGTTGTATATGATGCAACCGAAGGTTTTATCGATCCAAAGGAGATAACAAAGTGTGCAAGCTCCAACAATCCATTTATGGACTGGTGCAAGCATCTCGGAGTTGGAATAAACGCTTTGATAGTGTGATCAAAGCATTTGGGTTTATCTGAGACTTTTGGAGAAGCTGTATTTACAAGAAAGTGAGTGGGAGCTCTATAGCATTTTCGATATTATATGTAGATGACATATTACTAATCGGAAATGATATAGAATTCTGGATAGCATAAAGGGATACTTGAATAAGAGTTTTTCAATGAAAGACCTCGGTGAAGCTGCTTACATATTGGGCATCAAAATCTATAGAGATAGATCAAGACGCTTAATTGGACTTTCACAAAGCACATACCTTGACAAAATTTTGAAGAAGTTCAAAATGGATCAAGCAAAGAAAGGGTTCTTGCACGTGTTACAAGGTGTGAAGTTGAGTAAGACTCAATGCTCGACCACCGCAGAAGATAGAGAGAAAATGAAAGATGTTCCTATGCCTCACCATAGGCTCTATCATGTATGCAATGTTGTGTACCAGACTGATGTGTGCCTTGCTATAAGCTTAGCAGGAGGTACCAAAGTAATCCAGAGTGGATCATCGCACGGTGGTCAAGAACATCCTGAAATACGAAAAGGACTAAGGATATGTTTCTCGTATATGGAGGTGACAAAGAGCTCATAAAACGGTTACATTGATGCAAGCTTTGACACCGATCCGACGATTCTAAATCGCAGACCGGATACATGTTTACACTAAACGGAGGAGCTGTCGGTTGGTGCGTTCTAAACAAAGCGTCGTGGCGGGATCTACATGTGAAGCGGAGTACATAGCAGCTTCGGAAGCAGCTAATGAAGGAGTCTGGATGAAGGAGTTCATATCCGATCTAGGTGTCATACCTAGTGCATCGGGTCCAATGAAAATCTTCTATGACAATACTGGAGCAATTGCCTTAGCAAAGGAATCCAGATTTCACAAGAGGACCAAGCACATCAAGAGACGCTTCAATTCCATCCGGGATTTAGTCCAGGTGGGATACATAGAGATTTGCAAGATACATACGGATCTGAATGTAGCAGACCCATTGACTAAGCCTCTTCCACGAGCAAAACATGATCAACACCAAGACTCCATGGGTGTTAAAATCATTACTATGTAATCTAGATTATTGACTCTAGTGCAAGTGGGAGACTGAAGGAAATATGCCCTAGAGGCAATAATAAAGTTATTATTTATTTCCTTATTTCATGATAAATGTTTATTATTCATGCTAGAATTGTATTAACCGGAAACATAATACATGTGTGAATACATAGACAAACAGAGTGTCACTAGTATGCCTCTACTAGACTAGCTTGTTAATCAAAGATGGTTATGTTTCCTAACCATGAACAAGGAGTTGTTATTTGATTAACAAGGTCACATCATTAGTTGAATGATCGATTGACATGACCCATTCCATTAGCCTAGCACACGATCGTTTAGTATGTTGCTACTGCTTTTATCCATGACTTATACATGTTCCTATAACTATGAGATTATGCAACTCCGTTTACGGAGGAACACTTTGGTACTACCAAACGTCACAACGAATCGGGTGATTATAAAGGAGTACTACAGTGTCTCCAAAGGCGGATGTTGGGTTGGCGATTTGAGATTAGGATTTGTCACTCCGATTGTCGGAGAGGTATCTCTGGGCCCTCTCGGTAATGCACATCACTTAAGCCTTGCAAGCATTACAACTAATGAGTTAGCTGTGAGATGATGTATTACGGAACGAGTAAAGAGACTTGCGTAGCGAGATTGAACTAGGTATTGGATACCGACGATCGAATCTCGCAAGTAACATACCGATGACAAAGGAACAACGTATGTTGTTATGCGGTCCGACCGATAAAGATCTTCGTAGAATATGTAGGAGCCAATATGGGCATCCAGGTCCCGCTATTGGTTATTGACCGGAGACGTGTCTCGGTCATGTCTACATTGTTCTCGAACCGTAGGGTCCGCATGCTTAAGGTTTCGATGACGGTTATATTATGAGTTTGTGTATTTTGATGTACCGAAGGAGTTCGGAGTCCCGGATGTGATCACAGACATGACGAGGAGTCTCGAAATGGTCGAGACATAAAGATTGATATATTGGATGGTTATATTCGGACACCGGAAAGGTTCCGGAAGTTTTCGAAAAAAACCGGAGTGCCGGAGGGGTTACCGGAACCCCCCGGGGAAGTAATGGGCCTTAGTGGGCCAAGAGGGGAGAGAGAGGGCCGCACCAGGTGGTGGCGCCCCCGGGAGTCTGAATAGGACAAGGAGGGGGGGGCGCGGCCCCCCTTTCCCTCTCCCTCTCCCTCTCCTTCCTTCCCCTTCCTCCTTCCTAGTTGGACTAGGAAAGGGAGTCCTACTCCCACTAGGAGGAGGACTCCCCCCCTGGCGCGCCTCCTAGGGCCGGCTGGCCTCCCCTTGCTCCTTTATATCACGGGGGCAGGGGGCACCCTAGAACACACAAGTTGATCCTTGAGATCGTTCCTTAGCCGTGTCGGTGCCCCCTCCACCATAATCCACCTCGGTCATATCGTGGCGGTGCTTAGGCGAAGCCTGCATTGGTAGAACATCAAGATCGCCACCACGCCGTCGTGCTAACGGAACTCTCTCCCAAGCTCTGCTGGATCGGAGCCCGAGGAGCGCCACCGAGCTGTACGTGTGTCAAGAACTCGAGGCGCCGGAGTGTGGCGCTAGGATCGGTTGGATCGCGAGGAGAACGTACGACTACTTCCTCTACGTTGTGACCGCTTCCGCTTTGGTCTACGAGGGTACGTAGACAACACTCTCCCCTCTCGTTGCTATGCATCACCATGATCTTGCGTGTGCGTAGGAAATTTTTTGAAATTACTACGTTCCCCAACAGGGGATTTGTAAAAGCAACGCCGTCCGCCACCTTCATGGATATGTTCTTCATTTTAACGTGTAGCTCGCAGTTAGTGTTCTCCGTGATGTCATCCACGGGGTATCTACCCAGCATTGCGTCGTCCGGGGCGGAACCCACGCTGCTTCTCGGCATGGATGGGGCGGTGCTATCCAATGCTGGATCATCCGCTAGCTAATGCATTCTTTGAGACCCCTTTGCTGGGTAAGTGAGTCGATCTGCTCCTGCTGCCGCGCTGGAATTTGACCGCCAATTCCGCTTGACTTGCTTCTAGGCCTTGAAGGCGTTCATAGTCCTGCTTCTCTGCTCCTCCTCCATCTTCCTCTTCTTCTCCTCCGCAATCTTCTTTCTCGCACGGGTTACGTAGTCGGTGTTCCATTCTCGAAAACCCTCATACCACGGAATAGCGCCCTTGCCTCGTGTTCTTCCGGGTGTTCAGGATTTCCCAGCACGCGTAAGCTCATCGTTCTCTCTGTTGGGCTGGAACACCCCGATCGTGCCTCTTCTATTGCAACAAGTATCGCATCGTCGGCTCCCTTGAGACTTGCCCTCGTCGAAACATTGCACGTCTCGGGTCCAACTCCCCCATGCGCATAGAACCAAGTCCCGACTCGGGGCAGCTCTTAGTAACCGAGAGACACTGCATCCTCCATCTCTTTCTCGGACTCATCCCACTTAGGCATTGCCACCGCGCAGCCACCGGCCCCAACTTATGGAACTTATCCTTTTTCGGCATTCTTCTTGTTTATTCTCGACCGTTCCTTAGCTAATTCCGAATCCTTGAATTTCACGAAATCGTCCCAATGAGCACGTTGGTTCTCTAGTGTTCCCTCGAATACTGGAGTCGTCCTTCCTCCCTTGAATGCAACCGCCATCTTCCTAAGAGCAGCGTCCTTGACTTTCTGCACATCTGCTTCTGTGAAATGATCTGGTAGGGTGAAATGTTCCAATAGAGTATCCCAAAGCAGATCTTTTTGATTCTTGTCGACAAAAGTAACATCTGGACGTGGCTTTGCTGGCTCTCTCCATTCTTGAAGTTTGATCGGGAGTTGGTCCTTCACAAGAACTCCGCACTGACGAACGAACTTGTCCGCAATCTTCTTAGGCGCTAATGGTTCGCCATTAGGTCGCATGCCTCGATATTGTACTTTACGCCTCGCTTCAACTTTTTGTTCGGGCCTCGTTTAGTCCTTTTGCTCAAGATTTGCTCGAGCGGATGGCTGAAAGAACAAAGATCGATTCGTTAATATATCTTCAAGTCATTTAAAACATGTGATGATCATCGGATGCACGCTTATATAAATATACATACCTCCTTTGGTCTTTGTTGTTTCAGATCAACATGTTCTTCGTCATCGTCATAATCGTAGTTCATGACTTCATCAATTCGGTCGTCGCAATCGAATATCATATCACCCTCTCCGGTGTTGTTTAGAAATTCGAAGCCGTCATAATCTTCTTCATTCTGATCATCATCTGGCCCACGTATCATATCGAACATGGTTTGTTCTCCCTCTCTGTCGGTATTATGCGCCATAGCTTTTATTTAACTAATCCAAAAGAAATAAAAAACAATTTAGTATTCAAATTACATCGTCTCGAATAATAGATATAATCTCGAATACATCGTCTAGAATAATAGATATAATCTCGAATACATCGTCTAGAATAATAGATATAATCTCGAATACATCGTCTCGAATAATATATATTGAATAGTACATCACTGGCTAGGTAGCTAATAAAGATCGAATACTACAGAAGAATCTAGGACACTCGCGGTTCCTGCGGCGCGGGCGGTGGACACCCAAAGAGAAGGAACCCTCACAGGATCATAGTTGAAGTGAGATCCCCGAAGAAACTGCCAGGTATTGGAGAACCTGCCGCCCTCTAACGCAACCATGTAGCGATGGACGTGCTCGTCCTCCTCCCTGACACGGCGACGTACCACCTCTACACCGAAACTGGCCCACGTGAACGCCACCAAACGAGATCAGGGTCAACGACGGGACCCGGGGCCGGGTTCCTCATCAAGCGGCGCGCCCTCCAGCAGACACTCCCGGTGCCAGCCAGCGAGTCGATCCGGACATGGGTCGGCTTGACGTCGTCGCAGATGGGTCGACAGCGAGGATGCGAGCCGGGCATCGTCGAGAACAAATACTAGCTATATGCCCGCAAAAAGTAACATTTTTTTAATGATTGGATTTTGATAACTAAAATTTCTAACATTTCTATATAACACTAATTATGCTATCATTGCATATGTCAAAAATCTATATACTATTTCATACTAATTAAGCATCTAACACTAAAAACAGAAAACGCAACTTCTATACATCCATTAAAAAACTGAAAAACAACATTATATAAAAAATTTCCATACTAATTAAACACTAATTATATCCATCTAACATGCATTCATACATATATAATAGTGAAAAAATAATAATCTAAATAATCTAAACTAATTAAACATACAAAATACGTATATACTAATATATACATGCATTAATTCATACATATGTACGTGTGTGTGTGTGTGTGTGTTCATCATGCATGCTTGTGTGTGTGTGTATGGGCTCGGGGAGGGGCGGCGCCCATGGTGGCCGCCGGGGGCGAGGGAGAGGGGTTAGAGGGGGAGAGCTCACAGCGGGGCGACGGCGACGGCGAGGCGACGGCCGGGGGCGGTGACGGGCCGGGGCGTGACGCGGGGGCGGCGACGCGGGGACGGCGCGACGGGGACGGGCCCGGGCGGCGACGGAGACGGGGCGGCGACGGAGACGAGGGCGGCGACAGGATGGGGCGGCGGCAGCGACGGAGACGACGGAAACAAAGGAACAAACAGAGGGAAATGAAATTTTCGTACCTATTGTATATATAGAAGGCACCTTTAGTACGGTTGGAGCCACCAACCGGTACTAAAAACTGCTTTTGGCTTGAGCAGCGGCGGAATCGCACCCCTTTAATACCGGGTCGTGGCACCAACCGGTACTAAAGGGGGTCTTTAGTACCGGTTGGTGCCACGACCCGGTACTAAAGGGGTGCGCTGCTCCAGGCGGTGCGCAAGTTTAGTCCCACCTCGCTAGTCGAGGGCTACCGTCTTGGTTTATAAGCCCGGTCGGTAGCTCTCGAGCTCCTCTCCTAACCAGGCCTACTGGGCCTACCTTTCCTCTTCGCCCAGTGGGCCTACTGGGCCTTTGCGGGCCTGCATCCTAGCCCAACAAAAGGTTGTGTTGCTAGTCGTATGCAGGCCACTTTGGTAGGCGGGCTTTTTTTTCTTAATTTTTTTCGCTTTATTTATTTTTGTTTTATTTATTTTTGAGTTGTTTTTTACTGTATTTAGAGTTTCTTTGTGAATATTTTTGCTTTAGGTACAAAAAGTTACAAACTTTCTGTTAGTGCCGGTAGATTTCAAATTTGAATAGTTTAAATTTTGAATTATTTGAAATTTGTGTGAATCACTAGTTTGTGAATAACTTAACTTTGAAAAAAGTTTTTTCAGTGATTCTTTTTTCTTATGTTTAATATTTGTGTGTTTTATCATTATATTCAATTTAGTAATGCTTAGGTTATTTAAAAATGAAATGCCTTTGTAACAGTTCAGTTTTAAATGGAAACCCCGATACTTCAAAGAGATTGTCCATTTTGTACGAAGTGCATCCAGATTTTGTCGTAACCCTCTATACTTTCTTGCACATGCTATTTGTATGAAATTATGATACCATGCCAACTTTAAACCTTTTACGAGTTCATTTGAAATGCTTTTCAATTTCAGGTCATTTATTTGGAAAAAATCGGTAAATGCATGAAAAGAATTTGTTTGCACATAAAATTTCTTCGCGTTTCAAATGCCAAAACACATAACTACCCTAACTATTACAGAGATTCCCTCACGGGTGTGAAACACGAAGAAAGTGATGATAGTGAAGCCGATCACATCCAGATCTTTGGGTGTGAAACTTTTCTTCGCGTGTGTCCCTTTGCGCCATAACCATGGAAAATCTTCATCATTTAACGGGATGCTCGGGTCAATATTCACTGTGAATGGAGCAATTTCATCAAACTTTTCATAATCTTCTGACTTGTCTGTCTTGTCATCCACTCCCACGATGTTTCTCTTCACAGAAAGAAGTATGTGCCGCTTTGGCTCATCGTATGATGCATTCGCTTCCTTATATTTTCTTTTTCTTGGCTTGGTAGACATGTCCTTCACATAGAAAACCTGTGCCACATCATTGGCTAGGACGAATGGTTCATCTGCATACGCAAGATTGTTGATATCCACTGTTGTCATTCCGTACTGCGGGTCTTCCGTTACCCCGCCTCGTGTCATATTGACCCATTTGCACCGAAACAAAGGGACCTTTAAACCACGTCGATAGTCAAGTTCCCATATGTCCTGTATATAACCATAATATGTTTCCTTTCCGTCTTGGTTTTCGCATCAAAGCGGACACCACTGTTTTGGTTGGTGCTCTTCTTATCTTGGGCGATCGTGTAAAATGTATTACCATTTATCTCGCCCTTTGAAAGTCATTATATTGAAGATGGTAAGCGGGACAGCAAGTACAGGTCATCTTCAATAGAGGTGTCATGCATGGTGCGGTTACGCAACCAGTGGCGAAACTCTGGTTTGTTCACGTGTAATCCAGTCATCGAGACCGCCCGGGTGTTTAGAGCGTAGCAAATTCTTGTGTTCATCCATATACGGAGCCACCAAGGCGGAATTCAGAGAAGCTGTGTAGTGTGCTTGGTGAGAGAATGTCCGTCCATACATATTATTTGTTCTCCTCCTAGCGTGCCTTTTCCATCGATGCGCCCTTATGCCGCGATTGAAACACCAATCGGCTTAAGGTCGGGAATAAAGTCAATACAAAACTCAATGACCTCCTCATTTTGATGGCCCTTGGAGATGCTTCCTTACGCCTAGCACGGTTATGAACATATTTCTTTAAGACTCCCATGAACCTCTCAAAGGGAACATATTGTGTAGAAATACAGGACCCAAAACGTTAATCTCTTCAAGATAGGTGAACTAGGGCGTGCGTCATGATGTTGAAGAAGGATGGTGGGAACATCAACTCGAAACCGACAAGACATTGCACCAAATCATTCTCAGTAACCTTGGTATGATTTCGGATCGATTACCTTCGAGAGATTGCATTGAGAAGTGCACATAGCTTCACAATGGCTAATCGAACGTTTTCGGTAGAAGCCCCTCAATGCAACAGAAGCGGTTGCATCATAATCACGTGGCGATCATGAGACTTTAGGTTCGGAACTTTTCTCTGCCATGTTTATTATTCCCTTTATATTCGACGAGAAGCAAGACGGTACCTTAATATTGGCGGGCATTCAAAGAAGATTTCCTTCTCTTCTTTGGTAAGAGCGTAGCTTGCATGACCACGATGTATGCCGTCTTCTCCATGCGTCACGTTGCTGGTCCTCCGTGCCTCGGTGTATCTTTTGTCTTCCCATACACGCCCAAGAAGCCAAGCAGGTCACGCAAAGATTCTTAAATCACGTGCTTCACGTCGATTGCGGAGCGGACCTCTAGGTCTTTCCAATATGGCAGGTCCCAAAATATAGATTTCTTCTTCCACATGGGTGCGCGTCCGTCATCGTTCTTTGGAACAGGTTGTCCGCCAGGACCCTTTCCAAATATCACCTTCAAATCCTTGACCATATCATGTACATCAGCACCGAGACGGTGGCGAGGCTTCGTCCGGTGATCCGCCTCACCTTTGAAATGCTTGCCTTTCTTTCTTACGGATGCCCGCCGTAAGAAATCGACGATGTCCCGGTACACATTCTTCTTACAACTATTAAAATATATATCTTGTCGGTATCATCCAAACAGGCGTGCATCCGCGGTATCCCTTGTTTGTCCGTCTCCGAAAGGTTCTTGAGAGCAGGCCAATCATTGATGGTAACGAACAGCAACGCCTTTAGGTCAAATTCTTCCCCATGTGCTCATCCCACGCATGTACACTGTTCCATTCCACAGTTGTAAGAGTTCTTCAACTAATGGCCTTAGGTACACATCAATGTCGTTCTTTGGGTTGCTTAGGGCCTTGGATGAGCACCGCATCATAATGAACTTCCGCTTCATGCACAACCAAGGAGGAAGGTTATACAAACATAGAGTCACAGGCCAGTGCTATGGTTGCTGCTCTGCTCCCCAAAAGGATTAATGCCATCTGTGCTTAGACCAAACCATACGCTCCTTGCGTCATCCGCAAACTCCTTCCGTACTTTCTTTTGATTTTTCTCCACTGCGACCCGTCGTGGTACTCTCAACTTTCCGTCTTTCTTACGGTCTTCTCGTGCCATCGCATCACCTTGGCATGCTCTTTGTGTTGGAACAACGTTTCAACCGTGGTATTATAGGAGAATACCACATCACCTTGGCAGAATCTTCTTCTGGGCGCCGCCCTCGACATCGAGCTCATCGCGGTGATCTTATAGCGCAATGCACCACATACCGGCAAGCGTTCAAATCCTCGTACTCACCGCGTAGAGGATGCAATCATTAGGGCATGCATGTATCTTCGCACCTCTAACCCTAGAGGGCGACAACCTTCTTTGCTTCAGACGCACTCTCGGGCAATTCGTTGTCCTTTGGAAGCATATCCTTTATCATTACCAAAGAACTTTCCAAATCCCTTGTCGATACACCATTCTCGCCTTCCATTGCAACAATTCGATGTGGTGCCCAGCTTTTTCTTGTCACCTATGCAATTCGGGTACAACAATTTTTGTGATCCTCTAACATGCGCTGCAACTTCTTCTCCAAATCACTTGCGCTAGTTTCTCTTTGCATCGGCAATGGCCCGACCTAGATCATCAACGGGCTCATCGATGCCTCTTCTTCACTTCTTCCCGCATTGTCGGCTCAGCTTCTTCTCGCATTACCGGCTCAGCTTCTTCCCCCATTGTTGTATCATCGTATTCAGGGAACCCATGGCGGGATAGTTGTCGTCGTCCTCTTCTTCTTCATTGTCTTCCATCATAACCCCTCTTTCTCCGTGCTTGGTCCAAACATTATAGTGGGGCATGAAACGGACTCAAACAGTGGGCGTGAATGGTTCTTGGCGTAGAGTAATTGCGACCATTCTTACAGCCAAAGACATGGACAAGGCATAAAACCATCCGCCCGCTTGTTTGCCTCGGCCATAAGCGAGAAAAGTATGCACGCCCTCAACGAATCGGGAGAGCATCGGTCATCGTACATCCATTGCGGCTCATCTTCATTACACAACACGAATAGACCAAATTAATACAAGTTCATACATAAAGTTCATACAACACTTAAATGCAACAAACAAATAACTCTCTAGCTAAAGCATTTAAATGCAACAACAAATGCGATCAAGATCGCAACTAACGTAACAATTGATCCAACAACATAATGATACCAAGCCTCACTATCGATGGCATATTTTCTAATCTTTCTAATCTTCAAGCGCATTTTCTCCATCTTGATCTTGTGATCATCGACGACATCGGCAACATGCAACTCCAATTCCATCTTCTCCCCCTCAATTCTTTTCAATTTTTCTTTCAAGTACTTGTTTTCTCTTTCAACTAAATTTAACCTCTCGACAATAGGGTCGGTTGGAATTTCCGGTTCACATACCTCCTAGATAAAAATATCTATGTCAACTTGATGGGCATAATTTTTCATAAACACGAAATGCAACAAATAGTTTTAAAAGAGAATATACCACATCCGAATCATAACAAGGACAAGGGCCGACGGGGACGGATATCAAAACCATGGCACTATGTATAACAAACAACGTACGGGTAAGATAATTATTATACGAGTAACTATATATCCAAATCACACAAACATCAATTTTTATATAAAATTTCATGAACAAGAGGCTCACCACAAGGTGGTGCGGAGACAGAGACGGCAGTGAGGCGATCGACGGTGGTTCTGGCGGAGATTTAGAAGGCACTAAGTAAACCACACCTACATATGCAAACTAAGTGTTATTTTTGACCTCAAATTGCATATAAATCAAATACTAGCACATATATATATTTCCTCCCAAATTACTAAACTCACAAATTAATAACTATATAAAGCATTGCAAGAACTAATCTAGCAATGAGAGATGAAAGGACAAAGTTGCTAACCTTTGTGATCATTTGAATGGATGGGGGCCTTCAAATCTTGACAAATTTTGGGCAGAATGTGTGATGAGCTCGAGAGGAAGAGGGGAAGAACAGAGAGGAGAGGGGAAAGAGGAAGAACAGAGCGAGCTCGGGTGGACGAAGGGTTTATGTAGGACGACCTTTAGTACCGGTTCGTGCCAAAAACCGGTACTAAAGGTGCTGTAGGGGGCCCACACTGACAACATCCTGCCACCACTCTCATTAGTACTGGTTCGTGGCATGAACCGGTGCTAAAGGTTAGCCACGAATCGGTACTAATGAGAGCGGCCCGGCTAGCCGTTGGAACCGGCACTAATGTATACATTTGTGCCGGCTCAAATACAAACCGGCACTAATGTGCTTCACGTTTGACCCTTCTTCTACTAGTGGCACCAAAGCAGTTTTTTGGCACAAAGCTCTGATACAAAAAGGGAAAGGGATAATCACAAGTGCACATCCTTCTATCTAAGGTCACATACAACAACAATTTGAACATGTACTATTAGGAAATTGAAACCTCTCTTCAGTGTATATTTACTTAGAAAGATTCTCTCTAAAATAAACCAACATCATTTATCAAGTATTTATTTAGAAAGATTTTCTCTAAAATAAGCCAACATCATTCATCAAGGCCACCCAGTTCGGCGGTAAAACCAGAGGAGAGAAAGAGAAAAAAAGGACACATATATTTATTATATTTATAATCTATACATATATACTGAGAAGAAACAAGAGCTCCGAGTTGAGGTTCTTCTTCTCTGCACCACCCATACGCACAGCAAATAAAATCATTATTTTCACTAAGATCTCACAAGGGAACATGAAAAACTATCAGGTACCAGCAAATAAATAAAAGAGATCTCCCTGACCAAGCCCACACTCTCACTCTCTCCCATAACTTATAAGAAACCAACCCAATAGTAGCCATGCAGTTGAAATTTTAGAACAACAACCAAACACCATGATGATGCACACAATCAGGGAGGGAACCAAGCCTACCAAATCGAAACACATCAGGGATTGAGAGGGAGAGAGAGAAGGAGAAGAACAGGGGCAGGGGAGGAGACCTTGATATGGCGCAGCTGGACCAGGCGCGAAAGATGTGGACGCCGCCGTCAGGATCAGCCCCATACATGGTTTAGACATCGAAATAATCCATGTTGGTCATGTGGCACAGCAAGCCATAATCAATACACCACAAAGAAACCAACAACAAATTAGTTATAAGAGAAACCAACAACATACATCACTTGACTAAATACAAAATGGAAGAGCATAAAATCTACATTTATAAGAGAAATAATATGGGCACATGCCTTTCTTCCATATCAAACAAATATCACATATCATAAGGCAGTTATAAGAGAATGCATCAAGCTTAAACAGGAAGTCTGAGATGACAACACTGCTACACACTGTATATACACATACCTTCATTGTCGACTGATGTATATCAGGTTGTTGTTGCTCGGCCCTTTCACAGTGTGGCTAGCTCGGCCGGTTAGCTTTTTGGCAGGGCGGTGTTTCCCTCAAAATCTAATCATACAAAAAGTCAAACAAATTTCACACATCGCATCATTGTCATAAGAACATGCACATAGGTTAAATTAAGAAGTCAAAGACAAATGGATTTTAGAATCCATATGTTTAGAACAACCAACCATTATTTGTAAGACAGTGCATGCACTTTTGTGCCACAAAGCAATCTTATAATGTTGAGGGAGACATATAAAATTAGTTTCCACAAACACAGACCTGAACAAACTAATAAATGAATACCAATGACATTGCTCAGAAATTCTTCGAGATCATCACAATTATTTCAGAGCTCGCATGAACCTACCAAATGTGGTGGTCAACATTTGCATCATTCACAACATAAACAGTCAAGTTTGATTGATACCTAATATTTTCATAGATCAGCGTGGATGCAAGACCATATAGCTTAGCTCTAAAGTCTACTGCAAGCACAATTTGCAAAAAATAATAATATTACCAGGTCTACGATCTCTAGCCCCATATCCAAGCCCGTGAAGGTCCGGGCTAGCCTAATCGATATCTCCTCACCCCTGGTCGTGGCCACGGGAGAAACATACATATATGATTGTGCGTAATATCAGGGGTACAGAATGAAACCCCACCTTCTCATGTTTTGGCTGTCCAAATTATAGAAAACTACATACGTTAATCTTTCTTAGTGATGATTACACGACTGAGATACTAAAAGAAAAATAGAAACCACGCCACAATTTGGTACCTCGACTACATCCCGGCACAACTAAGTCTCAGGAATGTTGAAGGTCCAAAGGGAAACGATGGAAACAAAAAACAGAGTTTGTTGGGCACTAATTACATTTTAGCACAAAATACTAATAAATACCTATGCAGATTAGTTAGGAGACCGGGAAGGGAGTACAAAAAACACACATCAGCAGATTAAGCAAATACTGTAAATGGTTAGCTAGCTACCATACTGAGAAGCTTACTAACTGTTCTTCGTTCGCGATAGACACGTGCCTGGAGATAGCATCGCACGAAGGCGAGTCGGCAGCGGCAAGGAGAAACAGGGCAGCAGTGTAGCGATGCACTCTTCCGGCCTCCCTTGCTCTTCCATAATTTCAAGGCGACCTCCTCTTTTGTCCCTCCCAAGCTGCAGCACACACACATGCTGATAAGTATGTCAAGGTGTAGAAAATGGATCAGAACACACACACACACACACACACGCGCGCGCGCGCGCACACAAACTGAAAAGATGGAACATTCACTTATAGTTATATGGATCAAAGGTCATAACAATTTGAAAGCAACAAAATATGAGAAAGCTAGTGCAATATAAAAAACATTACTGAGAGCTCAGTTATCGACCTGAGTTAACATGAGAACATAAGAAAACATCAACGAATAATTAGGTTGAACCAAGGCCTTCTTCACCTGCATAGAATAGAAGAATAAATAAGGTACTGTCATAGCAGAGTAGCAATAACTTGGAAAAAAATTGTTTAGATGCATGTAGATTGTTTCCTTACTTAAAACCGAAAGAATTCAGAGTGAGTGCCTAGAGAGGGGCACTGAAGATGGCATTGCGTTGATGAATGCAGAACAGGGACGATCATCAATGGAGATTAGACTTGCTGATCAGAAGGCAGTGATGGAACCCCTTCTCCCGGCACAAGTTTCATACGAGTGATGGCACTTCTTCTTGCATGTTGCAGATCCTCAATGGAGAAGATAAGGCATCAGCACCATAAAAAACAAAAACAAAAAATAAGAATACCAACCAGCTTACCAATACTTCAATTTTTGGGAAGACTGAAAATATACAGAAAGAAAGAAAACTTGACTGGGTGCTATACCTAAAATAGTCCAACTGGTCACTACAGAGATGGTCGAACCTCCAGATTAAGAAAATCACGAAAATGCTCAATCTTAAATCTGAATTATTCTGTTCATTCGACATCATCCACGCCTTTGCTCATCACCCAGAGATTCACAACATCCATAAACAGCACCACAGACAATTCGGCAACAACATCCATAAACAGCACCACAACAAAAAAAGTAGAACTACCAAAATCAACCCAATAACTAATTAGGCAAAATATTGTAGGAGGCAAACATGTTTATAGCTAACAATAGTTTGCATTCACAGGGACAACCGATCTCTAACTTAATACTCTATATGGTACAACCATGCATCTCATCTCAAAGACCATTCAGGTTTATTCATGTCGTGCTTGAAATATATATCTTTTGCTACATGGACAAAACATTGGTATGAGAGAGAAGAAATCTTTACATAAGAGAGAGAAGAAATCCAAACCAGACTAAATCAAGGACCAACAATAAACAATAAAAGATCAAGAAAAACTTATATGCAATAAAGGTAGAAGAGAGAAGAATTCTTTACATAAGACATATATAAACACTGGAGCCTAAATAAACAACACCTTTAAATACAAATAAAAAGGGTTCGGTGTTCATTGCATAGTGGGCTCAGATTCGTCTTTCCTCGATCATATAACCTACCCCGTCATCTCTTATCACCAGATGAATCTGTTTACACAATGGAGCTGCCCTGGTTATCACTCAACAAGAATGACCATCCAAGGACAGATCAATAGGTATCACAGGATCAAAAAGGATTCTAGAGACAACAGGGAGGATCTAACTTGATACCCATAGGTCCCTCGATTGCTCAAAGGCACACTTATTTCAGCCACAGTTAATCGTCATCGCCCTAACACGAACGCCACTGACCAATTTAGCAAATCCAGGAGCATAGCTATAGGACCAGGGCGCCCACATGTAAACCAGATCATCACAGGAGCTCCTATGAGAGCAACGGAACATGAACAGCTGCATGCAAACCCTAAAATAGCATGGATCCACAACTACAGAGCTCGGAGGAATCGACCACCCAAGGGGTGAATCCACTGGCCACGGGAGAGAAGGAGAGAAGGTCAGTGGACGGCGGGGGTCCGGCGGGCTGGGCGAAGGAGACGGCGGTGGCGTGGGGAGCTGCTAGGGTTAGAGAATCAACCAGACGAGCACCACATCAATATAGCCACAACCATGTCCCATACAGTAGCCGAAGCAGAGGAGCAGGAGGAAGATGGGGCTCATCGAGGGAGGTTGTAGCTGAGGCAGTACTCAGTGCACGCCGGGGTTGCGCCTGAACACCGTCCAACCGGCGAGGAACCGTGTCGGAGTTGCGCCTTGCACCATCCCGCCGACGAGCACGAACGCATCAGACAACCAAGTGACTGAAATGCCCTCGGCGGGCCAGGCAAATTACGCGCGGTGGCACGAACGAGATGGTAACTATTCATTCCAGGAGTAACTTTTTTTGATCCGACGGACAAGGTCGTTCCAGGGGTCGATCCGACGGCCCAGATCCGATCAAGCCACCCGATCCAACGGCCAGGAAGCCCAAATCGCCGAGGAGCCGGAAGGAGAGCTTCTATTCTTATTTGACTGTGCGCACGGAATACATGTCAAACAACATAAACAATCACAACAGGTCAATAAAACATCTAGTATAACAAATCAATGTAATCGAGGCAGGGCTAGGCAATACAAAAAGCAATGCATATTTGATAGACCAGTATATCTATCACTGGAACTGTAGAGTATTTAGATGACTGCTAATAATAGTATGTCACTGCATATATATTTGCAAGTCAAATGGAATGTGTTTTGTTAAAACCCTAATTAATGGCATGATTTTGATAAAGCCATAGGACGCTACAGGGTTAAAGGATAGTTTTCATCAAGAATATGCGCATTGGGATCCACACACATGTTAGTAAATCAAGAAACTACATATGTTCCTATCTGGAGGCACCCATTCGTATTGCAAGCAAGACACTGAACAACAATAGCAAGGATCTGCAGTAGAGTAGGACCGATTAATGGCTTAGGATATACCTCATGTGCCGATGAACCTTAGATCTGAAAGCTCGTGCACCTGTCGAACAGAATGATTATTAAGAGAAGGATTTCAAAGTAACAGTACCTGACAGAATGACTTTTAAGCAACCAGGTACATAACAAACACAATGAATGTCTACATAGTACCCCATCTCTCTGAATGCTGAATAGATGCAGGCTCATTTTGAAGTACATTTTAGGAGCAATGGAAAACCAGGAAAATAGAAACAACTCACAATGAAACTAAAAACTAAATATTGCACGCCGTCGAGACCAATCTGCGGTGCAACATCTACCGCAGGTGAAGGACATCATGGTCAATCTGGCAACTATGTAAGGGCACCACCGGACAGTTCAAAACTTCAGGAGGTGCTTACTCTATTACGATATAGCGATGCATCTTGTTAGAATTAGCAAATAAATGTATATGCTAGCAGTTGGTATTCCCAGGGAGAAAATAAACAATCCGTCACTGAATTATGCTTATACAGTCAGCCATGAATAAACTACATGTGCACCGCAAGATCAAACCAACCATGTGCAATCGGAGAGAAGCAACAGACTGTCCTTTTATCTTATATATCTTATATATATGGAAGTCTGCCATGCTGATGATGTTTATGTAATCAGTACAGTATCACATATCAATCTATTTTTTATGTCCCTACAAATTTGGCTAGACGAACTACACAGCAGAAGCAGTTTTAGCTAACATAAGAATACACCATCATTAGCTATACAGGTGTACAAAACCTCGATAATTAAAACACCGCCATTTTTCTCTAGTTTACAACACAATTATATTACTGAGCATGATATATTGTAATTGTTGGATTAGTATATTGGAAATTAAGAAGCATGATAGTCAGAGCAGACTATATCACATATTATAGCAAGAATATGCAGCTACTGTTGAATAAAAACAAACTAAAACTATTATTGTTTCCAAATCTATTAGTTTGGAAATCAATTGCATCGTGGGTCATGTAAACAGAGAAGCAAATGTGAAATTTAGATGTGGTTCTAAATATTTTAGTGGTCCCATCCATAGTAAAAAAACATTTTGGGACTAAAATACATGTGGCTAATGCACGAATACCATGCATGTTGGGCTAACAATATTCTTAAATCAAAATCTGCACACCATTTATCAGATGTCCTGATTTATAAGGCTGAACTAAAGAGATAACATATATTACTAATGGGGGCATTTTAATTACGTACTATAATTTTCATTTGCCCCAAAAAACAGTTGAAAATATCGTATATGCCACTAACTTAGGCAAAAAACACTCTGTCCTCCCTTTCTTTCGGTGCCCGTCGACCAATCAAATGATGGCACAAAGTGAAACCAAACAGAAGGAAATGAGAGGGGTCACTCTGCTCCCAGCGAATTTGTCCATATGCACAAATATAAATCGTGCCCACTAATTTGTCCATACGCATACATATAACAGGAGTTATGAGCAGGAGTTAACAAAAGACTACCAATCACTCTAGTAGATGGAGCCATCCCACTATATCCTCTCAGGCCGTGACACCTCTCGGAGCATAGTCGAAGACAATGAAGGAAATATGCCCTAGAGGCAATAATAAAGTTATTATTTATTTCCTTATTTCATGATAAATGTTTATCATTCATGCTAGAATTGTATTAACCGGAAACATAATACATGTGTGAATGCATAGACAAACAGAATGTCACTAGTATGCCTCTACTAGACTAGCTTGTTAATCAAAGATGGTTACGTCTCCTAACCATAAACAAAGGATTGTTATTTGATTAACAAGGTCACATCATTAGTTGAATGATCTGATTGACATGACCCATTCCATTAGCTTAGCACACGATCGTTTAGTATGTTGCTACTGCTTTTATCCATGACTTATACATGTTCCTATAACTATGAGATTATGCAACTCCGTTTACGGAGGAACACTTTGGTGCTACCAAACGTCACAACGAATCGGGTGATTATAAAGGAGTACTACAGGTGTCTCCAAAGGCAGATGTTGGGTTGGCGATTTGAGATTAGGTTTTGTCACTCCGATTGTCGGAGAGGTATCTCTGGCCCTCTCGGTAGTACACATCACTTAAGCCTTGCAAGCATTATAACTAATGAGTTAGCTGTGAGATGATGTATTACGGAACGAGTAAAGAGACTTGCCGTAACGAGATTGAACTAGGTATTGGATACCGACGATCGAATCTCGGGCAAGTAACATACCGATGACAAAGGAACAACGTATGTTGTTATGCGGATCGACCGATAAAGATCTTCGTAGAATATGTAGGAGCCAATATGGGCATCCAGGTCCCGCTATTGGTTATTGACGGAGACGTGTCTCGGTCATGTCTACATTGTTCTCGAACCGTAGGGTCCGCACGCTTAAGGTTTCGATGACGGTTATATTATGAGTTTGTGTATTTTGATGTACGAAGGAGTTGAGTCCGGATGTGATCACGGACATGACGAGGAGTCTCGAAATGGTCGAGACATAAAGATTGATATATTGACGGCTATACTCGGACACGGAAAGGTTCGGAAGTTTCCGGAGAAAACCGGAGTGGGAGGGTTACCGAACCCCCGGGAAGTTATGGGCCTTAGTGGGCCAAGAGGGAGAGAGAGGGCGCACGGGGAGGTGGCACGCGCCCCTGTGGGAGTCCGAATAGGACAAGGAGGCGGCCCCTTCCCTCTCCCTCTCCCTCTCCTTCCTTCCCTTCCTCCTTCCTAGTTGGACTAGGAAAGGGAGTCCTATTCCCACTAGGAGGAGGACTCCCCCTCCCTGGCGCGCCTCCTAGGGCGGCCAGCCTCCCCTTGCTCCTTTATATCACGGGGCAGGGGGCACCCTAGAACACACAAGTTGATCCTTGAGATCGTTCCTTAGCCGTGTGCGGTGCCCCTCCACCATAATCCACCTCGGTCATATCGTAGCGGTGCTTAGGCGAAGCCTGCGTCGATAGAACATCAAGATCGCCACCACGCCGTCAGGTCGACGGAACTCTCTCTCCCGAAGCTCTGCTGGATCGGAGCCCGAGGAGCGCCACCGAGCTGTACGCGTTTCAAGAACTCGGAGGCGCCGGAGTAACGGTGCTAGGATCGGTTGGATCGCGAGGAGAGCGTACGACTACTTCCTCTACGTTGTGAACGCTTCGCTTCGGTCTCACGAGTGTACGAGACAACACTCTCCCTCTCGTTGCTATGCATCACCATGATCTTGCGTGTGCGAGGAAATTTTTGAAATTACTACGTTCTCCAACAAAGTGGCATCCGAGCCTAGGTTTTATGGTTTGATGTTACGCACGAGTAGAACACAAGTGAGTTGTGGGCGATACAAGTCATACTACCTACCAGCATGTCATATTTTGGTTCAGCGGTATTGTGAGATGAAGCGCCCGGACCGACATTACGCAGACGCTTACGCTAAACTGGTTTCACCGTTACGAGCACTCATGCTTAAAGGTGGTGGCGGGTGTCTGTCTCTCTCACTTTAGTTGAACCGAGTATGGCTACGCCGGTCCTTGAGAAGGTTAAAACGAGTCTATTTGACGAAGTATCGTTGTGGTTTTGATGCGAGGTGAGATTGGTTCTTGCTTAAGCCCGTAGCAGCCACGTAAAATTTGCAACAACAAAGTAGAGGACGCCTAACTTGTTTTTGCAGGGCATGTTGTGATGTGATATGGTCAAGACGTGATGCTATATTTTATTGTATGAGATGATCATGTTTTGTAACCGGTTATCGGCAATCGGTGGAGCCATATGGTTGTCGCTTTATTGTATGAAATGCAACGCTACAGTAATTGCTTTACTTTATCACTAAGCGGTAGTGATAGTCGAGAAGCAATAGATGGCGAAGCGACAACGATGCTACGATGGAGATCAAGGTGTCGCGCCGGTGACGATGGTGATCACGACGGTGCTTCGGAGATGGAGATCACAAGCACAAGATGATGATGGCCATATCATATCACTTATATTGATTTTAATGTGATGTTTATCCTTTATGCATCTTATCTGGCTTTGATTGACGGCAGCATTTTAAGATGATCTCTCACTAAAATTATCAAGAAGTGTTCTCCCTGAGTATGCACCGTTGCCAAAGTTCGTCGTGTCGAGACACCACGTGATGATCGGTGTGATAAGCTCACGTCCATCTACAACGGGTGCAAGCCAGTTTTGCACACGCAGAATACTCGAGTTATACTTGACGAGCCTAGCATATGCAGATATGGCCTCGGAACACGGAGACCGAAAGGTCGAGCGTGAATCATATAGTAGATATGATCAACATAAGATGTTCACCATTGAAAACTACTCCATCTCACGTGATGATCGGTTATGGTTTAGTTGATTTGGATCACGTGATCACTTAGATGACTAGAGAGATGTCTATCTAAGTGGGAGTTCTTAAGTAATATGATTAATTGAACTTAAATTTATCATGAACTTAGTACCTGATAGTATCTTGCTTGTCTATGTTTGTTTGTAGATAGATGGCTCGTGTTGTTGTTTCGTTGAATTTTAATGCGTTCCTTGAGAAAGCAAAGTTGAAAGATGATGGTAGCAATTACACGGATCGGGTCCGTAACTCGAGGATTATCCTCATTCTTTGCCTGAAGAGTTACGCCCTGGATGCACCGCTGGGTGCGAACTGCTTCTTGATGCAACCGACAACGTTAAGAACGTCTGGCGAGCAAAGCTGATGACTACTCTATAGTTTAGTGTGCCATGCTTTACGGCTTAGAACGGGTCTTCAATGACGTTTTGAACGTCATGGAGCATATGAGATGTTCCAGAGTTGAAGTTGATATTCCAAAGAATGCCCGGATTGAGAGATATGAAGTCTCCAATAAGTTCTATAGCTGCAAGATGGAGGAGAATAGTTCTTCGGTGAGCACATACTCGTAATGTCCGGGTATTATAATCACTTGACTCAAGCGGGAGTTAATCTTCCGGATGATTGTGTCATTGGCGAATTCTTCAATCACCGCCACCAAGCTACAAAGGCTTCGTGATGAACTATAATATGCAAGGGTTAGTAAAGACTATACCGAGCTCTTCGCAATGCTAAAGGCTGCGGAGGTAGAAATCAAGAAGGAGCATCAAGTGTTGATGGTCAATAAGACCACTAGTTTCAAGAAGAAAGGCAAAGGGAAGAAGAAGGAACTTCAAGAAGAACAGACAAGCAAGTTCTTTGCTCGGAGAAGAAACCCAAGTCCGGACCTAAACCTGAAGCCGAGTGCTTCTATCGCAAGCGATCGTCCTTTGGAAGCGGAATTGCCCCAAGTATTTGGCGGATAAGAAGGATGGCAAGGTGAACAAAGGTATATGTGATATACATGTTATTGATGTGTACCTTACTAGAGCTCGCAGAGCACACGGTATTTGATCTTGGTTACATTGCTAATATTTGCAACTCAAGCAGGGACTACGGATTGCGAACACGGCAAAGGACGAGGTGACGATGCGCGTGGAAATGGTTCCAAAGTCGATGTGATCGCGGTCGGCACGCTACCTCTACATCTACCTTCGGGATTAGTTTTAGACCTAAATAATTGTTATTTGGTGCTGCGTTGAGCATGAACATTATATCTGGATCTTGTTTGATGCGAGACGGTTATTCATTTAAATCGAGAATAATGGTTGTTCTATTTATATGAGTAATATCTTTTATGGTCATGCACCCTTAAAGAGTGGTCTATTTTGATGAATCTCGATAGTAGTGATACACATATTCATAATGTTGAAGCCAAAAGATGCAGAGTTGATAATGATAGTGCAACTTATTTGTGGCACTTGCCGTTTAGGTCATATCGGTATAAACGCATGAAGAAACTCCATACCGATGGACTTTTGGAGTCACTTGATTATGAATCACTTGACACTTGAACCGTGCCTCATGGGCAAGATGACTAAAACCCGTTCTCGGTACTATGGAGAGAGCAGCAGAATTGTTGGAAATCATACATCTGAGATGTATGTGGTCCGATGAATGTTGAGGCTCGTGGCGGATATCGTTATTTTCTCACCTTCACAGATGATTTAAGCAGATATGGGTATATCTACTTAATGAAACATAAGTCTGAAACATTTGAAAAGTTCAAAGAATTTCAGAGTGAAGTTGAAAATCATTGTAATAAGAAAATTAAATTTCTACGATCTGATCGTTGAGGTGAATATTTGAGTTACGAGTTTGGTCTACATTTGAAACAATGCGGAATAGTTTCGCAACTCACGCCACCCGGAACACCACAACGTAATGGTGTGTCCGAACGTCGTAATCGCACTTTACTAGATATGGTGCGATCTATGATGTCTCTTACAGATTTACCGCTATCGTTTTGGGGTTATGCTCTTGAGACGGCCGCATTCACGCTGAATAGAACACCGTCAAAATCCGTTGAGACGACACCTTATGAACTATGGTTTAGCAAGAAACCAAAGTTGTCGTTTCTCAAAGTTTGGGGATGCGATGCTTATGTGAAAAAGCTTCAACCCGATAAGCTCGAACCCAAATCGGAGAAATGTGTCTTCATAGGATACCCAAAGGAGACAGATTGGGTACACCTTCTATCACAGATCCGAAGGCAAGACATTTGTTGTTAAGAATGGATCCTTTCTAGAGAAGGAGTTTCTCTCGAAAGAAGTGAGTGGGAGGAAAGTAGAACTTGATGAGGTAATTGTACCTTCTCCCTTATTTGAAAGTAGTTTGTCGCAGAAACCGGTTTCGAGACATCTACACCAAATAGTGAGGAAGTTGATGATGTTGATCATGAAACTTGAGATCAAGTTACTCTGTAACCTCGTAGATCAACAGAGTAAGATCCGCACTGAGTGGTATGCGGTAATCCTGTTCGGAAGTCATGCTACTAGATCATGATGAACCTACGAACTATGAAGAAGCGATGGTGAGCCCAGATTCGCAAAATGGCTTGAGGCCATGAAATCGAGATGGGATCCATGTATGAAAACAAAGTATGGACTTTGGTTGACTTGCCCGAGGGTCGGCAAGCAATAGAAAACAAGTGGATCTTCAAGAAGAAGACCGACGCCGACGGTAATGTAAGCGTTCTACAAAGCTCGACTTGTCGCAAAGGGTTTCCGACAAGTTCAAGGGATTGACTACGATGAGACCTTCTCACCCGTAGCGATGCTTAAGTCTGTCCGAATCATGTTAGCAATTGCGCATTTTATGATTATGAAATTTGGCAAATGGATGTAAAGACTGCATTCTGAATGGATTTACGGAAGAAGAGTTGTATATGATGCAACCAGAAGGTTTTATCGATCCAAAGGGAGCTAAAAAAGTGTGCAAGCTCCAGCGATCCATTTATGGACTGGTGCAAGCATCTCGGAGTTGGAATAAATGCTTTGATAGTGTGATCAAAGCATTTGGGTTCATACATACTTTTGGAGAAGCCTTTATTTACAAGAAAGTGAGTGGGAGCTCAGTAGCATTTTCGATATTATATGTAGATGACATATTACTAATCGGAAATGATATAGAATTCTGGATAGCATAAAGGGATACTTGAATAAGAGTTTTTCAATGAAAGACCTCGGTGAAGCTGCATACATATTGGGCATCAAAATCTATAGAGATAGATCAAGACGCTTAATTGGACTTTCACAAAGCACATACCTTGACAAAATTTTGAAGAAGTTCAAAATGGATCAAGCAAAGAAAGGGTTCTTGCACGTGTTGCAAGGTGTGAAGTTGAGTAAGACTCAATGCCCGACCACCGCAGAAGATAGAGAAAATGAAAGATGTTCCTATGCTTGACCATAGGCTCTATCATGTATGCAATCTTGTGTACCAGACTGATGTGTGCCTTGCTATAAGCCTAGCAGGAGGTACCAAAGTAATCCAGAGTGGATCATCGGACAGCAAGTTAAGAACATCTGAAATACGAAAAGGACTAAGGATATGTTTTCGTATATGGAGGTGACAAAGAGCTCATCGTGGCAGTTACGTTGATGCAAGCTTTGACACCGATCCGGACGATTCTAAATCGCAGACCGGATCGATTTACACTAAACGGAGGAGTGTCGGTTGGTGCGTTCTAAACAAAGCGTCGTGGCGGGATCTACATGTGAAGCGGAGTACACAGCAGCTTGAAGCAGCTAATGAAGGAGTGCGGATGAAGGAGTTCATATCCGATCTAGGTGTCATACCTAGTGCATCGGGTCCAATGAAAATCTTTCGTGACAATCTTTGGAGCAATTGCCTTAGCAAAGGAATCCAGATTTCACAAGAGGACCAAGCACATCAAGAGACGCTTCAATTCCATCCGGATTTAGTCGGTGGGAGACATAGAGATTTGCAAGATACATACGAATCTGAATGTAGCAGACCCGTTGACTAAGCCTCTTCCACGAGCAAAACATGATCAACACCAAAACTCCATGGGTGTTAGAATCATTACTATGTAATCTAGATTATTGACTCTAGTGCAAGTGGGAGATCAAGGAAATATGCCCTAGAGGCAATAATAAAGTTATTATTTATTTCCTTATTTCATGATAAATGTTTATCATTCATGCTAGAATTGTATTAACAGGAAACATAATACATGTGTGAATGCATAGACAAGCAGAATGTCACTAGTATGCCTCTACTAGACTAGCTTGTTAATCAAAGATGGTTATGTTTCCTAACCATAAACAAAGGGTTGTTATTTGATTAACAAGGTCACATCATTAGTTGAATGATCGATTGACATGACCCATTCCATTAGCTTAGCACACGATCGTTTAGTATGTTGCTACTGCTTTTATCCATGACTTATACATGTTCCTATAACTATGAGATTATGCAACTCCACATCGGAGGAACACTTTGGTGCTACCAAACGTCACAAGCGAATCGGGTGATTATAAAGGAGTACTACAGGTGTCTCCAAAGGCGATGTTGGGTTGGCGTATTTCGAGATTAGGTTTTGTCACTCCGATTGTCGGAGAGGTATCTCTGGGCCCTCTCGGTAATACACATCACTTAAGCCTTGCAAGCATTACAACTAATGAGTTAGCTGTGAGATGATGTATTACGAGCGAGTAAAGAGACTTGCCGTAACGAGATTGAACTAGGTTGGATACCGACGATCGAATCTCGGGCAAGTAACATACCGATGACAAAGGAACAACGTATGTTGTTATGCGGTCTCGACCGATAAAGATCTTCGTAGAATATGTAGGAGCCAATATGGGCATCCAGGTCCCGCTATTGGTTATTGACCGGAGACGTGTCTCGGTCATGTCTACATTGTTCTCGAACCGTAGGGTCCGCACGCTTAAGGTTTCGATGGCGGTTATATTATGAGTTTGTGTATTTTGATGTACCGAAGGAGTTGAGTCCGGATGTGATCACGGACATGACGAGGAGTCTCGAAATGGTCGAGACATAAATATTGATATATTGGACGGCTATACTCGGACACGGAAAGGTTCCGGAAGTTTCCGGAGAAAACGAGTGGGAGGGTTACCGGAACCCCGGGAAGTTATGGGCCTTAGTGGGCCAAGAGGAGAGAGAGGGCCGCACCAGAGGTGGCACGCCCTGTGGGAGTCCGAATAGGACAAGGAGGGGCGGCCCCTTCCCTCTCCCTCTCCTCTCCTTCCTTCCCCTTCCTCCTTCCTAGGTTGACTAGGAAAGGGAGTCCTATTCCCACTAGGAGGAGGACCCCCTCCCTGGCGCGCCTCCTAGGGCCAGCCGCCCTCCCCTTGCTCCTTTATATATCTGAGGCGGGGGGCACCCTAGAACACACAAGTTGATCCTTGAGATCGTTCCTTAGCCGTGTCGGTGCCCCCTCCACCATAATCCACCTCGGTCATATCGTGGCGGTGCTTAGGCGAAGCCTGCGTCAGTAGAACATCAAGATCGTCACCACGCCGTCGGCCGACGGAACTCTCTCTCCCGAAGCTCTGCTGGATCGGAGCCCGAGGAGCGTCACCGAGCTGTCACGCGTGTCAAGAACTCGAGGCGCCGAGTGTGGCGCTAGGATCGGTTGGATCGCGAGGAGAACGTCGACTACTTCCTCTACGTTGTGACGCTTCGCCGGTCTCACGTGCGTACGAGACAACACTCTCCCCTCTCGTTGCTATGCATCACCATGATCTTGCGTGTGCGTAGGAAATTTTTTGAAATTACTACGTTCTCCAACAGACAAATCTCCAGAGGTTGAAGGCAAACCTTTCTAGGAGAAATTGATCACAACAACACCTATCCTTGCAACTAACCACGAGTAGCAACCTAAATAACAATAGATCAAGCCGCAAGTCAGCCTTGGAGAGAGAGAGAGAGTGTGTGTGTGTGTGTGTGTGTGTGAGGGAGGGAGAGGAAAGGAGAGGAACCTGCGGGGCCGTCGCCACCGATGCGCCGACGGGGGACGTGCCGCTCCCGGCCGGCCCTGCAGACCGACGGCTCGGAGGAATCGACCCCAGGGTGAATCCACCGCCATGGAAGAGAAGGCGAGGGATGTGGAGAGGTGGGGGCGGGGAATGGGGAGAGGTGGAGGCCGACAGGATGGGAAGAGGCGGGAGGCGGTGGCGGTGGGACGACGGCGACGCCGCCTGGTAGCTCGGAGGAATCGATCCCCCAGGGCTCCCACCGCCACGAGAGAAGGTGAGGGCAGTGAGGGGATGGGGAGGAGCGATGGCGGTGGTGGTGGATGACGACGACAACGGCGGGAAGTGGGCCAATGGGGTCAAAGGGGCGGGCGGGCGAGAGGAGGCGGCGTGGGGAGCTGCTAGGGTTAGGGTTCGGGGGGTGGAGGCGCAGAGGAGGAGGAGGAGGAGAGACGAGTGAGTGCGGGAGGAGGCGGCGTCTAGGTCTACGTGAAAGGAGCGCCCCCCTTTATACCCCACCTACGCGAAATGACTGAAATGCCCTCGGCGGGGCAGGCAAATTACGCGCGGTGGCACGAACGAGACGGTAACTATTCATTTTAGCAGTAACTTTTTTTGATCGAACGGACGAGGTCGTTCCAGGGGTCGATCCGACGGCCCAGATCCGATCAAGCCACCCGATCCAACGGCCAGGAAGCCCAAATCACTGAGGAGCCGGGAGGATCCTCCTCATTCTTATTTCTCGATACTTCAAAAGTTTTTATTCTATTTGTAGAGACTTTCTTTTATTGATTTTCATGCTTGTATTTTTTTCATTAGATTTAGTTATTTTTTAGCAACTATGTACGCATTTTCTAACAAAGTTACCGCAACAACGTGCGGAGCATCATCTAGTTTCTCTTAACATGCCCAGAGTCCATCTTAGCATGCAAACATGCATGGAAAATGCGCACCTCGACATGTAAATACGTAGTCACTTTAGTGGCATCTGATAAAAACAAGCAAATATGCATGAGAAAAGACTCAGCTCAATAATTAAATATGGTAAATCATATGTATTTCAAACTCCAGTTCTTTTATTTTAATTTGAATTAATATTTCATACAACTAAATCTATTAAAAAATGTCGTATTTGAAATTTCACTTCTTATTTTATCAACTCAATAATTAAACATAGTAAACCATGTGTATTTCAAATTTTAGTTCTCACATCATAATTTAAATTTTCTATTTCGTACAATTAAATTAATTTAAAACTTCTGTTCCATACAAATAAATCGAATCAAAATACATTCCCATCAGTTTTCATTGTGACGCGCGGGGTGTCATCTAGTTTGTAATAAAACCATAGATAGATGTATGCATCTAAGAATGCAAAGATAAGGAAAAACAAGAAGTTTCCGCCAAAGAAAAAGAAAAATAAGAAGAAAAGGAAAACATAACAAGAGGGGAGGAGCAGTGGCGCTAAATAAAGGAAAGGGGGCGGCCCATGTGGCCAGGTTTGGGCGCTAGGGTTTGCAGCGGACGGGCAGGGAGGAGGGCCGTCCGTAGCAAAGCTATCCAACGGCCAGCGTGTGTTGTTTGCTGGAGAGAGAGGAAAGAGGCATTAGTAGATTGTTCCCTCCTCCGCCGCCGAGCCAGTCCTTCCCCTTCTTCCCACTCCCACTCCCCCCACTTCTTCTTCTTCCGCCATCTATCTTGCCGGAGGACACTTCGTCCCCGTCTCCGTCTCGTGTTTGTCCATTAATCCGGTTCCGACTACAACCTGATTCTTGGACCTCGCCCCTCCTCTCATCTCAATAAATACCAATAGCACTCCTCCCTAGGAGTACGCCTGTGTGAGATACCACAAGATCCACCATGTCGCTCAAACCCTATCACGAAGAATCACTGCGTCCGCCGGCCACGGAAGATGCGGCGGCGACAAAGTGGAACTGGGGGGAAGTCCTCCTCGACCACGTCGCGTACATGGTCGACAGGAAAAACCATACCTCCGCCCGCTGTCGATTCACCAGGAACCTGGACGGCAAGGAGGTGGACGTGCAGGTCACCTTCTGCTTCGCCCAGCCGCCTCACGTCTCCCATTTCTGCTGCCACGCCTTCTTCCTCGACGACCACGGAGAAGAAGACGCCTGCTTGTTCTTCCGCGAGCCTTACGTGTTCACCACGGACGGTAACCTTGCCCTCATCACCCTCTGCATCGGGCTCGGCCGTCCCTCCCCCTTCGACACCAAGAAGAGCAAATACGAGTACCTCGTCTACCAGGCAGCATCCTCACCAGAGGGGAAGCCGGGACTCACCCGGATCCCGAAATTCCCCGCCCACATGTTGCCGACAACGGGATCCGACCGCATCCCTTCCAGTGCGATTGGTGTCGTGCGTTACCGCAGCAACATTTCCACCCATGCTCACCCCTCCGTCGCCGCCAATTCAGACGCCCTCACCAAGGATGATGCTTGTGATGCCTACAGAGTCGCAGCTCTTGCCTACGACTACTTCCACGACTCTAGCAAGAGCCCATATGGTCCATACTACCTGTGCACCTACGACTCCAAGGACAAGGTTTGGATCCGCAAGCCAGCTGCTATTCCACAGCCGCCGCTGCCATCCGACTATATCTGTGACATCGACATGGTCATCGCCATCGGCGGTGGCATCATGGGCTGGGTCGACCTCTGGAATGGCATGCTCCTCTCTGATGTGCTCGCAGACCACACACCCTGCAGACCGCTCCGCTATGTCTCCTTTCCAAAGCCGACGCAGCCACAAAATTGGCTGCCTCTTGCCGTTGACATTGGATGCAACTGTCGGGACATTGTCCTTGTCAAAGAGACTGGCATCATCAGGCTCGTCGACCTACAGGTCCACGCCGACCCCAGCATCCCTTGCTCACAAACCCCTTGTGGCTGGACGGTGCTCACATGGACCTTGAAGGGGTTCCACGAGGGTTTGGATTTGGAAACCCTGGGTGCTTTGCATTTCCAGCCGGAGCATGAACTCCATTCTCGTGACATCTCTGGCTACAACTTGCCCCAGTCTCTCTTTGTTTCCAACCCCATTCTCAGCTCCAGCACAGATGGCGTTTTGTACCTCAGGACAAATGCGAGCAGTATAACCAACAGGGACTCGCGAGTGATCGCTGTTGACATCAAGCAAAAGCTGCTGCTGGATGTGCAGGAATTTGATATGCAAAGACCCAACAACTACATACGCACTGGCGTCTCCAGCTATCTCAAGCCTCCAAGTACCGTACCATCGCCTCCCTGTTAATGGTAAATATGCATCGGTATGCCCCCTTGTTCAAATTCGTTTGAGATGTAGACCATGACATGAGTTATAGTTTTATCATCTGAGGACAATCTGATGATTCAAAACTGACGCATTTAACTTGGCGGCCATAAGATTCCCTGTTAACAAATTTCCTTTTCTTAATGGATGTTACTACTACATCTACTAACCGAGGTCGGTGTTAAAAAAACCCTACTCCAGGCCGCTCCAATGTTTATATAGCATTAATACATGGTTAGCACATTCCCCACCCACCACACCGCTAATTACTCTTACCCTCGCATCGCACGACCTCCCATGCCTCAAACCGCCCCATCGCGTTCTCCGGTGCCTCTCAGCCCCCACTCCTTCTCCGACGCTGATCCACCACCCCTGCGCCTCCAGCCCTGCCATGCTAGCACATTGCCGGAAAAAATTGGAATCCTTGTTCACCACTCACCGCCCCTTGGTCATCTGCCACCACAAGGGTTTGCGCCGCTTCGACTCTGGCTGTCTGATGCACAGAACCACGAGCCCCCACTACTGATGCGCCCTGTCCTATCTCTTGGTGCTGTCGATGTGCCGATGCCAAGGCCGAGGCGGCCGCCGACGCGCCTGTCTTCTCGACGTTGCCCAAGCCTGTGATGGACTGGCGCCATGGCCGCCGCGACTCTCCCTATTGCATCGTTGAGGTCACCGATCACAAATCAATCAGGTGAACCTTTAATACTGCACTTTGGGCTGGGTCGGATCTTTTTGGTCTGCAATTTCGTCTACCAGCCAATCATTCTTCGGTTACTAGAAACATTTTTTTAGCCCTCGTACTATCCCAGTTCGTCCTATGTGTGTTCTCTAGCCCTCATTCAGATTGCTTGATTGAACAAGAATCAGTTCCTATTTCTGGTGGACAGACAGATCAGTGTACTACCAGATTACTAGCAGACGTATCTGTTGCTAGAACAAGAATGCAGTGCCCATTACCTTCAGGTTTACCTCCCTTTTTTTGTTGTGTTTTGCTGGTTGTATGTTTTGCTCCAATTTGGCATCCTCCTTAGCACAAAACAACACACAATTGGGTGCTTGTTCAAACAACACTTCTTTTGTAGAATTGAAAGCTGCTTGAAATGCACACCAAAATATTGGTTATCTTATCATGTGATCTGGAGCATGCAAATTATTCCTATATACTGGTAGATGAGGAAATGAGACATATTGTAAGAATGTGTTTGTTTATATCTGTATAGTTACAATGAGATTCATGTTTAGACCAAGGCAAATTTAGAATTTCACCACATGCACAAGTTTGACAGGCTGAGAAATTTGAATTCACTAACCCTCATAAAAGTGTCTGTTCAGTGGGCCTCGTAGCTTCATGGAGTTTTTTCTCTGGAAACACTAGTTAATATTTGATCCTTGATGGTGATGTTATTTTCTTCCTATGTTGGACATGCCAGAAAAGCTTTTTAGACAAGAAACATTATCACTGTCTGATATCGTTACAAATAAATCTTTACCAAAATACATTTTGTCTTGCAGGTACCACTAGCTGTGTGTAGCTGAGATGCCAATATTTTTTTTTCTTACCCCATAGATTTGTCACCTACAATTAGGCCCACATGGATGGCCGTTTCACGAATGTATATATTTTACGCCTTCCACCCATATTAAAAGGGGCACTTGTAAAATCCAGGCGGAAAGGAAACGAGAATGAAAGGCATGTTATTTTTCCCGGGTGGATCTGAACAAAGCCGCCCAATTTTTTTGGATCTGAACGACCAACCAAGTAGTTGTGCCACACCTAATTATTTTACAGGTGTACATCTTATGCATGGAAATCGCTGCAAAATGGTAATCCAAGTGTGGCCTTAGGTAAATATTGTGTTGCACATTGCCCAACATTAATATACCTCTATATGTCTTACAAATATAAGACTGTTTTATTGATCAGTCTTACACCTAATGGGACAGGTCAAGGAGGAGGAAAAGGAGGCAGAGGCGCCTAAAGAGAAGGTTAACGTGAATAAGGTCCCAAAGCATGTCCGGGAGATGCAGGAGGCTCTTGCGAAGAGGCAGGAAGTGGAGGAAGAAAGAGGAAGAATAAGGTATGAGAAAAGAGGGAGAGCAGCGTTTGAGAAAAGAGGAGAGGAAGGCAGAGGAAGCAACGAGGAGGAAGGTAAAGGAGAAGCTGCTCAAGAAGTTGGGAGGGTAAACGCCTTGTAGGCTTTTCCAATGCCTTACAAGTAGGCTTTTCGTTACATTGTTTCCATGAATTATTGGATGACAGTCTTCCTCTTAGGTAACATCATGATCATAGACGAAGAATATGAGATGCATACATGGAGTTCCGTGGGTAACATGAATTACATTGCCTTCTGTTTTTTCCAGCTTTTTGTTTGGAATAAATATTCAGTACAGCCATTGCGCAAGTATACTGAGCAACAGATCAGCTTCTAAAGCATTCGTCCATTTTGCTTACTTTGTATAACGACATTTTGCATACTTTGTATAACGGGTTCAGTCAGATGATGACATGCAATTAATATCTTGTTGTTTCGGGAGGTTTCGTTTATTTGAAAATTACTGTTTTCTTGCCAATGAAGATTAGCATGCTTGTACGCATGCTCTATAGTAAGTTGCCATATTCAGATTGGTTGTTGGACTAACAGGACCATGAACTGCTCAAAGATAGCGATGATTCCTTGAGTCTATTATAAATGCCATTTTATTTTGATGTCCTTTTTTATGATAATAATTGAGAAACAAAGAAGCATTCTGGTGTATTATATACTAGTGGACCCGTTGCCTCAAATGACGTGCGATGAAAAGAAATTTATGGTTTAGTTGGTTTGGTTACGGACAAGCACATATGACAACAAATTTAATCTCTCTTAGTTGGGGAAAACAGAGACTTGTTGTCTACAATAAATGTATATGCACATTTAAATTTGGTAGCATAGAGTTCTATTTGAAACAAAATCTATGTAATGAATTTAATTCCCTTTAGTATGAAATAATCGGTATTCTGTTGTTTATAATGAGATGCATATACACATTTTGATTTGGTAGCATAAATGACCTGTCGCGCCAAATGGCGTGAAGGAAGAATAAACCAAGAACTAAAAGAGATTACTTTAACCTTTTTTGTAGCATACGACATTGATGTATACTTTTTTGTGAAGTGTTGTGAATCAATATAGAAATATATTGGATCGTTTGCAAACTGATAAAATCGATACTTAGAAACATTAAACTTTTCAAACCAATTTTTTTTGCTTAATTTAGGAGAATATGATATGGACTTAAGAGTTGCTAGTGAAAATGTGATTAATAATGAGTCAGCAATTAGAAGATCCAATACACTCAAGTGAGACAATAAAGCTTACTTAAGATAATGATAGCATAAAGCATTGTGCCCAGTTCTTAGTAAGAGTGGTCAATTACATCATATAGTAATTTGGATATAATAGAAGAGATAGAATACAATAACACAGATTGAAGTCGATAAGACTGATTTAACAAAAGCGTCTTTCTGTGTAAACAAAAGATGGTTGAAAGTTTTTCAGCTTATTCATGAGCCCCTTTCTTCACTGGTCACTGGCGTGGGTGTTATCCCATGCTTCCGTGAAACAATGCTCTCCTTTGGACTTGTAACATAAGAACTATCTGCCAAAAAGACAAGTGTTTTCCAAAGATTAATGCCTCTTTTCCTGATTACATTACATGTGTTAAACCATCAAAGTAAACAATTTTGGATTTGTATGGGTACAAACATAGAAGAAATAAAACTCCACATTCATCATGGCTTAGTTGTATTGTTGCATACTATTGCATTAGCAACCATATACACAACTTCACCTGCAAAAAAAAACATATACACAGTTCTTATCCCATTCACGTATTTTCTTAAGAGCCACACTGTCATGTGGGGCACGTCTTACAGACGTGGGCCGCGCGGCCAGGAGCAGCCGACGGCCGCATCAGGCAAGGCGCAGGCTGGACAGGAGTCCTGATCCGGGCACATTAGTTCCTAGAGTAAAAGACTAGTTTGTTTCGTATAGGTTTCTAGTTTGTTATTAGCCCATGGGGCCTTTATATATCAGATAGTTAGCACCCTTTAGGGACAAGCAATAAAGTTATTTCCTTCTATCTTCTCCTCCGCATCATAGAGCAGCAGGCAAAACCCTAGCGCTCCTACCCACCGCGACTACGAACTACGAGTCGAGGTCTCTTATCTTGGGCACCGAGGCCCTTGACAACTTAGTATCGAGTTCGAGCGATCCTCCTCCTCGTCCACGCTCCATCCGCCGGCGTTTTCCCCCGTGTCGCGCCCGGCTCCCGACATCGCCACAATCCGCTGCCGCCTCGGTCACTTCGGCATGGCGAGAACCGACCACCGCGGATCGGCTAAGATGATCGAGGCCTTGGCGGCCACGGTGGCGTCCCTGCGATCGTCCGTCATCGCGACTCGAAGGACAAGTCCTCCTCCTCGTCGGCCAGCGACGCCCATGATGGGCAAGCACCACAATGATCGGCCGCCCGAGTTCCGGAAGATGGACTTCCCCAAGTTCGACGGCAAGTCGATCCGCTCGCCTTCATCAGCAGATCGAGTCCTTCTTCCATCAACAACGGATCGCCGAGGAGGAGAAGGTGTGGATGGCGTCCTACAATCTCGAGGTCTGCCCAACTATGGTATATGCACGAGTCCGGTAGCGGCGAGCACACACTTCCGTGGCGCCGCTTCTCCGAAGCTGCTCAATCTCCGCTGGGCCACCGCTGCGCTAACCCATTGGCGAACTAATGGCGTGCAAGCGCACGGCGTCCGTCGTCGACTTCGAGAGCGGTTTGAGGCACTCCTTCCCGGCAGCACCTTATCCGAGACACGAAAGTGCAGATCTTCACGCGGGACTCCAGCCACCCTCGGCCTCGGCGTGGAGATCCATAACCCCGATCCCTCGCCGTCGCCATGAGCCTCGCCCGCAAATTGGAGCTGCGCGACGGTCGCGCGACTTTCGCGCGCCACGGTGCGTTTTTCCTGAAGGGCATCCTGCCGACACCAGGACCACGCCTCGCGCCCCCCGCTCCGGCCCCACCAGCCGCACCTCAGCAGGGCCACAATCTGCCGGACGGACGCCCAATCAAGCGTCTCTCCCAGACAGAGATGGAGGAACGCCGTCGCCTGGGCCTTTGCTTCAACTGTAACGAGAAGTTTGGCAGGGGCCACAACCGCGTGTGCCAGCGCATCTTTCTCCTCGACTTAGCGCCGGACGACGGCGGCGGCGGCGCGGCCTCCGCCATCGATGATGCATCGCGGGCGACCCTCAAATCTCGCTCCGCGATCGCGGCGTCGCGCTGGCGAAACCATGCGGTCTGATTACTCTCGGAGGTGTCTCCTCCTCGCCGCCGATCGATTCAGCTCCACCCACAACTTCATCGCCGAAGAGGCGGCCGCCGTCTTCGTTACCGCCCCCACCACGAGAAGATGCGCGTCACGGTGGCGGCGGCGGCGCGTTCCGTGCGGTAGCGTCGCGTCGTGCCCTTCCGCATCGGCCACGAGGAGTTCGCGGAGGATTTCCTCGCCTTGCCGCTCGCGAGCTCGACATCGTCCCGGCACGCGATGGCTGGCGTCGCTTCGGACCGATCTGTGGGATTTCCGAGCCCTCTCCATGACATTCGGCGGCGAGGCCATCGGGTGTCTTTATCCGCGGCATTGCGAGGACCGGACGGGCCAGCCCTAAAATCATGCGCGCGCGACTTCGGGCGCCATCATCACCGAGTTCGACGGCATCTTCGCCGACCCCTCCGGCGTGCCACCGCCCCGCAGCCGCGATCACGGCATCACCCTGCTACCTGGTTCCGCCCCGGTGGCCGTCCGTCCGTATCGCTACCCGGCCGCGCACAAGGACGAGCTGGAGCGTCAGTGCACCGCCATGCTCGCCCAAGGTATCATCCGTGCGAGTTGTTCCGCATTCTCGTCCCCGGTACTGCTGGTCCGCAAGGCCGACGGGTCCTGGCGCTTCTGCATCGATTATCGCGCCACAACGCCATTATTATCAGAATCGTTCCCGATTCGGTGGTGGGCGAATTCCTCGGCGAGCTACGCACGCTTCGTTTCTTCACCAAGCTCGATTTACGTTCCGGCTACCACCAGGTGCGGATGCGTGCGGAGGACATCCCGAAGACAGCTTTCCGTACTCATGACGGCCTCTACGAGTTTCTGGTGATGCCGTTCGGACTCTGCAACGCGCCGGCCACGTTCCAGGCCCTCATGAATGATCTGCTGCGGCCATACTGCGCCGTTTGTTCTCGTCTTCTTTGGCGACATCCTCATTTTCAGCGAGACATGGGCTGACCATCTCCGACATGTGCGCACCGTCTTCACGGTCCTGCACCAGCACCGGCTCTTCGTCAAGCGCTCCAAATGCGCGTTCGCCGTTGAATCAATCGCATACAGGTCACACCATCTCCGCTGCAGCGTGGCCATGGATCCGGAAAAGTGCGGCGATGGCGGATCGGCGCAACCACGCTTCGCGCGCGGTTCGGGCTTTCTCGGCCTTGCGGGTACTACCGCAAGTTTGTCAAGACTTTGGCGTGGTTGCGCGCCCCGACGGCCCTCGCTTCGCAAGGATGGTTTCTCTTGGTCGCCGGGGCAGCAGCGACTAACACCCTCAAGGCGGCAATCACCACGGCTCCCGTCCTCGCGTTACCGGATTTTACACGGCCGTTCATCGTCGAGTGTGACGCATCGACATACGGTTTCGGGGCTGTCCTTCTTCAGGACCACCACCCGGTGGCTTTCTTTAGCCGGCCAGCAGCGCCACGTCACCGTTCCCTGGCAGCGTATGAACGGGAACTCATCGGCCTGGTGCTCGCGATTCGCCATCGGAGGCCGTACCTATGGGGCGCCGTTTGTAAAACGGATCATTACAGCCTCAAATTTCGCTTGACCAGCGTTTGGCCACCATCCCGCGGCATCATTGGGTTGGCAAACTCCTGGGATTCGACTTTACGGTGGAGTACAAGGCAGGTAGTACCAACACGGTGGCGGATGCACTTTCCCGCCGCGACACGGAGGAGACGACGATCATGGCGGTCTCGGGGCCTCGTTTTGACTTCATCAATCGCCTCCGGCAAGCGACGTCCACTGATCCGGCGCTCGTCACACTGCGGGAGGATATCACGGCAGGTGCGCGGCAACAGCCTTGGGCGCTCTCCGACGGCCTCGTTACTTTCAACGGCCGCCTCTACATTCCGCCGTCATCCCGCTACTCGGGAGATTCTCGGTGCCGTGCGATGATGGGCATGAAGGCGTCCTGCGCACATTGCATCGTCTCCGCCGCGATTTCCACGCACCTAACCTTCGCAAGGCGGTGCGAGAATGCGTCCGCACTTGCGGTACTTGCCAGCGGTACAAGTCCGAGCACTTGCACCCATTGGCTGCTCTCGCCGCTGCCGGTGCCGCAGGCGTGGGTGACATCGGCATCGACTTCGTGGAAGCGCTTCCTCGAGTAGGCGGGAAGTCTGTCATCCTCACCGTGGTGGATCGCCCGACAAGTATTGCCATTTTGTGGCGTTAGCCCACCCATACACGGCGAGTCGATGGCACGGTGTTCTTCGCCGAGGTTGTTCGTCTCCATGGCGTGCCGCGATCCATGGTCTCGACCGCGACCCGTCTTCACCTCCGCTTTTGGCGAGCTCATCGCCTCACGGGGACAAAGCTGCACATGGCGTCGACATTTCACCCGCTTGATCGGATGGTCAAACGGAGGCTGCTAACAAGATCATTGTGATGTATTTACGGTGTCTTACCGGGGATCGTCCCAAGCAGTGGCTCCGGTGGCTTCCCTGGGCTGAGTACATATACAACACCGCCTACCAGACAACAACCCAAGAGACTCCGTTCAAGCTTGTGTATGGCCGTGACCCTCCCACTATTCGCTCTTACGAGCCCGGCGACACACGGGTAGCTGCAGTGGCCAGGAGCATGGCTGAGCGCGACGAACTTATCGAGGACGTCCGCTATCGTCTACAACGAGCACAAAGCGGTCTATAAGTCCTACTCGACGACGCGTCATCGGGACATTCGGCATGAGGTGGGCGATTGGGTTTGGCCGCCTTGACAGTAGCGCGCGTCCTCTCTCAACTTGCCAACCGGGGAAGCTCAAGCCACGATTCTATGGGCGTACCGCATTTGAAGTGATCAGCGGCGTGGCATACCGTCTTGAGCTTCCGCGCGCTCGCGCCTCCATGGCGTGTTCCCGTGGGCCTCCTCAAGAAGTTCTTGGCACTCCTCCAACTACACCGCCGGGATTGCCTTGATCCACAGCAGGCGGCTGTTCCGAGAACGAGCGCGTGACTCGTGCGCGCCTAGCCGTGGCGTTCGCCACTAAATCCCTTTGGAAGGGTGAAGCGGCCGTCGGCTACATGGGAGGATCTTGGCGGTTTGTCGGCGCTACCCGCTTTTCAGCTCGAGGACGAGCTGCTCTCGTCGGGGAGAGATGTCATGTGGGGCACGTCTTACAGACGGGCGTGGGCAGTGACGAGAGCAGCCGACGGCCGCATCGAGCAAGCGCAGCTGGACAGGAGTCCTGATCCGGGCACATTAGTTCCTAGAGTAAAAGACTAGTTTGTTTCGTATAGGTTTCTAGTTTGTTATTAGCCCATGGGGCCTTTATATATTAGATAGTTAGCACCCTTTAGGGACAAGCAATAAAGTTATTTCCTTCTATCTTCTCCTCCCGCATCATAGAGCAGCCAGGCAAAAACCCTAGCGCTCCTACCCACCGCGACTACGAACTACGTAGTCGAGGTCCTGCTGTCTTGGGCACCGAGGCCCTTGACACACACCATAATTCGATCGCAATTTTATTTCTTGCTTCTGACCATGCTACTATAAATAACAAAGGGGACAACTCCTAGCTAGAATATCAATACATGTATAGAAAATAAAGTAACAAATGTAGATATGACCATGGACAAAGCAGTGTCCTCTGACATATCTTCATCCCGGAGTGCACTCCATGTATAGCCATATACGCATTTTCATCTCCAGGGTACATCATATATGTATGAAAATAAATGGTAATGCATATTTTGTTGGCATCACATACTTTTCCATGATACTCAGCCGTTGGTAATTATCCAGTATAATTCTATAAGGAACTTTGAGTACTGCCAGCACCCCATAGTTTTCAATGACACAAAATAATAGTTTTATTTAGTTTCTACTAGCACAAATGCCCGTGCGTTGCAACGGGAAACTCACGCACATACCTAACGTGTCATCTTCGTTGTGATTTCTCCCATGGCATCATGATGGTGGTCACTTGCCCACCTATTACAACAAACGTCATCAATCCCAAGGCGGCGAGCTTGGTCATCACACTCTACTATGCCGATTTCACAAATCTCCCTACACCGTCTTGTAGTTCCTTGCGCATCACATACATCTTCATGTGCTTCAACACAAATATCTTAACAAATTAGCCGATGCATTTCCTTCTCAGCGCACACATAATAAATATTAATGCAAATTAAGTTAAGTCAGGAGGACATCAATTACTTGAGTCAACACAAACTACATACACTTCACTATCGACACCGTCCTCCTTCTTCATCTCTAGCATGAACTTGGGTATGTTTCCGGCAGCGAACTATGGCGTGCTCTCCCGCCATGGCCATCTAATCATAGTTTAAAAAACGAGCGACCGACTCACGGTTGTACCGCCGTCTCATCGGTTCATTCGTGACAAAAAAAGAATATTTAAGTTATTCAAAATTAACCTTAGATCAAATGAGTACACATAATATTGGATGTAATCCATTAAAAATCACAAAATGTTTATGGCCTAGTTGGTTATTGGTCCTTTAGAGTCCATGGGCTCAAGGACAACGGTTTGATCACAATTTGACGAACCAATTTACAAATATTTTCTTGAATTTTTATGAAGTCTTAAAAAACATGCAAAACGTTGCACTACCGGAATCAGCCCCTATGCCGACAGCCCAGGCCGTCGGCATAGCCCTGATTCCCGTCGGGACAGGCCTATGCCGACGGCCCCCGTCGGCATAGGGCCATCGGCAACATATGCATCGGCGTACCCCGGAGGCCATCGGCATAGATGATATCCCGACGGTGTCCGTACATTTATGCCGACGGCCTGGGTCATCGGCAACGTTCCTAGCCTAATGGTGGCTATCGGCGCCGCCGTTAAGTGCTGCCCAACCAGGAGGCGCCATGTGGCAAGCCTATGCCGCCGTCAAGTGTTGTCCAATCAGGAGGCGCCACGTGGCAAGCCTATACCCAGAAGGTTCCCATTGGCTATAAATTAATAATTGTTAACTTGACATTCACACTGCCCGAAATAATTCGTACTTCATATTTCTTTTTTTAAATTCCTTCCTTTTCTTCCTAATAATAGGGGTCGGCTTGCAGCAACCCTTCCTTAATTGTGCAACTGTTAACCGTTAATTATGGATGCATTAGCAGCCCACAAATCCTGCATCCTTTAAATAGCACACAAATCCAGCTCCATCATGATCCCTCCCTTTAATCAAGGGGACTCCTCGCCGGCAATTCATGCCCCGGAATATTTCTCTTTTTTTGCATGGCAGCCACACAATCTCAGGGTCAATTCATTTTATAGTCTCTTGCAAGCAATTAGGGAATGTATATCGGGGCGATTCAATATAAGCCCTCGAAGTGGGATTAATCACAAATAGAAGTCAGCTGAGTTGGTTACCGCGGGTTCTTTTGAAATAGAGGTGTTGTATTCTATTCTCCACTTTGTAAATGTAAACTATATTTTACTTGATATTACGAAGCCCACTCATTTTTTACTTGATTTTCACGATCCCACTCGCAGCCCATAAATTGATGGACGCCCGTATTTGTTTTTTGCTTGGATGGGCTTCGATCGCATACACTGGGCCAGCCAAGCGATCGTTCAACCCATTTTGTCAATTTTCAAGAAAAGTTCACCAACTTGAAAAACAGTCCATCAAATTTGAAAAATGTTCGTGTATTGAAAAAAGTTCATCGAATTAGAAAAATAGTTCATCGATTTTGGAAAAATTTCATTGAATTAAAAAATCGTCGAATTTGAAAAATAAGTTCATGGAGTTTTGAAAAAAGTTCATTGAATGTTTAAAAAAGTTCACAAATTTTGAGAAAAGTTTATCGATTTGGAAAAAAGTTAATGGATTTTTGAAAAAAAGTTCATTCATTTTGAAGAAAAAGTTCATCGATTAACAATCTTGCATTTCAGAAAAAGAAATAAAATAGAAAAGTAAAAAATAAAAGAAGAAAACAGAAATTAAAAGTAAATGCGAACTGGAGAAAGAGTAAAAAGAACGCAAATACTTAACATGCATAAGCTTGATGTTTGCCAAGTGGTGGGCGCGCTGAGTTTGGAACGTACAGGTCTACGGTTCGATTCCTCCGTGCACACCGTTTTTTTGCACTTATAAAGATATATAAAGCAAAACGCTATCATGGGCCGGCCCATCTCGCAACAGAGGAACTGCGCTACACGCGCTCGTTTGCAAAAAGCGCCTGTGGACGAAAAAATAGTACCACCTCGGATAATAAAAATCTTCGAGGTGGGACGAAACCAAAAAGAAAAAAAATCACCTAAACGGGACGAAATAAAGCGAAACCAAACCAAGAATACCTACTCCCTTTAATAGTAGGTATAGAATAGATATAGAATAGATATAGATATAGATATAGAATAGCACAGAAGCACTATCGACCAACTAAAAGCATATTGCACATTGCACTAATCTTGCATAGCTAAGAAGGAAGAAAACAACAGAAATTGGGACTGGAGGGGGGAGAAGGTTTGGACGAAGAGGGCATACCCGTGATGATTCCTCTGCTCCATGGAAGTCATCTTCGTATGCTGCCGTTTCCATGAGCCACCGGGGAAAGAAGAGGCGTGTGTATGTGGGCTGGCCAAATCCGGCTGATGCTTCCATGGAGGAGCTCTCCATCGGTAAGAAGCCAAGCCCTAAGACTGAGTCCATGTCATCATCATCCCCCTTGTCTCGAATTATCACACACTGTTGAGTTTAATGTAAGAAAAAAGAACTAAGCTAAATAGGTGTGATGCTCCCTGAGATAAGATATATAGCTACATTCTATGTGCAGACCACTGCCCTGATTCCTAAATCACATTAATCAAGATGATAGTGGCAGCAGATAACTATAATGTTAATCACTTGAAGATAGGACAGAACAATAATTTATTTCTTGACAAGTTTGAAAAATACAGTATGCCAAGATCATGTACCTCGATCAAGGGCTCTGATATGTTAACATTAAGCTGCTTGCTTGAATTTAGCGACACCACAGTACTGGGAGATACATCCAGTGCATGATCAGCACATTTTCAAAGTATATTTAACTGAAAACATGAGGGCTCTATGAAAGAAAGGCTCCCACATAACCTACACACATATAAATTGTTACTCCTTTACCATGAAAAACATGATACATCGGTCAGCAAGGAAGCATAACTTTACCTTGTCGATGTTGTTGTAATTTATCAGAAAGTCAACAAAAGCAGAAACTTCAGTCTCAACATCCATTTGACTAAATTGCAGTGACAAATCCTTCACCAAGGTCTCTATAACAGGCCCATGACTGCTCCACTGTCAAGAAGGCATTACCAAAAACTAGAATGAGCCAAATGTTGAAGCTGAAAAAGAGGATACGCCAATCAACATATTTGAGCACCAGAAAAAGATACGTAGACATAAAATATTTGTTGTCTGATTAATTAAAAAATGGACGATTTTTTGTTAGGGACAAATTAAACTTCAAAGTCATCTTACATATTTAGTTGCAAGGTTGACCAAGCAAAGCGAATCACCCATTACCACTGAAGGTACATAATCGTGTTTGGTGGCACCAACTAATGTTTCATTCTGTGACAATTTTTACATTATTCAGCTCGCTTCAATACTTCATAGTGCTCCTTTCTTAAAAGCAACATATCTTTATTTCAACATTACCATAGAAAATATCCTACCAAAACATACTCGTCACATAGCAGAAACCACACATATATCTTTATTTGATCATGAAAAAAGATGAACACACATGAGCATGTAGTTATATAGATGTGAACATATCAAATACTTGTTTTCATGAATATCTTGAAGTATCACAGTCCTATACTTTTTTTTGCTGGAAATCACAATCCTATACTAAAAGGCAAATCTCCAAACAAGTAAGGGATAATTAATTTGGTGCCCTTACTTGTGTCCCACTCGGCAGGTTTACCCCTAGTTTCCGAAAACACTTGTTCCTGCCCAAACCACTTTGCTCCTCTTATGATTTTGCCCTTTGACCATTTGACCATCACTTTGAAAACTTCATAAAAAATTCATACTAACTCAGAAAAATTCAAATAAGATATCAAAATGTTCAGAAAAGCATCACCTATATGTGCATGTCATTTGCACTAATGAAAAAAGTGCCGGCCAGTCCCCATCTCAGTTTTAGCTCATATTATCTTAGCATGAACAGTAAAATCTAAAACAATTCTAAAAATTCTAAAAAAAATTGGTGGCAAACTTTGGCCAATGTTTTGAATGCTTGCCAAGTTTCATAAGGGAATGACATTCATGGAAGTCGTGGCAAAAAAACAAATTTGTTTTTGTGCCACGACTTCCATAATTCCTAACAACAACATATAGTCAAATTTTACATTTTAGATTTTATTGTTCATCTTGAACATATGAGCTAAAACTGAAATAGAACAACATCAATGCAAATGACATGCACATAAATTTATTTGAATTTTGATGAATTTTTATGAACAATTTTCAAAAGCAAAGCAAAAGCATAAAAAAATTTGAAAAACAAGTTTGAAAAAAACATAAAATCAACTAGGGCATAAAATCAATTATCCCAACAAGTAAATAAATTATTTCTTTCTTATACATCATATCAATGTACAGAATCCCAACCTGCAAATAAAAATCCTTAGATATGTGCATTGATATTTTTTGCTGTTATTATCCTAGTAGGAGGCCGCTATCTCATCTTTTACCGTTCGTTTATACTTCAAAGTAAAATACACAACATTGATCTTGATAAATATACATGTCAATAATTACTTTTGGTCGAAAAAGTAGCATAATCTAAATTAGCCGATGTGGAATCCTTCAGAACTAATAGGCTGACATAAAACCAGTGAAATCAATAACACAACAGAACAATAATTAAATGCTTAGTTTTACTTAAAGGCATAGAGCTGAAAAGTTGTTATCCAACCAATTAGATAAAAGAGCTTGATTTGAGTATACCTGCACTCAAACCTTTCATTAACAATTGTTTTGTTGCTGGTCTGCACCATATGAACCCAAAGTAAGCTTTCCCTTTTACTTTTGTTTTTTCATGCAAATGTGTAACAAAGTGAGGGTCAGAAAAGAGACATAATTCAGAGAAAAGAGAGGGCACGGAGGGGAAGGGGATTACCTGTGGCTGGAGGTGAGGATGGAGTCGCAAGGTTCCTCCTGTTCTGGCTGGGCTGCTCCGGGCCCTCGCGGTGCACATTGTCGCCGGCGTGCTCCGAGGCATACCTCTTGTGCCCCGGTGTCACGACCCAATGTCGAGATATGAGAGGGGAGGAGAGGATCAGGACGAGGGGAGAAGGACGAGTAGGTGAGAGCGAGCGAGAGAGAAAGAGTAGGCAGGAAGGAAATGGTTTATTCAATTTCTCGATGCCCTTTCTGTCCACACACATGCATACAAGTAAGCCACGCCAACAGCTGGCACACACACACATATCCACTCCTGACAAGGGCCCCCGGCTCGCCCATTGTGGTCGTGTGGTTGCGAGTTGAGAACACAGGCGCATTTCTTGATCAGCTGCTGATTGATCTGCAGGTGTGACATTTGCCCCTGCTTGAGCAATATCTTCTTCCTCGTCCTAGAGCTACGCGTCAGGGTAGTGTTGCCGTAGGACGGTGTAGTCCTCCCAGGTCGCAGCCGCTGGCGACATTGAGCTCCATTGCACTTGCACTTGTACCACTGGAGCTCCCCCTTTTTCATCATGCGGCGGTCCAGGATGGCCACCAGAGCACGCTCGTTGGTGGTGAGGTTCGGAATCTTGGGTAGCTCGGCAAAGACAAGGGTATAGTCGGGGACGAACGGCTTGAGCTGGGAGACGTGGAATATTGGATGGATGCGGCTGTCTTGGGGCAGTTGCAGGTGGTACGCCAGAGTGCCGATGCGCTTCAGCATAGTGAATGGGCCGAAGAACTTGAACGCCAGCTTCTTGCACGGGCAATTGGCGATGGAGGATTGCGCGTAGGGTTGAAGCTTGAGGAGAACTTGCTCGCCCACGTCGAAGGCGCGTTCGGCGTGATGACGACCGGCCTGCTTCTTGAAGCGAGCCTGCGCGCATTGGAGCTGGGCACGAAGTAGCGCGGTGTGGGCCGCCCAGTCGATCTCGTCGGGGGGGGGGGGGTGCGTCCGCGGGAATGTTGATGCTGGCCGCGGGAAGGCCCACAAAATTGGGTTCTCGCCCGTACATAGCCTTGAAGGGAGAACTATTGAGCGAGGCGTGATGGGAGGAGTTGTACCAGAATTCGGTCGCTGAGAGCCACCGGCGCCATTACTTGGGCGCGTCGTGGATGGCGCATCGGAGGTACATCTCCAAACACTGGTTCAGGCGCTCCGTCTGGCCATCGGTCTGGGGGTGGTACACCATGGAGTACAGCAGCTTGGTGCCCACAGCGGCGAGAATTTCTCGCCACATCGCGCCGGTGAACACGTTGTCGCGGTCCTAGACGATGGAATGTGGTATGCCATGGAGTTTGATGATATTGTCCCAGAAGGCGCGGACGATTTGAGGAGCAGTGAAGGGATGCCAAAGAGGGACAAAGTGCGTGTACTTGGTGAGACAATCCACAACCACCATGATCGTGTCGTGGCCATCTGACTTGGGTAGTCCTTCGACGAAGTCCATGGTGATGCCATGCCAGGGCTCTTGCGGAATTGGAAGCAGTTGGAGCTTGCCCGCCGGATGAGTTTGCTCGTACTTGGCGTGCTGACAAATGTTGCACTGCTTGACGAAATCCTTGATGGCGCGCATCAAGCCGGTCTAGGCGAAGAGCTTGCGGACGCGCTGATAGGTGGCCGTGGTGCCAGAGTTCCCTCCCACCACGCTGGTGTGGAGCGCGGCGATCAGCTTGGTCTAGAGCGCAGTATTTGCGCCGATCCAGAGCCGCCCGCGCTGGCGGATCACCCCTTGCTGCAGAGTGCGGCCCTGGTCGTCGGTGTCGCAGAGGGCCAGCTTGGCGAGTAGCTCTTGGGCGTCTGCATCCATGTCGTACGAATTTGCCACCTCTTGTAGCCACTGTGGCTGGCACATCGAGAGCGCGTCGAGGGCCAGCAAGTGCCCCAACCTGGAGAGCGCACCGGCTGCTCCGTTGTCCGTGCCCTTCTTTGTAGCGGAGCATGAACTGCAGCCCCACCATCTTGGACATGGACTTGCGCTGCAGATCTGTGATGAGATGCTGATCGCCCAAGGAACACAGGCTCTTGTGGTCGGTGACGATCTCGAACGGTGCGCGCTGGAGGTATGGGTGCTACTTGTCGATCGCCATCATCACTGCAAAAAAATACACTTCCGTGATGATACGTGTTTGTCACAGTAGGTCGCGTTTTTTGTCATGCATGTACATCCATGATGATTTTATGACAGAATCAAGATAGTCATACTGTCTTTGTCGTAGAAGTGTTCCATGACATTACCAAAATTATCATCATGGAAGTGTCCACTTCCATGACGATAAATCGCGCATCACAGAAGTGCTTTCATCAAGGGTGACCGACACATGGCATCCATCGTAACGGAATGCCGTTAAGCTATCGGGTCGGGTTTTGGATCCGATAACCCGTTAACAGCCCCGACCAATGGGGATTTTCCACATGTAAAATCATCATTGGTGGAGGAGACTGCGATGTCGGTCGCGTTGGCACGGTGTCACTCATCAATGGGCGAGCGTGCGATGATATGTTGACACGTGGACCGGCCCATCAAGTTTAAATGGGCGGCCCAACTAAAACCCACAAGATTTTGCGGACCATAATGGGCGGCCCGACTAAAGGCCCACGAGATTTTGCGGACCATAATGGGCTGGCCCAGCTAAAGGCCCACAAGATTTTGCGGGCCATAATGGGCTGGCCGGTAAAACCCACAAGATTTTTGTGTGCCATAATGGGCGGCCAGTAAAGGCCCACGAGTTCTTGCGGATCATAATGGGCGGCCCACTAACGCCCATGAGATTTTGCCGACATTATTGGGCGGCCCATTTGTGAGGCCCACAAGATTTTGAGGACCCTAGTAGGCGGCCCATTAGCGGCTGCCATGTTTTGGGCCAAATCTTCGCCCATATTTGATCCGGTCCATTAATGGCACGCCACGTTCGAGCCTAATAATGGCCCATATGAGATCCGACCGTTAAAGGCCTACCACGTTACGGGCCAAATTATGGCCCGGATCAGTCCGACCCTTTAAGAGCTTTAGGCTAAATTATGGCCCATATCGATTCGACCCGTCGGCTGGGCGCTATGCTTTTGGGCCCACTTGCTAAAGGCCCATTTAGTAATTCGACACGATATTAGTTTGACTGTTAAGGGCCCGTTTAACATTTCGGCCCTATATTAATTTTGGCCTGTTAAAAGCCCGTCATATAGTTGGGCCTAACTACAGCCCGGTTTGCATCCGGCCTACTCGCAGCCTATATCTGATTGGGCCAAACAAGGACCGAGACAATTTTGGCCTGTTAAAAGCCCATGATTTGATTTGCACAATCATGGGCCGGGGTCCATTTCGGGCTGCTGCCGGCCCGTGAGCTGTTCGGCATGTTTCAGGCCCAACCTACTTCTCAGCCTCCTAAAAGCCCATTGAGTTTTCTTGCGAAAAGAGGGCCGGGGGTTACTCGTCCTATTAAATGCCCGAATCTACTAGTGGGCCAGTTTACTTTTGGCCTCTTAACGGACCAAGATGACGGGGCCCATGGTGCGGATCATACATCGTGATTGCATGACGGCCCGATTATGTACCGTAATTTTATGGTTTGGCGGTTTCTTTGCGAAGGCAGGATATATATCTGATAAAATAAGCGCAGCATCGTGAATAAGAAAAAACCTAGACTATACAATAAAGAAATTACGGCATATTACATCCTTTGGGCATCAAAGTTTGCCACTATGATAATAAAGCACAAGCGAATGACAGATTACATACTTTGGGCATCAAAGATCGCCACCGATTGCAAATAAACACTGTTGACAAAATAGTATACAAAAGCGACAACACTTCAATAGAGTTCAAGAAAGGTTAGCCTCTTTGTGACTGCAGACTTAAGCGGTGAGCAAGATGATGAGACTACGCTTGTTCAACACTTATATCTTCCTCACTCTGAAAGATAAACAAGCAGACAGATGACAGGTTTTGCACATAAAAGTATCAGTGCTGACAATTCATCACATTTCTTACTGACGAATAAAGTGACACAGTTAAAAATTGCATTAACACAATATGTTATTGTTCAGGTCAAGACATGGCAGGAAATAACATTGTGAAGGAGTTGGCAGCTTCACGACACCACTGGATTGCAGATCAAGAACTCATAAGTATCAATGGTTAGTGTGCTGTCAATTTATCCCATTTCAGATTGGCAAATAAAGAGACGGTTTAAATAATAGTAGAATGATATGACATTGTTCATAGTTAAGACATTGCAGAATATGACATTGTGGGTAGGTTCACCACACCACTGGATTATGGATGAAGAACAGAAGCATACATGCAGTGCAAAAGAAGATCACTTGCTCTGTATAGTTTAATTTACATGGCATGAAGAAGGAACTTGGTTGTACAACTAAAAACTTAAATTGAGAAGGACAAACTTTTGTTTATGAACTACATAATAAACTTTAAACAAGCAATTTGATGCAAACACCAAAAATAAACAGATGTTGCAGTCATGCCTAACCAAATATACACAACAAAGTTTGAAGGCTTGAGAAGGACAAACTTACATTACTGGTGAAGACAGGCTCTATAAAGCCCTTGTCCATGCTGATGGGGGGGGGGGCAATTCAAGAAGTTTACCACAGAATCTTCTTCATAAGCATTGCCTTTATTCTACATTTTGTTAAGAGTAAATATAGATGTGATAATATACGAAAAAATGGAGAATATTTAAGATAAGATGAAGAGTGATGCTACATAACCAAGTAGCTATAAATGTATGTGCAGCGATACATGGAAAAGGCACATCTAAGAGCAATGCACAACTAAACTTCTTCAGTACGAACCTTATGGTAAGAGTAAATATAGATCTGATGTGTAGAAAATGGAGGGCAAAGGAAAATAAGCTGCAGAGTGATGGTACATGAACAACTACCTGTCAATATAAGTACACTGATAAAGGATAGCATGTACTTACAAGAGCAATGCAGAGCTAAAAAAATTCATTGGCATTGGATATATTCTACACTAATGTAACCATTCATACAGATCAGATAATTTGGAGCGAACAATTGATAAGCAAGCTATCATGCATCTGCTGTCACATAATGAACCGGTATGTATGCAAATGCGGTGATCTGAGGACAACATGTACTAACAAGAGCAAAGCAGCAGGCAGCATATTTGCGATATCACGTCGTTCTTTTCAAATCGAATTCTTCTTGAGCAGATTTCACTGCAAAAAAGATCTGTAAGGCACATGCGAAAAAGTAGAAGTTCAAATTGTCATGTGATTTCATAGAGCGATTACCTCATCACAGGAGCGAGACCGATGCATAACAAGGTTTTCCATTCAATGTCTTCTAAATTTAGCACAGGAGACTTCACCGGAAATTCGTTTATAGACTTGCCATCAAAGTGTGATTTCCTCTGGTAACACCGATACTGCTACAATGCTTCCTTGAAAAGCACAAGCAAGCTTTGCTCGTCATGATTATCCAGATTGACCCTCGCCTAGTTACAACAATGTAATGTAAAACATTGATGTGTTCAATCAACAGAAAACAGGAAAATAATAACCATGAATAATAGCACTTACACGTAAGTTGGACAGGAAGATGTGAAAATGGTGTTTGTCTTCACTATAATCTTCCCATGATGGGAATATATGCACTTAGTCCCTAACAACATTGAAAGCATTGTCTTTTAAACTGGAAATAAATGGAATGGGGTTCCAATCTGGAGGAATTGGCCGTCTCTGCGGTTGGGATAGGTCTTGACGGTGGACTTCTTTGTACTTTTTCTTTGGAGTGGGATTTTTTACGTAGTGCAGTGGTGATATGGCAAATGAAATCGATATACCTTCTGCTGGAGTGCAGGTACTGTGTGGTGGGGCTAGTGGTGTGGCCAGTGAAGTATGGGTACAGTCTGCTGGAGTCGGTCCTATGTTTTGTGTCACTAGTTGTACAGCCAATATAAGTGGGGCACTATTTGATTTCTCCGGCACCACCACGTTTTTCAAGGACTTTGCTGGTGCTCCTTCAGGTTCGGCAATCACCCTCTTCCTTTTTGATGTTTGATGTGCAAGGACAACATTTGAGTGGAAAAACATGGTATGATGATAGATGGAATATGTATTGATAATGGATGGGCATGGCATCTCGAGTTATATGATGAGTAAACTAAGTAGATGGCGGTGCAACAAAGTAGAATAAATGCAAGACAACATATGCAAGATACGTCCAATCAATAAAACATTGCCAAATTAGAACAAGCACCTTGATGGGTGAACATGACAGGCCATCTGCCTTTGACTCCTCGAGGTTAGAATAGTCATTAGGATGATATTCTGAACAAGAATCAATAGGTGGGGAGCGTATGAGTTTCATTGCATCTAGAATGGCACTCAATGCCTTGGTGCCAATTTTGTAAGTCATTGCAGTGTTCCACAATATTCTTCGATCTTGCGGATTCGATATTCCTTTGTAATTGCATATAATATCGAGAACCATGAAAACATAAATAGTTGTGAGATTATCTTTGTAATGCAGATGATATTCTAATATAGAGGCGCCCTGTAAACACTTGTGTGCTATCCTTTGGATTACGATGAGAGAGCTCATGTGTCTTTGTAATATAGTGCGTGCATTTATGTAATCTGGCACAAGTACACAAAAAATAGGCTCGAAGTAAGGATAGTTGGCGGATGATAGGTTCATAATATCTTGTATAGAGTTTATTGCCAAACCATGATAACAAGAGCACACAACAACTAGGCGAGATCATAGTGTACATAACGAGGGCACACCATAACCACGATATATAAATCGGGAAAGTGGGCGGCTTGAAAATACGGTGTTGTATTGCGCTAGTAATTGAAAGCCTATCGATCACGTACATGCCATCTCTATCATTTGTTGATTGCAGATGTCCTGCGCCCCTCTCGACAAGGAACATCTTATGCGTACTAAATCTGAGAATAACCAAAGAGGAACATGTTAAAGAACATAAGAGGAAGCATATTCTTGAGGTTCCGCTTCATTGCATACAATGTTGGTTGCCCACTCATGATGAATCCTGGCGCCCAAAGAAATGCAATTCCATGTTGTCTCTCTATATGTGGCAATTTTGAACAAGAGTCATTAGGATCATATTACGAACAAGAGTTGACGGTGGGGGCGTATGAGTTTCATTACATCGAATGGCACTCAATGCCTTGGTGCCAATTTTGTAAGTCATTGCGGTGTTTAGCTTCAAGAGTGGACTGCTACTAGTGCGACACAAGACAGCTACACAGATCATAGTGTAGATATAACGGGAAAACCTTAAGCATCGAGTAAAATCAGCAAAGTGGAACTTGCTGGAATATATGTGCTAGTATTGCGATGCGGCTAGAAAGGCTTGAGATACCAGCTCTCTTCAAGTGAAGGTGCGGTCTTTGTTAATATCGATGTAACTCTCAAAAGCGACACAGCTCCCGCATTTCCTTGCTATTCTTATAGGATTCAAGTGGGCAGGTCACTACAAATCCTATTCCTATGTTTACAAAATCCTACGAATCAAAGAGGCTCAAAGTGTCCATCACAACCAACCGTATAGACATCTACACTGCAAATGTCCATGCTCATCTTGATTACAAGGAACATCTTGTACTACTATCATACTCCCTCCATTCCAAAATATAAGTCTTGGTAGAGATTTCCACTATGGATCACATACGAGATGTATCGAGATACATTTTAGAGTGTAGATTCACTCATTTTGCTCCATATGTAGTCCATGGTGGAATCTATACAAAGACTTGTATTTAAAACGGAGAAATACATATTAAGAAAAACGGAAGAGGAACATGGTAAAGAAAGCAAGCAGATTTTGGATAATAAAATGTTGGTTCTTGCGGTGCCCACATGATGAACGAGGCGCATTAAGAATGCAACTCCCGGCTGTCTCTCAACCATTTGAGCGGTTGGATGAAGATCCTCGTCTCCTAACCTTCTTCTTCCTCGTCTCTAATTCTTCCCATCTGAGCACCCTTGCGGCCGCATGGCAGACCACGGCCCCACCGCTGTGTTCCTCTGCCACCCCACCCCACCCCCCCAACCCCCACCGGTGTCGAGTTTTCTCCGTTCGTGAGGCCCACAACCACCGAGCCCCTTCGTTACGCCGCGAACTCCGTGACTCTGAAAAATCGGTGACCCAATTTTGAATTTTAGTCTCTTGTGATTTAACTAGTGTGGAATATAAAGGGAAAACCATAAGCATTGGGAGTATAGTATTGGCGTGCCATGGCGGATCTGAAGGTGCAAACTAGACAAAGGCAACCGCAACCAAGACAAGAAATCGAGTAAAGCGGTGGCGATCTATTTTCTTGCTGCGATAAATAAGTTGAGCGGAATCTGAAAAAGTACCGCCTCTGGTGCGGCGCCGTGTAAGCATCTGCTGAGAATTTGACGGTGATGCGGTAGCGATGGCTGTCGCAGTGTGGAAGCAGATCTAGGAGGGTAGACGGTGGCGGCAAGGCGCGGTGGACGAGACGGTCGTAGGAGCGGCGCCGGTAAGGTGGACGACGGCGGGGATGAAGCGAGAGGACGGGATGCAAGGATCCCTGTCCGAAGCCATGGATGAGAGAGGTTGATCTCCTGTAATGGACGACGACGTCGGGGTATCAGCTCCGGCATGGTGGAGGAGGATGATGGTGGATGGGGTGGCGGACAGCGGCGGACGGAGGAGGGTGGGGTGGAGAGGGTGTTTTGGCGCCCACGGAGTACGAATGGGGAAAAGGGAGGTAGAGAGGAAGGGGTGAACCATGTATTCAAGGCACGCTTGTCTCAAATGTGAGGAAATTTACAAACTTAGCCCCTGTTTCAAATTTCTACTACATCACAACAATATTAGTCGGTTGGGGATAGGACGGTAATCTCGCATACACGAATATTTGCCGCGAGAGTTTGTTTTAAGCGCCCACGTGTATGAATATGAATCGGGGAGGAGTCGATTTGGCCGAGACACCTTGTGTTTTGGCGCCCACCGTGTATGCATCCGGGTGAGAGGTGGTTATGTCACGTTTGGGTGAAATTACAAACCTACCCTATCGAAACCTATAGAAATCCAGCGAGATAGGCTTTGCGTGGCGAGGATAGGCGGTAGTAATTTCTATCTCGCATGATTTTGGTTTGGTGATTCTTGCGACTTTCCTGCTTCGTTCAAATTTTGCGAGAGTGCGTTTACCGTGCCAACTCAATCGAATCCCGTTTGTATTCTATTTTTTTGGCGGGATCCATTTTCAATTGGAATTAAATTCTATATACATCATTTTTATATATACTTTCAAAAGCACAACACCATTTATACATAAATATGGTTTACAAATGGCATGATCTCAGATTCATAAGGTTGTATCCATCAATTTGGATTTTCAAATATTTGAAACCACTTTATGTTGAAATCAATGTATGCATTCCTCGCTAACTGTCTCCAATTAATGTGTGTTTCATGCGGTTTTTACTTCTCAAACATGTATAATGTGTTTCACACATAACATATAGTGTAATCCCGTTTAGACATTAATTGCATATAAACCTTGCATTGTTTGTAATTAAAGAATCTATGGATCACCAATATTGATAAACTATATAACATTACACGTGTGCCCAAACTCAAATGAATATGCATGTTTGATACACCAATTTGCGTTATGATATTATCGATGTCGTGATCTCGGTTTAGATATTTGAATCCCTTTAATCCGGATATTAAGTCTCATATAGCTATCACTCATGCTTATATAGGACTATCTCTCTGGATCAATACGCGTTCATCGTCTCTTAGGTATCTCTCGTGCTACCTGTATGTCGCCAATGATCTTTTATCTTTGTAACACACTGACGGTACTCTCTCCCTCGACCTTCATCACTCTATCTCTCTCTAAGTATATCTCGCTCCCTGCTATGTGTCTCTAACTATGATTCTCCATGTGGAATCTCTTTCTCTCACACAAACACAAAACTTTGTCTCTCGGGGTCTCATTTCTCTCTACTATTCCCATGTGTGCCACTCGCACACCCCTCATATAGAGATGTCTTTCGATCCTTAGATATGAGAACCTACGACTCTTCCTCTTAAATATGTCTTTCTCACACACAAACACAAACTCTGTCTCCCAGGGTCTCATATTTCTCCATTGTTCTCTTGTATGTCGCTCACACACACTCTCTCTCCCTAGAGATATATTGCGTTCCCTCATATGTCTCTCTAGCTATCACTCTCGTTGTGAAATATCTTTCTCTCTCACAGACACAAAACTTCGTCTCTTGGGATCTCATTTCTCTCTGATATCTGTTTGTATGTGACTCACATGCACCCTCTCTCTATCTATCTCACACCCACACACATAACTCAGCCTTCTGATCCACTCGACTCCTATCTCTAACGCACGCTAGCTAGCATCTTTATCTTTCTATTTATCTGTTTCTCCATCAACCTTCTTTCTCGCCCTCACTCTTGATTCCTATCACGCACACTACATATGTTTCTCTCTACATGCAATCAAGTGCCCTCTCACACACATATATAACTTCACCCTCTGAACCATCCGCCGGTCATCTCCAACACCCAAACTAGCGGATGTCCCTCTAGCTAGCATCTCCATCTCTGTATCTATATGTGGTTTCTCCGTCAACATTTCTTTCTCGCACGGAGTCTTGCTTCCTATCACCCACACTATATATGTCTCTCCATCATATGCATTTATAGGTTGATCTCTTTTGCACAATCGTTGTGCCTCACTCCCTCTGCTCGCCATAGATGCATGCTCCAGCCCACGCCACTATCTCTTAAAGACAAAAACACATGCTCAATTGTCGGGCCTTCTTCCCTGCATTCTCACATGCATGCATATTGTCATACCGATCCGTCTCTCCCATGTCGTTGATCTTATGACTTATGTCTTCTTTCTTTTATCTCGATCATGCCTGCAGCACACACACACATCCACGTATACATGTATACCTCTCACACATGCACGTTCAAGGTCTCTATGTCTCCATCGTAGTTAATTACCCTCAATCCTAGCATACATCGAATCATTCTCCTCTTGTGTGCACATAACTTCCACTGGATGGGTAAAACACACACTCACATAACAATCTCCTTCTAGCTACCCCTCACTCTTCCCTATATCCCGAAACCAATAAGACCATCCCTTTGTTTAATTCCCGCCTACATGCACCATCGATATATAGTAGTCTTCCTCGGTGTCTCTCGAACAAACACGTTCTCTCGATGTCGACTCCTCTCACGCGCACACAACTTCTCTTCCCTCTCTACGGGCATTTTCTCTCTCGCACCCCATCGCTGGTGGCCTCTGCCATACACATCACCTTTCTATGATGAATCCATGCACACTTAAATTACATCCGCCACAGAGGACCCTGCGACACACACACACACACACACATGCACACACCCCACACTAAGACTCCATCTCTCTCTCTCTCTCACACACACAAACACACACACACACACACACACACACACGCACGCACACCCCCTACCCCCCACACACAATTAGACTCCATCTCTCTCTCACACACACACACAAACTAAGACTCCATCTCTCTCTCTCTCTCTCACACACACACACATACACACACCCCACACACACACTAAGACTCCATCTCACGCACACATGCTCTAGGCGGAGCATTTGTTCCTACCACCCTTCATCCAACCTTACCCCTATGATAAAAATCACCTTAATTTACTTGCATAACATGGACAAATTCCACTTTACTTTAGTAGTCAGCAAACTTATCATCTGTACCCTTTTAAAAAACAAGTTGGCGATGATGGTGTGCACTGCCATCTTATGTCTGATGTATGATCTATATCGATGGATAGAAAGCAAACTATGATAATTTTACAAAAGATACCCGCACCTCTCTCCACATCCTTATCTCCCACAACCTCATTGCTCAGCAATTAAAAAAGGAATAAGTCTCTGGAACAATCTAGCATGCATGGTGGCCGCTGCCGCCTGCTAGCACCGTCCATCCCCATGCCTCCGCCCATTCCGACCACCAGTCACCACCACGCTCCACTCCTCCTCACCTTATCTCTCATCTTTCATTTTTTTGATGACATTCTCGAGATACCAGTTTTCCGATAAAATTCTCGAGATATCATTAGTTTTTACACATGGGATTACTCCTGCATGGGTCAATCACAACATGTGTTTTGTAAAAAATGCATATTGATGTTCCGTGCAATGCACGAGAATCTTGCTTGTAATTATATAACGCAAATCACGAGCATGAAGTGACATTTTTTTGACACAACCACGTTAACATGGCCACGTAAATCACTAGCTAAAGTAAATACCATTATACTTATATCCCGATGCAAAAGGTTGAGTACATGTCCAAAGAGTAGAGTCGCACATACACACTCTGTCTCTCAGAATCTCTCTCTCTCTCACACACACACTAGTTACGTGACGCCCACTTAAGCAGACACATATGTTACAATTTGTGCACCCGCGGGTACACGTGATGCTGCACATTTATTTAAGCGGGCGAACAAACAATAGCTGCATTCATTCCCCTCCGCCGCCTCTTCTCTGGTGCGCCGTCGCCCGGTAGCCATGGCCCGGCGAAGAGTAAGAACATCGCCATACTCCATGGAGATGGCGCTTTAATATGGAAATTTTAGTGGTCATGCATGCATCTTTTTATGCTAGAACTCCTATATAAGGGTTGACAGGTCGCTTCTCGCGGATGTGCGTGGGCGGTGGAAGAGGAAGGTGAAGGGAAGCGGGCTGTGGAGTAACATTTTTACCATAATTTCTTAGGAAACTGAGTGCAATAATTGAGTAGTTTTGCAAACTACTAGTACTACACCTGAAACGGTTCAAAACATATACCCCTTGCGATTGCGCTTCCGCTTGAAATGGCGGCGTGCATACTGGGCGTCGATGCCGCATAAATGCCGGCAGGCGAGCAACCTCTCACTGGCGCCCGGCTTTGAAGTGGCACGACGGTGAAAGCGCCGCTTCGGTGCTGTTGCTCGCTCATGACGAGACTGGCCATAGGCCCTGTTTGGATCCATGGGTTAGAGTTAGTTTGAGCTAATTGGGGCTCAAATAGCCTAAAGTATCAAAGCATGAGGGTTTAAATTGGAGCAAGTTGCACCGAACCCACCAAAAAAACTATCCCACTCAAGAGGTGCTAACTGGAGATAGTTCTCAATGGGACCACTAAAAAATCACTTTTCTCTCTCCATCAAGTGCATTTATTGTAAATCTAACCCTGTCACCCAAAGACCTCTTTGGCTACAGTTAGTTCAGGGTTAGTCATGAGTTAGTCTAACCTCTAGCTAAGTTAGAGTATCAAACAGGAGCAGTATAGGACATGCAAGTTGCTCAGAGCATACAGTCAAATTTGTACGTGAAAGGATTTTTTTTCTTTTTGAAAACGGAACATGAAAGGGATTTTTTTTAGAATGCTCTTGGCATGTCGCTAACATGTGATGAGTTAACCGACCTCAATAGACGGCAAAAACGCTAGCCCACCGCACTTTGATAGAGGCGAGGAGGAGAAGCGTCTGAGCTGCTGGATTACTAGAGATAGGTGTCGCACGGAAGCCAAGAAATATGGTGATAGCATGGGTTAGCCATGTACTAGTATGATGTAACTACACTAGGCTGTCGTGTTTCGTACTCTTCGAGTCCACTGTGGCGATGATTGGTTGATTTTATATCGCCGAATAATATTAAATATTATGAGTGCAGACGCTCCACCACGAGGTTCCTTGCTCCTTCTCGATCGTTGGGAATCTATGTTCTTCCACTCTATTTTTTTACGTGAGCTTTGTTCATCCTTTAGCCAACACTCGAGACATCTAGCATCAAGGTGCACGTGTTATGCAAGGATCGTTCCATCTATATGAAGAACACGTGGAATTTGGAACTACTGAGGCGGACATGTACCCGATGGTGGGCGTATGAACTGAGTAATGTAGTGCGATGAAGTGAAGTAGAAAGGCATAAATGGTATGAACATGCATGGCATATAGGGTGTGTTTGGTTGCGTTCTCGTCTCAGCATAGTTGTTCCCTCTTCATGCATGCTCAACTCAACACCCCTCTTCATGCATCCTCTCTTCATGCATGCTTCTAGTGTATTTGTGCTAAACTAGTGTGGACTCATGCACCCTCCATACACTCTACCAAACACCCAAAAGTAGGCCGAGAAGGGAACTCTTGGGCGGCATTTGTCTCTTACTACGTACTACCACTAAATGTTGTGCGTGCAATGCATAGTGATGTTATAGATGCGTGCCTAAGTACTCTACTACTACTATATTAGTTGGAGGCACATATTAACTTTTATATTTGTTTACGTGTATGCCCGAGACCTTCCAACTAGGCGTGTCTTTCTCTCCGGTCGCACTTTGTATCGTTCATACCACTAAGTACTACTACGTGTGGTCTCCGGCCCAGAAGTGGAAGAAGTGGAGACGCTCTACCACGCTTTTTTTTACGCTGGGCTCTACCACGCTGTTCATGTCCCACTCCTTTCGCTGACGTGTGGGACATCCAGCACATGCCGTGTTTGGCACCCTTTGTCGTAAGAGTTGCAACACTAGCATTCATCAGAAATAAAAAATAATTATAATTCAGCAGTGATACTATTTTTTTGAGAATCAATCAACAGTGATACTATACCACACGGTTTCCTTGCTCCTGGATATCGGAAAGAATACTTCCGTTCGCCAACATGTGGGACGTCGACCATCCTGGTCCACTTGCCATGCCTTGAGAACTCAAGGAGAGTCACCCGGTCGTCGCGCCCTTGATAACAATGACTAATGAGCCGTCAAATCACAGGCCCACTTCCCACTTTGAAGTTTCTCGGATGAAGGAACCATCATGACTTCGTTGAATTCCGCTTCTTGAAGAAAACTAATGTACCAGCAGTACTGCTAGCTATAGTAGTTACTCCAACAGAGGCCTCCTTTCATTCATAGGATAGGAATTTTATAGGAATATGCAAATCATAGGAAGTGAGATGACATGCATCTCAATTCCTATAGAGAAAGAGATGCCATTTGATGCATAGGATAGGAATTTTTCCATTTAGTCTAGGCTAATGTACCGGTAACTTGCTCTAAAAACTACAGTAGTAATTAGTAGTACTGGTACATGCTCGTACTCAGACACAGACACACACACACACACACACTAACTACTAGTACTACTACTTCTCACATGCTAGCCAGACGCCGTCGTTCTCCTTCCTGGCTTTGTCGGCGACACCCCATCGTGCTTGGATCTTCGCCGACCTCTCTAGAGCAGCGTGTGCGTCCTTTTCTTTCTTGCGGCGGCGGGCCTCTATTTTCTTGAGTGCTTTCTGACTTTTCCGCTCCCTCTATGCGGCTTTGGACGCCTCTTGCTCTACCGCCCATTCGGGCTTGGCATCTTCAAATTCCTCCCACATAGTTGTGAGGTCGCGAGCGGCGATGAACTCGGCACGGCGGGATGCCATCGCTTCCCTACCATTTTGTGTGCGGTCGTAGGCGGCGAGGAACTTCGGCGGCGAGATCCATCGCTACCTTACGGTTAGTGTGCGGCGGCGGTGGCATGGGCGGCGCTTGGTGAGAGCTACGGGGTGGAGTGGCGGACAACCGTATAGTGCATTGGTTTGTCAAGAGCTCAAGGACAGAAGACGAAGGAAATTTGGATTCCCCTTCAATATCGGTCATTTATTACCGAGTAAAATGCATTGGCGGTCATCGAACTTGTCTTGATAGCTCACTTTGATCATTGTATACGAGATATGGTGATTATACGGTCACTAGCTCAGCGTATAGCTCCGTATTTGTCTGGTTGACCAGTCAAACAGTCCGCATGCGCCTCATTAGCTCGTGTTCTTTATCTATCTACGCGGGCCTACCTGTCAATGGAGAAATAAATACTATAAAAACCAAAATTATGCGTATGTGGGGAATCAAAACACAGACTCGTCGCTGCAACGCACCCTCGTCAGGCAAATGAAAATCAAATACTTCGCGTCAGACACTCACGCTCACACTGTCAAAGCATGCTAATGCATGCATGTCGCCCTCTAAATCAAAGTCCGGCTCATGGGGCAAGCATAAGCGGCGAGCCCATCACTGCTGCGCCCGGCGGTGCACGACATTTGTTTAGGCGTTTGATGGAGGCCTCTGTGACGCCGAGCATGTATTCACTGGCTCAACACCAATGGTCATACTCGGGCGACTTGCTCATGTATATCGTCCATCACAGCGACAATCTATAAAACAGCCTAGCTAGAGGGCACTATGGTAGTATAGTGCGGGTATGTACTATCATGGCGACCGATCTTAGTGCCCTTACTGCTGAAACCCCTTCCGCCGCTGGTGTGCGCTTCCGCTGAAAGCGGTCACCGTCTTTCCAGAATGTCAATGCCACATTCACCGGACTTAACTGCAGGTGCAATTGGTGTGTCACTGACATGCGGGCCAGATGCCCGTTGGGCCCACATGTCAGTAACCCAATGCATCTGCAGTTAAGACACTGAATCAGCATCCGCATTCACGCCCGACGAACCTACTCCGGCGCCAGTTGTCCATCCGTCTGCCGCGGCTCATTGCCATTCACCCGCTATATTAACTTGAGCCCCAGCTCCCAGCCATAGCCAAAGACCCACACTTATTCTCCTCCGGTCCCTTCATACATCGGCACCACTCCAATCATGGCCTCTGGCACTCCAAAGCTCTCTTGGGCGTATTATCGCGAGGAAGCGAGCGAGGACATCGGCGGCTCCGCTCGGCGCGCTCAAAGCTCTCTTGACGTCTTGTCGCGAGGAGCAAACGAAGAGATCGCCGGCACCCCCGGCCGCCCTCCGCCACGACCATGAAGGCAGCAGCGTCTTGTGGCGCAGCCGGCAGCGAGGAAGAAGTAGTACGGTAGGTCATCACGCCGCTCTGGTCCCGGAAGGCCACCGCTACTCCACTCGGTCGGCGCCAAGCTTGGTGGGGTAAACATCGGTGACGATTAGCAGCAGCGGCAATGTGGAGGCAGAAATCTTCAGAACCTTGTGCTCCGGAGGAGGAGATTATCGAGACAGATGAGGAGGAGGCAAAGGCAATGACCGGCTTTCTCGGGTTCATGGCCGGACATGGTGGTCGGTATTGGCGATCGCTTAGATTAGGTTCTGATGGGTTTTAAATGCGGTTTGTGCGAAATATGTAATGAATTTCGTCCAGTTTGTAGGAAAAGTTTTCGAAATGTAATGAATTTCATCCGGTTAATTTGAAATTTGCTTTGTTTGCACGAATTTTGTCCGGTTAGTTAATATAGTTGTCGAAAGGTACGCGTGCAGCATCGGATGGCATCCATCAGTGTCCTCGGACAGATGCCGGTGTAATTTGTGGGCCAGCGCTGGAGATGCCCTAACTATCATGCTATAATCGCTAACAGTCCTCCATTATTTGGCAGGGAACAGTTATCCCTCAGTCAAAATCAGATCCGCGGTGTTTCGCACTCCTCCCGCGTAAGAGTGTAAACTCTTGCTTACATAAAAATGGAGCAAGTGGACGGCACTGTAGCAGGTCATATCACTCGAACTAGCCCGCCTAACAAGCGAGAAAGCACCGCCCTCGTCATTTTGTTCTGGATTTCTATCGATCGATCGCTCGAAAATGTTATGCTTCGCAAGTTCTAAAGGAAAAGGCGGCACAGTTATGACTCGTACGCGTCGCACCCCCGACAGTCCAGCTCGCACGCCGCTCACCAGAGGGGACACGCGTTGTCTTGCAGTTTCACTGACATGTGGGACCATAATTGAATAAACCGTCGATAGCCGAAATCTAATCGCTCGGCGAGCGCCGGCTGAGAAGAGAGAAACGGGGGAGGGAGAAGAGATCGCCCGCCCTCTACGCATGGACTCCAAGAAATATATGGTGATAATGTGAGGTGGGCCATGCTGGAGTCCGGACCGCTTCCGGAGCCCGCTCTGACCGCCCTGGCCCCTCAAGACACCAGCTGCCCGCCACATGCATGCATAGCAAGTAGTACTAAAAAACTGGGCTATAAGCCCGCTTATGTGGAGGAGAGAGAGGCATTGACAAAGTCAAGGAGTGGGCTCTGTAAGAGGCCGTCTCTACACGTGCTCGTAGGTATAAAAAAATAATTCTAAAAAAGCATAAAAAACAATTGTGTCTAATAAAAAGAAAGGTAAAAAACATTTGAGAGGAAATAGATAGAGAGAAAGTGAGAAATAGTTGTAACCTTATAGCCAACCTTATAGTCAACAGTATGGTAGCATTACATGAGGAAGGAGGGAGTGGTGCACATGCCAAGTTCACTGGGCTGCCATGTTTTACACTCCTCCATCGTAACAGTGGAGACAATAGCTTTCATCAAAAATAAACAATGAATACTCGTTGCTCGTCCTCTATATCAGAAAGAATACTTTCATTCGCCGACATGTGGGACGTTGACCATCCTGGTCCACTGCCATGCACAAAATTATCTGGTCTACCCGGTCGTATCGCGGCCCAACCTTCCCCTTGTAAGTTGTTGGGACGAAGGAACCATCATGACCGTTGAATTCCGCTTCTTCAAGAAAACTTCTTGTACCCATAATCTGCTACCACACGCGAAGACTGGATGGCACTGTACCACGTCATATCACTGAAACCCACTAGGCCAAACTAGCCCGCCCAGGTCATCTATTTTGGAACAGAGGGAGTACGTCTCTGCACTGCTATGATTTTGTGTTGCACGTTCTCTGTACTTTTGCTACGATTTTCCTACCCTATGAACCAAATGAGGCCTGAATGTATCCGTGTCGACTATTTTCTGCTCGATCACTAAGCCTACAATTTTAGGAGCTAGGGCTATTGGTCGATCGATGAGGGATAAGTATAAGCGTACCACGAGCTCATCATCCCCAATGTTTCTCTTCGGTGAGTGTTTTGCAAGTACTATAGCTCGCACAGTAGCTAGCCTACTAACACTAATAATCATCAAACAAGCCCTGCTGATATGATAAACAGTTCAAACTTACATCTAAGCATGCCATATATTACATCAAAAGCTGGTGAGGATACATCTGTTTCCATAACTTGGAGAGGGTTCGCATGATTCACTATCAAACAAAAGTAGCAAGTACCGCCCACACAAGACAGTGCACTAGCCCTAAGATGGTTTGATAACATGCATCGTTCTGGTAATTAAACACATGGCAATGCAAACTACCCAGAAGGATTAGCGTGACCAACTATTTCTTGTCATCGATCTCTCGGGCAATGAACACAGCACGGACAACGGCATGGGAATCGATTTCTGGGGCGATGTCCATAGGACTAACCGCGACATCGGAATCATTCTCTGGGGCGATGTCCACAGGATGGACAGCGACATCGGAATCGATCTCCGGGGCGATGCCAACAGGATGGGCCGCGACATCGGAATCATCAAGGACGTCCACCGGCACCTGCACAGCCCTAACATATTAGCAAGCACATTGCAAACAATCAAAAACCACAACTATGGTAATAAGCCATTATTTTTTAGCTTGTGCAGCTCACCGGGGGATCTCCTCCCTCCGAGGGCCATCTCCTCGTCCTCGATGGGGGCCATCACCTTGCCAGGGGAATACTGCTTCTCAACGGCGACTATCTCCTCAAACTCGGCCTTGAGCCTCACATAGGTGGCCATCAGAGTTCGTGGGGTAGGCACGGTGGGCCCCTTGCTGTTCTTCCAACTTTCTTTGAGGAGTTCGTCCGCCAACGTCGTCAACTCTTTGGCCAATGCTTGTTTCTTGGAGTTCTTCGTCTCCATGGGTTGGCCCGCCAACATGGTCAACTCGTTGGTCGGTGCTCGCTTCCTGGAGATCGCTGTCTCCAGTGGGTTGTCCACCGGCAACTCTTTGCCTAGTGCTCCAAGATCCATCAATGGCCGACAAACAAAAAGCAATCAAAAAAACCACAATCGCAATGAAAGCGGGAAAAGAATAGGATGTGAGAATCGGTTGATTGCCATAAAAGAAGATTCTTGGAATGAAAATATAGTAGCATAACTGATTAGCCCACATTTCCTTCGTCGATGCTGAGAAGAAAAATGGCGAAGTGAGTAGCACAGGTGAGGTTTTCTTCAAGAAAGGGAAGAAAGGGCTTGAATGAGCGTTCGGTGAAATGATGGTTGCTTCGTCGATCCAACTTGGAGCCACCTTACCACTTCTTTGGTAAAGGTGTGGGTTTTGTGATATGATGGTCATAGCGGCCACACGGGGTGACGGTGATTCTTATTGTAGCACCTCATTGTGATTTGGTGGATGTACGCGGGAACTGGATGCTTTGAAATGTCCGCATGTAAATAAATGGCTAGTCATATAGGAGTGCTCAATATTGTGCACCACGACCAAGGCGGAGAGGAAAACGAGAGAACTATGTAATTAATGATTGAGTTTAATTAGGGTAGTTTTGTAAAGTACGAGATACATTCCTCCAATCACAAAATGCCTTGGTTCATGAGATTTGAGATTTGAGCCCTATAAACTGGAAGGAGGGAGTCTTGCTGCGGTGTAGTCTAGTCACTTGTTGAAATCTCTAGAAAGGCAAATACTCCTTTCCAGTTTACAGGGCTATACTACTCCCTCCGTCTATGTGGAAGTCATCTTACGAAAACCAAATAGTCCCAAAACACTTAGGCGCGGTGCATTAACTTCTACCTTGTTTCTTTTTTCTTGACATATCAACCAATAAGAGATGAGAGGTGTGCATGCTTTTAATGACTTGCAATGGCTAGTTCATTGCATGCAATGCTACTAATTAGCAAATAAACATTGGTGACCCGGGAGGAAAGCGGTGCTAAGCGCGTGGACCTATCACGAGAATGAGTATTAACCAATGGATGATGGAGTTTAATTGTTAAACAATAGCAGTTTTGTCTCATGCAAGAGCTGGCTAGTATATCGTGCTCAAGGCACCGCACCCGCGAGCGTTGCAAGCTGCCACGTTCGGGTTGCGCTTGGCTCTTCGCCTCTTCGATAAGGCGAACAATGATGTTACTCCTACTTCTCTGATGTCGAATCCTTGCTGCATGTCCGTCCACCTCGTGCGGGAGGGATAGCGTGTAGCGAAAGCTTCTACTTACTGCTCCTGCCTTTGCGTCTATGATAGGTGGGCCCAACAGGTGGTTGGCCCTCCTATCATGCAGCTAAACGGAGGGAGTACAATGCATGCATGCATGCCGTGACTTTCCTTCTGATACTTGCATGTGTTGATTTGATGCACCTTGCCAAATTTTGACTATAAATTTAACTAACCAAATTTTCATGCATGTCACAAAAAGTTACGGGGCTGTTTGGATTGTGACTATGTTTGTCTTATGTTGCTACATTATTTTCTTATGTTGCTACATTATTTTCCCCACACTTGCCACACTTGCCTAACCTGAGTTGCTCAAATTGTTAGACACACTTTGGCTTGCCTAAGGGAATCTTGCCACAATTTTTGTGTCTATGACATGTGGGGTTCACTGCTAATAAAAAAATTCTTGTCTTAGGTGTGACTAATAAAAAAGACTTATATTTAGGAACGGAGGGAGTTGAAAATATAAATAATAATGCATGTTGGGGCAACCCATGTTTCCGCTAATTTTAGCCGTGGGCTTGTTCACAATTTTTACGAGGGGGTGGTTGTTCATTTAATGGAGGGACTTGTAGTACTAGACTTTAACGATACAAAGTGCGACCTGGCACACCGTAACACCACTTGGGAACAAGCGAGTAGCTACCTCAAAAAACAATCAACAACTAAAAAAACCATGACCTGGCATGTAGTAGTACACAATTTTAAACGATTGTTTTGATGGAGTGAAAAAGGAAAACTACCCCACTACGTATATATAGGCCGGAGCCTCCGCGCTTGCTTGCTAGGGTTGCTCTATTCACACATTCTCATCCTCTCCAGATCTAAACAAGATAGGGGTAGTAACACTGTCTTTCTCCCTTCAAAAAATACTGTCTTTCTATCCTCACTGCTGCTTACAGATCCGGACGTATCCCCCTCCGCCGATGAAGGGGAGGAGGGCCAGCATTTAGGCCGTCGTCGATAGCGAGGGAGGAGACCCACTGCTGACCGCACCATTATCTCGGCGGCGCCGGCGGGGAGTCCTCGATCCCTTAAATCGTTGCACGTGGGCGGATCCGGCCTCCGCCGCCCACCTATCCACATCCGGCGACCTTGGTATATCTTCATTGAAACCGCCTTAGCTCTACTTCCCCAGCTCGCTACGTCGCTGCATGTGCATCATTTTCTACCTCTCAGCCCCTCTCGATCGGATGGTCCAACGTCACCTATTTTTCTTCTTCTATTGTCAGAGGTAAAGCTACTTCATGGAGTCAAATCTTGTACTCCCTCCGTCCGAAAATACTTGTCATTGAAATGGATGTATCTAGATGTATTTTAGTTCTAGACACATCCATTTTGATGACAAGTAATCGAGACGGAGGAGAATACTAATTCAAACAAGAAATAAAGTGGGGGTGGGGAATTTAGTATGTACATCGGACTTGGTACAAACAGGAAGGAAAGGGGGTGAAAGTAGTACAGACTGGTCATCCAACCGGTCTCTTGGTCGAAAAGGGAAATATAGGGGTAACGCTGTACACAGTGGTATGACTAGGACTAGATTTGCTATCCACACATAGGAGTAGGTGGCTAGAGTGAACAAAAATGGGACCAACCAAGATATGTTTCTTGGATGTTTGTTTCTCGGGGCAACAAACTATGAATCACCACTTTATGCCCCTGTTTACGTACATGGTGCTAGACTGCTGGTGCACCCACTGTCCCATGCCCTTATACCAATTATTTAGCTGTTCTTAATCTAATGTCCCTGGTAAAAATGAAGCCATGACAAGTTTAGCCAAATGTTTTTGCCTGTAATTGTTTGAGACTCTGACTGTTTCCTCTGTACCTTTTTGTGCAAACAGGGATATCCAATTCACCTAGTTGCTGTTGTGACCTTTTGGTGCCTTTGCACAAAACTCTTCCTAAAAAAGTGACTTTTGTCTTGTTTAAGCTGGAATGTCAGAATGGAACAGTTGGTTCATTTTGGTGGAACTGCACAAAGGGAGATATGTGTTCCAATCCTCACCATCCATATTAGCGCCATAACCTTCCTTTAGGTAAGAATGATATTTAATGCATGTGTTCATCTCTATTTTCCGACTGCCATGAGAAAATAATGCTATTTTTACTAGTACACTGTACTCCCTCACTGACAAAACCAATTCTGAATTAGAAGGCCAATCATGTACTTGGTTTCACCTGCTGGTGAGGAGAAAGAGAAACAAAGCATGAAGAGGAAGAAGAATAAGCGATTGCCAAAGGCGATCTTCTTTGAAGCGAGAGGCCTCGGTTGAGGCCATTCAAGGGCTCGACAGCGACTACCTTACATGTGAGATGATCCTCGAGGAGCCCTTCCACTCTGCTGTCTTAATTAATTAGGAGTATTTAAGTACCACTAATTTATTCTTGCCTAATTTTCTGTCGGAGTTAAACAAATCTTTAGTAGGACCCTATCTTTGAATCATGTACGTGTGTATGTTTGTCTATGGAGGTGAATCATGTGGTGGAGCAGGGAGGGAATATTATTAGTGTCATGACATAATAGTTCTATTGTTTTGCATGTCAATTTATTGCCATTGGTTCAATGAGGCAACGTTTTGCGTATTGTCCATCATGAATTTGATGCTACTGTTTGAGTAATATGCTAATGTCTTCCTATCCTTTCTCACTAAGCTAATGAAGGTTTCACCTTGTTCCTACTTGTGCAAACAGGGATCATGTTGTGCCAATCATACATTTTAGTGGAACTACACAAGACAATACAATGAGCTGTATCCAGCCCGGTGCTTTAACTCTCTTTGGAAGTTCTTGATAATCTTCGATATAATCTCAGCCTTTGGTAAACAAGAGTGATTTCAACCATACATTTGAAGTGCACAAAAATATATACTATTGTGTGATTCAGTGAGTGCTTTATCATCTCTTATGGGACTACATGAATAAGCTTTTTTCTCGAGGTTGAGTGCAGGCCTAAGCCTTCATCCATATTAGTTTGTTGTCATCTCTATTTGTATCGTGCTACTGTGATGAGAAACTCCTTTATCTTTGCACGTTAAATTTTTGCAACCTATGATAAATGGCAATGCTTTGAGTGTTGAGCTAATTGGCACTGATTAAATAAACTAATACCTCTCTTTAAGCAAGACTACTATCTTGCTAACTTTACCCATTAAGATAATGAGGGTGCTTCTATTTGTTAGTGTATGTTTCATCAACTAGTCCAACTATTACAGTAATCTCACTCTCTCAATATATGTGCCAACAGGGATGCTCGATTTTGGTGGAACTGCACAAAAACTTTGGGTGCTTCATTGCCTCGACAGCTTCCGTCTTTTCCTGTCAGTCGCTAATCTCGGCTTGCTTTCTTCCTTCGCTGTCAGTCGCTTCGCTTATCTCGGCTTCCAGTCAAAGGAAATAATAATTGATATGCTACCTCACACAGGTTGGTACTGATCTTTATCCTGATTATTGTGCTTGTCATGTATTGGTAATTTGGTATTGCGCTACTGTTTGCGATTTTATAAAGGAGTAACTTGGAGCTGAACTTCGCGAGCAAATCATTGCATTGGGTGATTTTGTAGAACGCACAAAATGATCGGATGTACGAGATACTTATCTGCTGCCATGTACTCCAAAGTTCACTCGAGACAAGCATCGATGTTGACAAGAAGTGACTATATTCATTCGAGTATCAAGCGGCGTCAACGGTTGTCAAACTCCCAAGTATTAGGAGAGTGAGCGCATAAAAATATTGCTTGGCGCATAGCCCGAAGAACACTGATCCGATCTTTGGTCCCAACTTGTGCCTTTTGGTTATCGGCGGATATGGTAGCGAACTATATGGCATGGAGTTTAAAGATTCCAGATAAGTTAGTTGTGGCGTATATTCATTTGGCATAATCGATCGCACACGAGGATGCTCCATTTCGGTTGAACTGCACAAAAATTTGGGTGGTTCCTTTTCTCAATCGCCTCCTTTCTCGTCTGCAATGTAGAATTTTGGCGAGGTACAGGACCAAGATGAGCCAGTAAACTAGTTGGTTGAAAGTAGTGGCCAAGTTGCTCAAACCTTGCTCGGCAAGAGGCCACTATTTGTGGATAAACCTACAAGCAAAGTTCAGATTGTCTGTGCTGCCTCTTATGTACTCGAAAGTTTACTCGTACAAGAACTAATTTTAGCAAGAAGTACCTCCGACTGAACACCATTTACCAGTCTGTACCCTAGGTAATTAAAGTCCGTCCATGGATCATATTGGTTGTGATCTCAATCATTTGGATGCATAAACATACTGAACGTGTGTATATCTGAATCTTTTTGTGAATTATGTATGAATATTGTTGTGTGATCTATCAATCATTTGGATGCATAGATATCTTTGAGCTTGTGTATATATGAATCTTTTGAGTTGTTGATAGTGAATGTTGGCTATGAATATGATGCGTGTCCTGTGAACTGAGTTTGATACGAATGTTTACCTTTTTTTGTTGTATTTGTGTGTGAACTTGTTAGTATGCCTACTGTGGGGTATGTGACGTGTGGGTGTCAACGGCACACCTTCTTCCCAAGAAGAATTGCACCTGCTTTGTTAGGGTAGAAACGGCACATTAGCTCTTTTTGATCTATTTATTACTCTGTCTTCCCCTCTCCCCCGCTCAACCCCTGCTGTAATGTTTTCGGCCTCAAAACAAACATAGTACTGCGTTGTTTTGGGGGCTTGATGAAACATTGAGTGCTAGTTTCTATAGGTTGGCCCGCCCAGCAAATGGGGTGCTGGTCCACCACGACGGACTAGGAGGCTAAAAATACAAGTTGTATGGTGTAGAGGCAAGTAAAAAAACGCTATCGGGAGCCATCCACTGAAGAAAAAAAATCGCTCCTGATGTGCTTCTTCAGTCGTGCTGCCGGCCCCCTCTTTAATCCAGTTCGCTCGGGGATCTGGTATCATTTTTTTTCAAAGGGTGAACAAGTATCAGCTAGGCCTTGGTTTTGTATTTTAACATGCGCAGCCCACGACATATGGAGACAGTGGTTTCAACTTATTTTTTGAGGTCCATACCAGCCTATGGGCTTTTTCTTAACGATCGGCAACCCAATGTATTTTTTAATAAAATGCAGGTCTTTGTTCTATTTATCTATATGTAAGAATAATAATGCTGTGTCCAATTTATGTTTTCCCTTCTAACCACATTATCGTATATTTTATAGAGACTTATATATACATTATAAAAACATCCCATGTTATTAACCTATAAAAGTAAATGTTTAACGGAAGTTGGCAAGGAAAATCCTGGTTGTTTTTGACTCACAAGCAAGGAAAATCCTGGTGATTGCGTACAAAAATTTGTGAAGATTTTAAGGACCAATTTAATAATAACATGCTCATTTTTATTTTGAGCAATAACTCGCTAATTTGTTAATTATATATATATATAATGTGCCTCTTTGGTTTATTCTTTGATATTAATTGCTCATTCTGACATAACATTATATATATAACGAGCCCAGCTAATTCGTGTATTTCAAGGAAGTGCAAATGGGCTGGGATTTCTTAGAAAATATAAATGGGCCTGATTGACGTGAAATTATTTGTTCACCCAGCCCAGCAAATGGACTATACATTCTAGAAAACATGGGTTAAATATATGCCACATTTTTGCGAGGTTGACATGTGGGCCAATAGGTGAAAGCCTATGCGAGCGTTGTCAACTTGGTCGACAAATGATTGTGTCATCCACATCCATTGGATTTATATCCAACGGCGGCATGCACCTTCAATCTCTCGTCTTCTTCCTCCGGCGTTGCGGGACCTTTGGTTCGACCTCCGTGACTAAGCGGCTCTGCTTATACGCATCAACTATGACGCTACCCCACCGCCGGCGGGCTATCCCTCCACCCCTCGACACCTCCTGTTATTCTCCACATACTCCAACCCCACGCCGCAATAGAACCAGTTATAACCCTTCTTCTCCTCTCAATCTACGACTCCACTGCCGCGTCTTCCCATCTCCGAGTCATTCCCGTCGAGAACCTCGCCGTCATCCACCGCCTCGCTTTGCGCTCGGTGCGGCATAGTCGACAAGCGAGAGTCATCGGAAGAAGGGTATGCGTGGAAACTGGCAATTTGGGACCCATGGTCGTATGCAAGGAAAGTTCCTCCTTATTAAGCTGAAAAAATGTTTCCTCCACCTGACAACTGGGACCCCACCGGTTGTATCTTATACGAAAGGAAGTGCCTCCTTGTTTTGCCAAAAAATTATTCATCCATTGACAGTGGGACTTGTCGGTTGGTGGCTGACTTGTGGGCCTACTAAGCGGGCGATGTGCATGCGGCTTTGTCAACTTAATCAACAAATGATTCTAGCAGTTGAACCGTTGGATGTTAATCCAACAGTCGTGCTCCTTCTTCAACCTATGTTCTTGCTTCGGTCTCCCGTGGGCGGCATCGCGGCTGTGCTGCCGCACACCCGAACAAGTGAAGTTTCCCACTCCTCTCCATCTGCTACTCCACTGCCCCGTCTTCCCCATCTCCGGGTCGTTCCAGTCTGGGGCCTCGCCGTCGTCCACCGGCCTTGGTGTGCTTGGCACGGTGTGGTAAACATGGTCAACAACCAAGAGTCATCGGAAGATATTTGTCTGTGAAGGTGGCGGTGGGGCGCACCACGCCCATGGGCGCATGCATGCAGCAGAGCGGCGTGGTCAGCGCGGTCGAGGCGACTTCCATTGGAAGTATCTTTGTGCGTGGAGAGTCGGCGGTGGGTCCTGACGCGACAAGGAAGTGCCTCCTTATTACGTGGAAAATAATGATTTCTCCAAGCGGCAGCGAGGACCCTTGGGCGGGCCACCATGTTTTGCGAAAAAACGTTTGCCCCTGACTACTGGGACCCACCTGATGGGCCACCGTATTTTGTGAAAAAAAGTTCCCCCCGCTATCAGCTCGGACCCACCGGAAGTGCCTCCATCGGAAGAAATCTTGTGCGTGGAGAGGCGATGGTGAGTCCACGGCGGCCGCGGAAGTGCCTCCTTACTACGTGCAAAATAATTATTCCTCCACGACGGCGGGGACCCACCAGACGGGCCACCGTATTTCACGAAACAACGTTCCCCCCATGATTGCTGGGACCCACCAGCCACACCTTCGCATCCAAGGAAGTGCGTCCGGGCAAAAAAAAACAATTCGCCCCCTGACTGCTGGGACCCACTAGCTACATCTTCGCACGCAAGGAAGTGCGTCCGAAAACAATGATTCGCCCCCCTGACTGCTGGGACCCACCAGCTACATCTTCGCACACAAGGAAGTGCCTGACAATCGGGACCCACTTGGTCGAAGCGTACGTAGCGTTGTCATTACGGTGTGACGTGTACATACATATATCTTGGTCGATGTAGAAGCGGCGCGCGTGTCGTAGTAGAAGCGCGTGCGTGTAAGTAGTAGAAACGCGCGCGTAGCATGTACTGCGTATGTACGGCGGCGATGTGCAGAAAGAACATCTTGCCGCGTATGTGTACATCGGCGGGGTCTCAACGCCTACTCGGCGCATCGTCGGCGGGGCTCGTGGACATGGCTGGGTCGAACGAGAACAACGCCGTTGTTGTGTTCATAGAGAACCAACGGCTGGGTCGGAATGGAATCGTCGTCGTGTTCGCCGGGAGGCTTGGGCGGAACATGCGATGGAAGCGAGGCTGGCGTCCGCGAAGGGAGAAGCGGCCTTGTGTTTGACCAGCCATGTTGAAATGGGATCTGTTCATCGGGAGAAGTGCGGCATACCGCAAAAGCGGAGAAGCGGACCTCCTACGGTCGAAATGGGGTCTTGTTGATCGGGAGGGTGTGGCGTGCCGCCAAAAGCAGGCAAGCGGACTTGTGTTGGGCCTTACGGTCGAAGCAGGGGTCATGTTCGCCGGGAGGGTGTGGCGTACCACAAAGCAGGACTCCACGGGATCTGTTCATCTCCACCGTCGACCTCCTCCGGCCTCCATGGGCTCTTGTCGACCTCCTCCGATCTCCACAGGCTCTGTTCATCCGGCCTCCACCGTGCGCTTACTCCGCCGGCCACTATTCAACCACCCCTCCACGGGCACCCTCCACCGTCTCTGTTCATCTAGCCCTCCACGAAGTCGTCTTGTTCATCGAGAGGCAATGCCACGGGGTCCTATTCATCCACCCCCACGCTCCTTTGTTCATCAAACCGCCCCATAACACTCCTTTGTTCATCAATCGATCGGCTTGATTAGCGGCGATGGCGAAGAATTGCTCGATTGGGTTCGATTAATAACCATCGATCGATCGCTCGGGTTCGATGTAGCGTAGCCTACTGATTCTGTCGCTTCGGGTTGATTAGAAACCCAACGCCTTGCTCGGGTTGATTAGAGCCAACGCCTACGCACACTGCAGCGTCGTGTCTGAGAAAGCGATGCATCGCTCGGCCCCGACCACCCACCGTAACCGGGAACTCCCCGAAATTTTCCTCGCCCTCGCTTCTACCATGGTTTTTTCCATCATGGACGGCCCAAAGAATGTCATGCAAGTCCGTCTTCGGCCCGCCCAGGATGAAAAGCCCATTTTCTGTCATGATTTTTTGTCATAGAAGTAGGAGCCCACCACATCTATGATGATACCGGGTTTTGTCACAATTATCGTCATATAAGTGTCATAAGTATGACATATTTTTTTTTGTTCGGCCCAAAATGTCACGGATGTGTCTTTTTTTTGTAGTGCATCACGGTGAGTAACTCCTTCTCGTACACCAAGACCTTCTGGTTCCGCACGCCCAACGCCTTGCTCAGGTAGGCGACGGGGTGGCCGTCCTGCACCAGCACGGAACCAACACCGGTGTCGCATGCGTCGGTCTAGATGGCGAACGGACGCTTGAAGTCTGGGAGTGCCAGAACGGGCGTGCTCACCATCGCCTTCTTCAATAACTCGAATGCGGTTTGCACCTTGTCGTCCTAGAGGAATCCTTTGTTGATGAGAAGGCGCGTCAGGGGCTTTGCTATAATGCCGTAGTGTAGCACGAACTTGCGGTAGTAGCCCGTGAGGCCGAGGAAGCCGCGTAGCTCTGTGGGCGTCGTGGGCACGGGCCAAGCACTCATGGCGCTGGTCTTGCTAGAATCAGTGCCAATGCCATTCTTGGAGATAACATACCCCAGGTACTCGATCTCCTGCTGGGCGAACGAGCATTTGGAGGCCTTGGCGTAGAGCTGGTGTGCCCGCAGCAAGTCAAGGACAGTGCGCAAGTTTTCCTCGTGTTCCTGTAAATCAATACTGAAGACCAAGATGTCATCGAGGAATATAATGATGAACTTGCGAATGTGGCGACCGAAGATCGAGTTCATCAGACATTGGAAAGTGGCCGGCGTGTTGCAGAGGCCGAACGGCATAACTCTGAAGTGGTAGTGGCCATGGTGTGTTTTGAAAGCCGTTTTCTCTTTGTCCTCTTCACGCATGCGTATCTGATGATAGCCTGCCCGTAGGTCGATCTTGGAGAAATACTTCGCTCCCCCCAGCTCATCGAGTATCTCATCCACCACAGGTAATGGAAACTTGTTCTTGACAGTGGCTGTGTTGAGACGTCTAAAATCCACGCAGAATCGCTAGGTGCCATCCTTCTTCTTGACCAACAGGACTGGCACTGCGTATGGACTCAGCCTGTGAGCAATGACACCTGATTACAGCATCTCTTGAACTTGCTTTTCGATTTTATCTTTTTGCGCTGGCAAGTAGCGATAGGGCCTGGTGTTGATCGGTGTTGTGCCGGGCTCCAGGTTGATCGCATGATCATATTACCGTTTAGGAGGCAATTCCTTGGGTTCAGAGAACACATGCGCATATTCAGACAGGAGTTTCTGAATGTGAGGAGGTGGAGGTGCAGGTTCAGGTTTGTCAGTTCGTTCCACTGTAACCAGAGCTGCAGTCCAAATATCATTGGCTACTTCCATGCGATGCAACTCATAAGCATCCAGTTCCGTGATGGGAGGTAGATCCGGTGTACGCACGCCTTGCTAATGCACTTGTTTGCCCTCTGTTTCAAATGTAATGGTTTTCTCCTGCCAGTGATAGTTCATGGGGCTATGAGATGCCAGCCAATCAATTCCCATCACTCCATCATAGGCGCTGAGCGGAAGCATGCGGAGATCAATGTGGAAGGTGTGGCCGGGCACTTGCCATTCCAGTCCTCTCACAAGTTGATTGCAGAGCAGTTTCTGTCCATTGGCGACGAGAACTGAAACTGGTGGCAGGTTTTCTTTCTGAACTTTCGGGCGCGCGAGAAAAGTTTCACTGATGAAACTATGTGTACTCCCTGAATCAACCAACATGATCATGTTCTGATCCCCTACTTGTGCACGGAGGCGAATCATGGAGGGAGTTTCCTTTCCTGATAATGCGTGATGTGACAACGTGCAGCATTTTGAGTCCTGTGCTTGTGAAGCATCGAGCAGCTGTAAGGCGTGGACTGTATCATCTGACACGATCTCCAAAGTATCCTACCTCAATCATCAGGATTTGGCCGGTGCATTAGCACTGATGGTCTCTCGAGTATTTGTCCCCGCAGCAAAAACAGAGATCATTGGCTCTTCTGAACTCGTGCAGTTGGTGCTCCCGTGCATACTTGTCGCCCCCTTGCCATTGTGTGACTACAGCGCAAGCTGGTACGGCGGCTGGTGGTGGTGCAAGTGGTGGTGCTCATCCCACCGGTGTGATGCGCGGACACGCGGTGCACTGCTTCTTGAGCTCTTCTTCCTGGATACGGGCAAACACAGCTGCACGAGTGATGCTGGTTGGTGCCTGCAGCCTAACTCCCAATCTCAAATCGTCCTTGAGACCGATCAGGAACTGTGATATGAACTTTTTTCAGCTCAGAGTTGGGTCCAAGGCCAACAAGTGGTACACCGCCGTCTCGAATTGCTGTCGATATTCCTGAACACTGCCTCTTTGTCGTAACTGAACAAAGTGATGCATCTGAACCTCGAACTCTTCTGGACCGAACTCTTCCTGCACTGCAGCTCTGAATGTTTGCCAATTGACCCCTGGGTGTGTCTATCGATATGCCTGGATCGTGGCCAAGCCATCCATGTACAACGCCACGGTGGTGACCCAGCTGTGCTGTGGTACGTGATACAGCTCGAAGTAGGTGGTGCAGCGGTCCAACCAGATGCGAGGAGCGTCACTGTCAAACCTCGGGAAATCATGCTTGGGTGGCTTGATGTAGTGGTCGCCACGGCGCTCAATCTCAGAGGATGAGGGTGACTGTGCAGTGAGCAACGGTGGTCCATGGTTGACGATGCAGACGAACGGCAGTTGCGCCACGTCATCCGTATAGAGCGGCAGTGGCGGAGGATGAATCGGCGGGGGCGGAGGCGGGGGTGGTGGTTGGTGCGCGGAGGAGTCTGCTGTCGCCGTGACACCAGATGGAGATGTGACGCCCTAGGTGGTGACCGTGGGGTCGATTGTTGGGGCGGACTTGCTGGCCTTGTCCACGTCGGCTTGCGTGAGGTCGATCTGCTTGTAGAGCAGCTTGAGCTCGGTGGAGACCTGATCGTTGTAGGAGATCTAGGCCTGGTGGCGCTCGTCGGCGGTTTTGTGATTTGCGTCGAGGCGGCAGATGACAGACTCGAGCAAGTTCTATAGCTTTTCCGTGGTCTCCGTCATGGCATCCAACACACGGCGAGTCTGCACCGAGGGCTTGCATGGAGGTGTCGTGGTCACGTTCAGGATCAGATTGAACCCCCAGCAGGATTTCTGGCGAGCTCACCAGAGTGGCTCGCACCTGACCCGGTGGATTTTACCGATCGATCGAGAGCGGATCCAGCAGCAGCGGTGGTGGGAAAAAATTTAGGGCTCTGATTACCAGATAGTCACGACTTGATGTCGCGATCCGAGAGGGGAGGAGAGGATCGGGACAAGGGGAGAAGGACGAGTAGGTGAGTGCGAGCGAGAGAGAAAGAGTAGGCAGGAAGGAAATGGTTCATTCAATTTCTCGATGCCCTTTCCGTCCACACACACGCATACAAGGAGCGCGCGCGCGCGCGCACACACACACACACACACACACACACACATCCTCTCCTGACAAGGGGCCCCGGCTCGCCCTGCTGGCCAGGTCGTGTGGTTGCAGGTTCAGAACCTGAACTACATTTCTTCAGTCCGCTGCTGATTGATCTGTATGTGTGACACCCGGGTGCGTGCGTTCCGAGCCGTCAGGCAGGCATGCCATCCTGAAATGCATGTGGGGAGGCTGCGCCCATCTTATCGGACTTCGCGCATCGTGCATGTTGCCGTTGCCGCCGACGCCATCTGCTCGTGGTCGCCTGTCCCCGCTTCTTGGCAACATTTGCCATCTTAGCAACAATATGCCTGAATCCGCCATCTTGGCAACATCTGCCACTACTCCAATCCATATGATGAAGGGGTGCAAGCTGAGCCACCCAGACCTCTCACCTAAGCCTAACATTTAAAGACGGAGGCCCCGACCGAGCCACATACCGGGTCCTGGGTACAAACCGGTCCGACACACTCACATATGTCATCACCGCCATCTTCCACTGGTCCATCTTCAGAGCAGATTGAGGTGCCAACCTTGGCAGGTGCCTCCGCCATTGACGCCACGCCATGACGCCAAACGACGACCTCCACCCACGCGATTCCAAGTCCAAGCAACGGATGCGGATCCATGATAGGATAGGACCGCACCACCGCCGTCGACCACCACCCACAAGCGCCACCTAACCCCAAGGTTCCCAAAGCAGCTCCTTCAAGAAGGGAACAACGCCGTGAGCGCCGTCGCCGCCCAACAAAGTTAGGGCTTTCGCCTGGGAGACCTAGGGGAAGGGGAAGTGAGGGGATCAGTCCATACCGACGCCTCCAAGGAGGCAGGCGCCCTCGGCGCCCGCTGTCGCTGTGACGGCCATGGCCGACCAGGGATTTCGCCCGAACTAGATCCCCGCCACCACCAGCGCCTCCTATACAGAATCGGCGACCCAAGGAAGCGCGGCCCGACCAGGCTGGCCCATACACCGAACAGGGGAGGAGGGGAGGCGCCAGATCGCGTGCACTGGCCACCGCAGAAGCCATCGCCGGCCGCCAACGACCATCGGATCCTGCCGCCCGCGCGGCCGGAATGCCAGATCCACCACCCGCACGATTGCTAGCCGGCTGTCCCTTGCCAATGGAGCCGTCGCCCCAGATCTGGGGTTCCCCATGCAGAGGCAGGGCAACCGAGGCCCCGCCGCCACCATCCTTGGCGCCCCGGGATTGCCCGACAGCTGCCTCAGGCGGCAGCAAGGAAGGGAAGAGGGGGCGGGGTGAGGAGGATGGGCGGATAGGGTTGGTAGGGAGGAGGGGCCTTAACTGATGAGCTGCAGATCTTACAGTTGACCTCGAGAGTTGGGGTGGATAATGACCTCGGGAGGCGGTGGATGTCGTTGAAAGAGGCGTCAAAGCTCCTGGGGCTGAGGGGGGACGGAGGACCGGAGGAGGTAGGTGACGCGGAGGCTGTGTTGACGGGGAAGGGAGGAGCGAAGAGGAGAGAGGGTTGGCGGCACCCACACCGCACGCTCCTGCTACCATAGACAAACAAGATGCAACATGGCGCAGGAGTCCGGCAGCACGATGCAGGAGTCGGCCCCACAATTCTCTCCAACACGAGACAAACTGACGACGTGACAACCCTGGCGAGATGCATGCATCCAACGTGCGGGGCTAGGAGCAGTGCTGGCCCACCCGTCATCGCGACAGACCAAGAGTAGGTGCAGAAGCCAGGTGCACACGCACCGCTCACCCTTCCGTAGCTAGCAGTAGGGAACACCCGCCAAATACGGTTGACCGGAGAAAACTAAGACACACAGCAAGACATGCAGCTAGCACAGCTGATGCATGGGACCATAGGCAGCACTGACCCACCCGTCATCGGTGCAACATAGGCGCAGGTGCAGAAATCAGGTGCATATGCGGCCGAGCCCTCCATGACCCATGACACAGGAAAGAAGCGAGAGCGAGCCGTGCATCGCCCCGGCGCATGCGATGCGCCTTTTCGGCAGCGTCGATGAAGCTAGGCTGCCCCACGCACCCAAACAACTGGCACCCAGCCAATAGGATCCAGCCCGAGCCCACACGTCATCCCTGTCCAAGATTTACCACACAGTCAAAAACGGTACAGGTCAATTTTCAGCGAGCATCCAACGGCTAGTAGCGAAAAAATACATCGTTGACCAGAATCGAACAGGCAGGAAATGCAAATCGGGGTGGCCTCTGGGAGCGAGTTGGCTAGCCTCCTTTTTGGTTTAAATTACCATACGAGCAGATATTTTTATTATATTTAGTCATTTCCTTTATGGTGGACATTTGTATTGTTTAACAATATTTTTTTGATCTGGACTTAATTTAGACATGCAAAGTGGGGACTTGGATGTCTGTGCACTCTAATCTAACCATGTGAAGTTTTGATTTGAACATTCGTCTCTTCCTCTAGACTTATAATACAAATTGCATTTGAATACATTCATTGAGTTTTGCCAAATTACCTATTGAAAGATCGTAAGTCGCCTAGGAGAGGGGGGTGTGAATAGAGTTTTGAAATAATTAAGATTGAGGCAATAATAAAGTTGTTATTTTATATTTCCTTATTCATGATAAAATGTTTATTATTCATGCTAGAATTGTATTAACCGGAAACTTGATACATGTGTGAATACATAGACAAAACACAGTTTCCCTAGTATGCTCTACTTGACTAGCTCGTTGATCAAAGATGGTTAGCTCGCTGATCAAAGATGGTTAAGTTTCCTAGCCATAGACATGTGTTGTCATTTGATGAACGGGATCACATCATTAGGAGAATGATGTGATGGACAAGACCCATCCATTAGCTTAGCATAATGATAGTTCAGTTTTAATGCTACTGCTTTCTTCATGTCAAATGCATATTCCTCCGACTATGAGATTATGCAACTCCCTGATACCGGAGGAATATCTTTTGTGCTATCAAACGGCACAACGTAACTGGGTGGTTATAAAGATGCTCTACAGGTATCTCCGAAGGTGTTTGTTGGGTTGGCATAGATCGAGATTAGGATTTGTCTCTCCGAGTATCAGAGAGATATCTTTGGGCCCTCTCGGTAATGCACATCATAAGAAGCCTGGCAAGCAATGTGACTAATGAGTTAGTTGCAGGATGATGCATTACGGAACGAGTAAAGAGACTTGCCGTAACGAGATTGAACTAGGTATGAAGATATCGACGATCGAATATCGGGCAAGTAACATACCGATGACAAAGGAATAACGTATGTTGTCATAATGGTTCGACCGACAAAGATCTTCATAGAATATGTGGGAGCCAATATGAGCATCTAGGTTCTGCTATTGGTTATTGACTGGAGAGGTGTCTCGGTCATGTCTACATACTTCTCGAACCCGTAGGGTCCGCACGCTTAACGTTCGATGACGATTATTATTATATGAGTTATGTGATTTGGTGACCGAATGTAGTTCAGAGCCCCGGATGAGATCACAGACATGATGAGGAGTCTTGAAATGGTCGAGAGGTAAAGATTGATATATTGGATGATAGTATTCGGACACCGGAAGTGTTCCGGAATGTATCTGGTACATATCAAAGTACCGGGGGGTTACCGAAACCCCCCCGGGGGGGAGATATGGGCCATATGGGCCATAGGAGGGAGGCACGCCAGCCCACAAGGGGTGCCCCCCAAGGAAGGAGGCCGAATAGGATTACGAGGAGGGGGCGGCGCCCCCCTCTTTCCTTCTCCCCCCCACTTCCCATCTTTCCCCCTCCGGTAAAAGGAAGGGGGGGGGAGCGAAACCAACTAGGAGCCCAAGTAGGATTCCTCCTACTTGGGTGCGCCTAGGGCTGGCTCCCTCCCCCTCCCTCCTTTATATACATGGGAAGGGGGCACCTAGAACACACATCAACTATTCCTAGCCGTGTGTGGCGCCCCCCTCCGCAGTTTACGCCTCCGGTCATATTCTCGCAGTGCTTAGGCGAAGCCCTGCGCGTATCACTTCACCATCACCGTCACCATGCCGTCGTGCTGATGGAACTCATCTACTTCCTCAACACTCTGCTGGATCACGAGCTCGAGGGACGTCATCGCTCTGAACCTGTGCAGAACTCGGAGGTGCCGTACGTTTGGTACTTGATCGGTCGGAACAAGAAGAAGTTCGACTACATCAACCGCATTGGCAAATGCTTCCGCTTTCGGTCTACGAGGGTACGTGGACACACTCTCCCCCTCTCGTTGCTATGCATCTCCTAGATAGATCTTGCGTGAGCATAGGATTTTTTTTTGAAATTGCATGCTATGTTTCCCAACAGTGGTCTATGCGTAGATGATATGCACGAGTAGAACACAAAGAGTTGCGAGCGCTGATCGTCATACCGCTTACCACCAATATCTTATTTTTATTTGGCGGTATTGTTGGATGAAGCAGCCCGGACCAACCTTACATGACCACGTTCATGAGACCGGTTCCGCCGACAGACATGCAACTAGTTTTGCATAAAGGTGGTTCGCGGGTGTCTGTTTCTCCAACTTTAGTTGAATTGAATCTGACTGCGGCCGGTCTTTGTTTAAGGTTAAAACAACAAACTTGATAAATCACCATTATGGGTTTATGCTGTAGGAAAGAACGGTTCTTGCTAGAAGCCCGTAGCAGCCACGTAAAACTTGCAACATGATAACCCACAAGTATAGGGGATCGCAACAGTTTTCGAGGGTAGAGTATTCAACCCAAATTTATTGATTCGGCACAAGGGGAGCCAAAGAATATTCTAAAGTATTAGCAGCTGAGTTATCAATTCAACCACACCCAGAAGACTCAATATCTGCAGCAAAGTATTTAGTAGCAAAGTAGTATGGAAATAACGGTAATGGTGGCAAAAGTAACAGTAGCAGTTTTGTAGCAATCGTAACCGTGGCAACGAAGAAATAACTCAGCAAAGATTAATATGAAACGAGCTCATAGGCAATGGATCAATGATGGATAATTATGTCGGATGGCATTCATAATGTAACAGTTATAACATAGGGTGACACATAACTAGCTCGAGTTCATCAATATAATGTAGGCATGTATTCCTAATAGAGTCATACGTGCTTATGAAAAGAACTTGCATGACATCTTTTGTCATACCCTCCCGTGGCAGCGGGGTCCTAATGGAAACTAAGGGGTATTAAGGCCCCCTTTTAATAGAGTACCGGACCAAAGCATTAGCACTTAGTGAATACATGAACTCCTCAAACTACGATCATCACCGGGAAGTGTCCCGACTATTGGCACTCCAGGATTACCGGATCATAACACGTAGTAGGTGACTATAACTTGCAAGATAGGATCAAGAACACTCATATATTCATGAAAATATAATAGGTTCAGATTTGAAATCATGGCACCCAGGCCCTAGTGACAAGCATTAAGCATGACAAAGTCATAGCAACATCAATCTTAGAACATAATGGATACTAGGGATCAAACCCTAACAAAACTAACTCGATTACATGGTAAATATCATCCAACCCATCACCGTCCAGCAAGCCTACGATGGGATTACTCACACACGGCAGTGAGCATCATGAAATTGGTGATGGAGGATGGTTGATGATGACGATGGCGACGGATTCCCCTCTCCGGAGCCCCGAACAGACTCCAGATCAGCCCTCCCGAGGAAGAATGTGGCTTGGCAGCAGCTCCGTATTGTAAAACGCGATGAATCTTTCTCTTTGATTTTTTTCTCCCCGAGCGTGAATATATGGAGTTGGAGTTGAGGTCGGTGGAGGTCCAGGGGGCCCACGAGGCAGGGGGAGCACCCAGGGGGTAGGGCGCCCCCACCCTTGTAGCCAGGGTGTGGGCACCCTTTAGTTGATTCTTTCGCTAATGTTTTTTATTAATTCCAAAAAGTGTCTACGTGAAGTTTCAGGTCATTCCGAGAACTTTTATTTCTGCACAAAAATAACACCATGGCAATTCTGCTGAAAACATCTCTTGGGGAACATAGTAATTTCAAAAAATTTCCTACGCACACGCAAGATCATGGTGATGACATAGCAACGAGAGGGGAGAGTGTTGTCCACGTACCCTCGTGAGACCGTGGCGGAAGTGTTATGACAACACGGTTGATGTAGTCGTGCGTCTTCACGATCCGACCGATCCAAGTACCGAGTCACGGCACCTCCGAGTTCAGCACTGCGTTCAGCTCGATGGCGATCCCGGACTCCGATCCAGCAAAGTGTCGGGATGAGTTCCATCAACCGCGATGGCGTGGTGGCGATGATGATGCTCTACGGTAGCGAGGCTTCGCTAAACTCCGCAGCGATATGACCGAGGTGGAATATGGTGGAGGGGGCATCGACACGGCTAAGGAGCGATCCGTAGATCAACTTGTGTGTCTATGGGGTGCCCATTGCCCCGTATATAAAGGAGTGGAGGAGGAAGGCCGGCCCTCTCTGTAAGCGCCCTAGGGGAGTCCTACTCCCCGGGAGTAGGATTCCCCTTTCCTAGTCAACTAGGAGTCCTTCCAAGTAGTAGGAGTAGGAGACAAGGAAGGGAAGAGAGAAGGAAGGAAGGAGGGGGTGCGGCCCTCCCCTAGTCAATTCGGACTAGGCCATGGGGGCGCGGCCTGCCCTAGGCAGCCCTCTCTCTTACCCGTATGGCCCAATAAGGCCCAATACTTCTCCCGGTGAATTCCGTAACTCTCGGTACTCCGATAAATACCGAATCACTCGGAACCTTTCGAAGTCCGAATATAGTCATCAATATATCGATCTTTACGTCTCGACCATTTGAGACTCCTCGTCATGTTCCCGATCTCATACGGGACTCCGACCTCCTTCGGTACATCAAAACTCATAAACACATAATATAAGCATCATGAAACCTTAAGCGTCTTGACCCTACGGGTTTGAGAACTATGTAGACATGACCTAGAACTATTCTCGGTCAATAACCAATAAGCGGAACCTGGATGCTCATATTGGCTCCTACATATTCTCTGAAGATCTTTATCGGTCAAACCGCATAACAACATAAGTTGTTCCTTTGTCATCGGTATGTTACTTGCCGAGATTCGATCGTCGGTATCCCAATACCTAGTTCAATCTCGTTACCGGCAAGTCTCTTTACTTGTTATGTAATGCATCATCTACTTAACTAACTCATTAGTCACATTGCTTGCAAGGCTTATAGTGATGTGCATTACCGAGAGGGCCCAGAGATACCTCTTCGACAATCGGAGTGACAAAACCTAATCTCGAAATATGCCAACCCAACATGTACCTTTGGAGACACCTGTAGTACTCCTTTATAATCACCCAGTTACGTTGTGACATTTGGTAGCACCCAAAGTGTTCCTCACAGTAGCGGAGTTGCATAATCTCATAGTTACGAGGAACATGTATAAGTCATGAAGAAAGCAATAGCAACATACTAAATGATCAAGTGCTAGGCTAACGGAATGGGTCTTGTCAATCAAATCATTCTCCTAATGATGTGATCCCGTTAATCAAATGACAACTCTTTTGTCCATGGCTAGGAAACTTAACCATCTTTGATTCACGAGCTAGTCAAGTAGAGGCATACTAGTGACACTATGTTTGTCTATGTATTCACACATGTATTATGTTTCCAGTTAATACAATTCTAGCATGAATAATAAACATTTATCATGAAATAAGGAAATAAATAATAACTTTATTATTGCCTCTAGGGCATATTTCCTTCAGTCTCCCACTTGCACTAGAGTCAATAATCTAGTTCACATCGCCATGTGATTTAACACTAATATTCACATCTGTATGTGATTAATACCCATAGTTCACATTGTCATGTGATCAACACCCAAAGGGTTTACTAGAGTCAATAATCTAGTTCACATCGTTATGTGATTAACACCCAAAGAGTACTAAGGTATGACCATGTTTTGCTTGTGAGAGAAGCTTAGTCAACGGGTCTGTCACATTCAGAGCCGTATGTATTTTGCAAACATTCTATGTCTTCAATGCTCTGCATGGAGCTACTCTAGCTTAATTGCTCCCACTTTCAATATGTATCCAGGTTGAGACTTAGAGTCATCTAGATTAGTGTAAAAGCTTGCATCGTTGTAACTTTTTACGATGAGCTCTTTTATCACTTCCATTATCGAGAAATATTTCCTTAGTCCTCACTAAGGATATTCTTGACCGCTGACCAGTGATCTACTCTTAGATAAAAATTGTACTCCCTTGCCAAACCGAGGCGAGTATCTGATGGGTCCGGTCCATAGCATGGCATACTTTTATAGAACCTATGACTGATGCATATGGAATGACTTTCATTCTCTTTCTATTTTCTGCCGTGATCGGGATTTGAGTCTTACTCAATTTCATACCTTTGCAACACATGCAAGAACTCTTTCTTTGACTGTTTCATTTTGAACTACTTCAAATCTTGTCAAGGTATGTACTCATTGAAAATCTTATCAAGCGTCTTGATCTATCTCAATAGATCTTGATGCTCAATATGTAAGTAGCTTTACTGAGGTCTTTCTTTTAAAGAACTCCTTTCAAATACTCCTTTATGCTTTCCAGAAAAATTCTACATCATTTCGATCAACAATATGTTACTCACATATATTTATCGAGAAAAGCGGTAGTGCTCCCACTCACTTTATTGTAAATCAGGCTTCACCGCAAGTCTGTATAAAACTATATCTTTGATCAACTTATCAAAGCGTATACTCCAACTCTTGAGATGATTGCACCAGTCCATAGATGGATCATTGGAGCTTGCACATTTTGTTAGCACCTTTAGGATTGACAAAACCTTACGGTTGCATCATATACAACTCTTCTTTAAGAAAACCATTAAGGAATGCAGTTTTGACATCCATTTGCCAGATTTCATAAAATGTGGCAATTGCTGACATGATTCGAACAGACTTAAGCATCGCTACTGTTGAGAAAATCTCATTGTAGTCAACACCTTGAACTTGTCGAAAAACCTTTTTGCGATAAGTCGAGCTTTGTAGATAGTGACACTATTATCAGCATCTGTCTTCCTCTTGAAGATCCATTTATACAATATGGCTTGCCGATCATCGGGCAACTCCACCAAAGTCCACACTTTGTTCTCATACATGGATCCCATCTCAGATTTCATGGCCTCAAGCCATTTCGCGGAATCTGGGCTCATCGTCGCTTCCTCATAGTTCGTAGGTTCATCGTGGTCTAGTAACATGACTTCCAGAACAGGATTACCGTACCACTCTGGTGCGGACCGTACTCTGGAAGACCTACGAGGTTCTGTAGTAACTTGATCAGAAGTTTCATGATCATCATCATTAGCTTCCTCACTAATTGGTGTAGGAATCACTTGGAACTGATTTGATGATGAACTATTTTCCAATTCAGGAGAAGGTACAATTACCTTATCAAGCTCTACTTTCCTCCCTCACTTCTTTCGAGAGAAACTTCTTCTCTAGAAAGGATCCATTTAACAACGAATATCTTGCCTTGGTTTGTGATAGAAGGTGTACCCAACAGTTTCCTTTGGGTATTCTATGAAGACACACTTCTCCGATTTGGGTTTGAGCTTATCAGGATGAAACTTTTCACATAAGCATCGTAGCCCCAAACTTTAGAAATGACAACTTGGGTTTCTCGCTAAACCACAGTTCATATGGTGTCGTCTCAGCAGTTTAGATGGTGCCCTTTTAGCGTGAATGCAGCTGTCTCTAATGCATAACCCCAAAAGCGATAATGGTAAGAGACATCATAGATCGCACCATATCCAATAAAGTCTTGATTCTGACGTTCGGACACACCATAACGTTGTGGTGTTCGGTGGCGTGAGCTGTGAAACTATTCCACATTGTTTTAATTGAATACCAAACTCGTAACTCAAATATTCGTCTCCGCGATCAGATCGCAGAAACTTTATTTCCTTGTTACGATGATTTTTCCACTTCACTCTGAAATTCTTTGAACCTTTTAACTATTTCAAACTTATGTTTCATCAAGTAGATATACCCGTATCTGCTCAAATCATCTTGTGAAGGTCAGAAAATAACGATACTTGCCACGAGCATCAACACTCATTGGATTGCATACATAGGTATGTATTATTTCCAATAAGTTAGTAGCTTGTTCCATTGTTCCGGAGAAGCGGAGTTTTAGTCATCTTGCCCAAAAGGCACGGTTACATAAGCATCAAATGATTCATAACCAAGTGATTCCAAAATCCTTCTTTATGGAGTTTCTTCATCGCTTTACATCGATATGACCCAAGCGGCGATTGCCACAAATAAGTTGCACTATCATTATTAACTTTGCATCTTTAGGCATCAATATTATGAATATGTGTATCACTACGATCGAGATCCAACAAACTATTTTCATTGGGTGTATAACCATCGAAGGTCTTATTCATGTAAACAGAATAACAATTATTCTTTAACTTCAAATGAATAACCATATCGCAATAAACATGATCAAATCATATTCATGCTTAGCATAAGCGCCAAATAACATTTATTTAGGTTTAACACTAATCCGAAAGTATAGGGAGTGTGCGATGATGATCATATCAATCTTGGAACTACTTCCAACACTCATCGTCACTTCACCCTCAACTAGTCTATGTTTATTCTGTAACTCCTGTTTCGAGTTACTAATATTAGTATCCGAACAAGTATCAAATACTCAGGGGCTACTACAAACACTTGTAAGGCATACATCAATAACCTGTATATCAAATATACCCTTGTTCACTTTGCCATCCTTCTTATCCGCCAAATATTAGGGCATTTCGCCAAAGTGACCATTTCTTTTGCGATTAAGCACTTTCGGTTTCAGGCTTTGGTCCAGCTTTGGTCTTCTTCATGGGAGTGACAACTTGTTTGCCATTTTACTTGAAGTTTCCCTTTCTTTCCCTTTGCCCTTTTCTTGAAACTAGTGGTATTGTCAATCATCAACACTTGATGCTCTTTCTTGATTTCTACCTTCGTCGATTTCAACATCACGAAGAGCTCGGGAATCGTTTTCATCATCCCTTGCATACTATAGTTCATCACGAAGTTCTAGTAACTTAGTGATGGTGACTAGAGAATTTTGTCAATCACTATCTTATCTGGAAGATTAACTCCCACTTGATTCAAGCAATTGAAGTACCCAGACAATCTGAGCACATGCTCACTAGTTGAGCGAATCTCCTCCATCTTTTAGCTATAGAACTTGTTGGAGACTTCATATCTCTCAACTCGGGTATTTGCTTGAAATATTAACTTCAATTCCTGGAACATCTCATATGGTCCATGACGTTCAAAACATCTTTGAAGTCCCGATTCTAAGCCGTTAAGCATGGTGCACAAAACTATCAAGTAGTCATCATATTGAGCTAGCCAAGCGTTCATAACGTGCGCATACGCTCTGCAATAGGTCTGTCACCTAGCGGTGCATTAAGGACATAATACTTACGTGCAGCAATGAGGATAAACCTCAGATCATGGATCCAATCCGCATCATTGCTACTAACATCTTTCAACACAATTTTCTCTAGGAACATATCAAAATAAACATATGAAAGCAACAACGCAAGCTATTGATCTACAACATAATTTGCAAAATACTACCAGGACTAAGTTCATATTAAATTTAAGTTCAATTAATCATATTACTTAAGAACTCCACTTAGATAGACATCCCTCTAATCCTCTAAGTGATTACGTGATCCATATCAACTACACCATGTCCGATCGTCACGTGAGATGGAGTAGTTTCAATGGTGAACATCAATATGTTGATCATATCTACTATATGATTCACGCTCGACCTTTCGGTCTCCGTGTTCCGAGGCCATATCTGCATATGCTAGGCTCGTCAAGTTTAACCTGAGTATTCTACGTGTGCAAAACTGGCTTGCTCCCGTTGTAGATGGACGTAGAGCTTATCACCCGACCATCACGTGGTGTGCAGGCACGATGAACTTTGGCAGCGGTGCATACTCGGAGAGAACACTTCTTGATAATTTATAGTGAGAGATCATCTTAAAATGCTACCGTCAATCAAAGCAAGATAAGATGCATAAAGGATAAACATCACATGCAATCAATATAAGTGATATGATATGGCCATCATCATCTTGTGCTTGTGATCTCCATCTTGAAGCACCGTCGTGATCACCATCGTCACCGCGCGACACCTTGATCTCCATCGTAGCATCGTTGTCGTTCGCCATCTATTGCTTCTCGACTATCGCTACAGCTTAGTGATAAAGTAAAGCAATTACAGAGCGTTGCATTTCATACAATAAGCGACAACCATATGGCTCCTGCCGATTGCCGATAACCGGTTACAAAACATGATCATCTCATACAATAAAATATAGCATCACGTCTTGACCATATCACATCACAACATGCCTGCAAAAACAAGTTAGATGTCCTCTACTTTGTTGTTGCAAGTTTTACGTGGCTGCTACGGGCTTAGCAAGAACCGTTCTTACCTACACATCAAAACCACAGCGATAGTTCGTCAACTTAGTGTTGTTTTAACCTTCGCAAGGACGGGCGTAGCCACACTCGATTCAGCTAAAGTGAGAGAGCAGACACCGCCAACCACCTTTAAGCACGAGTGCTCGTAGCAGTGAAACCGGTCTCGCGTAAGCGTCTGGCGTAATGTCGATCCGGGCCACTTCATCTCACAATACCGCTGAACCAAAGTATGACATCTTTGGTAAGCAGTATGAATTATATCGACCACAACTCACTTGTGTTCTACTCGTGCATATAACATCAGCGCATAAAACCTAGGCTCGGATGCCTTTGTTGGGGAGCGTAGTAATTTCAAAAAATTCCTACGCTACGCAAGATCATGGTGATGACATAGCAATGAGAGGAGAGTGTTGTCCACGTACCCTCGTGAGGCGAAGCGGAAGCATTATGGCAGCGCGGTTGATGTAGTCGTGCGTCTTCACGATCCGACCAATCCAAGTACCGAGCATTATGGCACCTCCGAGTTCAGCACACGTTCAGCTCGATGGCGATCCCGGACTCCGATCCAGCAAAGTGTCGGGGATGAGTTCCGTCGACCGACGGCGTGGTGGCGATGATGATGCTCTACGGCGCGAGGCTTTGCCTAAACTCCGCAATGATATGACCAAGGTGGAATATGGTGGAGGGGGCACCGCCTGCAGCTAAGGCGATCCGTAGATCAACTTGTGTGTCTATGGGGTGCCCTTGCCCCGTATATAAAGGAGTGGAGGAGGGAGGGCGGCCCTCTCTATGGCGCGCCCTAGGGGAGTCCTACTCCCACTGGGAGTAGGATTCCCCTTTTCCTAGTCCAACTAGGAGTCCTTCCAAGTAGTAGGAGTAGGAGACAAGGAAGGGGAAGAGAGAAGGGAAGGAAGGAGGGGGTGCGGCCCCTCCCCCTAGTCCAATTCGGACTAGGTCCTGGGGGGGCCCGTGGCCTGCCCTAGGCAGCCCCTCTCTCTTTCCCGTATGGCCCAATAAGGCCCAATACTTCTCCCCGGTGAATTCCCGTAACTCTCCGGTACTCCGATAAATACCCGAATCACTCTGAACCTTTCCGAAGTCCGAATATAGTCGTCCAATATATCGATCTTTCTGTCTTGACCATTTCGAGACTCCTCGTCATGTCCCCGATCTCATCCGAGTCTCCGAACTCCTTTGGTACATCAAAACTCATAAACTCATAATATAACTGTCATCGAAACCTTAAGCGTGCGGACCCTACGGGTTCGAGAACTATGTAGACATGACCTAGAACTATTCTCGGTCAATAACCAATAAGCGGAACCTAGATGCTCATATGGGCTCCTAATATTCTACGAAGATCTTTATCGGTCAAACCGCATAACAACATCGTTGTTCCTTTGTCATCGGTATGTTACTTGCCGAGATTCGATCGTCGGTATCCCAATACCTAGTTCAATCTTGTTACGGCAAGTCTCTTTACTTGTTATGTAATGCATCATCTCTTAACTAACTCATTAGTCACATTGCTTGCAAGGCTTATAGTGATGTGCATTACCGAGAGGGCCCAGAGATACCTCTCAGGCAATCGGAGTGACAAAACCTAATCTCGAAATCGCCAACCCAACATGTACCTTTGGAGACACTGTAGTACTCCTTTATACTCACCCGATTACGTTGTGACGTTTGGTAGCACCAAAGTGTTCCTCCGGTAAACGGGAGTTGCATAATCTCATAGTTACAGGAACATGTATAAGTCATGAAGAAAGCAATAGCAACATACTAAACGATCAAGTGCTAGGCTAACGGAATGGGTCTTGTCAATCACATCATTCTCCTAATGATGTGATCCCGTTAATCAAATGACAACTCTTTTGTCCATGGCTAGAAAACTTAACCATCTTTGATTCACGAGCTAGTCAAGTAGAGGCATACTAGTGACACTATGTTTGTCTATGTATTCACACATGTATTATGTTTCCGGTTAATACAATTCTAGAATGAATAATAAACATTTATCATGAAATAAGGAAATAAATAATAACTTTATTATTGCCTCTAGGGCATATTTCCTTCAACAGCATCAGTCCGGGTTAGTTCCATTCAAATCATGCAAATTAGAGTCCAAAACAAGGGCAAACGAGTTTGGATAAGTAGATACGATGGATACGTATCAACTCCCCCAAGCTTAACCCATTGCTTGTCCTCAAGCAATTCAGTTGATAAACTGAAAGTGATAAAAAATTTTTTACAAACTTTGTTTGATCTTGTTGTTGCAAATATGTAAAGCCAGCAATCAAGTTTTCAGCAATGATTATGAACTAATCATATTCACAATAACAGTTAGGTCTCACATTTACTCATATCAATGTCATAATCAACTAGTGAGTAATAATTGTTGGGGATATAACTATTAGGTATGGCCCGCCCAGGAGGGGCTGGGTTATACCCGTGAAGACTCTTGAAGCCCAAGACAAAGCCTGAAGATGGCGGTTCAGTTAAGGGCCCAAAGCCCAAAGGCATATTAAGGCCCGTAGAGATAAACCGCCGCATGTACACGACTTGTATTGTAAGGCAAGAATAGCCAGAGACCAAGCCGGACACTGTTTATGAGCCGGCCGGGACTCTGAGGGCCACTGGGCTCGACCTCTGTATATAAAGGGACGACCCTGCGGTGGTTCAGGGCAAGTAACATCAGATCGAGAGCTAGGTCAAGCGATTTCGCTCCCTAGTAATCGAGACATAAGAAATCCCACTCAAAACTGGATCGTAGGTTTTTACTTCACCGTAAGGAGCCGAACCATTATAAACCCCGTGTCCTTTGTCCCGATTAACCCCTTTAAGCTTCCTAGTTGCGATGGCTCCATGACTAAGTCCTTTCACTAGGACATCTGACATGACAATTCCACGACAGTTGGCGCCCACCATGGGCCAGCACACGGTGGATTTGATTTCTTGAAGGGAAGCTTCGAAGGGATCAAGGGATATGCTGTGGGCCGGATGATGAAGAGTCGTCGTGGCAAGCTCTACATCGACAACGCAGGCTGGGGCCCCGATGCCGGCTCAATTGAGTATGGGTACCGGGCCCCCTTCGGCAGAATCCACGTCTTCATCAGCAAGATCGGCGAGCCGGGCCCTGAGCCGCACATCTGCACCGACCTCGTCGAGATGGCTCAGCATGCGAGACCCGCCCGGGCTCAGCCTGCCGTGAAGCGTGCCTTCGTGGGATGCATCCATGGAGGAGGACTTTCTGAAGGATCTGCATCTGCGGGTGATACGGCCATCTACTCTGATGGCGAGTTGTCCACATGTGAGACAGATTCGTTTTATCAATTGCAAGACGACGGGCTTGGGGGATGTTCCGATGGCAGCAGTATTCCGGACCTCCTTGAGCCACCGAGTAGAGTTGGGATCTTCATGGCTGGTACGCAACCCAGTCAAAATTCTATGACTGCGGCAACGATAACCTCCGGGTCGGCGTGGCGGCGAGGCGAGAGGCCCCTGTCGCCCGCGATTCAGTCTTGATGGATCTCATGGATAAGATGACCGCTCTGTTAGCCGCCGTGGTCAACCCGGCTGATCAAGCTCAACATGATGCGGAAGTGGCACAGTTAAAACAAGATATAGTGCAGGCTAAGGAAGACCTGGCAGCGGAAGATGTCAGGATGACCGCAGAGCAGGCAGCTCTGGATGCTCAGGCTCAGCGGATTCAGGCGCAGGCTTTTCGGCTCACGATGGATCAGAATGCATCCAATGAGGTCATGAGGAGAAGATACCAGAAGACTCAATCTCGGCTACCTCCGCTTTACGATCCTCGAAACCTCTTCCATACACCTGGTGCAGGGCCCAGTAACCCGCCGGAGATAGACCGGGTTGTAGCACCCGGGGCTGGAACGCCGGTTCAGCCACGTATGATGGAACCTCCCCGGATGAATACTGCTCCGCCTCAGTATGTACCAACACCACCTAGTCATTACTCTAACCCTTTGGAGAACATGATTGCTGCGGCGGCATGATTGGCGACTCTCCCAATGGAGGGCGACTCTCCGACGACGGTTGAAACTTGAAGGGTCAGAGAGCTTCTTCGGACGGCTTTGGCACAGCAGGAGGCATACTCGTATAGCCGAGACAGGATTCATTCGACCCCTCGTCCAACCCAGAGCCCGAGTTATAGCAGGCACATGGATTCAGCGGGCGTTTCAAGCAACGCCCGGCGCCGTGTGGTGGAGCTCTTAACTTGGTTGATCAGGACAGAATACGTCAAGAGGCTAATTGGGCGGCTCAGCAGGTGGCTTAGCGGGCGGCTTACCAGTCTTTTCCGGATTACCCGACGACTTCTATTGAGGCAGGCGTGACCACTAGGACCGGAGGTGTCCCTTGTCTGGTGCCGGCTCTAAGTAACGAGCGTTTGCCCAAGGATTTCAAGGGCCCTCGAAAGGTGCCTAACTACACATCCGACTTATAGCCTGGGGCATCAATTGAAAGCTATGAGATGGCTATGGAGCTACTAGAAGTCAGTGACGCTGCGATGGCCAAGTACTTCACCATGATGTTGGATGGGACGGCCCGTACTTGGTTGAAGGGGCCGCCGCCTAATTCCCTCGGTTCATGGGCAGAGTTAAAAGCTCGGTTCATTCAGAACTTCAAGGATACGTGCAAACAACCTATGTGAATTGTGGATTTGACTAATTGCAAGCAAGAGGAGGGTGAGTCCACTACCCACTAGGTGCGCCGGGTCAAAGCCATAATACATTCATCTGATAAGATGCTGCAGTCTAAATGTTGGAGAAAAATTGCCGTTTTACACCTCTGAAGATGAAGCTGGGGCGGCTCAAGCGTGATTGTAATGACATGGGCCAGCTGATGGCGGCTTTAGTCAAATACGCCGACCCTGATAGTACCAAGGATCCCGAGTCTGATGATGAGAAGACATGGAAGGGAAAGAAGAACAACAACGCCAAGGGGCCTCAGCATAACCTGGCAAATCAAGGAGGTAATAATAAACGTAAGGCTGATGGTAGCTTGGAGTTTGTGGCTAACACCAATGCACAGGGCAACAATCAACAACGTAAGGGGAGACCACCTCCTCGGTCCGGCGGGTCAAGCCCCACGCTTGAGCAGTTACTGAATGAGCCCTGTCCAAGGCACGACACTCCGTAGAAGCCGGCCACTCACCTATGGAAGGACTGTACGATCATGAAGAATTTCAAGAATTCGAACATGTTCGACGGTAATCACGGGCAGGGTAACGGCTCAGGTGGCGGCGGCTTTCATGGCCCGGGCAGCAGTTCAAATTCCAATTTTCAAATCTCTTAGGGTAATCAAGGTGGTTATAACCAGCAATCTGGCCAGGGAGGTCAGCAGCAGCTGCAGCAGGGTGGATATCAGAGTAATCCAAAGCATCTGAATAGTGGACAATATCATGTGTTTACCACCAGTTTGTGCAAACGGGACCAGAAGCTTCATAAGAGGGTTGTGAACGCTGTTGAGCCAGCAGTTCCTCGTTATTTGAGATGGTCTGAGCAGCCTATTCTATGGAGTAGGGAAGATCACCCTCCCCGGGTTGACAATCCGGGTCACTTGACCTTGGTGGTGGCACCTCAGGTTGGTGGATACAAATTCACTAAGGTGCTCATGGATGGAGGCAGTAGCATCAATATCCTCTATTTTGAGACTTTTCGCCTCATGGGTTTAACTGACAAAAATCTCAAGAATTCCAACACTATTTTTCATGGAGTGGTCCCTGGTAAGTCGGCATACCCAGTGGGTAAGATTGAGCTGGAGGTAGCCTTCGGAGATGAGCATGATTCTTGGGCTGAGAAGTTAACCTTTGAGGTGGTCAAAATCAAGAGCCCGTATCACGCCATGTTCGGATGGCCAGCTTATGCCAAGTTCATGGCACGGCCATGTTATGTTTATTTGCAGCTCAAGATGCCGGATCATAAAGGCACCATCACAATGCATGGAAGTAGGAAGATAGCCTTCGAATGTGAGGAAGGCGATGCTGCTTACGCTGAATCTGTTTGTGTGACAGAAGAGTTGAAGTTCTACAAGGACACTGTTGACCCGGAGACATGACGTTGAAGAAACCAACCACAGAGCATGAGCCGGTAATGAAGTTTAACTCGGCTGATGACACTAAGCTTGTTGATTTTGTTCCAAGCGACTCATCTAAGCAGTTCAATATCAGTGCCAATCTGGATCCTAAATAGGAAAGCGCACTCATCGAGTTCATCCATGAGAACCGGGACATCTTTGCATGGAAGCCTTCTGACAAGCCGGGTGTACCGAGAGAACTCGCTGAGCACACTCTAAATATTGATCCAAAATTTAAGCCGGTCAAGCAGTTTCTTCGATGATTCAATGAAGAGAGGCATAAGGCCATTGGCGAGGAAGTGGCCCAGCTCTTGGCGGCCGGGTTCATTATTGAAGTTTTTCATCCAGAGTGGTTAGCTAACCCAGTGCTGGTGCTTAAGAAGAACGACACTTGGTGTATGTGTGTGGATTACACGGATTTAAACAAAGCTTGTCCGGCTGATCCCTTCACTCTCCCTCGTATTGATGAGATCATTGATGCTACGACGGGTTGTGAGCGTTTGAGCTTTTTGGATGCTTATTCTGGTTATCATAAGATCAAGATGGCAGTTAAGGACCAGGAGAAGACGACTTTTATTACTCACTGCTATGTGTCCATGCCTTTTGGGCTTAAGAGTGCCCAGGTGACTTATCAGCGATGTGTGCAGAACTGTCTTCACAATCAGATTGGGCGCAATGTTCATGCTTATGTGGACGACAATGTGGTGAAATCCAGAGAGAAGGAGACCTTGATAGATGATCTGAAGGAGACCTTTGATAATCTCCGGGTCTACAAGATGATGCTTAACCCGGCCAAGTGCATTTTTGGTGTCCTAGCAGGCAAGCTTTTGGGTTTTCTGGTTTCCAACAAAGGCATTGAGGCTAACCCGGAGAAGATCAAGGCAATCACGTCTCTGGCTAAGCCGACATGCATCAATGATGTTCAGTGTTTGGCGGGTCATATTGCTGCTTTAAGCCGGCTCATAAGCCGGTTAGGTGAGAAGGCCATACCACTGTATCAAATGATGAAGATAGATGACTTCGTCTGGAGTGATGCTGCTAACGCTGCCTTTGAAGATTTGAAGAGACAGCTAGCTGAGCTGTTGGTCCTTGCTTCTCCCACTGATAAGGAGCCATTATTATTGTATGTGGCTGCTAACACACGGTCTGTCAGTGTGGCCATCATGGTGGAGCGCAAGGAGGCTTGCAAGGAACATCCGCTTCAACGGCCGGTTTATTACATCAGTGAGGTGCTTATTGAGTCCAAGCAAAGGTATCCACATTGGCAGAAGCTCGTTTATGGGGTGTTCATGGCAAGCCGGAAGCTTAAGCAATATTTCCAGGGTCAACCCATCACTGTGGTAAGTTCTGCTCCTTTAGGAGATATCATTCAAAACAGAGAAGCCACATGACGAGTCGCCAAGTGGGCCATTGAACTTGGGCCTCATGGTTTAAAGTACGTGCCACGTACTGCTATCAAGTCTCAAGCACTGGTGGACTTCATCAATGATTGGACGGAACTGCAGATGCCTGAAGAGAAGCCAGACAACACATATTGGACTATTCACTTTGATGGGTCCAGGCAACTGGAGGGCTCAGGGGCTGGAGTTGTTTTAGCTTCCCCTCGAGGTGAAAAATTTTGTTATGTGCTATGGTTGATGTTTCCCTGTACTAAAAATGCAGCTGATTATGAGTCCTTGCTCCATGGTCTTCGGATGGCTAAGGAGATGAATTTAAGTCGGGTAAGGTGCTTCGGCGACTCAGATTTGGTGGCTCAACAAGTCTCAGGAAAGTGGGATTCCAAGGATCCTCTCATGGCGGCTTATCGCCGTGAGGTTGATGCCATTGCTGGACATTTCAAGGGTTACCAAGTGGAGCACATCGACCGCAAAAAGAACGAGGCGACTGGTGCCTTAAGCCGGCTGGGGTCTCAGCGTAAGCCGATGCCGCCTAATACTTTCTTGGATATTCTATATAATCCTTCTGTCAAGTTGCCTACAGAGGAAGACTTGGTTGTTCCTGACCTGGAAGCCCAATTGGTGGCGGCTCTTCATGCCATTCCAGATTGGATAGTGCCATACTTGGCTTACATGACCCAGGGCGAGTTGCCTGAGGATGAAACTTTGGCCAGGCAGATAACCCGGCGGTCTAAGTCAATGAGAATTGCCAATGGCATGTTGCATCATCGTAGTGTCCCTGGGGCATTTCAGTGTTGTGTTTCTCCTGAGTAAGGTCAAGAAAATCTTCGTGAGATTCATGGAGGAGATTGTGGCCATCATGCCGGGTCAAAGTCCCTTGTGGCCAAGGCTTTCCGTCATGGGTTTTATTGGCTGACAGTTCACGCTGATGGAGAGGATCTAGTCAGTAAATGTGACGGTCAAGACGTGCTCTCGTGCGGCTCAAGAGTTGAGGATGATTCCAATTACTTGGCCGTTTGCAGTCTGGGGGCTTGACATGGTTGGGCCTTTCAAAAGTTCCAAAGATAAAAGTCCCACCTCTTGGTGGCAATTGACAAATTTACAAAGTGGGTTGAGGCAGAGCCAGTTAGTAAGTGTGATGCAGCCACGGCGGTGCAATTCATGAAAAATGTGATTTTTTGTTTTAGTTTTCCATACAACATTATAACTGACAATGGCACTAATCTTTCGAAAGGCGCCATGGAAGAATTTTGTCAACATGAGCATATTTGGCTTGATGTTTCATCAGTGGCTCAACCCCAGTCCAATGGTCAAGCTGAAAGAGCCAATTAGGAAATCTTGAAAGGCATCAAGCCCCGTCTTTTGGTCCCCTTGCAATGGACGCCGGGTTGTTGGGTTGAGGACGGTGATATGGAGCATCAATACTGCTCCTAACAGGTCTATGGGTTATACGCCTTTCTTCATGGTTTACGGAGCCGAGGCGGTTCTTCCTAGTGACATTCGTCATGACTCGTCCTGCGTGGCGGCTTATGTTGAGGCTAACAATGAACAAGTGCGTCAGGAATGCACTTGACTTGCTAGATGAAAAGCGTGACTTGGCAGCAGCCCGCTCGGTGATTTACCAACAGGATCTGCACCGCTATCACAGTCGCCGGGTAAAGTCGAGAACTTTTCAAGAAGGAGATTTGGTGCTCCGGCTCATCCAGGATCAAAATGATGCACACAAGTTATCCCCACCTTGGGAAGGGCCCTTTATAGTCAGCAAGAACTTGAACAACGGGTCATACTACCTTATCGATGTTCGAGAGCACAAAGACTCACGTAAGTCGGAGGAGGAGACCCGCCGGCCGTGGAATATTGCCATCTGCGGCCTTACTACACTTGAGCCACCGGCTCTCATGATGTACATATTTTGAAGATGTATATATTATGATAAGTAATAAAGTAGGACCTCTGCCCTTTTCATCTTTAATGGTCATATGTCTTTATCATTGTCATTTCAAATGACCAATTGGGGGCTGATCGCATTCGAATCTAGCTTAACCCTCTTGGTCTGGCTCATGATCGTATTCGAATCTAGCCGTTAAACCTTATGATCACTAGGGGGCTTCCTATTCAAACATAGGTCATATTCGAACCAAAGAGAATATAGCTGTTGGTACCCTCTTGATCGGCACACTGCCAAGCTCACTAGGGGGCTTCTTGATCGTATTCGAATCATAGCTCAACCCCTTTTGGGAACCGACTTTGATTGTATTCGAATCAGAGTCGTTAAAAAACTCTCAAGGTCATTAGGGGGCTTACTGTTCAAACATAGGTCGTATTTGAACCAAGAGAACATAGCTGTCGGTACCCTCTTGATCGGCGCAACGCCAAAGCCAATGGGGGCTACATGATCGTATTCGAATGCTAGCTTAACCCCTTTGGAACAGTTTACTGATCATATTCGAATCAGAAGCCTCGATTGTTTCTTCTTATTTGGTTTAAGTTTTATTTGAGAGCAGCCTTTATATGACTTGAGACTTTTTTGTTCAAAGACTTAAGTGCAAGTGTGGTTAAATTTAACCCGGCTTGATTTTGGATGATAAGTCGCCAACATATGAGAATCATCATATATTTGGAAGTGTTGGTTTCGAAAGATTGGGTTATCACCCTTACTGTTTCGGGTCACATAAACCGACAGTACAAACCCAAAGATCACAGGTATGATATCATAGTTGTGTTTCAAAATTATATTTCACAACAGGCTTCTTTGTGACTCTTTTTCCTTATTAATGTTTATACGTAAAGATATTATGACCCGCCTTGCGGTAAGCCACCAAGGGATCTTGTGATATATTTCTGTGTGCAGGACAGTTCAGAGATTTGCTAAAGCATAAGGAAAACAAATGATAAGTAAAATACGGGTGAATATAAGATGGTGGCTTAACAGTGTTGAGCACCAAACACGTGCACGATGGCACGACAAAACAAAGTTATTTCTACCCTATTACATGACTCCCCGAGTCCAAATGATTAATATTGTTTTCCAGCGGATCACAGGTATGAGCCGCCTAGCGGATTAATTCTCGTGTTGACCTGAAGCGTCCGGGTCATCCCTCTCCGCCTCTTCGCCCTGTTCCCTTTCCTGGAAGGTTGATGATGACCAGTCAATGCCATTCAAAGCTTCAAATTCAGCTTCATCATCAATTAGTCCGGCCGGGTCAACTTCAGGGGCAAATGTATGCTTACGGATTGGTGGGATCAGGCTGGTCACTTTATAATGTGGTGTTGGAATTCTCCGGTTCTTCGCATCATAACCTGGCTGGTACTTGGTAAGATCTGCTTCATCAGCTATCAGGGTGGCCACAGGGCGTATCTCCTTCACACAAGTGGCGAAGTCTTCCTGTTCAAAGGGAGTGCCATCCTAATTAAGGCTTGGATAACCAATGGTGATGTCGGCCGGGTTTAACTCCGATAGCCAAGCTTTGGCCCGACTTAAGGCAGCCACGGCTCCGGCTCTTGCAGACGATTGCCTTAGTTCAGCAAATCGCTGGGGCAACACAGAGAGTTTCCTTAGTGCATCCACCAGGAGTGTGGGCACTTCATTTGATAGGGCCACTGTAGCTAAGGCACGCTGAGACCCGATGTAGAGTTGTTCAACCAGCGTGTAAACCGCCTTCAGCTTTATCAGCATATCTTGGTTAAGATTTGAACTCCTGGGGCCTGCATAACAATGTCTGGTGAGTTAATGACAATTTATATGATCACTGGAAAGATTCAAATATTTGACACTTGCAGGGCGACTTACCAAAGATTGCTGAGACCATCTGAGAGACATGGCGCTTTAAGCCGGATAATTAGGCGGTCGCCTCTTCAAGAGCCGCCTCTGCCTTCTCTGCTCGATTGATCAAAGCAATCTTTTCATCAGCCCAGGCCTTTTTCTCCATTTCAAAGTCTTTTTTCAGTGTCTCTTGTTCAGATATACTGAATTCAAACTTGGAGTTGGCTCTTTGGGTTTCCGTCTCTTGTGCTTCTAGGCGGTTCTTCAAGTCAGATACTTCTGATTCAAGTTGACTGGTGGTGGCCTGTACAAATACCGGGTCAAAATCATAACTGTTAGCATATAATCTTTTGCATATAATCATACTTCTGATTCAAGTCCCAAGCCTTCTGCAAGCAACAACACTTGGCACTTGGGGGCTAATGTCTACCAAAGAATTTTACCTAAGTGGCGGTTCATGAGAGTAAGTCCCAAGCACTTTGCAAGCAAGAGTACTTGGCACTTGGGGGATAATGCATATTGATGTTAAAGTTTTACACGTATTTTATTCTATACAAGCATATGAAGGACCGGCTCAACCATGCTGATTAAGCCGGCCCTTGGGGACTATGGAGTAAGCCGGTTTCTTACATGTTATCCAAATATATCACTAATGTCATTAAGCTTGTTTCTAAGTGTACAACATATTTATCATAAGCAATAGACTTGGGGGCTGGCATGATAAGGATAAATTAGTACAGAGAAGGGATTGTACCTCAAACTTCTGGTGCTTTTGCTTCACCATATCAATTTCAATGTCACGCCTGCTGTGTACTTGGCTTAGGTAGCCACAAAAAACTTCCCCAATACTCATATGAGTATAATCAACGACATCAAACTTAACCCTGCGGCATTCCAGAAGCTCCTCCTTGGCGGAACACTTGGCCAACACGGTTGGTCTCTGCGGCTCAGCAAATCCGGTCCTGGTAATTTCAACATCAGCACTTTGGGGATCGTCTGTCTTGGCCGGGCTAAGGACTTCCGGGTTTTCAGAACCATCGGCGGCTTGTTCGGCAGGCGGGTCAGCAGTTGGAGTTGGCGTGTCATGAGCTGGTTCAAGTGGAGGCTCATGAGCAGAGGTTTCAGGCACGCCCGTTCCAAGTTCCGGCTCTTTGAAGATCGGCTCTTCGGCCGGCTTGTTCTTCTTCACCTTTTTGCTGGGCTTTTCTTTTCCTCTGCATAAGATCAAAAGGTCAGTGCAAATACAACAAATTGAAATGAACACAGGATAAGAAGGTTATCATTACCCTGGAGCAGTTTTGAAAGCCGACAGATTCGACTGCATTGAGTCGCCGGAGGAAGGTGAAGTTTCCTTTTAATTTGAGTCAGAAGAATTGACTGGTTGACGAGTGAGACCAGCCAAAGGGTAAAAGGGGTTTAAATCAGAGGTGACCTCATTCCGGTGCTTCCTTGGGGTATTCGATAAGCCGTAGGAGAGTTCCGCATCCTTGCTGGTCCGGGTCTGCCTCCGGCTCTCATGAATCTGTCGCTTCAAAAGAAATTGAGGACTTGATAAGCTAAGGGATGTGAAAATCTTACTTTCCGGGTTACTCTTTAGATTTTCTGTCTTGGCAAAGGCTCGGAGTCGGAGGAAATGATAGTTACCTCTTCATCCTTCCCATGACTTGTTCCTATGTCCTCCTGCTGATAATCAGTGTCAATAAGATGGTTAAAAAAGGAGCCAAGCGAGTCAAGGACTACCTCCGACTCATAAGTATCTTCTAGCCGAAGAAAGTCAGAGGCGGTGGCCTTCTTGCCCTTCTTCTTCGCAGCCTCTTTCCTGGCGGCTCTCTTGGCCTTCCTGGCTTTCTACGCAGCCTCATGATCATATTTAACCTTCTAGAATTTATCACCAGCCTGCGAAAATCAGCAAAAATATAAGTACAGATGAAACATCAAAGGATGAAGGTAATTTATTACGATGGGCGTGCTTACCGCTGGGCAGGTTAACCATGAAAGGGCTTAAGCCCACCGTGCTGCAGTCTGCTAGGCTTTCATTCAGGAGAGACTTGGTCATGTCGTTAATGACGTGGTCAGGCAAATCGTCAGAACAATGCCACAGAGGGTCATCTTTCTTGCCTGTGTAGGTGCACATCAGGCCGGGGCGGCGGCTCAATGGAATGATCCGCCAGGCGAGCCAAACCTGGACTAAGTCGATGCTAGTTAGTCCATTCCCCAAAAGAGCCTTGATTTTAGCCTTGGTGGGGGCAAGCGTCTGGTTTCAGCGGCTGTAATCTTGTCAGGAAGCTGATGGTTGGACTCAAGACATAGAGCACGAAAACCGGGCAGAGGGTTCTCATCAGCTAGAGAAGTGTCTTGGCAATAGAACCATGTCTGGTTCCAGTCTTTGGGATTGCTTGGTGGGCTGGCATAAGGAAAAATTACGTCTCTCCGATGTTGGATCGAGACACCACCAAGTTCCAAGCTTTGTCCGTTGGCACACTCATTCTGGCGGTTCAAGTAAAATAATTGTCTGAAGAGTAGTATGTTGGGTTCTTCTCCACGATATACTTCACTGAACACTTGAAAATTGCAAATATTAGACACCGAATTGGGTCCGATGTCTTGAGGACGGAGGTCAAAGAAGTGTAGGACGTCCCTGAAGAATTTTGAGTCGGGTGGTGAAAAACCCCGGTTCATATGGTCAGTGAAGACAATGACCTCCCCCCCTTTGGGCTGTGGCTTTTCCTCCGTCGGATCAGGAGCGCGATATGACATCACTTCCTTCTTCGGCAGATAGCTGGTCTTAACAAAGTCATCAAGCGTATTGTCTGTGATGATGGGTTTGACCCAGTTGCATGAAGTGGGTGGTTTCGGTGCCACTGTGATGAAAGCCTAAGAAATAGAAAAAATTTCCGGTTCAAATTTAAGCCGGAGAAAAACATTGCAGTGCATATTCAAGATGGCGGCTTATAAAGGGGCCTAATGGTATAAGGCTAATTATATCAGATTATTTAAGCCGCCATGAGTGCCATAAGCAGTTAAGTTGTCTAAACCGCCATGGACGGTCAAGAGTATCAATTGAGCATTGCCTTTTTAAGCCGGTGATAAGAGTCGCCATGGCTAGATGGATCTAACAAATACGGTTTTGCCTAAGTGTTGCATAAACAAGTTTCATAGGTTGCAACAATTATTTTGGATCAAACGGCTGTTTAGAAAAGAAAATATTCTAGACCTAAAAACATGGTACAGATGAGTTCATGAGTTCTAACGAGGCCTCTTTACAAGAAAAAGGGATCTGCTAGTATAAAAAATGGACGCGAAACAGCTACCGCATGAGTTCCATACTACTTTTGGATCAAATAAGGCCGCGGTAGAAGAACTACGAAGAAACCATGATGAATTATGAAGAACACAGAGGAACTTGCAAACCCTAATGCAAATCTGAGGTGTGGGAAGGAGAAGACTTACGGTTGCAGGTCTACTGCAGAGGGTCGCCGCCATTCTCTGGGTAGCTCGAGGTTGATCAGTGGCGAGGTCGAGGAAGGCGAGGTGCACCTGCTGCGGCAATGGCTCGGCGGCGATAGGGTTGCGAGAGGAACAAGATGAGGAAAGGTGAGTGTCGGTGTCAAAACCGGCGGATCTCGGGTAGGGGGTCCCGAACTGTGCGTCTAGGCGGATGGTAACAGGAGACAAGGGACACGATGTTTTACCCAGGTTCGTGCCCTCTTGATGGAGGTAAAACCCTCGTCTGCTTGATTAATATTAATGATGTGTATTAAAAGAGTGGATCTACCACGAGATCAAGGAGGCTAAACCCTAGAAGCTAGCCTATGGTATGATTGTTGTAATGTATGTTGTGTCCTCGGACTAAAACCCTCCGGTTTATATAGACACCGGAGAGGGCTAGGGTTACAGTCGGTTACAATGGTAGGAGATCTACATATCCGTATCGCCAAGCTTGCCTTCCACGCCAAGGAAAGTCCCATCCGGACACGGGGCGGAGTCTTCAATCTTGTATCTTCGTAGTCTTGGAGTCCGTGGGCGATGATAGTCCGGCTGTCCGGACACCCCTAGTCGAGACTCCTCGGTAGCCCCGAACCAGGCTTCAATGGCGATAAGTCCGGTAGCGTATATAGTCTTGGCGTTGCAAGGCGGGTTCTCCTTTTAAGTTCCATGTACTGCCGATTAGTGTCCGGCTTTCTTATCAATGTTAAGCTTCTTAGCTTCTCGTAATAATGGCCTTCTTCCACGCGTCGCCATACGAATGCGAAAAGCCAGGGTATCTTTTATGTTTTACCCCCTAGCTATGCAAATAATCTACCTATAAGAGAGGCAAGAATCCAGATCCAAATCACACCATCTTCCTTCCTCGAATACTCATCGGAGCGCTTTTGACCCAGAATCCATTCCATCATGGACCGTCGACGCGACTCCTCTTCTCGCGCTCCCAGCCCTCTGCCAGGAGATTGGAGGAGATGCTCATTCCGCACAATGAGCTGGTGAAGCTCAAGCGGAGGATATCTCCTCCGGCCTTCATGGTTCGGTTCGAGCCGGGCTGGCCACCTACCAAGGTGGGAAGCAAGCGGAGGCTACCGCAAGTCCCAACAAAGGGGGCGGGTATGCTTGTACCCTATCGATAAGGGGACTCGGATTTCCTATACATCCATTCCTCCCGGGCTCACAGAGTTCTCGGACTCCAGCTCCATCACCTTACACCCGCCTCTATCACGCATATCGCGGGTTACGTAGCTCTTCTGCGAGCTATTTCGGGCATCGAGCCCCATTTTGCCTTTGTGGAAGAGGTTGTTCTACCTCGTACCCCGTTCTCACGAGGGGTCCATATATCAAGTGGGCGGCGCCGAAATATGGCGCATTGCCAGGACCGGATATCCATCCGAAACCCCTAAGAAGGCGTCCGAAGACTGGCCCTCGAAATGGTTTTACATAGAAGGCGCTCCGCTGCGGACCTGTTGGATCGGCCTCCGGAGTTGATCTTGCTCCTCTGAAGAAACGCCTTAGTTGGCGCCATGCATGAGCCCCCAAGCGGAGGAAGACAAGGCGTCCATTATCGATGGGCGAATAAGATTCTTGGCCCATTCTGGTTGACCATGATTGGAGTCATGGCAACATGCATTCTGTGAGGGTGCAGCCAGCGCAATCTGAGGGCCACCCATGTGGGATTTCAGCGGGAAGGCGATGCCACCCGTCATGGCGCAAAGGACCAGATTCGGCCGAGGATCAGTGCAGATCTGTCGATCTGTACAAGGGGAGAAGGAGGACTTCCTTGAGCGAACCCGTTGAATGGGTTCTCCATGAATAACCCTCGGCGTTGGGTAGCGAACACTTTAAGGGCCCGACCCATGCTTTCAAAGTTTAAGCTTCTTATATTATGTCTTCGACGCAGAGGCTGCGTCGGTTATGGAGGACATGATAAGTCCAGCTCCGCAACCCGAGGATCCAGAGAGATCCGAGATTCGCCTCCGAAGAGGATCCGGACATTGAGGTGGAGCTAATCGGCGGGTGTTCCACCAGCTCAGCATGGATAATGCTTTAGTCGCCATTACGGCTGACTACCCCGGACTATATCCGGCTTCCTAGGTGATTGTGACGGAAGTCCTGACACCATTATCTCTTCCTTGCTCATTTCTGACCTTCGTGTACGATGGTGTTTTGCAGGAAGCGCCTTCAAAGCGGGAAGCGAGCCAGCGGCGCCCGACCAACAATGGCCATCCGGACCAAGAGGCGGCGAAGCGGGCCTTGCGGACTAAAACGTCGCCGCAAAGGTATAGCTCGTAGTTAATTATTTGGAGCAACGTTCCTAGGAAGCATTTGAGTGCTCATGACTTTTGTAGGAGAAAAAGCGCCCGCCGGACTGCGGGCATGGAGGTTGCCAATCCAACCTCTACCAGCCAGGCTCCAGCACCTGGTCTGGAGGGGAGGCGAGCGCAAGGCGCGAGCCGGACACTCCTCCAACGGAGGATGCCGACAGACTGTCCGCCACCAAGTCTGAGGTGGAGAGCGCCATGAACCATAGGCGCCGCCGGACAGTATTTTGTGACGCGTGCTTCTCCCCTGAGGCGTTGAATGCCTTTAACGCGTGGGACGCGCACCTCCGTGCTGCTCAAGATGGTTTTACCAGAGCCACGGGGCAGTATGTGAAAGACATACGGGTAAAAGTGTAGGATCGAAAGTATGTCTAGAGGGGGGGTGATTAGACTACTTGACAATATAAAAATTCAGCCTCTTGACAAAGACAAGTTTTTGGCAGATTCACAATTATGATCAAGTCAAGCATCACCCTACACATGCAATTCTAGAGTATAGGCAGCGGAAAGTAAATTGCACATGTAGTAAAGAGAGGTGGAGAAGAGCAAACACAATTTTGGAGACGCGGTGATTTTTCTCGTGGTTCCGATAGGTGGTGCTATCGTACTTCCACGTTGATGGAGACTTCAACCCACAGAGGGTAACGGCTGCGAGAGTCCACGGAGGGCTCCACCCACGAAGGGTCCACGAAGAAGCAACCTTGTCTATGCCATCATGGCCACGCCCGCGGAGGGCTAGCCTTACGGGGTAGATCTTCACGAAGTAGGCGATCTCCTTGCCCTTACAAACTTCTTGGTTCAACTCCACATCTCGACGGAGGCTCCCCAGCGACACCTAACCAATCTAGGAGGCACCACCCTCCAAAAGGTAATAGATGGTGTTGGTGATGATGAACTCCTTGCTCTTGTGCTTCAAATGATAATCTCCCCAACACTCAACTCTCCTCACTTGATTTGGCTGTGGTGGAAGAAAGGATTGAGTGGAAAGCAACTTGGGAAGGCTAGAGATCAAGTTTCATATGGTGGGAGTGGAGCAACTTGATCTCAACACAAGGGTAGGTAGTTCTCTTCTCGAAATGTAAGGTAGGAGTGGTAGTTCTTTCGATGGCTCTCTCCACGAATGAAGAGGGGTGGAGGGGTATTTATAGCCTCCACACAAAATCCAACCGTTACACACATTTGACCAATCTCGGTGGGACCGAAGTTGACAACTCGGTGAGACCGAAAGTTCAAATCATGTGAGCGTTGGGATTTTCGTGGGACCGAAAATACAATCTCGGTTAGTCCGATTCATGCAAAGACAGGAGCTTGCCAATCTCGGTGGGACCGACTTCATCATCTCGGTGACACCGATTTGATGATGAAGGTTCTGAAGCTTGGCAACTCAAGTTTCGGTGAGACCGAGTTGAGAATCGGAAAATCCGAGATTTCTAGGGTTTGGCTTTGTGGCTGAGGTGGTTCATCTCGGTGTGGTGAGTTTAGAGTATCGGTGGGACCGAGATTACTTATGAGTGTATATGGCGGTGAGAGTTCTTGATAGTTTAGGAGATGTATCACTAAGCACTTTGAGCAACGGATCATCATCATAACCTCATCCCTTTTAATAGTATTGGCTTTCCTATGGACTCAATGTGATCTTGGATCACTAAACCAAAAATGGAGTCTTGAGCTTTTGCCAATGCTTGCCTTAGCATTTTGAGGGTCCACTTCTTGAGTCCTTGCCATAGCCATATCCTTGAACTTTTCGAAATGATTCTCAAGTAACTATTAGTTCAATGATATATATGTTGTTATTAATTACCAAAACCACCCGGGATTAGTTGCACTTTCAATCTCCCCTTTTGGTAATTGATGACAACATATAGATCAAAACTTCGACAAAGGATATAATCAATGAATAATATAAATAAGCTTTGAGAAGTATGTGATAAGTAAGAGCTCCCCCTTAATTTGTGCATTATTTAAGATTTGCGTTTGAATGCAAATGCACAATCGATTAGGATCATGGGTCACTCTTCCATGTCACATACATCTTGGTGGAGCGCACAAAATGATAAGAATGAACAGCATGCACCCAATCACCAAGACATGAGTAAATGGTCATACAAAATAGGAATAGCATGTGATAAGCATTAAGCACACATTAAGGCATAGTACGACCAAGCACTCATTAAAGTAGGATCAAGCGTAGTATCAAACACCTTGAATGTCTCGAAAATCAAAAGTATCTCAAAGAAACCGCAAATGAGCGAAAGAGCAAAAGCGCAAAGACAACAACACTCTCTCTCGAAGTCCTATGATCTATACAATTTCTCCCCTTTGGCAACAAGTTACCAAAAAGTTTGAAAAGGCATAGAGCTAAGCGTCCTTTGGGGACTCTGCTGGCGGCTCTATGCAGGTTGATGTTGGAGTTGATATGGCAGCATCGCGAAGACTTGGTGATGTCTGTCTTTGGAGGAGTGGTCCTTTGGAGCTGGAGCTGGAGCAACTGATGGAGCTGTGGGAGTCTTTGAAGCTATAGTCACAGTGTGCATCCTTTGGAATAGCGGTGATCGGGTCTGTGGGAACCGGGCGATCTATTGATAAGCATCTGGACTAAGTCATCCTGCATCTCACGCATAAGCTCTTCCTTCTCCTCTTTGCTTCCTCAATATCTGCCTCAAGCTTGTTGTGATTACTTGCACTTGATCGACTTCACATCCAGGCGTGGATCTTGTCTTCAACAATCCTCTCTAGGCTCTCTGAGGCTGTACAATGCTGGCCAGGCGTTGTTCAATCCTTTGGGTAGCTTCAAGGAGCTGCTCTCCGACACTCTTTGGTTTAGCTGCTGCTGCTGCTGCTTCCTTTTCAGATTTGGCTTTCTTGGCAGCTTCAATCTTTGCTTGACCTTCAAGCGATGTTGGATCCTCCTCATCCATCACAACAACATTATCCTCATGCTCGGGCTGCGTGGTAAGTGTGCTCTATCCAACAAGTATGTGCCTGTGCCAAACTTGGCATTGATAAGCATCTGAATATGCGGGCAAATCCACATGACCTTTTACGGTCATTGCAGATCCTCTTGATGGTCTCAACTATCAAGTCCATCACCTTGAAAGGTGCTTTCTCATCAAGTATATGCAGCATGTTGATAGAGTATCCTCGATCATGCGATGATCTCGGACTTGGGCATCAAGGTATGCCTCGAGAATAGTGTTAGTGGTAGGTAGGCCTGCACGGAGATAGTACATCGAGCGAGCTTCCAGATTCCCAAATCCTTAGTGGAACCTCTTTGTACATGTTCTTCATGGATTCATGGTTCTTCTTGGGAATACCATATACATCAATGTCATCCTCTCTTTGCCTTTGGAGCATTGAAGTTCTGCCCATTCTTCAACAGTTGAAGAAAATCTTTGGCCTTGATCATCCATACAATCCTTCCATCTGGATAGAAGTGAGTGTGGCATAGAATTGCATAATCATCTCATCATTCCAATTTGTCAACTTCGACCTCAAAGTCTGCAACACCACATGCGGTGAAGCTTTCATGCACATGTGGAAAGAAGTCTCTGTGCTCTTCGCTGTCAATATACTTCCAATCAACATATCGTGTATGCGCAACTATGGGCTTCTTGTCCATCAAGACGGTCTCATAGAAGTCCTGCTGCTCTCGGTGTGAAATCTGGGATCAACAGCGGTTCTTCTCCTCACGGCATATGGGTCAGATTGTCTCCATAGCCCGAGACCTCTATCTTTCCTTTCCTTCATGTTCTCAGCTTGAGGATGAGCATCATTATGTAGTGGCAGTTTCATCAAAGTTTGATAAAACGGTGCTTCATCATCGACACACTGGTGGCACATCATCTTTGTTCTTCTTAGATCTTGGAATGTTCTGTTGTCTTCTTGGGCTTGGCAGCGAGGCTTTCTTTGGAGCTGCCTTAGCTGGAGCAGATTGCTTGGGCTTTGAAGTGGCTCCAGCCACGATGGCATCACCCATGAACTTAGACTTCTGAGGAGGAGGCTGGGGTGCTTCCTCATCCTCATCTGCCTCTGCTGCATCATCATGCACTAATCTCTTCCTCTTGGAAGTTTTCTTCACCTTGCTTGTAGTTTCCTCTTCCAAACTCAGCTTCTTGCAGCGATGGACTGCTTGACTTTTACGGTGCCCTTCTTGGTTTCTTGACCACTGTGGCTCTTTGGCAACAACTTTTCTCTTGGGCTTTGAGGAGACTTCTTCCTCAACAACGAAATCTGAGTCTTCATCATCAGAGTTCCTCTTCTTTCTAGCTCTGGTGGCTGCAGGAGGCAAACCACTTGGTGTACTCCTCTCACCATCATCTGATGAGCTGCTAGGATCAGGACTAGTGCACGCCTCGGGAATATCTGCAATAGGTGTCTCGACCTGTTACGGCATCACGGCATCGACATGGTGACAACTTTGTGAATAGATAAGGTATAGGCAGAGAAGAAGAGTCATCACAAACTGCAGAAGTTTTTGCAAACAAAATGAGTTCAAATTTTAGTATTAGGTTTTCACAGAAGACATTTCGGCCAGACCGAGTTTAAAATTCGGTGAATCCGAAGTGTTCAAACAGAAGCATTCACACCACTTTCGGTGGGACCGAAGTGGGTATCGGTCCTGCCGAGAACACTAGGGTTTCACAGAATCCTCATTTCGGTCACACTGATTTGCACAACTCGGTTGGACCGAAAGGTGCAGTGCAATGGCCATAGGCCAAATCGGTCATACCGAGAATGTAAAATCGGTCTCACCGAGATGTGTTCGGCGGAAACCTAACCCTAAAACTTTTACTCGAATCTAGTCCAAAAGAACTAATCTGGTGTTCAAGAAGATTTCAATCGTGGAAAGATACTAGGCAAACCAAACGTGCATTGAATCGGAGATGGGAGCACGAGTGGGATCGAAACTCACCCTAACTTGGTGGAGTTTCTCTACGGCGGCAACGACGCGGAGAAGATGTCCGTTGATGGCGACGGAGACCTGCGGCGAGGGCGCACAGGCGACGACGGAGACGATCCGGAGACCACGGCGATGGCAGCAAGGGGTGTGGGGGCGAGGCGTTTGAGGTAGAATTCAACGTGCGCGGCCCTCGGAGTATATATACCCCTTTGCTGTCGGTGGGACCGAGTTGTAAAACTCGGTGGCACCGAGATGGATAACTGCAGGCAGTTATGCACTTCGGTCATGCCGAAAATCACAACTCGGTTTCACCGAGGTGAAAACCTAGATCAGTCCAAATGCTTTCGGTTCGACCGAGTTTGAGTGGGTTGGTCTGACCGAAATCACTTAGAAGGTTTTGGAAGTTAGCCCTTGACGGATCGGTGGCTCGAAAGTGCTCCTCACTCGGAGGGTCCAAAATGACTTGTTCAAAGTTTGTGATGTAAGCATGAATAGAATTTGAGACAAGAAAGCATAGATAGCTAGGGAAGTACTTAGGCATTCTTGTCCATCCATTTGGTCGAAAAATCAAAACAACCAAAACAACAAATGGATGTCCTTGAATGGATAAAATCATGCATCCAACATGCTCACACAATAAGATAGCAAATGAAATATGTGTCAAACATGCACAATCAAAACTCTAGCTACTATCACACAATTTGTCGATGACTAGGTCATCTTTATATGAGTATATTGACTTAGGAGCCAAATGAGAACATTTGATCATAGGTCATACTCATCGTTTAAGCACAAGTGGGGTTACCACTTTTTCATAAAGCATTAATGTGTTCACATCATTTGAAGATGCTTTAGCTCAATTCTTTAGAGCAAAGCTCCCCCTAGATGTGAGAACCCCTTTTAAAGGGTCAAACTAACCTTGGGTTGTCGTAGAAGACTTCATGTAGATGTTGAAGATGTGGATGCTCAATGTTGATGAAGATCATCAAGAGTTTGGAGCAATCCTTTGGATTCGGGCACTTTCAATACCTACATGGGTTAGTCCCACAAGGAACATACAAGGATATCCATGGACATAGATTGAAGTTCACAATAGATGATGTCCATGAAAGCAATGATTACCTTGTCCCTTGACTTACCAACAAGAGGGTTTGTGACTCCATGAACTAGTGCATAATGTGGAAGTTGATTGCACAAGTTTTTGCCAAAATGAATGTGAGTGAAGTATGCTGGCGGAGTCACCCTCAAGAACTTTCTAGTTCTTCTTCTTCGGGATCCACATCATCTTGATGGGAATCCTTGGGGTTGTAGTTGAGCTTGACGAAGTAGAACTTGACGTTTCCTTGGGAACCCACTTGACCATGGCTTGAGGTGCTTCAACAAATGCATCAATCTCCCCTTGAAGCTTGTCCTTGCCTTTTAGCTTGTGGTCTTGTGGCGGAAGGTCATCTTGAGCTTGTTCCACATTGGAAGAAGTAGGATCATACTTCTCCTTTTGAGAAACAAACTGTGGAGTGGGATATTGACCTTCTTCCCATTCAACACCCTCGGCGTTGAACTTTCGCTCAAAACCAATTCCTTGATTCTTCCGGTGCCTTCCTTGCTTGCGAACAATTTCCTCAAAGTTCTTGCTTCCGGCAAGGCTCTTGTAGACACCTTTCTCTATAATCCCTTTCAATAAACTATTTTCTTGCTCAAGTGTAACTTGGCTTGAAACATTGTTAGTGGAATCAAGAGAACTACTAGAAGCAACAATATTGGATTTAGCATGGTTATTGTTACTACTAGATGAAGAATTTTTCTTATGCTTGTCATGCTTAGTTTTAATGGGTGGCAAGAAATTAGACAAGAGAAGTCGTTTGGCAAGATATGAAGAACTCTTCTTTCGAAGATCGTCATTGATTGCTTTTAGAAACTCATGTTCTTGCTCTAGAGTGAGCTTCTCGAAGCGTAGCTTCTCATGAGATCTTAGGAGCTCTCTATGATCTTCTTGAGTTGTTTCATGAGCTAACTTAAGAGTGTTTAGTTCTTTAGTTAGGCGCTCAATCTCCTTCATAGCATTGTCATTCGACTCTTCTCGACTATAAAGACTACTAGCATGTTCATCATTACTAGGCTCACTAGATTTATCATGTAAGAGCTCATCTTCACCAAGCAAGTCATCCTCATCACTATCAATGTCAATGAATTCAGGGTGTGATACCTTGGGGCCTTTAGCCATGAAGCATCTTCCAATTCCCTCATTTGGTGAATCAAATAAGTCATAGGAGTTGGAGTTGGAGGACACGAGAGCAAGACCGCAACACCTTCATCTTGGTGTAGTCGGAGTTGGAGTGATAGCTTCTTTCGGATTGATTGTCGGAGTCGGGCGGAGACCCATTCACCTACAAGAGCTTGATGTTTTCTTCTTGTGTAGCTCCTTGATGACTTGTCTTTCCTCTCCGAATCCTTGCTTCTCCGAGAGGGTCTTCGTTCATAACGATCATCTCTACTCCTTCTCTCTTTCGAGGTGACTCATCTCTTGAGCTTCTTCTTCTTGGAGATTCTTCTCTTCTCTTGTGGGGAGCCGAACACTCATTTGAGTAGTGTCGGGTCTTCCACAATTGTAGCAGATTCGATCACGACTAGAAGATCTCTTTTCATCATATGATCTAGACTTTGAGCTTCTCTCTTTGCTTCTACTCTTGTAGAATTTGTTGAAGTTCTTCACCATTAGGCTTATCTCTTCATTGGAAACTAACTTGTCACTTGAGGTTGTGGGAGCATCACTTGTAGCTTTGTAAGCACCACTTGACTTGTTGTGAAGCTCTTCCTTATCCTTAAGTGTCATCTCATGAGCAACAATTCTTCCAATGACTTGGTTGGCTTGAGATTCTTGTAGTTTGGCATCATTTGGATCAAAGTGCACGGTGTCATACTTTCCATCCAAAGCTCGAGAATCTTCTTGATGATGAATCGATCGGTCATTTCTTCACTTCCTAAGCCGGCAATCTCATTTGTGATGAGAGCAAGCCTAGAGTACATTTCAGCGACTCCTTCACCTTCCTTCATCTTGAACTTGTCAAGTTGACCTTGAAGAACATCTAGCTTTGATTCCTTCACGGACTCGGTACCTTCGTGCATTTCAGCCAAAGTATCCCAAATCTCTTTTGCATTCTCAAGGCGGCTGATTTTGTTGAACTCCTCGGGACACAAGGCATTGAAGAGAATGTCACAAGCTTGAGCATTGTTTTGCAACATCCGCAATTCTTCGGTTGTAACCCGCGATCCGAACTTTTCCTTCCTCGAAGAATTCACCTTGCATACCAACACAAATAATGCCCCATGCGTTGGGTTATGGCCAAGAATATGCATTTTCATTTTATGCTTCCAACTAGCAAAGTTTGTACCATCAAAGTAAGGACCTCTCTGAAAATTACCCTCACTAGGCGCCATACTCTCCTAGGTTGTGAAACCAAGCTTATGGAGTCAATGCAATGGAAACCAATACAATGGAGACCAAAGCTCGATACCACTTGTAGGATCGAAAGTATGTCTAGAGGGGGTGATTAGACTACTTGACAATATAAAAATTCAGCCTTTTGACAAAGACAAGTTTTGGCAGATTCACAATTATGATCAAGTCAAGCATCACCCTACACATGCAATTCTAGAGTATAGGGAGCGGAAAGTAAATTGCACATGTAGTAAAGAGAGGTGGAGAAGAGCAAGCGCAATTTTGGAGACGCGGTGATTTTTCTCGTGGTTCCGATAGGTGGTGCTATCGTACTTCCACGTTGATGGAGACTTCAACCCACGGAGGGTAGCGGCTGCGAGAGTCCACGAGGCTCCACCCACGAAGGGTCCACGAAGAAGCAACCTTGTCTATGCCATCATGGCCTCACGCCCACGGAGGGCTAGCCTTACTCGGGGTAGATCTTCACAGTAGGCGATCTCCTTGCCCTTACAAACTTCTTGGTTAAACTCCACATCTCGACGGAGGCTCCCAAGCGACACCTAACCAATCTAGGAGGCACCACCCTCCAAAAGGTAATAGATGGTGTTGGTGATGATGAACTCCTTGCTCTTGTGCTTCAAATGATAATCTCCCCAACACTCAACTCTCGTCACTGATTTGGCTGTGGTGGAAGAAAGGATTGAGTGGAAAGCAACTTGGGAAGGCTAGAGATCAAGTTTCATATGGTGGGAGTGGAGCAACTTGATCTCAACACAAGGGTAGGTAGTTCTCTTCTCGAAATGTAAGGTAGGAGTGGTAGTTCTTTCGATGGCTCTCTCCACGAATGAAGAGGGGTGGAGGGTATTTATAGCCTTCACACAAAATCCAACCGTTACACATTTGACCAATCTCGGTGGGACCGAAGTTGACAACTCGGTGAGACCGAAAGTTCAAATCATGTGAGCGTTGGGATTTTCGGTGGGACCGAAAATACAATCTCGGTTAGTCCGATTCGTGCAAAGACAGGAGCTTGCCAATCTCGGTGGGACCGACTTCATCATCTCGGTGACACCGATTTGATGTGAAGGTTCTGAAGCTTGGCAACTCAAGTTTCGGTGAGACCGAGTTGAGAATCGGAAAATCCGAGATTTCTAGGGTTTGGCTTTGTGGCTGAGGTGGTTCATCTTGGTGTGGTGAGTTTAGAGTATCGGTGGGACCGAGATTACTTATGAGTGTATATGGCGGTGAGAGTTCTTGATAGTTTAGGAGATGTATCACTAAGCACTTTGAGCAACGGATCATCATCATAACCTCATCCCTTTTAATAGTATTGGCTTTCCTATGGACTCAATGTGATCTTGGATCACTAAACCAAAAATGGAGTCTTGAGCTTTTGCCAATGCTTGCCTTAGCATTTTGAGGGTCCACTTCTTGATCCTTGCCATACCCATATCCTTGAACTTTTCTGAAATGATTCTCAAGTAACTATTAGTTCAATGATATATATGTTGTTATTAATTACCAAAACCACCCGGGGATTAGTTGCACTTTCAAAAAGAATTTAACAGTTATATATGCCAGTAGCCCCCGAGACTTAAAGTAGTTATGTTAATTGATTTAAGGATCATTTGAAATGCAGGATCTTACCGAGAAGAATACCCAACTGTCTCAGGAGCTGCAAGAGTGCAAGGCCCAACTTGAGGCCGCACTTGCTGCCGTAGGAGGAAACACAGAGTCCGGTCCGATGCCTGACTTTAAGTTCAGTGCTTGACCAAAGTCTGTCCCTCCACGGGAATCCGGCATGGAGGGTTCGGGAGCCCGGACATGACTAGTTTTCAATACAGGAGAAGAGTCGCCGCATTGTTCCTCTACCACTGCGACGTGGTGGGTGACCTGGGGAGAGTTAATCTCTCTCAGATCGGCTTTAAGCCCAATCTGATTGTAGTCCGTAGCGACTCCCAGGGTGGCAATGCGATCCAAGAGCTCGTTGACAGACAAAAGCTCTATCGGATCCAGCCGCTCGGCAAATTCCGAGCTGACGTGAAGATTGCTTTTGACGACTTGAGAAGTCATTGTCGAAGCGATGGCCGGACAGGCGGTCATAAGAAAACCACCTAGCCGGATAGTTTGGCCGGCGGCCAAGGCCCCTTTGGCAAAAATACCGTCCTTGAAGACGGGTGGAGGCATCCTTCCTATCGGCGACGACACAGAGGAAATCTCAATGAAAGCACCATTGTCGGTGTCAAAACCGGCGGATCTCAGGTAGGGGGTCCCGAACTGTGCGTCTAGGCAGATGGTAATAGGAGACAAGGGACACGATGTTTTACCCAGGTTCGGGCCCTCTTGATGGAGGTAAAACCCTACGTCCTGCTTGATTAATATTAATGATGTGTATTAAAAGAGTGGATCTACCACGAGATCAAGGAGGCTAAACCTAGAAGCTAGCCTATGGTATGATTGTTGTAATGTATGTTGTGTCCTCACGGACTAAAACCCTCCGGTTTATATAGACACGGAGAGGGCTAGGGTTTACAGTCGGTTACAATGGTAGGAGATCTACATATCCGTATCACCAAGCTTGCCTTCCACGCCAAGGAAAGTCCCATCCGGACATGGGACGGAGTCTTCAATCTTGTATCTTCGTAGTCTTGGAGTCCGGCGGACGATGATAGTCCGGCTGTCCGGACACCCCCTAGTCCAGGACTCCCTCAGTGAGAATGAGGAGAGACCTAGTCATGTCTATTTATAAGGGAAGACTGATAAGTGGGCGCGAAAAATGAGGAGGCTGAAAACATGGTTATCCAGCTACAAGGACGCCTCGATTCTAGGAATGGTCATTAAGATAAGGATCCATTGGGATACGTTGGATAAAAACGTGCATTAATGGCAGATAATGTCATGGTGGGTTACCACAAATCCAAAGGATGATGTCATGGCAGGTTACAAAAGCTTTATGCAAGCAAAGAAGCAGAAGATTTTTCTTAAGTGTTGAAGATTGACATGAACCAATTCAAATCAAACCGGGGCCTAATGTTGGGGATATAACTATTAGGTATGACCCGTCCAGGAGGGGCTGGGTTATACCTATGAAAACTCTTGAAGCCCAAGACAAAGCCTGAAGATGGCGGTTTAGTTAAGGGCCCAAAGCCCAATGGTGACTTAAGGCCCATAGAGATAAACCGCCGCATGTACATGACTTGTATTGTAAGGCAAGAATAGTCAGAGACCGAGCCGGACATTGTTTATGAGCCGGCCGAGACTCTGCTGGCCGCTGGGCATCGACCCTTGTATATAAAGGGACGACCCGACGGCAGTTCAGGGCAAGTAACATCAGATCGAGAGCTAGGTCAAGCGATTTCACTCCCTGGTAATCGAGACATAAGCAATCCCACTCAAAACTAGATCGTAGGCTTTTACCTTCACCGTAAGGGGCCGAACCAGTATAAACCCCATGTCCTTTGTCCCGATTAACCCCTTTAACCTTCCTAGTTGCAATGGCTCCACGACTAAGTCCTTTCACTAGGACATCTGACGTGACAATTCCATGACAATAATAATAAATCTCGGATGACAACACTTTCTCAAAGCAATCATGATATGATATAATAGGATGGTATCTCGCTAGCCCTTTCTGAGACCGGAAAACATAAATTTAGAGCACCCCTAAAGATCAAGGACTGACTAGACGTTGTAATTCATGGTGAAACAGATCCAGTCATAGTCATACTCAATATCAATTAACAAAAGTGCATACAAATGAAAGTGGTGCTCTCTAACTAGTGCTTTTTATAAGAGGATGATGCCTCAACATAAAAGTAAATAGATAGGCCCTTCGCAGAGGGAAGCAGGGATTTGCAGAGATGCCAGAGCTCGAGTTTTGAAACAGAGATAAATAATATTTTGAGCAGCATACTTTCAATGTCAACATAACAACCAAGATCTCGATATCTTTCATGCTACATACATTATAGGCGGTTCCCAAACAGAATGGTAAAGTTTATACTCCCCCACCACCAACAAGCACATTCCATGGCTGGTCTGAAACAACGGGTACCGCCCAACTAACAACAATCTTGGGGGAGTTTTGTTTGCAACTATTTTGATTCGATTTGAGCATGGGACTGGGCATCTCGGTTACCGGCCATTTTCTCGTGAATGATGAGCGAAGTCCACTCATCGTGAGAATAACCCACCTAGCATGGAAGATACAGACAACCCTAGTTGATACATGAGCAAATCGAGCATACAAAACCGAATTTCATTTGAAGGTTTAGAGTTTGACACATGCATATTTACTTGGAACGGCAGGTAAATACCGCATATAGGTAGGTATGGTGGACTCATATGGAATAACTTTGGGGTTTATGGAAGTGGATGCACAAGCATGAGTAGGATTAACCAACTAGAGAGCGACACAGTCATAAACATGCAATAGGATTAACCAACAATGAGTGCAAGCATGAACATGCATTAGGATTAACCAACAATGAGTGCAAGCATGAGTAGGATATAAATCACCATGAACATAAATATCGTGGAGGCTATGTTGATTTTGTTTCAACTACATGCGTGAACATGTGCCAAGTCAAGCCACTCAAATCATTCAAAGGAGGATACCATCCTATCATACTACATCACAACCATTTTAATAGCATGTTGGCACGCAAGGTAAACCATTATAAAATCCTAGCTAATTAAGCATGGCATGAGTAACTATAATCTATAGTTGTCATTGCAAACATGTTTCATTCATAATAGGCTGAATCAGGAATGATGAATGAACCATATTTACAAAAACAAGATATTTCGAGTTCATACCATCTTTTCCTCATCTCAATCATTTCATCATATATCGTCATTATTGCCTTTCACTTGCACGACCGAACGATGTGGATAATAATAATAGTGTAGGTGCATTGGACTAAGCTGGAGTCTGCAAACATTTAATTCAAAGGAGAAGACAAGGGAATATGGGCTCTTTGTTAGATCAACAATAATGCATATGAGAGCCACTCAACATTTTCATCGTGGTCTTCTCCTCCCGACCCCCAAAGAAAAGAAAAGAAATTCAACGAACGAGAAAAACTGTTTACACAGGAAAGCTCCCAACAAGCAAAAGAAGAACGAGAAATCTTTTGAGTTTCGTATTTAATTACTACTACTACAAGCATGGAAAGTAAACTGGCTCCAGGTCAAAAAAAAAGTAAACTAGCTAGAAGCTACAACTAATTTTTTTTTGTTTTTTCTCAAAGTTTTTCAAAGACACAAGAAGAAAGCAAGAAAAGAAAATAAACTAGCATGGATAATACAATGAAAAAGTATGAACACTGACAACTAGAATGAGTGTGTGAACATGAATGTAATGTCGGTGAGAAATACGTACTCCCCCAAGCTTAGGCTTTTGGCCTAAGTTGGTCTACACCCATGGATCAAAGTAGCCCTCTCCGGTGTACTGAGGAGGATTCTTGGGGTTCCACTGGTTAGGGAGCTCTTGCGGATCCCACCGATAAATAGACTCTCGATAAGGATCAGGTGATGGCTCTGGCTCAGGATCTGGGGATCGTGTCCGCTCCCAGTATGCATGAATGTCCGCGGGCATGATGAGGTATGTGCCTAAATGAATATTAAACAAAGAAGGTGCCGACAAGGTAATAATCTTACAAGTATTTTCACTAAACACTAGGTTATAAATGAGTCTCTTTTCCTTATCATAGCAAAGAAAATCATGTGCTACCATACTTTTATAATCTAAGTGAATAGTGGGAAACACCTTATCTTCTTTCTCATAGTGTCTAATAGGTATCTCAAAATATTTAGCAAGACGAGAAGCATATATACCTCCAAAAATGGGGCCCTTTGTACGGTTTAAACTCAACCGTTTAGCAACCATAGCGCCTAAAGTGAAAGTTTTATCAAGAAGTAAAGCACGTCGCAAAATGGAAAGGTCGGGAGCACTAAGGCCCCCACTGTTCTCGCGGCCAATTAAACATCTAATAGCAAAAATTGAATAATAACGTAGTACAGGAAAATGTATACTAGTAGTTCTTGCATCCGACACTTTTATCCTTTCCCCTACATTAATTTCATCAATAAAATCTTCCACATCACTAGGATGTGGTTCCTCGATGCTGCCCTCAAAAGGTAATTTGCAAACCACACAAAAATCAGAGTGACATCTCCTTATACTCATCATATAAATAAAATTCTACCGAGGATGGTGATCTCCTAGCATGAAAGTGAAAATTTTGCACGAAAGTAGTAGTGAGTAGGAGATACTATTTACATTGATCGTGGAGAAAGTTGGTGATGCTTGCATTCTCAGCCAAGTAATAGAAATCCTCATAAATTCCGGCTGCCTTCAAGAATGCATCACATGGTCATTCACATAGTCGGACCTCTGTGGTGCGAGGAAGGTTGTACTTGGGCTTTTCATTCTCTTCATTCTCCTTTTCCTTCGAACCCCAGCTCGAGGAGCCTCTCAATAATCTCCTCGACATTTTTCTTCCTCTGAAAATTTGTGAAATTTTTAGTGACTCAAAATAAAAGTGAACCAAACTCAACAAGATTGATAGCAACTACTCCAACAAGTGCCTAGAGGCTATATCATGCATTAAAACTACTTTGACCATGTAAATTTGGCATGCAAGCTCAAGAACAGGGTCACCACAACAGCAAAAATTTGCAATAAATAAAGTACTAGAACAAAAACTAATTGGACCATTGGAGATTCACATATCGAAGAACAATCCCCCAAAGCAGTTTTGTGAATGAAGCTTTCAGCAAGGAGATCGAAAATGGCAACAAAATGAGCAAGAACACGAGTTTGAGCTACGAGATGATTTTTTTTGGAGGAAGACAAAGTGGATGGGTGCTGGAATAAGTGGAGGGGGGCACGTGGGGCCCACGAGGTAGGGGGCGCGCCCTCCACCCTTGTGGCTCACTGGTGCATCCCCCTGGTGTGTTCTCAGTGCCAGAAATTCTCAAATATTCTATAAAAAATCATACTAAATTTTCAGGGCATTTGGAGAACTTCTATTTTTCGGGGTATTTTTTTATTGCATGGATAATTCAGAAAACAGACAGAAAATATATTTTTGTTTTATTTAATCTAAATGACAGAAAGTAAAAGGAGGGTACAGAAAGTTGTGCTTCCTAAATTCATCCATCTCATGCTCATCAAAAGGAATCCATTAACAAGGTTGATCAAGTCTTGTTAACAAACCTCTTTCGAATAACATGAAACCAGAGAATTTTCGAATAACACTAAGTTACCCCAACGGGGATATGCATGTCCCCAACAATAAGTATATCATATTTATTTTTGATAGTAGGAAGAGGGAATTCAAAACCTCCAATAGTAATAGTTGAAAATTTTCCAATAGAATTGATACTATGAACTTGAGGTTGTTTCTTCGGAAAGTGTACCGTATGCTCATTACCATTAACATGAAAAGTGACATTGCCTTTGTTGCAATCAATAACAGCCCCTGCAGTATTCAGAAAGGGCCTACCAAGGATGATCGACATACTGTCGTCCTTGGGAATATCAAGAATAACAAAGTCCGTTAAAATAGTAACATTTGCAACCACAACAGGCACATCCTCACAAATACTGATGGGTATAGCAGTTTATTTATCAGCCATTTGCAAAGAGATTTCAGTAGGTGTCAACTTATTCAAATAAAGTCTATGATATAAAGAGAAAGGCATAACACTAACACCGGCTCTAAGATCACATAAAGCAGTTTTAACATAGTTTCCTTTATTGGAGCATGGTATAGTTGGTACTCCTAGATCTCCAAGTTTCTTTGGTATTCCACCCTTAAAAGTATAATTAGCAAGCATGGTGGAAATTTTAGCTTCCGATATCTTCCTTTTATTTGTAACAATATCTTTCATATACTTAGCATAAGGATGCATTTTAAGCATATCAGTCAAAGGCATACGCAAAAAGATAGGTCTAATCATTTTAGCAAAGCGCTAAAAATCCTCATCATCCTTTTTCTTGGATGGCTTAGGAGGAAAAGGCATGGGTTTGTGAACCCATGGTTTCTTTCTTTACCGTTCTTCCTAGCAACGAAGTCTCTCTTATCATAATGTTGATTCTTTGATTGTGGGTTATCAAGATCAACAGCAGGTTCAATCTCTACATCATTATCATTACTAGGTTGAGCATCAACATGAACATCATCATTAAAATTATCACTAGGTTCATGTTCGTCACCAGATTGTGTTTCAGCATCGGAAATAGAAATATCATTGGGATTCTCAGGTGTGTCAATAACAGGTTCACTAGAAGCATGCAAAGTCCTATTAGTATTCTTTTTCTTTTTATTAGTAGGACTAGGTGCATCAGTGTTAATTCTCTGAGAATCTTGCTCAGCTCTCTTAGGATGGCCCTCAGGATACAAAGGTTCCTGGGTCATTTTACCACCTCTAGTCATAACTCTAACAACATTATCATTGTTCTTATTATTTAACTCATTGAGCAAATCATCTTGTGCCTTAAGTACTTGTTCTACTTGAGTCATAACCATGGAAGCATGTTTACTAATAAGCTTAAGATCACTTTTAACTCTAGACATATAATCACTCAAGTGTTCAACCATATAAGCATTACGTTTCAATTGTCTACCAACATAAGCATTGAAGTTCTCTTGTTTAACAATAAAATTATCAAACTCATCCAAGAATTGGCTAGCAGACTTATTATGAAGAATATCACCTTCATCAAATCTATAGAGAGAATTTACATTTACTACCTGTCGGGTTATCGAGACCATGTATCTCTTCAATATGCGGTAAATTCTTAACATCTTCAGCTTTAATACATTTTTCTTTCATAGATTTCTTTGCCTCTTGCATATCTTCAGGACTGAGAAATAGAATAACCTTTTCTTCGGAGTTGGCTTAGGAGTTGTGTCAGGACCTCGATCCTAAGTCACACCAATCTAGCATGTAACACATCATATCACGTTGCGTCCTCACGCACGGTATTCCCACGGGTGCCATCTTACCTGGCCTAGGACCGTCTGTGCCTTTTGGTTCATGTATATGATAGCGTCGCTAGCATCCATATGACAAAGAACCCGGGCCGACATGGCTAGTCGTAAACCCAAGGTAGCACTAACTTACAAGGATAGGCATACATGACCCAGCAACAAATGTGTCGATCAGCAACGTATGAACCCAAGTCGTAGCAAGCTACAAGGACTTCAAGGAACAAAGCATGACATTTCCCCAAAGAGACAGACACAGGAACAAAGAAGGACACATGCCGACCAGCCTAAGTGTTCCGGAGCAGTAGCAAGCCACCATGGCTTAGTGGAAGCACTAGGATACATTTGCCCATGAGAGAGGCTATCAACAATAAACAACTAGGTTGTCGGATCCCACACATACCAAGCATTTCAATAACATACACACAATATGCTCAATATGTGCAAATACAACATGGCATCACAACAAAACTCTACAGACTCAAAGTATTTATTCAATAGGCTCCGAGGTGCCAGATATTACAAACATGGGTTACATGACCCAACATACAGAGCATACAGGCAACGGAAGCATAACATGTCTGAGTACACACAACTATAAATGAAAAAGGCTGAGAAGCCTGACTATCTACAAGACCCTCCCAAGGGTACAGAATCGTAGCTGAGGTAACAAGCTAAACGTCGAAGTCCACGCGGAACTACTAGTGAGACTGAAGTCTCTATGCAAAACATAAATTAAGCAAACGTGAGTACAAATATACCCAGCAAGACTTACATCAGGACTAGCTACATATGCATCAGTTTCAACAAAAGGGAGGGTGGAGTTTAACTGCATTAAGCCAGTTTTGACTTAGTGGCTATCCTGAACTACGACTGCAAATAACTCTTTTGAGGTGGCGCAAACGAGTCCACATATTCACCATATCAATACGCCACTATGGATCTGCTCCAGTCTCCCTACGAGAATGCCATCCATAGCACTTATCTTGCGCATTTTAGAGTATCCACTTTCACTTGTCTATGAACTGTATAAGCAACCAAGTAGTCCTTTACCGTGGATGGGGCTATCCAAATAAATGATGTTAACCCTACAGGGGTGTACTTCTTCACACACGCTCTCGCCACTTACCACCATGTACATGTCATGTATCTCGGCAACCCTCAAGTAGAAGCCTGGCGAGGGTGTCAGCCATGACCTGACTAACCACACCAGTCCCTAGTCCAGGTTTATCGCCTATTTAGGTTCCATCCACAGGGAGTCCGACCGAGGTTTCCACTACAGCCCCGAACAATGTGTGCAGGGTTCTCGAGGCACCAAACGGGAGTCTTGGTACACTGGGCCATGTGCCTACCGCATCACAGCCCACCCCTAGGGTCAGTGCTGCGCACGACCTCCAGCATACTACAAATACCAGAAACTACTTGCAACTCCTAGACAGAGGACAAGGGTGATTAATAAGCCGAGAGAGTCAATTAAGGATCCCAATGTGTGGTAGTAGCTGATCTTAAATCACATACACAGAACTCAGTTCCTAAGGACGGTTTCAATGAGACAACCCACCATGTACTCCTACATGGCCTCTCACTACTACCTTTACCAAATCGTGTTCACACACTTAACTCTCAACAGTAGAACATGTTCACAACGTTCCAATTCATTCTCGAAGAATCAGACCTGACACACCTCTAAGCAATAGCAGGCATGACAAACAAGCATGAATGAGTAGGCACATCATGGATCAAACAAATCCTACGCATGCTAGTGGGTTTCATCTATTTATGGTGGCAATGACAGGTCATGCAGAGGAAAGGGGTTCAACTACCGCAGCATGTAATAGTTGAAACATTGTTGTCCTAATGCAGCAACAGAGAGCAGGAGCGAGAGAGTGGGATTGTATCGACATGAACAAGGGGATTTTGCTTGCCTAGCACTTCTGAAGATGATATAGCTCTTCATTGGTGTCATCGAACTCATCGTCGGAACATACGTCTACCGAGGGGGAACAACCACCGGAAACAAGAGGGAACACAATCAATGCAATGCAACAATATGATGCATGAATGTGACATGGCAATATGCTATGATTTGAGCTAATCCAGCTAGCCATGATTTAAATGGAGTTAGTTTGAACACTAAATTCAAATTCAAACTCCATATATGACCATTCAAATGTCATTTATTTGATTTGCCATAAACAGTAGTCATAAGTTGTTCTAACATGCATCAAATGGTACAGATTGATAGCTTGGATTTTTTGATCATTTTTCATATATAAATTATTTCATTTGGAGTTATAGATAATTTTCTATGAATTTTAGAATTTTTGGACATTTTCTAAAATAAATAAATCTTTTCTAATTTATTAAATATCCAGAAAACATTTATGACGTCAGCACTGTATCATTCCTGCATCAGTAGGTCAACTGAGCTGTCTAGGTCAAACCTGACCTGTGGGACCTATATGTCAGAGACTCAGTGCTCTCTTCGGTCACTGATGGGTGGGGCCAGTCAAGGGCCACGTCAGCAAGGTTAACGCTAACGCGTGGGGCCATTGTGATTAACTAAAACTACAGGAATTAACAGGGTTTTGATTAGTGGTGTGGGGCCGGTCTGTCGGCGACACAGGTGTCTTCTAACCATGTGATTAACCTAATATAATGACGACACGTCAACATCACCGGAACTACACCGACGGTGACCAGGACACGGTGGAGATCTTCGGGTTTCTTGCTCCGATGACCAAACGAGCGGCGAAGAGGCTCTACGCGTAGTTGGCGTTCTTCCGCATCCAACGGGACCGGAGTTAGCGGCTGGGGTGGCCGGAATTGAGCGCGGCGTCGACCTCGGCAGTGTCCGGAGCTCGGGTGAGACGCGAGCGACCACTAGGGGGCACAGAAGGCGAGCTGAGGCGTGCTGCAGTCTCGTGGAGAGGCAGTGAGGCAATGGTGTGCTCGGCTGCGAGCTTCAGCAGTCGTAGCCATGGCGGTGACATGGTCAGTGGCTATGGGTTGTCGGGACTGACGGAACTGGCGGATAAAACTTGAATTAGAGCACAGGAGTAGGGGGAAATGGATCAGGGGCTCACAGCACGTCCCCGGTGCTGGAGCTTGAAGAAGGAGTCGGAGACAACGATGCAAGGCTCCCCAGGTCGCGTGGCTCGGCATGGACGACGAAGACTCCGGCGGAGCATTTGGATGAGGTCACGGGGCTAGGGGTGGTCGGTGGGCACAGTGGCAGCAGACTGCGGCAACGGCCGCACTCGGGCTACTCAGAGAGAGAGAGAGAGAGAGAGAGAGAGAGAGAGAGAGGAGAGAGAGAGAGAGAGAGTGAATGAGTGAGAGAGAGAGAGAGAGCAGAGGAGGGGGAGGGGTCCAGGGAGAGTGGGGAGCGGAGAGGAGGCTCCAGGGCGTCTTCATGGCATCACTAGAGGACCCAGGGGGTGAAACAGGTAGGGAGGAGGCGGCACCGGCGCGCACGCGTCCGGCACGCTGCTACTTCGGGGCGAGGGGGAGGAATACGATAGGGAGGAGGAGGTGGGTTGGGCTTGTTGGGCTGCGCAGAAGCTGAGCCAGCTAGGTAAGCCCAGGTAGGCTTTCCTCTCTCTCTTTTATTCTGTCTGTTTCTATTTTCTATTTTTGAAGTTTTTTTGAATTTGGTTTGCTAACCAAATTATTTAGCAGCTTCTGGAAATTAATGTGGATGCAATATGGTTTATCCCAGAGCTCCACAAAAAGGTTTTCAGAATAATTGGAGCAATAAAAATATTTATAGTATTTATTTTCTCCAACTCAAATACATTATGAGTTAAATCAAAAATCCAAAAAATGTCCTAGAAATATATTCATCATTTTTGGCAGGGGTTTCCACCTTAACCAGAAATAATGAACTTTTCTGGAGGGCACTTTGTGTTCATTGAAAAGATTTGAATTTGAACCTAGTTGATATTCATCTGGTGCTAGGGTTGAACATCCCCATTTCAAGTTTCATTGGAACTTGAACATGATGCATTGATGCTTGTGCAACTATTTGCAAACAGATTCTAGGGCTATGTCAAGTTGGTTCAGGAAGTGTCTAATCATTATCATTACTCAATATATTATTCAATAGTAATTCAGCTTGCTCAACAGTTCTTTCCCTGAAAACACAACTAGCACAACTACCCAGGTGGTCTCTGGAAGCATCGGTTAGTCCCTTATAAAAGATATCGAGTATTTCATTTTTCTTGAGAGGATGATCAGGCAAAGCATTAAGTAATTGGATAAGCCCCCCTCCCCCAAGCTTGTGGGAGACTCTCTTCTTCAATTTGCACAAAATTAAATATTTACCTTAAGGCAGCTTGTTTCTTATGAGCGGGAAAATATTTTGCAGAGAAGTAATAAATCATATCTTGGGGACTACGCACACAACCAGGAGCAAGAGAATTAAACCATATTTTAGCATCTCCCTTTAATGAGAAAGGAAACAACTTAAGAATACAGTAATAGCGAATTTTTCCTCATGAGTAAATAGGGTGGCTATATCATTCAATTTAGTAAGATATGCCACAACAGTTTCAGATTCATAACCATGGAAAGGATCAGATTCAACCAAGGTAATTAACTCAGGATCGACAGAGAATTCATAATTCTTATCAGTAACACAGATAGGTGAAGTAGCAAACGCGGGATCATATTGCATTCTAGCATTCAAAGACTTTTCTTTCAACTTAGCTAACAGTTTCTTAAGATCATATCTATCACTGCAAGCAACAAAGTCTCTAGCAGTTTCTTCATCCATAACATAACCCTCAGGTATGTTATCAAGGGGAGATTCATCATCATCACTTTCATTAATATCATCAGTTTCAGTAATTTCATTCTCTCTAACCCTAGCAAGTTGTTCATCAAGAAATTCACCTAGTGGCACAGTATTATCAAGCAGAGAAGTAGTATCATCATAAGCATCATGCATAGCAGAAGTGGCATCATCAATAACATGCGACATGTAAGAATCAATAGCAGGTGTAGGTGTCGCAAGTTTACTCAAAACGGAAGGTGAATCAAGTGCAGAGCTAGATGGCAGTTGTCGGTGTCAAAACCGGCGGATCTCGGGTAGGGGGTCCCGAACTGTGCGTCTAGGCGGATGGTAACAGGAGACAAGGACACGATGTTTTACCCAGGTTCGGGCCCTCTTGATGGAGGTAAAACCCTACGTCCTGCTTGATTAATATTGATGATATGGGTAGTACAAGAGTGGATCTACCACGAGATCAAGGAGGCTAAACCCTAGAAGCTAGCCTATGGTATGATTGTTGTAATGTATGTTGTGTCCTACGGACTAAGCCCTCCGGTTTATATAGACACCGGAGAGGGCTAGGGTTACACAGAGTCGGTTACAATGGTAGGAGACCTACATATCCGTATCGCCAAGCTTGCCCTCCACGCCAAGGAAAGTCCCATCCGGACATGGGACGGAGTCTTCAATCTTGTATCTTCGTAGTCTTGGAGTCCGTGGACGATGATAGTCCGCTGTCCGGACACCCCTAGTCGAGACTCCTCGGTAGCCCCGAACCAGGCTTCAATGACGATAAGTCGGTAGCGTATATAGTCTTGGCGTTGCAAAGGCGGGTTCTCCTTTTAAGTTCCATGTACCTGGCGAACAGTGTTCGGCTTCCTTATCAATGTTGCGCTTCTTGGCTTCCACGCCCAATAATGGCCTTCTTCCACGCGTCGCACGAATGTGAAAAGCCAGGGTATCTTTTATGTTTTACCCCCTAGCTGTGCTAATAATCTGCCTATAAGAGAGGCAAGAATCCAGATCCAAATCACACCATCTTCCTTCTGCGAATACTCATCGGAGCGCTTTCGAGCCAGAATCCATTCCATCGTGGACCGTTGACGCGGCTCCTCTTCTCGCGCTCCCAGCCCTCTGCCAGGAGATTGGAGGAGATGCTCTGTTCCACTGTGAGCTGGTGAAGCTCAAGCGGAGGATATCTCCTCCGGCCTTCATGGTTCCGGTTCGAGCCGGGCTGGCCACCTACCAAGGTGGGAAGTAAGCGGAGGCTACCCCAAGTCCCAACAAAGGGGAGCGGGTATGCTTTGTCCCCTATCTGATAAGGGGACTCGGATTTCCTATACATCCGTTCCTCCGCGGGCTCTCGGAGTTCTACGGACTCCAGCTCCATCACCTGCCACCCGCCTCTATCACGCATATCGCGGGTTCGTAGTTCTTCTTGAGCTATTTCGGGCATCGAGCCCCATTTTGCCTTGTGGAAGAGGTTGTTTTGCCTCGTACCCGTTCTCACGAGGGGTCCATATATCAAGTGGGCGGCGAAATATGGCGTATTGCGGACCGGATATCCATCCGGAACCCCTAAGAAAGCGTCTCAAGACGGCCCTCGAGAATGGTTTTACATAGAAGGCGGCTCATTGTCGGACCTGTTGGATCGGCCTCCGGAGTTCAGCACTTCTCCTCTGAAGAACGCCTTAGTTGGTGCCCGCGAGCCCCAAGCGGAGGAAGACAAGGCGTCCATTATCGATGGGCGAATAAGATTCTTGGCCCATTCGGGTTGACCATGATTGGAGTCATGGCGACATGCATTCTGTGGGGTGCAGCCACGCAATCTGAGGCCACCCATGTGGGATTTCAACGGGAAGACGATGTCACCGCCATGGCCATAAGGACGGATTCGCCGAGGATCAGTGCAGATCTGTCCGGTCTGTACAAGGGGAGAAGGAGGACTTCCTTGAACGAACCCGTTGAATGGGTTCTCCATGAATAACCCTCGGCGTTGGGTAGCGAACACTTTAAGGGGCGACCCATGCTTTCAAAGTTTGAGCTACTCATATTATGTCTTGGTAGCAGAGGCTGCGTCGGATTATGGAAGACATGATAAGTCCAGCTCCGCAACCCGAGGATCGAGAGAGATCGAGGATCCGGCCTCGAAGAGGATCCGGACATTGAGTGGAGCTAATCGGCGGGTGTTCCACCAGCTTAGCATGGATAATACTTTAGTCGCCATTACGGCTGACTACCCCGGACTATATCCGGCTTCCCAGGTGATTGTAACGGAAGTCCTGACACCATTATCTCTTCCTTGCTCATTTCTGACCTTCGCGTATGATGGTGTTTTGCAGGAAGCGCCTTCTAGACGAGAAGCCGAGCCCGTGGCGGCTGACCAACAAAGGCCAGTCCGGACCAGTAGTGTCGGTGTACTAAAGTAGGGGTACCTTAGTACCCCGAATTTGGGCACGGGCAGTTGCAGCGTCCCACGGCAAGGCTTGCCGGGCGTCCGCCAAGATCCTTCGTCATCTCCAATTACTACCATTCAAGAACAAAGTGTTAACTTAGAAGTCAAGGCCCCGGCAAGAGGAGCTTGCCGGGAAGGACAAGAACCCGGCAAGTGGAGCTTGCCGGGAAGGCCAACCAAGGCACCCCAGAAAACTTGCCGCGACGCCCCGCGCGTCCCAGCAAGACCCGGCGAGCGGCAAGCTTGTGGGGGCGACAAGACAGAGACCTTGCCGCGGCGAAGCCACTACTCTGCGCCCACGCTCCAGCTCACCCGACGACGTGTCGCCACAGGATCATTCTTGGTGCACGTGGCGTGTAGCTGTGCAGCCTAGCGGTGCGAGGTGGCGAGCGAAGGTGACTAGGAGGCCATCGTGGCGATCGGTGGCGCCCCTAACGGTCGTTTCCTGCACTGTTGGAGCGACTGGACGAGCATTAAATGCTCTTGTCCCCTGCCGTCAGAGTTAGGTAGGGGGCACTGTACATAGCAGTTGTACCAAGCCGCGTTTTTACCTTTCTACCCCTCTCTCTGCGTTGCCACCTGTCGGTGACCCCTTTAGGCTATAAAAAGGAGGCCCGTGCGCACGTAGAAGGGGTTCGGTCAGTTCGACCCATTCAAGACCACAGCATACCCACGCTTTCGAGCAAGAACAGAATACAAACACAAAGCAGCAGTAGGAGTTTTATCTCTCCGGAGAGCTCTGAAGCTGGGTAAAAATCTCCCCCGCGTGCGCCCGACCTCGATCTGCTCTTCGCGCGCCCTCCGCTCCCCGCCGGACCAGAAAAGGGGCCCCCTGCCCCATAGGTGCTCGTTTCCCCATGACATCTTTGGCGCGCCAGGTAGGGGGGCGTCGAGGTTGCGCGAACCTGATCTGGTCTCCGCGCGCGCTACATCAACATCTTCATCGACATGCCTCCGAAGAAGAAGACTTCGGAGGTGGCCGCTCCGTCTACGTCGTTTCCACCGCCGCCGGAGCAAACGGGCGGCGGGGTAGGCGCCGGCGGAGGAGCGGGCACCAACGGTGGGACTCACGTCGTCACCAGATCCAAGGATAAGGTCCCGCAAGCTTCTGCGTCCGCACACACACCGCACCCTTCCCAGGAGGTGCAGGGTCGACAACGCCATGGTGCTCCTAGCACCGTACTCGCGTTGGAGCAAGGCCAAGCCAGCGGGTCGCGGGACGTTCAAGACCAGCGTGCACGCCAGCATGCTGGCACGAGTGAGGTGCGGTCGCCTGGACAGGGTACTGCTCCTTCCAACCCAGTTGGGAGTCCGAGCATATCCCGCTCCTCGCGCCGTTCGGCACCACCACCCAAGATTCCAAAGGAAGCGCTGGCCCGAGCCCAGCTGCTTCTAGACTACCCTCCAGCGCCAGACAAGATCGACGACTGGAGGATGACCATTCAGAGCCTCGTCGGCTTCGCCAACGCTGACAAGCCCCGGCAACCGAGCACATCGAAGCCCCTGCAAGACGCCCAGGCGCAAGCCGACGTCGACAAGACCGCTGGGGGTGCCACTACCGCGCACTCCCCGCCCCAAAGGCCAAGATCGCCGACTCGCCAGGCCAACCTCGACACCGACTCAACTGCATCGTCGGACCCGCGAGCTCGCCGTGATCAACGCCAAGTTCTCCAAGAACGACGACACGAAGAGCCGCTTTTCGCATCGGCGTTGGAGAGAAGCGCGACGTCGATCGACCAGCGCTGGGCCCATTGTCGATATGCATGCGCCCGAGAGAACGGGCGACTTGCCATCTGTGATAGGTTGCCCTGCGTTCACCCGTGAGCTGCGGCAGTCGATGGGCCAGAACCAAGAACTTTAAACCAGGCGTGCCGAGAAATGCGATGGCAGGATCCATCCGTCAGAGTTCCTCAGCATCTACACCATAGCGGTGCAGGCTGCCGGGGGGCGCGACGACAAGATCCTAGCCAACTACTTCCCGCTGGTGCTCAAGCCCAACGTCAGATCTTGGCTTATGCACTTGCTGGACAACTCCATTTCTTCGTGGGCAGACCTGTGGCATCAGTTTGTCGGTGCATTCACAGGTGGCCACAAGCCCCATGGCCAGGAAAGCGATCTTCATTTGCTTGCCCAGAAGGAAGGAGAATCCTGCGCAAGTACATCTGAGAGATTCAGCCGGTGCGGCGCAACATCCCGAGACGTCCACCCCTGCCGCGGTTATCGGTAGCGTTCCATCGAGCGTGCGTAACCACGAGATGAGGAGGAGATGGCGATGTGCAAGATCGAAGATGTCAGCGAGCTATATGCTCGGCGACAAGTGTGCGTCTTTGAGAGGGAGAAACTCCGGAGAGAATGTAGGAGCGAAGGATCGGCGATGAGGGCGCCCCTCGGCAAAGAGGAACCGGAAGCAGAATAGCAGAAAGAGAAAGGCTAAGGATGTGCTAGTTGTTGAGCAATCCAGCAACGGAGGCGGCTCCGACAAGGCCAGAGCTGGCGACTCCAGCGAGGCTGTGGTGGCCGCCGACAAGCAGGACGACTCCGGCAAGCAGTACTGCAAGATCCATCGCACCAAGGGCCATGACCTCCAAGCATGCAAGAAGGTTGAGCAGATGGCAGAGCTACAGAAAGCTGAATATGAGCGTCGCGACAAGGAGAAGGCCCGGGAAGGTGGCGGAGGATTCGGCAAGAAGCTTCCCGCCCGGGGAGGGCGCTGCAGCAAGGCCAAGCAGCGGCAAGGAGATAGACCTCCCCATGGCCGCGACAAGGACGAAGAAGAAGATGAGGATGATGAGATGGATGAGGATGAGACCGACGAGCAAGAATTTCAGAAGGCAACGGAGGTTTTATGCGTTGACGGCGGTGCTTCTCTGCACACCTCGCACCGCCAACTTAAACAGTGGGTGTGGGAGGCGAATGCAGCAGAACCATCAGTCGAATCGCGCAAGCCCCTAAAGTGGTCCAGCACGCCCATCGTCTTTGATGTTGAGGATCACCCTGATCGCATCACTGCGGTCGGGTGCTTGCCGATGTTGGTTTCGCCAACCATCCGCAACCTCAAGGTCACGAAGATGTTGGTTGACGGCGGGGCCAGCCTGAATCTGATCTCTTCTGCGGTGCTCAAAAAGCTTCAGATCCCCGACAGCGAACTTGAAGAGACTGGTACCTTTCAAGGGATCAACCCGGGAAGGAGCAAGCCGAAGGGGAAGATCACACTACCAGTCACTTTTGGCAGCGAGCTGAATTTCAGAACGGAGAGAGTCACGTTTGATGTTGCTGATTTCCCATTGCCTTACAATGGGATACTTGGCCGTCCAGCGCTCGCTAAGTTCATGGCAGCCTCTCATTATGCTTACAACGTGCTCAAGATGCCCGGTCCGATAAGTGTTATTTCTGTCCACGGCGACAAGAAGGATGCAATTATCTGTACTGACAAGATCTACTGGGAAGCAGCAGCCGCAGCAGAGCGCAAACCACTTGCCGCTGAAGCTCCCAGGGGGAAGAAGAAGAAGATCAAGTCCGGCAAGAATAGCTCTGATGCCCACTCCGGCAAGCGCACCTCTTCGGAGTGCTGCGCTGCCGTCGAGGATGCACCATCGAGCTCCACCGGCAAGTACAAGAAGGCGAAAACAACTTCACCAGAGACCAAGAAAGTGGCCGCCAAGGAGGACGGCACTGGTGGTACCTTCACCATCAGTGCCACGCTTGATCCTAAATAGGAAAGCGCGCTCGTTGCCTTCCTGCGGGCGAATGTCGATGTGTTTGCATGGCAACCATCGACATCCCGGTGTTCTGTGAAAGTAATTGAGCACCACCTTGCCGTCTGTCCTCACGCGCGGCCCGTCAAGCAGAGAGTCAGGAAACAAGAAGTGGAGCGTCAAGAGTTCATTGCAGAGGAGATCAAGAAGTTGGAAGCAGCAGGCCTTGTCCGAGGAGTACTCCATCCAACGTGGTTAGCCAATCCGGTGAGTCGTGCACAAGGCGAGCGGAAGTGGAGGCTTTGTATTGACTTCATCGATGTTAATAAAGCTTGTCCCAAGGATCCATTTCCTTGCGGCGCATTGACCAGATTATCGACTCCACGGCGGGATGTGATCTGCTTTCATTCCTTGATGCATACTCCATCAGATCTTCATGGCGAAGAGGATGAAGAAAACGCATTCATTACTCCATGTGGCACGATTGCTTTGTGCGGATGCCTTTCGGACTAAAGAATGCTGGTTCAACGTTTACAAGGGTAGTCATCATGCTTTTGAGCCACGGTTACGTAAATGTAGAAGCTTACATGGATGACATAGTGGTCAAGAGCAAGGACAAAGAAACTCTGATCCAAGATTTGGACGAGACTTTTGCAAATCTGCGCAAGATCAATCTCAAGTTGAATCCCGAGAAGTGCGTGTTTGGAGTCCCTTCCGGCAAGCTTCTCGGATTTTTTGTATCTCAAAGGGGGATTGAAGCCAATCCCGACAAGATCAAGGCCATCGAGCAGATTGAAGCCCCGAAGCGCGTCAAGGATGTGCGAAGGCTTGCCGGCTGCGTTGCTGCTCTCAGTAGGTTCATCTCTAAGTCTGCTGAGCGCGCCCTGCCATTTTTCAAAATTTTGAAAAAGGCAGGTCCGATGAAATGGAATCCGGAAGCGGAGGCTGCACTGCAGGACCTGAAGAGATACCTATCCTCAACTCCAACACTTGTCGCACCTAAACCACGAGAGAAGTTGCTGCTATATCTGGCGGCAACCAATCAAGTGGTTAGTGCTGCGTTAGTAGCAGAGAGGGAGGCGGATGATGAGCCAGTGACCGCGGCAAGCGAGTCCAGCAACAAGCAGGGGGCTTCCCCGTCAAGCTCTGGCCCCGGCAAGGATGGATCTGTACAGTTGTCGGAAGAGAAACAGAAGAAGATGGTGCAGCGCCCAGTTTACTTCGTCAGCTCCCTTCTGCAGGGGGCTAGATCAAGGTATTCCGGTGTACAGAAGTTGCTCTTCGGCCTTCTCATGGCCTCGAGGAAGCTGCGCCATTACTTTCAAGCACATGAGATCACAGTTGTCACCCGCTTTCCGTTGAAGAGGATACTACAAAATCCAGAAGCAACAGGCAGGATTGTCGAGTGGGCACTAGAACTGTCAAGCTTTGGCCTCAAGTTTGAAAGTACTTCAACTATTCAGAGCCGAGCATTGGCAGAATTCATAGCGGAGTGGACGCCAACACCGATGAAGAAATTCGGAGAAGAGCATCCCGACAAGGAAGCGAGCAAAGAATGGATCATGTACTTTGACGGTGCCTTCTCGCTGCAAGGCGCCGGTGCGGGTGTGCTACTTGTCGCACCCACCGGAGAGCACCTCAAGTACATGATCCAAATGCACTTTCCCAAAGAGCAAGCAACAAACAATACTGCAGAATATGAAGGCTTGCTTGCCGGATTCAGGATCGCGGCAGAACTTGGGATCAAGAAGCTTATTGTCAGGGGTGACTCACAGCTTGTCGTCCGCCAAGTCAACAAAGATTATCAAAGTCCGTTGATGGAAGCCTACATTGATGAAGTGAGGAAGCTGGAAGAACATTTTGACGGCCTGCAGATGGAACATGTTCCAAGAGCTCAGAATGACATTGCAGATGGTCTGTCTAAATGCGCCGCACTTAAGTTGCCTGTGGAACCAGGGATTTTTGTGCTCAAGCTGACTCAGCCATCTGTAACACCATCAACTGGACAGAGCAAGAAGAGAAAGTTGGTCACTGGCGATTACTTTCGAGAGCTCCCGAAGCCGCCGCCAAGAAAGTCTCGTGGTCAATCTGAGAAAGTCTTGAGGAGCGGTGCTCCGACAAGCCCCAGGCTTGTTTCATTGAAGCGAGCGCCCGGCAAGCTGTGTCCCGGCGCTTGCCGGGAGCATCACGCCCGGCGGGATCGATTCTTGCCGTAGAAGCAGATGTTCCCGCAGCAGCATTTGCGCCTTTAGTCCTTGTTGTCGAGCCGCAAGCTCTGACATGGGCACAGCAGATAGTCCATTTCCTTCAAACAGGAGAACTTCCCGAAGAGCAAGAAGAAGCAGAGAAAGTAGCCCGGCAATCAAGTATGTACCAGTTTGTCAACGACATACTATACAGAAAAAGATTCAACGGAGTGAAATTGAAGTGCATTTCCCGGGAAGAAGGACGAGAGCTGTTGGCGGAGATACATGGGGGCATATATGGTCACCACATTGGCGCAAGAGCACTTGCCGGCAAGGCCTTCTGGCAAGGTTTCTTCTGGCCGACAGCCCTCCAGGATGCAACTGCACAAGTAACCAAGTGTGAAGCGTGCCAGTTCCACTCCAAACAGATTCATCAACCAGCTCAAGCTCTCCAAACAATCCCTTTATCCTGGCCATTTTCAGTCTGGGGGCTCGACATCCTCGGCCCCTTTCCCCGAGCTGTCGGGGGCTTTGAGTACTTGCACGTTGCAATCGACAAGTTCACAAAGTGGCCTGAAGTGGAACCAGTGAGAAAGGTAACAACCTGATCGTGATCAAGTTCTTGGTCAATTGTTTGCCGTTTGGGGTCCCTAACGGGATCATCACCGACAACGGCACACAATTCATGAACCGCACCTTCATGCGATCGTCCAAGATCTTGGCACCAAGATCTGCCGCTCATTGCTCACCGAGAAGCAGCGGTCATGCGAGAGAGGGCAAGCGTTGAAGTGCTGCGGGCTCAAGACCAGAACTTTCGACGGGCTGCACAAGTGCGGAAGAAATTGGATCGAGGAGCTGCGGTGGTTCTTTGGTCGATCAGAACAACGCCAAATCGAGCCAGCGGCGGACACCTTTTGCTCTTGTTTACGGAGCGAGGCAGTTCTCCCCACGGAACTTCATTATACGGATCGCCTCGAGTGCTCGCCTATGATGAGCTTGAGCAAGAGCAGCTGCGGCAAGATGACGCGCTGCTCCTCGAGGAAGATCGTCTTCAGGCTGCTGTATGAGCTGCTCGTTACCAGCAAGCTTTGCGCCACTACCATAGCCGCAAAGTTAATGCCAGAAGCTTCGAGGAAGACGACCTTGTTCTTCAGCGCGTTCAATCCGCCAAGAATTCCAACAAGTTTACGCCGAAGTGGGAAGGCCCTTATCGGGTAAAACGAGTCACTAGGCCCGGCGCTGTCCGCCTTGAGACCGAAGATGGCATTCCGGTGAGCAACTCCTGGAACATAGAGCATCTTCGTAAGTTTTACCCATAAGGCGGGGTTGCCGGAACCTGCTGTCCCGGCAACCACCTTTTGTACAAGCCTTGCCGCTGTTGCATGTAACCCTTTGTACAAAGCCGGGCGCAGATCCCATGCCCAAATAAAGATCGTATGTTCAGCACATATTGTCAAATTGCATGCCTTTTTCTTTTGTAGCATGTATACACTGACACTCTGTGCAGGACTTGCTCCCGGTAAGCAATAACGACCCTTAAGGCTCCATAACTTTATTTTCTCTTCTTTCTTTTGCTCAAAAAGAAGGTTCCTCCGCCCACAAGTTCACCGGGGGGGAGAGGAGAGGATAAACATATGGACCAGACGTCGTTCAAAGAAGCTTAAGACTTGCCGGGACACAAACGATAGAAAAGCTAAGTTGCCAAAGTTTGAGCACAGAGCACAGTCAGTTTCAAATTCTTAAGTTATATTCCTTGAACGACCGTGCCTTGTATGGAAAACCTGTGCGCGGAGGAATCGACTCGTGGCTAAGTTGCGCCCTTAATTTGTTTTGAGTCCGCTCAACAATACAAGAGAGCTGCAACTAGCCCCGACAAGGTTTCTTGCCGGAGGCAACACCGCCGCCGGGCTGGTGATGTTCCGCACTCAGCAAGTGTGTTTGCACCGGCAAGTTTCCCTAAAAAGCGTAAGGGTAAAAATATACAAGGGATGGAATCAAGTAAAGGAGATAACGTAACAAGCAGATAGTGCCCAGGATAAAGTTATATTACAATAAATAACTTGCCGCGCTCTGATGAGTTATTCCTATGACATATCTAGCAGCGGCAAGGAAAGGGAGAAGAAGGGTGGCCTAATCCACGCGCTCGCCGTCGATCCTCCTGACCTCATTCACCTTGTCCACAATGGGTGCGACGATGGCTTTGAGTTCTTCAAGGTCAGCACCCGCCGGCAGCTTCTTGAGGATGCGGGTGAGGTCGACGCTAGGGTTGCGAAAGAGTATCTTCACCAACACCTTCTCCAAGACCTTGGCGCAGATCGCGCGCGACTCGTCGGCCAGCTTCTTTGGGATCCTTTCCCGGAGCTGCTGGAGAGCCGTCACCACACCCTTGAAGAAAAGCGTGAGCTTGGCGCTGGGCTGGAGGTTTTCCTCAGTGGAGTACCCCAAGCCCGCCAAGTCCAGCTCCGCCAGCTCCTCGTCGATGGATCCAACGATGTTGACGAGGCCCTCCGTCCAGAGCTCCACCGTGGCCTTGAAGGTGTTTTGGGTCTCAGCGGCCCTCGTCAGCAGCTCCTCGTTACCCTTGAGCTCCTTCTTCAAGTCATCCTCCCGCTTCTTGGCGGCGTCCAGTGTCTCCGTCAAGGTGGCCAGCTTCAGTTCCAGATCAGCGCTTGAGTCCTTGGCAGCGTTCAGCTCCTTGATCTTCTCGGCAAGTTGAGCTTGGAGATTGCCATGGGCAAGTGCATCCTTCTCGCGCTCGCGCTGGAGTGCGGCAAGCTCTTCGTTCTTCTTTCCCATATCCGCCTCCAGCTGCGCCACTTTCTCCTCTAACTCCTTCTTGGCGGCCTCGGCGGCCGCGGCAACGTCCTTTGCCTCCTTGAGCGCCCCGCCAGGTGACCGCTCTCGTGCATCGAGCTCCTCCTCATGACTGTCCAGGTTCACCTTCTTCTGCGTCAGCTCACCTTCCCGCCTGGACATCTCCTCGGCAGCGAGCCTCTACTGCTCCTCGGCCTCAGCCTTTTCCAGGATGAACGCCTTCTTTGCCTTGTCGAGTTGCGCCCTCTCCTCCGCAATGGATCGGAGGGCCTCCTGGTTGCGGCTCTTGGCTCCTCCGCATGCTTCTCTATGTCAACTCCCACCCGCGCGACAAGCGCTTCCCGGGACTCAAGCTTCGCTTGCCGGGCGCGGTAGAGTGACACCAACTTCCGGAGCAACTGCTCCTCTTCAGACTCGCCAATGCTGCTGCCGGGCGCGTCAACCACTGCTAGCCCAGCGGAGGCGAGTACTTCCCGTCAAACTCCTCTCCTTGACCCGGCGCCACAGAGCTCGGCGCCCGAGGAAGCTTGATGTATACGCCCTCGCCGGCCTTCAAGTAAGCGCCTGGCTGGGGCTCCTCAAAGCCCGGCGCTGCATCAGCGGCGGAGGGGTCGGCGGTCGGCGCAGCGCCTTGCGCTCCTGTGTCCTCCGGGTCGTCAGTACGATCGCCGGATACCTCGCCGGCTCCTGTGCCAGCAGCCTTGGCGGCTTCTTCGTCGGCGGGTTCATCAGCGCCGGCCTCTTCCTCATCAGCAGCGGCATCCCCAGTGTTGCCGCGTGCGCCTTCCTCGCCGGTGGCCTCAGCTTCCATCGGGTCCACAAGAGGGGGATCTGAAGACAGGAAGGGGAAGGAAAAGTCAAGCAACTATCCAAAAAAGAATAAAGAAGATCAGAAGAAGAACCCAAGAGAGATTTCCGACAAGAAGGGTTACCTGTGCTGGGCTCCGTGACCATGGGCTCCACCACCGGGGGCTCACTGGTTCCGCCCCTTGCCAGGGACCCCTCCCTTGCCGGGGAGTGCTCCCTTGTCGGGGAATCGGCCCTTGGCGGCATGTCGAAGCCGACGATACCTCCGGGGCGGCCTCTGGTTGCTCCTGGTGGGCCTGTTCTGCTCCTACACAAACGAATCAACAATCAAGATGTCAGCAAAAGGAAAAGCACCCATGCGCCCCCCACAACAGGAAGTGAACCAGACACTTACGCTGGGGGCTGTGCTGGGGGCTGCTGCGAGGAGAAGGGATCGGGTCAATCAAGGTGGTCTCGGACGTGTCTTCTGCTGTCACGGCAGGATCGTCCTCGACAACAACCACGGGGACCTTGGCCCTCTTCGCCGCTCTCTCGGCCAGAGTCCTGAAATAGAGCAGGGATTCAAAGAGAAGCAGATCAGATGCAAGACAAGAAATGACAAAGATCAAAGAAAATCAAGAACAGCTAGAAGAAAGTCTTACTCCTCCTCCTCCTCCTCTTCATCATCATCGGAGCTCAGCGCGGAGAGGTCAAAGTCCGGTACCCTCTCTGCGCGGTGTGGCGGAGGAGTGGGCTCCCTTCGACGTTTGCCGGGAGCTGCGGCAGGATCAAGCGTGGCGGCCCGGGAAGACCCCGCCTCAGTTGACGGCACAACCTAGGACCCTCCCGCGGCAACGGTACTTGCCGCGCTGGAGCGTGTCCCACGGCGCCTCGACTGCTGGACTGCTTGTCCTCCTGCCGTATCTCCAACTTGACGGAGGCGCCTCCTTGGTTGAAATTGGGGCTGCGCTGGGGGCTCCGCCTGCGGCAAGCTGCTCAAAGACGGTTGGCCGCTCGCGCCCTCGGCGGGCTCGCTCGTTTCGGCCTCGGGCTCCTCCTCACCAACGTCCTCCCCGGCTAGGTCCTCCCTGCCGACAAGGCTTGCCGCCTCGGCCGCCTCTGCCACCGCCAATGTGAAGCCGAACACGCCCGCGGCGGCGGCCACCGCCGCCTCTTCGGCCCTGCTGGCGATGTACCGCATCTCGTTTTCGGTGGTGGCGCGGGTGAGAAGCTTCTGTTCGTCGGCGTTGACGGCTACCTCCGTCAAGCCATCGAAAAATTGCTGCACAACGTCGTCGGCGGGCTCCATCCAAGTTGAGATTATCCCGTGCGAATCGCACTCTGGCATCATTGCGCAGATGCGATCGCGCTGGGAGTTGTTGCACAATGGGATGACGCCCTGCGGCAGCCTGATCCACTCTGGATGGTTGGCGTCATGCTTGAACAGCTCCCTCAGCATCCCGTCAAGCTCCAGAACTGTGAAGTTGAAATTTAGGCCCGGGCGCAGCCTCATGATATCCGCCAGGCCGCCAAACTGCCAGGCGGGCCTCCCCCTCTTCTGCAGAGGGGCGATGCGACGGCGAAGGAAATCCGCACCAACCGCCCCTATTGTGAGCCCGGCAAGCCTCAGCCGGAGGATTCGGGTGGTGGCAATCTTCATCTTGGCGTCGTCCGGCGACAGAGCGCCCCAGTCGCCGCCGCGAACCACCCGAGCCTGGGGCAGGTTGGTGAAGGGCTGCGGATTGGCATCACAGATCCAGCACCACTCCGCCCTCCACTCATCCCACTTGCTGCGGAGCTCGCCCGTCAGATACACCTCCTTCATGCCGACTCGTGAGGTCCAGGCGACTCCGCCAGACAATGGCTCTCCTTTCTCGGCTCGGGGGTGAAATAATGGCGAAAAAGAGCGACATTTGGGTGGATACCAACAAAGTTCTCGCAGAGGTGTGCGAAAACCGCCATTGTCAGAACGGCGTTGGGGGTAAAATCAAGAAGATGAAACCCGTAGGTGTTCATAATGTCGCAGAAGAAATCCGAAAAAGGTGGGCAGAGCCCGCAATAGAAGAACACCGGAAAGAAATAGTACCCTTTTGGGAACCGCTTGATTTGGAAGCCTCAGTGAAGCTTACCGGCGTCTTGCGGATCGCCGCGTCTGCGTCGACCAGAAGAGGTAGAACTCCCGCAGCGCCTTCCGGGTGAGCTCGGCGGGGAAAAGCACTCGCTTCTTGCGCAGCGCCTCAAGCCGCAACGCCTCGGCCGACTTCTCGGCCTTGCTGGTCTTCGGAGCCATGGCGGAAGCGGCGGGGAGCTTGAGCGTTGAGGACGACGGCGGCGACGGGCGGCGGAGCGCTGCTCTCTTTTGGCTTGGGAAGCGGAGGGGAGCGGCGGAGCTTTCGGAGGAAGGAACTGCAAGTGGCGAAGGTGGGGGAACGGCCCTGTTTCCTCTGCTTATAAACAGGGGAGGTGAACGTTACGCATTTCCTGGATTTAAGTATTGCCCACGACCTCTCCCACGACGCCGCGATTGACGTGTGCCGTTACGGGAGGATGCGGTGGATTCGGAGCGGATCTGGTTTGGACCCAGGCCGCGCGTGCCCATGCCCTGTTTTGGGCTTGGCCCAACAGCGCTCGGCACCGTGTATGGCCCAGGCCCGGGGGCTCCTGTCGGTGTACTAAAGTAGGGGTACCTTAGTACCTCGAACTTGGGCACGGGCAGTTGCAGCGTCCCGCGGCAAGGCTTGCCGGGCGTCCTCCAAGATCCTCCGTCATCTCCAATTACTACCATTCAAGAACAAAGTGTTAACTTAGAAGTCAAGGCCCCGGCAAGAGGAGCTTGCCGTGAAGGACAAGAACCCGGCAAGTGGAGCTTGCCGGGAAGGCCAACCAAGGCACCCCAGAAAACTTGCCGCGACGCCCCGCGCATCCCGGCAAGACCCGGCGAGCGGCAAGCTTGCGGGGGCGATAAGACAGAGACCGCGGCATGGTACTTGCCGCGGTGAAGCCACTACTCTGCGCCCACGCTCCAGCTCACCCGACGACGTGTCACCACAGGATCATTCCTGGTGCACGTGGCGTGTAGCTGTGCAGCCTAGCGGTGCGAGGTGGCGAGCGAAGGTGACTAGGAGGCCATCGTGGCGATCGGTGGCGCCCCTAACGGTCGTTTCCTGCACTGTTGGAGCGACCGGACGGGCATTAAATGCTCTTGTCCCTTGCCGTCAGAGTTAGGTAGCTGTAGATAGCAGTTGTACCAACCCGCGTTTTTACCTTTCTACCCCTCTCTCTGCGTTGCCACCTGTCGGTGACCCCTTCAGGCTATAAAAAGGAGGCCCGTGCGCACGTAGAAGGGGTTCAGTCAGTTCGACCCATTCGAGAGCACAGCATACCCACGCTTTCGAGCAAGAACAGAATACAAACACAAAGCAGCAGTAGGAGTTTTATCTCTCCGGAGAGCTCCGAAGCTGGGTAAAAATCTCCCCCGCACGCGCCCGACCTCGATCTACTCTTCGTGCGCCCTCCGCTCCCCGCCGGACCAGAAAAGGGGCCCCCTTCCCCATAGGTGCTCGTTTCCCCACGACAAGTAGGCGGAAGAGGAGCGCGGCGCGGACTGAAACATCGCCGCAAAGGTATAGCTCGTAGTTAATTATTCGGAGCAACGTTCCTAGGAAGCGTTTGAGTGATCATGATCTTTGTAGGAGAAAAAGCACCCGCCGGACTGCGGGCGTGGAGGTTGCCAATCCAACCTCTACCAGCCAGGCTCCAGCACCCGGTCTGGAGGGGGAGGCGAGCGCAAGGCGCGAGCCGGACACTCCTCCAACGGAGGATGCCGACAGGTTGTCCGCCACCAAGTCTGAGGTGGAGAGCGCCATGAACCATAGGCGCCGCCGGACAGTATTTCTTGACGCGTGCTTCTCCCGTGAGGCGTTAAATGCCTTTAACGCGGGGGACGCGCACCTCCGTGCTGCTCAAGATGGTTCTACCAGAGCCACGGAGCAGTATGTGAAAGACATACGGGTAAAAGATTTTAGCAGTAATATATGCCAGTAGCCCCCGAGACTTAAAGTAGTTATGTTAACTGATTTAAGGATCATTTGAAATGCAGGTTCTTACCGAGAAGAATACCCAACTGTCTCAGGAGCTGCAAGAGTGCAAGGTCCAACTTGAGGCCTCACTTGCTGCCGCAGGAGGAAACACAGAGGCCCCTCCTGGTAACACATTTAAAAAAAATATAAGCGATGTGCGGCGTGCGCGCAAGTCTAATAATGACATTGCAGGCGCTGCTGGACAAGATCCGGACAGGGAGGAACTACTGCGCCAGCTAAAGGCCGGCGAGAGGGTGCTGAATAGAGTGCAGCAGGAAAGGAACAGGCTCCAGGATGCCCACGCCCAGCTCAGAGAAGAGCTGAAAGGTGTTCGGGCCGAGCTGTCTAGCTCCGTTAAGGAGAATCGGCGGCCGTCGCGGCATCTATAGTAAGTGCTTAGCGAACTCCTTTGAAAAGAAGAGTTGGCGAGGAAGTCAATTGACAAAATATGTCTGCAGGTATACTCACAGGTCACCTCAGAGGAGATGCCGTGTCGACGGGTTATCAACTTCTCGAACTGTTGCGGCTGCTCGAGCGAGTTCGGCAGCGATGATGGCGCCGTTCGGGCTTTATGGCGGCCCTTTCCCTGCCGAAGGCCTTGGGGAGCTTCTTGAGAAGCTTGAGGGAATGCGGGCGCTTCCATTTGTGGAAGATTTCGACTGCCGCCAAGGTGCCGTGGAGGCTTGGGCCATGGTGAAGACGGTACAAGAAGGCGGATCCCAACCACATGGCCAAGGTCGGACTGTGGGGCCCGATGGGGAGGAGATCCTGTGAGTTTAGTATCTGACCGTAGAGTTGGCGCTAAATTTTCCCAACAGGGATGTAAATTAGACAGCCTGTTAGGCGGGATTGAGGAGGAATACATCGATGGATTTGACAATGTATTTTAAAATGACATGTGAAATGCCTTCTAGCGGATTGTAGATCGTTTGTCTTTGCCGACCTTTTCGCTTTGACCTCGGGACCCTAGAGTCCGAGTGTGTCCGAATACCTTTTCGGTTAAGAAACAACCGGGTATGCATGGAGACCAGGCATAGGGGTCATTAGTGCTTTATCAGACAAGTGCCCAACTAGTTATGTTATATTACATGGTTAGTAAGAAACATCTTCGAGGAGAATAGTTCCGTTAAGGGTTCCTTTCCTGGGAGGCATGCCCTAAAGTGCATGTCCGGATCATAAAAAAGCAGAAAAACATCTAGGGCAGATAAATAGGTAGGTAAAAATCATCTTTCAAGTCACCGACCGAATATTCCCTTAAAACGCTAGCTTCGGCTTCACCCGGTCCGAGGTACACATCTGGTGACCCGAAGTAACAATCGCAGAGGTGCTCCTTTACCTCCTAGCCGAACAATCGGGAGCGAGGGGTAAGCACGGGAGCCGAGCAACCCAGCTTGGCCAAAACTTAAGTCATATCGATGGATATAATGGTGAGTAAAAGGTACATGTGGAAGCTTGACACATGTCTTTGGGCATAAGCCCTTATAATTGAGATTCTGGAAAAGAAGCCCCCAGGTATAATGAGTGCGGATGGCACATCAAGTATGTGCGAACAATGCGCAAGTAGGCCCTCAAGGGCTTTTTAGGAAAAGGGTTAAGAGAAGAAAGAGAAACAAAGGGCAGCTGAAGTGTAAAAATTTGGACGGGGGAAGGGGACGAACTCTTAGTCAGCGCTAGGCATAGAATCTTGAGGCGGGCTGCGTTCCATGGGTTCGGCTCGAGTTGGTTGTCCGTCGTTTAAATAGGCGGTACGCCTACCGGTCAGGACTTGATCGATAATGAAGGGCCCCTCCCATTTGGGCTTGAGCTTGTCCTTTTCTTGTCCGGCGGGCATAGAACTAGTTCGCCAACGTTGTAAGTCTTGGCCCATACTTCTGCTTTGATATCTTGAGCCTGCTGGCGATAGAATGCGGAGCGAGCCTTGGCGACGTCGCGTTCTTCCTCCAATGCGTCCAAGCTATCCTGCCGATCCAGCTCGGCTTCTCTTTCTTCATACATGCGCACTCGAGGTGAGTCATGGATGATGTCGTAGGGCAAAACTGCCTCTGCGCCGTATACCATAAAAATGGTGTGAATCCGGTAGTACGGTTGGGCGTTGTCCGCAGCCCCCAGAGTATGGAGTTGAGCTCCTGTACCCAGTGTGTGTTCGATTTCGTAAGTGACCGCACTACTCTGGGTTTAATGCCGCTCATTATTAGACCATTTGCTCGTTCCACTTGACCGTTGGTTTGAGGATGATAGACTGAAGCGTAATCGAGCTTAATGCGCATGTTTTTGCACCATGACTTAACCTCTTCGGCCATGAAGTTCGTGCCATTATCGGTGATGATGTTGTGGGGGACACCATAACGGTGTACTACCCCGGATATAAAGTCTATCACTGGTCCGGACTCTGCCGTTTTGACTGGTTTGGCCTCTATCCATTTGGTGAATTTGTCCACCATGACGAATAGGTACCTTTGCTTGTGGGTTCCCCCTTTAAGGGGTCCGACCATGTCAAGCCCCGGACCATGACGGCCGGTAATGGGTATAGTTTTGAGGGCGGTGGGTGGCATATGGCTCTGATTAGCAAAGAGCTGACAACCGATGCATCTTTGGACTAAGTCGTGAGCATCTGCCCGGGCCGTCGGCCAATAAAATCCTGTATGGAATGCCTTTCCTACAAGGGCCCGAGCTACTGCGTTGTCACGCCCAATATGCGACCCTATCCAAAAGGAACTCGAAGGTCCCACCAAGGATAGACCCGCATATTGAGACGCTTTTGCAAGGTGGATATCATTACATCAACATTACATAATAGATGGGGATACATACAAGAGGCATACAATGCCACACGAATACAACATCATCATACAAGATATCAACATCCGACTACGGATGATACATAAACAGAAACTCAAACAATATCCACCCTGCTAGCCCAGGCTGCCGACCTGGAACCTATCCCCTGATCGAAGAAGAAGCAGAAGAAGAACTCCAAACAAATAAACATCGCTCTCGCGTCATGATCATCGCAAAACCTGTACTTGCAACTGTTGTTGTAGTAATCTGTGAGCCACGAGGACTCAGCAATCCCATTACCATGGGTATCAAGACTAGCAAAGCTTAATGGGTAAGGAAGGGGTAAAGTGGTGAGGTTGCAGCAGCGACTAAGCATATATGGTGGCTAACCAACGCAAATAAGAGCGAGAAGAGAGCAAGCGGAACGGTCGTGAAGCTAGCAATGATCAAGAGGTGATCCTGAACACCTACTTACGTCAATCATAACCCAGAAACCGTGTTCACTTCCCGGACTCCGCCGAGAAGAGACCGTCACAGCTACACACGCGGTTGATGCGTTTTAATTTGGATCTGGTGTGTCAAGTTATCTACAACCGGACATTAACAAATTCCCATCTGCCACATAACCGCGGGCACGGCTCTCGAAAGTTTATACCCTGCAGGGGTGTCCCAACTTAGCCCATGATAAGCTCTCGCGATCAACGAAGGAATAGACCTTCTCCGGGAAGACCCGATCGGTCTCGGAATCCGGTTTACAAGACATTTCGACAATGGTAAAACAAGACCAGCAAAGCCGCCGGATCTGCCGACAATCCCGATAGGAGCTGCACATATCTCGTTCTCGTGGCAACACGGATAAGTCAAGCTACGAGTAACACCGGACTTGAGTTTCCCGAGGTGGCCCCTTGAGTCTGCTCGATTCGGACCAACACTTAGACAAGCAACGCCCGGGGCTATAATAAAGATGACCCTTGGGTTAATTACTCCCAAAGGAAAAGGTAGGTGGTGGTGAGGCAAATGGTAAAACCAAGGTTGGGCCTTTTTGGACAAGTTTTATTCAAAGCGAACTGTCGGGGGTCCCATAAATCACCCGACAGCGTAAGGAGCATAAAATCCGGGAACATAACACCGGTATGATGGAAACTAGAGGCGGCAAGAGTGGAACAAAACACCAGGCATAAAGCCGAGCCTTCCACCCTTTACCAAATATATAGATGCATTAATAATATAAGAGATATTGTGATATCCCAACCAAAATCCTGTCCACCATGGAGAAATCTTCAACTTCACCTGCAACTAGCAACACTATAAGAGGGGCTGAGCAAAGCGGTAACATAGCCAAGCAACGGTTTGCTAGGAATGGTGTCAAAGGTTAGAGGTTCATGGCAAGTTGGGAGGCTTGAAGAGCAAAAGATAGGTAACGCAGCATAGCGATAGAACGAAGCAACTAGCATAGCAATGATAGTAGTGAGATCCAGGGTAGCGGTCATCTTGCCTGAAATCCCGCAAGGAAGAAGAACGAGTCCATGAAGAAGATGAAGCCACGAAGACGAACCACACGTAGACGAACGAATCCTCACGATCGCAACAAAACGGGAACTATCGAGAAGAAGCACACAGCATGGTAAACACACCACACATGAACAAGACATGATGCACAACAAGCATGATGCATGAGAAAGCTAGATGAGGCTACTCATGGCAAGAGATGATGCATACAAGAGCAACACATCAAGGCAAGTTTAAATGAGACCGGAAACAACATATAACAATTCCGGTAAGTCCTCATATGCAAATTTCGAAATTGGGTCGAGATCTGAATAAACATTAAGTTGAAGTTGTTAAACAGCAAGTTAAAGAGCACGAAGAGAATCTACACAAAATTCTAGTCAAGTTACATATAAAGTTCATTAGATTCGGAGCTACGGTCTAGAAGATATGAGCAAAACAAGTTAAGCATGGCATTGATGCAAAATGCACCCAAACATCAAGCAAACACCTCAAAACAAGGATGCAACATGGTAATATGAAACTACATGCAAAATCAAGCAAGTTTCATATAGAGCACACTCAAAACGGAGCAACGGTGTAACACATACACTCTATACAAGACATAACAACACTGTCCATAACAGCAACTAGGCATATTGCAAGCATCAAAACAACATGCTACAGCATCCCAACATAATAACAAAAGGCATGGGCATAAAGTACAGGTAAAGCACAACAAAACATGAACACTGAGCTATCTCCAGAAAAGACTAGAACATGCTCAAAAGGACATGGGAAGATTGCAAATTATAACAGTTACAGACTTTGCAGAAATAACATCAGGTTGCAATGTTTAGAGCTATCAAACAACATGTTACAGGAAGCTATCATGGCAAACAAAGGCATGGCATGAAGCTACTAATAGCATAGATCAAAAGTCCCTTACTGACCATGAGCCAAAAACGATCAGATAATATGATGGCACCCATGTGAACATGGCAAGTTATATTACAGATTTAAACATGGCAGGAACAACAATAAGTAGGCATGTTGGTGAGCTTGAACCACTCACCACAGAGCAATACATGGCATGGCAAGGCAACCAACAGTAAGAAGGCATGTTTATGAAGCTATACATGGCAAGAGCAAGTTCATAGGGTGCATGGAACACTAGGAAAACACATGGGAACAACTGAACTTAATGTTAACAGGCTGACAGCAACATCATTTAGAAAACTTTGGAGCAAGATTACAACAAGCTACAGCCACCTATAAATGCAACCAAGGGCATGAATGGATAGAGCAAGACATGTAGATCAAAACATATTTATAGAATATCTCCAGATTATGTATAGAATGATTTGTAGAAGCATGTTAACATAGCAACAAAATATAATAGAATCTGTCAGGAAAACAGCAACAGCAACTACCCTACTTAGCAAGCTTGATACACTTCGCACACAACTCACAAAAATACATGGTTTGCACCTCTGGAAAGATGGCATGGCATAGATCAAAACACATGAAGACATCAACCTCATAGGATGCACACTTCAATCATGGCAAAAATGACAAATGAGCAAGTTATAACAGTGTAACGCCCTCGATGCGGCTATATCTCCCACGTGTCGAAGCACGACTTAGAGGCATAACCGCATTGAAAGCAATGTCGCAAGTGAGGTAATCTTCACACAACCCATGTATTACATAAGGGAAAGAGATACATAGTTGGCTTACAATCGCCACTTCACACAATTACATGAATAAAGCATTACATCATCCAGATACAATCAAGGTCCGACTACGAAACCAGAATAAAAGAAGAACCCCAAATCGATAAAGGTCCTCGATCGACCCCAACTGGGCTCCACTATCGATCAACTAGAGCGAAACAACACAAAGGGCAAGATCTTCATCGAGCTCCTCCTTGAGCTTAGTTCGTCACCGCTCGGTAACATAGGCACCGCAAACTGGTTTTGAAGTATCTGTGAGCCACGGGGACTCAGCAATCTCGCACCCGCGAGATCAAGACTATTTAAGCTTATAGGAAGGATGGAGTAATGAGGTGGAGCTGCAGCAAGCGACTAGCATATATGGTGGCTACAATCGCAAAAGAGAGCGAGAAGAGAAGCAAGGCACGGTCGTGAAGCTAGTAGCGTTCAAGAAGTGATCCTGAAACTACTTACGTCAAACATAACTCCAACACCGTGTTCACTTCCCGGACTCCGCCGAAAGAGACCATCACGGTTACACACGCGGTTGATGTATTTTAATTAAGGTCAACTTCGGGTTTTCTACAACCGGACATTAACAAATTCCCATCTGCCACATAACCGCAGGCACGGCTTTCGAAAGTTCAAATCCCTACAGGGGTGTCCCAACTTAGCCCATGACAAGCTCTCACGGTCAACGGAGGAATAGACCTCCACCCGAGACACTCCGATCAGACTCGGTATCTCGGTACAACAAGACATTTCGACAGGGTAAAACTAAACCAGCAACACCACCCGAATGTGCCGACAAATCCCGATAGGAGCTGCACATATCTGTTTCTCAGGGCACACTCAGATGAGACTAGCTACGAGTAAAACCAACCCTCAAGTTTCCCCGAGGTGGCCCCGCAGGCAGCTCAGTTCGGACCAACACTCAGAGGAGCACCGCCGGGGGTTAGAATAAAGATGACCCTTGAGTCTGCAGAACCCAAGGGAAGGTGGTAGGTTGTTAGTGCAAATGGTAAAACCAATGTTGGGCATTCTTTGGAGGAGCTTTACTTAAGGCGAACTGTCAAGGGGTTCCTATTATAGCCCAACCGCGTAAGGGACGCAAAATCCGGGAACATAACACCGATATGACGGAAACTAGGGCGGCAAAGTGGAACAAAACACGGGCATAAGGCCGAGCCTTCCACCCTTTACCAAGTATATAGATGCATTAATTAAATAAGATATATTGTGATATCCCAACAAGTAAACATGTTCCAACCAGGAACAACATCTCCATGTTCCAACAAAGGAACAAACTTCAATCTTGTAACGACCAAATCTCGAAGGATTTGAGTCTCTGTGCTTACCGTGCTAGTCCCTGGATCGAACTCGCTAGCACACACAATATAGATGAATACCAGAATAGCAAGTGCATCATTTATTACATCGTATGATCCAGAATATATAAAATAAAACAATCTGCATAGCACTTGGCTAGCTTTATTCAATCAAACAGCGGAAAGTAGCAGAAAATAACGATGAGTCCCATCATAGCCCATGGCGATCTTTGAGTGCTGAACATCGCGACCCTAACGGTACCTTACTCGTCGTCTGAATATCCTGCAACATGAGACGTTGCAGCCATATAGGTCAATACTTTGAATGTATTGGCAAGTTACACAGGAGAAATAATATAGCAGACCTACATGTATATGCATAGTACAACAAAGAAAGGCTTGAGGGTTTATTTTTGCATAAAGCTGATTTTATCCTAATAACTACATAATAGTCAAATTTTTATTTAGTTCTTTTATTACAACAATTAAATACACAAGGTTGAGTTGGCAAAATCAACTCCAACCTACCCTTTATTAAGTTGCCCACAAATATATTAAGTGTCACATCTGTCAAGATCATCCAACAAGCTGTAATGGCATAGTGGCTCAAATTTACCCATAACCGGGGCACGGCTAATCATGATTAGTTTTAATACTCTGCAGAGTTTAGTACGCTTTACCCATTGGACCCAATCCGAAGATTGAGACGAAGTCTTTGTAAGAGGTTCCTTAACCACCGACGGCCACATCCCCCTACATATGCTACATCTGTCGACACCTTTATGCAGGCGGGGTTCCAACAAGCGATCAACTAAGCGAGCCCATATAGCCGGTGGCCGCACATGGAAGCTACTAGTCACTAAGTCTGTCGATCTTTTTGAACACAGGCGGCATTCCACTTAGGGTGCACTCTCATGAGCGCATGGCCTTAGAAAAGGTGCAAGACCCCATGATGCCTTCCCTCAACACCAAGCAATACCACTTCCGCCCAGAGGTGAGTTAAGTCTGAGTTACTACTCAATTTGTTAAAACATATATAATCCTCACATAAACTCAATGAATACACGAACCACCCCGTCTACAAAGCATAGCAACCTACAACTACCACGATTTGCAAAGGCGGAAGATAGCTCAACAGACATATAGCAAAATAATATAGTAATCATATACATGCATATATTCATAGTGTGATATAACTACATGCATAGAAAACAATAGGTAAAGGATGATCAACATGTAACTTGCCTTGGTTCTGGTTCAGAAAGTCACACTCCTGACAATAGTTTGCCTCGCACTCCGGACAATCTACACGTTTCACACAATTCAACAAATCAATCACCGGAACACGAATCAACCAAAATAAAACCAACAGCAAGAAAATCATTTCAAAAACACAACAACAGAAGCTTAACAGCACCTAAATTGCACTACGGTCATAATGCAAAAAGAATCACTCGAATCCGATAAACGGTTTGAGAGTTATGGCCTCCGGAAGGTTTAATTCAAATTCAAACGAATTCAAATTTAAACAGTACAAACATGAGAAATTTTGGTACTGTCATAATGTACTGATTTTTGTGAGTGCATAGGAAAAAGAATTACCTAATTTGGATATATAGAATAAAAGATATAGCTATTTGAATTTTGGATGAAAATCTGTGAAAATAAAAGAAATAAAAATCTCCTGAACAGCGAATACTGTAGCGGTGCTGTAGATTTTGCCACGTGGCATCACCCGATTGGCCGAGGTGTGTTGCGCGCGCATGCTCACCACAGAACAGGGGACGCGGCGGCGGCGGGTCGGGCGTCGGCGGCGGCGGCTCTCCGGCAAGTCTCCGGCGAAGTGGAGGGGGTGGACGGGTGCGGCGTGGAGTGGCGGAGGTGGTGGTGGTGAGTACGGCGACGGGGGCGTCCTCTACCGACGGCGGTGTCGCAAAACTCCGGCGTGCTCCGGCGTCGGCGGACGGGGTCCTTCCTCCCTGCTTGCTGTGATTCCGGCCACGAGAAGATGTCAAAAAGGCGCGGCTTCGAGCGGGGATACAAGTGAAGCAGGCAGTGTGGCTGGAGATGCCCTTACGGCGGCGGAACGGAGCGACGAACGGCGGCGGTCTCGAGTTCCTCCGGCGAGATCCGTTTTGCCCTATGGCTACGCGTGGACGAGTGGCGAAGGGGAGAAGGCTGCGGTAGGGTTCGTCTAGGGTTTTTGCCCGCATACGGGGTCTCGAGCGCGCGCGGGGTCGACCAGGGGCGCGGCGTCGAGTCGGGCTCGGCCTCGGCGTGCGCGCGGCTTGCGGTCGAGCGGTGTCCGGCTCGGGGTGGGAGAAGGTGGCGCGGGACCCGCTTGTCGGGTGGCTGAAGCGATCTTGGTCGGGGAGCGACGCAGTTGCTGCGTGCTGCGCTTGCGGGAGGTGGGGTCTTCTGCTGGCTAGCTGGGCCGCGGCGATGGGCCGGTTGGCTGGCTGGCCGGCCGGCTGGTGTTTTTTTTTTTTTTTTAAACAGAAACAACAGCAGTAAAAGAAAATAAATAAAATAAAATACACAGTATAAAATCTAAATAAAAATACCTAGACACACAGTAAAAATAGCCCTATAGCTATAAACTACAGGAACACTAGTTCCAATACTAATGCAATTTTGTAAAATAATTTTGATGCAATAGGCCACTCAAACAGCAATAAAACAAACAAATAAAATATTTTGAAGATCACAAAAATTACCAGAACACATCATATGAACTGGAAATAATATTCTGCACATTATGAACATTTTTAAAATAGGGGAGAAGTCATGTTATCTCCACTCCAAATAAATTGCCTTTTGTTGCATAATGATTTGAATATTCTTAAAAAGCAAATATTGCAATAAAAATATGATATGCATATGAATGATCTATTAACATCCTAATTTAGGAAAATTGGGATGTTACAAACCTACCCCCCTTAAGATGAATCTCGCCCTCGAGATTCGGGCTGGCTAGCGAATAGGTGTGGGTGATCCTGCTTGAGATCTTCCTCTCGTTCCCAGGTAGCTTCCTCCTCTGTATGATGATCCCACTGAACCTTACATAACTTGATTGTTTTGGTGCGAGTAACTCTCTCTGCTGTCTCCAAAATCTTAACAGGCTTCTCCTCATATGTCAAATCACTCTCCAACTGAATTGCCTCAAGTGGCCTTTGTGTCCCTCAATGGAACATCCATCATCTCGCATGACACTTCTTCAATCGAGATACATGAAACACATCGTGAACTCGACAAAGATTCCGGCAACTCCAACTGATAAGCTACCTCTCCTCTACGCTCCAAGATCGTGTAAGGCCCCACAAAACGTGGTGCTAACTTACCCTTGATTCCAAACCTCTTAATTCCACGAAGTGGCGAAACTCTAAGATACGCACGGTCTCCTACCTCATATGTCACCTCCTTACGTTTTGCATCTGCATAACTCTTACATGCGACTGTGCTATCTTCACCATCACGAATCAACTTGACCTTCTCCTCAGCATCTCTGATCAAGTCTGGCCCAAAGAATTGACGCTCTCCAACCTCATCCCACATCAACGGTGTCCTGCACTTCCTGCCATACAATACCTCAAATGGTGCCATCTTCAGACTAGCCTGATAACCGTTATTATATGAGAACTCTGCATAAGGTAAATTATCATCCCAACTGGACCCATAGTCCAAAACACAAGCTCTCAACATATCCTCCAAAATCTGATTTACCCTCTCTGTCTGCCCATCTGTCTGTGGATGGAAAGCTGTACTGAACTCCAGCCTGGTGCCCAAGGATTCATGCAACTGACGCCAAAATTTGGATGTGAACTGAGTACCTCTATCAGACACTACCTTCCTTGGAACTCCATGCAGACAAACAATTTTAGACATATAAATCTTTGCTAGCTGAGCACTGGTATAAGTAGTCTTTACCGGGATGAAGTGAGCAACTTTAGTCAAACGATCAACAACTACCCAAATAGAATCATAACCTGACCGAGTCCTGGGTAGACCTGTAATGAAATCCATACCAATCTCATCCCACTTCCAATCAGGTATAGGCAATGGTTGTAACAAACCTGCTGGTCGTTGATGTTCTGCCTTAACCCTCTGGCACACATCACATGTTGCAATATATCCAGCAATTTCCCTCTTCAGGCTAGGCCACCAAAACCTTTCCCTCAAATCCAAATACATCTTAGTATTACCTGGATGAATAGAATAAGGTGAATCATGCGCCTCCTGAAGAATCAACTTCCTGATGTCCGCATCCTGAGGTACACAAATACGCTTCTCAAACCATATGGCCCCATGTTCATCCTCATGGAAACCTTCTGCCTTACCTTTAACCATGTTCTCTTTTATCTCAGCAATCTCCTTATCACCCTTTTGAGCTTCTCTGATCCTGTCAAGCAAAGTAGGCTTTACCTCAAGTGTTGCCAAATATCCCTTAGGAACCATCTCCAACCTGAGATTCCTGAATTGTTCACATAACTCGGGTGGCATATTATCAATATTAATTGCATTAGCATGGCTCCTACGACTCAAGGCATCAGCAACAACATTAGCCTTACCAGGATGATACTGCACATTCAAATCATAATCCTTAATAAGCTCCAACCATCTCCTCTGCCTGAGGTTCAAATCTTTCTGAGTAAAGATATACTTCAAGCTCTTATGATCAGTAAATATATCACAATGATTACCAATAAGGTATGGCCTCCAAGTTTTCAATGCATGCACAACTGAGGCTAACTCCAAATCATGTGTAGGATAATTATGCTCATGATTCTTAAGCTGACGTGAAGCATATGAAACAACTTTACCTTCTCGCATCAAAACACTCCCAAGTCCTTGACGAGAAGCATCACAATATACCTGGAAGTCCTTATGTATATCCGGCAGAGTTAAGACTGGTGCTGTAACCAAACGCTGCTTCAATTCCTGAAAGCTGGCTTCACATTCATCAGTCCAAACAAACTTCTTCTCCTTCTTCAACAATTCAGTCATAGGCTTTGCAATCTTGGAAAAGTTTTCAATAAACCTCCTGTAATAACCTGCAAGGCCCAAAAAGCTGCGAATCTCCCCAAGCGTCGTGGGTGTCTCCCACTCAGAATCGCAACAACCTTAGATGGATCAACTGCAACTCCATTACCTGACACAACATGTCCAAGGAAAGCTACCTCATCCAGCCAAAACTCACATTTGCTAAACTTGGCATACAACTGATGTTCCCTCAATTTCTCCAATACCAAACGTAGATGCACCTCATGCTCTTGCTTATTCTTGGAGAACACCAATATATCATCAATGAAAACAACCACAAATTTATCCAAGAACTCCATAAACACCTTGTTCATCATATTCATGAAGTATGCAGGAGCGTTAGTCAATCCAAATGACATAACAGTATATTCATACAACCCATACCTCGTCGTAAAAGCAGTCTTTGGAATATCTTGCTCACGAATCTTCAATTGATGATAACCAGAACGAAGATCAATCTTAGAAAACAGTAGCTCCTCTAACTGGTCAAATAGATCATTTATCATAGGCAAAGGATACTTATTCTTAATGGTTACCTCATTCAGAGAACGATAATCAACACACATCCTCAAGGTTCCATCCTTCTTCTCCACAAACAAAACTGGAGCTCCCCAAGGTGATGAACTTGGGCGAATAAATCCTTGTGCTCGCAATTCTCTTATCTCGCTTCTTCAATTCCTCCAACTCTTGAGGAGGCATTCTATATGGTCTCTTTGCAATAGGTCCAGTGCGGTATTAAATCAATAAGAAACTCAATATCCCTATCTGGTGGCATACCTGGCAACTCCTCTGGAAACACATCTGGATAATCCCTCACAACTGGCACCTCTTCCAGGCTACCCCCCTTAAGAGAGTTCACCTGCACCTCATTACGCTTATACTTACACACATATTTGATCCTCTTCCCTCCTGGTGCATTGAGAGTAATAGATCGACTGGCACAATCAATACGACATTTATATAACTGCAACCAATCCATACCCAAAATAATATCCAGACCTTGTGACTTCAATATAATCAAATCTGTAGGAAACTCATGCTTCCCAATCGACAAAGTCAACTGATGACAACCAACACCTGCTATCATCTCAGCTCCTGGGGAACTCACTCTAATAGGCATACTAAGGGTTTTGGTTGGCAAGAATAGATGAGTTATAGATATAATAGGGCCAAAAGCTATGTATATATAAATATATTCTACCCATATGCATAATATGATCAAGCCAACAAAACACAACAACGAATAACACCAACAAACAAACAACAAACAACAAACAACAAACAATATTATATATATACATTTATAGTCGAATAATTTCGACAAGATATAAATTAACAAACAAACTACCAATTAAGCAAACAATCTAGTATCTTCATACCACAAAAGTGGGCATAATCAGATACGCTAACACGATAACGTTGCAATATAAAACAAGCATGAATGGTGGTCTCAAAGACTAGTTCCTACTTAACTGGTCAACATACTTGAGGGGCTTAACTAATAAAAAAGAAGAAGTATAGCTAGTTGATAAAATAATTTTACTCCTATGGCTTTTCTAATCCATTTTCTAGGTCACGTCCTACATATCAACACACTCGCTCGATACTATCTCAGAATTCACCAAATCTCAAGGATTTGAGTCTCTCGTGCTTACCGTGCTAGTCCTCGGATCGAACTCGCTAGCACACACAAGATAGATGAATACCGTAATAGCAAGTGCATCATTTATTACATCGTATGATCCGAATATATAAAATAAAACAATCTGCATAGCACTTGGCTAGCTTTATTCAATCAAACAGCGGAAAGTAGCAGAAAATAACGATGAGTCCCATCATAGCCCATCGGGCGATGCCGAAAAGTGCAGACTCGCGACCCTAACGGTACCTTACTCGTCGTCTGAATATCCTGCAACATGAGACGTTGCAGCCATATAGGTCAATACTTTGAATGTATTGGCAAGTTACACAGGAGAAATAATATAGCAGACCTACATGTATATGCATAGTACAACAAAGAAAGGCTTGAGGGTTTATTTTTGCATAAAGCTGATTTTATCCTAATAACTACATAATAGTCAAATTTTTATTTAGTTCTTTTATTACAACAATTAAATACACAAGGTTGAGTTGGCAAAATCAACTCCAACCTACCCTTTTATTAAGTTGCCCACAAATATATTAAGTGTCACATCTGTCAAGATCATCCAACAACTGTAATGGCATAGTGGCTCAAATTTACCCATAACCGGGGGCACGGCTAATCATGATTAGTTTTAATACTCTGCAGAGTTTAGTACGCTTTACCCATCGGACCCAATCCAAGATTGAGACGAAGTCTTTCGAAGAGGTTCCTTAACCACCGACGGCCACATCCCCCTACATATGCTACATCTGTCGACCTTTATGGGCGGGGTTCCAACAATCGATCAACTAAGCGAGCCCATATAGCCGGTGGCCGCACATGGAAGCTACTAGTCACTAAGTCTGTCGATCTTTTTGAACACGGGCGGCATTCCACTTAGGTGCACTCTCATGAGCGCATGGCCTTAGAAAAGGTGCAAGACCCCATGATGCCTTCCTCAACACCAAGCAATACCACTTCCGCCCAGAGGTGAGTTAAGTCCTGAGTTACTACTCAATTTGTTAAAACATATATAATCCTCACATAAACTCAATGAATACACGAACCACCCCGCCTACAAAGCATAGCAACCTACAACTACCACGATTTGCAAAGACGGAAGATAGCTCAACAAAGATATAGCAAAATAATATAGTAATCATATACATGCATATATTCATAGTGTGATATAACTACATGCATAGAAAACAATAGGTAAAGGATGATCAACATGTAACTTGCCTTGGTTCTGGTTCGAAAGTCACACTCGACAATAGTTTGCCTCGCAGACTCCGGACAATCTACACGTTTCACACAATTCAACAAATCAATCACCGGAACACGAATCAACCAAAATAAAACCAACAGCAAGAAAATCATTTCAAAAACACAACAACAGAAGCTTAACAGCACCTAAATTGCACTACGGTCATAATGCAAAAAGAATCACTCGAATCCGATAAACGGTTTGAGAGTTATGGCCTCCGGAAGGTTTAATTCAAATTCAAACGAATTCAAATTTAAACAGTACAAACATGAGAAATTTTGGTACTGTCATAATGTACTGATTTTTGTGAGTGCATAGGAAAAAGAATTACCTAATTTGGATATATAGAATAAAAGATATAGCTATTTGAATTTTGGATGAAAATCTGTGAAAATAAAAGAAATAAAAAAGAACGGAATTTGAGCGGTGTGAGATTTTGCCACGTGGCATCACCCGATTGGCCGAGGTGTGTTGCGCGCGCATGCTCACGGAACAAGCAAGTCTTAGTGGAGGGGTGGGTGGGTGCGGCGTGGAGTGGCGGAGGTGGTGGTGGTGAGTACGGCGACGGGCGCCCTCACCGACGGCGGTGTCGCAAAACTCCGGCGTGCTCGGCGCCGGCGGACGGGTCCTTCCTCCTGCTTGCTGTGATTCCGCCACGAAGATGTCAAAAGGCGCGGCTTCGAGCGGGATTGAAGCGTGCGTGTGGTGGAGATGCCCTTACGGCGCGAACGGAGCGACGAACGGCGGCGGTCTCGAAGTTCCTCCGGCGAGATCCGCTTTTGCCCTATACAAGTGGCGAAGGGAGAAGGCTGTAGGGTTCGTCTAGGGTTTTTGCCCGATACGGGTCTTTTGGTACTGTCGAGTAATGTACGGGTGGGAGAAGGTGGCGGATTTGGTCGGTGAGTGCGATAGGTATAAAATCTAAATAAAAATACCTAGACACACAGTAAAAATAGCCCTATAGCTATAAACTACAGAACACTAGTTCCAATACTAATGCAATTTTGTAAAATAATTTTGATGCAATAGGCCACTCAAACAGCAATAAAACAAACAAATAAAATATTTTGAAGATCACAAAATTACCGTAACACATCATATGAACTGGAAATAATATTCGCACATTATGAACATTTTTAAAATAGGGGAGAAGTCATGTTATCTCCACTCCAAATAAATTGCCTTTTGTTGCATAATGATTTGAATATTCTTAAAAAGCAAATATTGCAATAAAAATATGATATGCATATGAATGATCTATTAACATCCTAATTTAGGAAAATTGGGATGTTACAAATCTTCACCTGCAACTAACAACGCTATAAGAGGGGCTGAGCAAAGCGGTAACATAGCCAAACAACGGTTTGCTAGGACATGGTGGGTTAGAGGTTTGACATGGCAATTTGGGAGGCTGACAAGCAAATGGTAGGCATCGTAGCATTGGCATAGCAAAAGAGCGAGCAAACTAGCATAGCAAAGATAGTAGTGATTTCGAGGGTATGCTGAAATCCCGCAAGGAAGAAGAACGATTCCATGAAGAAGACAAACGGAAGTAGTCGAACGAATCCTCACAACTCCGAACGAAACCGGCTAACGAGAGAAGCAACCCGAAAGAAACAAACAACATAGTAAACAACCATCACATAAACATGGCATGAAGCACAATCAAGTATGATGCATGTCCGTTAATGAGGCATGGCATGGCAAAGTGCAACAAACAATACTACAAGTTAGTGGAGCTCAATATGCAACGAGTTGCATATTGACAAAACACCACATCAATTATTTAGTTCTCTCTCGGTTATGAACAAGACAAGATTAAATGTTGGTTAACATGGCACGAGGTGAAGCATAACAAAAACTATACCATCTAAACAATTTAAATGGGGCCGGACATAAAAACAACAACTCCGGTAAATCCCCATATGCATTTAGCAATTTAATGCAACAACAAGTTTAAACATTTTAATTGTTATTATCATGATGCAGATGACATATGCAAGTTGTATGCAATTTTTATGAAATGTTGACATGAGCATGATAAGGAGCATTTGGTCACCACGAAAAGGGTGCCAGGCGGCGAAACAAAAATGTGCCACGGCACATATCCGAAAATGATGCCACGGCAACATATCGAGAAAATGATGCCACGGCAACATATCCGAAAATGATGCCACGGCAACATAGTTGGTAGCTCACGGAGATACCGATCGCGCGGCGGATGTCATGCAAAACTTGGTTGTCATTGGCATGGCAAACGAGGGCAAAGGCAACTTCGACATGGTGCAAACATATGGAAATTCAAGGGCAATCGCGGTCGCGTCTCGGGTTATACCTTCAAGCATGCATTTCGTGGCGGATCGTGTCACCAAGATCTATCTATGGAGAAACCACGCGTGGAAGTAGTCATTCACGGCGAGTAGAAGGAGAGTGGCATCTACATATTCAAAATTTTCCTTGTCACCAAGATCTATCTATGGAGAAACCAGCGAGTAGAAGGAGAGTGCATCTACATACCCTTGTAGATCGCTAAGCGGAAGCGCTCAAGTGAACGGGTTGATGGAGTCGCACTGCGTCGTGATTCAAATCACCGATGATCAAGTGCGAACGGACGGCACCTCCGCGCTCAACACACGTACAGCCCGGCGACGTCTCCCCGCCTTGATCCAGCAAGGAGAGAGGGAGAGGTTGAGGAAGACTCCTCCAGCAGCAGCACAATGGCGTGGTGGTGATGGAGGAGTGTGGCATCCAGCAGGCCGCCAAGCACCAAGGGAGAGGAGGAGTACTGGGAGAGGGGAGGGCTGCGCGAGAACATGGTACGGCTGCCCTCCCACCCCCACATATATATAGGGGCAAGGGAGGGAGGCCGGCCCCTCGGATCCAATCTGAGGAGGGGCGCGGCAGGGGGTTGGCTTGCCCCCAAGGCAAGGGAGGCGCCCCCTTTAGGGTTTCCCCAGCCCTAGGCGCCTTGGGCCTTGGTGGGGCGCCCAGCCCACCTAGGGGCTGGTCCCTCCCACACTTGGCCCACGCAGCCTTACAGGGCAGGTGGCCCCACTTGGTGGACCCTCGACCCTCCGGTGGTCCCAGACGTTACCGATAAACCCCAAACTTTTCGGTGACCAAAACAGGACTTCCCATATATAAATCTTTACCTCCGGACCATTCCGAACTCCTCGTGACGTCCGGGATCTCATCCGAACTCGAACAACATTCGTAACCACATACAAGCTTCCTTTATAACCCTAGCGCCATCGAACCTTATGTGTAGACCCTACGGGTTCGGGAGACATGTAGACATGACCGAGACGTTCTCCGGTCAATAACCAACAGCGGATCTGGATACCCATGTTGGCTCCCACATGTTCCACGATGATCTCATCGGATGAACCACGATGTCAAGGACTCGGTCGATCCCGTATACAATTCCCTTTGTCTAGCGGTATTTTACTTGCCCGAGATTCGATCGTCGGTATACCGATACCTTGTTCAATCTCGTTACGCAAGTCTCTTTACTCGTTCCGCAACACATCATCCCGTGATCAACCCCTTAATCACATTGTGCACATTATGATGATGTCCTACCGAGTGGGCCCAGAGACACCTCTCCGCTTGCACGGAGTGACAAATCCAGCCTCGATCCGTGTCAACCCAATGACACTTTCGGAGATACCTGTAGTGCACCTTTATAGTCACCCGATTACGTTGTGACGCTTGATACACCCAAAGCACTCCTACGGTATCCGGAGTTACACGATCTCATGGTCTAAGGAAGAGATACTTGACATTGGAAAAGCTCTAGCAAACGAACTACACGATCTTTGTGCTATGCTTAGGATTGTCTTGTCCATCACATCATTCTCCTAATGATGTGATCCCGTTATCAACGACATCCAATGTCCATAGCCAGAAACCATGACTATCTGTTGATCACAACGAGCTAGTCAACTAGAGGCTCACTAGGGACATATTGTGGTCTATGTATTCACACGTGTATTACGATTTCCGGATAATACAGCTTATAGCATGAATAAAAGACAATTATCATGAACAAGGAAATATAATAATAATACTTTTATTATTGCCTCTAGGCATATTTCCAACAGTCTCCCACTTGCACTAGAGTCAATAATCTAGTTCACATCACCATGTGATTAACACTCACAGTCACATCGCCATGTGACTAACACCCAAGAGTTTACTAGAGTCAGAGTCTAGTTCACATCACTATGTGATTAACACTCAATGAGTTTTAGGTTTGATCATGTTGCTTGTGAGAGAGGTTTTAGTCAACGGTGCGAACCTTTCAGATCCGTGTGTGCTTTACAAATCTCTATGTCATCTCCTAGATGTAGCTACCACGCCTATTTGGAGCTATTCCAAAAGACCTGTTCTACTTGGAGCTATTCTAAAAGTTGCTCCATTATACGATCCAGATTCTACTCGAGCTATCCGGATAGGTGTAAAGCTTGCATCGACGTAACCCTTTACGACGAACTCTTTACCACCTCCATAATTGAGAAAATTTCTTAGTACACTAGTTACTAAGGATAACTTTGACCGCTGTCCTGTGATCCATTCTTGGATCACTCTTGTACCCCTTGATCGACTCATGGCAAGGCACACTTCAGTCGGTACACAAGATAGCATCTTGTAGAGCCTACGTCTTAATCATAGGGACGACCTTCGTCCTTTCTCTCTATTCTGCCGTGGTCGAGCTTTTAAGTCTTAACTTCATACCTTACAACTCGTGCAAGAACTCCTTCTTTGACCGATCCATCTCGAACACCTTCAAGATCATGTCAAGGCATGTGCTCATTTGAAAGTACTATTAAGCATTTTGATCTATCTTATAGATCTTGATGCTTATTATTCAAGTAGCCTAATTCAGGTTTTCCATTGAAAACACCTTTCAAATAACCCTATATGCTTTCGGAGAATTCTACATCATTTCTGATCAACAATATGTCAACAACATATACTCATCAGAAATTCTATAGTGCTCCCACTCACTTCTTTGGAAATACAAGTTTCTTATAAACTTTGTATAAACCTAAAATCTTTGATCATCTTATCAAAGTGCACATTCCAACTCCGAGATGCTTACTCCAGTCCTTAGAAGGATCACTGGAGCTAGCATACCTTTTAGCATCCTTAGGATCGACAAAACCTTTCGGATTGTATCATATACAACCTTTCCTTACGAAACTGGTAAGGAAACTCGTTTCGACATCCATCGCCAGATTTCATAAATGCAGCTAATGCTAACATGATTCCGACGGACTTAAGCATCGCTATTTAATGAGAAAATCTCATCGTAGTCAACTCCTTGAACTTGTGAAAAAACTCTTCGCCACAAGTCGAGCTTCATAGACGGTGACATTACCGTCCACGTCCGTCTTCTTCTTAAAGATCCATTTATCTCAATGGTTTGCCGATCATCGGGCAAGTCCACCAAAGTCCATGCTTTGTTCTGATGCATGGATCCTATCTCGATTTCATGGCTTCTAACCATTTGTCGGAATTTGGGCCCACCATCGCTTCTCCATAGCTCGTAGGTTCATCGTTGCCTAGCAACATGTCCTTCAAGACAAGATTACTGTACCACTCTAAAGTAGTACGCATCCTTGTCACCCTACGAGGTGCGGTAGTGACTTGATCCGAAGTTTCATGATCACTATCATAAGCTTCTACTTCAATTGGTGTAGGTGCCACAGGAACAACTTCCTGTGCCCTGCTACACACTGGTTGAAGTGATGGTTCAATAACCTCATCAAGTCTCCACCATCCTCCCACTCAACTTTTCGAGACAAACTTTTCCTCGAGAAAGGACCCGATTCAAGAAACAATCCCTATTGTTTTCGGATCTGAATTAGGAGGTATGCCCAACTGTTTTGGGTATCCTATGAAGATGCATTTAATCCGTTTTGGGTTCGAGCTTATCAACCTGAAACTTTTTTCACATAAGCGTCGCAGCCCCAAACCTTTAAGAAACGACAGCTTAGGTTTCTCTAAACCATAGTTCATACGGTGTCATCTCAACGGAATTACGTGGTGCCCTATTTAAAGTGAATGTGGTTGTCTCTAATGCCTAACCCATGAACGATAGTGGTAATTTGACAAGAGACATCATGGTACGCACCATATCCAATAGGATGCAACTATGATGTTCGGACACACCATTAAACTATGGTGTTCCAGGCGGTATTAATTGTGAAACAATTTCCACAATGTCTTAATTGTGTGCCAAAGCTCGTAACTCAGATACTCATCTCTATGATCATATCATAGACATTTCATCCTCTTGTCACGATGATCTTCAACTTCACTCTGAAATTACTTGAACCAATCAATAATTCAGACTTGTGTTTCATCAAGTAAACGTACTCTACATCTACTCAAATCATCTCGTGAAGTAAGAACATAACGATATTCATCAGATGCCTCAAGACTCATTGGACTGCACACATCAAAATGTGTTACTTCCAACAAGTTGCTATCTTGTTCCATCTTTATGAAACCGAGGCTTTTAGGTCATCTTGCCCATGTGGTATGATTTGCATATCTCAAGTGATTCAAAATCAAGTGAGTCCAAACGATCCATCTGCATGGAGTTTTCTTCATGCATATACACCAATAGACATGGTTCAGATGTCTCAAACTTTTCAAAAACGAGTGAGTCCAAAGATCCATCAACATGGAGCTTCTTCATGCGTTTTATACCAATATGACTTACATGGCAGTGCCACAAGTAAGTGGTACTATCATTACTCTCTTATATCTTTTGGCATGAAAATGTGTATCACTACGATCGAGATTCAATAAACCATTCATTTCAGGTGCAAGACCATTGAAGGTATTATTCAAATAAATAGAGTAACCATTATTCTCCTTAAATGAATAACCGTATTGCGATAGACATAATCCAATCATGTCTATGCTCAACGCAAACACCAAATCTCGATGGTAGAGGGCGTGCGATGCTAGATCACATCAACCTTGGAAACACTTCCAACATATATCGTCACTCACCTTTAGCTAGTCTCCGATATTCCAGTAGCTTTTATTTCGAGTTACTAACACTTAGTAACCGAACCGTATCTAATACCCGGTGCTACTAGGAGTACTAGTAAAGTACACATTAACATAATGTATATCCAATATACTTCTATCGACCTTGCCAGCCTTCTCATCTACCAAGTATCTAGGGTAATTCCGCTCTAGTGACTATTCCCTTATCACGAAGCACTTAGTCTCGGTTTGGGTTCAACCTTGGGTGTCTTCACTGGAGCAGCAGCTGATTTGCCGTTTCATGAAGTATCCCTTCTTGCCCTTGCCCTTCTTGAAACTAGTGGTTTCACCAACCATCAACAATTGATGCTCCTTCTTGATTTCTACTTTCATGTGTCAAACATCGCGAATACCTCAAGGATCATCATATCTATCCCTGATATGTTATAGTTCATCACGAAGCTCTAGCAGCTTGGTGGTAATGACTTTGGAGAAACATCACTATCTTATCTGGAAGATCAAATCCCACTTGATTCAAGTGATTGTTGCACTCAGACAATCTGAGCACAAGCTCAACGATTGAGCATTTCTACCTTAGTTTGTAGGCTAAGAAAATCGCCGGAGGTCTCATACCTCTTGACGTAAGCACGAGCCACGAAATCTCAATTTCAGCCCTCGAAACATCTCATATGTTCCACGACGTTTGAAAAACATCTTTGGTGCCTTAATTCTAAACCGTTTAACTGAACTATCACGTAGTTATCAAAACGTGTATGTCTGATGTTCGCAACATCCACAAACAACGTTTGGGGTTCAGCACACTGAGCGGTGCATTAAGGACATAAGCTTTCTATTGTCCGCACAATCGCTACTGTCAACTTTCAACTATATTTTCTCTAGGAACATATCTAAACAAGTGGAACTAAAGCGCGAGCCACGACATAATTTGCAAAGGTCTTTTGACTATGTTCGGGATAATTAAGTTCATCTTATGAACTCCCACTCAGATGGACATCCTCCGGTCATCTAAGTGATTACATGATCCAAGTCAACTAGGCCATGTCCGATCATCACGTGAGACGGACTAGTCATCATCGGTGAACATCTTCATGTTGATCGATCTACTATACGACTCATGCTCGACCTTTCGGTCTCCGTGTTCCGAGGCCATGTCTATACATGCTAGGCTCGTCAAGTTAACCCTAAGTGTTTTTTGTGTAAAACTGTCTTACACCCGTTGTATGTGAACGTAAGAATCCATCACACCCGATCATCACGTGGTGCTTAGAAGTTTACTTACTGTAGCAACGGTGCACGTTAGGGAGAACACTTCTTGAAATTTTGTAAGGATCATCTTATTTACTACCGTCGTCCTAAGTAAACAAGATGCATAAACATGATAAACATCACATGCAATCAAATAGTGACATGATATGGCCAATATCATTTTGCTCCTTGTGATCTCCATCTTCGGGGCTCCATGATCATCATCGTCACCGGCATGACACCATGATCTCCATCATCATGATCTCCATCATCGTGTCTTCATGAAGTTGTCTCGCCAACTATTACTTCTACTACTATTGCTACCGGTTAGCAATAAAGTAAAGTAATTACATGGCGTTGTTCAATGACACGCAGGTCATACAATAAATCAAGGCAACTCCTATGGCTCCTGCCGGTTGTCATACTCATCGACATGCAAGTCGTGATTCCTATTACAAGAACATGATCAATCTCATACATCACATATCATTCATCACATTCTTCTTGGCCATATCACATCACATAGCATACCCTGCAAAAACAAGTTAGACGTCCTCTAATTGTTGTTGCATGTTTTACGTGGCTGCTATGGGTTTCTAGCAAGAACGTTTCTTACCTACGCAAAACCACAACGTGATATGTCAATTTATATTTACCCTTCATAAGGACCCTTTTCATCGAATCCGCTCGACTAAAGTGGGAGAGATCGGCACCGCTAGCCACCTTATGCACGGTGCATGTCAATCGGTGGAACCTGTCTCACGAAGAGTACGTAAGGTCGGTCCGGCCGCTTCATCCCACAATACCGTCAAACAAGATTGGACTAGTAACGGTAAGCATATTGAACAACATCAACGCCCACAACTACTTTGTGTTCTACTCGTGCAAAGAATCTACGCAATAGACCTAGCTCATGATGCCATGTTGGGGAACGAAAGAAATTCAAAATTTTCCCACGTGTCACCAAGATCTATCTATGGAGAAACCAGCAACGAGTAGAAGGAGAGTGCATCTACATACCCTTGTAGATCGCTAAGCGGAAGCGTTCAAGTGAACGGGTTGATGGAGTCGCACTCGCCGTGATTCAAATCACCGATGATCAAGTGCCGAACGGACGGCACCTCCGCGCTCAACACACACGACAGCCCGGCGACGCCTCCCCGCCTTGATCCAGCAAGGAGAGAGGGAGAGGTTGAGGAAGACTCCTCCAGCAGCAGCACAATGGCGTGGTGGTGATGGAGGAGTGTGGCATCCAACAGGCTTCGCCAAGCACCAAGGGAGAGGAGGAGTACTGGGAGAGGGGAGGGCTGCGCTGAACATGGTACGGGCTGCCCTCCCACCCCCACATATATAGGGGCAAGGGAGGGGAGGCCGGCCCCTCGGATCCAATCGAGGAGGGGCGGCGGCTGGGGGGCTGCCTTGCCCCCAAGGCAAGGGAGGCGCCCCCCCTTTAGGGTTTCCCCCAGCCCTAGGCGCCTTGGGCCTTGGTGGGGGGCGCCCCAGCCCACCTAGGGGCTGGTCCCCTCCCACACTTGGCCCACGCAGCCTTCTAGGGCAGGTGGCCCCACTTGGTGGACCCCCGGGACCCTCCCGGTGGTCCCAGACGTTATCGATAAACCCCAAACTTTTCCGGTGACCAAAACAGACTTCCCATATATAAATCTTTACCTCCGGACCATTCCGAACTCCTCGTGACGTCCGGGATCTCATCCGGAACTCCAACAACATTCGTAACCACATACAAGCTTCCTTTATAACCCTAGCGCCATCGAACCTTAAGTGTGTAGACCCTACGGGTTCGGGAGACATGTAGACATGACCGAGACGTTCTCCGGTCAATAACCAACAGCGGATCTGGATACCCATGTTGGCTCCTACATGTTCCACGATGATCTCATCGGATGAACCACGATGTCAAGGACTCATCGATCCCGTATACAATTCCCTTTGTCTAGCGGTATTTTACTTGCCCGAGATTCGATCGTCGGTATACCGATACCTTGTTCAATCTCGTTATCGCAAGTCTCTTTACTCGCTCCGCAACACATCATCCCGTGATCAACCCCTTAATCACATTGTGCACATTATGATGATGTCCTACCGAGTGGGCCCAGAGACACCTCTCCGCTTGCACGGAGTGACAAATCCCAGCCTCGATCCGTGTCAACCCAATGACACTTTCGGAGATACCGTAGTGCACCTTTATAGTCACCCGATTCGTTGTGACGCTTGATACACCCAAAGCACTCCTACGGTATCCGGAGTTACACGATCTCATGGTCTAAGGAAGAGATACTTGACATTGGAAAAGCTCTAGCAAACGAACTACACGATCTTTGTGCTATGCTTAGGATTGTCTTGTCCATCACATCATTCTCCTAATGATGTGATCCCGTTATCAACGACATCCAATGTCCATAGCCAGAAACCATGACTATCTGTTGATCACAACGAGCTAGTCAACTAGAGGCTCACTAGGGACATATTGTGGTCTATGTATTCACGTGTATTACGATTTCCGGATAATACAGCTTATAGCATGAATAAAAGACAATTATCATGAACAAGGAAATATAATAATAATACTTTTATTATTGCCTCTAGGGCATATTTCCAACACTTGGGCGTAGTGGTACATGTTTCATAGAGGAACTTGACGCCCACGGGGTCGACGGTAGAGGTACTTGGCGAAATCCACGAAGGCGTCCTTGGGCTTCCCTGGTTGCCGAGTCTTGGCAAAACGAAGGGGATCTTGGCTCCAAGCAAGGATGAAGACCGCGATGCAAGGAGGTTGCTTGGGGTCAAAAGACCGAGGCAAGGAGGCGCAGGAAGGTGAGGCTGGCGCAGGAGCTTGAGGGCGCGGGCGGCCATGGCGCTGAGCGACGAGTTGCTGCTGCTCGAAGCGGACAGAGGCAACTAGGGGGGCACGGACGAGGCCGGGAAGACGGGGATGAGCGCCCAGGTCGCATTGGAGGCAGGCGACGGAGCAAGAGGTGCACGGAGGCCTCAATGTGCAGGGGGTCGCTGGGCAGGGACAACGGCCGCGGGACTTGGCGCAGCGGCGGCTTCGGGCCGGACCAAGGAGGAGGGCGGCGAGGGGATCGCGCGCAGAGGCGACGGGGCCGCCGGAGTTGGTCTCTAGGTGTTGCGGAGCCCGGGCGCGGGGCCGGCAGGGGCGTGGTCGCGGGGCTCGGAAGGACAAGCAGGGCGCGGCGACGGCGATCTGGGGTCGCCGGGATCCGAAGCGACAGAGTCGAACTCGACCCGATCCAGTCAAAACGAGGCGCCTGGCTCGTCCTTGATGCAGAGGAGGGCCGGAGCAGGGGAGCTCGGCGGGCGGCAGCGCTGGCTTGCGGCGGCTGTGAGGCGACGGACGCGCGGGGAAGAGCAGGCGGCGGGGTGGCAGCCGGTAATGGCTCCGGTGGCCGGTGGTCGAGGAGCTCCTCTCCTCCGTGCTCGGCGACAGGGGATTTGGCGAGGAGGAGGGGGATCGAGAGAGAGGTCTGGCAGCGGTTGCGGGAACGAGAGGGAGATGGGGTCGAGCGATGCAGCGCTGGAGGGAGGACGAGGGAAGAGATGAGGGCCGTGCTAGGGGGGCTATGGTTCGGTCGGTGGGGCTGGGCCTTGGGAGCAAATGGGCCGGCCTGGTTTGTGGGCTGATGGGCAACCAGAGAAAAGAAGTGAAAAAAAAGGAGAGTTGTTTGGACCGGGAAAAAGAAAAGGTTTGAATTTATTTCGAATGGTATGGACTAGGATAACATTTTGGAAGAGTCCAAAAATGTTAAGAATTTAGGAGGAGCCTCGATAAAAGAGGTAAGAATCATTGGCAAAGTTTGGGGACCAAACTTGAAGTAGAAAGGCCATGGGAATTTTGCAAGTGTGTTACGGTTAATTCCAAGCTAATGGAATATTTATAATAGCTCCATAAGTATTTAGGAGGATATGTTATAAAGAGAAATCACCATGTGAATTTCCCTCGATTTAAATGGACCGAAGATCCATACGATTTTATTTAGATGAGTTGCAAAAGATTTATGAGATGATGGCATGATGACATGATGCAATGCAAAAATAAAAGAGCAAGCACAAAAGAAACACACAGCGAAACTCGGAATATCTGGAAGTCTTCTGAAGCTCCGGTCTCGGGGCGTTACAACACTCCACCACTACAAGAGGATCTCGTCCCGAGATCTAGGATGGCACCGGAGGGAAACGGAAGAGAAAGAGAAGAGGTAAAACTAAGTTGCTTCTTTGACGAACGAGTGAAACCACGAACCTTGAGAGGTTGAGCAATTTAAAAGAAAGAGTACAACGGAGATGAATGAGATTGCAAACAATCCGTTAGAAAAGAGGAACAAGGAGTACGACGAGAACCAAGAGGTTTAGTGATAAGATAGATATTAAAACCACTCCGGTTAAAACTAGATAGAGAAGGAATAAGATTGATATAATTTGGGCAGCACTCCGACTGTAAATGGAAGGAATTGAACATGAACTTGACAAGATGAGATGATACTTGATGAAATCAACAACACACTGCCTCCGGAACTATTGAAAGAATGGCACAATGGGTAAGAAGGATTTCAGACAGCACTAAGGTTGAAAAGAGAGGCAAAACTTGATAAGATGAAAGAACTTGAATGAGAACACAACACTCCGGTTAAATTGATAGGCAAGAAAAGAATACGATCCTCAATTCGAGAAGAATAGTGAAGAGAGCAACATCACAATGCCTCCGGAAGAACGAAAAGAAGATAGATCATTGGAATAGAAGAACGGAGAAGAAAATGCCAACTTCTGCCACAAATGAGCTTGGACAGCATCCTTGCAAAGAAGAATTGAACGGAGTTGTTGGAAATTCAACAACGAAAAGCACAAGCTTGTTGTGGGCTTATGGCAAACATCTCAAAATGATGAGGTGACAACCGGCCACTAATGGAAACAATTGATTGGTTGAAATCAATGAAGATAAGAGAAACTTCTTTCACTAAGGGGATAATTGGAGAACTTGGGTCAATGATAAGCACCACAATTAGCAACATCCCTTAAGGAAAGGCTTTAGGTGACATCTGACACAAGATAACTCCAACAAAGAATTTGATTTGTCGAAAAGATCTCTTGAACGAAGAGGAAATGATGGATTTAAAATACCTCATTCTTGACAACAATATGAATCATGAAACATGAAGGAAATTGTCAAGAGTGACATAACACCATCCCAAAAGATAAGATAGAAGGAATTGCACTTTGGAATGCAAGATGAAGAATGCTTGAACTCCTCAAAACAAGACATGTGTTGAACACCATGTTTAATTTTTGAGTATAGCTTGGCTGATCTTAACTTCAAGAGAAATCTTGAAGAACAAATGAAGAATGAAAGGAATCCTTGACGAACCACCATGAAGAAACTCCGGTATTAAAAGGATGGTGGAAAGAAGGAGAAGTTGAAAACACAAGGTGAATCCTTGCAATGATTTAGATGGATCTCCGTGATAATTAGAGCTTGGAACTCCGGGAAAAAGAGAAGACGAAAACAATGAAACCGAGAATTTTAAGGGCCTCCGGAATAAAGAATTAATCACTTGGAAGAACAAGAATAAGAATTATGTTATGCTTATCCTTCACCAATTAAATTGATGACAATCAACAGATTTGGCATACTACTTATTCTCGTAGAAAGGATTAAAAGAGATATATCAAAACTTGAGAAGGTCTTCAACGAACCACCGGTAGGATTGGAACAACAAATGAATTGATATGATGAACAAGGAAGAGAGATCTTGAAAGAACCACCGTAAGAATTGAAAATAATCGAAGCAAATGCACAAATCACCGGGAAGAATAGCAAAATGAATGAAGATACTTGAGGGTATTTAGATACAAATGAACGAATAGATCACGAGCTGATTAGAGAATACTTGAATGATGCACCGGTATGATTTGGTGAACAAGAGCTGAAAGCTTGAATGAATAATACTGAGATTATGGGCTTCAAAGAATGAAACTGAAAAGACTCCTAAAATGCTCTGGATGGGTGAAAAAGATTCTCACAATCGAAAACAATTATGAGAGGATGGCAACAAGCTAGCACCATGAATCTTGAAGAGAATAGAGCAAGATTAAAGAGAAACTCTTCTTCGGTCTTCAAATGATGAGAATGACAACAAGAAACACCACCAGGAATTATTGAGGCACACCGGAAGAATCAAAAGCGAAGAGGTTGAGCCAACTATGAAAAGAATTTGAAAGATCTTGGAGAAAAGCATTTGGTGATGATAACTCATTCTTACGCCAAACTTGGAGAAGAATTTAGGATAGCTCGGGAAAATAGAAGAGTCGTAAGATCCTCGAAAAGACACGTGGGTTAGGGCCCACCAAAAGAACACCGTTGAAAAGATTTAAAAGAGATGTTGCACCGGTTGAATTAGATGACTTGAATGAGATACCAATCTCAAAGAGCTTGAACGAATGCAGAGTGGAAACATGAATCTTCGAGATATCTTGAGCACTCCGAATAACAAATAGCGAGAAGTAGAATGATAATGAGGTGCACCGGTATGAGAAGACATTGAAATGAGGAAAAGGTATGATCAACAAAACTTGACTTGAATCCACCGGAGAAGAGAAAGGAATGAGGAATGACGAACTAGTAGAACATCTTCTTGAGAACCACGGGTAAGAACATTGACGGAAAAGAATGGAGAAACTTCACAAAATAAAAGGAAACTTGGTAAAGAAATCTTAGTCCTTGAGGAAAAAGGGTGGGTGGGGGCGGAAAAACAAAGGCAACTTGGAGACGGATGAAACAAACACCGTTGAGAAGAAATGATAATTGGTCTTGCTGATGTTGAAGTGATCGGATCCACTTGAAGAGAAACACGCCGGTTGAAAAGGATTGACATGACAATCTCGATTGTCAAGAAGGATTGGTATTCACATCGAGTATGAGAACACCATTTTGGAAAGGTATGGAATCAACACTTGACATTGAAGCAACTCGAATACCACAACTCAAAACAAAACAAAGGACTGGCTTGTAGAATAAGCGGAACAAACATATGATAGAGATTTCGTCCAAGTTTTCGTGGTGGGGCCTACAGGCTCGATCAGACAGCACCATCATGTACAAGGCAAAGTGCACATGACATACTGAAGTGTCCCCAGTCGGCATAGCCAAGGACTCTTTAAGACACAACGAGACCATGTAAAACCAACCGTGAATAGGCGGACCACTAGACGTCGAACCCCAATTTCATATCATACATCCGTCGGAAAGATATCCTAAGAGCTACTTGAATTCCCACCTATGAAACTCCGAAATTTTCCGGTTATGCAATCGGTGTTGGGGATACAAGGAAGCATAATATCTCACCCAAAACTAACAAATCCTACATCCATTGTATCCATCCTTCAACACATAACCAAGAAACCTTCGAAATCGTCTACCTCAACCTTCAAAAGCATCCGTTATATGAGTCATGGCAATACTCCGTACACACCTCAAGATCGGGTTATCGGGTTATCTCACCAACAACTGCATAAAAGATATTTTCGATGTCGGCGTACTAAACTCAGGTATTCCAGAACTGCAACGATAAAATTATGATGACAACACCTCAGAGCTCAACTCCCCGGGACACTTCCACTAAACCCCTGACAGGAGGCACCAAGATAATGTTCTCATCATTAAACCATCGGAACGATTCCAAGATACCCGCGTGATCCTAAAAAAATTTAGTAAAATTTGAGAAGAGAAGAGTCAAAACTCTACGTCAGGAGACCTCGCCAGAGCGACGAAGAGACTGGGGAGTAAAAAGAATTCCTAACTCTCCGATATATATAATCCTAAAATGACTCAAAACATTTTTCTAGACACAACTCGGCCGCTAAAAACGATCAAGCAGTGGGGCTCCTAAGGTCGGGGATGGCTCTGATTACCAACTTGTAACGCCCTCAATGCGGCTATATCTCCCACGTGTCGAAGCACAACTTAGAGGCATAACCGCATTGAAAGCAATGTCGCAAGTGAGGTAATCTTCACACAACCCATGTATTACATAAGGGAAAGAGATACATAGTTGGCTTACAATCGCCACTTCACACAATTACATGAATAAAGCATTACATCATCCAGATACAATCAAGGTCCGACTACGGAACCAGAATAAAAGTAGAACCCCAAATGTGACAAAGGTCCTCGATCGACCCCAACTAGGCTCCACTACTGATCAACTAGAACGAAACAACACAAAGGGCAAGATCTTCATCGAGCTCCTCCTTGAGCTTGGTTGCGTCACCTGCTCGGTAACATAGGCACCTTCAAACTGGTTTTGGAAGTATCTGTGAGCCATAGGGACTCAGCAATCTCGCACCCGCGAGATCAAGACTATTTAAGCTTATAGGAAGGATGGAGTAATGAGGTGGAGCTGCAGCAAGCGGCTAGCATATATGGTGGCTACAATCGCAAAAGAGAGCGAGAAGAGAAGCAAGGCACGGTCGTGAAGCTAGTAGCGATCAAGAAGTGATCCTGAAACTACTTACGCCAAACATAACTCCAACACCGTGTTCACTTCCCGGACTCCGCCGAAAAGAGACCATCACGGTTACACACGCGGTTGATGTATTTTAATTAAGGTCAACTTCGTGTTTTCTACAACCGGACATTAACAAATTCCCATCTGCCACATAACCGCGGGCACGGCTTTCGAAAGTTCAAATCCCTGCAGGGGTGTCCCAACTTAGCCCATGACAAGCTCTCACGGTCAACGGAGGAATAGACCTCCACCCGAGACACTCCGAGTAAAACCAACCCTCAAGTTTCCCCGAGGTGGCCCCGCAGGCAGCTCAGTTCGGACCAACACTCAGAGGAGCACTGGCCCGGGGGGGTTAGAATAAAGATGACCCTTGAGTCTGCAGAACCCAAGGGAAGGTGGTAGGTTGTTAGTGCAAATGGTAAAACCAATGTTGGGCATTGCTGGAGGAGCTTTACTTAAGGCGAACTGTCAAGGGGTTCCCATTATAGCCCAACCGCGTAAGGGACGCAAAATCCGGGAACATAACACCGATATGACGGAAACTAGGGCGGCAAGAGTGGAACAAAACACCAGGCATAAGGCCGAGCCTTCCACCCTTTACCAAGTATATAGATGCATTAATTAAATAAGATATATTGTGATATCCCAACAAGTAAACATGTTCCAACCAGGAACAACATCTCCATGTTCCAACAAAGGAACAAACTTCAATCTTCACCTGCAACTAACAACGCTATAAGAGGGGCTGAGCAAAGCGGTAACATAGCCAAACAACGGTTTGCTAGGACATGGTGGGTTAGAGGTTTGACATGGCAATTTGGGAGGCTGACAAGCAAATGGTAGGCATCGTAGCATTGGCATAGCAAAAGAGCGAGCAAACTAGCATAGCAAAGATAGTAGTGATTTCGAGGGTATGATCATCTTGCCTGAAATCCCGCAAGGAAGAAGAACGATTCCATGAAGAAGACAAACGGAAGTAGTCGAACGAATCCTCACAACTCCGGAACGAAACCGAAGCTAACGAGAGAAGCAACCCGGAAAGAAACAAACAACATAGTAAACAACCATCACATAAACATGGCATGAAGCACAATCAAGTATGATGCATGTCCGGTTAATGAGGCATGGCATGGCAAAGTGCAACAAACAATACTACAAGTTAAGTGGAGCTCAATATGCAACGAGTTGCATATTGACAAAACACCACATCAATTATTTAGTTCTCTCTCGGTTATGAACAAGACAAGATTAAATGTTGGTTAACATGGCACGAGGTGAAGCATAACAAAAACTATACCATCTAAACAATTTAAATGGGGCCGGATATAAAAACAACAACTCCGGTAAATCCCCATATGCATTTAGCAATTTAATGCAACAACAAGTTTAAACATTTTAATTGTTATTATCATGATGCAGATGACATATGCAAGTTTTATGCAATTTTTATGAAAATGTTGACATGAGCATGATAAGGAGCATTTGGTCACCATGGCGGAACGAAAAGGGTGCCACGGCGGCGAAACAAAAATGGTGCCACGGCAACATATCCGAAAATGATGCCACAGCAACATATCCGAAAATGATGCCACGGCAACATATCCGAAAATGATGCCACGGCAACATATCGGTTCCGGTAGCTCACGGAGATACCGATGCAAAAGGAGGCGTGCGGATGTGCGGAACATGCAAAAGATGGTGGGGTGCTCCCGGTTACCGGGTTCCCACGGGTCATCGGCATGGCAAACGAGGAACGCGCAAAGGCAACTCGGACATGGTGCAAACATATGGTACATCTCATACATGCAAGGGCATCTCATCGCGGTCGTCTCGGGTTATACCTTCGAAGCATGCATTTCGTGGCGGATCGAGTCCTCGAGGGAAGTAGTTGTACTCGTGTCGACGGTAGTGGTACATCTCGTAGTCGAAGTAGTTGTTCATGTCCCGTGGATGTTCGGGGTCCACAGGGTCTTCGAGGGTTGACGGTAGTTGAAGTAGTGGTTCACGGACGTCGTGGAAGTAGTCATTCACGGCGACGGTAGTTGTACACTGGACGGTCTTCGACGACGGTAGTGGTACACGGCTCGTAGTCGAACTTGGGCGTAGTGGTACATGTTTCATAGAGGAACTTGACGCCCACGGGGTCGACGGTAGAGGTACTTGGCGAAATCCACGAAGGCGTCCTTGGGCTTCCCTGGTTGCCGAGTCTTGGCAAAACGAAGGGGATCTTGGCGTCCAAGCAAGGATGAAGACCGCGATGCGAGGAGGTGGCTTGGGGTCAAAAGACCGAGGCAAGGAGGCACAGGAAGGTGAGGCTGGCGCAGGAGCTTGAGGGCGCGGGCGGCCATGGCGCTGAGCGACGAGCTGCTGCTGCTCGAAGCGGACAGAGGCAACTAGGGGGGCACGGACGAGGCCGGGAAGACGGGGATGAGCGCCCAGGTCGCAGGGGAGGCGGGCGATGGAGCAAGAGGTGCACGGAGGCCTCGATGTGCAGGGGGTCGCTGGGCAGGGACAACGGTCGCGGGACTTGGCGCAGCGGCGGCTTCGGGCCGGACCAAGGAGGAGGGCGGCGGGGATCATGCAAGGCAGAGGCGACGGGCCGCGGAGTTGGTCTCTAGGTGTTGCGGAGCCCGGCGCGGGCGGGTAGGGCGTGGTCGCGGGCTCGGAAGGAGAAGCAGAGGCGGCGACGGCGATCTGGGGTCGCGGGATCCAAGCGAGCGAGTCAAACTCGACCCGATCCAGTCAAAACGAGGCGCCTGGCTCGTCCTCGATCTGAGAGGAGGGCCGGAGCAGGGAGCTCGGCGGGCGGCAGCGCTGGCTTGCGGCGGCTGTGAGGCGACGGACGCGCGGGGAACAGCAGGCGGCGGGGTGGCAGCCGGTAATGGCTCCGGTGGCCGGTGGTCGAGGAGCTCCTCTCCTCGGTGCTCGGCGACAGTGGATTTGGCGAGGAGGAGGGGGATCGAGAGAGAGGTCGGGCAGCGGTTGCGGGAACGAGAGGGAGATGGGGTCAAGCGATGCGGCGCTTGAGGGAGGACGAGGGGAGAGATGAAGGTCATGCTAGGGGGGCTAGGGTTCGGTCGGTGGGGTTGGGCCTTGGGAGCAAATGGGCCGGCCTGGTTTGTGGGCTGATGGGCAACCAGAGAAAAGAAGTGAAAAAAAGGAGAGTTGTTTGGACCGGGAAAAAAGAAAAGGTTTGAATTTATTTCGAATGGTATGGACTAGGATAACATTTTGGAAGAGTCCAAAAATGTTAAGAATTTAGGAGGAGCCTCGATAAAAGAGGTAAGAATCGTTGGCAAAGTTTGGGGACCAAACTTGAAGTAGAAAGGCCATGGGAATTTTGCAAGTGTGTTACGGTTAGTTCCAAGCTAATGGAATATTTATAATAGCTCCATAAATATTTAGCAGGATATGTTATAAAGATAAATCACCATGTGAATTTCCCCCGATTTAAATGGACCGAAGATCCATACAATTTTATTTAGATGAGTTGCAAAAGATTTATGAGATGATGGCATGATGACATGATGCAATGCAAAAATAAAAGAGCAAGCACAAAAGAAACACACGGCGAAACTCGGAATATCTGGAAGTCTTCTGAAGCTCCGGTCTCGGGGCATTACAAACAGTTTCAGCAGATTAACATCAACATGCACTCTTCCAACAGCATTTCGGGCATCAAGATGAGCTCAAATGAAAATTACGCAATGGATTGTAATGAAGTACTCGTCGAGACGAAAAATTTGACATATTACACGCGCAAAACGGAGCTATGGACGCAGAGATACGGCATGATGAACATGGCATGATTATGACAAAATATTCGGGACAGGCGTTTTCGGGGTCAACCTTAGGGTTCGTCCGGATCTAGGCGGCGGCGCGAGCTCGCCGGAGTTGGCGCCAGAGTGGCCGGAAGGCCCGGGAGGCACGGCCTCGGCGGCGGCGCTGGGCGCCAGCGAGGACGGACGACGGCTGGGCGCTGGCAGCAAGCTAATGGCGGCTCGGGCAGGCGGGCCCGCGAGGGCTGAGCGGGCGGGCGGCCTGGCGCGGCGGAGGATGCCACGTGGCAGCTCCGGATAGGCTGGGGCGCGGCGGCGGACATGTCCGGGCAGCCGGGGAGATGCGTCCGGCGGCGCGCAGGGGAAGAGGCTAGGGTTTGGACCCAAAATTTCGGGGGGAGGCACATATTTATAGGTAGATGGAGCTAGGAGAGTCCAAATGAGGTGCGGTTTTCGGCCACGCGATCATGATCGAATGACCGAGAGCATAGAGGGGAGTTTTCTGGGCTTTGGGCCACTTTGGAAGGGGTGTTGGGCTGCAACAAAAGAGGGCTTTGCGGTTACCCGGTTAACCGTTGGAGTATCAAATGACCTCCAAATGGCACGAAACTTGACAGGCGGTCTACCGGTGCTATACCAAGGCCGCTTGGCAAACCTCGGGCCATTCCAAGAAAGTTTAACACCCGCACAAGAGAAGAGGCAAAAAAAGGGGGCGCCGGAGGGCATAGGAGTGCCGGATAGCAAAACGGACAACGGGGAAAATGCTCGGATGCAAGAGACGAACATGTATGCAAAATGAAATGCACATGATGACATGATAAAATGCAACACGCAAGCAAATGACATGGCAAAGACGACGAATAACTGGCAGACACCTGGCGCATCGAAACCGGGGCGTTACAACACTCCCCCACTAACAAGAGATCTCGTCCCGAGATCTTAGTTCCGAGACGGAAGGGAAAAAGGAATGAGGTGAAACAAGATCTCAAGAGAAGAAGCAAAGAATCGAGAGCACTCGAGAAGAAGGGAGGAACGACGAGAATGACGAGAATCGAAAACTCACGCTATAGGATAGACTATGAAACCACTCGTTCTAACCGGAGTGGTTAGAATGAGAAAAGAAACGAATTAGACTGAAAGGATTTAGGTAGCACTCCGTCTGAACATGGAAAGAATAGAACACGAGTTAGAGAGGACGGAATGATACTTGATGAAGACATGACACAAAACCTCCGGAACAAATTGAAAAAATTGAATGAAAAGAACGGATAAGAATATGACAACTTGTGCCACGAATGAAATTGAAAGCATCTTGGAAAAGGCATGTGACTGATGAAATTCATTCTTACGTCACACTTGAAACGAATTGAGAATAACTCCGGGGGAATTAGAAGAGTCAGGTAAGATCCTGGGAAAAAAACCTGTGGGTTAGGGCCCACTAAAAGAAAACACCGTTGGAAAGGGACGTTGAACAGATAGATGATGCACCGGAACAATTGAAATATTTGAATGAGGTGTCAACCTCGAATTAATTGGAACATAGACGAATCTCCTAAGATGTCTTGAGCACTCCAGAAGGATAAACTGGGAGAGGCGAACGAGCAGGGAAAACACTTGGACCGATGAAAAGAATGTGATCAACACCGAAAAACTTGAATTGAATCCAGCGGAAAAAAAAGAGATGATGATGAATGACGAACTAGACAAGAAACCACCGGTTGAAATAATTGACGAAGGACTGAAGAGGCTCCACATGGATGAAATAGATGGTCGAAATAGACTCGGACTCCGGGAAGAAAAGGGTGGGAGGGCGGGAAAACACAGGCAACTGGAAGGGGAATCGACGAATATCTTGAAGAGAAAAACACCGGTTGAAATCATTGAGGAAAGAAACAAAGACTTCGCACGAGTAGGATGGATACTCGATTACGGACTCCGGTTCCGAGAAGAAGTAGGGTGGGTGGGTGGTAAAGAAAACAACTGAGGATTGAACTCAAAGATGAAGAGGCTCGAGTCAACTTGACGAGAAATGCACCGGACAAAAGAGGATGGACAACGAATGAAAACTAACCGCGTGATCCTAAAGAAAAATTTGAACAGGAAGAGGAGTAATCCAAAACACCTACGTCAAGATTCCTCACCAGAGCGACGAAGGGACTGAGGAGTAAAAAGAATTCCTACTCTCCGATATAACTAGACTCCGAAAACAGTTTTTTTCTAGACTCAACAACGGCCAAACGACACGATCAATCAAGGGGGCTCCTAGGGTCGGTCGAGGCTCTGATACCAACTTGTCACGCCCAATATGCGACCCTATCCAAAAGGAACTCGAAGGTCCCACCAAGGATAGACCCGCATATTGAGACGCTTTTGCAAGGTGGATATCATTACATCAACATTACATAATAGATGGGGATACATACAAGAGGCATACAATGCCACACGAATACAACATCATCATACAAGAGATCAACATCCGACTACGGATGATACATAAACAGAAACTCAAACAATATCCACCCTGCTAGACCAGGCTGCCGACCTGGAACCTATCCCCTGATCGAAGAAGAAGCAGAAGAAGAACTCCAAACAAATAAACATCGCTCTCGCGTCATGATCATCGCAAAACCTGTACCTGCAACTGTTGTTGTAGTAATCTGTGAGCCACGAGGACTCAGCAATCCCAATACCATGGGTATCAAGACTAGCAAAGCTTAATGGGTAAGGAAGGGGTAAAGTGGTGAGGTTGCAGCAGCGACTAAGCATATATGGTGGCTAACCAACACAAATAAGAGCGAGAAGAGAGCAAGCGGAATGGTCGTGAAGCTAGCAATGATCAAGAGGTGATCCTGAACACCTACTTACGTCAATCATAACCCAGAAACCGTGTTCACTTCCCGGACTCCACCGAGAAGAGACCGTCACGGCTACACACGCGGTTGATGCGTTTTAATTTGGATCTGGTGTCAAGTTATCTACAACCGGACATTAACAAATTCTCATCTGCCACATAACCACGGGCACGGCTCTCGAAAGTTTATACCCTGCAGGGGTGTCCCAACTTAGCCCATGATAAGCTCTCGCGATCAACGAAGGAAAAGACCTTCTCCCAAGAAGACCCGATCAGTCTCGGAATCCCGGTTTACAAGACATTTCGACAATGGTAAAACAAGACCAGCAAAGCCGCCCGATGCGCCGACAATCCCGATAGGAGCTGCACATATCTCGTTCTCAGGGCAACACCGGATAAGTCAAGCTATGAGTAAAACCAGACTTCGAGTTTCCCCGAGGTGGCCTCGCAGGCTGCTCAGTTCAGACCAACAGTTAGACAAGCACTGGCCCGGGGGGGCTATAATAAAGATGACCCTTGGGTTAATTACTTCCAAAGGAAAAGGTAGGTGGTGGTGAGGCAAATGGTAAAACCAAGGTTGGGCCTTGCTGGACAAGTTTTATTCAAAGCAAACTGTCAGGGGGGTCCCATAAATCACCCGACCGCGTAAGGAACGCAAAACCCGGGAACATAACACCGGTATGACGGAAACTAGGGCGGCAAGAGTGGAACAAAACACCAGGCATAAGGCCGAGCCTTCCACCCTTTACCAAATATATAGATGCATTAATAATATAAGAGATATTGTGATATCACAACCAAAATCCTGTCCACCATGGAGAAATCTTCAACTTCACCTGCAACTAGCAACGCTATAAGAGGGGCTGAGCAAAGCGGTAACATAGCCAAGCAACGGTTTGCTAGGAATGGTGTCAAAGGTTAGAGGTTCATGGCAAGTTGGGAGGCTTGAAGAGCAAAAGATAGGTAACGCAGCATAGCGATAGAACGAAGCAACTAGCATAGCAATGATAGTAGTGAGATCCAGGGTAGCGGTCATCTTGCCTGAAATCCCGCAAAGAAGAAGAACGAGTCCATGAAGAAGATGAAGCCACGAAGACGAACCACACGTAGACGAACGAATCCTCACGATCGCAACAAAACTGGAACTATCGAGAAGAAGCACACAGCATGGTAAACACACCACACATGAACAAGACATGATGCACAACAAGCATGATGCATGAGAAAGCTAGATGAGGCTACTCATGGCAAGAGATGATGCATACAAGAGCAACACATCAAGGCAAGTTTAAATGAGACCGGAAACAACATATAACAATTCCGGTAAGTCCTCATATGCAAATTTCGAAATTGGGTCAAGATCTGAATAAACATTAAGTTGAAGTTGTTAAATAGCAAGTAAAAGAGCACCAAGAGAATCTACCCGAAATTCTAGTCAAGTTACATATAAAGTACATTAGATTCGGAGCTACGGTCTAGAAGATATGAGCAAAACAAGTTAAGCATGGCATTGATGCAAAATGCACCCAAACATCAAGCAAACACCTCAAAACAAGGATGCAACATGGTAATATGAAACTACATGCAAAATCAAGCAAGTTTCATATAGAGCACACTCGAAACGGAGCAACGGTGTAACACATACACTCTATACAAGACATAACAACAATCTGTCCATAACAGCAACTAGGCATATTGCAAGCATCAAAACAACATGCTACAGCATCCCAACATAATAAAAAAAGGCATGGGCAAGTAGTACAGGTAAAGCACAACAAAACATGAACACTGAACTATCTCCAGAAAAGACTAGAACATGCTCAAAAGGACATGGGAAGATTGCAAATTATAACAGTTATAGACTTTGCAGAAATAACATCAGGTTGCAATGTTTAGAGCTATCAAACAACATGTTACAGGAAGCTATCATGGAAAACAAAGGCATGGCATGAATCTACTAATAGCATAGATCAAAAGTCCCTTACCGACCACGAGCCAAAAAGGATCAGAAAATATGATGGCACCCATGTGAACATGGCAAGTTATATTACAGATTTAAACATGGCAGGAACAACAATAAGTAGGCATGTTGGTGAGCTTGAACCACTCACCACAGAGCAATACATGGCATGGCAAGGCAACCAACAGTAAGAAGGCATGTTTATGAAGCTATACATGGCAAGAGCAAGTTCATAGGGTGCATGGAACACTAGGAAAACACATGGGAACAAGTGAACTTAATGTTAACAGGCTGACAGCAACATCATTTAGCAAACTTTGGAGCAAGATGACAACAAACTACAGCAACCTATAAATGCAACCAAGGGCATGAATGGATAGAGCAAGGCATGTAGATCAAAACATATTTATAGAATATCTCCAGATTATGCATAGAATGATTTGTAGAAGCATGTTAACATAGCAACAAAATATAACAGAATCTGTCAGGAAAACAACAACAGCAACTACCCTACTTAGCAAGCTTGATACACTCAGCACACAACTCACAAAAATACATGGTTTGCACCTCTGGAAAGATGGCATGGCATAGATCAAAACACATGAAGACATCAACCTCATAGGATGCACACTTCAATCATGGCAAAAATGACAAATGAGCAAGTTATAACAGTTTCAGCAGATTAACATCAACATGCACTCTTCCAACAGCATTTCGGGCATCAAGATGAGCTCAAATGAAAATTACGCAATGGATTGTAATGAAGTACTCGTCGAGACGAACAATTTGACATATTACACATGCGAAACGGAGCTACGAACGCAGAGATACGGCATGATGAACATGGCATGATTATGACAAAATATTCGGGACAGGCGTTTTCGGGGTCAAACTTAGGGTTCGTCCGGATCTGGATCTGGGGCACGGTGCTCGAGGCGGCAGCGCGAGCTCGCCGGAGTTGGCACCGGAGGTGGCCGGAAGGCCCGGGAGGCGCTGCCTCGGGGCGTGGCGCGGGCGCCCGGCGAGGACGGGCGGCACTGGGCGCTGGCCATGGGCGGCGGGCGGCAGGCAGGCGGGCCTCATGAGGGCTGAGCGGGCGGGCGGCACGGCGCGGCAGAGGACGCCACATGGCAGCTCCGGATAGGCTGGGGCACAGCGGCGGACATGTCCGGGCAGCCGGGAAGATGCGTCCGGCGGCGCGCAGGGGAAGAGGCTAGGGTTTGGACCCAAAATTTCGGGGGGAGGCACATATTTATAGGTAGATGGAGCTAGGAGAGTCCAAATGAGGTGCGGTTTTCGGCCACATGATCGTGATCGAACGACCGAGAGCATAGAGGGGAGTTTTCTGGGCTTTGGGCCACTTTGGAAGGGGTGTTGGGCTGCAACAAAAGAGGGCTTTGCGGTTACCCGGTTAACCGTTGGAGTATCAAACGACCTCCAAATGGAACGAAACTTGACAGGCGGTCTACCGGTGCCATACCAAGGCCGCTTGGCAAACCTCGGGCCATTCCGAGAAAGTTTAACACCCGCACAAGAGAAGAGGCAAAAAAAAGGGGGCACCGGAGGGCATAGGAGTGCCGGATAGCAAAACGGACAACGGGGAAAATGCTCGGATGCAAGAGACGAACACGTATGCAAAATGAAATGCACATGATGACATGATAAAATGCAACACGCAAGCAAATGACATGGCAAAGATGGCGAATAACTGGCAGACACCTGGCGCATCGAATCCGGGGCGTTACATGCGTGGTGTCCGCCTAGTCCGGCATGAATTTCAGCCAGAAGGTTTCGCCCTTCCTTTTCGGAGATACACCTTTGAAGGACTCTGGTTGTGCTTTTCTTATAAAGTTCTCCCTCATGGACCTTGTAGGCTTTAGATCGCCGGACTATGCAGCGGGCCTCATTTTGGTCTTCGGGAAGTTCCTGCCTAAGCAAGTAGGCTAGGAATGGTTCTGTCCACGGGGCGATTACTGCCATTATGTCGTGGGCTGAAGGTGTTATGTCATCGGCTGAATCGCCGTTGGCACGGTTTTTTCCGGTTTGTCGTGTCCGGATTCCTCTTCCCATAGCATGGATGGCTTGAAGAGCCATTCCAGGAAGATGTTTGGAGGGACAGCGTCACGTTTTGCGCCGATGCGTGCTAGTATGTCAGTTGCTTGGTTATTATCTCGGGCTATGTGTTGGAATTCAAGTCCTTCAAACCGAGCTGACATTTTTAGGACATCGTTGCGATATGCTGCCATTTTTGGATCCTTGGCGTCGAAGTCTCCATTTATCTGGGATATCGCAAGGTTTGAATCCCTCGCACCTCTAGGCGTTGAATGCCCATGGAGATTGCCATCTGGAGGCCATGTAAAAGGGCCTCGTATTCGGCTGCGTTGTTGGAGTCCGTGTACATTATCTCGGCACGCGTGATGGATTTGTGTCCCGGTTGGGGACGTCAATACGACGCCAGCCCCCAATCCGGCCAACATTTTAGAGCCGTCGAAGTGCATAATCCAATTGGAGTATGCGACGTACTCTTTAGGGAGTTCGGCTTCGGTCCATTCAGCGACAAAGTCAGCCAAAACTTGTGACTTTATAGCTCGCCGAGGTTTGTAAGTTATATCGAATGGCCAAAAAGAGCTCAATGGCCCATTTTGCAATCCTGCCCGTCGCGTCGCGGTTGTTTATAATGTCGTTGAGTGGTACTTTGGAGGCCACCGTTATTGAACACTCTTGAAAGTAGTGTCAGAGCTTCCGGGATGCCATGAACACCGCATACGCTATCTTTTGATAGTGCGGGTAACGGGACTTGCAGGGGGTTAACACAGTGGAGACGTAGTACACTGGTTTTTGAAGAGGGAATTTATGCCCTTCTGTCTCTCGTTCGACGACGAGTACCGCGCTTACAACTTGATGTGTTGCCGCGATGTATAACAACATTGGTTCGTCCAGGTTGGGCACAGCCAGGACCGGATTTGTTGCCAATATGGCCTTTATTTCTTTGAGTCCGGCAGTGGCAGCATCCGTCCACTCGAAGTGTTTGGTGCGCCTAAGGAGGCGATAGAGGGGCAATGCCTTTTCTCCCAAGCGGGAGATAAAGCGGCTTAAAGCCGCCACGCATCTAGTCAATTTTTGTATCTGTTTGAGGTCTTTTGGAATATCCAGCTGTGACAGAGCTCGGATCTTGGCCGGGTTTGCTTCAATTCCTCTACCGTATACAATGAAGCCCAGCAGCTTTCCGGCTGGTACGCCGAAAACGCATTTTTCCAGATTCAGTTTGATGTCATATGCTCTGAGGTTGTCGAATGTGAGCCTCAAATCGTCTACTAGAGTCTCGACGTGTTTGGTTTTGACGACTACGTCGTCTACGTATTCCTCTACTGTTTTGCTGATCTGGGTTGCCAAACATGTTTGAATCATGCGCTGATATGTTGCGCCGGCGTATTTAAGTCTGAAGGGCATCGTGTTGAAGCAGAATGGTCCGTATGGAGTGATGAATGCCGTTGCGACTTGGTCTGCTTCCGCCATCTTGATTTGATGGTAGCCGGAGTATGCGTCGAGGAAGCACTGATGAATCGTAAACCCGCGGTAGCGTCGATTATCTGGTCGATGCGGGGAGGAAGGGATCCTTTGGGCAGGCCTTGTTGAGGTCTTTAAAATCGACACATAGGCGCCGAGATTTGTCCTTCTTTGGTACCATTACGGGTTTGCTAGCCAATCCGGATGTTTGATATCTCCGATGAATCCGGCTTCGAGTAGTTTGGCTAGCTCTTCTCCCATTGCCTGTCTTTTAGGTTCGGAAAATCGTCGAAGAGCCTGTTTGACTGGCTTGAATCCTTTTAGGATGTTTAGGCTGTGTTCTGCCAGTCTGCGTGCGATTCCGGGCATATCCGAAGGGTGCCAGGCGAAAATGTCCAATTTTCCCGAAGGAATTCTCGCAGTGCGGCGTCTACATCAGGGTTCAACTATGCCTCGATGGAAGCCGTCTTTGTTGGGTCCGTTGGATGGACCTGGAATTTTATTATTTCATCTGCTGGTTTAAAGGAGGTGGACTTGGATCTCTTACAAAGTATCACGTCGTCTCTATTCACCATAGAGCGCAGCGCGGTGAGTTCTTCTGCCGCTAGGGCTTCGAATAGTGCCTCCAGGGCTAATGCGGCTGTCTTGTTTTCGGCGCGGAGTGCTATGTCCGGATCACTAACGAGAGTGATTATTCCGCGGGCCTGCATTTTGAGCTTCATGTACCCGTAATGGGGTACGACTTGAAAAATTGTGAATGCCTCTCGTCCTAATATAGCGTGATATCCGCTGTTGAACGGGGCCACTTGGAACGTGACTTCTTCGGATCTGTAATTATTCGGCAAGCCGAACACCACATCGAGTGTGATTGTTCCGGTGCAGCGTGCTTCCCGGCTAGGGATTATTCCTCTGAAGGTTGTACTGCTTCGCTCCATGCGGCTCCAGTCTATTTCCATTTTTTGAAGAGTTTCCTCGTAAATGAGGTTTAGTCCGCTGCCGCCATCCATGAGGACCTTTGTAAGTCGAAAGCCGTCCACTATTGGACTAAGCACCAGTGCGGCTGGTGCTCGGGCTGTTCGGAATTTAGGTTCATCGCTGGCGTTGAAGGTGATGGTTGTGTCGCTCCATGGATTTGTTGTTGCTACTTGGTAGACTTCGGCAAGGCTGCGGATTGTTCGTTTCCGCATATTATTTGATGCGAAGGTCTCGAAGACTGTTGATACCGTACCGGTGTTGTTGGAGTGGTTTTCCGGGGCTAGGAGCTCCTCGCCACTTTTGGCCACATGCCGTAATATCCAACATGCTCGAAGGGTATTTGTTGGGACGGTGCCCTCTGTACTGTGAAGTTTACAGGGTCCGCTGAGCCATCCCTCCAGTACGGTTCCGTGCCCTCTATGGGGTTTTTGCTTTTTGGTTTTTATATCTGGGGCCTGAGTGTAATGCGCCCTTTTGTTGCGGACTAGGGTTGTATTAGGGGCCGGATTGTCCCAAAACAGGTTTTCGGTTTTCCGGAAACCCTCCATTGCACAGTACTTTCATACTATGGACGCCAGGTCGGCGAAGCGTGTAATTTCACGACGGCTGATGGCATTCAATATTCCCTTGTCCGTGCAATTATTGCAAACAAATTGAGATTGCGTTTTCCTCTCGGCAGTCCTTTATCCTGCCCATAACCAGGGGGAATCTGGCCCAGTAGTGATGTACTGTTTCAGTGGGCCCTTGCCGTATTAGAGATAGATCGCATATATCTAGGCGGGTGGGTGGAATAAAGTCTGAAATCCTACCCATCTCAAGGCTTGAAGGCCGTGAGGTTTCCAGATTTGGAAGCTTGGATTGCTGGACGTTGTCCAACGAGTCCGGTTCGATGCCTGACTTTAAGTTCAGTGCTTGATCGAAGTCCGTCCCTCCGCGGGAATCCGGCATGGAGGGTTCGGGAGCCCGGACATGTCTAGTTTTCAATACAGGAGAAGAGTCGCCGCATTGTTCCTCTGCCACTGCGACGTGGTGGGTGACCTGGGGAGAGTTAATCTCTCTCAGATCGGTTTTAAGCCCAATCTGATTGTAGTCCGTAGCGACTCCCAGGGCGGCGATGCGATCCAAGAGCTCGTTGATAGACGAAAGCTCTATCGGATCCAGCCACTCGGCAAATTCCGAGCTGACATGAAGATTGCTTTTGACGACTTGAGAAGTCATTGTCAAAGCGGTGGCCGGACAGGCGGTCATAAGAAAACCACCTAGCCGGATAGTTTGGCCGGAGGCAAAGGCCCCTTTGGCGAAAATACCATCCTTGAAGACGGGTGGAGGCATCCTTCCTGTCGGCGACAGCACAGAGGAACTCTCAATGAAAGCACCAATGTCGGTGTCAAAACCGGCGGATCTCGGGTAGGGGGGCCCGAACTGTGCGTCTAGGCGGATGGTAACAGGAGACAAGGGACATGATGTTTTACCTGTGTTCGGGCCCTCTTGATGGAGGTAAAACCCTCGCCCCGCTTGATTAATATTGATGATATGGGTAGTACAAGAGTGGATCTACCACGAGATCAAGGAGGCTAAACCCTAGAAGCTAGCCTATGGTATGATTGTTGTAATGTATGTTGTGTCCACGGACTAAGCCCTCCGGTTTATATAGACAGGAGAGGGCTAGGGTTACAGTCGGTTACAATGGTAGGAGATCTACATATCCATATCGCCAAGCTTGCCCTCCACGCTAAGGAAAGTCCCATCCGGACACGGGACGGAGTCTTCAATCTTGTATCTTCGTAGTCTTGGAGTCCGGCGGACGATGATAGTCCTGCTGTCCGGACACCCCCTAGTCCAGGACTCCCCCAGCAGTTCATTACCCCCCCCCTCGTAGTTGAGGGATAGATCTTGGTTTTGTTGTCTTTCAGATTCCTCATAGTGATCAACAGATATAAATCCCAAGTGAGTTAGAGAATAGAGCTATGCTCCCCGGCAACGGCGCCAGAAAAAATTCTTGATAACCCACAAGTATAGGGGATCGCAACAGTTTTCGAGGGTAGAGTATTCAACCCAAATTTATTGATTCGACACAAGGGGAGCCAAAGAATATTCTCAAGTATTAGCAGCTGAGTTGTCAATTCAACCACACCTGAAAGACTTAATATCTGCATCAAAGTATTGAGTAGCAAAGTAGTATGGAAGTAACGGTAACGGTGGCAGAAGTAACAATAGCAGTTTTATAGCAATCATAACAGTGGCAACGGAGAAGTAACTTAGCAAAGATCAATATGAAACGAGCTCGTAGGCAATGGATCAATGATGGATAATTATGTCGGAAGACATTCATCATGCAACAGTTATAACATAGGGTGACACAGAACTAGCTCAAGTTCATCAATATAATGTAGGCATGTATTCCGAATATAGTCATATGTCCTTATGAAAAGAACTTGCATGACATATTTTGTCCTACCCTCCCATGGCAGCAGGGTCCTAATGAAAACTAAGGGATATTAAGGCCTCCCTTAAATAGAGTATCGGACCAAAGCATTATCACTTAGTGAATACATGAACTCCTCAAACTACGGTCATTGCCGGGAAGTGTCCCGACTATTGTCACTCCGGGGTTGCCGGATCATAACACCTAGTAGGTGACTATAACTTGCAAGATAGGATCAAGAACACGCATACATTCATGAAACATAATAGGTTCAGATCTGAAATCATGGCACTCGGGCCCTAGTGACAAGCATTAAGCATGGCAAAGTCATAGCAGCATCAATCTTAGAACATAATGGATACTAGGGATCAAATCCTAACAAAACTAACTCGATTACATGGTAAATCTCATCCAACCCATCACTGTCCAGCAAGCCTACGATAGGATTACTCACACACGACGGTGAGCATCATGAAATTGGTGATGGAGGATGGTTGATGATGATGATGATGGCGATGGATTCCCCTCTCCGGAGCCCCAAACGGACTCAAGATCAGCCCTCCAAGGAAGACCAGGGCTTGGCAGCGGCTCCGTATTGTAAAACGCGATGAATCTTTCTCTCTGATTTTATCTCCCCGAGCGTGAATATATGGAGTTGGAGTTGAGGTCGGTGGAGGTCTAGGGGGCCCACGAAGCAGGGGGCGCCCATGGGGTAGGGCGTGCCCCCACCCTCGTGGCCAGGGTGTGGGCCCCCTTCAGTTGATTCTTTCGCCAATATTTTTTATTAATTCCAAAAGTGTCTTTGTGAAGTTTCATGTCATTTTGAGAACTTTTATTTCTGCACAAAAATAACACCATGGCAATTCTGCTGAAAACAGCGCCAGTCCGGGTTAGTTCCATTCAAAGACGTGATGGAGAGGTATCACAACAACAAAGTAGAGGATGTCTAACTTGTTTTTACATGGTATGTTGTGATGTGATATGGTCAAGACGTGATGTGGTATACGTTGTTGTATGAGATGATAATGTTTTGTAAAAGTTATCGACAACTGGCAGGAGCCTTATGGTTGTCGCTTTATTGTATGAGATGCAAATGCCATGTAATTGCTTTACTTTATCACTAAGCGGTAGCGATAGTCGTAGAAGCAATAGTTGGCGAGACGACCACGACGCTACAATGGAGATCCAGGTGTCGAGCCGATGATGATGGAGATCATGACGTTGCTTTGGTGATGGAGATCAAAAGCACAAGATGATGATGGCCATATCATGTCACATATTTTGATTGCATGTGATGTTTATCTTTATGCATCTTATTTTGTTTAATACGGCGGTAGCATTACAAGACGATCCCTTAACTAAAATTTCAAGGTATAAGTGTTCTCCCTGAGTACGCACCATTGTGGAAGTTCTTCGTGCTAAGACACAACATGATGATCGGGTGTGATAGGCTCTACGTTCACATACAATGGGTGCAAGCCATTTTTGCACATGCGAAATACTTGGGTTAAACTTGATGAGCCTAGCATGTAATGACATGGCCTCAGAACATTGAAGACCGAAAGGTCGAACGTGAATCATATAGTAGATATGATCAACATAGAGATGTTCACCATTGATGACTACTCCATCTCACGTGATGATCAGACATGGTTTAGTTGATTTGGATCACGTATCATTTAGACGACTTGATGGATGTCTATCTAAGTGGGAGTTCTTAAGTAATATGATTAATTGAACTTAACTTATCATGAACTTAGTCCTGATAGTTTTTGCATATCTATGTTGTAGATCAATGGCCCGTGCTACCGTTCCCTTGAATTTTAATGCGTTCCTAGAGAAAGCTAAGTTGAAAGATGATGGTAGCAACTACACGGACTGGGTCCGTAACTTGAGGATTATCCTCATTGCCGCATAGAAGAATTATGTTTTGATGCACTGCTAGGTGAAAGGCCTGGTGCAGGAGCAGAAGCTGACGGTATGAATGCCCGGCAAGCTCGATCTGATGACTACTCGTTAGTTCAGTGTGCCATGCTTTATGACTTAGAATCGGGACTTCAAAGACATTTTGAACGTCCAGGACCATATGAGATGTTCCAGGAGTTGAAGTTAATATTTCAAGCAAATGCCCAAGTTGAGAGATATGAAGTCTCTAACAAGTTATATAGCTGCAAGATGGAGGAGAATAGTTCTGTCAATGAACACATACTCAGAATGTCCGGATATCATAATCACTTGACTCAGTTGGGAGTTAACCTTCCAGTTGATTGTGTCATTGACAGAGTTCTTCAATCACTGCCACCAAGCTACAAAGGCTTCGTGATGAACTACAATATGCAAGGGATGGAAAAGACTATTCCCGAGCTCTTCGCAGTGCTCAAAGCTGCGGAGGTAGAAATCAAGAAGGAGCATCAAGTGTTGATATTTACAAGACCACTAGTTTCAAGAAAAAGGGCAAGGGAAAGAAGGGGAACTTCAAAAAGAATGGCAAGCAAGTTGTCACTCCCGGGAAGAAGCCCAAAGATGGACCCAAGCTTGAAACTGAGTGCTTCTACTACAAAGGGACTGGTCACTGGAAGTAGAACTACCCAAAGTATTTGGCGGATAAGAATGATGGCAAAGTGAATAAAGGTATAATTGATATACATGTTATTGATGTCTACATTACTAATTCTCATAGTAGTGCAAGGGTATTTGATACCGGTTCAGTTGCTCATATTTGTAACTCGAAATAGGGACTACAGATTAAACGAAGATTGGGTATGGACGAGGTGATGATGCGCGTCGGGAATGGTTACAAGGTCGATGTGATCGCTGCCGGCACGCTACCTCTACATCTACCTTCAGGAATAGTTTTAGACCTGAATAATTGTTATTTGATGCCAACGTTGAGCATGATCATTATATCTGGATCTTGTTTAGTGCGAGACAGTTATTCATTGAAAATGAGAGAATAATGGTTGTTCTATGTATATGAGTAATATCTTTTATGGTCATGCACCCTTGAAGTCTATTTCCGTTGAATCTCGATCGTGGTGATACACATATTCATAATATTGATGCCAAAAGATGCAAAGTTGATAATGATAGTGCAACATATTTGTGGCACTGCCGTGTAGGTCATATCAGCATAAAGCGCATGAAGAAACTCCATGCATATGGACTTTTGGAATCACTTGATTATGAATCATTTGATACTTGCGAACCGTGCCTCATGCATGGGCAAGATGACTAAAACTTCATTCTCTAGGACAATGGAACGAGCCAATGACATTGGAAATAATACATACCGATGTGTGCGGTCCAATGAGTGTTGAGGCTCACGGCGGGTATTGTTATTTCCTGACCTTCACAGATGATTTGAGCAGATATGGATATATCTACTTAATGAAACACAAGTCTGAACCATTTGAAAAGTTCAAAGAATTTCAGAGTGATGTGGAGAATTATCGTAACAAGAAAATAAAGTTTCTATGATCTGATCGTGGAGGTGAATATCTTACGAGCTTGGCCTTCATTTAAAACAATGTGGAATAGTTTCACAACTCATGCCACCTGGAACACCACAGCTTAATGGTGTGTTCGAACGTCGTAACTGTACTTTATTAGATACGGTGTGATCTATGATGTCTCTTACCGATTTACCACTATTGTTTTGGGGTTATGCATTAGAGACAACTACATTCACATTAAATAGGGCACCGTCAAAATCCATTGAGACGACACTGTATGAACTATGGTTTGGCAATAAACCTAAGTTGTCGTTTCTTAAAGTTTGGGGATGCGATGCTTATGTCAAAAGGCTTTAGCCTGATAAGCTCGAACCCAAATTGGAGAAGTGCGTCTTCATAGGATACCCTAAGGAAACAATTGGGTACTCCTTATACCATAGATCCGAAGGCAAGATTTTTGTTGCCAAGAATGGAACCTTTCTAGAGAAGGAGTTTCCATCGAAAGAAGTGAGTGGGAGGAAAGTAGAACTCGATGAGGTAATTGTACCTTCTCTCAATTAAGAAAGTAGCTCATCTGAGAAATCCATTTCTGTGATGCCTACATCAATTAGAGAGGAAGTTAATGATAACGATCATGAACCTTCAGATCAAGTTACTACAGAACCTCGTAGGTCAAACAGAGCATGATCCGCACCAGAGTGGTACGGCAATCCTATTTTGGAAGTCATGTTACTTGACCATGACAAATCTATGAACTATGAAGAAGCTATGATGAGCCCAGATTCCGATAAATGGCTTGAGGCCATGAAATCTGAGATAGGACCCATGTATGAGAACAAAGTATGGACTTTGGTGGATTTTCCCGATGATCGGCGAACCATAGAGAATAAATGGATCTTCAAGAAGAAGACTAACACTGATGGTAATGTTACTGCCTATAAAGCTCAACTTGTTGCAAAAGGTTTTTGACAAGTTCAAGGAGTTGACTACGATGAGACTTTCTCACCCGTAGCGATGCTTAAGTCTGTCTGAATCATGTTAACAATTGCCGCATTTTATGATTATGAAATCTGGCAAATGGATGTCAAAACTGCATTCCTAAATGGATTTCTTAAAGAAGAGTTGTATATGATGCAACCAGAAGGTTTTGTCGATCCTAAAGGTGCTAACAAAGTGTGCAAGATCCAACAATCCATTTATGGACTAGTGCAAGCATCTCGGAGTTGGAATATACGCTTTGATGAGGTGATCAAAGCATATGGTTTTATACAGACTTTTGGAGAAGCCTGTATTTACAAGAAAGTGAGTGGGAGCTCTATAGCATTTCTAATATTATATGTGGATGACATATTGTTGATTGGAAATGATATAGAAATTCTGGATAGCATAAAAGGATACTTGAATAAAAGTTTTTCAATGAAAGACCTCAGTGAAGCTGCTTATATATTGGACATAAAGATCTATAGTGATAGATCAAGACACTTGATATGACTTTCACAAAGCACATACCTTGATAAAGTTTTGAAGAAGTTCAAAATGGATCGGTCAAAGAAAGGGTTCTTGCCTGTGTTACAAGGAGTGAAATTGAGTCAGACTCAATGCATGATGAACGCACAAGTGCTCCCTGGGTGATTTTGGTAATTAATGTCAACATATCTCTTGTTGGACTAATACTTTCATCTAGTATATTTCAAATAAGTTCAACAGTGGAGTGGCATGGACAAAAGGATGTGGAATCCCTTCAAGATGCTAAGGACAAAAGATTGGCTCAAGCTTCAAAGTTCAAGACTCTACATTTTCTATTTTAGTGATCCAAGATCACATTGAGTCTATAGGAAAGCCAATACTATTAAAAGGGGATGAGGAGTTGCTCAATGGCTTGCTTGCTTAAAGTGCTTAATGATATGCTCAAAAGCCCTCAACCACTTTCTCATATCCACATTTGTCCCAAACCAAAAGTCAAACTCGGCCCCACCGATTTGATCCATCCGGCACCACCGAGTTCAGTTGACCTAGCCACTGCCAGAAACCCTAATCAGTTTGGTCACAACGATGGGATCTCGGTCTCACCGAGATGGGCTTGCAAACTCTCTGTTGTCTATTGCAATATTTTCGGTCTCACCGAGAAGATGTAATCGGTCACACCGAGTTTGCTTGACCAACTCTCTGTTTTGCTTATTACCAAATCGGTCCCACCGAGTTGTGTAATCGGTCAAACCAAGATGAGGTTTTACCCTAACCCTTGCACATCGGTCGCACCGAGTTGATCGTATTGGTCCAACCGAAATTTCCTAACGGTCACATATGTACTGAATCGGTCCGACCGAGTTTTCTGATTCGGTCCCACCGAGTTTGGTATAATGTGTGTAACAGTTAGATTTTCTGTGGAGGCTATATATACCACTCCACCCTCTCATCATTCGTGAGGGAAGCCATCAGATCATGCCTACACTTCCATTACCCATTTTTTGAGATAGAGCCACCTACTCATGTGTTGAGACCAAGATATTGCAATCCAACCATATGAATCTTGATCTCTAGCCTTCCCCAAGTTGATTTCCACTCAAATCATCTTTCCACCAAATCCAATCCTATAAGAGTGAGTTGAGTGTTGGGGAGACTATCATTTGAAGCGCAAGAGCAAGGAGTTCATCATCAACACACCATATATTACCTTTTTTAGAGTGGTGTCTCCTAGATTGGTTAGGTGTCACTGAGGGAGTCCAGGATTAGGGGGTCCTCGGACAGCCGGACTATATGCTTACGCCGGACTGTTGGACTATGAAGATACAAGATTGAAGACTTCGTCCCATGTCTGGGTGGGACTCTCCTTTGCGTGGAAGGCAAGCTAGGCAATTTGGATATGTAGATTCCCTTCTCTGTAACCGACTCTGTGTAACCCTAGCCCCCTCCAGTGTCTATATAAACCAGAGGGTTTAGTCCGTAGGACGACAACAATCAGAATCATAGGCTAGCTTCTAGGGTTAGCCTCTACGATCTCGTGGTAGATCAACTCTTGTAATACTCATATCATCAAGATCAATCAAGCAGGAAGTAGGGTATTACCTCCATAGAGAGGGCCCGAACCTGGGTAAACATTGTGTCCCCCGCCTCATGTTACCATTAGCCTTAGACGCATAGTTCGGGACCCCCTACCCGAGATCCGCCGGTTTTGACACCGACATTGGTGCTTTCATTGAGAGTTCCACTGTGTCGTCACGGTAAGGCTTGATGGCTCCTTCAATCATCTATAACGATGTGGTCCAGGGTGAGGTTTTCCTCCCTGGACAGATCTTCGTATTCGTCGGCTTCCCACGGCGGGCCAACTCGCTTGGCCATCTGGAGCAGATCGGTAGCTACGCCCCTGGCCATCAGGTCAGGTTTGGAAGCCTGAACTACACTGCCGACATCCACGGAGACTTGATCTTCTACGGATTCGAGCCCATGACAGGTGCACCCTACAGCCGCGATGGGCATGACCTAGATTTGCCATCGGGCGGTGTTTAGGAGATCGCACCTGCCACTGCCCTGGCCTTAAATCTGCTGCAGATCGCGCCATCCGAGGACAGGAGTATGGACCCTGCCACGGAAGCCACACACTCAGCAGCGATAGAGCTGCACACATATCTCACTTCCAATGAGGTTTGCATCATCGGACCCTCAGACTCGTCTCCGGCCACAGGCTCCGAACCGCGTGCATCCGGGCCCATCAGACCTAACTGGGCGTCGGTCATGGAGTTTAGCTCCACGGATATCTTTCGGCACTCGCCCTTGGGTGACGTGCTAAACTCATTAAAATACCTCTCCCTTCCAGGAGACTCTTGACCGAACTATGTCCAGCTTGAGTGGGAAGAGGACGACGAAGGAATTCGTTACCCACCCACCACCCACATAATAGCCACTGTGTAACGCCCCGGATTCGATGCGCCAGGTGTCCGCCAGTTATTCGCCGTCGTTGCCATGTCATTTGCTTGTGTGTTGCACTTTGCCATGTCATCATCTGCATTTCATATCATGTCATCATGTGCATTTCATTTTGCATTCGTGTTCGTTTCATGCATCCGAGCATTTTCCCCGTTGTCCGTTTTGCAATCCGGCACTCCTATGTCCTCCGGCATCCCCCTCTTCTCTCTTTTCGTGTGTGGGTGTTAAACATTCTCGGAATGGACCGAGGTTTGCCAAGTGGCCTTGGTATAGCACCGGTAAACCGCCTGTCAAGTTTCGTGCCATTTGGAGGTCGTTTGATACTCCAACGGTTAACCGGGTAACCGTAAAGCCTCCTTCTCTTTGCAGCCCAACACCCCTTCCAAAGTGGCCCAAAACCCAGCAAACTCCTCTCCATGCTCTCGGTCGTTCGATCACGATCGCGTGGCCGAAAACCGCACCTCATTTGGACTCTCCTAGCTCCCCCTACCTATATAAACACCTCCCCTCCGAAATCCGCGCAGATCAAACCCTAGCCTTCTTCATCCTCGCGCTGCCGGACACGTCCGCCCGCCGACGGACATGTCCGCCGCCGCGCCCCAGCCTCTCGCAATCCGCCACGTGGCCCCGGCGCCCAGCAGCGCCACCGCCCGCCCGCCCGCCCGCAGCTGGCCCGCGCAGCCGCGCGCGGACCCGAGCCGCCCGCCGCTGGGCTCCTCGCGCCGCCGCGGAGAGATAGCCGTCGCCGCCGCCGCCGCCCGAGCCCGTCGTCGGGCTCGCAGATCCGCCGCGCCGCCTGCTCGTCCCTCGCCGCCTCTGCCCGTCGCCTCGCCGCCCGGCGCCGCGCCCGTCCGCCGCCTCGCCGCCTCCGCCTCCGGCCTCCGGTGGCCGCCGCCGCCCAGCGCCCGGCCAGCGCCTCCGGCCCAGAGCTCCCCGCTGCGGCCTCCCGGCCATCCTCCGGCCAGATCCGGGCCGGCGACGCCCGGATTCGGCCCCCGTGAGCATCTCCAGCCTCCCCGAGCGCCTCCGGCCCCGACTCCGGCGAACTCTCCGGTTAACCTCGAAATCCGTGCAACCCGAAGGTGGATCCGTTTTCCACTAAGTCCCTGGAATCTTGCATAATCATGTCATGTTCATCATGATGTATCTCTGCATCCGTAGCTCCGTTTCGTGCGTGTAATATGTCAAATTGTTCGCCTCGACGAGTACTTCATTTCATTCCATTGCATCATTTTCATTTGAGCTCATCTTGGTGCCCGAAATGCTGTTGGAAGAGTGCATGTTGATGTTGATCTGCTGAAACTGTTATAACTTGCACATTTATCATTTTTTGCCATGATTGATGTGTGCATCCTATGAGGTTGATGTCTTCATGTGTTTTGATCTATGCCATGCCATCTTTCCAGGGGTGTATACCATGTATTTTTGTGATCAATGTGGTGACTAGCACAAGCATGCAAACTAGGCTTCGTGATATTGCTGATTTTAGTCCCTGTTCTGCTGTTATTTTGGTGCCATGTAAACTTGATGCTACAGAGAGATCCATGCATATTTTGAGATACTTCAGTAAGGGTGTTTTGAACATGTGGTTTTTGTCTATCCATTCATGCCCTTGTTTGCAATTATGGAGTAGTCTAGCATGTCATTTTGGTGCTCTACTTTTGCTTCAAAATGTTTCCTGGCAGATTGTTTACTTGTTATTCAATATGGCCAAGCTTGCTATAGTTGATCCTTGCATGCTATGGACTTGTTCTTGCCTTGGTTGGTTACATAAACATGTCTTCTTGATGATGCTATGCTTATCTTGTCATGCAATGACTTGTGGTGAGTGAATCGAGCTTGTTAAGGAGGGTACTTGCTGTTGCTGTTTTGCCAGACAGATTCTGTTATATTTTGTTGCTATGTTAACATGTTGCTACTAATCATTCTATGCATAATCTGGAGATGCTCTATAAACATGTTTTGATCTACATGTCTTGCTATATCCATTCATGCCCTTGGTTGCAATTATAGCCTGCTGGAACATGTTGTTATCGTGCTCCAAAGTTGCTCGATAATGTTGCTGTCAGCCTGTTAACATTAAGTTCACTTGTTCCCATGTGTTTTCCTAGTGATCCATGCACCCTATGACCTTGCTATTGCCATGCTTAGCTTCATAAACGTGCCTTCTTACTGTTGGTTGCCTTGCCATGCCATGTATTGCTCTGTGGTGAGTGGTTCAAGCTCACCAACATGCCTACTTATTATTGTTCCTGCCATGTATGAATCTGTAATATAACTTGCCATGTTTACATGGGTGCCATCATATTTTCTGTGCCTTTTTGGCTCATGGTCAGTAAGGGACTTTTGATCTATGCTATTTGTAGATTCATGTCATGCCTTTTTTTGCCATGATATGTTCCTGTAACATGTTGTTTGATAGCTCTAAACATTGCAACCTGATGTTATTTCTGCTAAGTCTGAAACTGTTAATATTTGCAATATCTCCATGTCCTTTTGAGCATGTTCTAGTTGTTTCTGGAGATAGCTCAGTGTTCATGTTTTGTTGTGCTTTACCTGTACTTCATGCCCATGCCTTTTGTTATTACGTTGAGATGCTGTAGCATGTTGTTTTGATGCTTGTAAGATGCCTAGTTGCTGTTATGGACAGATTGTTGCTATGACTTGTATAGAGTGTATGTGTTGCACCGATGCTCCGTTTTGAGTGTGCTCTATATTAAACTTGCTTGATTTTGCATGTAGTTTCATATTATCATGTTGCATCCTTGTTTTGGTGTGTTTGCTTGATGTTTGGGTGCATTTTGCATCAATGCCATGTTTAACTTGTTTTGCTCATATCTTCTAGGCCGTAGCTCCGAATCTAATGAACTTTATATGTAACTTGACTAGAATCTCGTGTAGATCATCATGGTGCATTTTAACTTGCTGTTTAACAACTTGAACATAAGGTTTATTCATTTCTGGACCAATTTCGAAATATGCATATGAGGACTTACCGGAATTGTTATATGTTGTTCCCGGCCTCATTTAAACTTGCCTTGATGTGTTGCTCTTGTATGCATCATCTCTTGCCATGAGTAGCTTCATGTAGCTTTGTCATGCATCATGCTTGTTGTGCATCATGTCTTGTCTATGTGTGGTGTGTTTACCATGTTGTGTGCTTCTTCTTGTTAGTTCCTGTTTCGTTGCGACCGTGAGGATTTGTTCGTCTACGGTTTGTTCGGCTTCATCCGTTCATCTTCTTCATGGACTCATTCTTCTTCCTTGCGGGATTTCAGGCAAGATGACCGCTACCCTGGATCTCACTACTATCATTGCTTTGCTAGTTGCTTCGTTCTATCGCTATGCTGCGTTACCTATCTGTTGCTCATCAAGCCATCCCATATTGCCATGAACCTCTAACCTTTGACACCTTTCCTATGCAAACCGTTGTTTTGCTACGTTACCGCTTTTGCTCGGCCCCTCTTATAGCGTTGCTAGTTGCAGGTGAAGTTGAAGATTTCTCCATGGTGGTCAGGGTTTATGTTGGGATATCACAATATCTCTTATATTATTAATGCATCTATATATTTGGTAAAGGGTGGAAGGCTCGGCCTTATGCCCAGTGTTTTGTTCCACTCTTGCCGCCCTAGTTTCCGTCATACGGTGTTATGTTCCCGGATTTTTGCGTTCCTTACACGGTCGGTGATCTATGGGACCCCCGACGGTTCGCTTTGAATAAAACTTGTCCAAAGAAGGCCCAACCTTGGTTTTACCATTTGCCTCACCACCACATGTCCCTTTCCCTTGGGTCGGCAAACCCGAGGGTCATCTTTATTTTAGCCCCCCAGGCCTTTGCTTGTCTAAGTGCTGGTCCGAACTAGAGTCCTTTGCGGTGCCCCTCGTGGAAACTTGAGGTCTGGTTTTAGTTATACGGAGTGCTCATCCGGTGTTGCCGAGAACGAGATATGTGCAGCTCCTATCGGGATTGTCGATTGCATCGGGCGGCTTTGCTGGTCTTGTTTTACCATTGTCGAAATGTCTTGTAAACCGGGATTCCGAGACTGATCGGGTCTTCCTGGGAGAAGGTCTATTCTTCGTTGATCGCGAGAGCTTGTCATGGGCTAAGTTGGGACACCCCTGCAGGGTATAAACTTTCGAGAGCCGTGCCCGCGGTTATGTGGCAGATGGGAATTTGTTAATGTCCGGTTGTAGATAACTTGACACCAGATCCGAATTAAAACGCATCAACCGCGTGTGTAACCGTGATGGTCTCTTCTCGGCGGAGTCCGGGAAGTGAACACGGTTTCTGTGTTATGTTTGACGTAAGTAGGTGTTCAGGATCACCTCTTAATCATTGCTAGCTTCACGACCATTCCGCTTGATTCTCTTCTCGCTCTTATTTGCGTTGGTTAGCCACCATACATTGCTTAGTCGCTGCTGCAACCTCACCACTTTACCCCTTCCTTACCCATTTAAGCTTTGCTAGTCTTGATACCCATGGTAATGGGATTGCTGAGTCCTCGTGGCTCACAGATTACTACAAAATCAGTTGCAGGTACAGGTTATGCGATGATCTTGACGCGAGAGCGACGTTTGCTTGTTTGGAGTTCTTCTTCTGCTTCTTCTTCGATCAGGGGATAGGTTCTAGGTCGGCAGCCTGGGCTAGCAGGGTGGATGTCGTTTGAGCTTCTGTTTGTGTTTCATCCGTAGTCGGATGGTGATCCCTTGTATGATGATGTTGTATTCGTGTGGCATTGTATGCCTCTTGTATGTATCCCCACAATTATGTAATGTTGATGTAATGATATCCACCTTGCAAAAGCGTTTCAATATGCGGGTCTATCCTTGGCGGTACCATTGAGTTCCTCTTGGATAGGGTCGCATATTGGGCGTGATACACTGTCGACGACTTAACCGACATGCTTGATTTCGACTCCGAAGACATCGATGGTATGGACGACGATGCCGGAGAAGAACAGGAACCACCGCCCACAGGGCGCTGGACTACCACCTCATCATATGTTATATATATATGGTGGACACACCCAAAGAAAACAATGGCGAGGGTCAAAAGGATGCAACAGAGGATGACCCTCTTGGGAAGCAACCTAAGCGCCGACGTCAGTGGTGCCGCTTTAAACCCCGCCACAGCAAAAATAGCGATACCGGCACCAGAGACAATAGCACTCCAGATGATGCCGAAGACGAAAACAATCCCGCCCAGCCAAGCTTTAAGCAAGCCGGATGGGAGGGTGGGCAAGCTAGCCCTGATGAACAGGCAATGGATGGAGAGTCGGAGGATGACAATTACATGCCCCTCTCCGAAGACGAGGTGAGCCTCATGCCTAAGGATCCCGTTGTAGGGGAACGTAGCAGAAATTCAAAATTTTCTACGCAACACCAAGATCAATCTATGGAGTAAGTAGCAACGAGAAAGAGGGGAGTGCATCTTCATACCCTTGAAGATCGCGATGCGGAAGCGTTGCAAGGACGCGGTCGGTGGAGTCGTTCACTAAGCGATTCAGATCACGGCCGAATTCGATCTAAGCACCGAACAACGGTGCCTCCGTGTTCAACACACGTACAGCCCGGGGACGTCTCCTCCTTCTTGATCCAGCAAGGGGAGAGGAGAAGTTGAGGGAGAGCTCCGGTAGCACGACGGCGTGGTGGTGGAGCTTGTAGTTCTCCGGCAGCGCTTCGCCAAGCACTACGAAGGAGGAGGAGGTATTGGGGAGGGAGAGGGCTGCGCCAGGGGAAGGGTGAAGCTCCCATGCGCCTCCCCACTATATATAGGGGTGGAGGGGGCCGGTTTCTTGCCCTCCAAGTCCATTGGGGCGTTGGCAAAGGTGGGAGGAAAGAAATTCTATCATTTCCTTCCCCACCGATTGTTATCCCCCTTTTTTAGGGATCTTGATCTTATCCCTTCGGGATATGATATTATTCCTTCTAAGGGGGGATCTTGGTGCGCCTTGACCAGGGGTGTGGGGCCTTGCCCCCACTACCCACGTTCATGTGGGTCCCCCCCATGCAGGTGGGCCCCACTCCGGAACCTTCTAGAACCTTCCCGGTACAATATCGAAAAATCCCGAACATTTTCCGGTGGCCAAAATAGGACTTCCCATATATAAATCTTTACCTCCGGACCATTCCGGAACTCCTCGTGACGTCTAGGATCTCATCCGGGACTCCGAGCAACATTCGGTAACTGCACACTAATTCCCACAACAACTCTAGTGTCACCGAACCTTAAGTGTGTAGACCCTACGGGTTCGGGAATCATGCAGACATGACCGAGAGAGCTCTCTGGCCAATAACCAACAGCGCGATCTGGATACCCATGTTGGCTCCCACATGTTCCACGATGATCTCATCGGATGAACCACGATGTCAAGGATTCAAGCAATCCCGTATACAATTCCCTTTGTCAACCGGTACGTTACTTGCCCGAGATTCGATCGTCGGTATCCCAATACCATGTTCAATCTCGTTACCGGCAAGTCACTTTACTCGTTTCGTAATGCATGATCCCATGACTAACTACTTAGTCACACTGAGCTCATTATGATGATGCATTACCAGTGGGCCCAGAGATACCTCTCCATCACACGGAGTGACAAATCCCAGTCTCGATTCGTGCCAACCCAATAGACACTTTCGGAGATACCTGTAGTGCACCTTTATAGACACCCAGTTACGTTGTGACGTTTGGTACACCCAAAGCACTCCTACAGTATCCGGGAGTTGCACAATCTCATGGCCTAAGGAAACGATACTTGACATTAGAAAAGCTTTACCAAACGAACTACACGATCTTGTGCTATGCTTAGGATTGGGTCTTGTCCATCACATCATTCTCCTAATGATGTGATCCCATTATCAATGACATCCTATGTCCATGGTCAGGAAACCATAACCATCTATTGATCAACGAGCTATTCAACTAGAGGGTCACTAGGGACATGTTGTGGTCTATGTATTCACACATGTATTACGGTTTCCAGTTAATACATTTATAGCATGAATAATAGACAATTATCATGAACAAGGAAATATAATAATAACCATTTTATTATTGCCTCTAGGGCATATTTCTAACACCCGTCGAGCAGGAGCGCTTCAAACGCCGGCTTATAGCCACTGCAAAGAGCCTGAAAAAAACAGCAGCAGGTTCAAGCTGATCAAGATCTGCTAACTGACAGATGGACTGAGGTCCTGGGGGGCGAGGAATACGGACTCGAGCGCCCAACCAAAATCTACCCGAGGCACAGGTTGTTACCTCAATTCGAGGACGAGGCACTAGAGCCTATACTACCAGCGTAGGATGCGGCTGACCGACCACCTCGTGGCCGAGATGAAGCGGCATATCAGCCCGAACACCAGCCCGCACCCCGACGCCAAACAAACAAAAACATGAAGGCCCGGGGCTACACGCATGACCTGCGAGACGAATTGAAAAACAAAGCAGGACAGTCAAGATCGATCAAAGGATCGCGGGGGTGCGCCCCAATGCGTGACGATGACCGCCAAGCCGTATATACTAAATACAAATAAGTCCAGGCGGAATATAGCAGACCAGTCTCGTCCGAACTGTGTCGCGATGTAGCCCGGCATAGAGGCACTGTGCACCCCCTATGCTTCACTGACAAAGTAATGGAGCATGAATTCCCAGAAGGGTTTAAACCCGTAAACATAGAACCATATGATGGGACAACAGACCCCGTGGTATGGATAGAAGATTTCCTTCTCCACATTCACATGGCCCGTGGCGATGATCTGCATGCCATCAAGTACCTCCCACTAAAACTCAAGGGACCAGCTCGGCATTGGTTGAATAGTCTGTCGGCAAACTCCATTGGTAGTTGGGAGAGCCTGGAAGACGCATTCCTTGACAAATTCCTGGGCACTTATGTGCGACCACCGGACGCTGATGACCTAAGTCACATAACCCAACAGCCCGGAGAGTCAGCTAGGAAACTCTGGACTCGGTTCCTAACTAAAAAGAACCAAATCATCGACTATCCGGATGCCGAAGCCCTAGCAGGCTTTAAGCATAACATCCGTGACGAGTGGCTTGCCCGACACCTTGGCCAAGAGAAGCCGAAATCCATGGCAGCCCTCACGACACTCGTGACCCGCTTCTGTGCGGGCGAGGACAGCTGGCTAGCTTTTAGCAACATCGTCTCAAGCAAGCCTGGACTTCCGAACCAAGAGATAACAACGGCAAGCCCCGACACAGCAAACACAAGCGTCGAAATAATGGCGACAACGCCGAAGACACGACCGTCAATGTCGGATTCAGCGGCTCTAATACCGGTCAATGGAAGAAACAATTCAAAAGAAATAGCCCGGGCACGCCCAGTCTGGACCGTATACTCGACCGTCCATGCCAAATTCACGGCCCCCGGGAACACCAGCCAATCATACCAACAGAGAATGCTGGGTCTTCAAACAAGCCAGCAGGTCAGGTGCCGAAAACAAGGAGAAGGGGTCGCAAAGCAATGACAACGATGAGGAGCCCCGGCCACCGAACACAGGAGGGCAAAAGAAGTTTCCCCCGCAAATCAAAATGGTGAACATGATAAACGCCACCCATATTCCCGAGCGGGAGCGGAGGCGTACACTTAGGGATGTCGATGCAACGGAGCCAGTCGCCCCAAGATACAACCTATGGTCGTCCGGCCCGATCACCTTCGACCGCAAAGATCATCTGACCAATACTAGTCAGGGCGACTCAGCCGCACTAGTCCTTGACCCAATAATTGACGGATTCCACCTCACACGAGTCCTTATGGACGGAGGCAGCTGTCTGAACCTGCTTTATCAGGATACGGTGCACAAGATGGGTATCGATCCTTCAAAGATCAAACCCACTAAAACCACCTTTAAACGTGTTATACCCGGCGTGGAAGCCTGCTGTACAGGATCCATCACTTTGGAGGTAGTCTTCGGACCCCCGGAAAATTATCGCAACGAGGAGTTAATCTTTGATATCGCCCCTTTTCGCAGCGGCTATCATGCACTGCTCAGACAAACCGCGTTTGCTCAATTCAATGCGGTGCCCCATTACGCTTATCTTAAGCTCAAGATGCCCGGTCCATGTGGCATCATAACAGTTAATGGCAAAGTAGAATGATCCCTCCGTACTGAAGAGCACACCGCCGCCTTAACAGTAGAAGTGCAGAGTGGCATTTTCCAACCGAACCATCACTCAACAGCCAGGTTCCCGGACACCGTCGAAAGAGTTCGAACTACTCTGCGGAAGGATAGCCCAGCTCGTCAAGAGCTCAATTAACTACTCCGGCGGTAGACGGAGGCAAAGCTAGGATAGGCCACACAATGTGGCTTAATCGCTCAGTGGCACACAAACATTTTTTGCATTTTCTTTGCGGGACCACTTTGGTGTAGGCCATCACTGGCGACATGGCGACCAGACCCATGAGGGGATGAATATGCCAAGGAGGGAAACAGCTCGAACGCGTAAGGGAATCCTTGGATATTCCCCTCAATGACCATCCGATTACAACCCGGATCCGTACACAACCTCCCCCACCCGGTCTCAGCAGGTTCTGAAGTCATATTTCTTTTTATCGCACTACTTGTACACGTACGCCTCGACGTATCATTCAATTACAACATGTGGCTTTATATGACACTTACTTGCTGTTCTTTCTTATTGATATTCTTTGTCAAATGGCACCCGTACACTACGCACGCCTTAATATGACAGGGGCCTCGTTGTACCCATAATACGGCAATAAAGTCTGAATACCTTCACGGTCGTTCGGCACCCCGAACTTATAGCATTATATGCATCGACTCCGAATCATGTCTTGGGTCAATAGTTGGGTTGCCCGGCTCCTGTGCTTTCTACCCTACGTTCCACTATATCGGCTAGGGTAGTAAAGGGAGAACTAGTGCGATTGTGTCCCGGTTCTTCCGGACGAGCACCTGAGTAGAGAAAGCCGAAAACTGACTGTCATGATATGGCGAGAGGTGGTCAGCTGATCGAGAGGTTGCAAAATCTTTAAGGATTTATTCCGCATTATGCGATAACTAATGCAGCGTGCGATGGATCAGCTCTTCCTTCCGATCAGGTGCTTATTGAGCCCCTAGTGCGGTCTTCCAAACACCAGGGGCTGCGCCTAGCTTTCTTCCGTCAAACTCCTATGGCTAAGTGAGGGTGATAAAGCCTTATAGTCCGATTGCCTGGTTCGTTGTGCTGAACACCTCCTTCAAGGACCCAAAACTGGGGTAAAGAGTGCTTAGATTTATCCCGAACACCCCCGTATTTCTTACATGGGGGCAGAAGCCGGCGACTGGCCAACTCTCAGGATTAATATATATATAAACGGTCAAACAGGAGGTAAAACTCGTAAGTAACAGGCATTATATCATACAAATGACCTTGTACAACATTATACAGGACAACATGAATGTACTCATGGGAATATAATGTCCTTGGCACATTGCTCCGCTACAAGGCGGGATCCTTTCAGGACACTGTCATAATATAACTCGGGCTTGCGGTGCTCCTTCCCCTCAGGCGGTTCTTCGGTCATCAGCTTTTCAGCATCCATCTTCGCCCAATGCACCTTTGCACGGGCGAAGGCCATTCGTGCACCTTCCATACAGACCGACCGCTTGATGACTTCTAGTCGAGGGCAGGCACTTACAAGCCGCTTCACGAGCCTGAAGTAGCTGCTGGGAATCACCTCGGCGGGCCATAGCAGGATAATTAAATCCTTCATGGCTAGTTCGGCCGCCCTATGCAGCTCGATCAGCTGTTTGAGTTGATCGGCAAAAGGCACTGGATACTCTGGCGCCAAATATTGTGACCAGAAGAGCTTCTCCATAGAGCTCCTTTCTTCGGCTCGATAGAATTGTGCGGCATCAGATACGCTGCGCGGCAGCTCCGAAAACACCCCTGGAGAAATCCGAATTCGAATTAGTAACGAGATTTTCTCCCTTTAAATACTTGCTTTGCATAGACGAAGCCTTACCCGCCGCGATCTTTCTGGCCTCCTGGATTTCCTGCAAGGCGCTTTGGGCTTCACCCCGGGCATCTTGTGCGGCTTGACGAGCCTTGGTGAGTTCGGATTCTTTCTCCGTTAAACTCTACTCCAAGGTCTCACATTTCTTCATGGCTTCTTGGAGCTCTTGATAAACTTGAATAACCATGGCCTCGTGCTTTTCACAAAGGACCTGATCAGTGGCCGCCTTCTTCTCGGCCTCGGCCATCGCCTTCTTAAGAGCTTCGACTTCGACCGTCGCTCCTAGAGCACAAATTTTTTTCGTCATACTCAATTATTCATTCGCGCTGAATGCGAACAAGGTTTTTTGCATAACTTGGTTATCCTCCAACTGCTTCTTCACTTGGCCGAGTTCTTATTCGGCCCGCTTCATACTCTGCTTCAGTCCGGAGACTTCCGCGGTATGAGAGGCGGCAGTCACTACAGATGCCTACTTATAAAAAAAGAGGGAGAGGCGTCACAAGGTAAGTCTCCTGCGAACATATATTCGATCCTCTGTCCGGTTTTTTCTTCTGAAGCACCGAACGGTGTATCAGGGGCTACTATCTATACTATAACACTCTTTGAAACCTCACAACATACCTCAAAGCCCTTATAAGGCTGATGCAGGCTTCATTCGGCCCGCTTTCAGCAGACTGAATCTTCTCAATCACCGCCCCCATAAGGGCACGGTGTTCTTCAATGATGGAGGCGCTCTTCAGCGCTGCTGATAAGGTATCCGACACCTCTGGTTGGGCTGAGGTTGCCGGTGGAACTGACGCACCCCCTGATGTCAAGGGGGGTTGCCTGCCTGATTCCGGAGCCGTGTTGGTCTCTGAAACTATGTCTAGCTGGGGGTCGAATTCAAGATAGTCCCCGCCGTCGGTGTCCACGGGAGCCTTTTCCCCCGTGTGTCTGGCCGCCGAGGTTCGACCCTCCAGCGCCGCCTTGACAGTCTTCCCGCCCCCTCCTTGGCATGGGTCCCTTTGGGATGATACCCCGATGTCATTCACGTATTTAAGGGAGGGAGCCGTCGGGGGTGTTCTGCTGTCCATAGCGTCCGAGCCCAGTGAATCCTCTGATGAGGATTGTTCAGCGCGGGACCTGGCCGGACTGCAAAAAAGACATGACGCAATGCGTTAAACGCTATACGATAGTGAGTCTGGATACACAAATGTATCCGGGCCTTATATACTCACGATTTCACCAGGGGCTGGACCTTGGGATCCCACTCCGGGCTGTTGTCGACGGCGGTGGTGGATTCCTCCGAAGGGGAGTCTTACCCTTCTTAGGCGACTCAGCCTCCAAGTATGTGGTGGCCGTCTGTTTCTTCCTCCCCCTTGCTGGGGGGATCGGCTTTCCTCCTCTTCCTCGTCCTCTTTGGAGGAAGAGCAGGCCTCGGAGTCTTTGGATATTGTGTCCGAAGTGCCTTGGCGACGAAGCTCGCCCCTAGTCCCTTTGGCGTCTTTCTCGGTTTTCTTCTTTGGCGCCTTATAATGTGCCGGGACCAGCATCTTCGTCAGAAGTGGGACGGCTGGTTCTTCGGGCAGCGGGGCCAGGCAGTAGATCCGCCCTGCCTTCTTCGTCTAGCCCTAGGAGAGTTGTGGGAAAATACATTAGGCGTTTCCCTTGGATTATGTTGATAAAGCATACGACTTTCTAACATTCGAAGACTTACCGAACTCGCGGGTCGGGACAATTGGTACCCGTGGTCCTCGGCTGAATCCGGCCATGACTTGCCGGACTTAAAGAGAACCTTCCAGATGTCTTTGTGCGATGAGCCAAAGAACCCTAGCAGGGTCTAGTGCTTGGCCGGGTCGAATTCCCATAAGTTGCAGGCCCTGTGTTGACAGGGGAGAATTCGGCGAACTAACATTACCTGGACTACGTTGAAAAGTTTGATATTCTTGTCTTCCATACCCTTGACACGCGCCTGGAGCACCGCCAACTTATCTGATGAAGACCAATTTAGGCCCTTCTTGGGCCAGGACGTAAGCCGCAATGAAGCTCGGGATCGGAATTCGGGAGCTGCGACCCATTTGGTGTCGCGTGGCTCGATGACATAGAACCACTATTGCTGCCACCCTTTGATAGAATCATTGAAGGTACCTGATGGCCATGTGACATTGGGCATCTTGATCACCATGGCTCCTCCACACTCAGCGTGCTCTCCGCTCACCACCTTGGGCTTCACATTGAAAACCTTCAGCCATAATTCGAAGTGTGGAGAGATGCGGAGGAAGGCCTCACACACGACGATGAATGTCGAGATGTTGAGGAAGGAATTGGGGGATAGATCATGAAAGTCGATCCCATAGTAATACATAATGCCGCGAACAAATGGGTGGAGGGGAAATCCTAGCCCACGGACAAAGTGAGGGAGGAATACAACCCTCTCGTGGGGTTCCAGAGTAGGGACGATCTGTCCCGCCGTCGGTAGGTGGTGACCGATCTTCTTGGCCAAATACCCGGCCTCCCGAAGTTTCTTGATATCCTTCTCCTGGACGGTAGAGGCCATCCACTTGCCTCCTGCTCCAGATCCAGACATTTTCAGAGGGCCTTTGTGGGTGGAGAAGGAGAATGCTTGGGTGCTGGAGCTCGAGTGAGAGAGAATGGATGAGCAGAGGAAGAAGGTGTGGGTGAAAAAGGGGAAGCCTTATCTCCTTATAAAGGTAGCAGGAATCGTGCGCCTCCCCTCTTAACTTGTAAACTCACTTATTCCCCAAGCACCGTGTTACTGGCACGGTTGGGTTACCCACACCCGTATTGATGAGAATCCCATGATAAGGGGACACGATCTCTGCTTCGACAAGACGTGCCAGTAAAACCACCTCGCAAAATGTGCGGTAACGGGTGGAGAAGACGGTTCGAATAATGACCGAGCCACGGCGTGATGTCACGCTATGGAAAGTTGTTAGCGGATTAGACTTGTGGAAAATTATGCTCTTGTCACGCCCAATATGCGACCCTATCCAAGAGGAACTCGAAGGTCCCACCAAGGATAGACCCGCATATTGGAATGCTTTTGCAAGGTGGATATCATTACATCAACATTACATAAATAGATGGGGATACATACAAAAGGCATACAATGCCACACGAATACAACAATACATCATACAAGAACAACATCCGACTACGGATGAATCATAAACAGAAACTCAAACAATATCCACCCTGCTAGCCCAGTGCCGCCGACCGAACCTATCCCCTGATCGAAGAAGAAGCAGAAGAAGAACTCAACGCAAGCAAGCATCGCTCTCGTGTCATGATCATCGCATAACCTGTACCTGCAACTGTTGTTGTAGTAATCTGTGAGCCACGAGGACTCAGCAATCCCATTACCATGGGTATCAAGACTAGCAAAGCTTAAAGGGAAAGGAAGGGGTAAAGTGGTGAGGTTGCAGCAGCGACTAAGCAAGTATGGTGGCTAACATACGCAAATGAGAGCGAGAAGAGAAACAAGCGGAACGGTCGTGAAGCTAGCAATGATCAAGAGGTGATCCTGAACACCTACTTACGTCAAACATAACACAGAAACCGTGTTCACTTCCCGGACTCCGCCGAGAAGAGACCATCACGGCTGCTCACACGGTTGATGCGTTTTAATTCGGATCTGGTGTCAAGTTATCTACAACCGGACATTAACAAATTCCCATCTGCCACATAACCCCGGGCACGGCTCTTGAAAGTTTATACCCTGCAGGGGTGTCCCAACTTAGCCCATGACAAGCTCTCGCGATCAACGAAGGAATAGACCTTCTCCCAGGAAGACCCGATCAGTCTCGGAATCCCGGTTTACAAGACATTTCGACAATGGTAAAACAAGACCAGCAAAGCCGCCCGATGCGCCGACAATCCCGATAGGAGCTGCTGTAGGATCGAAAGTATGTCTAGAGGGGGGGTGATTAGACTACTTGACAATCTAAAAGTTTAGCCTTTTGATAAGGACAAGTTTTTAGCAAGTTCACAATGATGATCAAGTCAAGTATCACCCTACACATGCAATTCTAGAGTAATGGCAGCGGAAAGTAAATTGCACATGTAGTAAATAGAGGTGGAGAAGAGCAAACGCAATTTGGAGACACGGAGATTTTTCTCGTGGTTCCGATAGGTGGTGCTATCGTCAATCCACGTTGATGGAGACTTCAACCCACGGAGGGTAACGGCTGCGAGAGTCCACGGAGGGCTCCACCCACGAAGGGTCCACGAAGAAGCAACCTTGTCTATGCCATCATGGCCTACGCCCACGGAGGGCTAGCCTTACTCGGGGTAGATCTTCACGAAGTAGGCGATCTCCTTGCCCTTACAAACTTCTTGGTTCAACTCCACATCTTGACGGAGGCTCCCAAGAGACACCTAACCAATCTAGGAGGCACCACCCTCCAAAAGGTAATAGATGGTGTTGGTGATGATGAACTCCTTGCTCTTGTGCTTCAAATGATAATCTCCCCAACACTCAACTCTCCTCACTGATTTGGCTGTGGTGGAAGAAAGGATTGAGTGGAAAGCAACTTGGGAAGGCTAGAAATCAAGTTTCATATGGTGGGAGTGGAGCAACTTGATCTCAACACAAGGGTAGGTAGTTTTCTTCTCGAGAAATGTAAGGTAGGAGTGGTAGTTCTTTCGATGGCTCTCTCCACGAATGAAGAGGAGGTGGAGGGTATTTATAGCCTCCACACAAAATCCAACCGTTACACATTTGACCAATCTCGGTCGGACCGAAGTTGACAACTCGGTGAGACCGAAAGTTCAAATCTTGTGAGCGTTGGGATTTTCGGTGGGACCGAAAATACAATCTCGGTTAGTCCGATTCTTCCAAAGACTAGGGTTTGCCATTCTCGGTGGGACCGACTTTATCATCTCGGTGACACCGATTTGAGTCTGAATGTTCTGAAGGTTGGCAACACTAGTTTGGTAAGACCGAGTTTGGAATCGGAAAATCCAAATTTCTAGGGTTTGGGTATATGGTGAGGTGGTTCATCTCGGTGTGGTGAGTTTATAGAATCGGTGGGACCGAGATTACTTATGAGTATATATTGGAATGAAAGATTGCTGATAGTTTGAGAGATAAATCACTAAGCACTTTGAGCAACCAGATCATCATCATAACCTCATCCCCTTTTAATAGTATTGGCTTTCCTATGGACTCAATGTGATCTTGGATCACTAAACCAAAAATAGAGTCTTGAGCTTTTGCCAATGTTTTCCTTAGCATTTTGAGGGGTCCACATCATCGGTCATTGCCATACCCATATCAATGAACTTTCGAAATATTACTCAAGAAGTTATTAGTTCAATGATATATATGTTGTTATTAATTACCAAAACCACCCGGGGATTAGTTGCACTTTCAATCTCCCCCTTTTTGGTAATTGATGACAACATATAGATCAAAGCTTCGACAAGAGATATAATCAATGAATAATATCGTCGCTTTGAGAAGTATGTGATAAGCAAGAGCTCCCCCTAAATTTGTGCATTATTTGAGATTTGCGTTTGAATGCAAATGCACAATCGATTAGGATCATGGGTCACTCTTCGATGTCACATACATCTTGGTGGAGCGCACAAAATGATAAGAATGAATAGCATGCACCCAATCACCAAGACATGAGTAAATGATCATACAAGATATGAATAGAATATGATAAGCATTAAGCACACATTAAGGCATAGTATGATCAAACACTCATCAAAGTAGAGCAAACGTAGTATCAAACACACGAAATGCCTCGGAAAACTCAAAAGTATCTCAAGGAAAACTGCAAACGAAAGAGCAAAAGCGAGCACTCTCTCTCTCGAAGTCCTATGATCTATACAATTTCTCCCCCTTTGGCAACAAGTTACCAAAAAGTTCGAAAGGTATAGAGCTAAACGTCACTAGGGACTCTGCTGGCGGCTCTATGCAGGTTGATGGAGTGGAGATAGCTGCATCTGCAAAGGCTTCGCTGAAGTCTGTGGAGCTGGAGGAGTGGACCTTGGAGCTGGAGCTGGAACCGATGGAGCTGTGGGAGGTCTTGATCTGCATAGCCACAGGGTCATCCTTTGGAATAGCGGTGATCTGGGCTTTGTGGGGACGGAGCAGGCTGCTCATAGTCATCCTTGACAAGGTCATCCTGCATCTCCTTCATGAGCTCTGCCTTCTCCCTCTTGGCTTCCTCGATATCTGCCTCAAGCTTGTTGGCGGTGACTGCACTTGATCGACTTGACATCCGAGCATGGAACTTGTCTTCAACTATCCTCTCAAGACTCTCCCGAGACGCACTATGCTGGCAGGCGTAGTTCAATCCTCTGGGTAGCTTCAAGAAGCTGTTCTCCAACGCTCTTGGGTTTTCTGCTGCTTCTTTGCTTCCTTCTCAGCTTTAGCTTGTTTGGCAGCTTCAGACTTAGCTTGTCCTTCAACAGATGTGGGATCATCCTCAGTCATCACAACTTCATTATCCTCATGTTCAGGCTGCGGTGGCAAGTGGGGTCTATCCAACAAGTAGGTGTCCGTGCCAAACTTGGCATTGATGAGCATCTGAATGTGCGGAGCAAACCCACATGACCTCTTACAGTGCTTCTTTGTCCTCTTGATAGTCTCAACTATCAGGTCCATCACCTTGAAAGGTGCCTTCTGATCTAGAATATGCAGCATGTTGATAGAATATCCTCTTATCATGCGATGGTCTCCTGACTTGGGCATCAAAGTATGCCTCAGAATAGTGTTAGTGGTTGGGAGACCTGCCTGAAGATGATACACTGATCCAAGCTTCTATAGCTCTACATCCTTGGCTGGTACCTCATTGTACATGTTCCTCATTGACTCATGGTTTTTCTTGGGGATTCCATAGACATCTACATCATCATCTCTTGATACTGGAGCATTCAGTAGTGCAGCCCACTCTTCAACTGTTGAAGAGAATCTCTGGCCTTCAGTCATCCATACAATTCTGCCATCTGAATAGAAGTGTGCTGTGGCATAGAATTGCATGATCATCTCATCATTCCATGCAGTCAGTTTCTGACCAACGAACTCTGCAACTCCACATGCAGTGAAGCTCTCATGCACATGTGGGAAGTAGTCTCTGTGCTCTTCACTGTCAATGTATTTCCAGTCAACATATCAAGTGTCAGCAACAATGGGCTTCTTGTCCATAAGCACTGTCTCATAGAAATCTTGTTGCTCTCTGGTGTGGAACCTTGAGTTAACAGCAGTCCTTCTCCTGGAGGCATATGGATCAACTTGCCTCCATAGCCTGAGACCTTTGTCCTTCCTTTCCTTCATGTTTTCAGCTCAAGGATGAGCATCATTGTGGACTGGCAGTTTCTGACGGAGTTTCAGCAATACATGTGCCTCTTCATCGACTCGGTGGTGGCACATTGTCCTTCTTCTTCTCTCAAGGTGAATGTTTCTCACTGTTTTCTTGGGCTTGGCAGTGAGGCTTGGCTTGAGCTGCCTTTCTTTGGAGCTGATGGCTTAGATTTGGTAGGTGCTCCTGCCTCGATGGCATCTCCCATCAACTTAGGCTTCGAGGAGGCTGGGGTGCTTCCTCATCAGAATCATCATCGCTTCATCATGTACTATCCTCTTCCTCTTGGAAGTTTTCTTTACCTTGCTCGAGGTTTCTTCTTCCATGCTCAGCTTCTTTGCAACTGTGGACTTCTTCACCTTGCTGGTGCCTTTCTTTGTTTGTTGCCCTTGATGCTCTTTGGCAACCACTTTCCTCTTAGGCTTGGATGTGATCTCTTCCTCAGCAACAAAGTCAGAGTCCTCTTCATCAGAATTTCTCTTCTTCCTGGCCCTGGTGGCAGCTGGAGGCAAACCACTTGGTGTGCTCCTCTCACCATCATCAGAAAAACTGCTGGCTTCAGGACTTGTGCCTGCCTCTGGAATTGCAACCGGTGATTTAGACCTGTTCTGGCTGTCACTTGCATCTGACATGGCTGACAACCTGTGAATAGAATAGGTATAGGCAGAATAGAAGAGTTATCACAAACTGCAGAAGTTTTTGCAAAAAAATGAGTTCAAATTTCAGTTTTAGGTTTTCACAGAATGCATTTTGGTGCGACCGAGTCTAAAATTCGTGAATCCAAGTGTCTAAACAGAACCATTCACACCACTTTCGGTTGGACCGAAATGGGTTTCGGTCTAGCCGAGAGCACTAGGGTTTCACTAAATCCTCATTTCGGTCTTACCGATTTGCACAACTCGGTTGGACCGAAAAGTGCAGTGCAATGGCCAGAGGCCAAGTCGGTCAGTCCAAGAATGTAGAATCGGTCACACCGAGATGTGTTCGGCGGAAACCTAACCCTAAAATTTTCACTCGAATTTCGTTCTAAGAACTAATCTGCTGGATAGGAAGATTTCAAACGTGGCAAGAAGCTAGGCAAACCAATCGTGTATTGAATCAGAGGTTGAAACACGAGAGGGATCGAAACTCACCCTAACTTGGTGGAGTTTCTCTACGGCGGCAACGGCACGGAGAGATTGACCGTTGACGGCGACGGAGACCCGCGGCGAGGGCGCACAGGCGACGACGGAGACGATCCGGAGACCACGGCGACGGCAGCTAAGGGTTTGGGGGCGAGGCGTTTGAAGAAAGAATCAACGCGCGCTGCCCTCAGGTATATATACCCTTCGGCTGTCGGTGGGACCGGGTTGGAAAACTCGGTGGCACCGAGATGGTTAATCGCAAGCGATTACTCACTTGATCACGCCGAAATTTGTAACTCGGTTTCACCGAGGTGAAAACCTAGATCAATCAAGTGATTTGGTCCGTCCGATTTGAGTATATTGGTTTGACCGAAAGTACTTAGAAGGTTTTGGAAGTTAAGTGTTTGACGGATCGGTGGCTCCGAGTGCTCCTCACTCGGTCTGTCCGAAAAAGACTTGTCCAAAGTTTGTGATATAAGCATGAATAGAGTTTGAGACAAGAAAGCATAGATAGCTAGGGGAGGAACTTAGGCATTCTTGTCCATCCATTTGGTCAAAAAGAAAATATCCAAAACGACCAAAGCAACAAATGGATGTCCTCGAATGGATAAAATTATGCATCAAACATGCTCACACAATAAGATAGCAAATGAAATATGTGTCAAACATGCACAAACGAAACACTAGCTACTTTCACACAATTTGTCGATGACTAGGTCATCTATATATGAGTATATTGACTTAGGAGTCAAATGAGAACATTTGATCATAGGTCATACTCATCGTTTAAGCACAAGTGGGGTTACCACTTTTACATAAAGCATTAATGTGTTCACATTATTTGAAGATGCTTTAGCTCAATTCTTTAGAGCAAAGCTCCCCCTTGATGTGAGAACCCCTTTTAAAGGGTCAAACTAACCTTGGGTTGTCGTAGAAGACTTCATGTAGATGTTGAAGATGTGGATGCTCAATGTTGATGAAGATCATCAAGAGTTGGGAGCAATCCTTTGGATTCGGGCACTTTCAATACCTACATGGGTTAGTCCCACAAGGAACAAACAAGGATATCCATGGACATAGATTGAAGTACACAATAGATGATGTCCATGAAAGCAATGATTACCTTGTCCCTTGACTTACCAACATGAGGGTTTGTGACTCCATGAACTAGTGCAAGATGTGGAAGTTGATTGCACAAGTTCTTGCAAAATGAATGTGAGTGAAGTATGTTGGCGGAGTCACCCTCAAGAACTCTCTAGTTCTTCTTCTTCGGGATCCACATCATCTTGATGGGAATCCTTGGGGTAGTAGTTGAGCTTGTCGAAGTAGAACTTGAAGTTTCCTTGGGAACCCACTTGACCATGGCCTTGGGTGCTTCAATGAATGCATCAATCTCCTCTTGAAGCTTGTCCTTGCCTTTCAGCTTGTGGTCTTGTGGTAGAAGGTCATCTTGAGCTTGTTCCACATTGGAAGAAGTAGGATCATACTTCTCCTTTTGAGAAACAAACTTTGGAGTGGGATATTGACCTTCTTCCCATTCAACACCCTCGGCGTTGAACTTTCGCTCAAAACCAATTCCTTGATTCTTCCGGTGCCTTCCTTGCTTGCGAACAATTTCCTCAAAGTTCTTGCTTCCGGCAAGGCTCTTGTAGACACCTTTCTCTATAATCCCTTTCAATAAACTATTTTCTTGCTCAAGTGAAACTTGGCTTGAAACATTGTTAGTGGAATCAAGAGAACTACTAGAAGTAACAATATTTGATTTAGCATGATTATTGTTACTACTAGATGAAGAATTTTTCTTATGCTTGTCATGCTTAGTTTTAATAGGTGGCAAGAAATTAGACAAGAGAAGTCGTTTGGCAAGATATGAAGAACTCTTCTTTCGAAGATCGTCATTGATAGCTTTTAGAAACTCATGTTCTTGCTCTAGATTGAGCTTCTCGAAGCGTAGCTTCTCATGAGATCTTAGGAGCTCTCTATGATCTTCTTGAGTTGTTTCATGAGCTAACTTAAGAGTGTTTAGTTCTTTAGTTAGACGCTCAATCTCCTTCATAGCATTGTCATTCGACTCTTCTCGACTATAAAGACTACTAGCATGTTCATCATTACTAAGCTCACTAGATTTGTCATGTAAGAGCTCATCTTCACCAAGCAAGTCATCTTCATCACTATCAAAGTCAATAAATTCAGGGTGTGATACCTTGGGGCCTTTTGCCATGAAGCATCTTCCAATTCCCTCATTTGGTGAATCAAATAAGTCATAGGAGTTGGAGTTGGAGGATACGAGAGCAAGACCGCAACACCTTCATCTTGGTGTATTCGGAGTTGGAGTGATAGCTTCTTTCGGAGTGATTGTCGGAGTCGGAGCGGAGACCCATTCACCAACATGAGCTTGATGTTTTCTTCTTGTGTAGCTCCTTGATGACTTGTCTTTCCTTTCCGAATCCTTGCTTCTCCGAGAGGATCTTCGTTCATAACGATCATCTCTACTCCTTCTCTCTTTTCGAGGTGACTCTTCTCTTGAGCTTCTTCTTCTTGGAGATTCTTCTCTTCTCTTGTGGGGAGTCGAACACTCATTTGAGTAGTGTCCGGGTCTTCCACAATTGTAGCAGTTTCGATCACGACTAGAAGATCTCTTTTCATCATATGATCTAGACTTTGAGCTTCTTTCCTTGCTTCTACTCTTGTAGAATTTGTTGAAGTTCTTCACCATTAGGCTTATCTCTTCATTGGAAACTAGCTTGTAACTTGAGGTTGTGGGAGCTTCACATGTAGCTTTGTAAGCACCACTTGACTTATTGTGAAGCTCTTCCTTATCTTTAAGTGTCATCTCATGAGCAACAATCCTTCCAATGACTTCGGTAGGCTTGAGATCCTTGTAGTTTGGCATCATTTGGATCAAAGTGCACACGGTGTCATACTTTCCATCCAAAGCTCTGAGAATCTTCTTGATGATGAATCGGTCAGTCATTTCTTCGCTTCCTAAGCCGGCAATCTCATTGGGGATGAGAGCAAGCCTAGAGTACATTTCAGCGACTCCTTCACCTTCCTTCATCTTGAACTTGTCAAGTTGACCTTGAAGAACATCTAGCTTTGATTCCTTCACGGACTCGGTACCTTTGTGCATTTCGACCAAAGTATCCCAAATCTCTTTTGCATTCTCAAGACGGCTGATCTTGTTGAACTCCTCGGGACATAAAGCATTGAAGAGAATGTCACAAGCTTGAGCATTGTTCTGCAACATCCGCAGTTCATCCGATGTAGCTTCGCGATCCGGAACTTTTCCTTCCTCGAAGAACTCTCCTTGCAAACCAACACAAATAATGCCCCATGCGGCAGGGTTATGTCCAAGAATATGCATTTTCATTTTATGCTTCCAACTAGCAAAATTTGAACCATCAAAGTAAGGACCTCTACGAAAATTACCCTCACTAGACGCCATACTCTCCTAGGTTGTGAAACCAAGCTTATGGAGTCCAATGCAATGGAAACCAATCCAATGGAGACCAAAGCTCTGATACCACTTGTAGGATCGAAAGTATGTCTAGAGGGGGGGGTGATTAGACTACTTGACAATCTAAAAGTTTAGCCTTTTGATTAGGACAAGTTTTTAGCAAGTTCACAATGATGATCAAGTCAAGTATCACCCTACACATGCAATTCTAGAGTAATGGCAGCGGAAAGTAAATTGCACATGTAGTAAATAGAGGTGGAGAAGAGCAAACGCAATTTAAAGACACGGAGATTTTTCTCGTGGTTCCGATAGGTGGTGCTATCGTCAATCCACGTTGATGGAGACTTCAACCCACGGAGGGTAACGGCTGCGAGAGTCCACGGAGGGCTCCACCCACGAAGGGTCCACGAAGAAGCAACCTTGTCTATGCCATCATGGCCTACGTCCACGGAGGACTAGCCTTACTTGGGGTAGATCTTCACGAAGTAGGCGATCTCCTTGCCCTTACAAACTTCTTGGTTCAACTCCACATCTTGACGGAGGCTCCCAAGCGACACCTAACCAATCTAGGAGGCACCACCCTCCAAAAGGTAATAGATGGTGTTGGTGATGATGAACTCCTTGCTCTTGTGCTTCAAATGATAATCTCCCCAACACTCAACTCTCCTCACTGATTTGGCTGTGGTGGAAGAAAGGATTGAGTGGAAAGCAACTTGGGAAGGCTAGAAATCAAGTTTCATATGGTGGGAGTGGAGCAACTTGATCTCAACACAAGGGTAGGTAGTTTTCTTCTCAGAAATGTAAGGTAGGAGTGGTAGTTCTTTCTGATGGCTCTCTCCACGAATGAAGAGGAGGTGGAGGGGTATTTATAGCCTCCACACAAAATCCAACCGTTACACACATTTGACCAATCTCGGTCAGACCGAAGTTGACAACTCGGTGAGACCGAAAGTTCAAATCTTGTGAACGTTGGGATTTTCGGTGGGACCGAAAATACAATCTCGGTTAGTCCGATTCTTCCAAAGACTAGGGTTTGCCATTCTCGGTGGGACCGACTTTATCATCTCGGTGACACCGATTTGAGTACAGAAGGTTACAGAAGGTTGGCAACACTAGTTTTGGTAAGACCGAGTTTGGAATCGGAAAATCCGAAATTTCTAGGGTTTGGGTATATGGCTGAGGTGGTTCATCTCGGTGTGACTAAGTTTATAGAATCGGTGGGACCGAGATTACTTATGAGTATATATTGGAATAAAGATTGCTGATAGTTTGAGAGATAAATCACTAAGCACTTTGAGCAACCAGATCATCATCATAACCTCATCCCCTTTTAATAGTATTGGCTTTCCTATGGACTCAATGTGATCTTGGATCACTAAACCAAAAATAGAGTCTTGAGCTTTTGCCAATGTTTTCCTTAGCATTTTGAGGGGTCCACATCATCAGTCATTGCCATACCCATATCACTGAACTTTCTGAAATATTACTCAAGAAGTTATTAGTTCAATGATATATATGTTGTTATTAATTACCAAAACCACCCGGGGATTAGTTGCACTTTCAGCTGCACATATCTCGTTCTCAGGGCAACACCGGATAGGTCAGCCTACGAGTAAAACCAGACCTCGAGTTGCCCCGAGGGGGGGCCGCAGTCTGCCCGGTTCGGACCAACACTTAGACAAGAACTGGCCCGGGGGCTAATATAAAGATGACCCTCGAGAGAGCGACTCCCAAGGGAAAAGTATAGGTGGTGGTGAGGCAAATGGTAAAAGTCAATGTTGGGCCTTGCTGGACAAGTTTTATTCAAAGCGAACTGTCAGGGGGGTCCCATAAATCACCCGACCGCGTAAGGAACGCAAAATCCGGGAACATAACAACGGTATGATGGAAACTAGGGCGGCAAGAGTGGAACAAAACACTGTGCATAAGGCCGAGCCTTCCACCCTTTACCAAATATATAGATGCATTAATAATATAAGAGATATTGTGATATCCCAACATAAACCCTGTCCACCATGGAGAAATCTTCAACTTCACCTGCAGCTAGCAACGATATAAGAGGGGCTGAGCAAAAGCGGTAACATAGCCAAACAACGGTTTGCATAGGAAAGGTGTCAAAGGTTAGAGGTTCATGGCAATATGGGATGCTTGATAAACAGGTAATAGGTAGCGCAGCATAGCGAAAGAACGAAGCAACTAGCATAGCAATGATAGTAGTGAGATCCAGGGTAGCGGTCATCTTGCCTGAAATCCCGCAAGGAATAAGAACGAGTCCATGAAGAAGATGAAGCCACGAAGACGAACCACACGTAGACGAACGCATCCTCACAATCGCAACGAAACAGGAACTAACAAGAAGAAGCACACAACATAGGTAAACACACCACACATGAACAAGGCATGATGCACAACAATCATGATGCATGACCAAGCTATATGAAGCTACTCATGGCAAGAGGTGATGCAAACAAGAACAACACATCAAGGCAAGTTTAAATGAGGCCGGGAACAACATAGAACAATTCCGGTAAGTCCTCATATGCAAATTTCGAAATTGGTCCAGAACTGAATAAACATTATGTTCAAGTTGTTAAACAGCAAGTTAAAAGTCACCAAGTTGATCTACACAAAATTCTAGTCAAGTTACATATAAAGTTCATTAGATTCGGAGCTACGGCCTAGAAGATATGAGCAAAACAAGTTAAACATGGCATTGATGCAAAATGCACCCAAACATCAAGCAAACACACCAAAACAAGGATGCAACATGATAACATGAAACTACATGCAAAATCAAGCAAGTTTCATATATAGCACAATCAAAACGGAGCAACGGTGCAACACATACACTCTATACAAGTCATAGCAACAATCTGTCCATAACAGCAACTAGGCATCTTACAAGCATCAAAACAATATGCTACAGCACCCCAACATAATAACAAAAGGCATGGGCATGAAGTACTGGTAAAGCATAACAAAACATGAACACTGAGCTATCTCCAGAAAAGACTAGAACATGCTCAAAAAGACATGGAGATATTGCAAATAATAACAGTTTCAGACTTTAGCAGAAATAACATCAGGTTGCAATGTTGAGAGCTATCAAACAACTTGTTACAGGAACTTATCATGGCAAACAAAGGCATGGCATGAATCTACTAATAGCATAGATCAAAAGTCCCTTACTGACCATGAGCCAAAAAGGATCAGAAAATATGATGGCACCCATGTAAACATGGCAAGTTATATTACAGATTCAAACATGGCAGAAACAACAATAAGTAGGCATGTTGGTGAGCTTGAACCACTCACAACAGAGCAATACATGGCATGGCAAGGAAACCAACAGTAAGAAGGCATGTTTATGAAGCTAAGCATGGCAAGATCAAGGTCATAGGATACATGGATCACTAGGAAACAATCATGGAAACATTGAGCTTCATGTTAACAGGTTGACAGCAACATTTTCAAGCAACTTTAGAGCAAGATTACAACATGTTCCAGCAGGCTATAATTGCAACCAAGGGCATGAATGGATAGGGTAAGACATGTAGATCAAAACATGTTTATAGAGCATCTCCAGATTATGCACAGAATGATTAGTAGAAGCATGTTAACATAGCAACAAAATATAATAGAATCTGTCAGGAAAACAGCAACAGCAACTACCCTACTTAACAAGCTTGATGCACTCAGCACACAACTCACAAAAATACATGGTTAACACCCCAGGAAAGATGGCATGGCATAGATCAACATACATGTAGACATCAACCTCATAGGATGCACACATCAATCATGGCAAAAATGATAAATGAGCAAGTTATAATAGTTTCAGAAGATTAACATCAACATGCACTCTTCCAACAGCATTTCGGGCATCAAGATGAGCTCAAATGAAAATGATGCAATGGAATGAAATGATCTACTCGTCGAGACGAACAATTTGACATATTACACGCGCAAAACGGAGCTACGGATGCAGAGATGCAGCAGTTCAAACATGGCATGATTATGTATGGATTTCGGGGACAGTGGAATCGGGGGGGTCAACCTGCGGGCACGGTTTTCCATGCAAGGCCGGAGCTCGCCGGAGACGACGGGGATGGCGGCCGGAGAAGGGTGCCGGCGGGTCGGGGTCGCCGGATCCGGCGGATCCCGACCGGATCCGAGCCGGAGGAGGCGGAGGAGGTCCCGGCGGGCTTGGCAGGCAGCGCCATGGCGGCGGCGCTGGTGGCGGCGAAGCTCGACGCTTGGGAGGCTTCGGCGGGCAGCGCAGCGGCAGCGTCAGCGGAGGCGCTGGGCTGCGACGGAGCGGGCGAGGCGCTCGGGATCGCCGGAGGTGGCGCAGCGACGGAGGAGCTCCGCCGGGCGGCGCGACGCCTGGGCGGTAACTGCGGCGGGCGGCGGCCGCGGCGGCGCGGAGGCGGGCTTGGCGCCTCTTGGCGGCGGCGGCGTCCGGGCCCGGGTGGGCCTGCCTCGGGCCCCGGTGGGCTGCGGCGGTGGGGGAGAGAGAGAGAGGGTGACGTGGCATGCAGGGATTGGCCAGAGGGCGGCGGCAGACATGTCCGGCGCGGGGGAAGAAACGTCCGGCAGCGCGATGTGAATTTCTAGGGTTTGGACTGCGGGATTTCGGGGAGGATCACATATATATAGGTAGAGGGAGCTAGGAGAGTCCAAATGAGGTGCGGTTTTCGGCCACGCGATCGTGATCGAACGACCGAGAGCATGGAGGGGAGTTAGGTGGGTTTTGGGCCACTTTGGAAGGGGTGTTGGGCTGCAACAAAAGAGGGCTTTGCGGTTACCCGGTTAACCGTTGGAGTACCAAACGAACTCCAAATGGCACGAAACTTGACAGGCGGTCTACCGGTGCTACACCAAGGCCGCTTGGCAAACCTCGGGCCATTCCAAGAAAGTTTAACACCCGCACACAACGAGAGACAAAAGGGGACGCCGGGGAACATAGGAGTGCCGGATTGCAAAACGGACAACGGGGAAAATGCTCGGATGCATGAGACGAACACGTATGCAGAATGAGATGCACATGATGACATGATAAAATGCAGATGATGACATGGCAAAGTGCAACACGCAAGCAAATGACATGGCAACGATGACGAATAACTGGCAGACACCTGGCGCATCGGATCCGGGGCGTTACAGCTCTCTATGGTGATATGTGGCATTTGTTTTGCAGAGCCGGACACGATTCTTGTGCTCAAGATCTTCTTTGGAGTATTCGAAGAAGGAACCCGCCTTGCAATGTCGAAGACAATCTGCGTGCCGGACTCATTGTCATTGAAGCCTGGTTCAGGGGCTACTGAGGGAGTCCAGGATTAGGGGGTCCTCGGACAGCCGGACTATATGCTTACGCCGGACTGTTGGACTATGAAGATACAAGATTGAAGACTTCGTCTCGTGTCCGGGTGGGACTCTCCTTTGCATGTAAGGAAAAGCTTGGCAATTCGAATATGTAGATTCCCTTCTCTGTAACCGACTCTGTGTAACCCTAGCCCCCTCCGGTGTAGTCCGTAGGACGACAACAATCAGAATCATAGGCTAGCTTCTAGGGTTAGCCTCTACGATCTCGTGGTAGATCAACTCTTGTAATACTCATATCATCAAGATCAATCAAGCAGGAAGTAGGGTATTACCTCCATAGAGAGGGCCCAAACCTAGGTAAACATTGTGTCCCCCGCCTCCTGTTACCATTAGCCTTAGACGCACAGTTCGGGACCCCCTACCCGAGATCCGCCGGTTTTGACACCGACAGTCACTTGGGAGCCTCCAACAAGATTGTGGAGTTGAACCAAGGAGTTTGTAAGGGCAAGGAGAACGCGTACTTCATCAAGATCTACCCTAGTGAGGCAAGTCCTTCGTGGGCGATGGCCATGGTGGGATAGACAAGGTTGCTTCTTCGTGGACCCTTCGTGCGTGGAGCCCTCCGTGGACTCGCACAGCCGTTACCCTTCGTGGGTTGAAGTCTCCATCAACGTGGATGTACGATAGCACCACCTATTGGAACCACGACAAAAACATTCGTGTCTCCAATTGTGTTTGCACGCTCCAATCCCATCCCTTTACTTTCTTGCAAGTTGCATGCTTTACTTTCCGCTGCTGATATACTCTTTGCATGCTTGCTTGATTTGTATTGTGAATGGTTAAACTTATGCTTAAACTCCACCCAAACTTGAAAAACTTAAAAACTGCCAACTTTGTGTGTTGAGTGTCTAATCACACCCCCTCTAGACACCTCTTCTCGATCCTTTCAATTGGTATCAGAGCTTTGGTCTCCTTTGCTTTGCTTTAAACACCATTGGAGGAAGGTGGATGAGTCTACTTTGGGGAGTCTTAGACATAGAGTGCCTATACTTGATGGAGAGTACTTTCATGAGTGGAAAAATGAGCTACTTGTGATTTTTAATAAAATATCATTTGAACAAGTACATTACTAGCCCTTGTGTACCTCATGTTGATCCTATGCATCCTACTCTTGATGAGTCAATTGACATGATTCACAATCTTAGAACTGTTAATCTTATCACTAGAGGTTTGCCTAGAAACTTGATAGGTTGCTTGCCTACTCTTAAGTGTGCGTACACCATATGGAAATTTCTTGAGGAACGATTTCCAAATTATTCCTTGCAAAATCTAGATGAAATTCTCCATAAGTCTATTGCCTTGAGTAAGATGAAATCTAATGATCCTAAGTTTGGTGATTGTCTATTTGAGCTTACAAATCTTATGCGTGCCAAAGGAGATGTTGGAATTATTAGCAATATTATTTCTGAAGCTATTAGAATTCATAAATAAGATCATTGTCAAACTCATTCTAATGAATCACCCTCTTTAGGAATTGATCCACCACATGACGATGTTGAACATGGATACTATGATGAGGATGATGATAGTGACTTTGATCTTGATGATGCAATGAGACACTTTGGTCTTATGGAAAATCTTCGGGGACACATGGCAGGAGGAAAGGAATGGGTCCTTGATAGTGGATGTATCAATCAAATGACTGGAGATAAAGATATGTTTCGTGAGCTTGCTATAAACAACGGCCCTCGAAAGTATGTCACTTTTGGTGATAACTCAAAGGGTAAGGTAGTTGGCCTCGGTAAGGTGGCCATCTCACATGATAGCTCCATACAAAATGTCATGCTCGTTGAATCTCTTGGCTATAATCTGCTTTCTGTTTCTAGACTAGCTGACTTTGGCTTCAATGTTCTATTTACCGAAGTAGATTGCCAAGTGTTTCGTAGAGATAATCATAAAATGGTCTTTACCAATATACGCAAAGGTGATCTATACATTGTTGATTTCACTAAAAAGGCTCAACCTAGAACTTGCTTAATTGCTAAATCCTCTAAAGGTTGGTTGTGGCATAGACGGTTAGGTCATGTGGGCATGCGAAACCTTGACAAGCTTATTAAAGGTGATCATATCCTTGGTGTTAAAGATGTCATATTTGATAAGGATAGACTTTGCAGCGCATGTCAAGCAGGTGAACAGGTTGGAGGAAGCCATTCCGTGAAGAACATCATGACCACAAGGAGGCCGCTCGAGCTACTTCACATGGATCTTTTCGGTCCCAACGCTTACAAAAGTCTCGATGGAAACTCTTTTGGTCTAGTTATAGTTGATGGTTTTTCAAGATTTACGTGGGTGTTCTTTCTTGATGATAAATCACAGGTCCAAAAGATCTTCAAAAACTTCGCTAGGAAGGCCCAAAATCAATTTGAAGTGAAGATCAAGAAAGTTCACAGCGACAACGGAACGGAGTTCAAGAACGCAAATGTGGGGATTTCACATGAGTTCTTGGCTACGTACACACCTCAACAAAATGGAGTTGTTGAGAGGAAGAACCGGACGCTCATCAAAATGGCGAGAACGATGCTTGATGAGTACAAGACGCCAAAGCACTTTTGGGCGGAAGCGGTTGAGATAGCTTGTCATGCGACAAATCGCTTGTATCTTCACAAGCTACTCGGCAAGACGGCATACGAGCTCCTCACCGGTAACAAACCCCAAGTTGGATACTTTCGAGTATTCGGCTCAAAGTGCTACATTCTTGATAAGCATCGTCGTTCTAAATTTGCTCCTAAATCTCATGAGGGATTCCTACTTGGTTACGGCTCAAACTCTCACACTTATCATGTCTACAACAATTTCACCCGAAAGGTTGAAGAGACGGTAGATGTGAAGTTTGATGAATTTAACTGCTCTCAAGTAGAGCAACTGCCAATTGATGTAGGAGATAAAGATCCTTCAGAAGCAATCCAAGACTTGTCTATTGGCAAGGTTCATCCAATGGAGGTGAAGGAGAGTACCTCGTCCGTCCAAGTGGAAGCTTCTACCTCACGACAAGGTGAACCAAGAGTTTATATGGAAGCATCCACAAGTGGGACACACCAAGATGAAGAAAACGAGGAAGTACACCAAGATGAACCGCATCAACCTCCTTCTCCACCACAACAAGAGAACGACAACGTCAACCATGATGAAGGACAAGAAGAAGAACGAGATGATGAAGAAGATGTTCCACCCCGATCAAAGAAAAATCTCTCACGAGTTCGAGCAAGAGTTGCTAGAGACCATCCCGTCGAGCAAATCTACAATGATATCCAAACCGGGAGAATCACTCGCTCTAAACCTTGTTTGGCTAACTTTTGTGAACATTATTCATTCATCTCTAGCATTGAACCTATGAAGGTTGAAGAAGCATTGGAAGATCCGGATTGGATAAACGCCATGCACGAAGAACTACACAACTTTGAGAGAAACCAAGTGTGGACATTGGTCGAGAAGCCCGACAACAACCACAACATCATCGGTACCAAATGGGTGTTTCGCAACAAGCAAGATGAAGATGGACAAGTAGTTCGCAACAAAGCATGTCTCGTCGCCCAAGGCTACACTCAAGTCAAAGGTATGGACTATGGTGAGAGATATGCCCCCGTTGCTAGACTTGAGTCCATTCACATCTTACTTGCCTATGCTAATCACCATGATATCACATTATACCAAATGGACATTAAAAGTGCTTTTCTAAATGGTGAAATTGAGGAGGAAGTTTATGTTAAACAACCTCCTGGCTTTGTTAATCCTAAGAAATCTAATCATGTTTACAAGCTTCACAAAGCTCTTTATGGCCTGAAACAAGCTCCTAGAGCATGGTATAAATGCTTGACCAAGTTCCTTATTGAAAAAGGCCTTGAGATTGGAAAAATTGATCCTACTCTTTTCACTAAAAGGGTTAATTGAGAATTATTTGTGTGCCAAATTTATGTTGATGATATTATATTTGGATCAACTAACCCTCATTTTAGTGAGAAGTTTGGGAAGCTTATGTCGGAGAAGTTTGAGATGTCTATGAGGAGTGAACTCAAGTTCTTTCTTGGTTTGCAAATCAAGCAAACTAAGGAAGGTACCTTTGTCTCTCAAACGAAGTATACCAAGGACTTGTTCAAGAAGTTCAATATGCAAGAATGCAAAGGTATGAGTACACCCATGCCTACTAGTGGACATCTTGACTTGATCAAAGATGGTGAACCCGTTGATCAAAAGGTTTATCGCTCTATGATTGGTTCATTATTATATCTATGTGCCTCTTGTTCTGATGTCATGCTAAGTGTGTGCATGTGTGCATGATATCAAGCGGCCCCTAAAGAATGACATCTTAAGGCCGTGTAAAGGATAGTGAGATACTTAATTCATACACCAAACTTTGGCATTTGGTATCCAAAGAGGGCCTCTTTTAATCTTGTTGGGTACTCTGATTCGGACTATGCCAGAGACAAGGTTGATAGGAAGTCCACTTCGGGTACTTGTCAATTTCTTGGCAGATCTCTTGTGTCTTGGTCCTCCAAGAAACAAAACTCGGTATCCTTATCCACCGCCGAAGCGGAATACATCACCACTGGTTCATGTTGTGCTCAATTACTTTGGATGACCTAAACTCTTAAAGATTATGGGATATATGTGAAACATGTTCCTTTGCTGTGTGACAATGAAAGTGCTATTAAGATTGCTCACAATCCCATGCAACACTCTCGAACTAAGCACATTGAAGTTCGTCATCATTTCATTCGAGATCATGTTGCTAAGGGTGATATTAACCTTAAGCATGTTCGCACCGACAAGCAATTGGCGGATATATTCACTAAACCACTTGATGAGAAAGTGTTTTGCAGGTTGAGAGGTGAATTGAACATCATTGATGCCTCAAAATTGGAGTAGGAACTCCATTGGGATACATGCAAGACATGAGCCTATGACTTATCCTTGATGTTTCTCTCATGATGATCACATATCTTGGATATATTTGCACCCTTGCATGTTATCTAACCCATGTAGGTACTTGGATGGATATAAATCTATGAAATTGCAACTCATTCACATATTGAGCAATCTCTACATCACCAAGTCTCTACTTTACGGTGGTTGAAGACAAGGAAGCATGAAACCCTTCAAATATATCCTTTGACAAATTCCTATATCAAATTTCATGATTGTCATTTTGGATACACAAGTGCTTCTCCTTGAAAATCTAATCCATGTAGGTAGATGAACTCCAATTACAAGTGGTGCTCCAAATGAACTACATCAATATTGAGCATCCCACACAAGTTCAACTACATGATCAAGTTCAAACACCATCACCCAAGGTATGTTACTCCATCTTAGAGAAGCTTTACCCCAAGTCATGGGTCAAAGCAACTCGACAAGATGTGAATACATCAACATGCTTAAACGAAAAATGGCAACCCCATTTTGAACTTAAATGATGAGTATGACCTATGATCAAGTGTCCTCGCTTGACTCCTAAGTCAATATACTCTAACATAGGTGACTTTGTTGCCGACCTATTCTAGATGAAGTTCTCCAGTGTTTCTCCTTGTTATTGCATTTTATCTCATGCATATTTGTTCCTCTTTAAAAAAAAACTTCATCTAGACTTACTCTCTTTTATTTCTGTTCTGCATTTCTCTGCATCTAATTCATTGCAAATCCTTTAGTTAATTCCCTGAAAATCCTTGTGAGATCTTATCTGCTTAGTGAGCTGAGCTGACTAGTGCATTTTCTCTGAAATGAACTTGGACAAACTGACCTTCCTCTTTTTGTTAAACCGAAACTTCTCGGTGCCACCGAAGGAATCAACTCGGTGCAGCTTTTTTCAATGCTAAGAAATCACTCTGTCACTTGCATTCTGCACATTTTGTTCCAGCTCCACTCGATGATTCTTATCCTCTATCGGCATCATATTCTATGTGCTGCTTTGCTCTGTGACTCAAGGACCAAACCTATTTTGACTCACACTCCAGAAGACCCTTCTTGGAAATTGATGTCAAAGGGGGAGAGAGAGTTCACATCAAAGCTAAATCCCTCCAACAGGGGGAGAGAGCAACAGGGGGAGAGAGACATTCTTTTTCTTTTCAAAAGAAAGACATCAGTTGCTTGGTATTGAAAGAGGAGAGAAGTTACATGTCTTTAGAGGGGAAAGACATGTTTATGTTGTTTTGTGTTTGCTTTGCTCTGATTTTCTTTTCCCTATCTTCTCCCAATATCCATTATAAGATTCAGGGGGAGCAAGACATCTAAGGGAAGGAAATCTTGAAATTCATTGCATATCTTTACCTTTGGGGACATGTCTACACTAATTAGAGTACCCAGTACTCACTCTCCACATGTCATCCCAATCTTGGTACTCTTCTGGTTTACTGTTCTTGCTCTGCTTAGTAGATGTTTCTGTGTTTTCTAACCTTATTTACTCAGGTTCATCTCTTCCAAAGCCAGTTCAAGACCACAAGGTAAGTATATGCATCACATTCATGTGCATGAGGATCTCTTGTTGATGTACATATTGTTTGCAAGAAGGACTCATAAGCATGAAGGTACATTTCCGATGTTCACACCATTTGCTCTGATCATATAGCCAAGATACATGTAACTCATTGCTTCCTCTATCATGATTATGCACTCACATGATCCTATGTTCTATATTTACATGATTGCATACATGTAGGGGGAGCCTATGCATGTTACATGTCTTTCCAAAGCTTTACTTGCTTTTCTCTATATCTTTATCTAAAGCTTTGATGTATGTTGTCATCAATTACCGAAAAGGGGGAGATTGAAAGCACAAGTGCTCCCTGGGTGATTTTGGTAATTAATGTCAACATATCTCTTGTTGGACTAATACTTTCATCTAGTATATTTCGGATAAGTTCAACAGTGGAGTGGCATGGACAAAAGGATGTGGAACCCCTTCAAGATGCTAAGGACAAAAGATTGGCTCAAGCTTCAAAGTTCAAGACTCTACATTTTCTATTTTAGTGATCCAAGATCACATTGAGTCTATAGGAAAGCCAATACTATTAAAAGGGGATGAGGTGTTGCTTAATGGCTTGCTTGCTCAAAGTGCTTAGTGATATGCTCAAAATCCATCAACCACTTTCTCAAATCCACATTTGTCCCAAACCAAAAGTCAAACTCGAACCCACCGATTTGATGCATCCGGCGCCACCGAGTTCAGTTGACATAGCCACTGCCAGAAACCCTAATTAGTTCGGTCACACCGATGGATCTTGGTCTCGTCGAGATGGGCTTGCAAACTCTCTGTTGTCTATTGCAATATTTTCGGTCTCACCGAGAAGATATAATCGGTCACACCGAGTTTGCCTGACCAACTCTCTATTTTGCTTATTACCAAATCGGTCCCACCGAGTTGTGTAATCGGTCAAACCAAGATGACGTTTTACCCTAACCTTTGCACATCGGTCCCACCAAGTTGATCATGTCGGTCCCACCGAAATTGCCTAACGGTCACATATGTAATGAATCGGTCTGACCGAGTTTTCTGATTCGGTCCCACCGAGTTTGGTATAATGTGTGTAACGGTTAGATTTTGTGTGGAGGCTATATATACCCCTCCACCCTCTCCTCATTCGTGAGGGAAGCCATCAGACCGTGCCTACACTTCCATTACCCATTTTCTGAGAGAGAGCCACCTACTCATGTGTTGAGACCAAGATATTCCAATCCAACCATATGAATCTCGATCTCTAGCCTTCCCCAAGTTGCTTTCCACCAAATCATCTTTCCACCAAATCCAATCCTATGAGAGTGAATTGAGTGTTGGGGAGAATATCATTTGAAGCACAAGAGAAAGGAGTTCATCATCAACACACCATCTACTACCTTTTGGAGAGTGGTGTCTCCTAGATTGGTTAGGTGTCACTTGGGAGCCTTCGACAAGATTGTGGAGTTGAACCAAGGAGTTTGTAAGGGCAAGGAGATCGCCTACTTCGTGAAGATCTACCCTAGTGAGGCAAGTCCTTCGTGAGCGATGGCCATGGTGGGATAGACAAGGTTGCTTCTTTGTGGAACCTTCGTGGGTGGAGCCCTCCGTGGACTCGCGTGGTTGTTACCCTTCGTGGGTTGAAGTCTCCATCAACGTGGATGTACGATAGCACCACCTATCAGAACCACGACAAAAACATCTGTGTCTCCAATTGCATTTGCACACTCCAATCCCATCCCTTTACTTTCTTGAAAGTTGCATGCTTTACTTTCCGCTGCTGATATACTCTTTGCATGCTTGCTTGATTTGTATTGTGAATGGTTAAACTTATGCTTAAACTCCACCCAAACTTGAAAAACTTAAAAACTGCCAACTTTGTGTGTTGAGTGTCTAATCATCCCCCCTCTGGACACCTCTTCTCGATCCTTTCACCCGACCACTATAGAAGATAGAGAGAAAATGAAAGCCATTCCCTATGCCTCAGCCATAGGTTCTATCATGTATGCTATGCTGTGTACCAGACCTGATGTGTGCCTTGCTATAAGTTTAGCAGGAGGTACCAAAGTAATCCAGGAGTGGATCACTGGACAGCGGTCAAGAACATCCTGAAGTACCTGAAAAGGACTAAGGATATGTTTCTTGTTTATGGAGGTGACAAAGAGCTCATCGTAAGTGGTTACGTCTGCGCTGGCTTTAACACTGATCCGGATCACTCTAAGTCACAAACCATATACATATTTATATTGAATGGTGGAGCTGTTAGTTGGTGCAGTTCCAAGCAGAGCGTAGTGGCAGGATCTATGTGTGACACGGAGTACATAGCTGCTTCGGAAGCAGCAAATGAAGGAGTCTGGATGAAGGAGTTCATATCCGATCTAGGTGTAATACCTAGTGCATCGGGTCCAATGAAAATATTTTGTGACAATACTGGAGCAATTGCCTTGGCGAAGGAATCTAGATTTCACAAAAAGACCAAACACATCAAGAGACGCTTCAACTCCATCCGAGATCTAGTCAAGGAGGGAGACATAGTGATTTGAAAAATACATACGGATCTAAATGTGGCAGACCCGTTGACTAAGCCTCTTCCACGAGCAAAGCATGATCAGCACCAAGACTCCATGGGTGTTAGATTCATTACAATGTAATCTACATTATTGACTCTAGTGCAAGTGGAAGACTGAAGGGAATATGCCCTAGAGGCAATAATAAAGTTGTTATTTTATATTTCCTTATTCATGATAAATGTTTATTATTCATGCTAGAATTGTATTAACCAGAAATTTGATACATGTGTGAATACATAGACAAAACACCGTGTCCCTAGTATGCCTCTACTTGACTAGCTCGTTGATCAAAGCTGGTTAAGTTTCCTAGCCATAGACATGTGTTATCATTTGATGAACGAGATCACATCATTAGGAGAATGATGTGATGGACAAGACCCATCCGTTAGCTTAGCATAATGATTGTTCAGTTTTATTGCTACTGCTTTCTTCATGTCAAATGCATATTCCTTCGATTATGAGATTATGCAACTCCCGGATACCGGAGGAATATCTTATGTGCTATCAAATGTCACAACGTAGCTGGGTGATTATAAAGATGCTCTACAGGTATCTCCGAAGGTGTTTGTTGGGTTGGCATAGATCGAGATTAGGATTTGTCACTCTTAGTATCGGAGAGGTATCTCTGGGCCCTCTCGGTAATGCAGATCATAAGAAGCCTTGCAAGCAATGTGACTATTGAGTTAGTTGATGGATGATGCATTACGGAATGAGTAAAGAGACTTGCCGGTAATGAGATTGAACTAGGTATGAAGATACTGACGATCGAATCTCGGGCAAGTAACATACTGATGACAAAGGGAATAACGTATGTTGTCATAACGGTTCGACCGATAAAGATCTTTGTAGAATATGTGGGAGCCAATATGAGAATCCAGGTTCCGCTATTGGTTATTGATCGGAGAGGTGTCTTGGTCATGTATACATAGTTCTCGAACTCCGCATGCTTAGCGTTCGATGACGATTAGTATTATATGAGTTATGTGATTTGGTGACCGAATGTTGTTCGGAGTCCCGGAGGAGATCACGGACATGATGAGGAGTCTCGAAATGGTTGAGAGGTAAATATTGATATATTGGATGATAGTATTCGGACACCAGAAGTGTTCCGGAATGTATCTGGTACATATCGGAGTACCGGGTGGGGGGGTTACCGAAACACCCTAGGGAAGCTATGAGCCATATGGGCCATAGGAGGGAGGCACAGCAGCCCACAAGGGGTGCCCCCCCCCAAGGAAGGAGGTTGAATAGGATTAGGAGGAGGGGGCGGCGCCCCCTCTTTCCTTCTCCCACCCTCTCTTCCCCTCTTTCCCCTTCCGGTAAAAGGAAAGGGGGGCCAAATCCAACTAGGAGCCCAAGTAGGATTCCTCCTACTTGGGCGCACCTAGGGCTGTCTCCCTCCCCCTCCCTCCATTATATATGTGGGGAGGGGGCGCCTAGAACACACATCAACTATTCCTAGCCGTGTGTGGCGTCCCCCTCCACAGTTTACGCCTCCGGTCATATTCTCGCAGTGCTTAGGCAAAGCCCTGCGTGGATCACTTCACCATCACCGTCACCATGCCGTCGTGCTGATGAAACTCATCTACTTCCCCGACACTCTGCTGGATCAAGAGCTCAAGGGACGCCATCGTGCTGAACGTGTGCAGAACTCGGAGGTGTCGTACGTTCGGTACTTGATCGGTCGGAATGAGAAGAAGTTCGACTACATCACCGCGTAGGCAAACGCTTCCACTTTCGGTCTACGATGGTACGTGGACACACTCTCCCCCTCTCGTTGCTATGCATCTCCTAAATAGATCTTGCGTGAGCGTAGGAATTTTTTTGAAATTTCATGCTACGTTACCCAACACAAATGCGAAATAAAACTAGTGTTTACTTTGTCAAGAAGAAAACCTGAATCGACTAGGCTCACCTATGTGCACCAACAACTTATGCTAAGCAAGATAAACAACAAAGCGATATCAAGATATATAACATTGTCATACTATGGTCATCACAAAGTAAAGGGCTTGGGTGAGAGATAACTGAGGCACACGGAGACGACGATGTATCCCAAAGTTCACACCCTTGCGGATGCTAATCTCCGTTTGAAGCAGTGTGGAGGCACAATGCTCCCCAAAAAGCCACTAGGACCATCGTAATCTCCTCAAGCTCTCGCACAATGCAAGATGTCATGATTCCACTAAGGGACCCTTGAGGGCGGTCACCGAACCCGTACAATTGGCAACCCTTGGGGGCAGTCACCGAGTCCGTACACTTTGGCAACCCTTGGGGGCGATCACCAAAACCCGTACAATTGGCAACCCTTAGGGGCGGCCACCGAGTCCGCACACTTTGGCAACCCTTGGGGGCGATCATCTAAACCCGTACAAATTGCTCGGGGCAATCTCCACAACTTAATTGGAGACCCCAACGCTTGTCCCGGAGCTTTCCACCACAATGATTGAGCTCCTGACACCAACTGTCTAGGGCACCAAGGCACCCAAGAGGAACAATCTCTAGGGTGCCCAACCACCCAAGAGTAATAAGCTTCTCAACTTTTCACTTCCACGTATCACCATGGAGAACTCGAACCGATGCAACTATTGCAATGGCAAGAACACACGAAGTGGTCAAGTCCCTCACTCCCAAATCCCATCAAAGCAAACAAAAACTATGGAGGAATATGATAGGAAGAACAAGGAGAACACCAAGAATTCCAAGATCTAGATCCAAGGGGTTCCCCTCACATATAGGAGAAAGTGATTGGTGGAAACTTAGATCTAGATCTCCTCCCTCTTTTCCCTCAATAACTAGCAAGAATCATTGGAGGGATTGAGAGATAGCAAGCTCGAAGGTCAACAATGGGGTCAAACACGAGCTCAAAGGATAAGGTCCATTGGGAAAGAAGACCTCCTTTTATAAGTGGAAAAAAAATCCAACCATTATGTGCAACCTGTAGTAAAGCAGCACTACCGCTCGGGGGAGCAGTACTACCGCTTAAAGAAAACAGATATCAGAAACATGCACAGAGGATATTTCCCAAGCGGTAGTGGCTGCAGTAGTCCACAGCGGAAGTACTGCAAGCGGTACTACCGCTTAAAGAAATCAGGCAACTGAAAGTTGCACAGAAGGAGATTCCCAAGCGGTACACGTTGCGGTAGACCACAACGGAAGTACCGCCTAAGCGATACTACAACTTGGATGCAAAAAAGCTTGCCCAAATAAAAAAATGGAAACCCCAACACTAACACTGCCAAAACTTCTGCAAATGGACTCTGATTTAGATGAACTCAAGCTTGATAGAAAGATCACGATAAAGGCTATCAAATCACGAGTGGAAATCTTCAAAAGTGGCAAGAGAGATACGCCTATGATATAGAGGTGTGAAACCTCCATTAGTGAAGATCCGACATAAACTCCAACATTTAAAACACAAGAGATGATGCATACGAAATCTGTTCTAGATGAATTTGAGCTTGTCATGAAGACGACCATAAGCTCAAAAACTCACATAGAGAAAAACCAAACAAGAACCATAAAAGATTATGCAAGGATGTGATGGTTTAAACGCTCTACGAATGATATGATCAAGCTACTTACTTGAGAGCCCCCCTTGATAGAATGGTAATCTATTCTATAACCCAGTCTCCCAACTACCACCATGAGACCGGTAAAATAGAAAACCTATCAAGGGCAGACCTTTCCCTTGCACATAGTCCACTTGAGCTAGATGATGATGATCTTGACTTCCTCAAGTTGGACCACCTTCATTGATTGCGTTGGCTCGGTGAAGACTAGTCGATTGCCCCCCATACTCCACTATGGGTGAGCCACTCTTCGGCACATCTTAACAAGTCCATTGTCACCACAATAGACAGCAAGCTTCAGGCATGATCTCTTCGTGATGCTCCACTTGAACTTGCACACTGTAATCTTGATGACGATCACTACTTGATGTCATTCTCCATGGGTTATATGATATCTTACTTTTGATGCACGCCCATGGAAACATACCTAACCCCACACAGAACTCTCACGTAGACCATAGTACACAAAGCGTAATTGACAATACATACCATGAGATCACTTGATCCCTCTCGGTACATCTTGTACGCTTTGTGTGTTGATCAACTTGATTCACTCTTTGACTTAGTCATGGTCAACCTTGTATCATGTCTTCCCTACGATCAATCTTTGGATAATTTCTCGAGTAACACCTTGGTCACCACATAATCTCCTTGAAACCAACAAATGTACTTCAAGAAATGTCTATGGACAAACCCTTCAAATATAGCTCAAGGCAACCATTAGTTCATAGGGCTTTCATCATTACCAAAACCAAACATGGGGGCATGCTCTTTCACCTATGAATACATTAATTTGTCCATGTCATTTAGTTTTGCCTTCACATGAACAAACATTATTATTGGTAATAGAACATGTATAGATGAAAAACTATGTAAACATTAGACAACTATTTTAATAATCATGTAAACATTAGACAACTATTTTGAGGTTTGCCTTTCCATCCACACTCACTTTCCCCAGTGCCCCCACTCTGCTCCCAGCGACCACCATCCCCGCCGCCACCAACCCACAACCCACACTCTCCATGTATAGTTTAGTAGGCATGACTAGCTTCAGAGACGGACAACGGGGAGAGTCCAACAAGTTGGGCGAGTCAAGCTAGGAAACATCTCCCTCCTTTGCCACAAGCAAGAAGAAAAAGAAGAAGAAAGTAAAGTATGTTTCTCTAGTGACCTTCCATTGTGAGCAGGAACATTAGGCTGTGGTTGCTAATTCTCCAATGCAAACTCACACTGCTGCTCCTCTAAGGCAAACTTAGGCTCCTTTGAATCGTAGAAGTTCTCAGGGACGACCTATAGTCTGGGAAAAAGGTTCCATCACCCTGGGCCTAGAGAGGGGAGGGCCACAAATAAAAATTCTACTAGTAAACATTATAAGATTATCGAAAACATACAAGAGAGCCTCAATTTGGAGGAGCGCAAAAGTTCACACCACATTGATAGTTCATATTACATGGGACAAACGAACCCAACCAGAAAAATTGAGTTAATTCAAATCGTTAGTCTCTCTTGACGATGGATGTCTCAGTATCATAATCAAATTTATGATAACTATATTTTCGTGTTTAAACCAATGCAAAAAAAGTTCATTTGAAAGAAGGGTAAGGAGATTTCATATGCACCAAATCAAACCAGGTGAATCTAGACGAGCATGTCTGGTAATCGAATCATATGCTAAAGTATGACCGAGAACCTTTTATGTTATTTGAGGATTATAATACAACTGCAAATTTAAATACAAGTACGATTGTTAAGCCTTAGAAGTTTCTATGAATATATTTACCTAATAATAAATAAACACTAGAAACCACTATTAAGATGTTTTTAGTCTGTATGATTTTAAAAGTCTCTTCCACGATATTAAATAATATAAAATTCAGAGCAACACATGCATAGGTACATAAATATATATGTGTATACACTATATAGTCTATGCAATATTTTGAAAAATAATCAACAAATTTGAACAACAAAAGAACTTTTATTACATCATATAATTAAAATTTCGTAGAATATAATTTTAAGCATATACATTACAAATGCATAACAAAGAGTACTATAATTATTTTTGGAAACATTTTTATAGTGTTATAAATTTATAATAAAGAGTACTATGATGACAATAGAAACGTATACCTATTAAAAATTGAATATAGTACAATTAGTTTAAAATAAATATAGATGTTTAGTATAAAAATAATTTAATGATGTATATGATGGGAGAGTTGCTGAATTCAGTTTTCAAACATGATGGGAGAGCTATCCAAGAGATTTTGGACAAGAGCAGTGGTCCGGTTCAGGAGGACACGAGCAACACTAAAGTGCAGAACACAAGCTCCACTGTGCTCCAGGAGAACACGAGCTTCGCTGAGCTCCAACAGAACACAAGGCATGACAGCTCAAGCTCCACGGGGGAAAGGTCTAGTGCAGCGACTGGGAAACCTAAGTTCAAGCGAAACAGGAAAGGAAAGATGGCCTTCAAACACCATTTGGATGTGCATTTGCACAACCACTTGGCTGCTAAAGCTGGTAGAAGGCCGCTAAGGGGCATGTTTCGGGCGGAGGCGTACTCATAAAAAGACAACGATGTTCTTGGAGAGATATTCACTGATCTGTTGAGTGGTCCATCAATGAAGATGAAGAAATTGTAAGTAAACCTTTCAGAGATTTCGTTCATCAGTCTCTTGTGATAATAGCAGGAGCCAAGTAGTATTAGTTGGCATATATAAATAACTAGTTTGCCGCATCACTTTGTTAACTCTTCTTTTCTTGATGTGCAACAGTCTTCAGCCGATCATGGTACACTACCGTCGGTTGAGAGATATGGATGATGAGTGAATGCCGAAGAGAGGTGGGGTTCGATGCTGATGGTGGCTGATGGCTGAGAAGTACATGGCTGATGACCTAGTGTAGGTTCAGATAGTAGTTTAACATGGAATAGACCTGAGGCCTTTGTAGCTTTCTATTTTGTGAGTCGTTGCATGTTGTAGTGGTGCTATGGATGTGGTATCTGTCTACAGTGCCACTCAAGGGGAAGAACGGATTGATATCAGTAGCTCCAGCGGTCTAGTGCCCTGCACCGCCCCGGGTTCAATTCCTGGCTGGTGCATCTTTTGTTGATTATTTCTGGCCCTAGACTTTATGCATGTGTTCCACTTTGCGTGTGTGTTTTGTCTTGAACCAAACAGCACACAATGTCTGAACATACCTGTTTTTTTGAGCTGCACTGTCTGACCATCCCATAGTCAGATTGCCCAGCCAGAAAACATGTCTGTCTGATCACTTGGTGATGCATTGATTGATACTACATAGTTGCTGCTCCCTCTGTTCCTAAATATCTCTCTTTTTAGAGATCTTAATATGAACTACATACACATGTATATAGGCGTATTTTAGAGTGTAGATTCGCTTATTTTGTTTCGTCCGTAGTTCATATTGGAATCTCTAATAAAGGCTTATATCTAGGAACGGATGGATGTATGCATGATCGCTCACTCTAGCGGCGCGACCCAGCAGACGCACAGGCGAGGCTGTCTCCTCCCTCGCGGTCACGCTAGCCACCAGACGCTGGCTGGCTGGGGCGGCTGTGTCTGTCTGTCTGACGCCCTCAACCTTCTGTGATCTCATATGTCTCCACAATTTCTGTTGGTTGTGCGTTGCCCATCCCTGTTTGTTGAATCCCGTCTGTGCCGGCTTCTCCCAGAGAAATATCGCGGCCGCTTCGCCGTTCCTCCTCCATCTCGTTCGTCCATCTCGAGTGAAGCTTCCCCTGTTCCTGCTGCTGCCAGGGCCACTGCGCATGGCCGTAGGGGTCGGCTCAGCTGTTGTCAGATCGGGCCGCTGTTCCACTCGAGGTTGATCCACTGCCAATCTGCCATACTGATATCTCCTTCAACATCATGCCACGACGAACCGCGAGAAACAGAAAATGCGCCGTGATCCTGCCGAACACTTGGATCGTACCTGAGCTCCTTGGTGTTGATGTACTGCGCGCGCATCGTCTCCGAGTTCCGCCGCCGCAGCTCGTGCGGCGCGGCGTCCAGGCTCTCTTCTGCAGATCGTCCAACAAAAACAGGGTGCTTCATGAGGAATTACTCTGAATTTTGCTTTCGATTTGCACTAGTAGTTCAGAATGCAAACTTGGCAGTAGTAACACGTGTTCGACGGACAGAAGCAACGCCGATCAGTGTGAAAATGCGCAAAATTAACCAGGGTCAAACGGAACTAGCTTTGTCGTACACATGCAACTGTACCCTGACACGATCAACACGGCGGTCGTGTCATTTGGTCGTACCACATCGCACCCTCTCTTGAGCCTTGTTTGCGCAGGCTGCCGCTGTTTCCCGGCCAGAGGACTATGAGAAACGAGCAATGCTACACCTACGTAGCTATTGTATGTAAACTTTTTTTTTGAGGGATCTATTGTATGTAAACTAACGTAACAGCTTAGGTGTCTTTTTTCTGTTGGAGAAAATTAGGGGTGTAGCTAGTACCAGTCAGCTGAAGAAAAAAATTGGGTCAATCGATTTTGTGGCCGTCCGATTCTGCTTTAAGATGTGTGCTGTTTTTTTTGTGTCATTTTGGTGGTGAGTTAGGCTGTGTGGAATCGATTGACCCCAATTTTGGGTCAGTCGAATTGCTTCTTGGGCTCATTTTTGCTCTTCTGAGTCGCGTTTTTATTTTTCCTTTTTTCTTTATTGGTTATTTTTTGTTTTTGTGCATTTATGGATGAGTGTAATTATCTACATACAAATACTACTCCCTCCGTCCGGAAATACTTGTCGGACAAATGGATGTATCTAGATGTATTTTAGTTGTAGATATATCTATTTTTATCCATTTCTCTGACAAGTATTTTGGGACGGAGGGAGTATATAATATGTGCCAAAATTTCAGGATTATATGATTATTTTTTTCATATTATGATAGAGTGAGATTTCGGTGCAAAGTTGTGCGCAAGTTTTTTTTTATTTTCTCTCTTCTTAAAGGAAATACTAACGCCATTAATTCATTCTTTTTCAGGAAAATCATTATTTTGATTTAGTTTTAGTCTTTACTTCATTTTCATCCCACTTTAAGGTTAATACCACTTCCACTATTCATTTGTTCTTAGATATTATTATTTTTTTGCAAAAGTTCCACTTTTATGTGCTTACTCTTGCATATTTTTAAAAGTGTAATTTTATGTATATTTCGTGGAAATTTTGTCAGCGCTTATTATTGCCTATTTTTAAAAAGCATAAATGGTAATATCAATGCCACTAATTTATTCTTCCTTAAGAAATTTAACTCTTTCTTTTGTGGGTATTTTTGATTTTTTATACTATTTTATGTTTCTAGGTTTTTTCTTTTCCTTTTTTCTTTCCATTATTGGTTATTTTTGTTTTTTGTGGTTTTTCGTTGAGTGTAATTATATATAAACAAATACTATATAATATGTGCCAAAATTTCATGATTATATAATTATTTTTGCATATTATGATAAAGTGCAATTTTGTTGCATAATCGTGTGCAAGTTTTTTTCTTTCTTATTAAAGTAAAATAAATTATTTCAGTTACACTATGTGTATATTACAGTAGAATCTGAAAAATGCACTATTATATGCTTATTGTTTGCATATTTCAAAAAAGTGCAATTTCAGTGCAAATTGTGTGCAAGTTTTTAAAGATTTTTTTCTTTTTCATGTTCTTTCTTCTTAAAAGGGTTTCATTCTTTCTTAGCAAACTTCATTATTTGATTTTGTTTTATTTTTTCTGGAAGGCTAATACCAATGCCACGAATTCATTCTTACATAGAAAACATTATTTATTTTTAATTTTGTTTTATTTTTTATTTCATTTTTTGATTTTTTTAGTTTGCATTTCTTTTCTTTTGTAAGGGTAATACCAATGTCACTAATCTATTACTTTTTAGAAAACACTTCTTTTGCAGAAATCTCACTATAATATACTCATTTTTGCTTTATTATTTATGTTTTCTGTTTCTATGCGTTTTTCTTTTTCCCTTTTTTTTCCTTTATTGTTTTTTTTGGGTGTTTGACTGAGTGTATTATATACAAAAAATACTATATAATATGGGCCAAAATTTCATGATTATATGATTATTTTTGCATTTTACGATAAAGTGTAATTTTGGTGCAAAATTGTGTGCAAGTTGTTTTTAATTTTCTTTTTCTTAAAGGAAATACATTATTTCATTTACACTATGTATAAATTATAGTAGAATGCGACAGATGCACTACTATATTATTCTTTGCATATTTCAGAAAGTGCAAATTCAGTGCAAATTGTGTGTAAGTTTTAAGGTTTTTCTTTTTCATTGCACGTGTAGTCACTAATGATTGCATACAACACATTGTGTTGCCGTTCGGATAATGGCTGTGACGGCTGGTTTTTCTTTGATTAATTAAATGCTAATGCCCGGTGCTTAATGAACTAAATGTTGCTCATGAGATTCTGCATGCATCGCATGGAAGTGAACGCACGTGAGCATCGCATGGATGGACTCTCAAGATCAACCCATACATCGTTGTGTCCCTCTATTCCCACTTGAAGCAAATCGACTGAAACAAACTTGTTTAGTTGACTGACCAAAAATTCGTTTTCAGTTGATTGATCTCTAGCCGGTGCACCCAGTTGAAATAGGGGGGCGGAGGGATTAGTTGTTAGTCAAGTTACGTAAGTATACGTAGGTTCTTTAGTAAGTCTAGCATTTTTGATGAGAAACAACCACACATACCTCTCATTTGTACGGCCATTCAATTGGAGAGTTACTAGAGTACAATTTACTCAGAAGAAGAAAACACGGTCGCATTTCTGTAGACCACGTGTGAATTTTTTGTGAGGTTGCGAAGATCGATGTGATCTTGCCCAACAAATTAGTAGCATCGTCAGCACCAGTGGTCTAGTGGTAGAATAGTACCCTGCCACGGTACAGACCCGGGTTCGATTCCCGGCTGGTGCATTTGTTTCGCTCTCTTTTTTATGCCTCGTGACTCATTGTCTCTTTACGCACTGATGAAACATTTCGAACCGAGGCCACAGCGTGCTACAACAGCTTCCGTCTTTAACATGGGTTCTACTAGATCGCCGGCAAGTGCGACACGTCAGGAAAAAGAACAGGCCAACGGTGAAGCAAGGCATCAACGTTTTCTGCCTGCAGCAGCTTCGCGCACCACTGATGACAGTATGCAGCACGGCAGACACATACGCATCCGGTGAGAAAGGGGAGATGCGGCATCAGCTAAGCCACCGTCCACTGCAAAACAACCATCCTTTGGACAATCTGGTCCTTGCATGGTTTCAGGGTTCACAACACAATATTTGCATGAGCAATGCAACTCCAAGAGATTCTTGAAGACATTAACGATGTAATAACAGGTGACACGGAAAGAAGCTTGTGTAAAACCGTAGAATCAACTATTCCGCGCAGGTTTAATTACACGACACGGTCAACTACTAACCTAAACGATTTGCAGCCAAATTGGCTGATGAACAAGATTCACAGTCACAGGACTCCACAGAGCTACTCGAGAGGCGATGGATGCTATAGAAGAAAAAGAACGAGCCGTGCAAATGATCAGCTGGTTGGGTTGCAGGCTTGCAGTATTCTAGGCTTCGTATCCCAGTACTGGTCGAGCCGATGCCTCGCGTACTCCTTGTACTCAAAGTCGATGTTCTTGTTCACATGCGCCTGCGGAGATAGAGGAAGAACCAAAAATAACAGTCAGCTTTCATAGATTGATCATTAACACTGAGTAGATACATTTCAATTGCCTCTTGTTGTGGAGCTTACCGAGACTATTCCCCAGAGACCCCAGAAGAGATGGCTTGTGAGACTGTACTTTGCAATCAAGCCAAGCAATGTTTCGATTTCTACATCAGATGGGTTTTCTCCTGACGAACAAAGGAAGCATTTAGGAACAGCACACTTGAGTGATGCATTAAATTAGTTTTAGCGTGCAATCATGCATTCTGAAGTATTCATCACATTTCCAGCACAGCAGAGTGTGGTGTTCCCAAAGAACTCTTCAATTACCTGAAGAACTAAGGTAAGCCTCAAGAAATCTCCTCTGTTCATCCACGTCTGAAATTATGCAGGGGAATCAAACAAGTAGTCAACATGTGATTAAAAAAGTGTGAGACACATAGCCATCCATTATTATATGATTTGGAACATTTGGTTATTGAAAAACTAACCAGGATATTTTGTAAAATCCATCACGTGCGGTGTATCACTATGATAATCAGCAGCCATCTCACAGAAGTGATTTGCGATGTCGAACGCAACAGGGTTAAAACTGGCGTATTCATAGTCCTGAAGGATAGAGAGATTAACAAAAGTGCAATCAGGTACAGAAAATAAACAGGCAAACCAAACTATCAATGTTCCTAGAATCACTAAGCAGTACAAAGAAAAATTATGAGTTGACCATCAATAACTGAATTTTTTTTATTTTGTGCTATTCTAAATGTGCAACCAGGTGCTAGTTTATGCTTAAATAAGGATTCAAAATATTCATTGGTAAGCACTAAGCAGCATTTGACTATAACCATAATTGAGAATTTTTCTTTTGTGCTCTTCTAAATATGCAACCAGGCGCTAGTCTACCTTCAAATAAGCATTCACAAATATATGTTGGTATCCATATAAACAAGGTCAGGTCAGTAACAACTACTTACAATTAAGGTCACTTGTCTGGTCTCTTCGTATATCATAATGTTCCCATACTGCAGATCATTATGGCAAAACACTACTCTCTGATCGACCCCGGACAATACATTCTCCAGCTCCGCAATCTCATCGCCGAGCGCCTCCAACCGCAGTTCCCTAGCCTCCTCAGTCGAGCACCTGCTGCGAGCTTCCTCAAGCCACCGCCTGATTCATACAATGCCCAGCAGTTAGTTAGCCTCTGGTCGCAATCACGCACATCTGCTGCCATAGCATAAGAAGGGATCACAGTTCAGCAAGCCTACCTCAGCCTCTGCCAGAGTGAGATGTCCTTGGGTCCAGGCATGTCGAGCTCGTGAAACTCCCGCAGCTTCCTGGCAATCAGGCCGGAAATCTCCGGGTCGCGCAGATCCGGCGCCGAGAGCGTCTGGGCAGACAACAACGCCAGCGACGTCAGAAGGAGAAATGGCATTACAGTAGGAGTAAGGAACAGCAAGCCATTGCGTGATTGCCACATGGGTGATGGTGTCAAGTACGTACCCTGGCGTTGATGAACTCCTCGACGCGGCCCTGGGGGAAGCGGCCGAGGAGGCGGGGGCCCTGGCCGTGGCGGGACATGCACTCGAAGGTGCGGACCTCGTCGGCGCGGTCGAAGAAGACCTCGACGCCCTGGCCGTAGATGCGCACGAGCACCTTGCGCGGGTCGCCCTCGCCGCCGGGCCAGGTGATGCGGAAGACCTCGTTGGTGAGGGCGCCCTGGAGCTGGTACACGACGAGCGCGGCGGGGTCGACGTCGGCGCCCCAGAGCTCGCCGGCGAGGCGGTGCAGGATGCGGCGCGCCTCCGCCGGGATGCGGTCGATGCTGGAGCTCCGCCGCAGCTCGGGCCCAGAGTCGGCGGCGGCGGCGGCCATTGGCGGCGGCGGCGCGCGGCGGAGCGGGCGATCTGCGGGGGTCGGAGGGGGGGCGTGAGTCGTTTCCCGTTGAGTTCGCGAGAGCTGTTTGATGGGGAGGGGATTGGGGTGGGGTTTTGGGCGTTGGAATGGCCGCGGGATCGGATCGGATCGGAATCGGGATTGTTGTGCTGGGGGAAAGCAGTGGCAGCTGGCAGGAGAAGCTTCCAGGGAGAAGTTAATAATTGCACGAGGAGCCACGTCGGCTGCTACGTTGCGCGTCTGGTGGACACGTGGGAGGAAGAGAGATGCGAGTTTCACTTTGAGGTTTTTCTAAATAAAGTGCATCCATGTTGGTTTTTATTGGGTCCTGATATTCACCATACAACATGTGTGGCATATTAGCTATCCGTCCACACATCGTATGTGGCGTAAACAGGAGGCAGACCGCAGTGGTCATGTATGGGTGAACATTAAAATTGCTCATACGTGTGGCACGAAACAAATATGTCCATGCGTCCTGATGCAACTACGTTAGTTACCCACGGGTTGATGTTTTAGTTACCCTGGGGATGGCAACTTTAGTTATCCGGGATGACAAATGTTGTTATAAAAGCATGGCAACTCTCTGTTTTGGTTAACTATAGTTGTCATGTCTAATTTATGGTAGTTGCCGCATGTAATCAAACCATAGTTGTCGTGTGTGATTAACTACTTGTCACATGTGGTTGAATAATAGTTATCATGTGTATTTACCTAATTGCCATGCATGGTTAACCATAGTTTCATGTGTGTTTACCTCGTTGTCACGTACGCGCAATTGCAATTGCATCTAGCAACGTGCGAGTGTATGTGGGCGAAGAGCAGTTCACCACACGCGGGCTGACTAGATGGTGACTCTGTGGGCGGGAACTGGTTCGCCCATATGGCGCAGTCGGGAACCATGCGCTCCAGTCGTGTGGGCAAGCGCTCTAACGCCCCAAAGAACATGCAATGTCTACGTGACACTGAAATTCCAACAAATTCCTTTAGAATTCGTGCAAAACAGAATCAATGCGTGTGGGTGTTACCATTTGCATTTTTATTTAGGGACCCTCATAAGTGTTACCCGTGTGACAAGAACACATGGTAACTCCAAATGATTTTTATGTCAAATTTAGTTATGCATGATGATAAGTTTAGTTGTCAAGCACGGCAGCTTGGATGACATGTTTCAAAAAAAATTGGTTTTTTTTGGATGACAACTTTATTTTGAAAAGCGTTAGGCCTGGAGTGCTTCGTGCCACACGTGTGACACTTATCATTTGGGTTTATTGAGTACATGTCGTAACATTTTCTATTGTTGAAGCTAATGGCAATTAAGATAACTATATTCATTTACCAAGTGACCATTTTGGTAAGCTATCAACAAAAAATTGCAATCAAAGATAACTATATTCATTTCCCTAAAAAATAAAGTTACTTAACTAGTATTCATTTCTTTCCCAGCCTTTTTCTCTCCTCTTTCCTTTCAAGAGTCACTACAAGGCTCCAAACACCTCTCCCCCTCCCTTCGACAATGTCGCAATGGGGAGATGTGGGTAGTGTTGTTGCGGTATATACAATGAAAAAGTATAATAGGACGATATAAGTGGGCTAAGAAATATCACATCAAAATTTTGTTTAGTTGGAGGGGAGAGACAAAAAAGCGGGTTGTAGATTTGTCAGCTTAATGGGTTCTAACATCCTTTGTGAGGGAAGAAGATGGACCACACATTAATGACATAACATGTATAACTAACCATTTTATTAGATTGGCTATAGGTGATGTGGCAACTTCATATAGCCGGTTATTATCTATACTATTAACCTTGTTATAAGATCTTGATGATACATTCAAGAAGAAAAAGACGCCCATGGGCGTCATTACCACCGATTGGAGGCAAGGTTTTCACTCGACTATGCATCGCTAACCACCTGCTTGCGACGACAACCACCACCACCACTGCCCCACGCCGAAGAAACGATGACCCCTCGCGCCATCAATCACAACTATACAACCAATAGAGTTGAACATTAGGGCCTAGATACGTTGCATATTGAGCAGCCCTGTAGCCCCAAATGCCACCGGAACTAGCTGAAACGAAAGATTTCGAGCACTATGTCGGGGTAAGATCCACGAGTAAGCCTGTGCACGAAAACCGAATAAAGCTAGAGACCGAACCCGTAAAGACCGAACTAAAATCCATTATCAAAATTGGAAGACCGAATTAAATTTGGCCGGTCAGTTTTCTTCTTTGGATGACCGAATAACCTAGATAGACTGAGTTAGCACAATGTCACAATTAGCACAATCCCTGCTCTTCTCTAGATGTTTATGGCACAATTACGGTTGCATACACCTACGCCATACACATGTTGTTTGTATTTGAATTTTGGTTGCATACACTTGTTACACATACCTATTGTCTAGCTGTGCTTGCATATTTTGGTACGTCCAATTCCGTGTGTGAATTTGAAAGCATTGACACGTGGCAATCCCTGGTCACTCCCATGCACCCTCCCGAGGAATGAGGCAAACATTTGCGCCCATACACCATCCACAGGGAACGACTCCATGTGTAGCATGGCACCCCTATGATGTATCTAGAAAGCTCTAGAAACAAGGTAGCATTATATGGAGTAAAAACGAGAGTTCCTACTTCCCATTTTGTCCTTCATTTAAAAAGATAGTCATGTTTAAAATTATATTTTAAAAACTAGCTCAATTTTTTTAAAAGATTAAGAAAGCAATCGTACCCACGCTGCTATCGTCTCTCTCACGCTGGTTTTACATCTCTCAGCACATGAACTAGCAATCAAAGAACCAGCAAGAAGCGGATGAGGAGGGATGAGTACCATTACATCGGTTGTTGAAGGAGACGGCAGCTGTGCCGGGCCGTCCCCGGCGGATCACCGGCAGATGAGAAGGCCACAGCACCGACCACCGCGGCCGCAGGGCTTGAGACATTGCCGCAGCGGGCCTCTGGCCGCCAGCGACCATCCAGCCAACTAGTGAACGAGCTAGCAGCTGAAAGAGATGGCGAAGATGCTGCCCGTGAAGTGTTCGGTTGGAGACAGACGAATCTCGTGTCGGTACCGGATAGTGGGTCATTTCTTACTGATCGCGTCAGTACCTAAGCACATGCGGCCAGTCGCTCCGAGGAGCAAGACAGGCCTGGATCAGCACCAAGCAAATCCTTACGGCCGCTGGATGGGCTGTGATCATCACAAGCATCCTGCAATCTGACGGTTGCAGGGCAGGACAGCGCCTCAAAAATATACTCCATCCGTTTCTTTTTAGCCTCCATACTATAAAATTTGTCTCTAGTAAAATTTAATAAAGTTTGAGCAACTTTATAGAAAAATGTATCAACATTCACAATACGAAATCAATATCATTAGATGCATCATGAAATTAATTTTCATATTATACAACGTTAGTATTCATATCATATAACTTTAGTATTTTACATGTTGATATCTTTAAAATATAAATTTGGTCAAACTTTGCATAGCTCGACTTCAAGCAAATCTTGTACATGGAGTCAGAAGAAACGAAGGAGTACAAAACTTCACCTGGCAACAAGCGAACAAGCTTAGCAAAACACTGCCAAGAGACTGGAAAAGGCGCAAACCACCGAATCAAAATCCACAAAATTGCATAGTTTGGATTGATACAAATATACAATGTAGCATACATTACAAACATCGTCTGTCCATAGAAGAAACAGCGTCACCAGCCATGCCAGGAAAATCGTCTCTGCCGAATAGGCTGCAAAATTGGCTTCCAATTGGCTGTGTCTCCAACCTATAAGGCTCAAAATGCTTTATATACAAACCGGGAGCCCCAATGGCCTCATGCACGTCACGGAATTCAGAGGAAGAAGGAAAATGGTTGCCGGGCGACTGGGCCAAAGAAATGATGAAACATTTGCCGTTGTAATATACACTCCTGTAAGATTTATCCACCTTTTGGAGACAAAGAAGAGATGATTTACATGAGAGGGAGGTATGCACCCCCATGGCCCTTCCTCAGTATTAGCGGCCCGGCGTTCTCGGGGACCTTGTCCAGAACTGCATTACAGCCCTCAAGGACATCGCTGAACCCAGTTGCCAGAGTTGCCAACTGCAGCCTCAGCCTCATATCCCTCGTTCGGCGCAGCAGGCTCCTGAATGATCTGCCGAGATGCTTTCCCCACTCCGCAGGCAAGCCTCCAGGCGAAAGCCAGACTGAGAAGTGCGACTGGTCGCCCCTGGCTGCAACCTCTGCCCGGTAAAATCTCGCAAGCTCCACAAGCATTGGTGGGTGCAGGGGCAGAACCAGTACAAATTCAGCCACAAATAGCTCGATGAGGTCAGGTTTCAGCATCTGGTTCCAGAAGACTGGGGCCCATTCCATTGGCTGATTTATGCTGTATGCTTCGGCAACAATGAGGGCCTCCTGGAACCTAGATTGATCCACAAAAATCCGGCGTGCGTTGGTTTCTGTAAGACCAATCCATACAAGATCAGGTATTCGAATCTGAAGAGATAGGAGAGAAGCACGAGCGCAAGCACGATGTGTCCTTTGGCCAGCGTCAATTGTTGAAAGAATCTCAGCCGTCTGTACAAGGTTATGCATAGCCTTAAGGAGCTCATCATTCCGTCGTTCCTTATCATGCCGATCTAACCAGCTTTCCATGTACTGCTCTGCACGCGACTCAAGGAGGGAAGCCGCCTCATGTTTCATGTCGAAGTGCTTGTATACCTGCACCGGACACATATGTTGAAGGGAACATAACGAAAAGCAGAAAGACCTATCTCGTAATGACGACAGCCAAGTTGTAAGGAAACACCGCAAGTATGATGGAAACCAAAATCACAAATTCTTGTATATTCTTTGTTCTTCATGTAGTTGCACAGAGGGTTCTGGCCCCCAAACAAGCTACTACTGCTCAGTACATTTCTGTTCCATACTAATTAAAAACTGGCATGGCATGCTGCTAATCAACAGATTTCATTTCCGCCCTGTACTAATGAGAAACTGTCATGATAGACTGCTAATCAACAGATTTTATGCTTCAGCAAAGCAATAGACCTAGATCCTGAAAAAGGGTTTGCTCAATGTTGGATTTTCTTATGTTGGATTTTCCATCTATTCTTTACAAAATAATTAACACAGAACACAATGATACCCGGAAGTGTTTATGTGGTTAACGAAGTTTTTTTACGGAATGTGCTAAACATGTCTTTGGACCTAAATCTACTCCCATTCTACATTTACAGATTTGAGAGAGAGAGAGAGAGAGAGAGAGAGAGAGAGAGAGAGAGAGAGAGAGAGAGGACATATACCAGAGACAGAGCCTCATCATCATTTGGGTTGAAATGTTTCAGTGATGTAATAACAGCCAACCTAAACCCTCGAACTGATGCAGGTGCCACTGTGGCTGTGTCAGTGGAAGAATACTTTTGAAGTAGCAACTCCAATTGGCCATTTTCTATAAGGATGGAAAGGATGAAGCTCAAGGAGTGAAAATTGCTCACTCCAGTTATCAAGCGAGCTAAGCAGGAAAAATCCCCCTCTGAAACATATGAATCCACTCTATTAGCTGCAAATGTGACGAGAACATCCACACCATCAAGACAAGAAGATGACATGTAGAAGTGATGTGACAGTATAAGGAGTTCAACCTGCAACAACATTTGACATGGACTTAGAGATGGTAAAGAACAGGAAGAAATCAGTAAATTCTCAAACCAAAGCTGAACATTAAAAATACTGACATAAATATAATGCACAGCTCATATAAAAGTATAGCTTCTGGTTGACACTGCAAATGTCATTTGAATAAGGTTCTTCACTTCAACATATTAGCTCAATCACGAGAGAATGGGTACAGACACAGCTTAGAAAACCACCGGTTACCAGCCCAGAAACCAGAACTGGACGGTTGCAGTTTTTCTGACACCCGGTCCCGGTCTCAAAGCCCTAGCTCACCACCTAAACCTCATCATCTCTTATCTTTAACTACAAATGTTCAAAAAAGAGCACGAAAGCAGGACACCATTAGATGGCAGAAACCCACATTCCAGTTTCATCTCCACATCACTCCACAACACAAACACCACCGTCCAGCAGACACACCTCCTTCACTTGTCTCTGTCCCCATCCCCGCCAAAATTGCAGGCACCAGCACCACTCACCAGCCTGTCTGGCTGCATTATCAGTACCTCAATGCCCTCCAACACATCTGCCTGGTGTTGGCAGCTCAACACCCCACTGCCAAACTACCTCCTATATACAACTCATTGTCAGCATCGCAACTCATCTGCCATAACCAAATCAACACCCCCCCACACACACACACAGTTAGTATTGTTCGCCAGCCCCACCAGACTATCCTAACACCTAAGATGCTGGAGGACAGGTTAACCATGAAAAACCTTGGTGTGCACCCCCAGTGTAGGTGGCATACCATCTCCACACATCCCTCTGTTACATCACCTCTCTAGGCCAGTTACCGCCACTTCAGGGGATGGAAGGAATACTTGCAAAGTTTGAATCTTCTATATCTAAATAGCTAGCCTCCACTAATCTATTTCTCTCAACATGCAACTATGCATAGGAAAAGACCCACTTTAACATGCAACTATGCATAGGAAAATCCACACCTCAACATGCAAATATGCATGATAATTTTCAATCTATTATTCTATTTACATTTAATAATAACTTTATAAATACACAATAAATCATATGTATTCTCAGTTTTAGTTTTCAAATTATTACTCTAAATATTCATGTTCCATACAACCAAATCTTATTGAACTATATTGCAAAACATTCCCACAACAAAAGAACCAGATCACACAAACCTCACAAGCATGCGGTACTTCATGCCCAGTCATTACCAAACGCATTAAAGCGTGACCAATTTCTGGTTCTGATGGGCATAGTTTTGCCCACTTCAAGAAGTCACTTGATCTCCACAATAGTGGTGCAGGGCCTTCTTCTTTTTGGGAGTCCAGATAACCTCCACGATGTGCAGCTAAAAGTCCCTACAATTATTGGACGTATCAGTCAAGATATGTAACATAATACGTATTTTCCCCACCAAAAACAAAGTGCACTGAGCAGACCTTCAGAAAGGAATCAGCAAGAATTCTTGCAATGCTAGATGCAGGCATGATGTGTGTCTCCACCAGAAATTTAGCTTCATCAAAAGAATCCTGAGCTTTCAGTGAAAGCAACTGCAGAAGTTCAATTGGCTGTTTCTCAAATGCTTCAGAAAATGGGAGTCCCAGTATTTTTGCAGTTTGCACAACCGCTATTATTCTCCTAATAAGAGCCCGTCCGCGCCCCTCGCCACATTTCACGGCTAATTTCTCCATAGCCTGAGATGAAATAACATTCTGATTGGTGGGTTGTACACTACTAGTCAACATATACCAACAAAATTTATCATACAAAAACAGCGAATGTAACATTACAACTATGGACCAAAGCAATGGCTAATGTTGACCAGATCCTAGGCCTAAGCTCCTAGCACTAAATGTCCATTTTTAATTCCACGCCTGGATTAGAGACTTCGTACTCACAAGGATTGTTCAGGCCGACATGTACAAAGTCATGAAGAAACTTAAAAGCAAAATTTTCTTTGTTCAGGCCGATATGTAACATTAACGAGAACAGTCTGTTTCCAAAACGTAATGAGAACTTTTTCAATGTACCAAGCAACTATGTTGTAAATTCACATCAATATTTAATTTGGACGACAATTTGCGATATTTATTGACTAGAGAAACAGCACACAGCTGTCAGCTTGCAACTATGTTGTTTGAGAATTATTTGTATACTCTCGACATAAAGATCATTCATTCCCAGCAAACCGCAGGCAAATATTTTTAACTCAACTACAACCATAGTGTAATCTTTACTACAAGAAAAAATGGTTGGAAAGTTGGATGAAAGCTATAGCTTTTGACTTTATATGTAACTTTTGTGGCAAATTAAGTGCAAGCCCAATAAACTAGAGAAAACATATGGTGTTTCTTTCATGCGCATGGCCAGTGTTTTCAGAACACAAATGCTATGCAAAACGCTTGCGTCATGTCAGGAGTTCATTCCTTGTAAATTATGCCCAAATTAAATTGAAGCTCTCCACCCTAGTCTTTACTTGTCCATAGTCAGATCAGTGTTATCAGAATATAAGTAACGTACATGTATCATGTCAAGAGTGTTCATTCTATCTATATTAATATTACCATGCAACATGCAAAAAGAAAAATTGAAGCTCCGCCCCAGAACCCGTACACTGCATAGAACACCTGAGCAAATGTAAACATGCATTACATCTATTTTCGTGTTTGACGATATTGCTGTTCTTTGTGCCTTTTCCCAGGAGGAAAAATTGCAAGCAGACATATTAAACTGTAATTTAACTATTTATGTTTAACTAATGTAAATAATAATTGTTGACATATGGTGTTCATTGTTGTTAACAGGAACTTCTGGCAAAATGAACGCAACAGTATAACCAAACCTGTGATGGATCAATCATATTGCTGCCACTTGCAATCTGGAGAGATTGAAGTATTGAAAGGGCTTCTGTATCAAAGGATAATAAATTGATCTCTCCATCACCGCCGTTATTTGCAACTCTTAACGCAACATCAACGAGGACAAGTTCTTCAGGAACATATGATGGAGATAACTTTTGTTGGAGTTGCTTAGCTGCAGTTATTTGCCCAAATTCTAATAAGGAGAGCACAGCCTTCTCCATATCTGCAGGCCTGACATGTTGCTCCCAACCAGACAGAGACGCTTCCATCTTTGCAAATTCCTCTTCAGATAGTAATTTTCTTGCTTGTTCGCCAATCTTAGAACGAAAGAAAACTTTAGAATTATCATCAGAATCATTGGTGCTACTTTCAACATTATCAGTGACACCTCGTCTAAGTGGTAGATTTGTTTTGCCCCTTCGCTTTGCTCTTGCATTATTTGTTGTTGTTGTTGCTTCACTGTTATATTCAAAGAGTTGCAAATGTAGATGGTGTGATAAGTTACTGTCCCTCGTACCATTTCTTTCTGCAGCTTTCATGCTTGGCAAACTCATACTGCTGTCTATTTTTGTGATGACATCAGCAGTCTGTTCTATAATACTGGTACTGTTTCCAATAGCTAGACTCTGAGAAACAACAGAAGATTCACCATCAGCCTTAGAGTGAGTCTCTGACTCAACTGCCAGGAGCCAAACCCGAGTCTCAATTTCCCGGAGAAGATGAAGAGGATATACCCTGCAAAAAATGTATATATCGGTAAGAAGAAGATACGAATGAGCATACATCAATATAGATTACAAGGGATCTTACGGAGAGGATTTAGTAATAGTTCCAGTAAGCCATTGTAAAGATAGCAGAAGTATTTCATGGAGCTCTCGTGCTGGTATCTCTTTCCCTAATGCTTCAGCATGCTTAAGGAAAAATAATCCAGCCTGCACACATAATTGAATGGGCATTACCATCACACGGAATTTACAGGGATAAGAGATCACATATGCATTTCACTGATTCAATCATCAAATACGGTACCTGTAAAGGTGGCAAAGAATATCTCATGAAAAGCGACTGACAGTGGCCCCACAAAGCTGCACGTTCTTGTGGAATATCCCAGAGAAACTCCTTCCATTCGGCAACCATAGCTTCTGCCTGAGACAATGGACAGATGGATATCAGCATAAATCATAAGAAATTAGAGAGTAGAAATTAAATTATGAGCCATAGAGAAACTTAAGGATAGAAAGTTACAAACCTGTGATTCCGTCACATGATCAAAAGTAGATTCCCAAGCTATATCACTTGACTCCAGTTGCCTTGCCCAAGTACGAGCGTCCTCCCATCGTCCATCCTTCTCTAATGCTGCCAGGAGAGAAGCATCATCCATGGAATCGTTCCACTTGTAGATATCACCATCTTTGCATAAGGACGGTTCAGCCAGATTGATTTTCCAATAACTGCGGCCGAAGTAAGCTGACGAAGAACCACCATCTGCAAAATCAACCGCTGCAAGGAGCTGTAGCAAACACCTCTTCTCATAAAGTGATGGGCAGGTTGAGAGTACTGCATCTGCGGCTTTTACAGCTGTAGCAACTACCCATCCTGTTATTGATGATGCTTCTTTGAACGAGTTTGATTGAGAGGCTTCATCTTTTATCCTTGCTGAAAATGATGTCAAATGTGCAGAGGCCTCGGACAAGCGCATTTGACAAAACGCCTTCAAGGTAACACAAACAAAATGCTCATGTTAGTTGGTATACAACTAGCAAAATATATAAATGGCATGCTTTTACTAACCTGAAGAGAACGGATGAAGGGGAGAAGGGAGCAGGATGGTAGAAACAAGTCAAAGGATCGAAGTAATGGTAGGAACAGCTGTTGTTCACACAGCACTGCTACTATACTTGATAAAGATGCAAGCCTCTCATCAATATCAACTGGAATTTCAGTCTCTTCGGAGGTGGGCTTTCTTCTTTCCTGCTGAGCCTCAATATCGGAAGGATTGGAAGTTGCAGTACCATTTGCCCCACTTGCAATGTCCAGCGAAAAACCTGATTTGAAGCTATCTGGAGAGGCCTCCAAGAACCGTCTTCGCTTTGGATTCTTCCTGTTGTAACGATATTCAACATTCCTACTCACGCTTGGCAACTTATTTGTGACCTCAACAGCAGATCCAACATTCTTAGCTACTTTAGAGGAAATACCATCCACCTTGATTAAGGACAACTCCCTGAAGACAAGAAATAGATGCCAACAGAACAAAATTACACAACAAGAAGAGCAATAAATCTTGCAAAATGCCACATGCATCAAACCCCTACAATGCTCAATGTGTTACCTTGCAGCTGTAATCTCAAGCCAAACGCTTAAGCATGAGAGAAGAGTTACATCTGGAAAGCATGAAGCAATCAACGCCAATAAAGACCACTGCATTTGTTTTGCTTTATTCAGAAGTGCCTCCCCAGGGTTCTTTTGCTTTTCACAAACAGCAAGTATGCAGAAAAGTTCCATGGGGTTGTCGCCATCAACAGACAAAAAAGATGGGTCCCTACTACCCGAGGGTATATTGCTAGACGATTTCCTTCTATTTGATAACGTGTTTTTCAGAACTGTTAGTATATGAGTCCTCAATCTTGCGTCCTTTATCTCTTTGGAAGCCTGAACGCAATACCAGGGAGAAGAGATGAGAATAGTGTTTTGTCAACAAGAATTATCAACAAAACGTGTACTACTTATGGTAAGAAAAATACCACTCCGATAACAACTTCAATTGGAAAACCAGCTCTCTGGGCTTCTGTTAGAAAACCAACCTGCCAAAAGCATGATCATCAGTGGGAGGACTTAAATAAATAACATACCCACAAGACAAATAAAAAATGTGTCAGTACCCAATCATTGTCATTGGCCAGTAAAGCCAGATATTTTGTACTTAATGGGAGATGGTGCGCTAGACAGAATTCTGTAACCAAATTCCAATGTTGGCTGGCTTCATTTTGCTGCGACCGGTAAAGAGATGCATCACCAATGCCACTCAAAAGCCAAAATCCACAGGTTCTACCTTCATCTAATAATGGCAAACTTGCTCGTTCCAGGTGCTCCAGTATAGCAATAAGAGGCTGTGATGGTTGTTCCCTTTTAGGACCCCTAGAGGTTTGCTTCTGCTCTAAAATCTGAAGATGATCAGACTGGACATAATCTTCAGCTAATGCTCGAGCAAGAGCAGGAGCAATATCAGCTCCATGGGAGAGCACATGTAACCCAGTGCTCCTTGGTGAAGATAGCTCACTTTGTTTATTTTGCTGAGCCAAGTTATAGTAGGAAGAGATGCGCTGAAGAGCAGCAATATCTAGACGGAGCATGTTAGCACACATGCCACATAGTTCCAACAGGAATGTGCAGGAAGCAACCAGTGTGGAGTCCTCGAAGTTTGTGATAGCTAGTGGAGCCACCTGGAGAAGTGATAACATATTGCAGCACACCCAAGAAAAAAGCATTAGAATGTTAAATGGAAACTGAAAAAATTATTTCCAAATTAACTAATAGTATATGGAACTTCTTCCCAAAGCTTATGTTGATTATATGTTCTGCCATTTAGGCATTCAGCATTCTTGTAAATGGTATCAAAAGATAAAACTCGGACAAAAATAAACTTTGGCATATCATATCCAGGAAAAGATTTGGAATATCGTCACCTCTAAGTGGCGAATGGATACTATCTGTATAAAGTAGCTCGTGATTATATGCCCATCTATACCTTCACTAGAAGTCCAAACTCTCCAATATTTATTCATCTTAGTGATCAGAACAACAAAAACTGAATGATGATGATAACTAATCTATTTGAAGAGTAAGTTTTTCAATCAGAGCATAAAGTTTTGATGGATACTGGTATAACTAGTTGTCCGAGAGAAAAAAAAACATGTCAGAAACATGAACATACCGATAGAAGAACTGATCGTTCAGTTTGACTTAAAGGGGCTAGGATCAGTTGTACATCTGCTTGAACATCAGACTGTGTGGAGATCACTTGGCGCGCATTGGCTGATTTTAATTGCGAAGCTCTTTTACCAAGAAGATGCCTGAAAGCTGCTAGTGCCCGACCACGGTGCAAATGATGCTCTACCCTCAAGTCTTTCTCCTGATGAAGGGGGGAGTTAACTAATAATGAAATTACTGCTTTGGAAATAAACGCTATAATACGATGAGAGAGCACAACCAAGACTGGGGGTGATAACCCTAAGTTCAGAATATTACATGCAGTGTGGATTTAAACAATAGTATATGCTAGTGGTGGGCTTATGCTATATGTATAAGCATCCTCCACACTAGCCCTTGCAGGATCGAGTATGTATATCTCCTATTCTTGACCAGTGTCCAAGTATGAGCACTAGCATACACTTAACATAACAAAACAAAATTCTGTTGTTCTAAATAGAGAAGTAACATGGCGCAAAAGTGATGCAAGAAAGAAAACAAAGAATCTGTTCTCAATAATGTACTAAGTACATTAGTACAAGATAGAGTGTACCTCAAGGGAAGAATATAGTTCTTCTTCAACACTTTTTTGAATGGATGCTTCTAAGGACAACGCATTGGTTTCACTATATCCAGTGGTATTGTATATGTAATCAGTGACACCATGAGTAAATAACTCTTCAGATGACGGTGCACTCGATAGCAGTTGCATCCCAAAAGGGCCCTGATCACAGATTGTGGCCAATTAAATAAAATAGAATTATCCTGCTATCAATGCTGCTGGAAGATCAAGATTTACATGTACACAAAATATATATATGAGGGAAGTAAGTTTGGCATCTCAAAGACCCTTACTGCTTTTAAGTTAGCCTTGCATGTCTCAAATCTTATAGTGCTTTCCTTCATGGTAACCGATAATCACACACTCTATTAAACTAACATTTTTCTAATACATAATTACAGTACACTGGTATAGAAGAGATCTTTTTCAAAAGAGACAATGTTATAGAAGAGACTGAAAGGGGGCTAAGACACATTTGCCAAACAACTTATGTTGTTGACTTTGGTCCACTGCCCTTGGGCGATTAGGCGTAAATTGGAAGACAAAAACAGTGCTGTATTGGTAACATTCTTGAAAGAGTGATTACTGTTTTAAATACTTCCATAGAGAAAAACTAAGATACTGAGAGAAAACACAACTGATCCACCAGAAGTGCTTTGGAACATCCGAAAAGATTTGTTCCAGAAGGAAAGGAACAATTCGCATGTACTTACGTCATAAAAGCATAAAGTCAACTAATGTCATATGGGGTAGAACTAAATGCTTAATGATACCAATGCTGGAATTGGGAAATGTTAGCTGCAAGATGCTATCGAAAAGGCAGAAATAAACCTGTTCAAATAGTTGGATTAATCTTCTAATAGACTTTGGAAACCAACACGGGAGCATTTGCAACAATGAAGTGTCTCCTCCAGCAGAGGAAAAAATGCTATAGCGCCAGCACAAGTAATCTGACATTGCAGATTTTCCAGAAACTGAAAAAGAAAATGAATTTATTATGTTTTATTAAGAAAGGACATAGCGAGTAGTTGGCTTCAAAACTAATAAGGGAAAATAGTTGTATTTTGATTACCATTATTTGGAGAATAATTTAGACAGCCATACCCATCTTGTCCAAAACAGGTGGAACGAAGTGTCTTCCATAGGGTTGGAAATTGCTGGAGACAATGACCTAGGTTCTCTAATGTGCACTGAGAAGACAATCCACGATTTCTGTTCACACTACCAGTGCATATGGACTTTTGAATTGGTGGTGAAGCATACATTAAGGTAGCTAGTGCAGACATTTCCCCAATCCGTTCAGCCATATCATCAACAGTATATAATATCTCATCTATCTCAATTGCAGTTAGATTGCCATGATTAACCATTTTCTGTGACAGATTCCAACGGGCGTTAGAAAAGGATGCCTCATACTCATAACCTTTGACTCTGGAGAAGAGTAACCATTGTGCCCACTTGCAATCACCCTGAGAAATTTCATGACATAACAACCAAGTCAGAATAATTTTTTTTAAACTGGGAAAAGGTCGAGCAGCTTAATCTTATATCTATACCATAAGGCAGTATTATAAGTACTTTGTCTACCACTACTGGACTAGTGACCATAAATTATAACATCATGTTCATAGTATCAGCAAATAGACAAAGCCGGGTCAGCCTACCACCGTGCTAGCTGGTCTAGAAAATACTGGGTACGGAAGTGTTAATATGCAGGGTAATATGATAAAAATTAATTGGTCCTCTATTAGACACAGGAAGTTTGCAGAGATAAGGGGCAACTGGTCACTTGCCAGGAAACCAGAAAAAGAAAAACAGGTGACAAGCATGCATATGCAGATACTCACTGAAATGGAATGTTTGGCAACTTGAACTTCAGATATTTTCCAAAGAATAATGTAAAACCAATTACTTGCATGCAGGAATCATGGAAAATTTGAACAGGAGCGAACCCGCCATACTTATCATAAAAACTTGACTCCACATAAACACTAATCATGTAACAGCCAAATTACCAAGTGTGTATCCTAACAAAAGCAATAAGTTTATTTGAAACAACCAGCTGATTCCACTGCTAGGGGTCACAAAATCAGCACGTTTGGTAGGTTTAAATCAGAGCTGAGCACAAAGAACTCCAAATATCATAAACTAAAGGGATGCAATATGACTTACTGCAGCTTCTTTGAGCAAAGGAATAGAGTCCTCCCCGAGAATCAAATTGCAGTTGTCCAGATAGAGATCGAGTAGGTATGGAGAGTCATGTTGCACACAAAAACGGATGACTAGTTTATGCAATGCTCTTTCACAAGCCTGGTGACGTTCATCATCTGGCATCTCTGAAGCAATTAATGGCATAGAAGCTTCTTTCTTGGGGCCTATCTTGGCTATATTAGTAAGTATGCCAGCTCGAGCAAGTAAAGGTATAATTTTGGTAGTACTTTGCCAGTACTCTTTCATAAAGATGTGTTTCTTTGCCAGTTGTTCCTGCATTAGCATTCTCATCCATGATGTTGATTCATGATTAGACAAGGATCTGAATACTTTGACATGTGGTACTTCCATACAAACAGGCTCTAGCTCCTCTGAGTCACATATATACATTTTATAATCAGGGACACTGACGTCAGACACAATGCTGTAACCAGCTCGTGAATTGTCCACATTAATGCTAAGTATCCCTTCTAGAAGTACACTGTCAGGAATCATGTCTAAGAGTTTGCAGACTTCCCCCACATCATCATGAGCAACAAAATATTCAAACTGAGATTCCCATGGGAGGTCCGATTGAGCAGAAATATGACAAGGCTGGTCCAGTATTATCTAAAGAACATACAATAATAAGAATCTTAGGACTAGTTAAGAAAATAAGTAATAAAAACCATAATCCAGAGTTTAGTGCGCTTTAATCTATTCAACTGGCCAAATATATTGCCATGACTAATTAAATGGCACGTCATAAACATTTTCAATGCAAACAAAAGAACAATGCAAGGAAAAAATTAGGCAGAATCAATAGTGTGACAATCTTCCATGCTCACTTCATTTTAAGAGAAAAAATGCAAAAACACTTGATTTTATAATTAATAGTAACTAGTAAGAGCTAACAGAACAAGAAAATCCTTTGCACTTTTGTAGATGATGAGCTACAGCTCATGGTTATTATCGGAAAGAAGGTGTAATCCCCCAGTTAACAAGTGAAAGGACAAGTCATGACTTACGCGGTCCACAGTTCTTTGATCCCAAGCATCAGACCACACAGCAGCACACGCCCAATATCCATCGGAAAGGTTGCTTTGAGAGAACTCCTTTAAATCAGCGTAATCATTAACGTTCACCCAAGAACCAAGCACAGCTCCATCAACATCACCACATTCAATAGCAGGGTGGTTACGAATATGGAGAGCAAGCACTGGTTTATCTTCCCCTGGAAGTGTAACAATATTTACAGCACCATGAATAACGTTCTCCCTGCCAAGATATGTGTCCCAGAAGCTGCTGCTTGGGTAAAAACGCTTTTCCACAAAAGAAAAAAAGTTGATCAGTACGGAAACAAACAGCGCACAAACATTTATTTTCTTTCTATGTGTTAAAAATGTATTACAGAAACAAAATGTATTGTAAGAACGTAATTTTTCAATTAGCTAAAACAGGATGCAGAAGCAAACCTCAATCAGTGCTAAGGTCTCCAACATCTTCCACTCATTTGATCGCATGTACCCACGCTGTTTCATCTCTTCTGACAGTACCTTGCATAAGTTGTCTAAGGTCTGACTCTATGTCATCTCCTAGTCTTTCTAGTGTCGCTACAGCCAGTCCACTTTCACCCTGTAAACTTATGTGTTAGACCTCAGGAAATAATGGGGAGACACATTTTTAAGCTATGGGTACCTTCATTAAAAGATCATAAACAATGGATCTTCCTATTTCATGAACTTCGGAGAAAACGTCATCAAAATCATCACCAGAACATGATTCCTCTGGCGCAACAGTTGCAGCTGAAGAACTGCCAACGGTAGTCGACCAGATTGTAGTGCTTCACCGACTATTGTTTTCAAGTCAAACTTATTCATTTCCCAACGGTTCATCATATCCTTGATATTTCCTTGAGTAACCGGTCTTCCAACTTGAGTGGTTCTTTGATCAGTGTCATTGTCATGAGAAGCAGTAAGGGAGGATTCAACTGGCGCTAATGCTAACAGCCTGTTACTACCAGGAACAAACTCAAATGCAGTAGATGTTGATCCTTGTCTGTCAGGAGCATCTAAACCATCCACTACCACAACTGGGGATGGAGAATCATTTTGTAGTACTTCTTTGCCTATTTTCAGTGAGTTTTTATCATCTCCTTGCTACAAACAATAACATACCAAATAAGGGTCCATTAGTCTATATCGGTAGGGTCTCCCCTGCCGTTTCTGCAAAAAATTGAAGATAAATTTATGGACAGACCCAGTGCTAAAAGCTCCCACACCAAGTGGGGTCTGGGGAAGGATTATACGAGGCAAGCCTTACCCCTGCACAGTGCAATGCAGAGAGGCCACGTCGAACCCAGGACCTCTTGGACAAGTGGGGAGTACTTCACCACTGCGCCAGGCCTGTCCTTCCATTTGAAGATAAACTAATTGTAAAAAAACAGCTATAGTTATTTACCATCCGGATTGAATTCTGGTTCTTTGCGGTGATTCGGCCCTGGATACTTCTAATTACTCCCAAAAGGAAAGCCATTTCATGAAGCTTTACTGAATTGTCTGGCATGTCTGGGAAAAAGATAAATGAAAAGGAATAAACTCACAGATAACAAAAAAAATGTGTGGGCACGTGCGTGGACATCTGTGGGTGTGCGGGAGAAGAGATGTAACCTTTCTTTTGCTTAAGAAGCCCATAAGCCTTGATTGTTCTCGTTGCAAAGCGGACTGCTAAAACCATTAACCTGTTTTCACACTGTAAGCTTACAAATTACATGAAGCTAAAAGCTACAAGTATGTGACATATTGCAAGCTTGGTCATGGTCAACTCAAAGTATAACTAGTAGAAAGAATATAAGCCACACCTCCTTGTGGGCATGTTCTAATATGTTCCACTGCGATTTGAAAACATGTCAACATCACATTATATTCAGTTGCATGCCACAAAATAGATTTCAGTCCATTTGCACTAGATCATCGAATTATTTTTTCTTGCATAAGCTTTGCAGGATGACAGAAAATATCAAAACATTTTATGTTACATCTAAATAACTAAACAAAAACTCAAGTGTTTACCATTCCAACTTCCACCCCATTTTCTGTACACACGTTATTCTTGACCATACGATAAGACTGTATCTAATTAAACAGTGTATATCTGAAGCATTTCCTGCCTTCCATGATATTCCACGTGTAAACATTCTTTGATGAGACATGTTTAGCACACAATACAATATCGCATTTGAGTTACTTTAAAAAAATATGAAAAAATAAGGAGAAACATTTTTGTTTCGGTGCAACTAATTTAATCAGTTAAAAAAATGATGAATGTCTGAAAGTTCTGCTAATACTCTGCTTCTGCTCATGAATTTACCTAGTAATATGCAGCTCATGCCATTCCCTTGCAGAAGCAGGTGAAGATAATGAAAGATTGAAATGAATCATTCTTCTCGTAGGGTTTAAAATGAACTCAATCCAATACAAATTGGTGCAATGAAGCTTAAGGTTTTGTATTTGTCTAAATTAGAGAAGAATATATTTATATCATTACTAGGGCACAGGGCAATGAATCCTTAATTTCTTGGGTACCTACCCAGTACTTACTGAGGTCAATATCTAACTGAGTTTTTGTATATATATTACAACATAAATAGATAGAGAAAAGCATGTTTCCAAGAAAGATTGTTTTTACAGAAGAATCCTAATTTACGAATATGGCTTATAATTCATGATAAATACTCCATCAGAGAAGAAATATACTAATCTTAAAAGAAGAGAAGAAATATACTTGGATGACACTGCAGCCTCATGATCACTTCTTGTGCTACATAATAGCCGATAAACAGATGCCAATAGCAGTTGCAAAACACCTTCTTCTGCAAGATCAACCTCCGCGAGCATATTCAACGATCTAGAAATGATTAATATTAGACAATTGTGCATACTGATCAGTAGAACTTGGAAGAATTCACACACAAAACACACAAGGTAGGTGAGGAATTAACTGAAAATTGCATTCAACAAAATGAGACAAGATTTGTACACACAAAAAAACTGCATACAGCGAAAAGTCGGAAGTATACACATATAAATGCATTGAAACTTGGGAGTTACATGCAACCATCTATTTCCACCTTCGAACTTCGGAATAAACCTAAGAAATTCTTATAAAGTGAACCCTTTCATTTAGATATTCAAATTCATTCCTAAAATATCAAATATTTTATCAGCCTCCAAATAGATCATAAAGGTAGGTAAATATAGATAATTAGTCTTGCCATTCTTGTACGATTTATTTAACTATGGAGATAGTTTCCACTGTATACTGAAATTCTACTTTAAACCAATACTTGGACTCCAAGCAATAGTAATGATCCATCGGAATCATCAAGAAACATCACCATGAATTACGTTGTGAATGTCCCAACACAAATCTAAGAAAACAAGGACTTGGGAGTAACTAAGAGCTATAAAATTTAAGCTAAAGTAATAACAAATGAAAATTAGTTTCAGCCCGAAAAATAATTGAGGATCTTACTGCTCCAGATCATTGATATTTGTGTAATGCAATGACAATTGCACCCAGCGCAGCCTGGAGATTTTCATGTCCCATCCTGTCAATGTAATAAATAATATTAGATCACATGATGCTTTTCTCTAATAAAGATATAATAGCAGCACAGAACATCCAAACCATCAGCATCCAGGAGGTCTATCATTCTCAGCAACCGGACTGTCAAATATTTACATATATAATAGGGGAAATACACATCCATTGAAAAGGTTAAGAAGATTATTGCTTGTTGGATAGTTGCCACAGAAAGATATATGAGCAAAATGCACTACCACTTTTGTTATAAATATGCATCGTGTTCAGGTACTGGTCATGCTATTGAAGCTGATCATTGTGACTAACACCAGCACAGTGCACGATTCCAGCAAATGCTGATTGACCAGTCACCTAGATTGGTATTGATTAACATTAACAAGATAAAAAAATTGTATAATGTGCATGCATGGCAGTAACAATCTTGCATATAATGTTTACTGCACAAACATTTTTTAGCTTAAAAGTAGAAGCAAATTTGAGCTGTTCTTTCAATCATGATAAAATGATTGATCATGCCCCCAAAATACGTTTGAGTGGCAGGACACAGCATAGGACAGGCCACTCCGTAACTGAAATACTGAACAGGGTTGTTAGAGCTAACCGTAGTGAGACTAGCAGAACGACAAACAGGACGAAAAAATAAAGACAAGGCCAAACTGAATGACAACGCACCATTCTCCCAGCAGAGCCTGTCTGCTAATGAAGGTCCTTCATACAACAATGCTTTATCCAAAACCTCTATTTGCCAGGCCTCCAATCTTGTTCGGAGTCTATTTACTGACAACAAATTCAGAGCATTGCATGCACTACCACCATTAAAACCTGGTTGCCAAAATTGAGTGGCATCGATACGAGATGAAAAAGACGATACAGACACTGATGGAAGGACCACAGAAAGGTTATCCTGCGAAATCAAATACAAATATCCCTGAAAGGAGCAAACAGCAGATTCGCCAGCAAAAGAAAATTCCTTCTGATATGGGAGGCTCCTGCCCAGAAAACCAGAATCAATATCTCTCTCGTCAAGTGAACATGAAGCCATAAGCAACTTTGTGTGAATAATTTTGACATGTTTATTTCCCTCTGCATTGCAACTTCTAAAGATCCTTGTCAGTCCAAATGGTGAGAGGCTTATTACATTCTCCTGTGATCTGCATGAAGGAAGGACTACTCTTCGCACATGAGCAGAAGCTGCCATTGTGGAAGGATAAGTTACCACATCTTTCATTTGTGATGTAGTACTGAAACCACTTGGCCAGCTATCCACTTGATTTTCATTACATTTACAGTATTTTCTTCTTTTCCTAGCTCTGACAACACCAGCATTGTCTCTATCTGAAAAATCATATACCATTTCGTCTCGATTAAGTGACCCTTGTCTAATTGGCTGATGACTGCAAAATGTTTGACTCCCGATCTCATGACCAGCAGTTTCCCAGGCAGCAAAATTATCGCCATAATGATTTATAGAAGGCTGGTCAAACTTTTCATGTGCATTGGCTTTGAAATTTAAGATATCGTCAGCATAGAACACATAGACTACCCCAACCTCATCTACAGCAGCAACAAGTGGAGAATGTGGTGCCAAAACTAACATCTTGAACATTCTGCCAACGACATTCCTAACACAGGTGTTTTCTCCTACATTTGTTACAGTGGGCAAAGGCATCTCCAGATCTATTCTGCACCGATCAAGAACACTAAACGAGCTGATAGGGTGACCAGTTTTTGCATTCCAAATGGCGACAAAACCCACTGCGTTAAGGGAGGCAAGAAATATATCTGACAGTTGGAAATCGACCCACTGTGGATTAGGCCCCACATCATCATATGCAGTCTGAAGGTCTACCACAAAGTTCCACTGTATACCCCAATGGTTTAGCTCAAGGATAGCCACCAAAATATCTTTGGCGTTGCGTTGATGGACCTCGCAATTTACTGATTCATTAGGAGTTAAGACTAAACCAGTCAAATAACCGGAAGAGCTAGGCAAAACTTTTAAACATTCCCACTGACAACTGCATGATTCTTCAGCTACAGGTACATGACTTGGAACATCTTCAGGAGATCCACTGTCAGTTTCCATCCTAGTCTTCATAGCACAACTGCTTAACCAGAATTTCAGAAAGGACATAGTAATATCATATATGCTAAATGATACCACCTCTGCAGAATGAGGTAATGAAGACTTCAGAGGAAATCTGGCTTGGTATTCTCCATTGCAAACAGATGCACTGATTGTAGTCAGAAAAGAGCGAAAGCAGTTCCTTGCACCCGACTCGCCATCCTCAGACGCTGAGCACTTGGTAGGAAACCATTCTTTCCACTCCCCATGCAGCTCTTCAGTATCACAATTGACTGTTACTGCACTTTTCTCAGAATGACAAAACGCATGAACTGTGATAGAATCATCACTAGACAAAACAAGAAATTCACTGAAAGCCGGAACCTCAAGTTGACTAGAAGCATCACAGCAGTGCCCCCATGCTAAAGACTTCACTCTGGGAATAGAAGAAAAACGCTCAAACACTGGCAAGCTACTATATGAGAGAGCCATAGGTGATTCAACTTGTGATGGTTGGACATTGACAGTTGACAGAACAAGATCGCCTGGGTTGTAAAATCATAATTAGTAGAAAAACAATAAGAGGAAGGAGATGATGATGATGATGATGAGCAAAGGAATACTGGAGTATAAAGGAAAGCAACAAAGCTTCACCATGTTCCGAGAGCAGTCCAAACAGGCGCCTTGTAGGAGAAATGAACGCTTCCCGGAATTTCGATAGTTCAAGACAGGGATGCAAGCTTTTCCATTTATATAACTGCAGTACAGTAGGCCCACCCTCCATCTCATAAGATATGGGCATTGTTATTCTGTTCCGGTTCACCTGCTAATGGTGGCAGCAAGCAACATTTCTAGCAAAAATAGGAAGGGAGTGAGCCAACATAATACAGAATAGGAAAGCTGCAAGCAAAACATTATAGCTCACTGTTGCATATATACCAACACTACTCGCTAACTATATAGTGTGCTATTTCAAGTAGTCACTAACCTAAACAATCCACTCTGAAAATGATTCCTCTTTGGAGAATAAATGGTCTGAGTTTTTTATTTTTGTTTTCACTCAAAAATATCATAAACGAAGCAGAGAATTGCAATAAAACAGGAGCAACGATGGGACAAGAAAAATGACTACAATGTGCTAAAATGAAACACAGAATCTGCTCGAGGTATGGGGCAACTAACAGATGCAGCATCCAAAATGACAATTCAGATGATAAGGCAAGGGCAAAGTAGACTCGAGATCAGACTAAAACCAAACCATGGAAGGGGATCAAGTCCCTAAACTTGATTAGTCGATTGACTAACGAAGTTTCAGCAGAGGTGAAATTCGCTACTGTTACGGCGGATCTAGATGATGCGCCGAGCGTGCACCGGCACACCCCGAAATCGTGAAGGTCAGTGGGATTTCAACTAATCGCATGGATGAGAACAATCAGCATACCTCAAACCCCAATGGCCGAACTGGGACGGGGCGGAGGCAGCAGGAACGCGGTGCCCCGGCGAGGAACAGCGGGGACGGCGGCGCGCGTGCCAGGCGGGAGGCGGGGGCAGGGGCCGTGGGGGACGGGATTGAGGCGTCGGCGGTGACGCTGAGGTAGGGCGCGGTGGTAGACCTCGGCGGAGACTCCGCGGGGGCGGGGTCGCGTCCGAGGGAGACGCGGCGGGCGAGGGAGCTCACCGCGTGACCCGGCGAGCGGCTCCCCGGCGACGCGGCGGTGGTCGTGGCCGCCAATTTCTCGCTGTCTGTCAGCGTCTGTGTCTCTCCGTGCGGGCAGTTGCCCCTCCCCCTCGCTCAGCTTCTTTGGCTTCGTGTTCGTTCGTGCGACGGGACATCGGATGCCAACGCGCGTCCGCACGTGCCGTCACGTGAGGCCAAGTTTTTCTTTTTTTTTTTAGGATCGTGAGGCCGAGCTGTTTGCAGATGTTCTGTAGGCCGTTGTCTCCTGTGTCGTCATCTATGGCCCTGACCCTGATTGGGCTACGATATGCTGGCTTGGTTATTTCTCGTTCATTTTTTTCGTTCTTTCTTTTAAATTTCTATCTTTCTTTTTTCCCACTAGGTTTAAATTTTCATACTTTTATCTCCCTAGTTTTCTTGCTAACTCATTATTATGCTTGATTTATTTTTATTTATTTACTTTACTTAGTATTATTATTTTAGTTAGATTTATTTTTTTACTTTTGGTAGATACATGAATGATTTTGAGAGATACGTGAAAACTAACTTTCGAACACATGAAATTATCTTCAGTACATAAAACATCTCTCTGAGATATGTGAACAATTAAAAAAACATGATCATTTCTTTGATATAGACAAACATTTTATTTTGACATACATGAATATTTATTTTTAACCACACATGGACGTTTTGTATTGACATGTGAAACCATTTTATTTTCAAATATGTGAACACTTTTCTGTTCGATATGCATGAACATTTAATTTATACAATGTACTTCTTTACAACATGGAAATAAAAAATTCACACACAAAAACCTTTAAAAAATACACTGGACATTCTTTTGATATACTTGCACATTTTTTGGTACATGAACTTTTTTTATTAAATTAATTTTTTACAAAATTAGCTAATTTAATATATATTTTTGTTTATATAGACCAATAGTGTCTTTAATGGACTACACCAAAAAACATTCCTTGTCATGATGGGTCGCGAACTGGTTCCACATTTTTGCCGCTGTTGCTTGCAATAAGAGGCATATAGATGCGACTGTCCGTACGTACGGACACAATACAAGAACCTCCACTAAGAAGATATTGCAAAGCTCCCATGATTATTGCATGGAGCTCTTCCCATGGGCAAATCGGTCAATGTCCCTCACCTCATATGCATCGTGGCTGAGGTGGGACGATCACCACTGCATTCGTAGCTCTATACTGCGGCTTCGTATCCTCGTCCTTGTCAGAGAAGCGAAATATATGATGACACCCGGAATAACGGTGATTTGGTTTGTTAGGTTGGTACCTCATGAATCTGGTATGTTAGTTCGTGTGAGCTTGTTTTGGTATTTGGTTCTTCAATTTCATGCATTGACGTTCTTGATGGCGTTCTTTTCTCTTTTCCTGGTGTTGTGATGATGAAGAGGTAGACCTTCCTTTTGTGAAAGGGGCAAGGCCTGAGATGAATCATGCTTTTTGTTCTCAAGCTCCCACACGTTATGGTAGGTGACACAAGTGGGGTTGTAAGCCATTTTCATGTTATCTACTCCCTCCGTTTCTAAATAATTGTCTTTCTAGAGATTTCAACAAGTGACTACATACAGAGCAAAATGAGTGAATCTACACTCTAAAACATGTCTACATACATCCGTATATTGTAGTCCATTTGAGATGGCTAGAAAGACAATTATTTTGGAACGGAGGGAGTAGTAGGTATGGAAGCGACAAGCTTATCAACCTTTTGCACCTGTTTTTTTCAAATCCAATGTCAAAGAATATATCCATGTATTGTGCTTGTACTATGTCCCTCTTAATAATAAATTAGGCGTGTCTCTAAATAAATGAGAACCAAGAACCATAAAATTGATGTTCTAGAAAGCTGCAATATTCCCTAAAAAGGAGAAGTTGGGTCTCAGTTATACATGCACCCTATTATATTGGAAACAAAAGGTGAATATTGCCAAAATTGGTCATTTTCCGGTTCAACAAAAATGACCTTTCACCTAACTTTAATGAAATAAAATCCTTTTGCTCAATAACAACCTCTGCGATGTTGAACTTGGCTACAATGTCATAGGAAACAGCTAAGTGTTCCACGGGCAAAATGAAGATTACATGGGCAATGCCAAAGTCACTAGTTTTGAGCTTTTAGAGCTTAACGAGACACTCTATGGTGTTGACCGCTTTTAATTTGGTCACATCCCCGCATGTCTCATGGGTCAATGACATACTCTTTGGCATTAAGCTCTAAACATGTACCAACGGACATTAGTTATATTTTCGATTTACTCGTCGTGGTTTTAGTTAAAATTTAAACTAAATCCACAATGAGTAAATCGGAACGGACACTACTAGAAAAAAGTCTATACACAGAATTTTACCAGCAGCGCGCTTTAAAGTAAGGCGCTGCTGTTACGTAGCAGTAGCGAGCTCAAGCTTAACTCGCTGCTGAAATAAATATAGCAGTAGCGCGCCCGCTCAAATACGCGCTACTGGTAGTAGCGCGTTATCACGAAGAGCGCTACTGCTACGTAGCATAGTAGCAGCGCATTTCACTAATAAGCGCTACTACTAAGTTTACTATAAAAATTTAGTCCCACCTCGCTCCATGAAGAGAGTTTATACCACCTTAAATATGTTACTTCTCAGATTTTGACAAGCACCTGGTCTTCAATGAACTCTATGTGTAGAATTTGTGGTCGTAATATGAGTCCTCACCGGTTCCTAAACCGGTAAGGACTCATATTGACAAATCAGATTGTACACAAAAAGATTATTGATGATCAATGTATTTTTAATACATTGAAGTCTATTTTTACATGCTGACACTTAGCAGTAGCGCTTCTTTGTGAAAGGCGCTGCTGCTAGTGTGACGCCCCCGATTTAATCGTACACTAATCATGCACGCAAACGTGTACGATCAAGATCAGGAACTCACGGGAAGATATCACAACACAACTCTAAAAGTAAAATAAGTCATACAAGCATCATAATACAAGCCAGGGGCCTCGAGGGCTCGAATACAAGTGCTCGATCATAGACGAGTCAGCGGAAGCAACAATATCTGAGTACGGACATAAGTTAAACAAGTTTGCCTTAAGAAGGCTGGCACAACCGGGATACAAATCGAAGAGGCGCAGGCCTCCTGCAGGATCCTCCTAAACTACTCACCGTCGTCGTCGCCACTGCACGTAGTAGTAGGCACCTCCGATAGTAGTAGTCGCCGCCGACGGTGGCGTCTCGCTCTGGGCTCCGACATCTGGTTGCGACAACCGTAAAGAAAGGAAATGGGGAAAAGGGGAGAAAGCAACCGTGAGTACTCATCCAAAGTACTGCAAGCAAGAAACTACACTACATATGCATGGGTATATATGTAAGGAGGCCATATCGGTGGGTGACCGCTGCAGAATGCAGAATAAGAGGGGGATAGCTAATCCTGTCGAAGACTACGCTTCTGGCAGCCTCCGTCTTGCAGCATGTAGAAGAGAGTAGACTGAAGTCCTCCAAATAGCATCGCCAAGTAGTATCTCCAAGTAGCATCTCCAAGTAGCATCTCCAGTAGCATCGCATAGCATAATCCTACCCGGCAATCCTCTCCTCGTCGCCCTGTTAGAGAGCGATCACCGGGTTGTATCTGGCACTTGGAAGGGTGTGTTTTATTAAGTATCCGGTTCTAGTTGTCATAAGGTCAAGGTACAACTCCAAGTCGTCCATTATCGAAGATCACGGCTATTCAATAGATTAACTTCCTGCAGGGTGCACCACATAACCCAACACGCTTGATCCCATTTGGCGGACACACTTTTTCGGGTCATGCCCGCCGCTGAAGATCAACACGTCGCAGCCCCACCTAGGCACAACAGAGAGGTCAAGACGCCGGTCTAAACCTAAAGCGCAGGGTGCAGGCCCATCGCCTCGAGCACACACGCACGTTCTGAACGCGCCGAAGCAGACCTAGCCTAGTGGCGTTCGGTCCAATCCGGCGCGCCACTCGATCGGCCGACATCACGAAGGCTTGGTGATACCACGACGCCGGATACCCATAACTACTCCCACGTAGATGGTTAGTGCGTATAGACCAAATGGCGGACTCGGATCAAATACCAAGATCTCGTTAAGTGTGTTAAGTATCCGCGAACGCCGAGCAGGCCAGCCCACTGTCTCCTAGGTGGTCTCAACCTGCCTGCCGCTCCGCCATTAAAGTAATGTGATCGGGGCCGTCGGGAACCCAGCCCACCTCTACGGGATGGAGCCACCGTCCTTTCGGCCCCTCATCGTAATCACTTGCGGGTACTCAATGAGTGACCCGACTTTAGTCACCATCTGTATAGTATGTATGTATGTATAGTATATACCGTGATCACCTCCCAAGTGATCACGGCCCGATAGTATAGCAAGGCGATCGACAAGGATGTAGGGCCAATGATGATAAACTAGCATCCTATAGTAAGCATTTAGGATTGCGGTAAGGTATCAGCAGATGTAGCAACAATGTCGGGCTATGCATCGAATAGGATCAGCGGAAAGCAAGTAACATGCTACACTACTCTAATGCAAGCAGATAGAGGAGAATAGGCGATATCTGGTGATCAAGGGGGCTTGCTGGTTGCTCGAGACAAGAAGGAGGGTCATCGGTGGCGTAGTCGACCACCGGGCATCAACATCGCCACGGGGTCTCCGGAAAGAAGTAACGGAGAGGAACATAATAAATAATGAGCAATCAAAGCATCACAAAGCGTAACATGGAAATACGCGGTGCTAGGTGTGCCCTAACACGGTAGTAGGTGATATCTTGGTGAAGGAAACATCCGGAAAGTATCCCGGAGTTTAGCGTTTTGAGCAAAGGAGCCGAGGGGAAAGTTGCGAGTCCGATAGGTTAGGGGTGTGGCGGACGAACGGGTTGCGTATCCGGAATTGTCTCGTCGTTCTGAGCAACTTTCATGTTGAAAATATTTTAATCCGAGTTACGGATTAAAAGATATGATTTTCTAAAGATTTTATTAATTTCTGGGATTTAATTAATTATTTAAATTAATTTAAAAATGAATTAATGATATCAACATGATGTCATGCTGACATCAGCAGTCAAAAGAGTTGACTAGTCAACCTGACGTGTGGGTCCCAGCTGTCATTGACTGTTTAGTTAATTAGGACTTAGCTAATCTAATTACTGTTTAAGTAACTAACTAGTTAGTTAGATTAGTTTAAACAAGATTAATTAACTTAATTAATTCACTAATTAATTAACAATTAATTATTAATTTTGTTAATTCATTTTTATTTTATTTTCTTTTATTTTATAAAACATTCGGGGTGGGCCCGGTGTCCAATGCCTGAGGCCTTAACGGGCACAGGAAGCGGGCGCTGGCGTTCTTGATTCTGGCGCAAGGGCGTCTGGCGTCGGGCCAGCTCGCCCGGTGAGCCACGCCGAGGCTTGTCTTGTGAGGAAGCCGAGGCGGCAGCAAGAAGGTGGTCTTGTGGCGCGACAGACAGTGGGGTGAGCATGGCGATGGTGGGGAGCTGGCGCGGCTCGGCGGACATGGCCGGCCGAGCAAAAGCAGCAATGGGTGAGGAGGAGCCGCAAGGGCGCTGCTGGAGGCGCCGCAGCAGAGGCCCGAGGCGAAAGAGGGGAAAAAGCGCTGGGGGATTCTGATGGCAATGTGGCAGCAGAACGCGGGCGCGGCAGAATCTGGCAGGGCTGTGGCGATGTGGTTTGCACAGGAGCAGGCGGCAATTGGACGGCAGCGAGCATGATCGCATGGCGAAGCGGGGGGTCTGTTGTCACGCCCTCGATGCGGCTATATCTCCCACGTGTCGAAGCACGACTTAGAGGCATAACCGCATTGAAAGCAATGTCGCAAGTGAGGTAATCTTCGCACAATCCATATAATACATAAGGGGAAAAGGTACATAGTTGGCTTACAGTCGCCACTTCACACAAATACATGAATAAAGCATTACATCATCCAGATACAATCAAGGTCCGACTACGGAACCAAAATAAAAGAAGAACCCCAAATGCGACACAAATCCCCGATCGCCCCAACTGGGCTCCACTACTAATCGTCCGGAAAGGAAACATAGTATCGACCAAGTGCCTCATCATATTCCCACTTCAGCTCAGTGGCGCCATCTGCTATTTGGCATCACCGTACGTGATCTGTTTTGGTAGAATCTGTGAGCCACAGGGACTCACAATCTCACACCGCGAGATCAAAACTATTTAAGCTTAAGGGAAGGCTGGTGTCAAAAGGAGGAGCTGCTGCAGTTTATTAGCATATATGGTGGCTACATCGCAAAAGAGAGCGAGAAGAGAAGCAAGGCGCGGTCGTGAAGCTATTAGCGATCAAGAAGTGATCGACTACTTACGTCAAGCATAACTCCAACACCGTGTTCACTTCCGGACTCCGAGAAGAGACCATCACGGTTACATACACGGTTGATGTATTTTAATTAAGGTCAACTTCGGGTTTTCTACAACGGACATTAACAAATTCCCATCTCGCCTCATAACCGCGGGCACGGCTTTGAAAGATAATACCTGCAGGGTGTCCCAACTTAGCCCATCACAAGCTCTCACGGTCATCGAAGGAATAAACCTTCACCCAAGACACTCCGATCGGACTCGGTATCCGGTACATCAAGACATTTCGACAATGGTAAAACTAAACCAGCAAAGCCGCCCGATTGTGCCGACAAATCCCGATAGGAGCTGCAGATATCTCGTTCTCGTGGCACATCCGGATAAGTCAAGCTACGAGTAAAACCAGGCCTCGAGTTTCCCGTGGTGGCCCCAAGAAGTTGCTCGGTTCGGACCAACACTCGAAGGAGCACCGCCCGGGGCTAAAATAAAGATGACCCTCGGGCTCGCGAAAACCCAAGGGAAAAAGGGGTGTAGGTGGCAAATGGTAAAACCAAAGTTGGGCCTTCTTTGGAAGAGTTTTATTCAAAGCGAATCGTCAAGGGGTCCCATAAATCACCCGACCGCGTAAGGAACGCAAAATCAAGGAACATAACACCGGTATAACGGAAACTAGGGTGGCAAGAGTGGAACAAATCACCAGGCATAAGGCCGAGCCTTCCACCCTTTACCAAGTATATAGATGCATTAATTAAAACAATAGATATTGTGATATCCCAAAATATCCGTGTTCCAACAAGGAACAAACTTCATCTTCACCTGCAACTAGCAACGCTATAAGAGGGGTTGAGCAAAGCGGTAACATAGCCAAACAACGGTTTGCTAGGACATGGGTGGTTAGAGGTTTGACATGGCAATATGGGTGACATGATATAGCAAGTGGTAGGTATCGCAGCATAGGCATAGCAAAAGAGCGAGCATCTAGCAAGCAAAGATAGAAGTGATATCGAAGGTATGGTCATCTTGCCTGTAAGGTTCTCAGAGTTGTCGAAGGCTTGATCTTCGTAAGGCGTTCTCAACAGGCTCCTCGTTCACGTACTCGTCTCCGGCTCTACCCAAAGCAAGAACACAAGCAAACGGAACCACAATCAAACAAGGAACAATGCACAAGCAATATGATGCAAAACATGACATGCTATGCGAGATGTGATATGCAATGCATATGTATGCTCCGGAAGGAAAAATGATGAATTGGGCATCAACTTGGCAAACCAAGTATGCCGCTGGAAAGATGGAGTGATTTCGGTTGAAATCGATATAAAGATCACCGGAATCGGATGCACGGTTTGCAAATGACAAGCAAAACAAGAATGACGCAAATCTGCGTTTAACAGCCCGATGCTACTTAGCACGCAACACAAAACTATGCTACAGCACCCCAACATAAAAACAAAGCATATGGCAACAAACTACAGGAGATGCTTAACAATAGAGGAACACTGAGCTACGGCTAAATCACATCATAACATGTTCAAACAAGCATGGTGAAAGTGCTCAAAATATCAGGTTCACAGACTTAGTGAAAATACTAACATGGCAGGAATTAATATCAGGAAGGCATGTTTAGAGCAAGCAAACAACATGCTACAGGAACTTATAATAGCAAAGCAAGGCATGACATGATTCTACTCAACGCATATTTCAATAGTCCCTTAATGACCATAAGCCAAAAAGGACTCTAAGAAATGATGGCACCCATGTAAACATTGCAAGTTTTATTACAGATTTCAGACTTAGTGAAATATCAGGACATGGCAAGAACAGATTCAACATGGCATGTTCGTGAGCTCGATGCACTCACTACAGAGCACCTCATGATAAACTAAGCATACACCCATCAAGAAGACATGGCATAGGAGCTATAAATGGCAAGAACAACATCATAGCATGCACGGATCAACTACAACGACCTCGTGAAAATTGAATCTAATGCAAACAGTCTGCCAGGAAACAATTTCAAGCAAAAGTAGAGCACGAAAATGACATGCTAGACTACTCCATAAATGCCAACAAAGGCATGGATGGATAGAGCAAATCCATATGTTCAAAACACCCTTACTGATCATACTCAAAAAGGGCATAGATCTCTCTGAAACAACCTAAACATATGGCATGAAATTATCAGCAGGACAAGACTTAGTGAAATCACCAAGTCCCTGAAATCAGCAACATCATCATCCCTACTTTGCATGCTTGTTCTAGTCAACACATAGCTCACAAAAATACATGGAAAATACCCCTGGAAAGATGGCATGGCAATGTTCAACTCACATGTAGGACTCAAATTCATAGGGTGCACACATAATTCATGGCAAAAATGACAAAAGAGCTCGAACTGATAAGATTCTGAAACTAACGATCTGAAGCTATCTTCCAACAGCATTTCGGGCACCAAGATGACCTCAAATGCAAATGATGCAATGGAATTAAATGATGTACTCTTCGAGACGAACATTTTGACATATTATACACCCAAAACGGAGCCACGGTTGCAGAGATGTGATGCTATGAAAACTGCACGAATTTACCACAGAATAATAACTTAGACGAATTTGGAGGGGGGGAAAAGTCAACCTAGGCTTGACTGGATCCAGATCTGGCCGGAGGGAGGAGGTTGCCGGCCGGAGGAGCTCGCCGGAGGAGGTCGCCGCGGGCGGCAGCTGGGCGCTTGTGTGGAGGGGCGGTGTGTGTGTGTGTGTGTGTGTGTGTGTGTGTGTGTGTGTGCTGTGTGGGTGCATGTGTGTGTGTGCGTGTGTGTGTGTGTGGTGTGTGTGGCAGGGCATGGCGTGTGCGACGGCGGCGGGCGGCGGCGGTGCGGCGGCGGCGCGGTGGCTTGGCGGGTGGTGCGGGCGGGCGCAGGCGCGGAGGCTCGGCGGCGGGAGGCGCTGTGATGTGGCGGGTGCCACGTGGCAGCCTCGCGGTTCGTCCGGTGGGCGGCGGACGCGTTCGCGCCGTCCGGACGTGTCCGTGCGGAGGAGGAGGGGAGCTAGGGTTAGATCCGATTTCGGGGGAAGGGTCTTTAAATAGGCATAGAGGGAGTTAGGAGAGTCCAAATGGGGTGTAGTTTTCGCCCACACGATCGTGATCGAACGACCGAGGGCATGGAGGGAGTTAGATGGGTTATTGGGCTGTTTTGGAGGGTGTTGGGCTGCAACTCAAAAGAGGCCTTTATGAGGTGCGGTTAACCGTTGGAGTATCAAACGAGCTCCAAATGACCCAAAACTTGACAGGTGGTCTACGGTGCTATACCAGGCCACTTGGCAAGGCTCGTCCATTCGAGAATGTTCAATACCCGCACACGGAAAAAGGACAAGAGGGGACGCCGGGGAACATAGGAGTGTCGGATTGCAAAACGGACAACGGGGAATATGCTCGGAATCATGAGACGAACACGTATGCAAATGAGATGCACATGATGACATGATATGAGATGCATGACATGAACAAAAAACAAAAAGAAAACAAAACCCAACCACGGAGGGAAAAATCATATCACATATCCGAAAATGGCAAGAGTTGGAGTTACAAATATGGAAAGGTACATCCGGGGTGTTACAACACTCCACCACTACAAGAGGATCTCGTCCCGAGATCTAGGACTGAAAGAACTCCGGATATTCGGAACGGAGGTGATCCTCGCGCTCCCAGGTGGCTTCTCGGTCGAATGGTGTGACCACTTTACTTTTAGGAATTTGATTGACTTGTTGCGAGTCTTGCGCTCGGTTTCTTCAAGAATAGCAACGGGTGCTCATGATAAGAGAGATCTTCTTGGAGGTCAATTTCTTCAAAGTTGATAGTGCGCTCAGAATCTTGAAGCACTTATGAGCTGTGACACGTGAAACACATCGTGCACGTTTGCAAAGTTGGATGGAAGCTCAAGTTGATAGGCGAGATCGCCTCTTTTGCCAATGATCTTGAAAGGACCCACGTATCTAGGGGCAAGCTTCCTTTGATACCGAGCGGCGAGTACCTTTCATTGAGAGGCGGAGGTAGACATGGTCTCCAATTTCAAAAGCCACATCACGGTGCTTGTCATCATAATAGCCCTTCCGCGCGATTGCGCGGCTTTAAGATTCTCACGAATGACTTTGCACATCTCTTCGCTTCGTGATCAAGTCGTTGCCAAGAAGTTGGCGTTCACTGTCTCGGACCAATTGAGAGGAGTACGGCACTTTCGCCATATAAATTTCGAATGGGGCCTTGCGAACTTGCTTGGAAGCTGTTGTTGTAAGAGAACTTCGGCATATGGGAGGCACTCTTCCCACTTCGTGCCAAAAGAAATGACACAAGCCCCGAGCATATCTTCAAGGATTTGATTGACTCGCTCGACTTGGCCACTAGTTTGAGGATGAAAAGCTGTCTTTGAAACGAATCTTTGGTGCCCATGGCCTTCGAAAAGAATCCCGAACTTAGAAGTGAAGATGCTTCCACGGTCGAAGAGATCAATTGCGGAATACCGTGCAAAGAGACAATTACGGAGGTGTATAGCTCGCCGGTGAGCTCTTGTGATAGATTCTTTGACAGAAGAAAATGAGCCACTTTAGTAAGCTTGTCAATGACAACGAAGATAGCATCATTTCCACGCTTGGACTTTGGAAAACCAGTCACGAAGTCCATCTCGATATGATCAAACTTCCATTCTGGAATAGCAAGAGGTTGGAGGAGACCAGCTGGTCTTTGGTGTTCTGCTTTCACTCTTCTGCAGACATCACATTCATTCACGAATTGAGCAATTTCTCGCTTCATTCGAGTCCACCAATATGATTGCTTAAGGTCATGGTACATCTTCGTACTTCGGGATGAATGGATAGGAGGAATTGTGTGCCTCATTCATGATGACTTTTCTCGGATCGCCTTTAGGAACCACAATACGATCCTCGAAGAAAAGAGTGTCTTTGTCATCAAGCGATAGCACTTGTATTTGAAATGCCCTTGTCAATACCACGTTTCACCTTCTTCACCATGGTATCCAGAAGTTGAGCCTCACGAATTTGATCTTCCAAAGTAGGAGAGACTATGAGGTTGGCAAGAAATCCTTGAGGAACAACTTGAAGATTCAGCTTGCGGAAAGCTTCACAAAGATCCGGTTGGAAGGGCTTGAGAATTAGACTGTTGCAATAAGCCTTTCGCTCGAGCATCTGCAATCACATTCGCCTTGCCAGGAGTATATTCAATACTTGGATTGTACTCTTGAATCATTTCGACCCATCGAGTTTGCCTGAGGTTGAGGTTTGGTTGAGTGAAGATGTACTTGAGGCTCTTGTGATCGGTGAAAATGTCCACTTTCCTTCCCAACAAGAGATGTCTCCATGTTATCAATGCATGGACAACTGCCGCCAACTCAAGATCATGAGTGGGGTAGTTCTTTTCGTTGGGCTTCAACTGACGAGAGGTATAGGCCACAACCTTCTTCTCTTGCATTAACACAGCACCGAGACCTTGCAAGGAAGCATCACGTAAAACTTGAATGGCTTGGATTCATCGGGAGGAGTCAAGGCAGAGCTGTGACTAGCTTCTCTTTGAGGGTATTGAAAGCGACATCACACTCAAAGCGCCCGGACATACTTGACATGCTTACGGAGGAGGTTGGAAAGAGGCTTTGCAATCTTTGAGAAATTCTCAACGAATCTTCGACAATAGCTTGCAAGACCGAGAAAATCATGGAGCTGCTTGACATTACGAGGAGGTTCCCAATTCACAATTGAAGACACCTTCTCGGGATTCACAGCAATTCCTTGGCTGAGATGATATGACCAAGATAAAGAACTTCATCAAGCCGAACTCACATTTGGAAAACTTCGATAGAATTGATGTTCTCTCGAGCTTGTCGAGCACCAATCGCAAATGTTTGGCATGATCCTCGCTTGTTCTTGGAGAAGACCAAAATATCATCGAGATACACCAAGACGAATTCATTTGTGTAGGGGTTGAAGATAAAGTTCATCATGCGAGAGAAAGTTGGAGGAGCATTGACAAGGCGAAAGACATGACAAGTATATTCATAAGAACCAAAGCTTGTTCGAATGTTGTCTTGGGAATATCTTGTTCACGAATGCGAATCGATGATAACCCATACGGAGGTCAAGCTTGGAGAATACTTTAGCACCTTTGAGTTGCTCGAATAGCTCATTGATGTTGGGAAGTGGATACTTGTTCTTGATTGTCTTCTTGTTCAATGGACGGTAATCAACACAAAGTCGGTCCGTGCCATCCTTCTTACGGACAAAAGAACTCCACATCCCCATGGAGATGAACTCGGTCGATCAAACCCAGACGCTCTTGTTCATCGAGCTGTTTCTTCAATTCTTTCAGCTCCTTGGGTCCAAGCTTGTAAGGGCGCTTGCAAACGGGTTCGATGCGGGCTCAAGATCAATAACGAATTCGGTGGCCGATGAGGAGGCATACCGGAAGTTCTTCGGAAAGACATCTTGGTACTCACAAGCGATGGAATTTGAGAGATAGCATCCAATTCGCCCTTCTCATTGAGAGAAAACAACCGAATGGTTTCATCACGAAGCGGCATAGATGATAACATCCTCGGAAGGGTGTGTCAATTGAATCTGCCTGGCAGCACAATCAAGCCGAGCCTTGTCTTTGAAAGCGATCCATCCCAAGAATAAGATCAATATCCGAGTCACCAAGAACAATTGAGAAAGGAAATCTATAGTCGCCCATCTTGATTGTGGTATCCGGAACCACCAAACTGGAGCTCAACCGTTTACCCGGAGAAATGACAGCCATGGGTTTAACCAAATGTGAAGAAGTGAATTCATGCTTGGCAAAAAACGGTCTTGACATGAAACAATGCGATGCACCAGTATCAAATAAGACTTTTGCAGGAATAGAGTTAACTGGAAGGTTACCCATGATCACATCTGAAGAATCCTCCGCTGAGCCGCATTCATCAAGTTCACCTTTGCATGCTTGGATTATGCTTGACCACTTGCATTGCTTGAAGACCTCACAAGGGAGGAGGAGGAAGGCGCCTTTGGTTATGGCATTTGTTCGCATAGTGACCTTCTGCTGGCACTTGTTGCAGTCACCTCTGAGAGCGGACGGTGATAAGGAGCATTTGACCTTGGAGCTTGAGGTGAGACTTGTTCAGTAGCTTGGGTTGGGTGGGTGGGAAGATCCACGACCACCGAGTTCTTCTGGCGATAAGGCCGACGGAACGGAGGAGGAGGAAGGTAGAACTTTGCTGCTTTCTTTGCCACTTGAGAGGAAGACGAAGACTGAATCGCATCCCCGATTCTCTTCTTTGAAGCCTCACACTTGAGCTGAGCACCTTCTAGCTTGAGTGCCATATTATAGAATTGATCAAACTGAGTAGGCTCGGAAAGAACAAGAGATAACTGCAGATCCTCTCGAAGGCCACCTCTGGCGATAGATCATACTTTTCTCATCAGAACGTCTTGTTTAGCGAATCGAGCAAGTTTCAAACTGTATGTTGTATTCAGTACATCGACATGTTTCCTTGCTTAAGATTGCGGAACTCCTCACGCTTGCTCTCAACAACTTTGGAAGGAATGTGGTGAGCTATAAAGTAATGATGTAAATCAGTCCAAGTAATCACTCGACCACCTCTAGAATCCTTGTATTCTTTGGAACCAATCATTTGCTGATCCTTGAGCTGAAAAACGCGAACTTGACGTAGTCCTCGTGTCGACATTGCTGCATTCAAAATGCTTGTTGATATCCACAAGCCAATCGTCGGCGTCTGTGGCCTCGCACGATGGTGAAAGACTTTGGCTGGTTGGCAAGGAACTGGTTGAGTGTAGGAAAGCGTGGTGATGATAGAACTGCCCTTGACCTTGATTCCCTTGGTTGCCTTGGCCTTGGTTACGCTCTTGCATCAGCTGGATCAACAAGCGGCGTTGGCGTTAGTGGTTGCCATCAAAGTTTGCCATGCCTCCGAGGCGGAGGTGGAGGTGGAGGGTTCGCTGACTCCCTTCACTGCGTTCCGGATTCTGACGCGTTGGTGGAGCCATCCTGAAGAGGGTGACATCCGTTAGCATCTTGATAGACAGATAGACAAGTTGAATCAACGGATAGAAATTGCAACATATAGTCTTCACAATAAACATTCGAACAGGGATGAACGAATGAATTCCAAAGTAAACATCACGTCCATTAAGGTGAGAAGCCACTTGATAAAAGATATTGATGAATGAAAATAAAAAAACAAGGTAAGAATGGAACAAATAAGTGGTAAGGATTACCCAATCACAAACCAAATATCTGCGGAAGAAAATGCTAGAGCTACTTGAATCCCACCTATAAACTCCCGAAACTTTCCGGTTATGCAATCAGGTGTTGGGGATACAGGGGAGCAATATATATATCTCACCCAAGCTAACAATCCCTACATCCATTTGTATCCATCCTTCAACACATAACCAAGAAACCTTGAAATCGTGTACCTCAACCTTGAAAAGCATCCGTTATACGAGTCATGGCAATACTCCGTACTCACCACAAAGATTGGGTTAGCGGGTTATCTCACCAACTGACTGCATAAAAGAGATTTTCGATGTCGGTACTAAACTCGGTATTCCGAAGCTGCAACGATAAAATTATGGCGACAACACCTCGGAGCTCAACTCCCGGGACACCGCCACAACCCTAAATGTCGAGGCAACCAAGACAATGTTGTCATCATAAAACCATCGAACGATTCTAAGATACCAGCGTGATCCTAAAAAATTTTTTTAGTGAAATTTGAGAAGAGAAGAGTCAAAACTCTCGTCGGGATACCTCACCGGAAGGTCGAAAGGACTGGGGAGTAAAAAGAATTCTAAACTCTCCGATATATATAATCCTAAATGACTCAAAACATTTTCTAGACACAACTCGGCCACTAAAAGCGATCAAGCGGTGGGGCTCCTAAGGTCGGGGATGGCTCTGATTACCAACTTATCACGCCCTCGATGCGGCTATATCTCCCACGTGTCGAAGCACGACTTAGAGGCATAACCGCATTGAAAGCAATGTCGCAAGTGAGGTAATCTTCGCACAATCCATATAATACATAAGGGGAAAAGGTACATAGTTGGCTTACAGTCGCCACTTCACACAAATACATGAATAAAGCATTACATCATCCAGATACAATCAAGGTCCGACTACGGAACCAAAATAAAAGAAGAACCCCAAATGCGACACAAATCCCGATCGCCCCAACTGGGCTCCACTACTAATCGTCCGGAAAGGAAACATAGTATCGACCAAGTGCCTCATCATATTCCCACTTCAGCTCGATTGGCGCCATCTGCTATTGGCATCACCGTACCTGCATCTGTTTTGGTAGAATCATGAGCCACAGGACTCAACAATCTCACACCCGCGAGATCAAAACTATTTAAGCTTAAGGAAGGCTGGTGTCAAAAGGAGGAGCTGCAAGCGTTTATTAGCATATATGGTGGCTACATCGCAAAAGAGAGCGAGAAGAGAAGCAAAGCGCGGTCGTGAAGCTATTAGCGATCAAGAAGTGATCGACTACTTACGTCAAGCATAACTCCAACATCGTGTTCACTTCCGGACTCCGAGAAGAGACCATCACGGTTACATACACGGTTGATGTATTTTAATTAAGGTCAACTTCGGGTTTTCTACAACGGACATTAACAAATTCCCATCTGCCTCATAACCGCGGGCACGGCTTTGAAAGATAATACCTGCAGGGTGTCCCAACTTAGCCCATCACAAGCTCTCACGGTCATCGAAGGAATAAACCTTCACCCAAGACACTCCGATCAGACTCGGTATCCCGGTACATCAAGACATTTCGACAATGGTAAAACTAAACCAGCAAAGCCGCCCGATTGTGCCGACAAATCCCGATAGGAGCTGCACATATCTCGTTCTCATGGCACATCCGGATAAGTCAAGCTACGAGTAAAACCAGGCCTCGAGTTTCCCCGTGGTGGCCCCAAGAGGTTGCTCGGTTCGGACCAACACTGAAGGAGCACCGCCCGGGGCTAAAATAAAGATGACCCTCGGGCTCGCGAAAACCCAAGGGAAAAAGGGGTGTAGGTGGCAAATGGTAAAACCAAAGTTGGGCCTTGCTGGAAGAGTTTTATTCAAAGCGAACTGTCAAGGGGGTCCCATAAATCACCCGACCGCGTAAGGAACGCAAAATCAAGGAACATAACACCGGTATAACGGAAACTAGGGTGGCAAGAGTGGAACAAATCACCAGGCATAAGGCCGAGCCTTCCACCCTTTACCAAGTATATAGATGCATTAATTAAAACAATAGATATTGTGATATCCCAAAATATCCGTGTTCCAACAAGGAACAAACTTCATCTTCACCTGCAACTAGCAACGCTATAAGAGGGGCTGAGCAAAGCGGTAACATAGCCAAACAACGGTTTGCTAGGACATGGGTGGTTAGAGGTTTGACATGGCAATATGGGTGACATGATATAGCAAGTGGTAGGTATCGCAGCATAGGCATAGCAAAAGAGCGAGCATCTAGCAAGCAAAGATAGAAGTGATATCGAAGGTATGGTCATCTTGCCTGTAAGGTTCTCAGAGTTGTCGAAGGCTTGATCTTCGTAGGCGTTCTCAACAGGCTCCTCATTCACGTACTCGTCTCCCGGCTCTACCCAAAGCAAGAACACAAGCAAACGGAACCACAATCAAACAAGGAACAATGCACAAGCAATATGATGCAAAACATGACATGCTATGCGAGATGTGATATGCAATGCATATGTATGCTCCGGAAGGAAAAATGATGAATCGGGCATCAACTTGGCAAACCAAGTATTCCGCTGGAAAGATGGAGTGATTTCGGTTGAAATCGATATAAAGATCACCGGAATCGGATGCACGGTTTGCAAATGACAAGCAAAACAAGAATGACGCAAATCTGCGTTTAACAGCCCGATGCTACTTAGCACGCAACACAAAACTATGCTACAGCACCCCAACATAAAAACAAAGCATATGGCAACAAACTACAGGAGATGCTTAACAATAGAGGAACACTGAGCTACGGCTAAATCACATCATAACATGTTCAAACAAGCATGGTGAAAGTGCTCAAAATATCAGGTTCACAGACTTAGTGAAAATACTAACATGGCAGGAATTAATATCAGGAAGGCATGTTTAGAGCAAGCAAACAACATGCTACAGGAACTTATAATAGCAAAGCAAGGCATGACATGATTCTACTCAACGCATATTTCAATAGTCCCTTAATGACCATAAGCCAAAAGGACTCTAAGAAATGATGGCACCCATGTAAACATTGCAAGTTTTATTACAGATTTCAGACTTAGTGAAATATCAGGACATGGCAAGAACAGATTCAACATGGCATGTTCGTGAGCTCGATGCACTCACTACAGAGCACCTCATGATAAACTAAGCATACACCCATCAAGAAGACATGGCATAGGAGCTATACATGGCAAGAACAACATCATAGCATGCACGGATCAACTACAACGACCTCGTGAAAATTGAATCTAATGCAAACAGTCTGCCAGGAAACAATTTCAAGCAAAAGTAGAGCACGAAAATGACATGCTAGACTACTCCATAAATGCCAACAAAGGCATGGATGGATAGAGCAAATCCATATGTTCAAAACACCCTTACTGATCATACTCAAAAAGGGCATAGATCTCTCTGAAACAACCTAAACATATGGCATGAAATTATCAGCGGGACAAGACTTAGTGAAATCACTAAGTCCCTGAAATCAGCAACATCATCATCCCTACTTTGCATGCTTGTTCTAGTCAACACATAGCTCACAAAAATACATGGAAAATACTCCTGGAAAGATCGCATGGCAATGTTCAACTCACATGTAGGACTCAAATTCATAGGGTGCACACATAATTCATGGCAAAAATGACAAAAGAGCTCGAACTGATAAGATTCTGAAACTAACGATCTGAAGCTATCTTCCAACAGCATTTCGGGCACCAAGATGAGCTCAAATGCAAATGATGCAATGTAATGAAATGATGTACTCTTCGAGACGAACATTTTGACATATTATACGCCCAAAACGGAGCCACGGTTGCAGAGATGTGATGCTATGAAAACTGCACGAATTTACCACAGAATAATAACTTAGACGAATTTGGAGGGGGGGGAAAGTCAACCTAGGCTTGACTGGATCCAGATCTGGCCGGAGGGAGGAGGTTGCCGGCCGGAGGAGCTCGCGGGAGGAGGTCGCCTGGGCGGCGGCCGGCCAATGCTGGAGGGAGGGGGTGGTGCATGTGTGTGTGTGTGTGTGTGTGTGTGTGTGTGTGTGGCATGGTGTGTGGCGGTGTGTGTGTGTGTGTGTGTGGTGGCGTGGCAGGCGAGGGCATGGTGCGCGGCGGGCGATGGGCTGGGGGCGGGAGGCGGGGGCGTGGGCAGGCTGTGAGTGCCGGTGGCAACTTGATTCGTCCGGCCGCGGTTCGTTCTGCCAAGGCGGACGCGTTCGACGCCGTCCGGACGTGTCCGCATGGAGGAGGAGCGGGAGCTAGGGTTAGATCCGATTTGGGGAGGGTCTTTAAATAGGCATAGAGGAGCTAGGAGAGTCCAAATGGGGTGTAGTTTTCGCCACACGATTGTGATCGAACGACCGAGGGCATGGAGGGAGTTAGATGGGTTATTGGGCTGTTTTGGAGGGTGTTGGGCTGCAACTCAAAAGAGGCCTTTCTTGAGGTGCGGTTAACCGTTGGAGTATCAAACGAGCTCCAAATGACCCAAAACTTGACAGGTGGTCTACCGGTGCTATACCAGGGCCACTTGGCAAGGCTCGGTCCATTCCGAGAATGTTCAATACCCGCACACGGAAAAAGGACAAGAGGGGCGCCGGGAACATAGGAGTGTCGGATTGCAAAGCGGACAACGGGAATATGCTCGGAATCATGAGGCGAACACGTATGCAAATGAGATGCACATGATGACATGATATGAGATGCATGACATGAACAAAAAACAAAAAGAAAACAAAACCCAACCACGGAGGGAAAAATCATATCACATATCCGAAAATGGCAAGAGTTGGAGTTACAAATATGGAAAGGTACATCCGGGGTGTTACATCTGTGCTGGTGAGAGCTGCAGGAGGCCGGGTCGGGCGCGCTGGGCGCGCGCTTGATCTGCAGGCGTGGAGCGGGAGCAGCACGGGCGGTGGCGAATGGTTGCGATGGCCGTGGTGGGCGCAGGACGATCTGAAAACAAGCGCGGGCAAACACGGGAGAAGGAAGGGAAGGGGGAGGGCAAGGCCCTCACCGGCGTTGAAGAGAAGAGGGTCGGCGAGGCTCGGTGGAGCCTTTGGGGAGGAGGATGGGGACGACGGCGACGTAGAGGAGGCAGGCCGGCGAGGTGGCATCTTGGTGCGGGGCGGGGTCGGCGAGCTCCGAGGCACCCACGTCGATCGTCATGGCGAAGCGAGGGCGACGGGTCGAGAGCAGGTGGCGCCGGCCAGTGGGGGGTCCGAGGGGGCGGGGTCGGGGTAGAGGACGAGGAGGTGCTCCGGCAACACGGTGGCTTCGGCAAAGCAGTGGCGGGTGGCGGGATGAGGCGGCAACGGCGTCGGCGCAGTTCGTTCCCCTTCCCGATCCAGATCTGGATCGGGGAAAGGAGGAGAGAGCGACGTGGGGGGGGGGAGAAGTGGGAGCGGTCGTGGGTTAGGGTTTGGTGGTCGGGCATGTTAGTAGCCCAGGGGTGTTTCGGCGTGGGTGGGCTGGCCTGATGGCCTAGCTGGGCCAAGGCCCACCGGGGGGGTTATTTTTGTTTTGTCTGTTTTTCCCTTTATTTATTTTATTTTCTGTTTCCTTTTGACTTTTCAATTTATTTTAATTTTCTAAAAATATAATTTCAACTACTAATTTAGCATTGCCACCAAACCCATTGTCATCAACAAGTTTTACCGAGAACAAAACAGTTTAGTATTTTATATAATACAAAAGGCATTTTAATTAATTGTTTTATCTACAGTTTTACTCAATCTTATAGTATTTAATTATTTTATAAAAGTGTGGTTCCTCCACCATAATTACCTACGCATTATTTGGCACGACCCGAACATTTTAGTTTTATTGTTTGAAAACTTTTGTTGTTTGCCTATCTTTTAAATTTGAATTTGAATCGTTTTGAACTAACGCGAGTTTATCAACAGTAACTGGGGTGACATGGCATCAATAGCAAAGGTTTACTGTAGCTTAATTATCCAGGCGTCACAATTCTCCTCCACTACAAGAAATCTCATCCCGAGATTTAAGAGGGGTGTAAGGGGAAAATTTTGGTTACGAAATTCTAACGGTTCTTCTCGGTCTTGGTTGCTTTCCTCGAAGAGGTCGATTCATTACATTGATGTCTTCATTTCCCTGCTTCAAGTCACCATGACCAAGTTGTCATCCTTTCTTCGGGATCTCCGTCGTCCTACGAACGCGACCAAGGGGAAAAAAAACTTCGGAAGAACGCATCTCCACAAAGCTGGGCATCTGACGGTGAACTCAATGGGAAATACACAAGGTACCCCACGAGTTGTATTTCAGTGAATTCGTTGAATGCAATATACGCTGGTACCAAAGTTTCAAATGGGTAGGCAATCATTCGATGACTAGACAGAAGCTAGAATGGGGGTTTGAACAACGAGAATAACATGGTGTTTGATCCCAGGATGAATAATGGTATAGTATTTAGCTCGTGAATCTCACACGAAGCCAGGTGCAAAGGATACATTAGAATCCGGGATATGAAGAAGAGTCAGGTTTCGATCCAGTGGATCTGTGGGTTATGGGCCCACCATGTGGGTTGAAAGTAGGAAAGGTGGTGACATCTTGCATAGCCGCGACAGGGAGGCATGTCAGTGGATAGCTTGTCAGCTATGTCGGCAACAATGTCGGTACCAAGGACGAGGAACAAAGAGAAACCATTTTCCTGCTCGTTGAATTAGGCGAACCAATTGGCAAAGTTCTCACCCATCGGTGGTTACCGAAATGTCATCAACAATAGTAACAGGGTCTGACTGATAAGGTGGTACACCGAGGTGTTTTCGTAAGCAGGAAAATATTACTGCTTAGATCTTATAGATCACCAGAAAGGTTAAACCAAACAATGGAAAGGATTATATCACTATCAGATTAGACAGAACAATGGAAAGGAAAACGTGTTAGAACACATATCCCATGGGTATATCCTTCCCACGGACAAGGCATGATATGCAAGACAGGATACAAAGTAGAAAAACCCTTAGGTAAGGGGAGAGAAACTTCATGACATTACCCATACAACAGTGTCTGGATAATTGAGTAAGAAACATTTAGCATTGGGCTCCGATGGAATCATCGGCAATTCATCGAGATTTAACAAAAGATGGATTTCCACAATTAAGTGAACAAGGAGATAACATTTGTCAGATCAAATGGTATAATGATGTATGCTCGAGGAAAACATACACAATTAAACATTGGTTGAAAGGTGCACCCGAATATGGGCTGGGTTGCACGACCAATGTCAGAATGGTGATTCAATAATCAATAGGCTAAGGATGAACGGTCAACCATTAACTTCAAAGCAAGAGGGTTGCTAGAAGGGCAGAATCCAAACAACACCGTTCACTTGTGGGTACCCCAGTTGGAATCAACACGAGGACCAAGAAAGAATGGTGAGGGTGAGAAGTTATCACAATACCAAGAACTCTCAAGACGTGGTGAATTTCTCATGACATTCTTGACATAAAAGAAGGTAATACTCCAAGGTAAAGAAGAACAAATCTTTGGGGAGCAAGGATCTCAAGGTATACACAAAACACGAAAAAGTTTGTCTTTGAGCGGAAGGCAATAAAGTGGTCGATGATAACACAAATCATCGAGGGAAGGATGGTATTTCCCATCATGAATTCGATTGGTATCCTGGAAGGAGTTAAAATGTTGATGATGATCACGACACATTTGTCGAGAGATTTCATGAAGATGTAATCGATCAGCGATAACATCAAGTCAAAGGAATTATGAAGCAAAAGGTTATTGGAACCATGCGTACGACACAAACTCAAAATCAAGCTTGTTGTCCAAAGCGAAATGATATGATGATGAAGATCGACGTAAGCTTAGCTCATCGTCAAAAATTATGCTCTGGGAAGAGGACCAGGTAGCACAGTTAAAATCGGCACGACAAGGATATAGCCAAACAGGCTAGGAATGACGTGATTGAGTTCAAACTCGTAAGTAATGGAGGTTACCAAGAGTTGCTTAATCGCGATGCGGACTTGAGTCAGTTATCGGTGTCTTTGAGTGTTTAATAACTCAGAGCCCGTGAAAAATTGGAATCAATGAGAGTGTAACACTTGATGAAGAACTCATAAGAAGTTATGTAGTTCCGTGATAATCTTGAGATACCAGGGGGGTAATACTCAACGACAAATCAAAGTAGAGGTTGGACTGGGGCATTACTCTGCAGAAGACAAGTGCTTAAACTTGCACGAGAAATGGTATTTAAGGAAAACATGGTCGGAAACCACGATCATAAAGGATCGAACCACGGATACAAGATGAACTTATAACAAGGGGGTAATTACTTTTACGAGCATTTTCCATGATAAGTTATACATCAGGTCCATGGGCATGAACACAAAGTTCAAGGTCGACTCCCACTTCTTTAATGCACAACCTTTCATTCACTCCTCATCTTCAACGAAGTTGTGATGTTGAAATTTTATCTGACATAACACCAATAGAGTATGACCCGTAGTAGTTTCCGGGTTCACACAGATTAGAGAAGGCATATGTCCAACCCATCGGGGCCTCTTAGGAACATATACCACAAACTTCTAGTAAACATCACCAGCTCGAAAGCAGAGCATGGTTGGCCAAATCAAGGAATAGGATTTACCAAAGGCAGTATGTATCAGGGAAAGGATTCACAAGGCGATTAAATATGAAGGACACTATCAAATAATAATCCAACAAAGGATCTGACGATCCATAGCGAAGCAGATGTGAGCATCGACACACAACTAGTTGAAGAAAGAATGCAAAGGCATCAGATCATAGAACATCTGAATGATTCAATGCTTAGGTATCAAAGGAATTATGAATTCCAAATCGAAGGATCAGAAGCAGGCGCTCTGATCAAGGGTGGATAAGTTCAACAGAACTAAGGGTACAATTGACGACAATTTAATTGGCGAGAACCAGCTCATGATTAAAACGACGTCTGAGCCGGAAGGATGAATTCTGGGATCTGTTTGAGGATTCCAAGCATTCGCAACAAATCGAATCAACGGACTCAAAATGACAATGACAATGGATGTCAACAAGATTACTAGACTTATGGGATTAACCATAATGCAAGCAAGTAAGAATTTCAAGTGCAATAGGCGACTCAGGATTTTCGGAAGTTCAAATAGTATTTTGAAGACTTTTGTGTAACACATGAACAACTGGGGATGAACGAATCCTCGACAAGTGTGAGGTATTATTCGTAGGGGTATTCATGCGGCAAAGAATTGCAAGGCAATAAACTCAAAGGATTCTTGGGACAACGGAGAGTATTTCGGGGCATCTTGTAATAACAAGAGCAACGGAAAATGACTGTATGAATGGCAAGTGTATGCAGCTTTCCATATGGGTTGACGGTGGAGGGAAATCGCAAATGCGAAGGCACAGGGTCTCGAGAGAACATCATAGAGTAACTTCAAAATCCCCTGGTGTAGCCGGCGATCATCGGGAGTGAGGGGCTCTCCGGGAGAAAGTATTTTCGAGAACCTAAAGTTAGTTTTGTTTTTAGCAAAATCATTTAACCCGAATAGAAGAGAGAGATCAGAGTCCCAGAGTATAGACAAGGAGTAAAAGATCCTAATACCACCCAATGGCGACGTGTGCCGGTAAGACACACAGCCATGTTAGTAAAAGTTTTTGCAATGTCTAGACTCAACTTCGGCCAAGGAGTTGAGAAGGGGGATTCCTACAGGCAGTCGGCTCTAATAACAACTTGTGACGCCCCCGATTTAATCATACACTAATCATGCACGCAAACGTGTACGATCAAGATCAGGGACTCACGGGAAGATATCAACACACAACTCTAAAAGTAAAATAAGTCATACAAGCATCATAATACAAGCCAGGGGCCTCGAGGGCTCGAATACAAGTGCTCGATCATAGACGAGTCAGCGGAAGCAACAATATCTGAGTACAGACATAAGTTAAACAAGTTTGCCTTAAGAAGGCTGGCACAAACTGGGATACAAATCGAAAGAGGCGCAGGCCTCCCGCAGGATCCTCCTAAACTACTCCCGGTCGTCGTCGCAGCACCGCACGTAGTAGTAGGCACCTCCCAGTAGTAGTCGCCGTCGACGGTGGCGTCGCTCTGGCTCCAAACATCTGGTTGCGACAACCGTAAAGAAAGGAAATGGGGAAAAGGGGAGAAAGCAACCGTGAGTACTCATCCAAAGTACTGCAAGCAAGGAACTACACTACATATGCATGGGTATATGTGTAAGGAGGCCATATCGGTGGTGAAGCTGCAGAATGCCGAATAAGAGGGGATAGCTAATCACCGTCAAGACTACGCTACGCAGCCTCCGTCTTGCAGCATGTAGAAGAGAGTAGACTGAAGTCCTCCAAATAGCATCGCCAAGTAGTATCTCCAAGTAGCATCTCCAAGTAGCATCTCCAGTAGCATCACATAGCATAATCCTACCCGGCAATCCTCTCCTCGTCGCCCTGTTAGAGAGCGATCATCGGGTTGTATCTGGCACTTGGAAGGGTGTGTTTTATTAAGTATCCGGTTCTAGTTGTCATAAGGTCAAGGTACAACTCCAAGTCGTCCTGTTACCGAAGATCACGGCTATTGAATAGATTAACTTCCTGCAGGGTGCACCACATAACCCAACACGCTTGATCCCATTTGGCGGACACACTTTTTCGGGTCATGCCCGCCGCGGAAGATCAACACGCCGCAGCCCCACCTAAGCACAACAGAGAGGTCAAGACGCCGGTCTAAACCTAAGCGCGCAGGGTGCAGGCCCATCGCCACGAGCACACCTGCACGTTATGAACGCGCCGGAAAGCAGACCTAGCCTAGTGGCGTTCGGTCCAATCCGGCGCGCGCCACTCGGTCGGCCGGCGTCCACGAAGGCTTTGGTGATACCACGACGCCGGGATACCCATAACTACTCCCACGTAGATGGTTAGTGCGTATAGACCAAATGGCGGACTCAGATCAAATACCAAGATCTCGTTAAGCGTGTTAAGTATCCATGAACGCCGAACAGGGCCAGCCCACTGTCTCCTAGGTGGTCTCAACCTGCCTGTCGCTCCGCCACAAAGTAACGATCGGGGCCGTCGGGAACCCAGTCCCACCTCTACCGGGATGGAGCCACTGTCCTTTCACCCCTCATCGAATCACTTGCGGGTACTCAATGAGCTGACCCGACTTTAGTCACCATCTGTATAGTATGTATGTATGTATGTATAGTATATACCCGTGATCACTTCCCAAGTGATCACGGCCCGATAGTATAGCAAGGCAGACTGACAAGGATGTAGGGCCAATGATGATAAACTAGCATCCTATAGTAAGCATTTAGGATTGCAGGTAAGGTATCAACAGATGTAGCAACAATGTCAGGCTATGCATCAGAATAGGATCAACGGAAAGCAGTAACATGCTACACTACTCTAATGCAAGCAGTATAGAGGAGAATAGGCGATATCTGGTGATCAAGGGGGGCTTGCCTGGTTGCTCAGACAAGAAGGAGGGGTCGTCGGTGACGTAGTCGACCACCGGGGCATCAACATCGTCACGGGGTCTACCGGAAAGAAGTAACGGAGAGGGAACATAATAAATAACAGAGCAATCAAAGCATCACAAAGCGTAACATGGAAATACGCGGTGCTAGGTGTGCCCTAACACGGTAGTAGGTGATACTGGTGAAGGAGGAAACATCCGGGAAAGTATCCCCGGAGTTTCGCGTTTTCGGGCAAAGGAGCCGGAGGGGGAAAGTTGCGAGTCCGATAGGTTAGGGGGGTGTGGCGGACGAACGGGTTGCGTATCCGGAATTGTCTCGTCGTTCTGAGCAACTTTCATGTTGAAAATATTTTAATCCGAGTTACGGATTAAAAGATATGATTTTCTAAAGATTTTATTAATTTCTGGGATTTAATTAATTATTTAAATTAATTTAAAAATGAATTAATGACATCAACATGATGTCATGCTGACATCAGCAGTCAAAAGAGTTGACTAGTCAACCTGACGTGTGGGTCCCAGCTGTCATTGACTGTTTAGTTAATTAGGACTTAGCTAATCTAATTACTGTTTAAGTAACTAACTAGTTAGTTAGATTAGTTTAAACAAGATTAATTAACTTAATTAATTCACTAATTAATTAACAATTAATTATTAATTTTGTTAATTCATTTTTATTTTATTTTCTTTTATTTTATAAAACATTCAGGGCTGGGCCCGGTGTCCGAGGTTGAGGCCTTAACGGGCTGAGGAAGCTGGGCTGGCGTTGAGGTTCTGGCGCAAGGGCGTCTGGCGTCGGGCCAGCTCGCCCGGCGAAGCCACGCCGGGCTTGTGCGTCTGAGGGAAGCCGAGGCGGCGGCAGTGAGTGGTCTTGTGGTGACAGACGGTGGGGTGAGCATGCGCAATGGTGGGGAGCTGGCGCTTTCATGGACATGGCTGCCGGAGCAGCCTTGCTGGGGAGGGGAGCCGTCGGGCTGCTGTGGAGAGGCGCCGCAGCAGAGGCCCGAGGCGAGCAGAGAGGGAAAGCCCAGCTGGGGATTGATTCTGTGGCCCTGACAAAGAAGCGCGGGCGCGGCAGATGCAGCAGGGGCTGTGGATGTGGTTTGGCACGGGAGCTGTGGCGAGCGCGGCCGACGGCGCGCCAGCGTGCGCATGATCAGCGGGGGGGTCTGTCTGTCCGTGAGAGCTGCAGGAGGCGGGGTCGGGCGCGCTGGGCGCGCAAGGCAGGCTGTGGCGTGGGAGCAGGAGCAGACAGGCGGTGGCGAATGGTTGCGATGGCTGTGGTGGGCGCAGGACGATGCAGAAAACGGCGCAGCCGGCACGGAGCAGAGGAAGGGAAGGGGGAGGGCAAGGCCCTCACCGGCGTTGAAGAGAAGAGGGTCGGCGAGGCTCGGTGGAGCCTTTGGGGAGGAGGATGGGGACGACGGCGACGTAGAGGAGGCAGGCCGGCGAGGTGGCGTCTTGGTGCGGGGCGGGGTCGGCGAGCTCCGAGGCACCCGCGTGCGGTCGTCGCGGCGAGCGAGGGCGACGGGGTCGGAGACGGGTGGCGCCGGCTTCAGGTGGGGGTCCGAGGGGGCGGGGTCGGGGTAGAGGACGAGGAGGTGCTCCGGCAACACGGCGGCTTCGGCAAAGCAGTGGCGGGTGGCGGGATGAGGCGGCAACGGCGCTGGCCAGTAGCTGATTCGTTCTTCCGATCAGATCTGGATCGGGGAAAGGAGAGAGCGACGTGGGGGGGGGGGAGAAGTGGGAGCGGTCGTGGGTTAGGGTTTGGTGGTCGGGCATGTTAGTAGCCCAGGGGTGTTTCGGCGTGGGTGGGCTGGCCTGATGGCCTAGCTGGGCCAAGGCCCACCGGGGGGGTTATTTTTGTTTTGTCTGTTTTTCCCTTTATTTATTTTATTTTCTGTTTCCTTTTGACTTTTCAATTTATTTTAATTTTCTAAAAATATAATTTCAACTACTAATTTAGCATTGCCACCAAACCCATTGTCATCAACAAGTTTTACCGAGAACAAAACAGTTTAGTATTTTACCTAATACAAAAGGCATTTTAATTAATTGTTTTATCTACAGTTTTACTCAACTTATAGTATTTAATTATTTTATAAAAGTGTGGTTCATCCACCATAATTACCTATGCATTATTTGGCACGACCCGAACATTTTAGTTTTATTGTTTGAAAACTTTTGTTGTTTGCCTATATTTTAAATTTGAATTTGAATCGTTTTGAACTAACGCGAGTTCATCAACAGTAACTGAGGTGACATGGCATCAATAGCAAAGGTTTACTGTAGCTTAATTATCCGGGCGTCACAGCTAGGTAGTTTAGCAGTAGCGTCTTTCTCTATAGCGCGCTACTGCTAAGCCATTCCATCTCCCCCCTCTCCTCTATCCGATCCACTCACACTCACACACTCACTGGATCCCCTCTCAACCCCCCGTGTCGGTCCTCCCCCGTTGCCCCTCCTCCCTCTGCGCCCGCCGTCACCTCCTCCTCCTTGCTGGACTCGGTACCGGCCTCCTCCTCCGTCCTCCCTCCACTCGCCGCTGGTCGGCCCCTCCTCGCTCCACCTTCCTCCTCCGTCCTCCCTTCACTGGCCGCCGGCTGGCCCCTCCTCGCTCCGCCTTCCTCCTCCATCCTACTCTCTTCTCCCTCCTCAAGTCGCCCCTCCTTCTCCCTCCTCCCTGCTATATTTTGATTTAGTAGGCTAGTTCATATGCAACATTTTGATTTAGTTGATGTGATTTAGTTGATTTAGTAGGCTAGTTGATTTAGTTGATTTAAAACATTTTGATTTAGTTGATTTAGTAGGCTAGTTGATTTAGTTGATTTAGAACATTTTGATTTAGTTGATTTAGTAGGCTAGTTGATTTAGTTGATTTAGTATGCACCATTTATTGTTATTTTTTCTGTACATGGATAGGTAGATGCTTTTGTTTTTTTGTAATAAGTTACTTTTTGGCAAAATGTAGGTGGTACCTTGTCATCTAATATGTTACTAGATCTTAGGATTATAATTGTCCATCAAACTGCTTCTCGCGGAAGAACCAAAAATATCACATGCTACTGTTTTTCTTTCATGTGAAGTGGATCGTTAATCCTTTGCTCATATTGCTTTAGGAAAAATAGCGCCACCATCACCACCACTATGTCGACTGTGCAAGTCAAGGTGCGCCAGCAGCCTTGCAACTGGCAAGCTGTTCGGCATCTACTTTCGGCCGAGTTTTCGTCATGCGGCGGTAAGAAATTAGATGAAATGTAATAACTGTTTTATTTTTAGTGTTGGCATTACCGCATTGTGTCATTTTGCTTATTTTACACAGATCGTCCCATGCAATGTGAGGTTGAAATTCAACAAGCTGACAGGAGACACTGTGACATTTGAGGCTCCTGGGGGACCGTACACTACGGAGGTCGAGAAAGGACGCAATATGTCGCAGATTGGAGGAGATGGATAGGCCTGTTTCGTCGCCCGCATGCGTCTTACTGGTGGCGAGTTGATCAGCTTCTCCTTCAGAGCAGAAAGACCCAAGTTGGCTGTCATTTATCTCAACTTGGTGGAAGATGATGAAGATGATGAAGATGATGAAGATAATGAGGACCCACTCGATGAAGATGATGAGGACCCACTTCATGAAGCCATCGTAGCTCAAAGAACAAGGTTGAGCGAGGAGGTGTCCAACCTGTGGGACATAATTCCGCCATGTGCTGACTTTGTCGGGGTGCCATTCATGACCCGCCTGACAAATATCATGGTTGATCGACATGATATGGTATATTATACTTACAAATGCAAATTATCCGATGAAATACTTAGTGTACAGTCCAATGGTATGGTATGTTGTGTGGAACCTAGTCGATGATATGTTTTAGTGTAGAGTTCGATCACATGCTTATTAGTGTAGAATCTAAGGAACTATTAATAGTGTAGATAATCCCTATGTAATTATTTACGAGGCTATTTATTAACTGATATGGTTTTCTTATTTAGAAATTGGCAAAGAGCATATCTCTGAGTTATGGTATCGAGCCTGATGAAGAAGGCTCAGCTGGACTACGCCTTACTGCAAGGGGCTCCATCACAACCTGTACTTACCGCGTGGACATGGACGGTCGCACACACTTAAACTCGATTGGGTGGAAGAAATTCTTCGATGACGAGAATCTTCGTGTTGGACAGGCCATCCTAATTACTATCAGGAACACCTACCGCCCAGGCTTGAGGATGATGATTGTCTTCGATATCATCTAGAACTACATATGTGTGTGTGGCTATATCATCTAGAACTACATATGATGATCGTTGTCGATATCATCTAGAACTACATATGATGACCGTCGTCGATATCATCTAGAACTACATATGATGATCGCCGTCGATATGACCTTGTACTGCTTGAGGATGCATGTTGACTATGCATGAAATTGTTATCTAGTACTTTTTCGTTTCAAATTACTCGTCGTGGTTTGAACTAAAACCACGACGAGTAATTTGGAACGAAGGGAGTACTACCCAGTACTTATAATGGTTTATGAATTTGATATCTAGTAGCAGTACCTAGTATATAGTATCTGAAAGGGAAAGGGGTATAGGGGGGAAATGATGAAAGATATAGCAGTAGCGAGGGACAACGAAATCGCTACAGCTAACTAATAGTAGCGCGTTCGGCAAAAGCGCTGCTGATATCGTTAACAGTAGTAGCGCAGGTAGGGACTGCGCTACTACTATATGTTAGTTGTAGCGCCTTATTAGTAGCGCGGCCACCCGCGCTGCTGCTAGCCTTAAAACCCGCACTACTACTAGGGTTTTCCCTAGTAGTGGGAGGGAGTACCTTTCATGTAAAGAGGTGACGGTAGACCATATGGTGGAGGAAACAGATATCCATCTCATGAAAAGAGGCGAGGGTTGTTCATGGATGAAAAGGAAAATTAAAATAAGAAGAGAGAGAAGATCCGACCAACTACTCATACTTCTTCAGAATATAAGGTGTATTTTTACAAAATTCAATTTTTTATCGTTTTACTAAGTCTATAGAACAAAATATCAACACCTAAAATACCAAATAAATAAAAGATTAAAACACATTTTTTTGCAAGAAAACTTTCAATCTATTCATCTTCAAACATGGCAATAGAACGAACACCAGAAAGAATAAAAATTACATCCTGATACGTAGACCACCAAGTGACGACTACAAGCACTGAAGCGAGCCGAAGGCGCGCCGCCATCATTGCCCCTCCTTCGCCGTAGTCGGGCACAACTTGTTGTAGTAGACAGTCGAGAAGTCGTCGTGCTAAGGCCCCATAGGACCAGCACACCAGAACAACAACTACCGCCGATGAAGAATAACGTAGATTAAAAGGATCCAACTCAAAGACACACGAATATAGACGAACAATAACCAGATCCGAGCAAATCCACCGAAGATAGATCCACCGGAGACACATCTCCACACGCCCATCAACGATGCTAGATGCACCATCAGAATAGGGGCTAAACGGGGTGAACTTCATTTCAACTTTAGGGAGCCACCGCCGTTTAGCCTTCCTGAGCAGAACACAAACCCTAACAAAAATCAAAGGAACGACTAACAACGGAGCCCTCCCGCTGGCCCTTGCCAGGATCCACCGGGCCCTATGGCCCTAGGGCCACCGGAGGCAAGGCGGACCTGTGGGAGCGCCGACGAGAGGCATGAGCCCTAGCTTTTTTCTAGCAGGAGGCGGCGGCTGCGTTATGGGCAGTATAACACATTTCATTTCACTATGGAACTAAAGATATGAATATGATATTGTAGGTATAGAAATAGTTTTCTAATATCTTGGTCAAACATATAGATTTTTGGCATTTCAAAAAAATCAATATACATACATTTTGAAACACATGGAATATCTTTTTTTAAACGTTTGATATAACTACTTGATGAGCATGGATTTTTCTTCCTTTAACCAACCAAGGGTTGTGGCTAAATAGGCTATAAGCCCAATCAATTATTATTTTTGAATGATTGAAAAAAGATCGCTCAATTGTGGTTCTCAACAAATACATTTGAGATGTAATTGAGGTTTGTCTGATGAAGAAAACTATTTCCTTTTTTTCCTTTTGAGTGAACCACACGGATGGATGCCAAATAAGCGCAACCACATGTTGACATCTCATAAGCGTATATATTGGCAATAAGTACTTGGCCCTCATCGGTTTTTGTGCATAGTACATTATATTTCCTATTCCAACAGAAACTATTTGCACACAACAAATTCATATGGTGGTAGTAGTTATTAAAACTAAATATGTTTGAATGAGATGTAGGGGAATCCATTGTTCCCACACAGTACTATGCAGGGTTGAGAATGAATCCTCGGCACATAGCCAAGTATATCACATGAAAAAGATGTACTGCGATAACAAGTATTTTTTGCAGTAAAAGGCGAGAGTACAACCATAGGAATATAGATCGAGGTAACACTATAAATAGATATTTCTACAAAAAGCACTTATTTATCATTGTAAAAAATGATAAAATAAATGCAATAATTGTAAAATAAAATCTTAGTATGAACAAAATCGCAATAAAATTCATTTATGTTATCACTGTAAAATAAAAAAATGCATGATAAAATCATTGTTTTGCAGTAAAAGTTGAAATTTATCTTTATAAAGGTAAACTAAATCGCAACAAAATTGGAGTAATGCTAGTTGAGCTACTAAGCTTAATGCCATACTCTGTAAATAGTCAATTTGTTTGCAACAGCAATCTATCATTGTAAAAACATTTTGTTGCACCAAAAATAAGAGTGTAACAAACATAAAAACGGTGGCAAGATAAATGAAATGTTACCATGAATTTATAATTGCAAAGATAAATCCAATGACAACAAAACCAGAATATTGCTAGGTTAGCTATTAGAGCTTAATGTCATACTCTGTGGCGTTGACCCTTTTAATTCGACACTACATTTTCGCATGTCTCTGGGGCCTACGCCATACTCTCTCATGCAAAGAGGCGACGATGGCCCATGTGCTGGAGGAGATGGGTCATAATTCGTGGATGAAAAAAAGGAGAAAACAAATCAAGCTGCCTACCCCCACTGTTTCAGAATATAAGATATCTTTTTCAAAGTCTTTTCTATGTTTAATCAAATCTATAGAACAAACTATCAACATCTAAAATATCAAAACAATTAAATATATAAATATATTTCATTTTGTGATGGAGCTAAAGATACTAATATGGTGTTTTAGGTATTGGAAATCTTTTTCTAACAAATTGATCAAACATAGAAAGATTTGGATTTTGAACAAATTAGTGCACCTTGTTATTATTTTGAAATGGACAGACAATCTTTTTCTTTAGAATGTTTGACATAACTACCTAATGAGCCTTGTTGTCTTCCTTTAACCGACCAAGGGTTGTGGCTAAATAGGCTATAAGCCCAATCAACTATTTTGTTTCAAACGATTTAAAAATATTATTTTCACTCAATTATAGTTCTCTGCAAATGTATTTATGACTTACTTGTGATTTTTTTAATGGAGCAAAACCAATTCATTTTTCTTCTTGAGAAAGGTGCACCAGCGGATGCAAATAAACGCAACCGTGCGGGGACATCACATAAGCACAAGTCTATAGTTGACGTATATTGGCAATAGTACTTGGCCCTCACAAATTTATACTAAGATGTTTTGAATACATGGTATATTATATTTTCTATTATAGTAAAAATGCTTTGCAAAACAAATTTAAATGGTGGTAGTCGTCATTAAAACTAAAATGTGTTTGAATGAAAACATACTATTGCAACAACAACAAAATGCTGGCAAGAAATAGAATATATCACACACACAAAATGTGTTGCAAATAACGAGTATTTTTTTGCAGCAAAAGTCATGGGTACCACCACGGGAATATAAATCAGATTACCACGAAAACAGAATTTGTGGCAATAAACTACCACTTGTTGTGAACCTAGTTAGCTCTGTTTTGTTTGTTTTTTTGTATAGTTTTCTTTTTCCGTTCGGACCTATTTGTATTGTTTTACCAAAAATTAATATAAATACGCAGCAGAGTCCTGCTGTTTCCCTCAAAAAATAAATAAATAAGAGTGACAACAAACATACAAACTGTGGTTGTAAAACCCGTTTAAAAAAACAAAAAAAACTGTGGTTGTAAAAGATAAATTCTATCAACTAAAAGAAAGATAAATTCATCACAACAGAATCGGAGTATATCGTTTTCTTTCCGTTGCTAAGGACTGTTGCAATGGGTAGAAATGCTAGGGTGCACTATACTTGATTTTGGTCAAATTTGCCTGCCAAACCACACGAGTAAAGGCAGCACGATTCCCCCCAAAAGATGAATTGCTTCACTTGGAAAGCTAACAGGCGACTCCTCGGATTATGTGTCGACGATCCAAATTCCAAAATGGAGCCTTAAATTTACTAGACGCAGGTGGTTGAAGCAGCACTACAGTTCACTATATAAAGCGAGACCTAGCCATGAACAGCTACCACTACGACGCAAGCTCTCTGCACTGGTAGCTGAGCTCACGGCAGAGTGGCGAAGATGTCCACCACGCGCCACACCGTCCCCTTCGGCTCCGCCCTGATCAACACGACGGTCACCAGCGACACCGGCGCCGCCGACGAGTGGGTCCGTCGCGTGCGCGCCGCCAACGACCCTGCCGGCCGCGGCCTCATCGTCGGCCTCGACTGCGAGTGGAAGCCCAACTACAGCTCGTGGACGACCTCCAAGGTCGCCATTCTGCAGCTCTGCGTCGGCACCAGCTGCCTCGTCCTGCAGATGTTCTACGCCAACCGCGTTCCGGTGGCCATCCGGAGCCTCCTCGGCGACCCCACGGTGCGCTGCGTCGGCATCGGCGTCGGCGAGGACGCCGCGAAGCTGGCCGACGACTACGGCCTCGTGTGCGCCGCGCCGGTGGACCTGGAGGGCCGCTGCAACGAGTACCTCGGCATCGGCGGCGGCCTGGGCAGGACTAGGCTGGGGCTCAAGGGCTACGCCAGGGAGGTGCTCGGCCTGACCATGGAGAAGCCGCGGCACGTCACCATGAGCAACTGGGAGAGGCGCCAGCTTGACGTCGCGCAGGTCCAGTACGCCTGCATTGACGCCTACGTCTCCTACAAGCTCGGCGAGCGTCTCCTGGACAACTGACGTACGGCTAGATACTATTGCAGCTTGTCACTCGGAGCTAGTACTATTCACTATGTGGTGTTTAATCGTATTCGGTAACCTACCTTAATCGTATTCTGCAACTACTACTGTTTTGGACTTTGCCAGTGTGGTGCTGCAACTCGGAGTAAGCATGTTCTATTGTGTTGGTCGTTTGCTTGTATCCTTGACAGTTAATGCAACGTGGCAGGGCGGATCGAAATGTTTAATTGTAGTACTCCTGAGATGCACTTTGCTTCTGAATTTCTGTTTGTTCTTCACTCACCAAATGCATCAAAATGCATATCATTTGGTATTAGAAGAGAGGATATAAACCGCTTAAAGAACAAAAACTAGTGGTAGGGGTCAATGAGTATTTTAAATTTCTCCATTGCTGCAAAAGTATTCAGTGTCAGCATAATATTAGGCATGAACATTGAATTCTTTTTTCTAGTTGGCAAGTTCTCTGGTTAGTTATCCTATATTGTTGGAAACACTTCTTCAATTTTCATGCATTTTGTTCTGATCTTACTATTTGATAGCGCTTGAGAAATAACTTCCTCCAATTAGATTGAAGGATTTTTGTGATTACAAAAGCAAAGATGCGACCTTATGCATTTTGTTATGATCTTACTATTTGATAGCGCTTGAGAAATAACTTCGTCCAATTAGATTGAAGGATTTTTGTGATTACAAAAGCAAAGATGCGACCTTATGCCTATGAGCAGCTACACTAATAAGACATTTTTCTCTAAGCTAACTAAGACACAGTCACTCCGAACAATGTTACTCCCTCCGTAAACTAATATAAGAGCATTTATATTACTACTTTAATGATCTAAACGCTCTTATATTAATTTACAGAGGGAGTACTACCTAGCTACCTCCTTGAAGAGCTAGTGAGACTACTGTGAAATAGGTCGACACAGTGCACATACGTGTATGTGGAACCCAACTATTTAAGGGGTTAAGTGTTGCTTTGTAGAATGGTTTGAAATACTTTCCTGTAGGCTACTGATAAGAGTTGACGAAGAACAATTCACTATCGCAGGCTGTTATTACCGAAGACTGACAGTGAAAACTTCATAATCATCTTGAGCTGAGAGCCGTTTTCTCTAGTCGAGTTAAAGCAAGTGGTTTTTTCTATCCAAACACCAATGATTTCCTGCTCATGCTTATATCTTGGCCAAGTCTTGGTCACAACCAAGTCTTCCCTCCCCCCTCACATTGGTGGAGCTATTTCTTTCCTAACCCTGGTTGTAGCTTGACCTGTCGTCCTTGTCTCTGTCAATGCCGCAAAAAGGTGACATTGGCTCCTTTACTGTTGTTTCACATTAAGGCTAGTCGGAGTCCGGTGACATGAGATGGTTCATTGTGCGGGTCCAGGGAGGATCCGGAGAAGGCATGTGGTGATTCGCCAGGAGGGATCCCGAGAAGGCACGTGGAGGCGCTTTGCGGAGGATTCTCCACCAAGGGCTTTGGTTATCTGATTAACTTTTATGAGATGGGTTTCTAAACTTAGGATTAACACCGCTACCAAATATAAGGGTGTGCTTGATTGGTGTATAAGGCTTAGTTTGTCGTTGTTGATATTCAATTGCTTGAACTTATTTTACAATTTGTTGCTCAAAAGTGTTCATGAAAATGGAAAATGTGTTGATTACCAAACAATAAAAAATAGGGAAAAGGTCGATTAGGCAAACGAGGTCACAATTCACACACACTGACATTGCCACAACTAACATTACTTATACTACAATCGCCATATGAATATGATATGTCATGAACAAAATGACCACAATGGGTGGTAGACTTGGGGAAAAAACTTGGTTTCATCGGATGAACATATAAAAGTAAAAAATATGGCAAGTCAAAGCTATAATAATCAAACACATGTTTAGGAAAAGGTGGGACACAACTAATACTAGATGTAGCAATTTCGGATTATTAACTAAAAATGTCAAAGTGCACTCATACCAATATAACCTGATTTTTCATATTTGTATTTTCACACCAAAAGCACACGATTTCATAGATTTTGATTTATGGGAGACATACCGACTTGATTGGTAGTTGTGCTACTAACATGCTCGAATTTGAAAAACATGTATACAATGATACTCTTTGTTCTAGTTGAACTTGGGATGTCCCGAATAACATGGCTTAGTGAACTTTTTAGGTGAAACAGTAGGGTAAAACCCCACTGACACAAACAAAGTATATGCAGCTAGGCTTGAGATAAGCCTGGAACCAAAAGAGCAAAAAACATAAAAAGAAGAAAGCAAACAAACAAAAAATACAAAAGCTCATTAAGCCATGTTAGAGAAGTGTTGGCATGCATACTTCCTTTGGTAATACCTCAACAAAGAAATTCCTGCGGATAAATCTTTTCAAACTGAGAAAGGTCGGACCTTAAATCATGAAAATCCTATTTTTGTGGATACCCAAATGGACCAAGAAGCAATGGTTATGAATTCCATAAAGAAATGCACATCTATCTTCTTTTTCATGGTAGTGAAAGCCTCCATGAATGACAGATTAGGTTCCCTTTGTGGCCTCAAAAAATAACAACATCACTGAGTGAAAAGAACAATGTAGGGGTGGCCGTGGAGTTTCTGCTCCCGAGCTAAAATGCACCCTCGCGAACAATAAAACCGGGAAAAAAATAGTAAACAAAAATTCATATAATTCCTTTTTTTTAAAACAAGCAATGTTGAATGTTCTGCATACATAATTTTTTCACGAAGAAAAAACCTCCTAGTGCCCTGAAAAAAATTTAGTTCTCCAAAAAGACTATTTCTGAAAACATTTTGAGTGTTCATTTTGTTATTTTCCCAGACCTCGACGAATATGATTTCATCATGAAAGTTCACACGCAGGAAAAAATCAAGCAATGTTTGTTGTAAAAAAACTCGGTTATTTCTGAATTTGTTTTCTGCTAATTATCACTGTTCATAAAGGAGCATTTGAGCTCAGGATTAGAAGGGCACTTTCGAGTGTACGGTTTCTTCTTGGGCACATTTCAGAGTATAAAAATTGTAACTTTGTAAGACAAAGTTCTTTCTAGACCATATGTTTCTTGCGTACAGTCTATCATGCAAAAAGCACCCAGAAAAAACATGTGCTTATATTAACAAGAGATCTACCATATCCATTTGAAATGACCGGGGGGCTGATACCAACTAACACTTAGCTTTATCAGGTGAATATTGATCTTCTTTTGTAATGTAACTGCAGGTATCAAGGGAATTTCTATGCTTAGAAACTGATAGCAGAGTGATGAGTGTTTCTTACACCTATTTTGCCTGTGTTTATAATGTATATTCATGGACATTTTCTAGATCATCCCTTCAACTTGCCCGCTAATGACTACAAAGATATGGAAATCTCCTTATTTATTTTGTCCCTTATAGAAATGGACGTTTTTAGGTGGAAAATCAACTAATACTAGTAAAACGCCCGTGCGTTGCTACGGGCTATAATTAATGCATATAAATGAATAAACATTGATTAAGGTTGTTTCCAAGGTTGGAACTCATTTTCCCTCGTACGTTTAGGAATATTCGAACATCAAAACGGATGCCCAACGGGCTCCTCAAAGTTCAATCGTCTAAACATTCTGGGCTACCCATGACGTTATCTTCAACACGCGAAGACCATCCCTGTCCCGCTTGGTTTCCTGCCGTAGCAGGGCATTTCTCGCTGGAGCCCTCTCATTTAAAACAGGATGACACCCACCTCACGTTCGCCATGGTGTCATCTTCACCCACGAACCACCAAGGAGGAGTCCCCCGTCAACCCCCTCCCTCCCCCTCTTCTCCGCCTTGAGCTCTTCTCCCCATTTACGTGCCGCCGAGCCAAGAAGGCAGATCCAATGTCTCCCGAGCCATTGCTGCGGTGTAACATTAGTTGAATGTCGTGCATTACCAAGAAAAAAAAACATGATGTCCGTTGTTGGGCATGCAACTGATACGCCACCATGTCCGTAACTCTTGAAGCAACCAACCAATGCATTTACCCTTCTGTCCTAAAAAAATTATACTGACTTGCTGAAGACAATATAAACCACGTACTCATGTAATTTGCTGCAAAACCATCTCTAACGAAATAAAATTTGCTACATTTCTTACGTAGAAAAAATATGACGCTCAGACAGTCCCAGCCGTAACTGAAAAGAGACTCTCCACCGGCCAGGCAATCTTCCAAACGGGGCACCCCCACTACGACCACCCCTGACTGTCCAAGGGCACCTCTGACGCCTCAACCACGCCCACGACCAATGCCACGGACATGGCCTTGGGGCATCCCCATGGCCACGGCCAGCGCCATGTAAGAACACATCCATGGCGTCCCGGGGAAGCTCCACAGTCAGATCCATCCGCACAAGCTTAACATTTTCGTTCATCTTGTACAGCTGAAATTCAAATAACATTCAGCTATGTATCAGTATATCTATGATGAGTCCAAGCTTAACATTTGGCTATGTATCAGTATACCTATATTTTCATAGCAATGCATCATATATTCTGCTATGTTGAGTATAGCTCATATTTTTGTTTTGTTTTGCATGATGAGTGGATTACTGCCGCATCTGGTTTCAAGCATACAGTTTCAAGTTTGTATATCGTGAACCTCAGCTGAATGTCCCTATATACGTGAACCTGTTGTAGGATTTTTAGCTGAATGTCCCTATATATGTGACCCTGGTGTAGGATTGTCAAACGCCTGTAAGCATACAGATGCAGGATTTTGGTTGCCTCGGATGTCTGTACTCCTTAGGTCGTCCCTTCTAAATGACAAGCAAAGCTAGTTACATATATGAGAATAGGATAGAGACCAAGTAAATTTAATGTTCTCATTTCTCAGTACTCAAATCCGACTCTCAAAATGCACAGGTCAAATAAGAAACCTTTGATCCAACTTAAAAAAGCGTGAGGGGAAGAGCAGATAAATTTCAAAGTACCTAAGTTTTTTTTCACTATGAGTAGAGGAGTGAGTCGTTGGACCTATGCAATTCAAATGTTATATGCAATCTTACAAAGTTGAAGGAGTCTTATAGGTATTCCTTTTGGAGCTTCACACAGGACTCAAAGTTGTTGTCATCCAGAAGTACTATAAATATCATTTGTCAAAGGAGTAACGCGGATGATCAGCGAAATGAGAAATGAAATCAGCATGAAACATTACCATATGTAGATCAATGTTCCCATCCTTACTCCCACTAAAATGAACGAATCTCTGACTGCATGCGGCTGTGAAGAGGATGGATGTTGGCTTTTACTGGCCAATTTCAAAGTCATAGGCAGAAGAATTTCGATGAACCACTAAATGATGAATGTAAATTTGGTACCTGAAATAAGGAACAAAGTATTTAACCCACTTTCTTTCATTTCCCAACGGGCTATCATCAGATAAGGACAATAAAGGCAGCAGTTTAAATATGGTATAGGCAACAATGACTATGGAAAATAAATAGCATGGACACGTTTTACTCTATACTTAAATATACACACTTCAGTGAAAAAGGTAGACACCCTAAGCTGATCCATGTGCGACCAAACTAAGAAAAGAAAATTATCCAAATGGATTTCAATAGACATATCTGATTAAACCTAACCGTTTCCACTGTTTAGTTGAGCAAAAAAATAGCTCTCTACATCCCTCTATATTGTCTTGTTACATATCTACCAAATGGAGCAAAATGTTATCCTAAATAACTTATAGACATCAATTTGTGCTTTAAAAACTAATGTGAATTGCGTTGCAAAAATTTAGAACCTACTCATATAACATGAGAGATTAGTTAATAATGCAGCTGAAGCTAAAGCAAACACATCAAGGTTCGGCGTCAAGTGGTTGTTGTACCTGCAGAATGTTGTGATTTTTTGAGTCCGGCTGCTACTCTCGTACAGTATCAAATATACAGAATAACCTGGCCAATTGCAGTGAATTGTTGAGATGCTATAGAGAATATCCAAACCAATAATGATTAAACAACAACATAAGAAGAGAGCATGAGCGAACCAATAACATCTACTGGATGACTTAAATTATCAAATAGATCAATCAAACTATTGATCGAGCTAGCTACGCTGAGAAGATGTTGAGCGTGTGGAGCACCCTGATGCTTCTGCGACCAAGCATGCACTCCGGTCCTGCGCGTATATCCACCATGTAGAAACCAGCATGAAGATCTTTCGGCCTTGTTGAAGCCAGCATGAAGGGCAAGGAGAGAATGGCATACCTCTGTGGTCATCGCCGCGTCCTCAGGTACAATCTACCGGCAGCTCGCCAAGAGGGTGTCGGGATGCTACTGCAAACTGGATCGTAAGAAGAAAACGAGCAATGCCAGCCTTAGGATCAAACTGGAGCTCCTCTACATCCTCTAGACCTGGAGCGCAAACATAATTACAATCATTTGAGCAACTCATCTCAGCAGGCATATAACGATGGATTAGTGCTCACTCACCTTTGCCAGTGGAGTTGCTGATTAAACTATTTCGATGGAACATTCCAGACTCTCATCTGCTAAGAAAAAAAAGTCATATGTCAGCATTGAGATTGTGCTACGTTTGAGGACTTCAAATATGCGGATCAACAACCAAAATAAAGAAAACGAGCATGAATCGAGGGGATGAGATGAGTCAAAGTGGTATTTGCAATCAACACGACATAGTGTAGACTAATCAAGTCTCTTCTCTATGCACCTCTATTGGGTCTACAAAAAATGAAGAGCAATCTTGTGCCTTTATAAGTTCATATTATATAGGAAAAACTATTACTACGTACTTTCCGGTTTATAAGGCTTGCACGTATCTCTAGGTTGACAAATAGACCAACATAATACAAGTTATATATCACAAAAATTATATATCATTACAAAGTTTAAATCGTCTACTTTCTAATGGTATAATTTTTAGACTATACAACTCATCTTATGTTGGTCAAATTATAGATCTAGGGATACGTGCAAGCCTTATAAAAAGGAAAAGAGGTAGTACATGAGAACAATCCCATAAATACAAGACATCCGTGTTGCATATGAGGATTTGACATGTAGGCATATTCCTTTTTGTTCCTAGTAGAGATGAAAGAAAAAAATCAGCATCCAAAACTACTTTCAAGCCTACTTTGGACTTTAAGCCAAATACCAAATCTTATTTCTTTATAAAGACTATGTATTAGATTCAATGATTTATAGCATTAGCTTAAATCATTGGAAGCATGAGCAAGTCCTTTTGCTACAGCTTCCATATCCTTCATCATGCACCTTGTAGATTAAACTTTTTCAGCCAAGAGGCTTCAAATGTCTACAAAACTATTTAAGCACAGGTAGTGCACTATAAGGCGAAACTATTAGCATAGGTATAGTGTGCGGCAAAACAATTAGCACAATGTGAATTAAGTGGATATATCTGTCCATCTAGAACCATCTATGTGATCAATCGTTCTGAAAAACTACCAAAAGTATGGAAAAGAAAGCATGTTATATTCAGTAAACACCAGAAACTGTATTCTTAAGTAAACGAATTTTGCCAAAACCATAAGCCCAAAAACACAGCAGATTAGGATCAGATCAGAAATGCTTTGAGCTGTAGGACATCCCCTAATTCCCAAGGAGAGGTGACAACAAAAATCTTCCTTGAAAGGTGAGCTGGAAATTTAAAAATATAATCTATTGTACTCTCACATAATAAAATAAGGGAGCACACATGAATGCTTTATGATTCGAAGCACCTTAGCTATCCTTATTTATTCAACATAAAAGGAAAATACCTTATAGGCAAATATGGTAACTGAAACAACTCAGAGATGCCTGCTCATTCCTATTTCATTACACTCTCGGGACCATGGTTTATATTGTAGCGTTGAGTGCATGGTGCATTCATTGGGACTATTAGAAGCTACACCCAAACATTACAGAGTTAGTTGAGAAATCAAGACAGTAAATAAGTAAATTTTATTACTTTGTGACGCCTACTACACTTTCTAGGACGAACCAAACAGTAATTATGATGAACATAAAATACCTGATGCTATGGCCTGTCTTTATGAATATGCAAAGCAGGACCAAAACTACTTGTAATGGGGAAACCTTACTCTGTATCTCTCTCTCTCTAGTGGAAGTATGTGCAAATGAGTTCCAATGGTACAGTGGGGAAAAACTAACGGACGTGCCAATTTTTTCAGGGAATCCAATGTACACACCTAGGATGTGCATTCCTTTCATATATCTTCTCCTGACTGATTGCTATATCATTTGGAATCTCTGAATATTTTTGTATATGCAGTCTGGTTCTTCCAAAAGTAATTAATGAAGAAGAGCATATTCTAATTTATTCATGGATTAAACACATATGGTGACTTCTCTGTCATGAGACGGTTGGGAGAAAATTAATTTTCTTCCAGGATGGCTGATGGTATGCCATATCAAAATGCATCAAAAGACCCTACAAAGCACCCCCAAATTATAACAATTGCGTGCTCATGGTTTCTATGGTTTCTATTAGTTATAAAAAGTGCATGTTGCAATAAATGTAGCAAGAAGACATACTGTCTGTCTGTGATGAAGATTTGGTGCCTTGGTTCTCAGGCATTGCCAGTAGGAGGCAGAAGGTCTGTCACACCAGCAATTAAACCAATGAGATCTGCAAATTCAGGCAGATAATGTAGTTTCAGAGAAGGGCATATAATGTAGTTTCAGAGTAAGCAAGCAAAAACTTCCTGAAGATAATAATTTTACAGCTAAAGATTTACATTAACCAATCTGACATGAGTACATTTGCTCCCATTTGTTTTTCAAGTTCAGAGAACGTAAATGCATTATGAGCAATGAGGGGAAGGCCAACAAGGTCAGGATTCACCGGTCGCACAGAAGTAGTATAAAGAAAGCTTGAAAGAATGAGCTGCTGCCATGTACTTTTCTTTTGCTCTCACGATCAAATAGCGTTGGATCGTGTAGACCATCCCTTCGTGAATACTGTTCTTGAACTTGCTCATCTTGTCTACTGGAATAATACCTTTTGTTGTTGCTCCCTGTACAAGAAATTTCCTTGTATCATCACGTTGAACACAATATGCGTATATGTTTACTTTCCTTGTATCATCACAACGGATGGTATAAATCTGATTGTGTCCCTGACTCCTTGTCATAATTCTAAATCCTACACAATGTGAAAAAAGAAAAGACAGATTTGTTAATACAACATTAGGCAGATTTGTTAATACAACATAGTGATATTACATGCACTGACAGGATCGGTACGTGGTATCTTGTTTGCTCTCGGAGAGTGTGATGCCCTTCCTCCTAATCTTATTTGAGCGCTATATCAAAAGAGGCATCAACGTTATGATATGAACTATGATAGTCCGACGCAGCAGCTCTTCCAACACAACGGATCCAGATATATCAATACGTGACGCTTCTTCAATAATTTCTAGAAGACCCAGGGCAGCTCAGACTTGCTTCGCTCGTGCACAAGTAAACATCAAGTGTAAAATGTCCTCCGGACCCATATGAACATTACACAGAATTAATTTTACAGTCCTAAGCATGGAATTTTTTTGTTGGAACCAAAAGAGGCGTGTTGATTCAGTTCACCAGCTTATGAGCAAGTATGAGATTATTGGTCAACTGCACTTGCAGCTCACAGAAATTAAAGGGGCTCCTAATTTGCATTACTAATGGTTAGTCAACTACAAAACCTGAGCGCATGTACCCCTGTCTTTCAGTTCAGATTATAGATTGCAAAATAAAATCAGACAAGAAAATTGAAGCTGCCCCAAATTTGCATTGTTGATTAAGGAAACAATATATCTGGACTGCAAATTGGATAGCTGGTCATAGTATTAATGCTTTGAACTGAACAAATTTGACAGAGGACATGGGTGCAAAGTAATACAACAGAAATCTATGAACAAAAAACGGATTGGGCACCCACCTTCTGTTGGGCTGCTGCTGCTCCGCCGACATGGAGGCTCTGCGGTGAGTCCCCCGGCTGGATCTGGCCACATCGAACACCGGAGTGGAAGGCCTGGCCCTCTCTTCGTCAGATCGGGTAGGGGAGGGGAGATCGTGGCCTTGGACGAAGGGAGGAGATCGGGAGGGGAGGGGAGTTCCTAGCCTTGGACGGAGGTAGGAGGGAGGCTGAGACCCACCTATGCCAGGCACGTGGAGGAGGGGGTGGGGGAGGAGGTGGTGGCGGCCGGCTGGGGAGGGAGGTCGTGGTGGCCAGCTCCTCTCGAACCTCGGCGGCGGCTGCTCCTCTCGGATCTTGGCTGCGGCGTAGGGCTCCTCGGCGGCGGCTGGTGAAAGGTGTAGCCGGATCCTGGACGTCTCCGGCGACGGGTCCTGACCAGGATCGGCGCCGGATCCTGGACCAGCGCCGGATCAGTGGAGGCCGGCGCTTGTGATGTGCGATTTACGCGCCGGATCAGTGCCAGGGCGACGGTGAATGGATGGAGCGGGGGCGGCGAAGGAACGAAGGGCGGCGGCGGGCGAAGGAGGGAACAGTGTCGAGCGACTGTTTCTGGCTCGAGGGCACGAAACCTCGCTCGAGGGCGCAGAGTGGGGCGATTTTTTTCGCTGGTTAATTTTCGCCGGCTTGCTTTAGCTGGTTTTTTCTTGTTCGGGTTAGTTGGATGCGACGGAAGATTGGGCGCGTGGGGCGGGTGGGGTACTCGGCTGGACCGTTTTTTTTGGTTCATTGTGGCTGAGCGGGAGGTGGGAGGAAGTACCAAAGAAGTACCAAAAAAGACCGGATGAGGTGGGACGAAAATAAAACCCGGAACGCGACCTACCAACTGAGACGTTAGGAGTAGAGAGATATAGAATATTCTGGAGGAGCCGATCTATTGGGCGTGCACTAGAGGCAGCAGAAGAGAAGCCAGTGCATGCATGGTACGATCGAAACCACTCGCACTAGGCATGAACACCTTCATGACACCATCCGAGGCAACTATCATGAAGGGGTCTGAGCCAAATCGGCAAATGAGAAGCCTCGAAACCCAACTCCACCCTCTGCATTATACGAAGGAGAGGAATATTCGATGGCTCACCTCTTTGCTTTAACCTTCGACATATCCATCTTTGCATCCGCCACACAACCGTCATCAACATCACATCTACATAGCCATAACCATCACCATAGCCTCCATCTCATTAGATTAATCACTTGCAATCAAGATTCCATCACGATCAATGACATTGTAATTCTACCGTCATTCATGTTGAAGTACCTTTTTATACATTCACAAAAGTACCTTTTTATACAATGCCATATGCTTGTGATTCGATCACAGTGTGTGACCCCAGGCTACGAGCCAAGGCATAGCTCTGTAGCCCCGTGTATGTGCAAGAAGGGATTGACAATATGATTTGACTTTATATTTTTTGTGGAATTGCTAGTCTTTTATCTCTACCTTGATCCCATGGTTCGTCGGTACCCGAGACACTGAAGATTGGCACGAGGAGAGGTAAAGAGCATGTTAGAGTGGAAGGCTATGCCAAAAAACGATGACAGTAAGGTCAGTATGGTAGCCAAAATCAATTCCCCGGGGAAGACAATGATGCAGTCATCAAATGCATGTGTTGGTTTGGTTTATCCTTAATAATCGAGGTAACTCCACAATTCGAATAGGACTAAGATTGGACAATCCAGTCCTTGACGCGCTGGTAGTCAGTTGTGCTGTCAAAAGGGCGCATCGACCACTTACCTGCCTTCACAACGTATATTTTATTACATATCGATGCATTCTTGCTCCATCTTATTATAATCCCAAGTGTTGTATACAACTGCAAATGAAACCTTAGCTCCGGCCAATTTCTTTTATTATTATAACCTTTATGACATTTAATTGTTCTAGAGAACAAAAATGATTTGCGATAACAAAGACTTGTAGAAATTTTGTTGTCAACCTTAATCACTTCCTGGATTTGATAAATACTAGGGTATTATGAAAGAAGGCTCTTAGCACATTCGAAATCAGATCAAAGGTAATCACTGAGCACATAAATCTTCCATCAACAAAAAATCATGGTGAGCTTGTGAAGATAGAGGTAGATGGAAAAGATCCTCCAAGTATTCATGCTAAAGCACATAATCAGTTGCCAAAGTCCTAATCTCAACAAAAATGAAGAGGCACGGGAATTTTGCATGGAGACGAGTACAAAATAACAGCCTTGCCATTTCCCAAACTGCATATAGGGATTGACTTATACCAAGCTCAAGTTTTCTTTCCATCATGATCCTTATCCATTGTTATAGTAAGTGCTCCATATTGAATTGACTCCGGGGTATCATGCCTATTAAAGAGTTTGTGCAGGTTCTTCAATAGAAGTGCTTTGTTTGATTGTTGATGTTCATAGCACCAAGTCGTCCCTGATTCCTCGGCCTGCAAACTTTGGACCAAGCAGCAAGAGCGGACCCTTGATTCTGCAACTTAGAGCATCTTCGCCAAACAATGCCTAAGGTACTGGATTACTCGATGCTTGATAGTTTGAGATAAATCCAGACAACATATAGTAAAATAGGAGGAGAGAACATCCTTAATAGCTGAATAGACAATGATGCAGTCATCAAACGCTAATGTGTTTGTCTGGTTTCTCCTTAATAACCGAGGTAACCCCACGAGTCGGGTAGGACTTGAAGGAAATATGCCGTAGAGGCAATAATAAAGTTATTATTTATTTCTTTAATTCATGATAGATGTTTATTATTCATGCTAGATTTGTATTAACCGAAAACTTAGTACATGTGAATACATAGACAAAACCTATAGTCCCTAGTATGCCTCTACTTGACTAGCTCGTTAATCAAAGATGGTTATGTTTCCTAACCATAGACATGTGTTGTCATTTGATGAACGGGATCACATCATTAGGATAATGATGTGATGGACATGACCCATCCGTTAGCTTAGCATTATGATCGTGTTAGTTTCATTGCTACTGCTTTCTTCATGACTTATACAAGTTCCTCAGACTATGAGATTATGCAACTCCCGAATACCGGAAGAACACTTTGTGTGCTACCAAACATCACAATGTAAATGGGTGATTATAAAGGTGCTCTACAGGTGTCTCCGAAGGCGTTTGTTGGGTTGGCATAGATCGAGATTAGGATTTGTCACTCTGTGTTTCGGAGAGGTATCTCTGGGCCCTCTCGGTAATACTCATCACTATAAGCCTTGCAAGCATTGTGACTAATGAGTTTGTTGCGGGATGAAGTATTACGGAACGAGTAAAGAGACTTGCCGGTAACGAGATTGAACTAGGTATTGAGATACCGACGATCGAATCTCGGGCAAGTAACATACCGATGACAAAGGGAACAACGTATGTTGTTATTCGGTTTGACCGATAAAGATCTTCAAGGAATATGAAGGAACCAATATGAGCATCCAGGTTCCGCTATTGTTTATTGACCGGAGACGTGTCTCGGTCATGTCTACATAGTTCTCGAACCCGTATGTCGCGGCCGATGGGTGGCGCGGCACCTATGGGGCCGGGGCCCCTTCGTGTGTTCGGTACGGGGCGGAGGCTGCGCGGAGAGCAGATCGAGGCGATGCACGCGGGATTTTACCCAGCCGGGCCGCGATGGTCGCAGAAACCCTCTCGCTGCATTGTGTTGTATTTGATCTTGCTCAAGAATGCGAGCAAAACGGTGGAGTGGTGTGTGAAACCTCGCGAGAGTAGCTAGTCGCGAACCCTCTCGCGAGAATGGCGAATGGTTGGAACCTCCTACGTTGTGCATGGGCCTCCTTTTATAGGGCAAGGGTCACCGACAGTGTCAACGTGAGGTAGAGGGGTAAAACGTAAAAGAGGTGGTAGTTGGAGCAAAGGAACAAAGGCAGCCACAAGTGCTTTCTACCTACTTTTGAGAGGGGACAAGGGCATTAAATGCCCGTCGCCGTCACCCCAAAAGCTCCCGCCATTGCGTCTTTTTCGCCACGGCGGCGGCCACCACCGTGGAGTGCCACGCATTCTTCATGCAAGACTGACCACCCGCCACGCGTCTCTCGAGAAGGCCGGAGGCGACGTGGGCAAATGAGTGGAGTGCAGGCACGTAGATAGCTCTCCCGGCAAGCACCTTGCCGGGCCTTGATCTTGCGGGCCCGGGCTTGTCGGCTCTGTGACTTGCCGCCCGGGTCCTCGCCGGGCGCGCGGGCGCCGAGGCGTGTCTTCGTGATGTGATCTTTCGTCCTCCCGACGAGCTCCTCTCGCCGGGATCTGCAGGAGTAATGTAGCCTTGACCCGAATGGCCTTCCGGCAAGCTCCTCTTGCCGGGTCTTGAGTTTCTATCTTATATACTTTGTTCTTGAACGGCTTGGTGTGGAGCGGAGATGGTCTCCGCAAGCATTTGATAGATCTGGTTATGGAGTCTGGGCTGCCCGTGCACAAGTTGGGGTACCGAGGTACCCTACCTTAGTACACCGACAGAGCCCGGGCTGGGCCATACACGGTGCCGAAGCGCTGTTGGGCCAGGCCCAAGACAAAGGCACGGGCGCTGAAGCCTACGGCGCTGAATCTGCCTTCTTGATCTGTTGTCTCCTCCCGCAACGGCACGCGCTGATTGCGGCGTGGGAGGAGGGGGGGCGATGCAGCCTTTAAGGCACCCACCCGTGATCGTGGCGCAGAGCGGGTCGCTTCACCTGCCGCCCGGCTCGCTTTTTCGCCACGCTGCCCTCATGCATGGGGGTCGTGGGGCGAAGGTGGGAGACCGAGCCACGGGCGGAGAGGGCGAGTCGGCCCCGCTCCTCCGCCTCCTTGCTTCTGATTGGTTGGCGGGCGGTTGAGCCCCACCTCGCCCCTTTAAATAGGGCGGAAGGGGTGCTCAACGGCCGTACTCATCCACTTCTTCCTTCGTCTTCACCTTCAGTTCTTCTTGCCGCCATGGAAAGAGGGAATCCTGGGTCTTCGACGGTGGCGGCGCGAGTCGCTTCTAGGCAGCGCGCCGCTCCCCATCTCGCTCCCGTGGCGGTGGAGCCGGCCACGAGAGGGAGAGGGAGGGGGCGTGGCCGCGGTCGAGGCCGAGGGCGTGGCCGAGGCGGTCGAGGGAGAGGCGGTCGTGGTGAGGAGCCTCCCCCGTCTCCTCCGGCGCTCTCGACCACGGCGCGGTCCACACCGAGATGACCCCAGGAGTTCTTCATCAAGCTTCGCCGGGCGCCTCGGCCGCCTTGATTGCCGCCCCGTCGCGGACGCAATGGGGCCGGATCCGCCCGACGTGATGGAGCTACGCGATGAGGGGCTGCGGGATCAGCGGCACTCGGGTGAGTGTCGTGTCCCCAGCCCCGGCGTGATGTTCTTCGACCGAGGGTGGAAGACGCTCGCCGGATCCATAGCTTGACGGCGGGTTCACCTCCATTTCGTTATCGATGGTGACCTCTCGCCGCCAAGGTCTTGGCGACTATGGAACCCGGTGCGCTGCTGTGGACAGCTCTCGGATAGCGGCTCCTCCTCGAGCGAAAGTGACGAGGAGGGAGCGGCAGCGACGACGAGGGATGGCGGGCCCGACTAGACGTCGGACACCGCTGCCTCAAGGCCACCGGCAACCCCTTCTTCGGGTTGCGGGCTCTGAACTCCCGGGCCGTCTTCTTGGCGGCGGGCGAGGGAGGCTGCGGAAGAGGAAGAGGGGAGTGGCGGCAAGGCCGTTACGTCAAAGACGAGGGCGAGTAGCCTTCGACAACAGGCCGACGTCCCACTACCCCGCCTTCAAGCTCGCCTCCCACGCCCCGACTCCGCCAAGCTCTGGCCGCCCCGGGGTGTTCTCTTGGGGTCTTCGGCGCCCGTGGCTCTCCGTGGCCTTCAGGGCTTGTCGCCGGCCTCCGGCATGCGCTCCCATGCCCGCCACCTCATGCAGCCTCTGCACGGCGGCGCCACCGCCACGCCTCCTAGGCGCCTCTTCGCCCTTCCCGACAAGCTCCTCTTGCGGGGTCTCTCTCCCGCAAGCTTATCTTGCCGGGGCTCTGACCTACCTCCTGAACTCCCGAACAGAGAAACAGAGAGGGATCACGGCACCTTATCTTTTCAGATTGTAAGCCCTCGGGCATTTAGCTGCATTTAAGAACTTGTAATCCTCTCTATCATGTTTTTCATCCTCTATGGACTTGTACTAAATTGGATGTTTTAATGAAAAGAGGGAAGCTTGCCGGATCGAGTCTTTTACTTAGCTGCGTGCCTTGTGTGTTCTTACGCTATCGGGAGCTTGCCGGGCTTAACACGCTTAGCGCATCATGGGACAGCCCGCCGGTGGTGTCACTCCCAAGCAAGCAACCTTGTCGTGCCGATTATGACGCCTATCTTGCCGAAAGGTGCTCGAAAGCAAGATAGAGGTGCAGCGCACACTTGGGTTTGTTGAGCGGACTTCGAAACAAACCAAGCACGAATCGGTCACGACTTCGGTTCCTCCACGCACGGGTTTTACAAGACACGATCGCTCAAAGACGCAGATCCGCATCTCCGGTCCATGAGAGGATGCATGATGAGGATGAAAACTTATCTGAAATCGCAGCCCCGGCGACACTAGCTCGCCGGAGACGAATCTCGATGCTCGCAGCCCCAATGAGGCTGGCTCGCCAAGAAGAACCTTGGCATCCGCAGCCCCCGGCGACCCTGACTCGCCGGGCCCCAGGCGCGGGTGCGATCTTTTGGTTCCTTCTTGTTGCTGCAATTTTAGCCATGAAAATAGCTGAGGTAGATATGCAATTGCTCAACGCACATGTATGTGTATGTGTATATAAATCTTGGCTAAGCAATGCGATGTCGGGCTTTGTCCTTCAGATGTTTGTACTTCACGCTCTTGGGGAGCTTGCCGGGCGGACACGCTTAGTGACCGCGGGACAGCCCATTGGTGGCGTCGCCCCCGCAAGCAACCTTGTCGGGCCGATTATGACGCTTAACTTGTCGAGCGTGGCTCGGAAGCAAGATAGGGTGCTGCAGCACACTTGTGTTTGTTGAGCGGACTCGGAAACAAAACAAGTACATAATCGGGCCACGACTTGGCTCCTCTTGCGCCCAAGTCTCTCATACGGACGACGCTTCCGGCATGCCTCGCCACGTTATACCCTCCGCCCTACACCCTTTGTGTGCTTTCACCCCACGCTTCTAGGTAACTTGCGGTGCTCAACACGCTTGCCGAAAAGCGGAACGCCGCAGCCCGCTATTGGTGTCGCCCCGCAAGCAACCTTGCCGCGTCGCCGCGACGCGACTTAACTTGCCGAAAGGTGCTCGAAACGAACGAGGCGCTTGGCTGGTCGCGGCTTACTCTTAACTCGCTGAGCGTGTTCAAGCGAAGTAAGGGTGCGACCATCCACAAGCGTGCTCCTCACGCAGGTTTCGCGCACAAAGGACTAATGCGCGAGGGGTATAACATATAAAAGTATGAAATTAAAAGAGTGCTCGCACGAAGGCTCGAGCGACTTAGCTTTTCTTTTTTTTGCGCCGCTGGTGGAGCTCAATGGTGTGTCCATGGCGGTGGCGCGGCGCCCGGGAGGCGCGCTTGTCGACGAGCACCAAAGCTGTCCTCACCGGGCTTACCGCGCCCGAGGAGGTACGCTTGTCGAGTGGAGCACCGAGCCGTCCTTGCCGGACTTAGAGCTCGAGAAGCGCGCCTTCCGACGACATCGTAACGCCCAAGGATAGGCGCTTGTCGGGCCGAGGGGAGCGGGAGCGGCGGTGCGAGGGGCCGGATACACTCGGTCCCTAACAATGTTAGGGGGAGAATCTGCGCTCGACCTCTTTCGCTTTGCTCATGCATGGACGGCAGTCCGTAGCGCCCCGCGAACCCCCTTGCTCTTGCCCGGTGGCGGATACCACCTTCTCGCGGTATGGCGCGCTGGCCGCTATATGCCGGAGGACACGGATCTACGGAGGCCGAGGCGCGGTCCTCCGCCCTGCCCTGATCTCGTGGCACCGCGAAGCGCCGCCGGTGTCCACCTTCCACCGGCGTCTTCTCCGCCGCCGTCGGCTCCGGTGGCGGCGGGAAGACGGAGATGGTCTGCGACTCAAGCTCTCGTCTTCGGGCCATGACGCAGATTGTCGGCGAAGCCGCCGACGGCCGGAGAGGTTGATGAAGAGGTCTTTGGCGCGACGCCGGATCGAGTTCGATAACCTCGACGCTTCTACCGGGCGCGCCAGAGATGTCGCGCCGATGGGTGGCGCGGCACCTATGGGGCGGGGCCCTTCGTGTGTTCGATGACGGGCGGAGGCTGCGCGGAGAGCGATCGAGGCGATGCACGCGGGATTTTACCCAGCCGGGCGCGATGGTCGCAGAAACCCTCTCGCTGCATTGTGTTGTATTTGATCTTGCTCAAGAATGCGAGCAAAACGGTGGAGTGGTGTGTGAAACCCTCGCGAGAGTAGCTAGTCGCGGAACCCTCTCGCGAGAATGGCGAATGGTTGGAACCTCCTCTACGTTGTGCATGGGCCTCCTTTTATAGGGCAAGGGGTCACCGACAGGTGTCAACGTGAGGTAGAGGGGTAAAAACGTAAAAGAGGTGGTAGTTGGAACAGTGCGGGAACAGTGCAGCTACAGTGCTTTCTACCTACTTTTGACAGAGGGGGACAAGGGCATTAAATGCCCGTCGCCGTCGCCCCAAAAGCTCCCGCCATTGCGTCTTCTTTCGCCACGGCGGCGAAGCCACCACCGTGGAGTGCCACCGCATTCTTCATGCAAAGACACCACCCGCCACGCGTCTCTCGAGAAGGCCGGAGGCGACGCGTGGGCAAATGAGCTGGAGGGGCACGTAGAGATAGCTCTCCCGGCAAGCACCTTGCCGGGCCTTGATCTTGCGGGCCCGGGCTTGTCGGGCTCTGGACTTGCCGCCTCGGTCTCGCCGGGCGCTGCAAGGCGCCGAGGCGTGTCTTGATGATGTGATCTTCGTCCTCCCGACGAGCTCCTCTCGCCGGGATCTGCAGGAGTAATGTAGCCTTGACCTCGAATGGCCTTCCCGCAAGCTCCTCTTGCCGGGTCTTGAGTTTCTATCTTATATACTTTGTTCTTGAACGGCTTGGTGTGGAGCGGAGATGGTCTCCGCAAGCATTTGATAGATCCGTTGCGGGAGTGGGCTGCCGTGCACAAGTTGGGGTACCGAGGTACCCCTACCTTAGTACACCGACACCGTAGGGTCCGCACGCTTAACGTTCGATGACGATTGTATTATGAGTTTACATGATATGTTGTACCGAAGATTGTTTGGAGTCCCGGATGTGATCACTGACATGACGAGGAGTCTCGAAATGGTCGAGACATAAAGATTGATATATTGGACGACTATATTCAGACACCAGAAGTGTTCCGGAGAAGTTTCGAATATAACCGGAGTGCCTGAAGGGTTATCGGAACCACCAGAGAAGTAATGGGCCTTACTGGGCCTAAGGGAGAGAGAGAGAGAGAGGGGCGGCCAGGGGCTGGCCCCCCCATGGGCCTAGTCCGAATTGAACTAGGGGAGGGGCGGTGCCCCCTCCTTCCTTCTCCTCCCCATCCTTCCTTCTTCTCCTAGTAGGACTAGGAAAGGGGGGAGTCCTACTCCTACTAGGAGGAGGATTCCTCCCCCCTTGGCGCGCCCTAGAGGGCCGACCGGCCTCCCCCTTGCTCCTTTATATACGAGGGCAGGGGGCACCCTAGAACACACAAGTTGACAATTGTTTAGCCGTGTGCGGTGCCCCCCTCCACTGTTACACACCTCGGTCATATCGTCGTAGTGCTTAGGCGAAGCCCTACGCCGGTAATTCATCATCACCGTCACCACGCCGTCGTGCTGATGAAACTCTCCCTCGGCCTCAACTGGATCAAGAGTACGAGGGACGTCCCCGAGCTGAACGTGTGCTGAACGTGGAGATGTCGTACGTTTCGTGCTTGGATCAGTTGGATCACGAAGACGTTCGACTACATCAACCGTGTTAACTAAACGCTTCCGCTTTCGGTCTACGAGGGTACGTGGACACACTCTCCCCTCTCGTTGCTACGCATCACCTAGAGAGATCTTGCGTGATCGTACGATTTTTTTTAAATTACCGCGTTCCCCAACAGTGGCATCCGAGCCAGGTCTATGTGTAGATGTTATATGCACGAGTAGAACACAAAGAGTTGTGGGCGATTGATGTCTACTACACAACCTTCTTCTTGTCGACATTGTTGGGCCTCCAAGTGCAGAGGTTTGTAGGGACAGTAGCAAATTTCCCTCAAGTGGATGACCTAAGGTTTATCAATCCGTGGGAGGTGTAGGATGAAGATGGTCTATCTCAAACAACCCTGCAACCAAATAACAAAGAGTCTCTGTGTTCCCAACACACCCAATACAATGGTAAATTGTATAGGTGCACTAGTTTGGCAAAGAGATGGTGATACAAGTGCAATATGGATGGTAGATATAGGTTTTTGTAATCTGAAAATATAAAAACAGCAAGGTAACTAATGATAGAAGTGAGCGTAAACGGTATTGCAATGGTAGGAAACAAGGCCTAGGGTTCATACTTTCACTAGAGCAAGTTCTCTCAACAATAATAACATAACTAGATCATATAACTATCCCTCAACATGCAACAAAGAGTCACTCCAAAGTCACTAATAACGGGGAATAAACGAAGAGATTATTGTAGGGTACGAAACCACCTCAAAGTTATCCTTTCTGATCGATCTATTCAAGAGTCCGTAGTAAAATAACATGAAGCTATTCTTTCCGTTCGATCTATCATAGAGTTTGTACTAGAATAACACCTTGAGACACAAATCAACCAAAACCCTGATGTCACCTAGATACTCCATTGTCACCTCAAGTATCCGTGGGCATGATTATACGATATGCATCACACAATCTCATATTCATCTATTCAAACCAACACAAAGTACTTCAAAGAGTGCCCCAAAGTTTCTACCGGAGAGTCAAGACGAAAACGTGTGCCAACCTCTAAGCATAAGTTCATTAAACCCGCAAGTTGATCACCAAAACATACATAGAGTAGATCACGTGAATATCCCATTGTCACCACAGATAAGCACAGTAAGACATACATCAAGTGTTCTCAAATCCTTAAAGGCTTAATCCAATATGATAACTTCAAAGGGAAAACTCAATCAATTACAAGAGAGTAGAGGGGGGGAAACATCATAAGATCCAACTATAATAGCAAAGCTCGCGATACATCAAGATCGTATCACCTCAAGAACACAAGAGAGAGAGAGATCAAACACATAGCTACTGGTACGTACCCTCAGCCTCGAGGGTGAACTGCTCCCTCCTCGTCATGGAGAGCGCCGGGATGATGAAGATGGCCACGGTGATGGATTCCCCCTTCGGCAGGGTGCCGGAACGGGCTCCCGAGAGGTTTTTGGTGGCTACAGAGGCTTGCGGCGGCAGAACTCCCGACCTATTGTGTTTTCCGAAGGTTTTAGGGTATATAGACATATATAGGCGAAAGAAGTCGGTCAAGGGAGCCACGAGGGTGGGGGCGCGCCCAGGGGTAGGGCGCGCCTCTTGTCGTGGTTCTAAGACTGACAGTAGAAAGGGGGGGTAGGTATGGATAGGCAAGATATCAGCTATGGTGAAGGTGTACACACGAGATTTACGAGTTCAGGCCCTTCTCGTTGGAAGTAATAGCCGTACGTCTCGGTGCCCGGAGGCGGTTGACTGGATTATATGTGTGTGATGTCATAGGGGTTGCGAACCCTTGTCCCAGAGGAGGGGGTTGCTTATATAGAGTGCGCCAGGACCCCAGCCATCCTCCATTACAAGGGGCTTGATGTACATAAAGTAGGGGCATTACTGGTAACGCCAGCCTTAAGTGTTGTTTATGACCTTAAAGACTACGGAGTGAACGCCTGACCGTTGCAATGCTGAGTGACTCCTGATCTTCAGTAGGTCGAGTGACTCCTTGAGTGGTCGAGTGGCAATAGGTAGGGGTCGCCCGAGTGATATGAGTGTAGAGTGAATTGCACTCGACATCTTTGGCTGGGCATCCCTTGTTGCCTCTTGGACTTCTTATCTTCCAGGGTAGTGGCCTTGGGTAGGACGTATAGGTCAGGCCTATGACCCTACCCCAGGTCTATATCCTCATCAGTAGCCCCCGAATGGATTAAGGTTCGAGTGAAAAGTAGGTTGAAGTTGAACTTGTTATGAGCTTTGCACCTCGCGAGCGTTTTATGCAAGATGGAAAACTCACGTTGGTACCTCAGCGTCGATTCAGTCACCTTGATCCATTCAGAGAGTTGTCGACTGAACTTATAGCATCGTCTGTCGAGTGCTGTATTAGGGTGCAAGATCTTTGGCGCGATTGATTGCAGTGTATCCCGGATTTCATGGGATACGAAATTTTAGGGAAGCCCGCGGGACGGGGAGCGCCAAAGTAGGCGGAGAGGATAAACAGTGATGCCTCGATTTCCGGGCTGCCTTTTTTGCCACGTACGTTGCGCGCGACTGTTGCGGGATTTGATAGGATCACCTGGTCCCACACGTCAGCCACTCAGAAGCAACCCTTTACAAGGCGACGGGGCCGAGGCGCTCGCGACCTGCACGCTGCTTTCTTTCTTCTTCCTTCGCTTTCCACCGCACTGGCTCTTTCGCTCTCGACGACGCCGCTCTGCCGCCATGGTGAAGGACAAGACAGCCGCGCCGAGCGCGCAAAGAAGGCGGCGGGGCGGCGAAGGCAAGAAGCGTAATCGCGGTCGCCATCACGCGCGGGCTGCCGCGGGCTGGATCCAGGTGATCGATCCGGTCTCGCCCGGCGAAGATCTCGACGAGCCGGGCGGAGTCCGGACTGATCGCTAAGGGAGCGGCAAGGCTGCTCGAGGGGAGATGGAGCCGCAACCTCGACCGGGTGAGTGTGTATCGCTCGCCACCCACGTCTACCGTGGTTTTTCGCTCCCTCCGCACCCCTTCTTCTCGGGATTCCTGAATTTCTTCGGTGCTCAACTCCACCATTTTTCTCCCAACACCATCACGTATCTGGCCGCGTTCGTGTCGATATGTGAAAACTTTTTGGGGTGTCGACCGCACTGTGGTCTTTTCAAACATATCTTCACTATACGATCCCGGTCGGTCAAGAAAGCAAAAACGAGTGACTCAAAGACCCATGTCATCCAGATGTGTGGGGGTTTGGGTATTCAGAAGAGGCATAGGAGTTCTTTCCCTGCTATGACTCTCCCTGAATCGGTTAGAGGCTGGCAGTCGACCTGGTTCTACTGCCAGGATGTCGCAACTCCATGTCAGTCTACCGGCCTTCCCCACTTCACATTCGACCGTGTTCAGACTCCTTCTCTACTGAAAGTGACCGCTGCTGAGAATGTGGAGACGAAGATGTTGGTGTAGAAAGTGGTCCAACTTATTAATGAGGGTGTCACTGGCCTGGACCTGCTGGAAGTGTTCCTCAGTCGACGCATCCAACCTCTTCAGTCTCATGACCGTCCTATGTGGTTGTACTCCAGATCTGAAGACACTGCTCGGGTCCATCCAGAGGAAGTGCCACCCAAGACCGTGGCTATGTGGTTGAAGAGTATCACAGGCAATCAGGACAACCCCAGAGGATCCAGGCGAGTCATCCCCTTCAGAGACGACAATCAGCCCGACAAGGTATGCTCTTTATTTCGACTGCCTTGCATATATGTTCCGGCTGTACTTGATGTCGACTGACTTTTACTCGACCTTTTATCTTGTTAGTTTTCACTGAGATGTATTCGATGCCCAACGGTGAACAAGCTCTGGAGCAAGGCCAGGAGGGAGAGGCCAGCACAGAGGACAGTGGTGACTGGGAGTCTTTGGATGAAGAGGAGGAGGAGGAGAGCGAGGAGTCGGATGACGAGGAAGAAGTCGACTCGCCACCACGCTCCGAACGCCGATCCAAGCAGCACCATGACCCAGCGGGCGGGCGCGGGAAGAACATGGCTCCGAGTACCCACACTCAGAAGCGCACTCGGACATCGACTCCGGAGTCGACGGAGAAGGTCGCCAAGCAGCCCAAGGTTGCTCCTCCCAAGGCTCAGAAGACTTTGCCGCGGATCAAGATGGACGTCCCTGTTGCTTCGGGGTGAGTATTTCGCTTGTGTTTACATAGGCCGACTGAAGTTTTTGTTCCAACCAACCGGATCATGTATCTTTCTAGCCCCACCTCTGCTGCCACTGACATGGACATTGACAAGGCACCAGGAGATGAGGAGGCCACCTCTCGAGCTAGTAAGTCTGTTCGACCAGGCTTCATTTAGTCGAGTGGATTGTCAATCGGCTGAATTTCTAATATTTCTCCCTTTTTGTAGTTCCGCAAGAGGTCGTCATGCTCCCTGATGACGAAGAAGAAGAAGCGCCTCTACAGGAGAGGAGGAAGAGGAGTGGGGGCTCAAGCAGGAGGAGGCTTGAAGTTCAAGTCCCTCAGTCGATGCCGGCGCTTGAGGCGGTGGTCGAACTTTCCAGAGAACCGGTTCGGACCAACGTCACATTCGCCAACCCGCTGACGACTGATCATTCGTCGGGATCGACTGCTCCGACTCCTGCCGCTCCAGTGCAACTGCACGCGTTTGACCCAGTAACTGCTTCGACCATCTTGGATCCATCACTCTTCCCGCATATCAGACCCCAGACGACTCGCCGAGTGCCGTCAGGGAGGCTCTTCGCCAGGTGAACCTTGTCATGGAGCAGGTGAAGGTGATGCACGAGGCTAGTCAGGTGGCTTACAACGCTAGCACTGCCTTGTAGACCAATGTTCAGGTCTGCGAACTCCGACTGAACTTTTGAATGTTGTTTTATATCCGATCACCCCCTAGGGTGTGCCTTTGTTTAAAGTTTAGGAAATCTTCCACTCCACTCGACTCGAGCTGAGTCTTAGTAAACTGTCTGGATCAGTGGGGGCACGCTGAGTGCACCCATTGGGTGTAGTCCCCGAGACCACGGTCGACTGCTGGCAGTCGGCTGAGGTCTTAGAACCTCATCTCTTTTTTTGACTCATGCTGGGTAGACCCTGCTAAGTGTTGATCTGAACCAGTGGGGGCACTCTAAGTGCACCCACTGGGTGTAGTCCCCGAGACTACTATTGAATATTTGATTCGGCAGTAGTCTTAGAATAACTTTTCACTGTCATTGTCTCTTATTTTTGTCGACTGACACATCTCTCTCGCTGACTGCAGAGGTCTTGTGATCTTGGAGCTCGACTTTCTAAGTTAAAGAAGAAGCATATCAATGTTGAACTTGATCTTGAACTCGCAAAGAAGAACCTCAAGACTGCTCAACAAGAGACGGCCATCATGGGATGTAACCATTCGACTGTCTTGCCTACTTAGTAGCTCGCATCTTTCACTACTTTTTCTTCCAGTCTCTTTGAACCGAGTGACTTCACACAAGCAGATGTGCATACTGAAAATCGTAAACTTCAGGCTCGTCTAAAGAGTGTTGTTTCTTTAGAGAGAATGAAGGAAGCTTTGGAGAAGAAGGACCGGGACCTTGCCGCCGCCGAAGGAAGCACGGAGAAGACAACGCTATGAATGTAAGCTGGCTTCAAAGAAGTTGGAAGAGGAGAACACGGTTGAAGACCGCCATCTCGTAAGCCAATCGAGAAGTAGAGCAATCAAGAAGGACAAGGAGAACTCGACCATCAAGCCGGAGGCCTCAGAGCCAAGACGAAAAGTTAGAGTCCTATCGGGACAACTTGCCGCTAAACTAGTTTTGAAGCTTGAAGGTATGGTCACTCGATCGTTAATTGCCGTCGATCAAGTATGTTGTAATATTGTCGACTCATTATTTTTCATGATGGAATGTAACTTTGCGTGACTTTGAAGTCGAATCGGTGGGTCGAGACAGGTCTCGACCCCATCAATTGTCCCGTGAAAGATGACGTTGCGATGAACTTGCTACGATTGGAATCATGCTTGGACGACACTGTTGCCTATCTGGCTCGACTGAAGGCTGCGATGATCCGAGTGGACGCCGAACTCTGGCCTGAGGCGGAACTTTCTCAAGACCTCGAGTCGCTGATGACTCGACTCAATCAGATTCCTGGCCGAGTGCAAGAGTGGAAGAAGTCATCTGCTCGCTGTGGTGCTGATGTCGCCTTGTCATTGGTTTGAGTGCACTGCAAGGAGGCTAAAAAAACAAGCTGGCGGCCCTCAAGGTAGCGAATACTAAGAAGCACTCCTTCCAGTCCTTCATGGACACCTTCCTTGAGGCAGCCATCAGATTGTCGATAAATACGACCTTGACAAGCTTCTGCGATCCAGCCAGCCCTTCTCCCACCGAATGACTGAAAAAACATTATGCTTCACCCTCATTTGCCTCAGAATGCCGAGTGATTTTGTAATCGTTAAAACTCCTTCAGGTCTGACGCCCGAGTACTTTAATCTGCGGTTAGAAACCTTTGGGCTTATCTTTGAATATGTTGTGTTTATCTTCCAGTGAAACTCGTTCTTCTCTCGGATTGGTTTTTGTACGTTCGATGTAGCTTCTGAGGAAGAATCCGCAGTCGACCTGTTGGACAAGCCTTGAGCAGCATTGACTAGTTCATCAGCAAGGCTCTTAGCAATGGTCTTGACGTTCCTGTCGGTAGTTTGCCTTGGCACCAGCCGTTGGATGGGCCTTTGATAGTGCGCACAATTTTGTCCTTCTTCTTGACGGTGCAGCCCCGGAGGGGGGGGGGGTCGTGGCCGACCCACACCACTCGGCGGGACTGGACAGCTCATGAAAGTAGCTCGTCTTGGCACTAGCTGTTAGATGAGCCTTTGGCAGCATTGATCAGCTCATCAGCGAGGCATTTAGTAATGGTCTTGACGTTCCTGAAAGTGGCTCGCCTTGGTCACACGCTCAATCTCGTCCTTCTTCTTGATGGTGCAACTCTGAGGAGGGGGTCTTGGTCGACCTGCACCTCGCTGTCCTTGTGGATCAGGATGGAGCGTATGGCTAATTCCCCGAGCGAGAAGATTAGTTTTCACTCGGGATGATTTTTCAAACTTAGGCGAGTACTGGACTGCAGCTAAGGCCCCGAGTGGGAGGATTGCTCACCACTCGGTAGGATTTTTCAAACTTAGGCGAGTACTGGACTGCAGCTAAGCCCCCGAATGGGAGGATTGCTCACCACTCGGTAGGAATTTTCAAACTTAGGCTAGCATTGGACTCTGCTTAAGCCCCGAGTGGGAGGATTGCTCACCACTCGGAGGATTTTTCAAACTTAGGCAAGCATCGATCGCAGCCTAATCCCCCAAGTGGGAGGATTGCTCACCACTCGGTAGGATTTTTCAAACTTAGGCGAGTACTGGACTTCAGCTAAGCCCCCGAGTGGGAGGATTACTCACCACTCAGTAGGATTTTTCAAACTTAGGCGAGTACTAGACTGCAACTAAGCCCTTGAGTGGGAGGATTGCTCCCACAATCTCGTCCTTCTTCTTGACGGTGCAACCCCCGGGGGGGGGGGGGTCGTGGTCGAACCGTACCGTTTGGTAGGACCTTTTAAACTTAAGCGAGTACTGGACTGCAGCTAAGCCTCTGAGTGAGAAGCTGGCTCACCACTCGGTAGGATTTTCTAACACTGAGGCGAGTACTGGACTGCAGCTAAGCCTCCGAGTGAGAAGATGGGTCACCGCTCGGTAGGATTTTTTTAACACTTAGGCAAGTACTGGACTGCAGCTAAGCCTCCGAGTGGGAGGCTGTCTCACCACATGGTAGGACTTTTTTAACACTTAGGCGAAATGGATTCGCAGCTAAGCCTCCGAGTGAGAGGCTGGCTCACCACTCAGTAGGAATTTCTCTTCAACTTAGGTGAAACGGATTCGCAGCTAAGGCACCTACTGGGGGATTTTAGAACATGTAAAAAATGAACAACAATCATTCGGAAGACTGTAAAATCATGTCTTTTGATAATCAAACTAAAAGGTACTTCTTATTACATCTCAACAGTCTGAATACTTTAAGAGTAAAAGGGGCGGAGCAGTTCCGCATTCCAAGCACGTGGCTCATCTTTATTGTGCTCAACGCTGAAAAGACGATACACTCCGTTGTGGAGCACTTTGGTGACGACGAAAGGGCCTTCCCAAGCAGGAGCGAGCTTGTGTGGTTTCTACTGGTCCACTCGAAGAACCAGGTCTCCTTCCTAAAATGCCCGACCCCTTACGTTTCTGGCATGGAATCGACGTAGGTCTTGCTGATAAATGGTCGACCGGATCAAGGCCATCTCTCTTTCCTCTTCTAGGAGATCGTCTACATCTTGCCGAGCCTGTTCTGCTTCCTCTTCTGAGAAGAGTTTGACTCGGGGCGCATTATGGAGCAAATCACTCGGGAGTACGGCTTCAGCTCCATAGACTAAGAAGAATGGAGCTCATCCATTCGACCGATTAGGAGTTGTCCTTAATCCCCAAAGTACTGATGGAAGTTCATCGACCCAGGCCCCTGTTGCATGCTTGAGGTCACGCATCAATTGGGGTTTCAGTCCTTTAAGAATCAATCCATTTGCTCTTTCAGCCTACCCATTCGACTGAGGATGGGCGACCGAAGCGTAATCGACCCTCATGCCTTGGGAAGCACAAAAGGCTCTAAATTCATCAGAGTCGAAGTTCGACCCGTTATCCGTGACGATGCTGTGCGGAACACCATATCTGAATATCAATTCTCTGATGAAACACTGTACTTGCTTCAAGGTTTTTAATGGGCTTGGCTTCGATCCATTTGGTAAACTTGTTGACTGCCACCAGTACATGAGTAAATCCACTCCTGCCAGTCCTCAGAGGTCCAACCATGTCCAATCCCCAGACAACGAAAGGACAAATGAGTGGAATAGTTTTCAGAGCTGACGCAGGCTTATGGGACATGTTGGAGTAAAACTGACAGCCCTCACATTTGTCCACTATTTCTTTCGCCATCTCATTGGCACGTGGCCAGTAAAATCCGGCTCGGTATGCTTTAGCCACGATGGTCCGAGAGGACACTTGGTGACTATCGGTGTCAAAACCGGCAGATCTCGGGTAGGGGGTCCCGAACTGTGCGTCTAGGCGGATGATAATAAGAGACGAGGGACACGATGTTTTTACCTGTGTTCGGCCCTCTTGATGGAGGTAAAACCCACGCCCCGCTTGATTAATATTGATGATATGGGTAGTACAAGAGTGGATCTACCACGAGATCAAGGAGGCTAAACCCTAGAAGCTAGCCTATGGTATGATTGTTGTAATGTATGTTGTCCTACGGACTAAAGCCCTCCGGTTTATATAGACATCGGAGGAGGCTAGGGTTACACAGAGTCGGTTACAATGGTAGGAGATCTACATATCCATATTGCCAAGCTTGCCTTCCACGCCAAGGAAAGTCCCATCCGGACACGGGACGGAGTCTTCAATCTTGTATCTTCATAGTCTTGGAGTCCGACGGATAATGATAGTCCGTTGTCCGGACACCCCTAGTCCAGACTCCTCAAGAGTCCCTAACCAAAGCTTCAATGACGATTAGTCCAAATAAGCATAGCCTTGGCGTTGCAAGGCGGGTTCTCCTTCAAATTCCATGTACCGCCGAACAAAGTGTCCGGCTTCATCTTGAATACTATGCTCCTCGCTTCTACGCCAAATAATGGCCCTCTTCCACGCTGTCGCACGAATGCGAAAAGCCGTGGTGTCTTTGCATTTCACCCCTAATTGTGCGAAGTCGTCCGCCTATAAAAGAGGCAAGAATCCAGATCCAAACCACACCGCCTTCCTCCCGCTGAATACTCCATCAAGCGCTTTTGACCTAGCAATCCATTCCATCATGGATCGTCAACGCGCTCTTCTTCACGCGCCCTAGCCCACCGCCGGGAATTGGAGGAGGTGCTCTATTTCGCACAACGAGCTAGTGAAGCTCCAAACGGGGGATTTCTCCTCCGCCTTCATGGTCCCAAATCGGGCCGGACTGGTTACTTATCAAGGTGGAGGCAAAGGAGGACACCCAAGCCCCAATAAGGGGGAGCGAGTATGCTTTGTCCCCTATCCGATAAGGGACTCGGATTTCAATACATCCATTCCTCCGGGGCTCAAGTTCTACGGACTCCAGCTCCACCACCTTATGCCCGCCTCGTCTCCCGCATATCGCAGCTACGAGCTCTTTGTGAGCTATTCCCGGCATCGAGCCCCATTTTGCATTGTGGAAGAGGCTGTTTTGCCTCGCACTCGCTCTCATGAGGGGTCCATATATCAAGTGGGCGGAGCCGAAATATGGCGATCGCCGGACCGGATACCTATCCGTACTCCTAAGAAGGCGTCCAAGATCGCCTCTAATGGTTTTATATAGGGGACGCCCACGCTGCACTCCCCCGGATCGGCCTCCCGGAGTTTAGTGTCGCTCCCTTGAAGAAATGCCTCACTGGCGCTCATGAGCCCCGATTAGAGGAAGACAAGAGCATCCATTACTTGATGGGCCGGATAAGATTAATGGCTCATTCCGCTTGACCATGATCGAGTCATGGCGACGCAGCATCAAGCGAGGGTACAGCCATCGCAATACAGAGGCCACCCCATGTGGGATTTCAACGGGAAGACGATGTTACCCAAGACGGCCGCAAGGGGCCGGATTCACCAAGGATCTCGTAAAGATCCCGCCCAGCCTGTATAAGGGGAGAAGGAGGACTTCTTCGAACGAACCTTTGAATGGGTTTTCCATGATCAACCCTAGAGGATGGGTAAGTGAACACCTTGAAGGGCCCAACCCATGCTTTCAAGTTTAAGCTTTTACATTATGTCTTCGCGCAGATCTATGCCGGACCGTGGAGGACATGGTGAGTCCCGCTTCCACAACCCGAGGATCCGTATGATCTCGATCCGCCTCCAAGAGGACCCGACATCGAGGTGGAGCTGATCGACGGGTGTATCACCAACTTAGCATAGATAATGCCCGGTTGCCATTACGGTGGACTACCCCGACTAAGTCCGCTTCCTGTGTTTACCGTGACCAAGTCCCGACACCCTTATCTCTTCTCTGCCCATTTCTAACCCTCGCGAACGACGGTATTTCGCAGGAAGTGCCTTTACGGCAGGAAGCCGAGCCCACGGCGGCTGGCCAACAGAGGCTAGTCCGCATCAAAGAAGCGGAAAAGAGCGCGTGCGGGCGAAACGCCGCCGCAAAGGTATAGCTTGTATTTGAATTTTCAGAGCAACGCTCCGAGGAAACGCCGAAAGTGCTCATGATCTCAGGAGAAAAGCGCCACTGGATCATGCGAGCGCAGGAATTGCCGATCCGACCAACACCGCCAGCTCCAGCCCGCCCGGAGGGGGAGGCAAGCGCAAGACGCGGGCGGATCCTCTCCAACGGAGGATACCGGCTGCATCGTCCGCCACCAAGTTCGAGGTGGAGAGCGCCATGAACCACAGCGCCACGACAAGATTTCGTGAAGCGTGTTTTCCCCGAGGCATTGGATGCCTTTAACGCAGGGGACGCAGATCTCGCGTGCCGCCAAAATGGTTTTACCAGAGCTACGGAGTAGTATGTGAAAGACATACTGTAAGGGAATTTTAACGGTTGTATATACCAAGAGTCTCCCGAGACTTAAAGTAGTTATGCTAACTGATTTAAGGATCATTTGAAATTGCAGCACTTACCAAGAAGAACGCCAAATTGTCTCGAGCCGCAAGATTGCAAGGCCCAACTTGAGGTCAAGACTTGTCGCCGCAGAGGAGACGGAAAACCCTCCCGGTAACACATTTTATTAATAAATATATACTGCGGCGCGGCGTATGCGTGAGTCTAATAATGACATTGCAGTGTACCACGACAAGATCCGGACAGTAAGATTGCTATGCCGCCTAAAGGCCGCGAGAGTGTGATGAATAGGGTTCAAGCAGAAAGGAACAAGCTCCAGATGCCAACGCCAAGCTCGGGAAGAGCCGAAGGCGCCAGCCGAGCTGTCCCGCTTCATTAAGGAGAATCAGCGGCTTTGCGCTGCATTTATAGTAAGTGCTTGAGCGGACTCTTTTGAAAAGAAGAGTTCGGCGAGGAAGTATTTTTGACATGATATGTCTTGTAGGTATACTCACGGGTCGCCCCGCAGAGGAGATGCCCATATCAACGGGTGATCAACTTCCGAATCTGTTGCAGCTACTCGAACGAGTTCAAGAAAGCGATGAGCGGCGCTGCTCAGCTTTATAGCCAGCCTCACCCTACCCGTGGGCCTCGGGGAGCTTATGGAGAAGCTGCATGGAGGCGGCAGCGCCTGCTTGTGGAAGATTTCGCTTGTCATCAAGGTGCTGTGGAGGCTTGGGCCATGGTGAAGACGCTGTACAAGAAGGCGGATCCCAACCACATGGCAAGTTGGACCGGTGGGGCCCGATGGGAAGGAGATCCCTGAGTTTAGTATACAGCCAAGTAGAGTTGGTGCTAAATTTTCCCAACGGATCAGAACTAGACAACTGTTAGATGGGATTGAGGAGGAATACAATCAAGAATTTGACAATGTATGTAATCCTCGTAAAGTGACATGTGAAATGCCTTCTAGCCGGATTGTAGATCGCTTGTCTTTGCCGACCTTTTCGCTTCAACTCGGGACCCTAGAGTCCTGAGTGTGTCCGAATACCTTTTTGGTTAAGAAACAACCGTGGTATGCATGGAGACCAAGCGAGGGGTCATTAGTGCTTTATCGCATAAGTGCCCAACTAGTTATGTTATATTACATGGTTAGTAAGAAACATCTTCCAGGAGAATAGTTCCGCTAAGGGTTCCTTTTCTCGAGGCATGCCCTAAAGTGTATGTCCGGACTGCAAATAAAGCAAGAAACATCCGGAGGCAAATAGATAAATAGGTAAAAAGTCATCTTTAAGTCACCGATCGAATATTCCCTTAAGAACGCTTAGCTTTGCTTCACCTACCGAGGTACACATCCGCCGACCCGGCAAGAATAATCGCAGAGGTGCTCCTTTACCTCCTAGCCGAACAATCGGGAACGAGGGTAAGCACAGAGCCAGCAACCCAGCTTGGCCAAAACTTAAGTCATATCGATGCATATAATGGCGAGTAAAAGGTACATGTGGAAGCTTGACACATGTGTTGGGTATGAAACTCAGATAATTAAGCTTCGTAAAAGAAGCCCTCAGAATAATGAGTGCGGATGGCACATCATACGATGCAAAGATGTAAAATAGGCCCGTAAGGGCTTTTAAATAAAAAGGCATAAAAAGAGAAACGAAAGACAGCCAAATGTAAAAGTTTGACGGGAAGGGACGAACTCTTAGTCCGCGCTAGGCATAGAATCGCCGGAGGCGGGGCTGCTCCATGGGTTCGACTCGAGTCGGTTGTCCGACGATTTCAGAGACGGTATGCTCGCCGGTCAAGACTTGATCGATGATGAAGGGACCCTCCCATTTGGGCTTGAGCTTGTCCTTTTTCTTGTCCGCAGCGAGAACTAGTTCGCCAACGTTGTAAGTCTTGGCCCGCATTTCTATGCTTTGATATCTTCGGCCTGCTGCCGATAAATGCGGAACGAGCCTTCGCGACGCCATGTTCTTCCTCCAATGTGTCCAGCTGTCCCGCCGATCAAGCTCGCCTCTCTTTCTCATACATGCGCACTCGAGGTGAGTCATGAATAATGTCACAGGCAAGACGCTCTCGCGCCAGATACCATAAAGAATGGTGTGAATCCGTAGTACGGTTAGGCGTTGTCCGCAGCCCAGAGTACGGAGTCGAGCTCCTCGACCCATTGTGTGTCGGATTTAGTAAGTGACCTCACTAATCTGGGTTTAATGCCGCTCATGATTAGACCATTTGCTCTTTCCACTTGACCGTTGGTTTGAGGGTGATAAATTGAAGAATGGTCGAGCTTGATGCCCATATTTTTGCACCATGACTTAACCTCGTCGGCTGTGAAGTTCGTGTCGTTGTCGGTGATGATGCTGTGGGGGACTCCGTAACGGTGTACTACCCCTGATATGAAGTCTATCACTGGTCCGGACTCGCCGCTTTGACCGGTTTGGCCTCTATCCATTTGGTGAATTTATCCACCATGACCAATAGGTACCTTTGCTTGTGGGTTCCCTTTAAGGGGTCCAACCATGTCAAGCCCTGCATCGCGAACGCCGTAATGGGTATGGTTTTGAGGGGTGGGTGGCATATGGCTCGATTAGCAAAGAGTCGACAACCAACGATCGCCGACCAAGTCCTCGCTGTCCGCCCGGCCGTCGGCCAAAAAAATCCTCAGACGGAATGCCTTTCCTACAAGGGCCCGGGCTGTGCATGGTGTCCGCCTAGTCCGCATGAATTTCAGCCAGAGGTTTCGCCTTCTTCTTCGGAGATACACCTTGAAGGACTCCGTGGTACTTTTCTTATAAAGTTCTCCTCATGGACCTTGTAGGCCTTCGATCACGGACTATGCAAATGGGCCTCATTTTGGTCTTCGGAAGTTCCCGCCAAGTAAGTAGGCTAGGAAAGGTTCTGTCCACGCGCGACATCGCCATTATGACATGGGCGGAGGGTGTTATGTCATCCGCCGAATCACCGTTGGTGCGGTTTTCTCCGGTTTGTCACTACCGGCTCCTCTTCCCATAGTATGGATGGCTTGAAGAGCCGCTCCAGAAGATATTAGGAGGACGCATCACGCTTCGCACCGATGCGCGCAAGACGTGCCGCCTGGTTATTATCTCGAGCTATGTGATGGAATTCAGTCCTTCAAACCGAGCTGACATTTTTAGGACAGCGCGATATGCTGCCATTTTCGGATCCTTGGCCAAAGTCTCCATTTATTTGGGATATTTCAAGGTTTGAATCCTCGCGCACTTCTAGGCGTTGAATGCCCATGGAGGCTGCCATCCGGAGACCATGTAACAGGCCTCGATTCGCTGCATTGTTGGAGTCCGTACATTATTTGAAGTACATATCGATCAGATTCCGGTCGGGGACGCTAATACAACGCCAGCCCTCATCCGCCAACATTTTGGAGCCGTCGAAATGCATAGTCCAGCTTGAGTATGCGCCTGCATTTTAGGGAGTTCGCTTCATTCATTCGCACGGTTAGCCGTAACTTGTGACTTTATGGCTCGCCGAGGTTTGTAAGTTATGTCGAATGGTAAGAGCTCAATGGCCCATTTTGCAATCCCGCCTGCTATGTCGCGGTTATTTATAATGTCATTGAGTGATACTTCAGAGGCCACCGTTATTGAACACTCTTGAAAGTAGTGTCGAGCTGGACGCCATGAACACCGTGATATGCTATCTTCGATAGTGCGGTAACGGATTTGCAGGGGTTAACACAAAGGATACATAATACACCGGTTTTGAAGAGGGAATTTATGCCCTTCCGCTCTCGCTCGACGACGAGGACCGCGCCATTTAACTTGATGCGTTGCTGCGATGTATAACAACATTGGTTCGCCTAAAGTGGGCGCAGCCAGACCGGATTTGTTGCCAATATGGCCTTTATTTCTTCGAGTCCGCAAAGGCAGATCCATCCACTCAAAGTGTTCGTGCGCCGAGGAGGCGATAGAGGGCAACGCTTTTCTCCTAGACGGAGATAAAGCGCTCAAGGCTGCCACGCATCCCGTTAATTTTGTATTTGTTTGAGGTCTTTGAATATCCAACCGTGACAGAGCTCGGATTTTAGCCGGATTTGCTTCAATTCCTCTACCGGATACAATGAAGCCAAAGCAGCTTTCCTACCGGTACCAAAACGCATTTTTCCGGATTTAGCTTGATGTCATATGCCCTAAGGTTGTCGAATGTGAGGCTCAAATCGCCTACTAGAGTTTCGACGAGTTTTGTTTTGACGACGACGCCGTTTCACGATGCCTCGATCGCTTTTGCCGGTGGGTGGCCGACATGTTTGAATCATGCGCTGATATGTTGCGCCGCATTTTTAAGTCCGAAGGGCATCGTGTTGAAGCTGAATGGTCCATATGGAGTGATGAATGCCGCTATGCTTGGTTCGCTCCGCCATCTTGATTTGATGATAGCCGAGTATGCATCCAGAAGCACAACTAATCGTGTTCGTCAGAAGCATCGATAATTTGATCGATGCGGGGAGAGGAAGGGATCCTTTGGGCAAGCCTTATTGAGGTCTTTAAAATCGACACAAAGGCGCCAGATTTATCCTTCTTGGTACCATCACCAGATTTGCTAGCCATCCGGATGTTTGATATCTCTAATGAATCCGCTCCAAAGAGTTTGGCTAGCTCTTCCCATTGCCTCGCCTTTTGGGTTCGAAAATCGTCAAGAGCCTGCTTGATCGGCTTAAACTTTTAGGTTGTTTAGGCTGTGTTCGCCAACCTCGCATGGGATTCCGCATGTCCGAAGGTGCCAAAGTAAGATATCCCAATTTTCCCGGCGAATTCAAGAAGGCGCGCCTTCTTCGGGTTCACCAGCCCCGATGGAGGCCGCTTTTGTTTGGTCCGCTGGATGGACCTCGAATTTTATTATCTCATCCGCTGGTTTGAAGGTGGTGGACTTGGATCTTTTATCGAGTATCACATCGCCCTCGTTTCACCATAGAGCGCAGCGCTGTGAGTTCTTCTCCGCCGCGCCTCGAGGGCTAGTGCGGCCGTCTTGTTTTCAGCCATGGAGTGCTATGTCCGGATCACTAGCGAGAGTGATTATTCCGCCGGGCCTGCATTTTGAGCTTCATGTACCCGTAATGAGGTATTGCTTGAAAAATTGTGAATGCCTCTCGCCCTAATATGGCGTGATACCCATCGCTGAACGGGCCACCGAACGTGACTTCTTCGGATCTCAGAATTGTCCGGAGAGCCGAACACCACATTGAGTGTGATTTTTCGGTGCAGCGCTTCCGGCTAGGGATTATTCCTCTAAAGGTTGTGCTGCTTCGCCAATACGGCTCCAATCGATTTCCATTTTTTGCGAGTTTCCTCATAAATGAGGTTTAGTTCGCTTCCCGCCATCCATGAGGACTTTGTCGTCGAAGTCAGCCCACTATGGGACTAAGTACCGCAGGTGGCCGGGCTCGTTGTTCGGAATTTGGGCTCGTCTGCCGCATTGAAGGTAATAGCCGTGGTCGCCCATGGATTTGTTGTTGCTACTTGGTAGACTTCATGAAGTTCGCTGGATTGTTCGCTGCATATTATTTGATGCGAAGGTCTCAAGACCGTTGATACCGCGGTCGATATTGTTGGAGTGGTTTCTGAGCTAGAAGCTCTTCGCCACTTTTGGCCACCGCCGTAATATCCAACATGCTCGAAGGCTATGTGTTGGGACGGCTCCTCTCAGCATTATGAAGCTTAAAGGGTCCATTGAGCCATCCTCCAAAGACGGTTCCGCTTCCTTATTGGGTTTTTGTTTTTCGCTTTTGCATCCGGGGCTTGAGTGCAAGGCGCCTTTTGTGCGGATCGGGTTTAAATGGATTATCCCAAAATTGATTTTCGGTTTTCCGAAGCTTCCATCGCACAAGATTTTCATACAATGGATGCCGATCGGTGAAGCGCGTAATTTTGACGCATCAATGGCGCTTAGTATTCCCTTGTCCCCGCAGCTTATTGCGTAAGATTGATATTGCGCTTTTTCCTCGGCAGTCCTTTATCCCGCCCATAACCGTGGAGGAATCGCCCAAGAGTGATGTAATGTTTCAGCAGCTCTTGCCAGACAGAGATAGATCGCATATGTCCGGGCAGTGGGTGGAATAAAACCGGATCCCTCGCCCATCTTGGGGCTCAAAGGCCGAGGGTTTCCAATTGAAGCTTGGTTTGCCGGACACAATCCAATGAGTCCGGGCGATGCATGATTTTAAGTTCATTGCTTGATCGAAGTCCGCCCCTCCGCGGGATCCGCATGGAGGGTTCGGGAATCCGACACGAATTGTTTTCAACACAGCAAAGAGTTGCCAGATTGCTCCTCTACCATCGCGATGTGGTGGGTGGCCCGGGAGAGTTAATCTCTCTCAGATCGGTTTTAAGCCCAATCTGTGAAGTCCGTAGCGACTCCTGTGGCAGCGGCGCGATCCAAGAGCTCATTAATGTAAGAGATCTATTGGTTCCAAATGTTCGGCAGCTTTAGGGTCGACGCGAAGATTGCTTCTAACGACTTGCGCGGTCATTGTTCAAGCTGCGACCGGACAGGCGGTCATAAGAAAACCACCAAGCCAGATAGTTTGGCCGGCGGCTAAGGACCCTACGGCGAAAAACACCGCCTTTGAAGACGGTGGAGGCATCCGCCTATCGGTGACGCATACGCAGGAACTCTCAATGAAAGCACCAATGTCGGTGTCAAACCGTGGATCTCGGTAGGGGTCCCGAATGCAAGGCCTAGGCGGATGATAACAAGAGATGAGGGACACGATGTTTTACCTGTGTTCGGGCCCTCTCGATGGAGGTAAAACCCCACGCCCCGCTTGATTAATATTGATGATATGGGTAGTACAAGAGTGGATCTACCACGAGATCAAGGAGGCTAAACCCTAGAAGCTAGCCTATGGTATGATTGTTGTAATGTATGTTGTCCCACGGACTAAAGCCCTCCGGTTTATATAGACACCGGAGGAGGCTAGGGTTACAGTAGTCGGTTACAATGGTAGGAGATCTACATATCCATATTGCCAAGCTTGCCTTCCACGCCAAGGAAAGTCCCATCCGGACACGGGACGGAGTCTTCAATCTTGTATCTTCGTAGTCTTGGAGTCCGGCGATAATGATAGTCCGCCGTCCCGACACCCCTAGTTCAGACTCCTCAAAGGACCGCAGGTCCTCGAGTGAATATCATTGAGGATCATTCGCCTTCTTCTCGGGCGTGATGCATTTCTAGCGCATCTCAGCCACGCTTTCTCTGAACAACTGACCTTTTATCATGGTAAAGGCTTTAGATCGTCGGACGATCTGTCGAGCCTCTTCTTCATCTTCTGGAAGTTCTTTCCTAAGAATGTATGCGATGTACGGTACTATCCCGTCGGGAGTGACGACCAAAACCTCCGTGACTAAGTCGACGACGGCTGGGATTTTGACTTCAGTTGGATCTGTGGCGCTCTTAGGCTGTGGGGACTCTTCAGTGAAAGGATCTTCCTCAACTAAAGGTGAATGAATGTGCTCCAAAAACACATTGCTGGGAATGGCCTCCCTCTTAGAACCTATCTTTGCCAATTCATCTGCAACTTGATTTTTCAGACGGGGTATATGGTGCAGCTCAAACCCTTCAAACTTCTTTTCCAGCTTTCTTACCGCATTGCAATAACCAGTCATGCACTACAAAAAAAATACACTTCCGTGATGATACGTGTTTGTCACAGTAGGTCGCGTTTTGTGTCATGCATGTACATTCATGACGATTTTATGACGTAATCAAGATAGTCATACCGGTCAGTCAGAGAAGTGTTCCATGACATTACCAAAATTATCATCACGAAGTGTCCACTTCCATGACGATAAATCACGCGTCACGTAAGTGCTTTCGCCAAGGGTGACCGACACGCGGCATCCACCGTAATGGAACGCCGTTAAGCTTATCGGGTCGGGTTTTGGATCCGATAACCCATTAATGCTCTCGACCAATGGGGATTTTCCACGGTAAAATCATCATTGGCCGGAGGAAACACGGTCGGCCATCGCCGGGATGATGTCATCCACTCATTGGATAGAAGGCGCCTATGATATGTCCAAGACGTGGCACGCCCAACAGAGGCCCATTCCGTGAAAAGGCCTACTGCTTGACTTGGTTAAAGGTGGCGGTCGCCCATGGAAAGTTCGTTAACGGCCTCGCTCGCATGTAGCCCATTTACGTAGCTCGCTAACCCAAGGCCCGTTACGCCCTATTTGAATTAGGCCCAATAACGCTATCCGGGCCATCCAATATGATTCCAAATTGCCACTTCCGCCCATGTATGGCCCATGACGCCTTTCGCCCATATGCGCCCTATGTAACTCTTGGCCTATTAACGCTCCGTGGTGAAATCGCCCGTAATGAACAAAGGTATCACTTTACACCCATTAACGGCCCGTGGTGAAATCGCTCAGAAGAACAAAGGTACCACTTTATACCCATTAACGCCCGTTATTCCGCTAATGCTTTCAGCCCATGTTATCTTTCGCCTTCTCAAAGCCCATTTGTTCTGGGCTCATTTCAAAGATTCATTTACTTACGCCCCGCTATCGCTATTTTCGCTTAGGGCCAAATTCAGCCTGTGGTTACAATGCCCATTTGTGGTCCGTTAATACGCTGGGCCGCTTTATAGCGCCATCAACACGCCTATTAATGATGGCCCGTTATGCTCGCCCATGAACGGGCGATTCCAACTCTAGCCCATTTATGGCCGTAACGCGGTCCTGCTTTGGCCCATGTTTCATTAATCGGTCATACGGCCCGTGATAAGGCCCATTGATGATACGACCCGTAGAAGGCCCATTGTTTCTACGGCCCGTAGAAGGCCCACTGTTTCTACGGCCTGTAGAAGGCTGTTAGGACCCCGACTCAATGCCACATCGATCTAGCATGTAACACCTCATATCACTTTGCGCCTCACACACGGTATTCCTAAGGGTGTCGCCATTTTGCTCCGGACCGCTTATGCCTTTTGGCACACGATATGATGGTGTCGCTAGCATCCATATGATAAGGAGCCCGGCCGACATGGCTAGTCATAAACCCAAAGTGGCACAAACTTACAGGACAGCATCCATGACCCAACATCGAACGGTGGTTTGGTCATCACGAGTGAATCCGTGTCAGAAAGACTGGCTAGCAGACTCGTGAACCAGTGTAGAGGGCTAACAGACTCCGGTATTCATCGCACGACATTTCCCCAAGGGATGCATACGTAAACGAAGGACACATGCTGGCCAGCCTAAGTGTTTTGAGCAAGAGTAAGCTACCATGGCTCAAAGGAAGCACTAGGAGACATTTCCTGAAGAGAGGCTACTAAGGATAAACAACTAGATAGTCGATCCCACACATACCAAGCATTTCAATATCATACACACAATATGCTCGATATGTGCAAATACAACATGGCATCACAACATGACTCTACAACTCAAGTATTTTATTTATTAGGCTCCGAGGAGCGAGATATTACAACCATGGGTCTCATGACCCAACACGCAGAGCATACAAGTCAAAGCACAAGCGGAAGCTTAACATGTCTGAGTACGCATAACTACAAATGAAAAAGGCCGAGAAGCCCGACTAACTAGCGATCCTACCGAGGGCACAAGATCGTAATGAGGTAACAAGCTAAACGTCAAGTCCACGCTGAACTACTAGTGAGACGGAAGTCTCGCAAAAACGTAAAATAGGCAAACGTGAGTACAAATGTACCCAAAGAAGACTTACATCGTAACTAACTACATATGCATCATTATCAACAAAAGGGGTGATGGAGTTTAACTTCGCAAGCCAGCCTTTGACTCGGTGGCTATCCCGAACTCACGATCGCAAGTAACTCTTTTGAGGTATGCACACGAGTCTACATATTCACCATATCAATACACCACTATGGATCCGCTCCCGCCTCCCTCACGAGAACGCCATCCATAGCACTCACGCTATCTTATGATTTTAGAGTATGTCTATGAACTGCATAAAGCGACTCTAAGTCCTTTATCATGACACGGCTATTCGAATAGATAATGTTAACCCTGCAGGGGTGTACTTCTTCACACACGCTCTCGCCACTTACCGCCATGTACACGTCATGTATCTCGACAACCTTCAAGCGGAAGCATGGCGAGGGTGTCGGCCACGACCTGACTAACCACACAAGTCTCTAGTCCAGGTTTATCGCCTATTCGGGTTCCATCCGCAAGGAGATCCGGCCGGGGTGTCGCTCACGGCCCCAAACGATGTGAGTAGGGTTCCCAAGCCCACCATCCGGGTGCCACTTGGTACACCATGCCACGGTGCCTAGTCTGTCCCAAGTCCACCTGTACCGGGTGCCACTTGATAGACTACTAACACTACCTACAAACACCAGAAACTAGTTGCAACTCCTGGACAGAGATCAAGTCGGTTAATAAGTCGAGAGAGTCAATTAAGGATCCCAATGTGTGGTAGTAGCTGATCATGGATCATAAACACAGAACTCAGTTCCTAAGGACGGCTTCAATGAGACAACCCACCATGTACTCCTACATAGCCTCTCACCGCTACCTTTACCAAATCGTGTTCACACACTTAGCTCTCAACAGTAGGACTTGTTCACACACCTCCAATTCATCCCTGATGAATCAAACCTGACATAACTCTAAGCAATAGCAGGCATGACAAACAAGCATGAATGAGTAGGCACATCAGGGCTCAAACAACTCCTACTCATGATAGTGGGTTTTATCTATTTACTGTGGCAATGACAGGTCATGCAGAGGAAAGGGGTTCAACTACCGCAGCATGTAACAGTTGAATCATTGTTGTCCTAATGCAGTAAAAGAGAGCAGGAGCGAGAGAGTAGGATTGTATCGAATGAACAAGGGGTTTTGCTTGTTCGCACTTCAAGATAGTATAGTTCTTCATCGGTGTCATCGATCACATCATCGGTATCACGTCTATCGAGAGGGGACAAATACCGGCAACACAGAAGGAAAGACAATCAATGTAATGCACAATATGATGCATGATCATGACATGGCAAAATGAGAGTGTTGGGCTAATGCAACTACAAGCAGGGTGGTTTGAGTTCATTTGAATCAAGGATTCAAATGTAAACCCAAAATATGAACTCATATAAGTGCATTATCTTGTTTCATCTAAACAGCAAGGTTAGGTTGCTCTAACATGCCCGAAACTAGTACAAATGGATAGATTGGATTTTTCTGATAATTTTTCATATATAACTTATTTCATTTGGAGTTATAGATTAATTTCTATGATTTTTAGAAGTTTTGGGCATTTTCTGGAATTTCCTGAATTAGATTTAATCCAGAAATTCCTTTACTGCGTCAGCAATGTGTAAGCATGACGTCAATAGGTTAAAAGGGCTGGTTCGGATCAAACCTGACCAATGGGGCCCATTGGTCAGTGTCACATTGCTGGCTTGGGTCACTGACGGGTGGGGTCGGTCAAGGGCCACGTCAGCAAGGTCAACGCTGACGCGTGGGGCCATGGTAATTAGTTAAAACTAAATAGGAATTCCATATGTTAGTCGTTCAGGGGGTTAATTAGCAGGTGATTAGGCCTAACTAGGTGGCCACGTCGGCAGCTAATCGCCGGCGACCAAAAGCACGGCGGCGGCTCGCCGGAGATGCTCGGGTTTGAGCTACGGGCGGCCAAACGAAGCGCGGAAGGGCTCGCTGGAACGCTTGCGGAGCGGTGCATCCAATGGTGGTAGCGGTTTGCACGGGGGTGGGCTCTAGCGGCGGAGGCAACGAAGTCAGCGGCGTCCGGAGTTCGGCTGCTCGCGGATTTTGCGCTACGGCCTATGTTCGAGCAAGTAGCAGGCTAGGGAGGTACTACGCGTTGCTGTGAGTGCAACGGGCACACGCACGTGACCAACTGGTCACCGAAGCATGGCCGGCGACGAGCTCGTGCGGCGGCGCGATTCGGTCTTCAAGGGGGCGACAGCTATGGCGAGAAATCGAGGCGGGGAGGAGGAGGTTTCGGTCCGTGAAATCACAAAGGGGGCGATGGGATGGTCAGCATGCTCGGGGAGGCCTGGAGGCGATTTAAACGATTTACGTAAGATCTTGGCGGCCGGAGGTTGAAGATGATGTCGATGGCGGCGATATAGCGCGTCCCCGGTTGGTTGGCTGGTCGAGGGCGTAGAAGACGTCGTTGCGGAGCTTTCGGGCACGGTGAGAGGTCGAGGGGGAGGCGGTGGACGCGGCGATGCTCGTCGGCGCTCTTGGCTGCGCTCTATTCTTGCGAGAGAGAGGACCAGAGGGGGATGTGAGAGGGGAGAGAGATGGAGGGAAACAGGGGCATCTCCGTGGCACGGTTGGAAGCGCCGAGACGCCGTGAGGTGGCAAGCAGGAGCTGGCGCGGCTCGGCTGTGCGCCGGGCACGCAGCTGCTTCTCCTCCTGGCAGGAGGAAGAAGACAGTGCTGCCCCTGGTGGGCTGGGCCTGCAGCTGGGCTGCTAGTACAGGTAAGCTACCCAGGTGGTTTTCTCCTTTTTCTGTTTCCCTTTTCTATTTTTTCTTTCTTTGTTCTAGTTTAGTTTAGGCACTAAACCATTTTTTATAAATTCTTTAATTATTTGTGGGAGCTCTCTGCAATATACAAGTGACCCACAATTATTTTCAAAATATCTGGAGCTATAAAATTATTTATAGCTTTTATTTGCTCCAACTCAAATACAATATGGATTAATTCAAAAATCAAAAATGTCCTAGAAATATACTCATCATTTTTGGCAGAGGTTTCCACCTTAACTATAAATCATGAGCATTTTTAAAGGCATTTTGGGATCATTGAATAAGATTTTATTTGATCCTATTTGAAGTCATTTGGTGCTAGGGTTTGAATCAATCCCCATTTCAAGATTAAGAGAAAAATAAACATGATGCAACACATGACTAGCTAGCCCAGAGCAGATCAGAACTAGGGATGTGACAACTCTCCCCCACTAAACAAGAATCTCGTCCCGAGATTCAAGCGTAGGGTAAGATGAAGGGGGAAACGCGAACTAACACAATCTTCACGGTCCAGGTGGCACTTCATAAGATCGTTGACTCGATCACCATCATTGTCTTGATGTCTTGCCTCGAGAACTCCAACTAACATGACAAAGAGAGGAAAAGGAAAACTCTAGAGGGATCGATCTTATCGAAGGTCGAACAACTCAGGATCAACTCATGGAGTGAGACATTGAAACATCTCTCGAGCTGAGACACGAAGCACACATCTAGAGGGAGGGAGTGAAACAGATGACGGAGTTTCAAATTGGTAGGCAACCATTCCACGCTTAAGAGGGTGGTGAATGGTTTCAAGATAGCAATGAAATGATTGCCATGATTCCATAACGGGGCACCTTAGAGAAGGTGACTCGTAGAATTATTCCCTTAAGTGGCAAAAAGAATTACTTTTGATATCTAGATCATTGAAACTCCTTATGCTAGCCTAAGGCAAATCACAATTGATCGTTTGAACGAATTCGAAAGAATGGCATACTTAGTTTGGAAAGGAAGCTAGAGTTATAAGATAACTCGACAAACGGAAGGCACGTTCCAATTGATACCGAGGATATAACCTAGTGACTGAGTGTGCCCTCAAGAACTTGAGCATTTCCATACTCATCAAGGTCTTACCAACATCCGTGCCGAGGATCCTGGCAACACATCTTACTACCACGATGAATACCGTGGAGGATGCGTACAAAGGAAGATAACACTTTCAAATTTCACCTTGGGGGCCAAGGAAACAAAATCTGGATGATCGACCTGTAGGCGCTTCGGGAACGGGGTCCCTGACTTGCTCGCTCATGCCTGTGGCGTGGCTCAAAGGAGGCCCAACACAGCCCATCTTCATCAACACAAGCTCAAGACCTCACGAGGGGCCAAGCCTTCATGGGCGGACGACAAGGAGCTTCTCAGCACCGCCTGTCAGTTGGCTCGCGAGGAGGCGGAGAGTTCAAGGGTGGTACCTGCAAGGTGCCCATGACGCAAGCTATGACGCACCAAGGGCGCCACGGGCGCCAGCCCACGCATGTCCTCCTTTCCTCTTTGGTGCAAAGGAGCAAGTGCAAAGTAGAGCATCAAGCAAAGACATCCATTCCAAAGGCAACAAGACCAAGACCAGCCCAACGGCAGGAAGAAGTCAGGAGCCCAAGTAGGCGCCACCACCAGAGCCTTGACAAAGCGAGGACCAACTTTAGTCAGATAAGTGTACCCGCTGTTCCCTTCAAATGGCCAATTGTTGGCGCCTCTTCCCGCCAATTTTTGGAAAGAGGCCTGTGGCCTTTGCCTATAAATAGGACTAGCCACCCCTGTGGTAGAGGCATCTGGACCGACCTAGCAATCTAGATCCTCACCAAGAAACCAGAGATAGAGCGATTGAACTCCTCCTAGCAGTTGTCAGCACCAGCCAAGAATGTACACTCGCGAGGCTGTTCTTCCTTGTATTGTTCATCATCAGCCCAAGAGGCAATCCACCACACCACACACCGGAGTAGGGTATTACACCACAATGGTGGCCCGAACAAGTATAAATCTTGTGTCTTGTGTTGTTCTGCTTGGTTCGGGCGAGGAGCAAGCCGCAGAGGGTTTAATCTTCGACGCCTCGTTGTTCGAACCTCAAGGGTCCTGCGGAACTCGAACCGACATTTGCGCGCGCTGTAGGGCTGCGCCGAATCGCCTTTCGTCGTCCTCGCTTCTTCTCCGACCATCGTGATCCATGTTCGACCTTCGTTGGGCACGAAGCGCCGAGCCGCTTCGCTTCCTATGTCACCCGGATGGCTTTCGCCGTGGCGGGCGCCTCGCTCGTTCTCGCCACCGCCATCAACGTCACCACCGGCTCGGCGGGGAACGGGAAGCAAGCATCATCCTAGCATTCCCCCGTGGCCTCTTGGGAAGAGCCACACGGCCTCTCCCTTACCCACCCCGTCGCGCCGGCTCCCTCGGTCGCCGCGGCCCTCCCGGTGGCTCGCAGTGCCGCCCTCCCACCACCACGCTGCCATTCGTCCGCCGGGTCGGCGCCGCCCACGCGGTGGGGGGCCTCGGCCGGGTGGAGCCATCGGCCTGGCTGACCTTCAGCCCGAGGACCACCCTCCAACTCGCTCTGCTCGGCGCGCTCCCCATGCTCAGACGCCCACCATCTCGCCAGTGGTTGTCACCAGACTCTCGCCGACGGTGGCGCTGGCCTCAGCAGGTTTCGCTGAGGCCTTCAATCTCCTCAGATACCGAGCGGCCGCAACCCACCGCCTTTCTAAGGCGTCGAGGCGGGTCGCCCAGCTCCTTGGGGCAGATCCGACTCGTAACTTTCGCACCTATGACAATTTCGCACGAACTGGTCGATTTCGACATCGCCCCATCGCCTCCCCTACAACGCCATCCTCGGCTATCCAAAGATTGGCCAAATTCATGGCCGCAACTCACCCGGCGACAACCTCATGAAGATGCTCGGAGCAACGGCGCCCTCACTGCGTCGGGACACCGAAGGTGCGCATGAGTACTCAAGCTCGCCTCAAGACGGCGGCAGCGGCGCGGTCCGCCGACGCAGAAACCCCCAAGCCAAGGGGCTGCGCCACCAAGAAGAAGCAGCTTGTTCACCCAAGACAAGGCAGAGACCAAGCCGGTACTTGTCGACGAGGACGGGTCCACTAGCGCCACTTTCACCATAGGCGCCAACCTCGGGCCCGAGCAGAGGAAGCCCCGGTCAAGTTCCCTCGCAAACAAGAAAGTGTTTGCTTGGGAGCCCGATCAGCTAAGTGGATCCCGTGGGCGAATCGAGCACCACCTCAACGTAGGTCCCAACGCGCGCCTGTGAAGGTATAGGCAGGAGGCAACCCACCGAAAAGCAGTGCCTTCATCGCCCAAGAGACCCGCAAGCTAGAAGCCGCAGGGTTATTCGCGAGGTCCGACATCCAGATTGGTCACAACCCCATGGTTGTTCCAAAGAAGGGAGGAAGGAGCGATGTGTGTCGACTTCACCAACCTCAACAAAGCATGCCCGCAAGATCCGCTCCCGCCTCCCTCGCATTGATCGATCGCCGATTCCACCGCTGAGTGTGACATGTTATGCTTCTTGGATGCCTTCTCCGGTATCACCAGATCAAGATGGCGTGGAAGACGTGGAGAAGACGGCCTTCCCGACCCCGTGTGGGGTGTATTGCTATACATGCATGCCGCTCGATCTGCGCAATGCGGGGCAACCTTTCAGCGGCTCCTCGCGACATCACCTTGGGCCCGCAGCTCGGGAAGAATGTGGAGGCTTACGCCGATGACATCAGAGTGAAGTCTCGCGAGGCCAAGACCCTAATACAAGACTGGAGGAAACCTTCGCGAAGCTCAACGCAGTGAGCCCGCGGCTCAACCCGAGAAGTGCGTGTTTGAGTCCCCTGCAAGCTTTGGGCTTCCTCGTGTCCCACCGAGGCATCGAGGCCAACCCGTAAAAGGTCAAGGCGCCGAGGACATGAGCCCATCAAAGACCCTCGATAAATGCGAAGCTCACGGGTGCGTGACTACACCGGGCGCTTCATCTCCGTGTTAGGGAGCGAGCGCCGCCCTTCTTTCACCGATGAAGAAGAAGGGCCCTTTGAATGGATCAAGAAGCCGACAAAGCGCTCCAAGATCTCAAGAGATACTTAACTGCCCTCCGTGATGGTGGCCCCACGCCTCAAGAGCCCTTGGTACTTATCTCGCCGCCACTCCTTACTCCGCCCAAGCTCTCGTGGCGCTTAGGGAGGAGATCGACCAAAGCCACGGTTGCTGCCCGTGTCAAGGCAAAGCAGGACCAAAAGGGACTCGCAGTGGTCACTACCACGGCTGAGGAGGATCAGCCGCCGCAGGGAAGCATGCCGGGAACGGAGGAAGCCCTTCCCCTAGGCAACCAGCTTCCGGAAGCCCCATCGCCTCAGCAGGCGCCACGGCCTCTGGAGGACACCACCAGCACCGACGCTCCAAGCCTCGTCGAGCACCCGGTGTACTTTGTCAGCACGGTGTTGCGGGATGCGAGGGCACGGTACCCCATACCACAGAAGCTCCTCCTCGCGCTGCTGGTGGCCTCGCGCAAGCTGCGGCACTACTTCCAGGGTCACCCGATCATGGTTGTCTCGGCATACCCCTTGGAAAGGGTGCTCAGGAGCCCTAACTCGGCCGGAAGGGTCGCTGAGTGGAACATTGAATTGCAAGCATTTCGGCTCGAATTCAGCACGACCAGGGTCATCAAGGGTGCCGTTAGCAGATTTCGTGGATGAATGGACGGAGGCACCGACCTCAAGGCCGACGAGGACCGATCACTCCCCAGAAGCGAGGCGCCGAAGGCTGGGTCATGTACTTCAACGGGCGTTTCCGTGCATGGCGCTGGGCTGGGGCGGTGCTCATATCTCCCACTCAGACAAGCTGTACTACACTGCAGCTCTGTTTCAGCAGAGGTGAAAAGGTCTCCAACAATATAGTGGAGTACGAGGATCGATAGTGGCTTGAAGGCCGCCACGCCTCGGGGTGAAGCGCATTATCAAGGGCGATTCGCAGCCTCGCCAATTTCTCTAACAAGGTATACGAGCCAAGAGATGAGCACATGGAGGCCTACCTCATGGAGGTCCGCAGGATGGAGAAGTAGTTCGGGGTTGAGCTGCAAGATGTGCCCCGCAAAGACTAATCAAGAGGCCGACGACATCGCCAAACGAGCCTCCAGGCGGTTGCCCCAGGAGCCGGGCGTCTTCGAGGAATGGCTCTTCAAGCCCTCGGCCCTACCATCGTTGTCGAGCACAGCACAACCTCGGGTGGAGCTTCCTCAGCCACCTGCCTCGGGAGCCCCATCCTGTGGCCCGGCCTCAGGAGCACGCCTGCTCCTGACGATGGAGCCTCAGGAGGTGTGCTGGATCACAGAGCTCCGGAGCTACTTAACGCAAGGGATCTTGCCGGAGAAGGAGGAGGAAGCAGAGCGTGTGGCGCGGCAAGCCACAGCAGATCGCATCGTGGATGGAGAGCTCTACCGAAACGACATCAATGATGTGTCCTCGCTGCATCACCAGGAGCAAGGGAAAGAATCGCCGCAGATATACACGATGGAGACTGTGGGCATCATTCGTCGTCACGGACCCTCGTCGGCAAGGCATTCCGCAACGGTTTCTATTGGCCTACTGTGCTCAATGACGCTGTCGAACTTGTGAAGGCTTGCGAGGCTTGCCAATTCCATGCCAAGCAGATCCATTAGCCGGCAGGAGGTCTGCAAACCATACCCCTCACGTGGCCATTTGCAGTCTGGGGGCTGGATATCCTGGGCCCTTTTCCTCGGGCTCCAGGGGGCTATCGCTACCTCTACGTCGCCGTGGACAAGTTCACCAAGTGGGCCGAAGTCGAGGCCGTCCGCACCATCCCTGCTGGTTCTGCGGTCAAGTTCATCAAGGGTATCATGAGCCGGTCCGGGTGCCGCACCACATCATCACTGACAATGGTTCGCAGTTCACCAGTAACCTTTTCAAAACGTACTGTGCTAACCTTGGAACGCAGATATGCTACGCCGTGGCGCACTTCAAGCAACGGCCAGCCGAGCGGGCTAACGCAGGTCCCGAGGGCCTCAAGACCGGGACGCTCAAGAAGAAACCGGAAGCTCGCAGCAGAGGTTGGTATGACGAAGCCACCGTGTTGTGGTCCATCCGCACCACCGCGACCAAGCCGACCGGGAGACCCCTTCTTCTTGGTCACGGCCGGCGGTCCTCCTCACGAGGTCAGCGCGCGCCGCTGGGTCCTGCGCTCGGCGAGACGCTGCAGACGCCATGCGGGGACGGACCTCGTGGCCGGGGAGGAGCGCCATCGGAAGTCAGGCCGCGAGCGGCAAGATACCAGCAGGCACTCCGGCGATACCACTGCCGCAACATCCGCCCCCGAACTCTCGAGGTAGGGGACCTCGTGCTCCAGCGGGTCCTCGCCAGGGAGGGACTGCATAAGCTCTCTCCTATGTGGGAGGGCCCGTTCAAGGTTGTTCATGTTTCTAGGCCCGGCTTCGTGCACTTGGAGACTTAGGAGGGAGTACCTGTACGGAACGCGTGGAACATCCAGCACCTCCGGAGGTTTTACCCCTAGAAAGGCCCGGAGCCTGTGAAGAAGGCGAATGCCTGTGAAGCTCATCTTTTTGGAAAAGGCCCTGAGCCTGTGAAGAAGGCGAATGCCTGTGAAGCTCATCTTTTTGGAAAAGGCTCGGAGCCTGTGAAGAAGGCGAATGCCTGTGAAGCTCATCTTTTTGGAAAAGGCCCGGAGCCTGTGAAGAAGGCGAATGCCTGTGAAGCTCATCTTTTTGAAAAAGGCCCAGAGCCTGTGAAGAGGGCGAACGCCTGCGAAGCTGTCGCGTTTTGGAAAAGGCCCGGAGCCTGTGAAGAGGGCCAATGCCCATGAAGCTTGCCTCCCCGAAGAAAGGCCCAGAGCCTGTGAAGAGGGCGAACGCCTGTGAAGCTGTCGCGTTTTGGAAAAGGCCCGGAGCCTGTGAAGAGGGCCAATGCCCGTGAAGCTTGCCTCCCCGAAGAAAGGCCCGGAGCCTGTGAAGCTCGCCGCCCATGACACTCTCACGTAATAATGAGTTGGGGCTGTACACGCCTGAGTCTCTGGGGTGTGCCTCAGCCCAGGGCTCCTCCCACGCCTAGTGGCAGCACTTAGCTCCGCGCTGGTGAGAAGACGTCAAAGACTAGACTAGGTGCTGGACGCGGCTTTTTCATTTGCTTTCTGCAGTTGGCTAGTGTTGGAAATATGCCCTAGAGGCAATAATAAAAGTATTATTATATTTCATTGTTCATGATAATTGTCTTTTATTCATGCTATAACTGTATTATCCGGAAATTGTAATACACGTGTGAATACATAGACCACAATATGTCCCGGTGAGCCTCTAGTTGACTAGCCCGCACAGATCAACAGATAGTCATGGTTTCTGGCTATGGACATTGGATGCCATTGATAACGGATCACATCATTAGGAGAATGATGTGATGGACAAGACCCAATCATAAGCATAGCACAAAGATCGTAGTTCGTTTGCTAGAGCTTTGCCAATGTCAAGTATCTCTTCCTTCGACCATGAGATCGTAACTCCGGATACCGTAGGAGTGCTTTTGATGTATCAAACGTCACAACGAATCGGGTGACTATAAAGGTGCACTACGGTATCTCGAAAGTGTCTTGGGTTGACACGGATCGAGATCGGATTTGTCACTCCGTATGACGGAGAGCTATCTCTGGGCCCACTCGGTAATGCATCATCATTATGAGCTCAAGGTGACCAAGGTGTTGGCCACGGATCATGCATTACGGTATAAGTAAAGTGACTTGCCGTAACGAGACTGAACAAGGTATTGGGATACCGACGATCGAAGTCTCGGGCAAGTAACGCATCGATTGACAAAGGGAATTGCATACGGGGTTTTGATCGAATCCTCGACATCGTGGTTCAACCAATGAAATCATCGAGGAGCATGTGGGAGCCAACATGGGTATCCAGATCCCGCTGTTGGTTATTGACCAGAGAGTGGTCTCGGTCATGTCTGCATGTCTCCCAAACCCGTAGGGTCTACACACTTAAGGTTCGGTGACACTAGGGTTATTAGGAAGACTAGTATGTGACTACCGAATGTTGTTCGGAGTCCCGGATGGGATCCCGGATGTCACGAGGAGTTCCGGAATGGTCCGGAGGTGAAGTTTTATATATGGGAAGTTGTCATACGGACACCGGAAAGTTTCGGGGGTCTATCGGTAATGTACCGGGACCACCGGAGAGGTTCCGGGGGTCCACCGGGAGGGGCCACCCCTCTCGGAGGGCCACATGGGCCGCAAAGGGGAGGGAGCCAGCCCCTGGAGGGCTGGGCGTGCCCCCCACCTTGGGCCCATGCACCTAGGGTTGGGGGGGAAACCCTAAGGGGCGCCTGCTTGGGGGCAAGCCTCCCTCCTCAAGCCGCCGCCCCCTCTAGATCCCATCTAGAGGGGTCGGCCCCTGCCCCTTCCCTATAAATAGAGGGGTGAGGGAGGGCTGCGGAGACACCTCAAGGTGCAGCCCTCCCTCCCCAACACATCTCCTCCTCCGTACGCGCATGGAAGCCCGTGAGATCTTCACTGCACCAACACCACCACGCCGTCGTCGCTGCGTTGAGAGATCTTCCTCAACCTCTCCTCCCCTTGCTGGATCAAGAAGGAGGAGACGTCTCCCGTCCTGCACGTGTGTTGAACGCGGAGGTGCTGTCCATTCAGACTTGGACATCGGTGATCTCAATCACGCCGAGTACGACTCCATCATCACCATCCCATTGCAAGCTTCCGCACGCGATCTACAAGTGGTATGTAGATGCAAACTCACTCCCTTGACTCGTTGCTTAGATGAACTCATAGATGGATCTTGGTGAAACCGTAGGAAAAATTTTAATTTTCTCGCAACGCTCCCCAACAAAGGGTATCGAGCTAGGTCTATGCGTAGTTCTCTAATGCACGAGTAGAACACAATTTGTTGTGGGCGTGGATCTTGTCAACTTGCTTGCCACTACTAGTCTTTTCTTGCTTCAGCGGTATTGTGGGATGAAGCGGCCCGACCAACCTTACGTGACGCTTACGTGAGACCGGTTCCACCGATTAACATGCACTAGTTGCATAAGGTGGTGGCGGTGTCTCCGCTCTCCCACTTTAGTTGAAGCGGATTCGATGAAAAGGGTCCTTATGAAGGGTAAATAGAAGTTGACAAAATCACGTTGTGGTTATTCGTAGGTAAGAAAACGTTCTTGCTAGAACCCAATTGCAGCCACGTAAAAGACGCAACAACAATTAGAGGACGTCTAACTTGTTTTTGCAGCGATTGATCATGTGATGTGATATGGCCAGAAGTTGTGATGAATGATGAATTGTGATGTATGAGATCATGTTCTTGTAATAGGATTCACGACTTGCATGTCAATGAGTATGACAACCGGCAGGAGCAATAGGAGTTGTCTTTATTTTTTGTATGACCTGCGTGTCATTGAAGAACGCCATGTAAACTACTTTACTTTATTGCTAAACGCGTTAGCCTTAGAAGTAGAAGTAGTCGTTGGCGCGACAACTTCAAGAAGAGACGATGATGGAGATCATGATGATGGAGATCATGGTGTCAAGCCGGTGACAAGATGATCATGGAGCCCCGAAGATGGAGATCAATGGAGCTATACGATATTGGCCATATCATGTCACAACTATATAATTGCATGTGATGTTTATTATGTTTATGCATCTTGTTTACTTAGGACGACGGTAGTAAATAAGATGATCCCTTACAAAATTTCAAGAAGTGTTCTCCCCTAACTGTGCACCGTTGCTACAGTTCGTCGCTTCAAGAACCACGTGATGATCGGTGTGATAGATCCTTACGCTCACATACAACGAGTGTAAGACAGGTTTACACAAGAAAAACACTTAGGGTTAACTTGACGAGCCTAGCATGTGCGGACATGGCCTCGAACACGGAGACCGAAAGGTCGAACACGAGTCATATGGAAGATACGATCAACATGAAGATGTTCACCGACGATGACTAGTCCATCTCACGTGATGATCGGACACGGCCTAGTCGACTCGGATCGTGTAACACTTAGATGACTAGAGGGATGTCTAATCTGAGTGGGAGTTCATAATTTGATTAGATGAACTTAATTATCATGAACTTAGTCTAAAACCTTTGCAAATATGTCTTGTAGATCAAATGGCCAACGCTCATGTCAACATGAACTTCAACGCGTTCCTAGAGAAAACCAAGCTGAAAGATGATGGCATCAACTATAGGACTGGGTCCGGAACCTGAGGATCATCCTCATAGCTGCCAGGAAGCAATATGTCCTAGAAGGACCGCTAGGTGACGCTCCCGTCCAAGAGAACCAAGACATTATGAATGCTTGGCAAACTCGTCTTGATGATTACTCCCTCATTCAAGGCGGCATGCTTTACACTTAGAACCGGGCTCCAAAAGCGTTTTGAGCATCACGGAGCATATGAGATGTTCAAGAGCTGAAACTAGTTTTTCAAGCTCATGCCCGGTCGAGAGATATGATGTCTCCGACAAGTTCTCAGTTGTAAGATGGAGGAAAACAGTTACATCGGTGAGCACATCCTTAAGATGTCTGGGTTGCACAACCGTATGACCCAGCTCAACATAAACCTCCCATATGAGGCGGTCATTGACAGAATCCTCGATCGCTCCCACCAAGCTACAAGAGCTTTGTGATGAACTACAACATGCGGGGATGGTGAAGACCATTCTGAAGTGTTCTCGATGTCAAGTCAGCAGAGGCTGAAATCAAGAAAGAACATCAAGTGTTGATGGTCAATAAGACCACTAAGTTCAAGAAGGGCAAGGGCAAGAAGAACTTCAAGAAGGACGGCAAGGATGTTGCGCGCCGATAAGCCGCCATCGAAGAAGTCAAAGAATGGACCCAAGCACGAGACGAGTGCTTTTATTGCAAGGGAAGGGTGATCGAAGCGGAACTGCCCCAAATACTTAGCGGATAAGAAGGCCGGCAACACCAAAGGTATATTTGATATACATGTAATTGACGTGTACCTTACTAGTACTCGTAGTAACTCCCGGTATTTGATACCGTGCCGTTGCTCATATTTGTAACTCACAGCAGAGCTGCGGAATAAACGGAGACCGGCGAAGGACGAGGTGACGGCGCGCGTCGGGAATGGTTCCAGAGTCGATGTGGTCGCCGTCGGCACGCTGCCTCTACATTTACCCACGGATTAGTTTTGAACCTTAATAATTGTTATTTTGTGCCAAGTTTGAGCATGAACATTGTATCCGGATCTCGTTTATACGAGATGGCTACTCATTTAAGTCGAGAATAATGGTTGTTCGATTTATATGAGAGATATGTTTTATGGTCATGCTCCGATGGTCAATGGTTTATTCTTAATGAATCTCGAGCGTAGTATTACACATGTTCATAGTGTGGATGCCAAAAGATGTAAAGTTGATAACGATAGTCCCACATACTTGTGGCATCGCCGCCTTTGGTCACATTGGTGTCAAGCGCATGAAGAAGCTCCATGCTGATGGACTTTTAGAGTCTCTTGATTATGAATCGTTTGACACATGCGAACCATGCCTCATGGGCAAAATGACCAAGACTCCATTCTCCGGAACAATGGAGCGAGCAACCAACTTATTGGAAATCATACATACCGATGTGTGCGGTCCAATGAGCGTTGAGGCTCGCGGAGGATATCGTTATGTTCTCACTCTCACTGATGACTTGAGTAGATATGGGTATGTCTACTTAATGAAACACAAGTCTGAAAGCTTTGAAAAGTTCAAGGAATTTCAGAATGAAGTAGAGAATCAACGTGACCGAAAAATAAAGTTATCGTGGAGGAGAATATTTAAGTCACGAATTTGGCACACACTTAAGGAAATGTGGAATCGTTTCACAACTCACGCCGCCTGGAACACCTCAGCGAAACGGTGTGTCCGAACGTCGTAATCGCACTCTATTGGATATGGTGCGGTCTATGATATCTCTTACCGATTTACCGCTTTCATTTTGGGGATACGCTCTAGAGACAGCTACATTCACTTTAAATAGGGCACCGTCTAAATCCATTGAGACGACACCGTATGAATTACGGTTTGGGAAGAAACCTAAGCTGTCGTTTCTAAAAGTTTGGGGATGCGATGCTTATGTCAAGAAACTTCAACCTGAAAAGCTCGAACCCAAGTCGGAAAAATGCGTCTTCATAGGATACCCTAAGGAAACTGTCGGGTATACCTTCTACTTAAGATCCGAGGGCAAGATCTTTGTTGCCAAGAACGGATGCTTTCTGGAAAAAGAGTTTCTCTCGAAAGAAGTAAGTGGGAGGAAATTAGAACTCGATGAAGTACTACCTCTCGAACGGGAAAGTGGTGCAACTCAGGAAAATGTTCCTGTGATGCCCACACCAACCGAAGAGAAAAACAATGATGATGATCAAGGTACTTCGGATCAAGTTGCCACTAAACTTCGTAGGTCCACAAGGACACGTTCCGCACCAGAGTGGTACGGCAACCCTGTCCTGGAAATCATGTTGTTAGACAACGGTGAACCTTCGAACTATGAAGAAGCGATGGCGGGCCCAGATTCCAACAAATGGCTTGAAGCCATGAAATCCGAGATAGAATCCATGTATGAAAACAAAGTATGGACTTTGACAGACTTGCCCGATGATCGGCGAGTGATAGAAAACAAATGGATTTTTAAGAAGAAGCCGGACGCGAATGGTAATGTTACCATCTATAAAGCTCGACTTGTCGCTAAGGGTTATCGACAAGTTCAAGGGATTGACTACGACGAGACATTCTCTCCCGTAGCGAAGCTGAAGTCCGTCCGAATCATGTTAGCAATTGCCGCATACTATGATTATGAGATATGGCAGATGGACGTCAAAACGGCATTCCTTAACGGACATCTTAAGGAGGAGCTGTATATGATGTAGCCGGAAGGTTTTGTCGATCCTAAGAATGCTAACAAAGTATGCAAGCTCCAGCGATCCATTTATGGGCTGGTGCAAGCATCTCGAGTTAGAATATTCGCTTTGATGAGATGATCAAAGCGTTTGGTTAGTTTATGCAGACTTATGGAGAAGCCTGCGTTTACAAGAAAGTGAGTGGGAGCTCAGTAGCATTTCTCATATTATATGTAGATGACATACTCTTGATGGGAAATAATATAGAACTTCGACATCATTAAGGCCTACTTGAATAAGTGTTTTTCAATGAAGGACCTTGGAGAAGCTGCTTATATATTAGGCATCAAGATCTATAGAGATAGATCGAGACGCCTCATAGGTCTTTCACAAAGCACATACCTTGATAAGATTTTGAAAAGGTTCAAAATGGATCAGTCCAAGAAAGGGTTATTGCCTATGTTACAAGGTGTGAGACTGAGCTCGGCTCAATCACCGACCATGGCAAAAGATAAAGAAGAGATGAGTGTCATCCCCTATGCTTCAGCCATAGGATCTATTATGTATGCCATGCTGTGTACCAGACCTGATGTAAACCTTGCCGTAAGTTTGGTAGCAAGATACCAAAGTAATCCCGGCAAGGAACACCGGACAGCGGTCAAGAATATCCTGAAGTACCGAAAAGGACAAAGGACATGTTTTCGTTTATGGAGGAGACGAAGAGCTCGTCAGAAGGGTTACGCCGACGCTTAGCTTCGACTCAGATCCGATGACTCTAAGTCACAAACCGGATACGTGTATATGTTGAATGGTGGAGCAAGAAGCTGGTGCATTTGCAAGCAGAAAGCGCCGTGGCGGGATCTACGTGTGAAGCGGAGTACATGGCAGCCTCGGAGGCAGCGCATGAAGCGATTTGGGTGAAGGAGTTCATCACCGACGTAGGAGTCATACCCAATGCGTCGGGCCGATCAAACTCTTCTGTGACAACACTGGAGCTATTGCCCTTACCAAGGAGCCTGTGTTTCACAAGAAGACCGAGCACATCAAGTGTCGTTTCAACTCCATCCGTGAAAATGTTCAAGATGGAGACATAGAAATTTGCAAAGTACATACGGATCTGAATGTCGCAGATCCGCTGACTAAACTCTCTCTCGAAGCAAAACATGATCAACACCGTAACTATATGGGTGTTCGATTCATCACAATGTAACTAGATTGGTGACTCTAGTGCAAGTGGGAGACTGTTGGAAATATGCCCTAGAGGCAATAATAAAAGTATTATTATATTTCATTGTTCATGATAATTGTCTTTTATTCATGCTATAACTGTATTATCCGGAAGTCGTAATACACGTGTGAATACATAGACCACAATATGTCCCTGGTGAGCCTCTAGTTGACTAGCCCGTTGTGATCAACAGATAGTCATGGTTTCCTGGCTATGGACATTGGTTGTCATTGATAACGGGATCACATCATTAGGAGAATGATGTGATGGACAAGACCCAATCATAAGCATAGCACAAAGATCGTGTAGTTCATTTGCTAGAGCTTTGCCAATGTCAAGTATCTCTCCCTTCGACCATGAGATCGTGTAACTCCCGGATATCGTAGGAGTTCTTTGGGTGTATCAAACGTCACAACATAAGCGGGTGACTATAAAGGTGCACTACGTGTATCTCCGAAAGTGTCATTGGGTTGACACGGATCGAGATGGATTTGTCACTCCGCATGACGAGAGGTATCTCGCCCACTCGGTAATGCATCATAATTATGAGCTCAAGGTGACCAAGGTGTTGGCCACGGATCATGCATTACGGACGAGTAAAGTGACTTGCGATAACGAGACCGAACAAGGTATTGGGATACCGACGATCGAGTCTCGGGCAAGTAACGTACCGATTGACAAAGGGAATTGCATACGGGGTTTTGATCGAATCCTCGACATCGTGGTTCAACCGATGAAATCATCGAGGAGCATGTGGGAGACAACATGGGTATCCAGATCCCGCTGTTGGTTATTGACCGGAGAGTGGTCTCGGTCATGTCTGCATGTCTCCCGAACCTGTAGGGTCTACACACTTAAGGTTCGGTGACGCTAGGGTTATTAGGAAACTAGTATGTGACTACCGAATGTCGATCAGAGTCCCGGATGGGATCCCGGACGTCACGAGGAGTTCCGGAATGGTCCGAAGGTGAAGTTTTATATATGGGAAGTTGTCATACGGACACCGGAAAGTTTCGGGGGTTTATCAGTAATGTACCGGGACCACCGGAGAGGTTCCGGGGGTCCACCGGGAGGGGCCACCCCTCCCGGAGGGCCACATGGGCCGCAAAGGGGAGGGAGCCAGCCCCTGGAGGGCTGGGCGCGCCCCCCACCTTGGGCCCATGCGCCTAGGGTTGGGGGGGAAACCCTAAGGCCTTGTTCGGTTCCTTCAGATTTGAAGGGGTTTGGAGGGGATTGAGGGGGATTAAATCCCCTACAAGTCAAAATCCACCTCAATCCCCTCCAATCCTCTCCAATCCCCTTGTGGGAGGGATTAACCGAACAAGCCCTAAGGGGGGCGCCCCCCTTGCTTGGGGGGCAAGCCTCCCCTCCCTGGCCGCCGCCCACCCTCTAGATCCCATCTAGAGGGGTCGGCCCCCCTTGCCCCTTCCCCTATAAATAGAGGGGTGAGGTGAGGGCTGCGGGAGACACCTCCAAGGCGCAGCCCCTCCCCTCCCCAACACATCTGCTCCTCCGTTCTGGCATGCTTGCAAGCCTCAGCCGAGATCTTGCTGCACCAACACCACCACACCGTCGTGCTGCCGTTGGAGCGATCTTCCTCAACCTCTCCTCCCCCCTTGCTGGATCAAGAAGGAGGAGACGTCTCCCGTCCCGTACGTGTGTTGAATGCGGAGGTGCTGTCCGTTCAGCACTTGGACATCGGTGATCCGAATCACGTCGAGTACGACTCCATCATCACCATCCCATTGCAAGCTTCCGCACGCGATCTATAAGTGGTATGTAGATGCAAACTCACTCCCTTGACTCGTTGCTTAGATGAACTCATAGATGGATCTTGGTGAAACCGTAGGAAAAATTTTAATTTTCTGCAACGTTCCCCAACAGCTAGTTCATTCTCATTTGGAGTTTTATGGAAACTATCGCCGCCTTTTGACCTGTGGTTCTTCGACTTTTTCGCTCTCCTGCCTCGATTTCTCTTGTGCGGGGGCTCGCGAGGTGGAAGCCCCGGGAGCCCTCGCGAGTGTTCCTACCCCGATCGCTCAAGTTTTCACGGCCCAGGTCCACTACAGGAGCGCCCCTCCATACCATGCCTCACGGGCACGACGACACGAATACAGGGCCTTGGTCGGTCGCCCCCACGACTGAGACTGGAGATTACTTGCGAATGGGCATGCAACAGAAAGGAGCAATACCAGAATAATAGAAACAGTATGATGATTGACGACGTTAACCCAAACACGCCCCCACGGGGCCACACATTGCTGCCTTTTTGCGCAGGAGAAAAGAAAGGAAAGAACAAAGCAGGCGAAGCTCGTCCTGCGCCGGCCCTCATGGAAGACTCGAGCCGCCTCTGGAGCTCAGGTGGACTCGCTCTCGCGCTTCACCGGGGCGCGATGGCGGGCAGACCCGCTGCCGCCCTCCAAGCAGGCGCGACGGCGTGGAGGTTGACCGCGGCCGCTGCTAGAAGGGTCGCTACCCGAAGAAGAGCTGGTGAAGCTTGAGGAGTCACGGGCGCCGCCCATGGCTGCTATCCTCTCCGCCCTCGCCGGGGCTGAGTCCCGATCATGTCGCCATCTTGTGGCAACACCCTGCACATCGACCATCTTCCCCAAACACCCTCACGTAGAGGGTGGCATCGCCGTCGAACTTGAAGTGTAGAGAGCACCGGCGGCACTGGCCACACGCGTGAGCAAACGTCTGCCAGCCGTGGGTCAGGGCCAGGCTGCCGGCTGCGGAGACCTCCAGCAAAGCCCACGAGGCCCGGCTACAGCAGCCATCTGCTTGGAGCTAGAGGCCACCCAAGGCGCCAACTGGGAGCTCACCTAGGAGGAAGCAAGGGAGCTGAAGCCGGGCGCCGGTTGGCTCCATCGCCCACACAATGAACTCCGGCAGCACCTCCGCAGTATGGAGGTGCGGCCTCGGGGGTCGCACGGCCGGAACACGCCCGCCGACCATGGCCAGCCGCTCATCGCTACGCAGAGAGCCACCTCCACGACCGCGGGGGGCTGCTGTGGAGGCCACAGGATCTTTGCGAGGGCGACCTCGACCGCGCTTGGGCGGGGAAGAGGTAGACTCGACCTAGCGAGCCTTTCCTTTCTCTGCGGCCGAGAACTTCCTTGGTGGAGCCATGAAGAAGAAGGAGAAGCAAGAGGGGATAGACTGGAAGGGCGCGCGCTGTTCCATACTTATAGCCGGCGAAGGCCAACCGTCGACCTCCACGATCACAGGTAATCATGACCCGCTTTGCATGCAGGGACTTGTCGAATCCGTGCGGTTACCAAGGCGTCGTGGGGAAGCGGAGGCGCCCACGTCCAATCAACCGCCACGCGGCGCCCAAGCCCACAGGCTGCCCGCGACGCTTCGCACTTGCCCTTTCGCCTCTCTGCTCAGCCAAGTTCGGGCGCGCCATGGGCCCGGGGGCTACTGTCGGCGTTCTGGGAACGGGGTCCCTGTGACTTGCTCGCTCATGCGGCTGCTGGGCGTGGCTCAAAGGAGGCCCAAAGATAGCCCATCTTCATCAACACAAGCTCAAGACCCTCGTGAGGGGCCAAGCCTCGCGGGGCGGACGACAAGGAGCTTCCTCAGGCACAGCCTCGTCAGGCTGGCTCGCGAGGAGGCAGAGAGTTCAAGGCAGGGTACCTCGCGAGGTGCCCATGACGCAAGCTATGACGACCAAGGGCGCCAGTCGGGCACCAGCTTGCACAGTGTCCTCCTTTCCTCTTTGGTGCAAAGGGAGCAAGTGCAGGCGAGAGCATCAAGCAAAGGCATCCATTCCGGTGCAACAAGACCAAGACCAGCCCAACGGCAGGGAAGAAGTCATTGTGGAGCCCTAGTAGGCGTCACCACCAGAGCCTTTGACAGGCGAGGACCAACTTTAGTCAGGATAAGTGTACTCGCTATTCCCCTTCAAAATGGCCAATTGTTGGCGCCCTTCCAGCTCAATATTTGGGAAGAGGCCCAGGGCCTTTGCCTATAAATAGGACTAGCCACCCCTGTAGAGGCATCCGACGAGACCTAGCAACTGGATCCTCACCAAGAAACCAAGAGATAGAGCGATTGAACTCCTCCTAGCAGTTCGTCAAGACCAGCCAAGAATGCCCTCGCGAGGCTGTTCTTCCTTGTATTGTTCATCATCAGCCCAAGAGGCAATCCACCACACCACACACTGGAGTAGGGTATTACACCACAATGGTGGCCTGAACCAGTATAAATCTTGTGTCTCTTGTGTTTTTCTGTTTGGTAGTTTAGACTCTAGCGATTCGGCGAGGAGCAAGCCGGCAGAGGGTTAAATCTCCGTGCGCACCCCAGTGTTCGAACCTCAAGGGTCTGCCGGAACCCGAAATCCGACAGACCGAGAGACATTTAGCACTCCGCTTGTAATGTTCTCCTTGACGTGCTAGCGTAACCCATTCATAGAAATGGTTCGATATCTAGAACATCAAGTAAAAGATCGGACTTCGGGGACACGAAAATCCATAAGGGACATCTAGGGAGTAAATCCTATGAAATCCTTATGGGGAGGTGGCCAACTTCTTCAATCAAGATACTACAACAATAGGTCTTCCGGCTGGGTGTGTCAGCCACGACATCCACTTTACCGGGTTACACAGAGACCAATATTATAGTTCTTGGGAAATGTTCCAACCATCATATCTGCTTGAGATTCAGATCTGGTTGGTGTCAGGATATTCCAGACTCATCGAGTCTAGAAAGAAAAATGATAGTTTGCAACACAAATCGACGAGACGACGTTGCGAGATTCTCGGGAAATGGACTATGGTAGTAAGCTCCAAAACATGATCGGGTTCTGCTACAAACATGTGAACACGTTGTCCAAGACAAGCATGACCATGCAGTAGTCTTACAATAAAACACTACTGAGTTTAGGTGGGGAACCACCAATGAGGATATTGAAGTATTGTGCATTACCATGGATTAGCAGTTAACTTCTTTTCCTAGAACAAATCAATCAGTGGCTTGGTGTGCTAGGAATGCATATAGAATGAAGGTTGCAAGTCTCCAGACCACAGAATACTTCGCACATGCATGACTGACTTGGGACGATTCCAAAGGAAGCAAAAACAATCTTTCTCGGATCCACGACGGCAACTTACACCAAGTGCACGTGAATTAGAGAACGTCACTTCTTTCATCCGAACATATACCTCATGAATGGAATATGAAGGTATTGTTTACAAAGTTTCCAATACTAATCTTAATGTTTAACATGAATCATGGAGGAGATAAGGATGTTGTCAATGGGCTCAACAACAATTCATCGAGGTCTCCATGAAGATGGAATTCCATAATTATGTGAACAAGTGATAGCATTGGTCAGACCCACAAGATATAATGGTGTATGCTCGAGGGATCAACCACGAGTAAGACAACCATGAACATCGTTCATTCTAATTTGATTTGATGATAGCCCACGCTCAAATCAAAGACTGGATAAGACCATAGCTCCAACAATTGATCACGAGGATCAATCGATGAAGGTATCATATTTCTTCAACACACACATACACACAAACACAAGATATCCCTTTGAGGTGAACTAAGTGGATTAAGCTTTTATCCTCCAACTCTCCAAGTTGTTGTTTAGCTTAGCCAACTAGCTCAGGGGGTATCCTACACAGATTAATGGAGAAGGGGGTGGTTTACAAGAAGACCACAAACTCAACATAGCGGTCAGGTGACAACCTGGTGATACTTCCGAGAAGATATTCGGAAAATCATGAACCACCGATATGTTACTAAGCTCGAGAACAATCTTGCTTTTCAAGGCAAGACGATAAGACCAAATGAGCGAGGGATTACAAAATCCTAACTCATTGATCGAAGAGTGCACCGGAAATAGGGACTAGGTAGCACCATCAACCTTAGGATGATGATTCAATAACCAACATGCTAAGGAGGAAATTATCGTCCTTTAACTACCAAGCAACGGAGTTTCTAGGAGCATAGGTTTCATACATCTCGATTCACTTGTCGGTATTCCGGTTGCAACAACATGGGGACCGAGAAATGAATAATGAGGGCGAGAAGTATCACTACATCAAGAATTCATAAGAGAAGGTGCAATTCTCATGACATTCCTGACATAAAGTGGTTAATACTTCAGGGTAGAGCAGACCAAAAGCTTGATAGCATTTGATCTGCGGAATACAACTGCTTTGACCCAATCCTAGAAATGGATGAGGTACTGGAGTTTGTTTCTCCTAGTCATTCTGAAATAGAATGGCTTGACATACCACAAGGGTAATAAGCACCGATGAACAAATGCACGCATACTCTTGACTATCAATTGATAGATGAGGGTCGGAATACAACTAAAGAGGGAAAACTCAAAAGAACATATATCTTTCTGAGTTGTGGATGCATAGGTTAGTATGTCGAACAAGTTCAACATATTTCTTTCGGATAACCCATGCTGAAGAGGAAGGACTGGCAGATTCACAATATAGAATAGAGAACTCATCGAGAGCGCTTTTGTTGTGATCTTGCGGTTCAAAAGAACTTCTACCATAAGTAGTTCATGGTATTTGGAAGAAGTAAATACCACGGACCTCGAGGACTATCGCAAAGGTTACTAATATCCTAAAGGAACTAGCAAACACTATCAACATGAAATAAGTAGGGTGAATCTCGGGTTCAAGAACCCAGGAATAGAAAGCCTACTAACTAAATGGCATCACGGGATGCTTTTGAGAATAAAGGCCAGAATCATGACACTGGGAACACAAAACATGGCTGGGTTACTAGGTGATCCTCTAAGACACCTAGGGTCATAATACTAGCTCCAACATATATGTCGAGGCAACAGAGTACCTCAACTCAGCAATTAAGTGTGGTTAACCTGGCCTAAAAAGACATTAGAACGAAAAGAAGGGATTTGCAAATGCATCAGACTATTTAGAAACATGGGATGACTCGGACAACATAACGGCTGTAAAAGCTTAAAAGGATTTAAGACATCCTGCAAATGGTGGCATAACCACTCGATCGTCACAATATCAAGGTTCCAAGATCAAGTATGAACACACAGAGGTAGTAGAAACTGAACTGAGGCTTAAGTCCAACAATCTTATGAGTCTACGGATTAGTAACACGTGATCCTAATAAAAAGAAGAGAAAACCTAGTTTCTTAACCCCGCAGGAAAGGTAAGATGACTCAGATCAGAAGGCATAAGGTATAAGGAGTAAGAAGAGCCTTACGTTCCATCCCACAATCAATTCCTTTATATAACTAAAGAATTTCTAGACTCAACTTCGACCAGTTTGGCTTGGTAATCCTACAGGCAGTCAAGCTTTGATACCAAAGCTGTCAGGACCCCGACTCAATGCCACATCGATCTAGCATGTAACACCTCATATCACTTTGCGGCCTCACGCACGGTATTCCCAAGTGTGTCGCCTTACCTTTGCCCGGGACTGTTTGCGCCTTTTGGCACACGTATATGATGGTGTCGCTAGCATCCATATGATAAGGAGCCCGGGCTGACATGGCTAGTCGTAAACCCAAAGTGGCACAAACTTACAGGGACATGCATCCATGACCCAAAGATCGAACGTGTCGGTCATCAACGAGTGAATCCAGGCTGTAGCACTGGGCTAGCAGGACTCGTAAACCGGTCAGAAGCGGCTAACAGACTCGATATTCATCGCGTGACATTTCCCCAAGGGGACAGACACAGGAACGAAGAAGGACACATGTCGGCCAGCCTAAGTGTTCCGGAGTAGTAGCAAGCTACCATGGCTCAGTGGAAGCACTAGGAGACATTTCCCAGTAAGCGAGGCTACTAAGGATAAACAACTAGATAGTCAGATCCCACACATACCAAGCATTTCAATATCATACACACAATATGCTCGATATGTGCAAATACAACATGGCATCACAACATGACTCTACAACTCAAGTATTTTATTCATTAGGCTCCGAGGAGCGAGATATTACAACCATGGGTCTCATGACCCAACACGCAGAGCATACAAGTCAAAGCACAAGCGGAAGCTTAACATGTCTGAGTACAGACAACTACAAATGAAAAAGGCTGAGAAGCCTGACTAACTAGCAGATCCTGCCGAGGGCACAAGATCGTAGCCGAGGTAACAAGCTAAACATCGAAGTCCACGCGGAACTACTAGTGAGACGGAAGTCTCTGCAAAAATGTAAAATAGGCAAACGTGAGTACAAATGTACCCAGCAAGACTTAAATCAGAACTAACTACATATGCATCATTATCAACAAAGGGGGTGGTGGAGTTTAACTGCAGCAAGCCAGCTTTGACTCGGTGGCTATCCTGAACTACGACTGCAAGTAACTCTTGTGAGGTGGCGCACACGAGTCCACATATTCACCATATCAATACACCACTATGGATCCGCTCCTGTCTCCCTACGAGAACGCCATCCATAGCACTCACGCTTATCTTGCGTATTTTAGAGTATCCTCTTTCACTTGTCTATGAACTGTACAGGCGACCCAGAAGACCTTTACCGTGGACACGACTATTCGAATAGATAATGTTAACCCTGCAGGGGTGTACTTCTTCACACACGCTCTCACCACTTACCGCCATGTACACGTCATGTATCTCGGCAACCTTCAAGCGGAAGCCTGGCGAGGGTGTCGCCACGACCGACTAACCACACAAGTCTATAGTCCGGTTTATCGCCTATTCGGTTCCATCCGCAAGGAGATCCGCCGGTGTCGCTCAAGGCCCCAAACGATGTGAGCAGGGTTCCCAAGCCCACCATCCGGTGCCACTTGGTACACCGTACACGGTGCCTAGTCTGTCCTAAGTCCACCTGCACGGGTGCCGTTGGTAGACTACTAACACTACCTACAAACACCAGAAACTAGTTGCGACTCCTGGACAGAGATCAAGTCAGTTAATAAGTCGAGAGAGTCAATCAAGGATCCCAATGTGTGGTAGTAGCTGATCATGGATCACAAACACAGAACTCAGTTCCTAAGGACGGCTTCAATGAGACAACCCACCATGTACTCCTACATGGCCTCTCACCGCTACCTTTACCAAATCGTGTTCACACACTTAGCTCTCAACAGTAGGACTTGTTCACACACCTCCAATTCATCCCCGATGAATCAGACCTGGCACAACTCTAAGCAATAGCAGGCATGACAAACAAGCATGAATGAGTAGGCACATCAGGGCTCAAACAACTCCTACTCATGCTAGTGGGTTTCATCTATTTACTGTGGCAATGACAGGTCATGCAGAGGAAAGGGGTTCAACTACTGCAGCATGTAACAGTTGAATCGTTGTTGTCCTAGTGTAGTAAAAGAGAGTAGGAGCGAGAGATTAGGATTGTATCGGAATGAACAAGGGGTTTTTGCTTGCCTGGCACTTCTGAAGATAGTATAGTTCTTCATCGATGTCATCGATCACATCATCGGTATCACGTCTATCGAGAGGGGACAAATACCGGCAACATAGAAGGAAAGACAATCAATGCAATGCACAATATGATGCATGATCATGACATGGCAAACTAAGTGTGTTGGGCTAATGCAACTGCAAGCAGGGTGGTTTGAGTTCATTTGAATCAAGGATTCAAATGCAAACCCAAAATATGAACTCATATAAGTGCATTATCTTGTTTCACCTAAACAGCAAGTTTAGGTTGCTCTAACATGCCTGAAACTAGTACAAATGGATAGATTGGGTTTTTCTGATAATTTTTCATATATAACTTATTTCATTTGGAGTTATAGATTAATTTCTATGATTTTTAGAAGTTTTGGGCATTTTCTGGAATTTCCTGAATTAGGTTTAATCCAGAAATTCCTTTACTGCGTCAGCAATGTGTAAGCATGACATCAGCAGGTTAAAAGGGCTAGTCCAGATCAAACCTGACCAGTGGGGCCCATTGGTCAGTGTCACATTGCTGGCTTGGGTCACTGACGGGTGGGGTCGGTCAAGGGCAACGTCAGCAAGGTCAACGCTGACGCGTGGGTCCATGGTGATTAGTTAAAACTAAACAGGAATTAAACTGTGGTTAATTTTGGGTGTGGGGCCCATATGTTAGTGGTTCAGGGGGTTAATTAGCAGGTGATTAGGCCTAACTAGGTGGCCATGTCGGCGGCTAATCGCCGGCGACCAAAATCACGGCGGCGGCTCGTCGGAGATGCTCGGGTTTGAGCTACGGGCGGCCAAACGAAGCGCGGAAGGGCTCGCTGGAATGCCCGCGGAGCGGCGCATCCAACGGTGGTAGCGGTTTGCACGGGGGTGGGCTCTAGCGGCGGCGGCAACGAAGTAAGCGGCGGCCGGAGTTCGGGTGCTCGTGGATTTTGCGCTACGGCCTGCGTTCGAGCAAGTAGCAGGCTAGGGAGGTACTACGCGTTCTTTGGAGTGCAGCGGCACACGACGGACCAATGGTCACCGGCGTGGCGGCGACGAGCTTCGGCGGGCGGCGCGATTCGGTCTTCAAGGGGGCGACGGCTACGGCGAGAAATTGAGGCGGGAAGGAGGGGGTTTCGGTCCGTGAACTCACAAAGGGGGCGATGGGATGGTCAGCGTGCTCGGGGAGGCCTGGAGGCGATGAAACGACGGCGAAGATCTTCGGCGTCGGGAGGTTGAAGATGATGTCGATGGCGGCGATATAGCGTGTCCTCGGTTGGTTGGCTGGTCGAGGGCGTAGAAGACGTCGTTGCAGAGCTTTCGGGCACGGTGAGAGGTCGAGGGGGAGGCGGTGGACGCGGCGATGCTCGTCGGCGCTCTTGGCTGCGCTCTATTCTTGTGAGAGAGAGGGCCAGAGGGGGATGTGAGAGGGGAGAGAGACGGAGGGAAACGGGGGCATCTCCGTGGCGCGGTTGGAAGCACCGAGACGCCGTGAGGTGGCAAGCAGGAGCTGTGTAACGCCCCGGATTCGATGCGCCAGGTGTCCGCCAGTTATTCGCCATCTTTGCCATGTCATTTGCTTGCGTGTTGCATCTTATCATGTCATCACGTGCATTTCATTTTGCATACGTGTTCGTCTCTTGCATCCGAGCATTTTCCCCGTTGTCCGTTTTGCAATCCGGCACTCCTATGTTCCCTGGCGTTCCCCTTTTGTCTTCTGTTGTGAGCGGGTATTAAACTTTCTCGGAATGGCCCGAGGTTTGCCAAGCAGCCTTGGTATAGCACTGGTAGACCGCCTGTCAAGTTTCATGCCATTTGGAGGTCGTTTGATACTCCAACGGTTAACCGGGTAACCGCAAAAGCCTCCTTCTCTTTGCAGCCCAACACCCCTTGCAAAGTGACCCAAAACCCAGCAAACTCCCCTCCATGCTCTCGGTCGTTCGATCACGATCGTGTGGGCGAAAACCGTTCCTCATTTGGACTCTCCTAGCTCCCTCTACATATAAATAGGCCCCTCTCCTCGAAATTTTCGTCCAAACCCTAGCCTTCTTCCTCCTCCCGCCGACGGACACGTCCGAACCGGGCCGGACATGTCCGCCCGTCCCCGCGCCGCCGCCCACGCCCACTCCCGCGCCGCCACGCGGCACGCCGCCACCTGCCGCCGCGCGCCCGAGAGAGCCAGATCGGGCCCGCCCGGCCGATCGGGCCGTCGCCGCCGGATCCCGCTTCGCCGCCGCCCGACCATCTGCCGCGCGCGCCGCCGCCGGCGGCCGCGCCTCGCCGCCTCCTCGTCGCTGGCGCGTGCGCGTCGCCGGCTCCTCGCGCCGCTTCGCCGCCGCCCTCGGCTCGCGCCCGCCGCCGCCCAGCGCCAGCGCCGAAGCTTCGCGGCCACCTTCCCTTGCCGCCCGGCGACCTCGCCGAGCGCCGCGCCGCGCCGCTCTCCGCCTCCTTTCGCCGCCGCCAAGGATCGCGCGATCGCCGCGCTTCGCTCCCGCCGCGGCCACGCTGCCGCTGAAGCTCCTCCGCTGAGGCTGCTTCGCCGGCAACCGGCGCCGCCGCCAGCACCCGCCGCCTCCGGCCGCTCGCTGCGCCGCCGCCGCCACTCCGCCGCCGCCGTCGCCGGCCACCCCGTCACCGGATCCGGACGGGTGGGATGAGATCCACCCGTCCCGGAACCAAACACCTCCGCTGCGCCCTTGTTCCCTCCGCCCCGGGTCCTCCTCGTCCACGTTTTCGCCAGGTTGTTTTTCGTCTAAGTCCCAGTATTTGCACATTATCATGCCATGTTCATCGCATTGTATTTCTGCATATGTAGCTCCGTTTTGCGCGTATAATATGTCAAATTGTTCGCCTCGACGAGTACTTCATTTCATTCCATGGCATCATTTTCATTTGAGGTCATCTTGATGCCCGAAATGCTGTTGGAAGAGTGCATGTTGATGTTAATCTGCTGAAACTGTTATAACATGCTCATTTGTCATTTTTGCCATGATTGATGTGTGCATCCTATGAGGTTGATGTCTACATGTGTTTTGATCTATGCCATGCCATCATTACAGGGGTGTATGCCATGTATTTTTGTGATCAATGTGGTGACTAGCACAAGCATGCTAACTAGGCTTCGTGATATTGCTGATTTTAGTCCCTGTTTTGCTATTATTTTGATGCCATGTAAACTTGATGCTACAGAGAGATCCATCATATTTTGAGTAACTTCAGTAAGGGTGTTTTGAACATATGGTTATTGTCTATCCATTCATGCCCTTTTTTGCAATTGTGGAGTAGTCTAGCATGTAATTTGAGTGCTCTACTTTTGCTTCAAAATGTTTCCTGGCAGATTGTTTTCCGTGTTATTCAATTTGGCCAAGGTTGCTATAGTTGATCCTTGCATGCTATGGACTTGTTCTTGCCTTGGTTTGTTTCACAAACATGTCTTCTTGATGATTCTATGCTTATCTTGTCATGCAATGACTTGTGGTGAGTGAACCGAGCTTGTTAAGTAGTGCACTTGCTGTTGCTGTTTTGCTAGGCTGATTCTGTTATATTTTGTTGCTATGTTAACATGCTGCTATTAATCATTCTATGCATAATCTGGAGATTTTCTATAAACATGTTTTGATCTACATGTTATGCCCTATCCATCCATGCCCCTGGTTGCATTTATACCTTGCTGTAGACTGTTCATATCTTGCTCCAAAGTTGCTTCATAATGTTGCTATCAGCCTGTTAACATTAAGTTCACTTGTTCCCATGTGTTTTGCTAGTGTTCCATGCACCCTATGACCTTGCTCTTGACATGCTTAGCTTCATAAGCATGCCTTCTTACTGTTGTTGCCTTGCCATGCCATGTATTTCTCTGTGGTGAGTGTTACAAGCTCACCAACATGCCTACTTATTGTTGTTTCTGCAATGTTTGAATCTGTAATATAACTTGCCATGTTTACATGTGTGCCATCATATTTTCTGTGCCTTTTTGGCTCATGGTCAGTAAGGGACTTTTGATCTAAGCTTTTAGTAGATTCATTCCATGCCTTTGTTTGCCATGTTAAGTTCCTGTAACATGTTGTTTGCTTGCTCTAAACATTGCAACTTGATGTTATTTCCTGATAAGTCTGAAACTGTTATTATTTGCCATCTTTCCATGTCTTTTTGAGCATGTTCTAGTTGTTTCTGGAGATAGCTCAGTGTTCATGTTTTGTCATGCTTTACCTGTACTTCATGCCCATGCCTTTTGATATTATGTTGGGGTGCTGTAGCATGTTGTTTTGATGCTTGCAATATACCTAGTTGCTGTTTTGGACAGATTGTTGTTATGACTTGTATAGAGTGTGTTGAACCGTTGCTCCGTTTTGAGTGTGCTCTATATGAAACTTGCTTGATTTTGCATGTTGTTTCATATTATCATGTTGCATCCTTGTTTTGAGGTGTTTGCTTGATGTTTGGGTGCATTTTGCATCAATGCCATGCTTAACTTGTTTTGCTCATATCTTCTAGGCCGTAGCTCCGAATTAAATGAACTTTATATGTAACTTGACTAGAATTTCGTGTAGATCATCTTGGTGCATCTTAACTTGCTCTTTAACAACTTCAACTTAATGTTTGTTCAGTTCTGGACCAATTTCGAAATATGCATATGAGGACTTACCGGAATTGTTATATGTTGTTTCCGGCCTCATTTAAACTTGCCTTGATGTGTTGTTCTTGTTTGCATCATCTCTTGCCATGAGTAGCTTCATGTAGCCTTGTCATGCATCATGTTTGTTGTGCATCATGCCTTGTCTATGTGTGGTGTGTTTACTATGTTGTGTGCTTCTTCTCGATAGTTCCCGTTTCGTTGCGATCGTGAGGATTCGTTCGTCTACATGTGGTTCGTCTTCGTGGCTTCATCTTCTTCATGGGCTCGTTCTTCTTCCTTGCGTGATTTCAGGCAAGATGACCGCTACCCTGGATCTCACTACTATCATTGCTATACTAGTTGCTTCGTTCTATCGCTATGCTGCGTTACCTATCATTTGCTCTTCAAGCCTCCCAAATTGCCATGAACCTCTAACCTTTGACACCCTTCCTAGCGAACCGTTGTTTGGATATGTTACCGCTTTCTCAGCCCCTCTTATAGCGTTGTTAGTTGCAGGTGAAGTTGAAGATTGCTCCATGGTGGACAGGGTTATGTTGGGATATCACAATATCTCTTATATTATTAATGCATCTATATATTTGGTAAAGGGTGGAAGGCTCGGCCTTATGCCTGGCGTTTTGTTCCACTCTTGCCGCCTCTAGTTTCCGTCATACCGTGTTATGTTCCCGGATTTTATGCTCCTAACGCGGTCGGGTGATTTATGGGACCCCCGACAGTTCGCTTTGAATAAAACTTGTCCAAAGAAGGCCCAACCTTGGTTTTACTATTTGCCTCACCACCACCTATGCCCTTCCCTTGGGTCGGCCAACCCAAGGGTCATCTTTATTTTAGCCCCGGCCAAGTGCTTGTCTAAGTGTTGGTCCGAACCGAGCCGCACTGAGGGCCACCTCGGGAAACTCAAGTCTGGTTTTACTCAGAGTCTGCCTCATCCGGTGTTGCCTCGAGAACGAGATATGTGCAGCTCCTATCGGGATTGTCGGCGCATCGGGCGGCTTTGCTGGTCTTGTTTTACCATCGTCGAAATGTCTTGTAAACCGGGATTCCGAGACTGATCGGGTCTTCCTAGGAGAAGGTCTTTTCCTTCATTGATCGCTAGAGCTTGTCATGTGCTAAGTTGGGACACCCCTGCAGGGTATAAACTTTCGAGAGCCGTGCCCGCGGTTATGTGGCAGATGGGAATTTGTTAATGTCCGGTTGTAGATAACTTGACACCAGATCCGAATTAAAACGCATCAACCGTGTGTGTAGCCGTGATGGTCTCTTCTCGGCGGAGTCCGGGAAGTGAACACGGTCTTTGGTTTATGTTTGACGTAAGTAGGTGTTCAGGATCACCTCTTGATCATTGCTAGCTTCACGACCGTTCCTTTGTTTCTCTTCTCGCTCTCATTTGCGTATGTTAGCCACCACATCATGCTTAGTCGCTGCTGCAACCTCACCACTTATCCATTCCTTACCCATTAAGCTTTGCTAGTCTTGATACCCATGGTAATGGGATTCTTTGAGTCCTCGTGGCTCACTGATTACTACAACAACGATTGCGTGTACAGGTTATGCGATGATCGTGACGCGAGCGCGATGTTTGCTTGTTTTGGAGTTCTTCTTCTGCTTCTTCTTCGATCAGGGGATAGGTTCCAGGTCGGCAGCCTGGGCTAGCAGGGTGGATATTGTTTGAGTTTCTGTTTATGTATCATCCGTAGTCGGATGGTTGCTCTTATGTATGATGTATTGTTGTATTCGTGTGGCATTGTATGCCTTTTGTATGTATCCCCATCTATTATGTAATGTTGATGTAATGATATCCACCTTGCAAAAGCGTTTCAATATGCGGGTCTATCCTTGGTGGGACCTTCGTGTCTCTTTAGGATAGGGTCGCATATTAGGTGTGACAAGTTGGTATCAGAGCCTCGACCGACCATAGGAGCCCGCTTGATTGTTGGCCGTTGTTGAGTCTAGAAGAAAACTATTTTGAGTCTTAGGATTATATATATCGGAGAGTAGGATTCTTTTTACTCCTCTGCCCCTTCGTCGCTCTGGTAAGGAAGCTTGACGTAGGTGTTTTGAATTACTCTTCTTCCCATTCAAATTTTTCTTTAGGTTCACGCAGTTGGTTTTCCGATCGTTGTTTCTCAGCTCTTTTCATCCGGTGCATTTCTCGTCAAGTTGACTCGAGCCTCTTCATCGTTGTCAAGTTCAAACCTCAGTTGTCTTCTTTTCCCACCCACCCACCCTTTTCCTTCTTAGAACCGGAGTCCGTAATCGAGCATCCATCCTACTCGTGCGAAGTCTTTGCCTTCTTTTCCTCAATGATTTCAACCGGTGTTTTCTCTTCAAGGTATTCGTCGGTTTCCCCTTCCTAGTTGTCTTTGTTTTTCCCGCCCTCCCACCCTTTTTCTTCCCGGAGTCTGAGTCTCTTTCGACCATCAATTTCATTCGTGCGGAGCCTCTTCAGTCTTCCCTCAATCATTTCAACCGGTGAATTCTCGTCTCCTTCGTCATTCTTCATCCCTTTTTCTTTCCGGTGGACTTAATTCTAGTTTTTCGGTAGTGGTTATATTCTTTCCCTCAGCTCAAGTGTTTTCCCTGCTCGTTCGCCTCTCGCCAGTTCATCCTTCCGGAGTGTTCAAGATATCTCAGGAGAGTTGTCTGTGTTTGAATTGATTCAAGGTTGTCACCTCATTCAAATATTTCAAATGTTCCGGTGCATCATCTATCTGTTCAACAATCCTTTTCAACGGTGTTTTCTTTTAGTGGGCCCTAACCCACAGGTCTTTTCCCAGGATCTTACCTGACTCTTCTAATTCCCCCGGAGTTTTTTTCTCATTTCTTTTCATTTGTGACGTAAGAATGGATCCCATCAGTCACTTGCCTTCTCCAAGATCTCTTTCAAATCATTTCATTGTTGGCTCAACCTTTTCGGTTTTCATTCTTACGGAGCTTCTCAACAATTTCGGTGGTGTTTCTCGTCGTCTTTCTCAGCTTTGAAGATTGAAGAAGAGTTTTCCTCTAAATCTTGCCCGTTCTCTCAAAGATTCGTGGTTCTAGCTTCTTGTTAGCCTCTCGAATTATTCCATTTGTCAGTTATCCTTTTCATCCATCCGTAGTATGTCAGGAGTTGTTTTTTTCCATTTCTTTTCACCGGAGGCCGCCGTTCCAGAAGAATTCTTTGTCCTCACATTTCAGCTACCGTTATCCAATTATCCCGATGCTTCGTTCAAGTATTCTTTAATCAACTCATGATCTCTTTGTTTTTTGCATCTAAATCCCCTCGAGCATATTGGTTCTTCTAATTCTTCCCGGTGATTCAGTCTTTTTCATCAGTCATTTTCGAATTCTAATGGTGGTTCCTTTTAGATTCTTTTCTTGATTATCATTTTAATCAATTCTTTCTTTCGAATCCCAACGGTGGTTCATTGAAGACCTTCCTAAAGGTGGCGTTATGCCACTTCTCAATCCTTTTCAAGAAGAATAAGTAGTATGCAAAATCCATTGCTTGTCATCAATTTAATTTGATGAAGGATAAGCATACAATAAATCTTATTCTTATTTCATCCAAGCGAGTAATCCTTTCCTTCGGAGTTTGTTCTTGGCGAATAAATTCTAGTTCCAAGTGTTTTCATCTTTTCTTTTCCGGAGATCAAATTTCCTCGGTCATTTCGCCGGAACCTCCATCTAAATCATCGCAAGGCTCATCTTATTCTTTCTTCCTTCACTCTATCTCATCATCTTTTTGTCACCGGAGTTCTTCATGGTGGATCGCCATAATTTAATTCATTCTTCAAGAGTTCATCAAGTATCATTCCATCCTCTCAAGTTCTTGTTCTAATCCTTCCTTTTTCAGCCGGAGTGCTGCCTAAATCCTTTCAACCTTATTCGTTTCTTTTCTCATTCTAACCACTCCGGTTAGAACGAGTCGTTTCTTAGCCTATTCGATTCTGTGAGCTTCCGATTCTCGTCATTCTCATTGTTCCTCTCTTCTTCTCGAGTGCTCTCGCTTCTTTGCTTCTTCTCTCGAGTTCTTGTTTCACCTCATACCTTTTCCCTTCCGTCTCGGTCCTAAGATCTCGGGACGAGATCTCTTGTTAGTGGAGGAGTGTTGTAACGCCCCGGATTCGATGCGCCAGGTGTCCGCCAGTTATTCGCCATCTTTGCCATGTCATTTGCTTGCGTGTTGCATTTTATCATGTCATCATGTGCATTTCATTTTGCATACGTGTTCGTCTCTTGCATCCGAGCATTTTCCCCGTTGTCCGTTTTGCAATCTGGCACTCCTATGTTCCCCGGCGTTCCCCTTTTGTCTTCTGTTGTGAGCGGGTATTAAACTTTCTCAGAATGGCCTGAGGTTTGCCAAGCGGCCTTGGTATAGCACCGGTAGACCGCCTGTCAAGTTTCGTGCCATTTGGAGGTTGTTTGATACTCCAACGGTTAACCGGGTAACCGCAAAAGCCTCCTTCTCTTTGCAGCCCAACACCCCTTCCAAAGTGGCCCAAAACCCAGCAAACTCCCCTCCATGCTCTCGGTCGTTCGATCACGATCGTGTGGGCGAAAACCGCTCCTCATTTGGACTCTCCTAGCTCCCTCTACCTATAAATAGGCCCCTCTCCCCGAAATTTTCGTCCAAACCCTAGCCTTCTTCCTCCTCCCGCCGACGGACATGTCCGAACCGGGCCGGACATGTCCTCCCGTCCCCGCGCCGCCGCCCACGCCCACTCCCGTGCCGCCACGTGGCACGCCACCCGCCGCCGCCGCCGCCCGAGAGCCCAGATCGGGCCCGCCCGGCCAGATCGGGCCTGTCGCCGCCGGATCCCTTCGCCGCCGCCCGACCATCCGCCGCCGCGCCGCGCCGCCGGAGACCGTGCCTCGCCGCCTCCTCGTCGCGGTAGCGTGCCCGTGCTCGCCCGGCTCCTCCGCGCCGCTCGCCGACGCCCTCGGCCTCGCGCTTGCGCTGCCACACACTGCGCCTGCGCCGCCCAGCGCCCAGCGCTGAGCTCCCGCAGCCACCTTCCCTTGCCGCCCGGCGACCTCGCCGAGCGCCGCCGCTCGCCGCTTCGCCGCCTCCTCGCCCGTCGCCCGCCGCCCTTGGATCCCGCGCCCGCTGCTTTCTCGCCGCCCGCCCACGCCTGCCGCTGAGCTCCTCGCCGGAGCGCTGCCTCCGCCGCAACCAGCCGCGCCGAGCACACCCGCCGCCTTGATGCGCTGCGCCGCCGCCGGCCGCCTCCGCCGCCATCGCCGGCCACCCCGTCACCGGATCCGGACGGGTGGGATGAGATCCACCCATCCCGGAACCAAACACCTCCACTGCGCCCTGGTTCCCTCCGTCCCGGGTCCTCCTCGTCCACGTTTTCGCGAGGTTGTTTTTCGTCTAAGTCCCAGTATTTGCACATTATCATGCCATGTTCATCGCATTGTATCTCTGCATATGTAGCTCTGTTTTGCGTGTGTAATATGTCGAATTGTTCGTCTCGATGAGTACTTCATTTCATTCCATTGCATCATTTTCATTTGAGCTCATCTTGATGACCAAAATGCTATTGGAAGAGTGCATGTTGATGTTAATCTGGTGAAACTGTTATAACATGCTCATTTGTCATTTTTGCCATGATTGATGTGTGCATCCTATGAGGTTGATGTCTACATGTGTTTTGATCTATGCCATGCCATCTTTCCAGGGGTGTATGCCATGTATTTTTGTGATCAATGTGGTGACTAGCACAAGCATGCTAACTAGGCTTCGTGATATTGCTGATTTTAGTCCCTGTTCTGCTGTTATTTTGATGCCATGTAAACTTGATGCTACAGAGAGATCCATGCATATTTTGAGATACTTCAGTAAGGGTGTTTTGGACATATGGTTATTGTCTATCCATTCATGCCCTTTTTTGCAATTATGGAGTAGTCTAGCATGTAATTTGAGTGCTCTACTTTTGCTTCAAAATGTTTCCTGGCAGATTGTTTTCCGTGTTATTCAATTTGGCCAAGGTTGCTATAGTTGATCCTTGCATGCTATGGACTTGTTCTTGCCTTGCTTTGTTTCACAAACATGTCTTCTTGATGATGCTATGCTTATCTTGTCATGCAATGACTTGTGGTGAGTGAATCGAGCTTGTTAAGTAGTGCACTTGCTGTTGCTGTTTTGCTAGGCTGATTCTGTTATATTTTGTTGCTATGTTAACATGTTGCTACTAATCATTCTATGAATAATCTGGAGATGTTCTATAAACATGTTTTGATCTACATGTTATGCCCTATCCATTCATGCCCCTGGTTGCATTTATAGCTTGCTGTAGACTGTTCATATCTTGCTCCAAAGTTGCTTCATAATGTTGCTATCAGCCTGTTAACATTAAGTTCACTTCTTCCCATGTGTTTTGCTAGTGTTTCATGTACCCTATGACCTTGCTCTTGACATTCTTATCTTCATAAACATGCCTTCTTACTGTCGGTTGCCTTGCCATGCCATGTATTGCTCTGTGGTGAGTGTTACAAGCTCACCAACATGCCTACTTATTGTTGTTTCTGCCATGTTTGAATCTGTAATATAACTTGCCATGTTTACATGGGTGCCATCATATTTTCTGTGCCTTTTTGGCTCATGGACAGTAAGGGACTTTTGATCTATGCTTTTAGTAGATTCATGCCATGCCTTTGTTTGCCATGTTAAGTTCCTGTAACATGTTGTTTGCTTGCTCTAATTTTGCAACCTGATGTTATTTCCTGATAAGTCTGAAACTGTTATTATTTGCCATCTTTCCATGTCTTTTTGAGCATGTTCTAGTTGTTTCTGGAGATAGCTCAGTGTTCATGTTTTGTCATGCTTTACCTGTACTTCATGCCCATGCCTTTTGATATTATGTTGGGGTGCTGTAGCATGTTGTTTTGATGCTTGCAATATGCCTAGTTGCTGTTTTGGACAGATTGTTGTTATGACTTGTATAGAGTGTGTTGAACCGTTGCTCTGTTTTGAGTGTGCTCTATATGAAACTTGCTTGATTTTGCATGTTGTTTCATATTATCATGTTGCATCCTTGTTTTGAGGTGTTTGCTTGATGTTTGGGTGCATTTTGCATCAATGCCATGCTTAACTTGTTTTGCTCATATCTTCTAGGCCGTAGCTCCAAATTAAATGAACTTTATATGTAACTTGACTAGAATTTCGTGTAGATCATCTTGGTGCCTCTTAACTTGCTCTTTAACAACTTCAACTTAATGTTTGTTCAGTTCTGGACCAATTTCGAAATATGCATATGAGGACTTACCGGAATTGTTATATGTTGTTTCCGGCCTCATTTAAACTTGCCTTGATGTGTTGTTCTTGTTTGCATCATCTCTTGCCATGAGTAGCTTCATGTAGCCTTGTCATGCATCATGTTTGTTGTGCATCATGCCTTGTCCATGTGTGGTGTGTTTACTATGTTGTGTGCTTCTTCTCGATAGTTTCCGTTTCGTTGCGATCGTGAGGATTCGTTCGTCTATGTGTGGTTCGTCTTCGTGGCTTCATCTTCTTCATGGACTCGTTCTTCTTCCTTGCGGGATTTCAGGCAAGATGACCGCTACCCTGGATCTCACTACTATCATTACTATGCTAGTTGCTTCGTTCTATCGCTATGCTGCGTTACCTATCATTTGCTCTTCAAGCCTCCCAAATTGCCATGAACCTCTAACCTTTGACACCCTTCCTAGAGAACCGTTGTTTGGCTATGTTACCGCTTTGCTCAGCCCCTCTTATAGCGTTGTTAGTTGCAGGTGAAGTTGAAGATTGCTCCATGGTGGACAGGGTTACGTTGGGATATCACAATATCTCTTATATTATTAATGCATCTATATATTTGGTAAAGGGTGGAAGGCTCGGCCTTATGCCTGGCGTTTTGTTCCACTCTTGCCGCCCTAGTTTCCGTCATACCGGTGTTATGTTCCCGGATTTTGCGTTCCTAACGCGGTCGGGTGATTTATGGGACCCCCCTGACAGTTCGCTTTGAATAAAACTTGTCCAACAAGGCCCAACCTTGGTTTTACCATTTGCCTCACCACCACCTATACCCTTCCCTTGGGTCGGCCAACCCAAGGGTCATCTTTATTTTAGCCCCCCCGGGCCAGTGCTTGTCTAAGTGTTGGTCCGAACCGAGCCGCTCTTGGGCCACCACGGGGAAACTCGAAGTCTGGTTTTACTCGTAGCCTGTCTCATCCGGTGTTGCCCTGAGAACGAGATATGTGCAGCTCCTATCGGGATTGTCGGTGCATCGGGCGGCTTTGCTGGTCTTGTTTTACCATTGTCGAAATGTCTTGTAAACCGGGATTCCGAGACTGATCGGGTCTTCCTGGGAGAAGGTCTATTCCTTCGTTGATCGCAAGAGCTAGTCATGGGCTAAGTTGGGACACCCCTGCAGGGTATAAACTTTTGAGAGCCGTGCCCGCGGTTATGTGGCAAATGGGAATTTGTTAATGTCCTGTTGTAGATAACTTGACACCAGATCCAAATTAAAACACATCAACCGTGTGTGTTGATGGTCTCTTCTTGGCGGAGTCCGGGAAGTGAACACGGTCTTTGGGTTATGTTTGACGTAAGTAGGTGTTCAGGATCACCTCTTGATCATTGCTAGCTTCACGACCGTTCCTTTGTTTCTCTTCTCGCTCTCATTTGCGCATGTTAGCCACCACATCATGCTTAGTCATTGCTGCAACCTCACCACTTATCCATTCCTTACCCATTAAGCTTTGCTAGTCTTGATACCCATGGTAATGGGATTGCTGAGTCCTTGTGGCTCATAGATTACTACAACAACAGTTGCAAGTACAGGTTATGCGATGATCGTGACGCGAGCGCGATGTTTGCTTGTTTTGGAGTTCTTCTTCTGCTTCTTCTTCGATCAGGGGATAGGTTCCAGGTCGGCAGCCTGGGCTAGCAGGGTGGATATTGTTTGAGTTTCTGTTGATGTATCATCCGTAGTCGGATGGTTGCTCTTATGTATGATGTATTGTTGTATTCGTGTGGCATTGTATGCCTTTTGTATGTATCCCCATCTATTATGTAATGTTGATGTAATGATATCCACCTTGCAAAAGCGTTTCAATATGTGGGTCTATCCTTGGTGGGATCTTCGAGTCTCTTTAGGATAGGGTCGCATATTGGGCGTGTTTATGTTGGCGCTGCTCGGTGTCTGGGCGGGCACGCATGCTTCTTCTCCTCGGCAGGAGGAAGAAGACGATCTGCTGCCCACAGTGGGCTGGGCTGCACTGGCTCTTTGCTACATGTAAGCTACCCAGGTAGGTTTTCTCCTTTTTCTGTTTCCCTTTTCTATTTTTTCTTTCTTTGGTCTAGTTTAGTTTAGGCACTAAACCATTTTTTATAAATTCTGAAATTATTTGTGGGAGTTCTCTGCAATATACAAGTGACCCACAATTATTTTCAAAATATCTGGAGCTATAAAATTTTTTATAGCTTTTATTTGCTCCAACTCAAATACAATATGGATTAATTCAAAAATGCAAAATGTCCTAGAAATATACTCATCATTTTTGGCAGAGGTTTCCACCTTAACCAGAAATCATGAGCATTTTTAAAGGCATTTTGGGATCATTGAATAAGATTTTATTTGATCCTATTTGAAGTCATTTGGTGCTAGGGTTTGAATCAATCCCCATTTCAAGATTAAGAGCAAAATAAACATGATGCAACACATGACTAGCTAGCCCAGAGCAGATCAGAACTAGGGATGTGACAAAGGCCCACTGTTTATACGGCCCGTAGAAGGCCCACTATTTCTACGGCCCGTAGGAGGCCCAATGTCACTACAGTAAATATTAGCCCATGGTTATTGTGGCCTAGTTTTAAAAAATAGGTTATTGGAGCCACTAGCAAACCGTAGAAAAAGAACTGCACTGACTACAAGCAAACAAATAAACAAGACAACAAGGAAATAAATAAGCAAGCAACTTACACTAGGCTATCACGGCGATTACACATATTACATCCACTGGGCATCAAAGTTCGCCACCAGTGCAAATATAGGGAACACAACAGCATATAAACGCCGCAGCAAAACAAGTCCAGAACTGAAACCACTTCAGAAGAGCTCAAGAAACAATATCCTAGGTACCCATAATGCTGGCAAGATGCTTAGCAAGCTTATTAACTTTCTCTTGTTTGGCGCTTAAGTCCTCCAGCGCTTGCTGTTGCACCAGAAAGTATGCATCTGAATTCTACAGGGACTTCCTCAGTCCTTCGGCTTCCTATCGCATAACATCTGATCGATCTCTTTCAACTTGAAGTTGAGACTCAAGAAGCCGAACTGATTCAGGCAACACGCTCGAAGAGCTGGTGGTAGCAGTGGTAGCCAGTAACTCGAACACTACATTTTATCAGCAATATAGTTTTTATCAGCTTTCTTGGAGACCAACAGGGATGTCTCACTATCTTGAACCTTATCTGCATTACTTCCTTTACCATTGAATAACAGGGTACTCTTCTCCAATATTTTATCCGCGTTCTAAAAGAGAAACAAACAAACACATCTCAGGTTTACAATATAGTATATGAAACTCATTTTGGTAAACCAGTCCAGTAGTAAGGTGGACAGGATAACAGCATGAAACAAACATATATCTATGTAGCATGGTCACTGTATGGTCTATATCATTCTAGTTTATGTTGCCAAATCAAGATAGATACAGTTCGAATCATATCTATTTAAGACAAAGTAGCATAGACAGAATATAAGTGTGGGAAACTACACAACAATAACAACACTTGTAATGTGCATGGCATGAGAACATAACTGTTTATTCAATTGAAACTGAAATCAACATAGAGCAAGTTACAACAGCAAACAACCAAACACGTTGAAGAAACAGGTTTAAAACATAACTATTGCGCCATTGGAGTTTCAATTGCATCCTTCAAATTTGAAATTAGTTGGTACCAGTAAATACAGTGATGCAAGAGCAAAGTAGTATGAACCATAGCTACGGAACCTGGCCTGAGAACAATTCTTCTTCTGCTTTAAGCATTGACTTCGGGTTCGGAGTGGTGGTCCTCGTGATTTGGGCACTGCAGTTGCCTTACTAACTGCTCGTGTTTGGGTGCTCTGTGGTGGAGACGGTGTTGTGTCAACGGGAACTGGGTGTCTATCTACCGGGGTTGGGGTTAGAAGGGGTGTAGCTGGTTCTCTGTCCAACTGGGTAGGGGTACAATCTGCATGAGTGTGGGTTATGTGTGGTGGGGCTGGTTCTTGGGCAAGTACAACCGTGGTTCTATTTGCATCGACAGGTAGCACGATCTTTTCTGAAGACAGTGTTTTTACTCCCACTGATACTGCCATCACTCCCTCCAATTGAAATGGCTGATAAACAAGAAAAGTAATTGAATGTACAGACATGGTAAGATAGACAGGTGCAATGGATAGTAGGGAAGAAAACAGGGCATGAAATAATTCACATTTATGTTGTCTAAGCAAACAGAATAGCAGGACATAATTTTACATATATGATGGCTAATTAAACAGGATAGCATGACACAATTTCACATGTATGATGGCTAACTAAACAGGATAGAATGACATACTTCAAAATATGATGAATATGTAAATAGGATGACATGATATAACTATACGATGTGTCTATTAAAGTGGTTGGCATGCCATAAATCACAAACATGCAGTCGATGGAAACATGATGGCATGATATAATTCACGGATAGAATGACATAATTTAAAATATGATGACTATGTAAACAAGATGAGATGATGTAACTATATTATGTCTTTAGAAAATGGGTTGGCATGCCATAATTCAGATACATGCTGTCTATGTAAACATCATGGAATGACATAATTCAAATATATGATTTATATACTAAGGAAGTGAGCAGAGGGCAATCACATATATGATGTAAAAACTAAGCATTGCAATACAACATATGCATTATATGAGTAATATAACCCTGCCAAGTTTGAGCATACACCTCAGGGGGATAATAGGAATGGTCATCGCTGCTCAATCCTCCCTGAAGAGCTATCTCAGAATCAGCAAGATATCTCGCTTCAAGAGGTAGCATTGTCCGCTCAAGACCTTGTTTTCACTCCGATTTCTCCATCATCAATTCAAATGGCTGATGCACATGAAGAGCAGTTGAATATACCAATATTGTCGACAAAAGCAATGAGAAATACAAAAAAAGGATGACATGATATAATTCACATATATGACGCTTGCCTAAACAGCATGGCATTGCATAATTCACATACATAATGCCTTGCAACAAGATAACATTGCATAGTTCACATATATAATGTCTTGCAACAAGATGGCATTGCATAATTCACATATATGGTAATTAGACACTAAACAGGTGGCATTCACACAAAGCATGTCTAAACTAAGCAAATGACATAGCAATGCAAGATACCATACACACAATATGAGCAACATAACCCTGCCAAGTTAGGGCATGCACCTCGGGGGATATGATGGTCATCTGTCTCTCGAATCCTCCTCGAGGAGCTATCGGTAACCAGCAAGACATGCGCTCGTCCGATAGCATTGTTCCGCTCAAGACCTTGTTTCCACTCCAGATTTTTCCATGACCGTGCCGAATGGCTGATGCATGTGAAGAGTAATTGAATGTACTAAAATTGTTGACAAATTTAACACGTAATAAAAAATGATGGCATGATATAATTCACATATAAGATGGTGGCTAACCAGGTGGCATTGCAAAATTCACATATATGATGCCCTGGCTAGACAAGATGGCATTGCATGATTCACATATACGATAAAGAAACTAAACAGATGGCATTGACACAAAGCATGTCTAAACTAAGCAGATGACATCTTTAATGCATACAGTAAGCAATGCAAGGCACCATATGCATGATATTACCAAGATTAACATGCCAAGTTAGAGCGAAGACCTCATGGGGTAAATAGGAGTGCTCTTGTCCTTCTGAATCCCCCTCAGAACAGTTATCTTCCTCTTGATTACGATCCGAAATGGGTGGAGGGGGGGCTGCCTTTGCGCCCACCATGGAACGACGTCTGCATGAAATTTTATTGCCACGCAAGGCTCGTCTCTTTTGCTCTACATGATCAGTTCCATTGTGTACAATAACTGGCATGCATAGGAATAAAACATAGTGAGATTATGTAAGGAGTGCATGCACAAATCCAGAGTGATGGTAGCAAACTGTGGATAGACCCAAAACCAATGATAGCAGGCAGATAATAGCTTTAGTTAAAAAATACAGAAAATGGCTCCTTTAATGTTTGTTTGCACTCAACATGAAACTCATAGTAGACACCGGAGATTAACCAGATAGTAGACAGATAGTACTGATTGCTGCCCCAATATGTACCCACCATTTAAAATCTCAAGTTTCGGCATTAGTTTGGACCTGACTCGGAGTCTAATAGGTGAACACGACGATAATGTAGCATGTCATCATATTAAGTGACGCATAACGTAAGCAGACACGGAAGAGTGCGACCTCTCTTGTGGACCCGTGTAGTCCTCAAGGTCATCTGCTCAGTTGATGATGGTAATGCAGTTGTCGTGGCTGCCGATGGTGGGGAAGAAGAGCTGAGGCGTCGAAAGACAGTCTGGAGAGCGGATCCCTACTGTGGTGAACCCTTCCATCATTGGAGCAGCTGAGCTGGGGTGGAACACAGCATGAGCAGGACAAACCACACAAGGTTTTCTTTGACACATATCTGTAACAGAAGTAATTGAGTAAGGGCTTGTCTGAATTTGAGGATTCTAACAATGCAGGGATAGGAAATAGACAGGAATAGGATAGGAATGCACGTGCAAAATAGAGAATTTAAAAACATAGGATTTCTGCCAATCTGGGTGTTTGATTCACAACAATTGGAAGATCACACGATGCAAAAAAGCATGGTGAGATTAAGTCAAACCACAAGAAAATGTACGGTTATAATGCTATTATGCTACTATCTCTTAGTCTAGTGCTTGATGAATAGGAATATGAAAAGGAGGAGAAGTGGAAATTAGAATTCCTACGGTTTTTCTTTCAAGGAGACACTAAAGGAACAAATCCTACAGTTTTCCTTTGCTCCATTCCTTTGCACCAAATTCATGAAAAATAGTACCATAGGAAACTTTCCAATTCCGATGTTTTTCATTCACTTCTCCTTTCAAGCATCGGTGATTCTAGTAGGCAGGCTTGAGCAAGGAAAATCCTACACTAAAAAAATGTTTTTGTGCTACTTCTATTACTTTGGACCCAGGCCACTGCCATACTAGCTCAACTCCCAGGCCCATCGACAAATGCACAGCTCAAACGCGCAGAGATAAATAATGATGGCGTTCAAGAGAGTCCATCACGGATAGCTAAGTTGCCTGGTACCTCACTGCTTGTCATATAGTAGGATAAAATAATTGTATTTCCCGTTACTACGAGTGCTCGGTGGACAATATATATAACATGTAGAGTAAAAAAGAGATGCAACAAGTGTACAACCTCTTTGGCGAAGCCATGTCGATCTCAGCGTGATTGGGTTGGCCGGTGAGGATGCTCCGGCTGACTTTGCTGTCGGAGGAGGGGAAGAAGATCTTAGGCGTCTAGAGATGGAGCGAGGTATCGCTCGCTGTGATGGAGGGTTTAAATCGTTGGAGCAGCTCCGTGAGTTGTACGACGCCGAGGCTGAAGCAGGACAAGAGAGACAACGAACAACGTTAACCTGAGTGGAATTCCTATAGCATCTCCAATACATGACGTAAAATACATAACCACAAAGTGCTAGATGTAAATACATCAGCCGCTCATCTCTGAACTTAACTGTCGAAACTGAACTTAACTGTCGAAACTGAATTTTGCTGTCGAAGCTGAATTTTGCTGTCTAAACTGAATGCACTAGCAAGGTGAGGCTACATGTCGGTCGGCTGACTTTTTCATCTCTGGTCAGTCGATTTTGCAGCCGTTGGATACGAAATCAAGGGCCTGCAGTTCATCTTCAACCTCCACCCCCCGAGCCGCCAGCCACCACCGGCCAAACAGCAGCCCCCCGCCGCTCGTGGTCGGCGGTGCGCCGCCCCGCCCGCCCCGGAAACACTCCCCACCGCTGGTCCGCCACTGCCCCGGCCATCCCTGTAGGCCCCCCCCCGTCCCGAGCTTTTTCTCCAGCAATCCCTACGCCACCGCTCCGCCATCGCCGGTGACCACCGCCCCCATCCCGAACCCTAAGATAGATAGTGGGGTACCTCTCCGGCGAGCCCCCCTCCCTGCTACGGCTGGTTCTTCCTTCACCCCGGCGAGCCCCCCTGAAAATCAACTGACCCAAAAGTCAATTTAGTCGACTGAAGTATAGCTAAATCAGAGCAGCATCGCAAGTAAGAGCAAGAGCAAGAGCAGTAGCACGAGCAAGAGCAATAGCAAGAGTAGACCAGGCAGGGGACCGAGAGCAAGAGCAGAGCAGCAGCGCGAGCGAGAGCTAAAGCAGCAGCAGCTCCTACTGATGTGGACGTCGCCGCCGAGGGAGCGACGCCATGGATGAAGTGGCCGGCGCCGCCGCCGTGGATGGAGCCGTGCCATGTCGGTTCGGGACCGAGCGCCGGCAGCACCGTGAGATCGAATCAAGAAGAAAATGCGGCGATTAGTGTATAACCTCTTTGATGGCGCCGATTAGGCCGCAGCTTCATCCGAGGAAACAGTGATGATGATGCTCTTCTGGTGGTGCAGGTGAAGACGGTGGTGTGGGAATGGAGGTGGCGCAAAAGACAAGGGGAACATCGGGGCAGCTCCTTGGAGGTGGAGGACGGGGTGGCTGAACCGACAGGACGATGAGATTGACGATGGATCCTCATCCGGTACAGTGGATGAGGGACATCGAGGTGTTGCTGTGGACGACGTCGTCGGGGAAGAGGCTCTGGCTGGGTGGCGGACGGAGCAGGGTGTGGGGTTTCGTCATGGGTTTTCGCGGCCTCGGTGTACGAATGGGTGGGCAGATGGGATCGCAGTGGGGAACCATGGCTTAGAGACGCGCTTGTCTGAAATGTGGGGTAAGTTACGAAAGTACCCCCCACCGATTTGAGGCGGTTCTTTCGGTTCAGGGGTACCACAGGCATTTCGTGTGTCGGGATTTCACAGGAGGTGGGAGTTTTCGCGCGCGTTGTAATTTCGGAATAGCAAGGCGCGGATTGAGATGAAGGGAGTTGTCGGAGCACAACGAGACAAACATATCTCTTAAATATTTCGGGCTAACAAGGCGCGGGTTGAAGAGGCGGGAGTTTCGCAGCATGATAAACAAAGATGCTAGCTTGAATTTTCGGCATAACAAGGCGCGGCTTGAAATTCCAGAAGAACAAGCTTAACGTGTACCCAAAAAAAGACAATTTGCACCTCTTCACGCACAACACACACACAAACACCATTTAGACTAGGGTAAGGTACATGTGCATTGCACGCATGAGATTTGGCTACCAAATTATGAATAAATACCACATTATAGCATGCAAGCTTTGAGTCATATATGCATGATGTAGATGTTCGTTTAATTCTTATAGTTGATTTGATTCAAAATCATCTAGTTTTTATAATAAAGCTAATCTATTTTAAGATTCATGGAATTGTTCGTTGTAAGACATAAAGTAAAAACAAATAATGGAAAATCATGTAGAAAAACATTTGGGCAATTCTGACACAGAAGATTCTAGAACAAATAAGAAGTGCTTGTGTTTTGATGTTTGTGCATTATGCTTAAGTTCAACCATGGAGTCTTCTAGATTATACATGTGGCGAAATCTGGTGGAATCTAGATGATATCCAACGGCCAGTAGTGCTCAAATTTTTCATCTTTGGACCATCGGATTCGCCTCATCCAACGACCATCTTTCAAAGTTAAAGTTACCCGCACACAATAAGGGGGTAGAGATATAGATATGTGACGCGAAAGCCGCCCATCATCTCCAATTAGAATAGTGTGTCCATGCACGGATGCGACGTGGCCAAATGATGTCTGCCATCGGTATCTCAAATTCAAATCAGTGTGACCTTGTTCAATGTGTATACATTACAACATGCTCGTTTCCAAACCACACCGCGCAGATTTCCATTATATTCATGCATGCATGGGTTTCAAACATCAGGATCTCTTATTCAAATATTTGAATACAACTTTACATTGATTATGACCTCACCTATTCTTTTACACCCACATAGTAGTCTTCTCTTTATAATTGTACCACTAACTTTCTCTCGTGCATGCATGCACACACACTACCAGTCGGCATTATCCATCGCATGTATGCAATCTTTTTCTTCAGGTCGGTCTCCCATGAAGGCACACACCCACACACATCCCCCTCTCCATCATATCGGGCATTCTTTATCTCTCGCGCGTGCATGTGCAACGATCTATGTTCCTCTATGTATGTGTGTATATAGCTAGGTATTTCATAGTTTTCCACACAAACCGATCAATCGGTATATCCAGTGAGGTCTCACCCTCTTTCCCACGTCCACATCGATCAATCTATACCTCTCTATATAGGATTAACATATATAGCTAATACACCCACATTAATCATATACCCAACGTCCCCCTCTCATCATCCATGCCTTCCGCTTCATCTCTCAAACGCGTGCACAATGGTGCAGACAGGGGGCAGTAAGGGCCCTGCCCCCCCTAACATCACTATATATCGAGGCTAATATGAATGTGATCATTAGACAATTGCTGCTAAAAATGGTTTAAGTTCATGAATTGACCCTCCTCGTAAAGGATTAGCAATGCTTGGCCCCCTAGCTCATTTATTTTTCATGGCTCCGCCACTGTGTGCAATAGCGCACGTGTTCGCCCCCTCTCTCTAAATATCGATCTCGCACTTGTGCATTCCTTCATAGTCTCCCTCCACTCGGCCCCTCACACCATCTTCTAGCCCCCCACCAGATTTTGCCACATGTACAATCTAGCAGACTCCATGGTTGAACTTAAGCATAATGCACAAACCTCAAAACAACAGTGGTTCTCTTTTGTTCTAGAATCTTCCGTATCATAACTGCCCAAACTTTTTTCTAGTTGAATTGCCATTATTTGTTTTTACTTTATGCTTTACAACGCACAATTCCATGAATCATAAAATAGATTAAGGGCTTCTTTGATTCAAAGGATTCTCAAAGGAATTTTGGAGGACTCTAATCATTAGGAATTTTTCCTATCTTGGTTGTTTGATTCGTAGGATTGTAAACCATAGGAATTTTTTTCATATGATTCATTTGCACTAGATTTCATAGGAAACATCCCATCCACTCAAACCTCTTTGAAAGAATTCTACGTTTTTTCTATGCACAATCAAACACTCGTACAATCCTGTAGGATTCAAGACGACATTCCACTATAATCCCATGTTTTTCCTATTCCCGTGTTCTTAGCTTTTTTATAAAAACTAATTGATTTTGAATGAGATGAACTATAAGAATTAAACGAAGGGCTACATCAGGCATATATGACTCAGAGCTTACATGCTATAGTGTGGTATTTATTCATATTTTGGTTGCAAAATCTAATGCGTGCAATGCACGTGTACCTTACTAGTACTTCGAGTATGTGCAAAACACGTAAATTAGAATACCAATTGCACGCTACAAAGTGTCTCTCTTACAGCTCATGAAGCCACGTGGCACATGTGGAGGCGTTGTCGCGACCTCCTTGCGTGGATTGATCACAGTGACGTGCTGCTGGTTCCAGAAGAATGTACTCGTCCTCCCTGAGCCATACTGGCGGTACATGCACGAAGCGAAGATGTGCAAACACGCCATACACGCACTCATTCCCTCGCACGCACACGCGGGTACACGGGAAGACGCAATTTTGTATCAAGATCCACCCCATGTGATAATTTGACGCGTGTAAAGTTGTTCACTTCATTGATGGTCAATTAATACAGCGCATGCAAATTGAGTGGACGTGAGGGCGGAAGAAAGACATTATTACTCCACTGCGCGCATGCGAGTAGTTAAATCGTGGGTTACTAGTAGTACTTCCATTGGTCTCCTTCGTATTTTGTGCCAATTTTTGACAATAACATAATATTTATGCATTTGAGCAGTGTAGTACTTGAAATTTATGTTCCGCTAAGCTCATCGGGAGCCGTTTCGGGCCTCGAAACCAAAACCATCAATTAATCTTTACCTTGTTCCCATCACATTCGAAAGCCTGCTCACACCTACTAGTAAGTACCAAACCTGAACGTGTTCCCACTATGCAGGTATTAGTACTAGTGCTAGTACTTAGGTTATAAAAAGGGGAACTACCTAATCAAAAATTACTCTACCTTTCCTCCTCATAAGTGCTTCTTCTTCGTCTGTCATTGCCATGGCCGGTGAGCAGAGCTCTAGGTCGAGAACTACTCGTAACAAGGGAGCGGCAACCAAGGCTACAGAAAAAAGAGAGGGCTCGCCGCCACGTAGAGACCTCGAAAGATCTCTCACGGGCAGGCGATGGCTCCCAGGAGCGCCCTAGCCGCGGAGGCGAACATGCCAAGCCGGTGGAGCTGGAGTCGTTATCCCTCGATGGCATGCCCGATCAGCTCAATAAGCACCTCAATAAGCAGAAGGAGTTCATCCAAGGCTTGATGGAGTTGCTAAAAGAGAGCCTCGACGACATGCCCGCTGAGCTCAATCAGCAGGGGGAGTTGACCGCCGGCTTGGTGATGCTGCTGAAGAAGAGCATTGCCTCAGAGAAGAAAGCGACCGGCAAAATCCTGCGACTTCAGGAGGACAAGGCGAAGCTCTGCCACGAGATCGACCTGTTGAAGGAGAAGAATGCCGGCTGGAAGAAGCTGCATGAGAATAGTAGTTCCTCGATGAAGATGTTGTAGGCCCTCGTCATGGAATAGAAGGAGGAGTTGGCGAAGCTTCGCATCGAGCACTCGACTGCTGTCAAGGTACGTAATGCGGCCGTGGAATAGATGATGAAGGCTCGCGTCGAGAAATCCCGCGTCATGGACAGAATGAAGAAGATGGCAGAGGAGACGCTCAAGGAGATGGAGGTCGTGGAGGTGATGAAGAAGCAGTTACGACTCCGCGGCGAATTAGATCATTTGGGGTGATAATCTTCCTTCTTCTTTTGCTCCTATGTTTCATCTTTTGCTTCGGGTGTTTTACCGCACGTGTCACGTTCTCTGCGAGGCATGAATAGAGCAATGGTTTTTTTGAGGGAATGAATAGAACAATGCTAACAATGAGATGACTAGCAAATTAGATCATTTTTTATCGCCATATGGCACTGGGCTGCCGTGTTTCGTGCTCCCCCGTCGCAGTACTACTCCAGTGGAAAACTTGAGTATACCGCACGGTTCTTTGCTCCTCCTTGATCAGGTCGTCGACGCATTTATACGAGCAGTCAAGTCACAAGGCCCCGCCTTCCAGCAGTAATGAGCCATCAAATCACAAAGGCCCTCGCCTCTCGTGAAACCGACCAAGCTAGACTGCCCCGCCCTCTAGCCTTTTAAAAAGTGTACACTTTTGTACAACAGTAGTATCGATGGATTGCGCCATGGAGCAAAACTTGAAATTAAAAAAGGTGGTACATATAGAGAGCGCTCGTCGCCAAATTATGCATATAGTACTATTAAAAAGACTAGTCACAATAATGGTGTCCAGCACAACCCACCCCTCAAATAAAACTAAGCATCCTGGAATTCTTTGACAAAACTAAGCACCTTGAAATTCTTTGACAACTAAACTGCTGGCTATATGATGTTGGCCATATATATTGTACGTATATAATGTGAAGAAATGAGTGGTAGTACTATACCAACTAAAAGATGATATGTAAGAAATACTAGTATGTACGCATCAAGAGTTAAAGTAACGAGAAGAAACATAACATAGTTCTCATTGGGGCTCAAAGACAACACACCCGTCAAATTAAATTAAGCACACCTGAAATTAAACTTTGCAACTATTCTGGTAGACACTGCATTAGAACCACCATGAGAAATGACACTGCCACCTTACTCGGAGTCCTCGTCCACGTCCTCGACTTCGTCCTTGTCCTTCTTCCTCTTGGCCGATACTTCTTTGCTTGAACTGCACACTTGGCTGTTGCTCTTCATCCAACCCTTGTAGATATTGAAGCAAAGGTAGACATCCATTGCAGCATAGTGGATGTGGTCTATATCTAGTACATTCCGCTGCCATGCATGATGATGAAACATGTATGGAGGTTTCTCCAGTTTACCGTACGAAGGATGAACCATGGCTCCTGCCAGGGTCAGCATTGAAGGCTGACGAGAGGACACCAGCCGATTCTTCTGGAGGTCGAAGGTGTTGCCTACAACGAGGCCTATCCGATGTAGGACTTCTTTGTCGTTACCAAAGTCTATAGTAACGAATTTGACTAGGTTGCTCTTGAGGAAGTCCTTAAAATCCTGGCACTCAACGTCGGCATGGCATATGTGGTAGACCAAGCATAAGTCATGCACGCAAACCTGGATCACGGCAGGCTTCTTCCTCTCTTCATCCTTTAGATCCTTCTCTCGTCCTAGGACGGTGGTGTACTCAACATCTAGCCCAACGACCCACTCATCATCTGAGTCTTCGAACATGCGTCTGAAGCAAGAAAGACATCCTTTCACCATCGCGGAAGAACGGGTGTAGATGACGTCGAACTCATCGCCGGTGATGGTTCTAACCTTGTACTCACCGCCGATCGGGGAGATTTGGGACGCCATGGATTTGGGAGGAGGGTTAGGATTAGTGGAACTGCCGTAATGTGAATGGATGGGACGACTAGGAGCGAACCGTCGTAGTATTTAAGGACGCGCGGGGACGAGTAGGAGCGAACTGCCAGCGTGCGAACGACAGGGTAGTGGCTTTCCATTCTCCCATGATACGGGCTTCTGAGAGCCCTTGGATCTGAGATCGAACGGTTGCATGGCGTGATTCTAGACCTATGGGTGAATATCCTATCCTGGAGGGTTATTCTGCAAATTTTCAGCAACTTAGCATGCGGCCGTTTGATCTCAGATCCAAGGGCTGCCAGCAGCCCGTATCATGGTCGTGCCTACCACGACCGTCGCGTCGCTCGTGCGGTCGCGCCCTTGGAGATTTAACACGGTGCGTTAGGCTATCTGAGGTTGGCATTTCATACATAGTCATCACTTAGTCACTCATACTACAACAAGGTTTTGGCTATAAGGTTGGCCATAAGTGTATTTTTACTTCTCTCTATCTCTTTCTGTACTCCCTCTGTCCCATAATATAAGAACGTTTTTGACACTAGTGTAGTGCTAAAAACGTTATTATATTATGGGACATAGGGAGTATTAGTATTTATTGCATTTCCCAAGGAGTGACCTCTTCCAATGAAATGGTGTTGCTAAGTTTGCTTCATTTAATTAGCTATAGACTCAAAATTGTCTTATCACCTAGGTACATGTGCTTAGCACCGTTTCTTCCTTGGGTCACCAAACTAGTCTCTCTCTTTTTGATTAATTTGCCACATCAGACTTTATGCCTATGTGGCAAGCTTAAGCACCTGTAGGAGCAAGTAAGTACAATAGTGCGCTTTACATGGCATTTTTGCATATGTGGGGGAAAGAGAGGCAAGGAAAAAGTGGAGAAGTGGGCTCTCATGCAAGAGCCAGCCTCTACTACATGGTGGAGCATTGGGAGAGGCACCTGTATGGAGGTGGTCAGGAATTGGGAGACTCACACCGGTCGTAGCGCCGCAGTTAAAATGATAATGGCAAGTCAAATCACGGGGCCCCACCTGTCCAGCAGTAGCTCGCTGTCAAATCACACAACCTACGTTTGCAGCAGCCTACTCCCTCGTCTTCTCGCGTCTCTGTCGAACCGACTAGGCGGAACTGCCCCGCCGCCTACCGCGCAGGAAAAGCCCCGCCCTCGACTTTTAAATAGTATACAATATACTAATTTTGTATCCATGGATTGCACCCGCGCCATGGAGCAAAGCATCTAGAAAATGGCGGTACACATGTATGGAGTATACAACACGCCCGTCGTGTTCGCGTCGCACCCCAGACAGTCGGTCGGTCTGGCACGCTGCTCTCCGAATGGAACGCGCGTCATATTGCATTTGCACACACATGTGAGACGGCAATTGAGAACGACCATAGGCACACTCCCCAGCCTCGCAAGTCGGGTGACTTAATAGAAGAGGGAGACGAGCGATAGTACTAGAGAAGTGTTGTACTACATTGGTGCCTGGACGATCCCTGCAAGACACGGAAGATCAGTTTGTCCATGCATGTACAACACAGCCTATGTATGACATGCCAACATCAGATAGCCTAACGCACCGTACATGGCTGTAGTTGTGGTGAGAAATCTAAAAAAAGGTTCTTGTCATCTCGCAAAATTAGGTGTCATGTGCTTCGGATCACTGCGAGGGTTAAACAACGACAATTGAGTTAGGCTAGTCATTGGGGGCACATGCATGAACAGTGACTACTGGGCTGCCATCTAGGTCAAGCCGGCTATGTTAATTAGGACATCTATCGATGGACCCCTTTTCTACGAGTTTATCTTTAATTTGAGCCTTGTTCCTCGTCTAGTTTGTCCGTCGGGATTCATGTTGTCTCCTTTGTGCAGTGAGGTTATGATTTCTTGTCATGTGGCATTTTTTCGTGTTATATGTTATAATCCGCCGCTTCAGATCAAAATGACGACAATTGCGCCTCCAGGCCACCTGCATGAAGACTTCTCGACAGTCATTGACGAGGTCAAGCCGGCTCCGGTAGACAAAAGAAAACTAGTACTACTCCACTATATAGGCAGGAGCCTCCACGCTTGCTTGCTAGTGTTGCTCTCTTCACACTGTCTCGGCCTCTCCAAATCTAAACACGACAGTGGTGGCCACACTCTCTCTCTCTCTCTGCTCACCGCTGGTCACAGATCCAGCCGGATCCTCTCCGCCGGGGAAGGTGAGAAGGTGCAATGTTCATGCGGCCGTCCTCGGCGATGGCTCTTACCCACTGTGGGGCGCGTCCCGATCAGCCTGCCTTTCCGGTCTCTCCCAAGCACCGTTGGCGAGGGAGGGCCTCCGACCCCTTCTTCCTCGCTGCCGTAGTGTGGGCAGATCCGGCCTCCCGCCGCCCACCTAGCGACATCCCGGCGACCATCAGGTATAACTTCCTTAGAAACCGGCCTTGCTCTACTTCCCGAGCTCCTGACGTTGCTGCATTTGTATCTTTTACTATTTCTCAGGCCCCCTCATAGATAGGATCGATCGGTTGTTCGAAAACCACCTAATTTTTTATGTTTAAGAGGTTAAAATAGTTCATGCACTCGAATCTAGTACTACTTGGTTCAAACAAGGAAGAAAGGGGGTGGGGGTGGTGTCGGTGTCAAAACCGGCGGATCTCGGGTAGGGGGTCCCGATCTGTGCGTCTTAGGCTAATGGTAACAGGAGGTTAGGGACACAACGTTTACCCAGGTTCGGGCCCTCTCGATGGATGTAAAACCCTACTTCCTGCTTGATTGATATTGATGATATGAGTAGTACAAGAGTTGATCTACCACGAGATCGTAGAGGCTAAACCCTAGAAGCTAGCCTATGATGATTATGATTGTGATCGTCCCTCTAAGTACCAACCTCTCCGGTTTATATAGACATCGAAGAGGGCTAGGGTTTACATGGAGTCGGTTACAAGGAAGGAAATATAATGTCCGGATCGCCAAGCTTGTCTTCCACGCAAAGGAGAATCCCATCCGGACACGGGACGAAGTCTTGAGTCTTGTATCTTCACGCTTCAACAGTCCGGACAAAGTATACAGTTCGGCTGTCCGGATACCCCCTAATCCAGGACTCCCTCAGTAGCCCCTGAACCAGGCTTCAATGACGATGAGTCCCGCGCGCAGTCTTGTCTTCGGCATTGCAAGGCGGGTTCCATCTCCGAATACTCCAAAGTAATCATCAAACACTTAAACCGTGTCCAAATCTGCAAGACGATCTTCACATAGCACCGTAGGGGGCATAGCATAAATCTGATCTGCTAGCAATCTTTATGCGTCGTGCCCTTGTATCGTGGCCCAGCCCAACACGAACCAGTTTTTCTTAGCCCACCTCGATACACGTTGCGAGGCGGTTTTATTGGCACGCCCTACCAAAGCAGAGATCGTGTTCCCCTTATTACGGGATCTTCCATCAATACGGGCGTGCGCCACCCCACGACGACTGCTGGTATGACTCCGTGTTTTTAGATAAGTCTCAAGCGGTCACGCTGAGGACTCTTGATATTCACCCCCTTTATACAAGGGCCGAGGCCTATACCTCTTTTCCACCACCCTTGCGCCTTTTCGCATCTCGAGTTCTAACCCCCGAGACTCAAACTCAAACACCCCAGATCCTCCAATATGTCCGAATCCAACCCTCAAGGCTGGTGGGTGGCTTCCTCGATCAAACAGGAGGACATTGTGAGGCTTAGGGAGGTCGGATATCTGACTGCCGACATCCAGCACAGGCTTCCTGCTCCAGGGCAGGTCATCCCTAATCCCGAGCCTAATGAGAGCATCGTATTTGTTCCTCACTTCCTCTGCGGCTTGGGCCTCACCCTTGATCCTTTTGTGAGGGGGCTCATGTTCTATTACAGGTTAGATTTTGGTGATCTAGCTTCGGACGCTATCCTCCATATCTCGTCGTTCATCATTGTGTGCGAGGCTTTTCTCCACGTCACCCCACACTTCAGCCTATGGCTCAAGACCTTCAATGTGAAGCCGAAGATTATCGAGGGGCGACATGCGGAGTGCGGAGGCGCCATAATAAGCAGGAACGCCGATGCTCCATGGCCAGAGGGTTCTTTCCCAGAGGTATCCAATTTATGGCAGCGGAGGTGGTTTTACGTCACGGCTCCCAGAGGCACAAACTGGGTGGCCACCCCCAACTTCCGCTCGAGCCCTCCGTCACAACTGGCGTCATGGACCAACGTGGGACGGGATTAGGGGTCTGCTAGTGATGTACCAACACTGTAGAGCCGTATCCGGGAGCTTCTTGAAAGGGACATTAACCTTGTCAGCATTTTTTTTAGAAAAGGAGGATGACCCCCGGCCTCTGCATCTGGGCGATGCATACGGCCACTTTATTAATTATTCTCACAAGATCTTACAAAGTGATACAACAGTAAGACTAAAGCCGCCGAACCTCAGCATAATTCAGGTAATGTTAATCTGACGGATGTTGCCGTGCAAACGCCGGCCTCTCCGGATGTGGGAGTTCAATCCAGAGGGTCTGCGGACTATTAAGCACTTTTTTGGCCTGAAGCTCGAAGGGATGTGTAAATTATTCTTTGGACCACAAGTAAAGTGTCCGGACGCCACCGAGGATGCGGGCTTAAGCTGCAATCACCTAGATACCCAAGTAAGTAACCTCGAAACCGGACACTTCGTTTATATTTATCAGAATCATCATTCTGAAAATCCTCCGTGGCCAGGAATGGCTCAGCAAAGCGGAGAGAATAGGTGTCCGACGCCACTTCCCGAAGGCTCGCCTAGTCCTACCATAGCCAAGATGCTTGGTCGGGTGCTTAGAAAAATGCCCTCAGAGAAAGACGAAGGGAAGAACAGTGAAGCCGAACTTCACACACTGCGCATCCGAACCGGGGGAATTGCTTCCTCCCCAAAGGAGGAGCATCGGGGAGAGGAATCCAAGGCCTCCTCCCCACGCGGGAAGAAAAGGGCCGCCTCCGAAGACTTGGAGAAGGAGATGCCCAAACAGGGAAGAAAGGCCACTGGGGGCTCGCCTGACGGGCGCCTCACCACGCCATGCCCGCCAACGGGCCAGCCCTCCACCGAGCTATAAGTTAACCGTAAATTCGAAGGTACTACTTTTCTCCGAGTACAATAACTAGGATCCATTCTTTGCAGTCCGGCTAGCAGCTCTTCTCGACAGAGTTCGTCTTCGGGGGACCTCCCTCCGGAGATGATGGAGAGTGAGACCCCACTCAACCTCTCCGCACCATGAGGCGGGCGACCCGAGGTGTCGTCACGGAGGAGTCTGGATCTGCCGAAGCCAGAAGCTACTCCTTCGGCCGCCCTGAGCCCGGAGCGGTCGGCTCCTGCGGGGGGCGATAAGAAGGGTCCGACGCAGGTTGATGTCCAGCCGGACATACTAACGGGCCTTCTGGAACGAGCTGCACTCTCGAAGGAGCACCGCTCATTAATGAGCACGGTGCTCAAGAAGATTTCATCCGCCACAAGCGGTTTGAATGAAGCATTTACGAGCCTGCTCAGAGGCTTTGAGGTATGTAATGAAAAATACATAATTTTTGGCAGTGAGGCACGCGCTAGGTGTGCTCCATATGGATAGTAGCCCCTGAGACTCTGGTTGCCCGCCCTAGGCGGCAAACAGAGGATCATATTGTGTGAGTAATGAATGTGTTGTATATATGCGCAGGTGTCTAAGGATCCGGCAGCCGACCAGTCCGTTGAAGTTGCTGAACTAAGGAGGCAGATTGAAGCTATTGATGCCGATATCACGCTGGTGAATGAGCGGCTGAACGAGTCACAAGGTATGTGCTCTGCTTTCCTAAATACGTTTTATTGGAAAATTTGAGAGGGGCATGATATTAATGCGATATGCTTGGACTGCAGATGGTGCTGCTGCCGTGGAAGCCCTGAGGGCGGAACTTGCCCAGGCCAAGGAACAAGCTCAGGCTAGCAATGCGGCTGCCCTAAAGGCGGCCGAAGAGTTGAGGGCCGAATAGGCTGCTCATCGCCGAAGCGAGGACAAGATAGCTGAAATGGCTGTGGAGTTGAAAAATGCTGCCGACCGGTATGAGCTCCTTAAAAAGGAGAATCAGGTTAATTCGGCTGACCTGAACAAGGCACTTAATGCAGCCAAGGAGATGCGGACCGAAATCAGGGATTTGCGGGAGGAGCTTCGACAGGCCGGGAAAATCGCAGCTGGGAGCCCCTACTTATTGCGGATGAGGTTTTTGGATCCGAAGTATGCTCCCTTGGATCGACGCTGGAGTCCTACAGACGTGTATGCGGACTTGGCGAAGAGTACAGCTGGTGCGGACAAGTTTTTCAAGGATCAAGGTGATAAAGAAGTGGAGAAGTTGTTCTGGTCTCAATTTAATGCTAACGCGCGCCCATTGCCGTTGAGTGAGAAAATGACTGATGTGGCTGAGCTTCATAGGCTATCCGGGTTTGCAATGCGGTCTGTAATAGACCATCTTTGGCCGAAGGGTCCTAAGCCGGACAGTTATTTTGGTTTGGTGCAGCAATTCCTCGGTGTCGTAGCTCAGATCGACGCCATGAGAAGGTCGGCGTGCATAGAGGGTGCGCGAATGGCTCTTGCCCCGCGTTAAAGCATATTGGACAGATATGGAGGCCACCGTTGTTGCGACCCAGAATCCGGCGGGAGGCCAGAATCTGGCCGAGCACTACTTGGAGCAGGTAACAGAAGGTGCTCGTTTGATAGAGGCTCTGTGCTCGAAGATGTCATGTTCGAGTGACAAATCGTGTCATTGTAAAAACAATGTTATTTTGATTATGAGGCTATATTTATACTTTGTGCCCGAAAGTACTATTGTGCCTCCTGTGCGGCCCTTTTTATGTATATGTATAATCTGAAAGTTAGCAGTCGTTGGCTTCAGCCCCCACCCATACAATGCGGGGGTGCTCGAGAAAAATATGCGTAATCATACTTGATCCAACATCTTGGTCCGTTAAGGAGGTGATCGCACGTCGAACTAGGCAACCAGACTATATAGCTGTAACACTTTCACTTAGCCATAGGAGTTTGACGGTGGGGCTACTATATAGCCCCTGGTACCTTCGCGTGCATCCGAATACGGGCGCGTGTGTACATGGCCGAAAAACGGTCCTTCGTTAGTGCGGCGGAATCCTAAAGATTCCGATAAGTCTTCGAGTGGTTGAACAGTCTCTCGCAGTATCATGATGATCAGTTTGCGGCTTTCTCATCGAGGTGCTCGTCCGAATAACCAGGCACAATCGCAGAGTTCTCCTTTGGTCGCTTTAGCCGATAGGAACGGAACGTAGGCGGCAAACCAGAGTCGGGCAAACCCAACATTTGACCAAAGACATGATTCGGAGCTGACGCATATAAGGCCAAACTCGTGACGCCGAACACTCCCGAAGGTATTTGGACTTTATAACATAAAGTGGGTTGAAGAGTGCCCTTTCTTTATGAACCCTGTAGTTCCATGTACGTGCATTAATCAGTCGTGGCGAAATGCCAATAAAGGCAGTAACCTCTGTGGGTATAGTACCCATGGGATGTGAAAACAACAAGAGACAATAAAAAGGTTTACACAGGGGCTTAATCTAAAGAGAAACCGTGAGCAGGGCCCCGCCGCACGCCTCGCGCCTTTGTCTCCGCAGCTGCTTCTCGAAGGGTATCGCACTAATTGTGTCTATAAAAAAGAAAAACTCGTGTAGAAGAGTATAACATAAGCGTGCGGTGGATAGTAAAAGTGGAAGACATTGGCCTGCTAATAAGGTCAAGCCAAGAGTGGGGCCGCATTAAATATCTAAAGCCCCTTGTGTCCTCTATGGGATCACGCACATGGCGCCCTGGACCAGTTTTATCCAGGCTGCCGGACTCGTCTAACCGAGTCCATGGTCTTAACGACCAGTCATGCTTTCTGGTATTGGAGGCCGCTTAGAATCCGGCCGATGGACCCGTCGCGTATTCCTCTATGCTTGAAGAGCGCTATGTGTTTACGTTAACGGTGATGACGCTTCGTGGACCAGGCATCTTGAGTGTGAGGTAGGCGTAATGCGGTACTGCGTTGAAGCGGGCGAAGGCCATTCTCCCAAGCAATGCGTGATAGCCGCTCTAGAAGGGTGCGATGGTGAAGAGTAGTTCTTCGCTTTTGGAGTTGCCTGGGGAGCCGAATGTTACCTCCAGTACGACGGAGCCCCTGCCGTAGGCTTCAACGCCTGGTATCACCCCTTCAAAGGTGGTGTTGCTTTGGTTGATTCTGGATGAGTTTATCCTCATCCTGCGGACAGTGTCCTGGTATATAAATTGAGACTACTGCCACCGTCCATGAGGACGCGAGTAAGATGGTATCCGTCGATTATTGGGCCGAGCACCAAGGCATCTGATCCTCCGCGCCGAATACTAGTCAGGCAGTCCGTGCGATCAAAGGTGATCGGACAAGCCGGCCAGTGGTTAGGTGTGGGTACGACGGGCTCTATAGCATATGCGTCTCTAAGCGCGCATTCGTGCCTTCTCATGGATGTGTGAGTCGCGTGGATCATGTTTACTATTTTTACCTCTGGTGGGAATTTTTTCTGTCCCCCAGTGTTCGGCTGGCGAGGCTCATCCTCAGCTTCACTTTGTGTTTCCCTTCCCTTGTGTTCGGCGTTTAATTTGCCGTCCTGCTTGAAGACCCAACATTCTCTATGAGTGTGGTTCGCAGGTTTGTCGGGGGTGCCATGAATTTGGCACATTCTATCCAGGACTCTGTTCAGACCGGACGGTCCCTCTTTGCTGCCTTTAAATGGCTTCTTTTGCTGACCGGGTCAAGAGCCCCTGAATCTGGCGTTGACCGTTGTGTTGTCCGGGGTCTCTTCCTTGTTTTGACGCTTGTTTTTATTGCGCTGTGGCTTCCCATTGCCATCCCTTATTTCTGATGTGCTTGGGTCGCTGGTGCCTTTACGGGCCAACCAACTATCTTACCCCGCGCAAAAGTAGGTCATAAGGCTTGTTAAGGCTGCCATTGTCCTCGGCTTTTCTTGACCGAGGTGTCTGGCGAACCGCTCGTCGCGGATGCTGTGTTTGAAGGCCGCTAAGGCTTCGACATCCGGACAATTGCCAATTTGATTCTTCTTAGTGAGAAATCTGTTCCAAAGCTTGCGGGCGGACTCTCCGGGCTGTTGGATTATGTCCGCATCCTGAGGCCGGACATAAGTCCCTTGAAAATTGGCCCTGAAAGCGTCCTCGAGTTCCTCCCAACTTCCAATTGAATTTTCGGGGAGGCTTTTCAACCAGTGTCGCGCTGGTCCCTTCAGCTTGAGGGGAAGGTATTTAATGGCGTGGAGGTCATCCCCACGAGCCATGTGTATAAGCAGGATAAAATCCTTGATCCAGACCCCTGGGTCTGTCGTTCCGTCGTATGCCTCTATGTTCACAGGTTTAAAACTCTGTGGAAATTCATGGTCCAGTACTTCTTCGGTGAAGCACAGGGGGTGGGCAGCCCCTCTGTATCTGGACATGATTTGGCATGCCGTCGGCTGTTGTTGTGTCCGGTGTTTATTCCGAACTGGTATCCGATCGGTATGATCGCTTTGGTGACCATAGTCCTGCGCTGGTGTGTGGCCTTTAGATCCGTAGATGGACCTAGCCACGCCAGCTTTCTTATCCAGGAGCTTGCGTAAATCATGTGTGGCATCGTTAGCTGCTCTGTTGCGGTTATGAAGTTGTTTGTTCGGCCTCCTGGCCGTGTTGTTCTTTGGTGGAACGGCCTCGTCATCGAATTCTGGCAGCAGCTTGCGTTTTGGATAGCTCTTTGTATGGCGATCGTCGCCGTACTTTTCTTCAGTGTCTAGCACTTTATTCCGTCGCGATTGAGTGTTTCTTGTTCGCTTTAGCCGTTGCTTCGCTTCTTGAGACTTCTCGCAGCGGGCTATAAGCCTTCGTGGAGGTTATCTTATTCCAAGCGTGTTTCGGATGATGAATGCATCGCCATCCGGACTGTGTTCTTGTCCTGGCGGTTTGATTAATTGTCCCCGGGATCATTGTGATCGAGCGCCTGCCCGAGCTGTGTTTGGCCCGACTCGCTCATCTCGCTCCATTGCCGGGTCCATATGGTCGTTGTTGCCTTCGGAGTTGACTGGGGTGTCGATCTTTCTGGCGCTCTTGTCGCTATTTTTACTGTTGCTGGACTTGGAGCGGCGTCTGCGCCGTCATTTTGGATTTTGCCTGGGGGTTTTATCTTCCGGATTGTCGCCGTCCTCCTCCTTGGGCGTATCCACCATGTATATATCATATGACGAGGTGGTAGTCCAGCGCTCCAGTGATTCTGAATCTTCTCCTGCATCGTCGTCCATACCGTCGATGTCTTCGGATCGAAGTCAAGCACGTCTGATACATCGTCGATAGTGGCAATGAAGTGGGTGGTGGGTGGGTGATGTCTACTGTCGTGGTTCTAAGTCTGACAGTAGAGTGGGGGGTAGGTATGGAGAGGCAAGGTCCTAGCTATGGAGAGGTTGTGAACACAAACGATGTACGAGTTCAGGCCCTTCTCGGAGGAAGTAAAAGCCCTACGTCTCGGAGCCCTGAGGCGGTCGAGTGGATTATGAGTGTAGGTATTACAAGAGTGCGAACTCCTCTGCCTGTGGAGGGGGGTGGCTTATATAGAGTGCGCCAGGACCCCAGCCAGCCCACATAATGGAGAGGTTAAAGTACATTGCTTGGGCGCATCGTAACGCCTCATAAAGAGCCTTAACTATCATTAAGTCTATTCAATTACAAGCCGCTATGCTGCAGAGTGTCTTCGACCTTACCGTGGTCGAGTGAGTCTTCCATGGTCGAGTCCTTCTAGTCAGTCGAGTGAGTTCCTAGTTGGTCGACTGGAAGATGATCTCTTCTATGAGTACCCTTGGGTGGGACGTTTAGGTCAGGCCTATGACCCTACCCTAGGTACATGAATCCATCATTAGCCCCCGAATGGATTGAGGCTTGAGTGAAGGAGGAGTTGACGTTGTTTCCGATTGTCTTTTGCATACTGGCTATGTGTTCTCTTGGATCAAGATCTTCTTTGCTGATAACAAGCGACTTTTCTTCAGTCGACTCGATCCATTCTTGTTCTCTAGTCGAGTGATCTTTTATACTTTGCTATTCCCGAGCGACGGATCGCAGGAAATCTCGCACTTGACAGACCGATCTATCTCTCGCGGATCTCGCGGGATACGAAATTTGGGGAAGCGCGCGAAGCAGAACGGACCGCGACGTTCGGACGGGATAGGACATGGACGCCTCGATCCCCGCGCCGCTTTTTCCGCCACGTATCATGCAATGCAACTGTTTCGGGATATGATTGGATTGCTCGGGTCCACCTGTCATCCACTCGAAGGGATGTTATAAATGCGACTTGTGAGGGTTTCGCACAAGACTCGCTCTTCCTCCTCGCTCTCTTTGTCTCGCCCACCGCAATCGCTGCTGCTCCTGCTACTCCTCTCTCGCAAGACTCGCCGGGCGCCATGGGCAAAGAAAAGACGGCGGTGCCGGAGCGCCAAGAAGGCGCGCGGCGGAGAAGGTGTCGGCGTCGAGAAGGCGAAGGGGAGATCCACCAGCCGCAGCGGTTCTTCGTCGAGATCCCGCTTGCCGAAGGGCTGAGTCCAGGGAGATTGGATCCAGTCAACCATCAGGGAGAAGGATCTCCTCGATATGGCCAACGACGGGCTGATCCCCCACGGCGCCGCGAGGCTTCCTGGCAAAGAGTGGCAGCCTCAACCGGAGGAGGGTGAGTGTGCCCTCGCCACCCATGTTGATCGAGGATTTTCGCCGCACGAGTGTTTTCTTTCGTGGTTTTCTGAATTTCTTAGGAGCCCAGCTCCACCATTTTACTCCAAACTCCATCGCGTATCTTGCTGCATTTGTGTCTATGTGCGAAAACTTCCTGGGCTGTCGACCGCACTGGGGTTTGTTCGAGCATATCTTCACATGTCGCTCTCAGACTGTGAAGAAAGCAAGTCCCAGGGATGAGAAGACCCAAGTAGTTCAGATGTGCGGGGGCCTAGGAATCCAAGTGAGGAACAAGAGCACCTTCCCAGCTATGTCTTTCCCCGAAGTCGGTCGAGGGCTGGCAATGACCGGTTCTATCGCTGTAATGAGTCGACGCCGGACAATCGGGTGGTCTTCCTCCATTCACCATGAGTCGAGTGAACAAACCTTCCTCCCTGAAGGTGATTCCAGAGGAGAGAGCTGATGTGAAGATGTTGATGGATCGCGTAGTACAGCTGGTTCGGGACGGTGTGACTGGCATGGATCTCTTGGAGGTTTTTCTTCAGAGGCGAATCTAGCCTCTTCAGTTCCGGAGCCACTGCATGTGGCTGTACTGTGGAACCGAAGACGAGACTCGTGTCCACCCGGAGGCAGTCGACGACGCCGTAGTGGAAAGATGGATGGCCGCGATCACTGCGAACAAGGACAACCCTCGCGGATCCCGGAGGATTTCTCCACTTGACCATAATAGCGTTCCAGACAAGGTACATTTGCTCTGCTTGCCATTGTATGTCTGTTGAATGTGTTTCTGTAATTTGGTCGATTGAGCTCTGTCTTGATGTTTCCAGGCCCTTACCGAGCTGTATTCCATGCCCAATGGAGCTCAGGCTCCGACTGAGGAGGGAGAAGCCAATGGAGGCGAGAGCCAGGATGAGTGGGACTCAGACGCTGCTGAAGATGATGACGACGATGACGACGATGATGATGATGACGAAGCAGAAGAGGAGGAGGAAGAGGAGGTTGCTCCACCGCGCTCGGAAAGGTGGTCGAAACTCGTTCATGATCCTGCGACCGAAAGGGGGTTGCGATCGCCTCGCAATCGACCAAACGCCTCGGACCACTTCTCCGTGCCGATCGAGAAGGCGCCAAAGCGATCAAGGTAGCTCCGTCGAAGCCAACCAAGCCTCCGCCAAAAATGTAGGTGTTCATCCCCACCATCTCGTGGTAAACATATCACTTAAGTCTTCCTGTTCTATACAAGTTTTGTCTCTGGTTGATACTTGAATCGGTCGATCGATTCTTTGGAACTTCAAAGGTCTGCGACTTCGAAACTTCGTGCAAGGCCGAGGACCATGAGATGGAGGATGCGGCGACCTCAAATCCTGCATCAGATCCTTAACTCGTTTTAGTCGATCGTCTCATAGTTTCTAACTTTGACTTTTTCAAACTCCAACCAATGACATTATCACCCTTCCCGATGACGATGATGAGGATGAGGAACCATTGAGGCACAGGAGGAGCAGGAAGGCGTCTACTGGCAAAGCAACCCAAGATGTGACGGCGCCCGAGACTGTTGCGACGGGAGGGGAGGCCAGCACTCGACATACCGTGTCCTTCGCGGTGCCGTTGACGAGTGCTCGACCCACTTCGCCGAAAGTGGGCAGCCATCGCTTCGCCACGCACCACGTCCCGGAGGACCAAGCTAGTGCTGCTAAGGAGGCGATACGCCAAGCAGAGATCATGATGGAGCAGGTGAAGATCGTCCGGGATGCGAGCCAAGCAGCTTACGACGCCAGCTCTGCCCTTCAAAGCAACGTTCAGGTCAGTCGACTACCGCCTGTTCTGTTAGGATATGCTATCAAAACTTTTCTTTCTGGAATCCATAGCAGTCACCCACTAGGTGTGTTGATAAAAACTCCGTGTTAGCGGGGGCACGCTGAGTGCACCCGCTGGGTGTAGTCCCCAAGGCTAAGGTCGACTGCTGGCAGTCGGTCTTAGGCTTTATAAGTAAATATTGATCATCACTCGATTGAAACGAATGGGTTTCTGAAACCAGTGGGGGCACGCTGAGTGCACCCACTGGGTGTAGTCCCCGAGGCGTGGTCGATGCCGCAGCTGATTACGATCAAGAAGCTTTGGTCGATCGGTCGACTCTTTTTTTGGTCGATCGGTCGACTCGTCTTGAATAAGACCAGTTGGGGCACGCTGAGTGCACCCACTGGGTGTAGTCCCCGAGACTATGGTCGAATGCTTGCATTCGACTGTAGTCTTAGAAACGTGTCATTTTTCTCTATTCACTTGGAAGTGAATCATCTTTGACATTTTGTCGATTGATTCTTCGTAGAAATCCTATGATCTTTGCATGCGCTATATCGAACTGGAGCAGAAGCATATTCAGCTCGAGTTGGACTTGAAGCTAGTGCAGGAGAATCTGACGAAGGCAAAGGAGGAGACCAAAGGTATGTTTGGTGAGACTTCGACGACTCTTTTCTCCCCTCATTTGCTTCAAACCTGACTTTGCTATAATTTACGTGCAAGGTGAAGGAGGCCCAGAGGAAGAAGGAGCTTGAGCTGTGCGAGAAGATCAAGCTTGCCGACGAAAAGCTAGCCTCACCACCAAGCTCGAACAGACAACACCAATCAAGGCTGCTCCGCCATTGCCACCAAGGATGTTGACCGATCGAAAGTCGACAAGACCACTCTGAATGAGAAGATCAACCAGTTGACCGGGAAGAAGAATGACCTGGAAGGCTTCCTGGGTGGTCTTGCTAAAAAATTGTTCCTTATGCTCGAAGGTAGTCTTTTTCACTCGACCAATTCTTCCAACTGTTATGTTCCCATTCGACTATTTTCTTGATTCGGGGTTTTGTCTTTGCAGAGTTCTGTCGCAACTTTGAAGAAGAAACCAGCCAGTTGGAGACGAACCTTGACCCTCCGGTGAATGATGAAGTTGCCATGAACGTCTTCCGACTGGAGTCCCGTGTTGCCGCTGTCGTGGATTACCTCGCAAGGCTGAAGGTTGCTACGTCCCGCATCGACTCGACGCTCTGGCCCGGGGCGACACTCCAAAATGACCTCGAGTCGTTGATGGCTCGACTGAACGCCGTCCCTGACCGAGTGCAGGAGTGGAAGAAGTCTTCGGCTCGGTGTGGCGCAGATGTCGCCCTGTGTCTGGCGCGAGTCCATTGCAAGGATGCACGAGAAGATAAGCTGGCGGCTCTCCGAGTGTCCAACACCAAGAAACACGACTTTAGGTCCTTCATGGAGACTTTCATCGCTGCTGCTACGGATCGCAGATGGGATTGACCTCGACGAGTTCGTTGTTCTTCCAGCCTTCCACGGGAGGGGTAAAAACTTTCCTTGAGTCTTACACTTTAAATTTGCCTCGGTATGTCGAGTGGAATTGTAACCGATAAAACCTTAATGTGCTTAGTGCCCGAGCACTCTCGGTTCCTTTAGGTATCGACCTAAATTTGGATTGATGTTTGGATATGATTGCTTTTGGCTTGAATTGCCCTTTGCGTGTTCACAAAGAAGATGCCCACTGCAATGACTTATTCCTTAGGCAAGCACGTGTTGCAGCTAAACCTCTCGAGCGAGAGGTCCTGCTCTTCACTCGGTAGGATTTCTTATACCTTAGGCGCAGCACTGGCTGCAGCTAAGCCTCCGAGCAAGAGGTTTGCTCTTCACTCGGTAGGATTTCTTATACCTTAGGCGAGCACTGGCTGCAGTTAAGCCCCGAGTGAGAGGTTTGCTCTTCACTCGGTAGGATTTCTTATATCTTAGGCGAGCACTGGCTGCAGCTTAAGCCCCGAGTGAGAGGTTTGCTCTTCACTGTAGGATTTCTTATATCTTAGGCGCAGCACTGGCTGCAGCTAAGCCCCGAGTGAGAGGTTTGCTCTTCACTCGGTAGGATTTCCGTTGTATTTGTGGCGAAGCTCGGAGGAGAGGGTCGCAATGACCTGCACCTTGTCTTCCTTGTAGCGCACATCATACTTATGGTGTAGCTCGGAGGAGAGGGTCGCAGTCGACCTGCACCTCGTCCTCCTTGCGAACACACATGTTACTTATGGTGTAGCTCGGAGGAGAGGGTCGCAGTCGACCTGCACCTCGTCCTCCTTGCGAGCATACATTGTACTTAGGCGAGTACTTGGACTGCAACTAAGCCTCCGAGTGGTAGTCTGGCTTGCCACTCGGTAGGATTTTTAGTTACTTAGGCGAGCACTGGGCTGCAGCTAAGCCTCCGAGTGGTAGTCTGGCTTGCCACTCGGTAGGATTTTTAGTTACTTAGGCGAGCACTGGGCTGCAGCTAAGCCCCTAGGTGGAAGTCTGGCTTGCCACTCGGTAGGATTTCTTATATCTTAGGCTAGCATCGGATCAGCTAAGCCCCGAGTGGAAGTCTGCTTGCCACTCGGTAGGATTTTTATAACTTAGGCGTAGCACTGGCTGCAGCTAAGCCTCCGAGTGGAAGTCCGGCTTACCACTCGGTAGGATTTTTATAACTTAGGCGAGCACTGGCTGCAGCTTAAGCCTCCGAGTGGAAGTCCGCTTACCACTCTGTAGGATTTTTATAACTTAGGCGAAGCGGATTCATGCTAAGCCTCCGAGTGGAAGTCCGACTTACCACTCGGTAGGATTTGTACAAACTTAGGCGAAACGGATTCGCGACTAAGCCACCCACTGGGGGAAACTTTTACTGGACAAAAATAAAGAGTGACAAAAATTATGAAGGAATTATGACACTATTATTTCGAAGCCCATGAATTACAGAAGTATTTTATTACAACTCATCCGAGTGAAAAACTTTAAGTGTAAAACGGGCGGAGCAGATCCGCATTCCAAGCTCGGGCTCTTCGATATTGTGTTCGACGTTGTAGAGACGATATGCCCTGCTAGAAGAACCTTGTGACGATGAAGGGCCCTTCCGTGAGGGAGCGAGCTTATGTTGTTTCGCTGATCCACTGGAGGACCAGATCCCTTCCTGGAAGGCTCGACCTCTCACATTTCTGGCGTAAAGGCGACGCAAGTCTTGCTGGTAGATGGTCGAGCGGATCAGAGCCATCTCCCTTTCCTCTTCTAGGAGGTCGACTGCATCTTGACGCGCTTGCTCAGCTTCTGCTTCATTGTAAAGTTCAATTCGGGGAGCATTGTGAAGAAGATCACTCGGTAGGACTGCTTCAGCTCCATAGACCAAGAAGAATGGAGTTCTTCCGGTCGACCGATTAGGCGTGGTCCGCAAACCCCAAAGCACTGAAGGGAGTTCGTCGACCCAAGCTCCAGCTGCATGCTTAAGATCTCGTGATCACCGGGCTTCGCACCCTTGAGGATTAAGCCATTGGCTCGCTCTGCTGCCCATTCGATCGCGGATGGGCGATCAAGCGTAGTCGACTCGTGTGCCTTGAGCGCTGCGTAAATCCTTGAATTCTTCGAGTCAAAATTCACCCATTATCCGTGATAATGCCGTAAGGGACCCCATATCTCGTCGACGCTCTCGATGAAGGAAACAAAGAAGACAAGCGCCAAGACTCTTGATTGGTTTAGCTTCAATCCACTTGGTGAACTTGTCGATCGCTACCAAGACATGCGTGAAACCACTCCGACCTGTTCAGAGGGGTCCCACCATGTCCAACCCCCATACCGCGAACGGCCGACGAGCGGAATGGTCTTCGAGAGCGACGCAGCTTGTGTGACATATTGAATAGAATTGACATCCTTTGCACTTGTCCACTATTTCTTTCGCCATCTCATTCGCCCTCGGCCAGTAAAATCCAGCTCGGTATGCTTTGGCTACAATGGTCCGAGAGGACGCATGGTGACCACAGGTCCCCGAGTGGATATCGTGGAGAATGACTCGACCTTCTTCGGGCGTTATGCATTTTTGACCAACTCCAGTCGGACTTTCTCTATACAGCTGCCCTTTGATAACGGTAAAGGCTTTGGATCGACGGACGATCTGTCGAGCCTCTTCCTCATCTTCTGGGAGCTCTTTTCTCAGAATGTATGCGATGTATGGAATTGTCCAGTCTGGAGTGATCACTAAAACTTCCATGACCAAGTCGACCACTGCTGGGACCTCAACCTCAGTCGGGTCTGTGGCACTCTTGGGCTGTGGAGTTTCCTCTGTGAAGGGATCTTCTTTAACTGACGGAGTGTGTATATGCTCCAAAAATACACCACTCGGAATGGCTTCTCTTTTGGAACCTATCTTTGCCAGATCATTTGCTGCTTGATTTTTCAATCGGGGATGTGATGGAGCTCCAACCCTCGAACTTCTTTTTTCCAGCTTCCTCATCGCATTGCAGATCCAAATCATAGCTGGGCTTCTTACGCCCCACTCCTTCATCACCTGGTCGACCACTAAATCTGAGTCGCCATAGACCATCAAAGCGACGGACGCCGAGTGAGATGGCCATGCGCAATCCATATAAGAGGGCCTCATACTCTCCCTCATTGTTGGAGGAATCAAAGTGAATCTGAGCACATACCTAAGCTTATCTCCTCCTCGGGAAACCAGAACAACCCCAAAGACCGAACCATTCAAGATTTTAGAGCCACAAAGAACATGGTCCAATGCTCCGAGTGAACTTTCGGTCATTGTTGTTCAATCCACTCGGCGAGGAAATCCGCTATAGCCTGGGACTTAATGGCTTTTGCCTCAAATTTGATATCAAGGGAAGAAGTTCAATCGCCCATTTAGCCACTCGACCGGGTTGCGTCTCTCAGTGTGTAATCTCTAATAAAGGAGCGTCACCGACGATCGTGATAGAATGATCGAGAAATAGTGAGCAACCTTCTTCGTGGTCATGTATATGCCGTACACAAGCTTCGATAATGCGGTATCGCTGCTTGGATGGAGTCAAGACTTGGACAAATAATACACCGGCGTTGAACTTTGAAGGCTTTTCCTTCCTCTTCCCGCCGACCGTAAGTTAATCAGATCGACGACTTGTCCTGTGGCTGCGATATAGAGCAACAGAGGCTCTTTGCTGATTGGAGCAGCAAGCACCGGCTGGGTGGAGAGCAGAGCTTTTAGCTCGGCAAACGCTGCATCAGCTTCTGGAGTCCACTCGAACTTGTCGACCTTCTTCATCAGTCGGTAAAGAGGCAATGCCTTTTCACCGAGTCGGGAGATGAATCGACTTAATGCGGCCAAGCATCTAGTAAGCTTCTGGACGTCGTGCACTCGCACAGGGCGTTTCATTCGGAGAATAGTGCCGATCTTCTCTGGATTAGCGTCGATTCCTCGTTCGGAAACGAGAAAACCGAGTAACTTGCCACCAGGAACTCCGAATGTGCACTTTGACGGATTGAGCTTGATATCGTACCTTCTGAGGTTGGCAAATGTTTCGGCGAGGTCAGCAAGCAGGTCGGAACCCTTTCGCGACTTAACGACGATATCATCCATATACGCTTCCACATTACGACTGATTTGAGTGAGAAGACACTTCTGAATCATTCGCATAAATGTGGCTCCGGCATTCTTGAGGCCGAATGGCATGGTGATATAGCGTAGCACCCAATGGAGTGATGAAAGCTGTTTTATTTCATTGGGTCCATACAAACGGATCTCGATGATACCCGAATATGCATCTAGAAAAGACAATCTCTCACATCCCGCGTCGAGTCAACAATTTGATCTATGCAGGGAGAGGAATGATCCTTCGGCAGGCCCGATTGATGTGCTTAAAGCCAATGCACATGCGGAGTGAGTTGTCCTTCTTGGGAACCATGACGACATTAGCGAGCCACTCGGAGTGGTATATCTCTCGGATAAATCCCGCCGCCAACAGTCGAGCCACTTCTTCACCAATAGCTTTTTTCTTCTCGACGGCAGATCACCAAGATGCTCTTTAACCGGTTTCACGACTTGTCGACTCGGAGGCGATGCTCACCATCCCCGAACACCGCATGTCACCGGCTTCCATGCGAAATGTCCCGCTTCTCACGGAGGAACCGGATGAGCGCTTCTTCCTATTTCGGTCGAGTGTCGTGGAGATGTGGGTCGGGCTGCATTGGGATCGGTCGGTGAATATGGATCGCTTCGCCTCACCGACGATCAAATGCGATTCTGTGGCGGCTTCTTTGATCGCAACAAATCACTCGGATCTGCGTTTTGCTTGTATTCTCGACCGACCGCTGTCACTTGGGAGTCGGCAATCTTCGAGCCCTTCTGAAAGCACTCTTCTGCCTTCTTCCGATCGCCGGTGACACTGATCACTCCCTTGGGGCCTGGCATTTTCAGTTTGAGGTACACGTAATATGGTCGAGCCATGAATCGTGCGTAGGCTGGCCTCCCCAAAATTGCGTGGTATGCACTCTGAAAATCCACAACCTCAAAGGTCAACTTTTCCTTGCGAAAATGTTTGGAATCACCAAAAACCACGTCCAGAGCTATTTGACCGAGTGAGTTGGCCTTCTTCCTGGTATGACTCGTGGAAACTCATGTTGTCGGTGCTCAATCGACATCGAATGCCCATCCCTTTCAATGTATCTCAGATATAACAAGTTCAGCCCACTACCACCATCCATCAAGACTTTCGTCGACGAAAGTGCCTTCGACAATCGGATCGACCACCAACGCTTGCCGCCTGGGGGTGGCTACGTGAGTCGGATGATCGATTGGTCGAATGTGATGGGTGTTTGGGACCACTTCACATAACTTGGCTTTACTGGGCAACCATGTTCACCTCACGGTTAATGACTTTCAACGACTTTTGCTTTCCACATCCGCGAATATCATCGAGTGGAGTTGACATGCGGATATTCTTCCTCACCGCCCTCTTTGTCTCCGCCTTGTCGCTCCTTCTCCTTGTCCTTAGACTGCTTTCCCCAAACCGCTAGATCAGAGTCGACATCGGCGCAGTGGTGTGCTTTGGGTAAATGATGTTGCCTTCTTCATCTTTCTTCGTGTGAATATGGCATGGCATATCCATCACGCCATTGCCTTCTTTATCCTTTACTTTCTTAGGATTCCGTGATCCTTTGATTCCCTTGAACTTCCCCGAGTCACGGCCGGGCCTCTCCGAGCTGCTGGCTCGGCTTTCGCTTTGTTTCCGACTCGAATTTCCCTTCTCCGATCGACTTGGCTTGTACTTGCCACTTCGAGTCGGTCTTCTTCCTCGCCATTGGCGCATTTGGTAGCAATCTCCATCATTCGACTCAAGGTCATGTCGCCGGTTCGACCAAACTTCAGACTCAATTCTTGTTTTGACGCCATCTTTGAAGGCTAAACCGCCTCGATGATCCGACACATTTTCCACAAGATGGTGCAGAGTGATCCACCTCTGAATGTACTCTCGGAGAGTCTCATTGGTCTTCAGACACAAACTTGCAGCTCTGTCAAGCCAGCCGGTCGCTTGCGTGTTCCTTCAAAAGTCCCGATTTAACACTGGGACAAATCTTCCCAAGTATATATACTGGAGGCAACTAATTCAGCCATGCTCGCGTAACCTTCCAACATGAGGGAAAATGCTTCATGGCCACCTCATCATTCCCACCACCAATCTGAACAGCCACTCGGTAATCTTCAAGCCAAGTTTCGTGCTTGGATTCCCCGTGAACTTGTCGACTCGCTGCTAATCTGAAATTGGGGGATTATCATGCTCGATCGCCTCGCTAAAACACTCCGACCGAGACATGCACTCGATCGCTGGTGGGTGCATCTCTCGGTCCGCCGATGGGCTCTATTCCGTCGACCAAGCCTTGCACGATAATGGATCGCGTCAAAGCCTGGTTCCTGGGGTCGACCGAACTCTTCGCCTGCATCGAATCGACGCTATCATCTTGCCGCCGAGGAGCGCACGACCCTTCCTCGAGGGGAAAGGGCACTCGACGCTGTCATCCCGGTTCCATACTCGATCTCGCCGGTTGTCGCGCTTCTTCTCGCCATGGAGGTGATCGGGATCGTGGAGCCGATCGATGATTCGCAGCGACGGATCGATCGGAATTTGCTGCGGATCGCGACACGGCTGAGTTCGTCTCCCCGCTGCTCGGAGTAAATCTCGATTCGCATCAAGCCTCTCCGGCTTCCGACTGAGACGGCTAGATGGACTCTGCTATACGGGTTGCAGCTGCTAAATGCTGAATCGGCGTGTGGTATACCTGAGTCGGTGGGAAGAGTGGACGTCGACTGGCTTCGGGGACTCGTTGCCGCGCGCGCTCGTCGAGTGCTCGCTGAAGATTCTCGAAGCGAGCGCGTTCAGCGACGTTGGACAAACGTGCTTCCTCCAAGGCGCGAGCCTCGGGTTTCTCCGGCGATGGGAGTATGCGTGGCATCCATGTTCTGCGGGAAGCTCTTCTCTCGCGCAGAGTCGAGTGTCTCGGCTGGTACTCCTCGTGTTTGTACGGGTCGCCTCCTCCAGCTGCTCGCCGCCATGGGCGGCCGGAGGATCTGCGGGGCCGTCGACCATGAGGATTTCCGCCGCTGGATCATCTGCTATCACACTGGATGCGCTCTACAGAGCCGGCCGACAGATCAAACAGCCAGAGGGACTCTGCTGGCTCAATGGCCGCGACCTGGGCGATGGCTGTCTGGCGAGCCACCGCGTGCTTCACCCACCGCTGGAGTCTCGACCGACCAGAGCGCTTGGCTGGTGGGAGACTAGGTAGGCGACCGACAGAGGAGTCGACCGATACGGGGTCGACGGTTGCCGCAGCAGAACGCCGCGAACACATGCGCGAAGTCGCCGCCTCGCAGACGGGAGCGCCGATGTCAAGTGGAGCCTCCCGAGCCATGCGGAGTCGTCGGCGACAAAGGTGAGAGCACCGAGACGGATCTCGCGCCCCTCAACCAAAACTCCAGCAGTCATCATGATGAAGGTACTCGGAAGTACTGCAACTCCTCCACAAATCGCTAAAACACTTAACCCAAGGTGGGCGCCAACTGTCGTGGTTCTAAGTCTGACAGTAGAGTGGGGGGTAGGTATGGAGAGGCAAGGTCCTAGCTATGGAGAGGTTGTGAACACAAACGATGTACGAAGTTCAGCCCTTCTCGGAGGAAGTAAAAGCCCCACGCCTCGGAGCCCCGAGGCGGTCGAGTGGATTATGAGTGTAGGTATTACAAGAGTGCGAACCCCTCTGCCTGTGGAGGGGGGTGGCTTATATAGAGTGCGCCAGGACCCCAGCCAGCCCACATAATGGAGAGGTTAAAGTACATTAAGCTTGGGGCGTTACTGGTAACGCCCCTCATAAAGAGCCTTAACTATCATTAAGTCTATTCAATTACAAGTTGTTGCGTTGCAGAGTGTCTTCTGACCTTCTGGTGGTCGAGTGAGTCTTCCATGGTCGAGTCCTTCTAGTCAGTCGAGTGAGTTCCTAGTTGGTCGACTGGAAGATGATCTCTTCTAAGAGTACCCTTGGGTAGGACGTTTAGGTCAGGCCTATGACCCTACCCTAGGTACATGAATCCATCATCTACTACACAACCTTCTTCTTGTAGACGTTGTTGGGCCTGCAAGTGCACAGGTTTGTAGGACAGTATCAAATTTCCCTCAAGTGGATGACCTAAGGTTTATCAATCCGTGGGAGGCGTAGAATGAAGATGGTCTCTCTCAAGCAACCCTGCAACCAAATAACAAAGAGTCTCTTGTGTCCCCAACACACCCAATACAATGGTAAATTGTATAGGTGCACTAGTTCGGCAAAGAGATGGTGATACAAGTGCAAAATAGATACTAGATATAGGTTTTTGTAACCTGAAAATATAAAAACAGCAAGGTAACAAGTGGTAAAAGTGAGCGTAAACGGTATTGCAATGATAGGAAACAAGGCCTAGGGTTCATACTTTCACTAGTGCAAGTTCTCTCAACAATAATAACATAGATAGATCATATAACAAGCCCTCAATATGCAACAAAGAGTCACTCCAAAGCCACTAATAGCGGAGAACAAACATAGAAATTATGGTAGGGTACGAAACCACCTCAAAGTTATTCTTTCGGATCAATCTATAAAAGAGTTCATACTAGAATAACACCTTAAGACACAAATCAACCAAAACCCTAATGTCACCTAGATACTCACCTCAAGTATGCGTGGGCATGATTATACGATATGCATCACACAATCTCAGATTCATCCAACCAACACAAAGTACTTCAAAGAGTGCCCCAAAGTTTCTACCGGAGAGTCAAGAACGTGTGCCAACCCCTATGCATAGGTTCATGGGCGGAACCCGCAAGTTGATCACCAAAACATACATCAAGTGGCACATGATATCCCATTGTCACCATAGATAATCACGGCAAGACATACATCAAGTGTTCTCATAAAAGACTCAATCCGATAAGATAACCTCAAAGGGGAAACTCAACTCATCACAAGAGAGTAGAGGGGGAGAAACATCATAAGATCCAACTACAATAGCAAAGCTTGGGATACATCAAGATCGTGCCATAGAGGGAACACGAGAGAGAACACGAGAGAGAGAGATCAAACACATAGCTACTGATACATACCCTCAGCCCCGAGGGTGAACTACTCCCTCCTCGTCATGGATAGCGCCGGGATGATGAAGATGGCCACTGGTGATGGGATCCCCCCTCCGGCAGGGTGCCGGGAGGGGCTCCCGAGAGGTTTTTTGTGGCTACAGAGGCTTGCGGCGGCGGAACTCCCGATCTATCTTCTGTTCTGGAAGTTTTACGATACGTAGGTATATATGGGTGCATGGGGTACGTCGGTGGACCAAAGGGGGGCCCACAAGGCAGGGAGGCACGCCCCCACCCTTGTGAGCACCTCCCTTCTTTCCTGACGTGCACTCCAAGTCCATCGGGTGGCTTTCCTTCCAAAAATAACTTCTCCAGTTGATTTCGTTCCGTTTTGACTCCGTCTGATATTCCTTTTCCTCGAAACACTGAAATAGGCATAAAACAACAAATCTGGGCTGGGCCTCCGGTTAATAGGTTAGTCCCAAAAATAATACTCCCTCCGTTCCTAAATATTTGTCTTTCTAGAGATTTCAACAAGTGACTACATACGGAGCAAAATGAATGGACCTACACCCTAAAATATGTCTATATACATCCGTATGTGGTAGTCATTTGAAATCTCTAAAAAGACAAATATTTAGGAACGGAGGGAGTATAAAAGTGGATAATAAAGCCCAATATTGCCTAAAACAGTAGATAAAGTAGCATGGAGCAATCAAAAATTATAGATACGGTGGAGACGTATCAAGCATCCCCAAGCTTAATTCCTGCTCGTCCTCGAGTAGGTAAATGATAAAAAAGAATTTTTGATGCGGAGTGATACTTTGGCATAATTTCAATGTATATCTTCTTAATTGTGGTATGAATATTCAGATCCGAAGGATTTAAGACAAAAGTTCATATTGACATAAAAATAATAATACTTCAAGCATACTAATCAAAGCAATCATGTCTTCTCAAAATAGCATGGCAAAAGAAAGTTCATCCCTACAAAATCATATAGTTAGTCTATGCTTCATTTTAGTCACACAAAGATGTTCCCAACTTCTATACCCCCGATGACAAGCCAAGCAATCGTTTCATACTTAAATAATCTCATACTTTTGCAACCTTCACGCAATACATGAGCGTGAGCCATGGATATAGCACTATGGGTGGAATAGAATATGATGATGGGGATTGTGGGGAGGAGACAAAAAAGGAGAAAGTCTCACATTGATGAGGATAATCAACGGGCTATGGAGATGCCCATTAATTGATATCAACATGAGGAGTAGGGATTGCCATGCAACGGATGCACTAGAGCTATGAATGCTCAACAAAAGAAAACTAGTGGGTGTGCATCCAACTCGCTTGCTCACGAAGACCTAGGGCATTTGAGGAAGCCCATTGTAGGAATATACAAGCCAAGTTCTATAATGAAAAAAATCCACACTAGTATAAAAAACAATTTATGAGACTCACTATATGAAGAACAAGGTGCTACTTCGAAGCACAATATATGAGACTCACTACATGAAGAACAAGGTGCTACTTTGAAGCACAAGTGTGGAAAAGAGATAGTAGCATTGCCCTTTTTATTTATTTTCTTTTTTTGGGCCTTTCTTTTTTCTTTTGGCCTTTCTCTTTCTTTTTTCTTTTTTTGTTTGGGCAATGCTCTAATAATGATGATCATCACACTTCTATTTATTACAACATGAGGATTACAACTCGAAACTCAGAACAAGATATGACTCCATATGGATGCCTCCAGCGGTGTACCGGGATGGTGCAATGAATCAAGAGTGACATGTATGAAAAATAATGCATGGTGGCTTTGCCACAAATACGATGTCAACTACATGATCATGCAATGGCAATATGACAAAAGTAATGTATGTCATGAATATGATGAACGGAACGGTGGAAAGTTGCATGGCAATATATCTCAGAATGGATATGGAAATGCCATAATAGGTAGGTATGGTGGCTGTTTTGAGGAAGATATAAGGAGGTTTATGTGTGATAGAGCGTATCGTATCACAGGATTTGGATGCACCGACGAAGTTTGCACCAACTCTCAAGGTGAGAAAGGGCAATGCACGGTACCAAAGAGGCTAGCAATGGCGGAAAGGTAAAAGTGCGTATAATCCATGGACTCAACATTAGACAAAAGAACTCATATACTTATTGCAAAAATTTAGAAGTCATCAAAACCAAGTACTACGCAAGATGCTCCTAGGGGGATAGATTGGTAGGAAAAGACCATCGCTCGTCCCCGACCGCCACTCATAAGGATGCACAAGCCAGGTACACTTCATGTTTCATATTTGTCACAAAACTTTAACCATACGTGCATGCTACGGGACTTGCTAACTTCAACACAAGCATTCTTTGAATTCATAATCACCCAACTAGCATGACTTTAATATCACTACCTCCATATCTCAAAACAATTATCGAGTATCAAACTTTTCTTAGTATTCAACTCACTCATAAGAATTCTTACAAATCTTTTATGCTTAGCATATTAGGATTTTAAGCAAATTACCATGCTATTTAAGACTCTCAAAATAATATAAGTGAGGCATGAGAGTTCATCTATTTCTTAAAAATAAAATTACCACCATGCTCTAAAAGATATAAGTGATGCACTAGAGCAAATGACAAACTACTCCGAAAGATATAAGTGAAGATCAATGAGTAGTCGAATAATTATGTAACTATGTGAGGACTACCTCTCATTAAATAATTTCAGATCTTGATACTTTATTCAAACAGCAAGCAAAGCTAAAGAAAACTACATTGCAAGGATAGCACAACTCATGTGAAGAAGCAAAAACTTAGGCTCAACCGATACTAACCGATAGTTGTTGAAGAAGAAAGGTGGGATGCCTACCGGGGCATCCCCAAGCTTAGATGCTTGAGACTTCTTGAAATATTATCTTGTGGTGCCTTGGGCATCCCCAAGCTTGAACTTTTGCGTCTCCTTAATTCCTCTCATACCATGGTTTCTTTTTTTATCAAAAGCTTCATTCACAACAAACTCAACAAGAACTCGTGAGATTGGTTAGTATAAACCAATGCAAAACCTTATCATTTTCTACTGTAACAAATCACTAAAATTATTATTCAACATTGAATACTAAATGCCTCTGCATATTTAACACTCCTATCCTCAAATAGAATCATTAAACAAGCAAACATATGCAAACAATGCAAACATAACAGCAATCTGTCAAAACAGTATAGTCTGTAAAGAATGCAAGAGTATCAATACTTCCCTAACTCCAAAAATTATGAACTAAAATTACCACTGCAGTAAATTTATCAGAGCTCATTATGAAAAAAGTTTCAACCTTATATCATGCTCTGACTTTTCTAGGGAATTTTTGCAACAGCGGTAAACTTTCTGTTTTCAAACAGCAACATGTATAGTAACAAAATAAGCATGGTAAAGGCTATCCTTGACTTTTTTATTGAAACTAAAGATGCAAAACATTATTATAAATAACAGCAAGCAAATACTAACAAGAGAAAATGATGCTCCAAGAAAAACACATATGATGTGGTGAATAAAAATATAGCTCCAAGTAAAGTTATCGATGAACGAAGACGAAAGAGGGGATGCCATCCGGGGCATCCCCGAACTTAGGCTCTTGGTTGTGCTTTGAATATTACCATGGGGTGCCATGGGCATCCCCAAGCTTAGGCTCTTGCCACTCCTTATTCCATAGTCCATCGAATCTTTACCCAAAACTTGAAAACTTCACAACACAAAACTTAACAGAAAACTCGTGAGCTCCGTTAGAGAAAGAAAACAAAAGACTACTTAAAGGTACTGTAATGAACTCATTCTTTAATTCATAATGGTGTAATATCTACTGTATTCCAACTTTTCTATGGTTCTTACCACTTAATACTAGCCATAGATTCATCAAAATAAGCAAACAACACATAGAAAACAGAATCTGTCAAAAACAGAACAGTCTGTAGTAATCTGTATCAAACGTATAGTTCTGGAATACCAAACATTCCACAAAATTAGGAAGTCCTAAGCAATTTGTGTACCAATCCAGGGAAAAAGAATCAGATCAAGAGCACATTTATTAGAATTAACAAAACTAATTTACTGGGTGCAAAAGTTTCTGATTTTCAGCAGGATCAACACAACTATCACCGTAAGCTATCCTAAAGGTCTTACTTGGCACTTTATTGAAACAAAAGCTATAAAACATGATTACTACAGTAGCATAATCATGTGGAAACACAAAAACAGTAAGGATAAATATTGGGTTGTCTCCCAGCAAGCGCTTTTCTTTAATGCCTTTCTAGCTAGGCATGATGATGACAATGATGCTCACATAAAAGATAAGAATTGAAACACAACGGGAGCATCATGAAGCATATCACTAGCACATTTAAGTCTAAACCGCTTCCTATGCATAGGGATTTTATGAGCATATATTCCTCCCTCATAATAATTTTCAGTAGCATCATGAATGAATTCAACAATATAACCAACACCTAAAGCATTCTTTTCATGACCTACAAGCATAGAAAATTTACTACTCTCCACATAAGCAAAATTATTCTCATCAATGGTAGTGGGAGAAAACTCAACAAAATAACTATCATATGATTGAAAATTAAGATCAAGATGACAAGTTTCATGGTTATTGTCGGTGTCAAAACCGGCGGATCTCGGGTAGGGGGTCCCGAACTGTGCGTCTAGGCGGATGGTAACAGGAGACAAGGGACACGATGTTTTTACCCAGGTTCGGGCCCTCTCGATGGAGGTAAAACCCTACTCCTGCTTGATTGATATTGATGATATGGGTAGTACAAGAGTGGATCTACCACGAGATCAAGGAGGCTAAACCCTAGAAGCTAGCCTATGGTATGATTGTTGTAATGGTTGTTGTGTCCTACGGACTAAAACCCTCCGGTTTATATAGACACCGGGAGGGGTAGGGTTACAGAGTCGGTTACAATGGTAGGAGATCTACATATCTCAGATTGCCAAGCTTGCCTTCCACGCCAAGGAAAGTCCCATCCGGACACGGACGAAGTCTTCAATCTTGTATCTTCATAGTCTTGGAGTCCGCCGACGATGATAGTCCGCCTATCCAAGACACCCCTAGTCCAGACTCCTCAAGAGCTCCCCTGAACCAGGCTTCAATGACGATGAGTCCGGCGCGCATAATGTTCGGCATTGCAAGGCGGGTTTCTCCTCCGAATAATTCATAGAAGATTGTGAACACCACGATAGTGTCCGGCTCTGCAAAATAATTTCCACATTCCACCATAGAGAGAATAATATGTACACAAGTTCAATCTGCTGACGTATTTTGTGGCATGATGTCACGCCACTACCAAGCCTTTACTGGAATCGTTTTTTATTATACCACCTCAGCGTGTTTAGCTAAGCGGTTTCCTTGGCACGCCTTGTCGAGCAGAGATCGTGTTCCCTTATTCCGGATTCCCATCAATACGGACGTGGGTAACCCAACCGCGCCATTGATGGTGGCGCTTTGGGAGATAAGTGAGTTTTACCAGGCGGTAGGGACGATAGTCTTCGCCCGCCTATATATAAGGGATAAGGATCCACCTTTACCCACGCCTTCTTCCTTCTTTGCTTATCCATCTCCGCAGACTCGAGCTCCAACGCCCAAGTCCGCAAGATCTCGCCTCGACCTTCTCCGACCATGTCCGAGCGGAGGCAATGGTTGGCCTCCTCCGCTACGGAGGAGCACATCAAAAGCTGCGCTGGCGCCGGATACCTGTCCGGCGACATCGCAGACCGGCCGCCCGACAAGGGGCAGCTCATCCCCACCCCCAGCCCCATGAGAGGGTCGATTTCTCCCCACTTCCTCTGCAGACTGGGCTTCCCATTGCATCCCTTTGTCCAGGGCTCATGTACTACTACGGCCGGACTTCCATGATCTGGCGCCAAACTTCATCCTCAACATCTCGGCGCTTATCGTCAGGCGAGGCCTTCTCAAGATCCAGCCCCACTTCGCTTGTGGCTCAAGACCATCAACGCTGTCAAGGTAGTGAAGGGCGCCCAAGCGGAGTGCAGAGGTGCTATGTTAGGCAAGATGCCCAACGTCATCCGCTCAAGGGGCCTTCGTGGAGTCCGCCAAGGGGTGGCAATCGGGTGGTTCTACATCACCGAGCCGTGACCCAAAATGGGCGGCGGCCCTCGAGTTTAGATCTGGTATCCCGATGCAGCTCACCTCCTGGAAAGAGAAGGGCTTGCTATGGGGCAGTTCAGAGGAGCTGACAGGACTCCAGTCCTGTCTCCAAACCTTGGTGAACAAGAAGCTTAGGCTTGTCAATGTGATCCAGGTCATGCTCGTCCGCCGGATTCTCCCCTGCCAACAGCGGGCCTTTAATTTATGGGAGTTCGATTCGGCACAGCATCGGACCCTGAGCGGGCTCTTTGACACAATGTACGAAGATGCCTGGAGGGTGCTATTCAAGGGCGGAGAAGCCCCCGCGTCCGCGACGGAAGACCGCGGATTCAGCACCAAGCGCCCGGCCGACGAGGTAAGCTTTGTTATCCTTTATGGGACATTTACTTTCTTTCACAATTTAATGTTATGTGTGATCTAAAACTCCCAATGCCTTTGACAGGACCGGCAGAGGACGTCCGGACAGGTAGACTGTCCGGCTCCCCTTCCTGAAGAACCAGCGGACGCCTGGTTAGCGGGGCTGCTAGTCCCGGCACTTTATGTGGTGCCGGAGAAGAAGGCCAAGAACAAGGCCGCGGGAACCCGAAGAAGTTCTCGGCGCCAGGTCATATCGGACTCATCGTCCGATGGCTCCGAGGCGGACTCCTCCCCCGAAGACGAGGAGGAGAAAGAGGACTCTCTCCCAGAGGAGGGAGAGAGGAAGAGGAAGGCTCCCCCAATGGGGGAGGCCGAAGGGTCCAAGAGGGGAAGGACTATCCCCCTGGACAGCTCCGCCAACACCAACGTTGGCGACGAAGAGTGGCCCTCAAGGGCCAGGCCTCCGGCAAGATCGTAAGTATCCGGATTCCTGAATGATTCATAATTTATCTTTTGTGTCACATAATGTCCTTCTAATGCCGTGATAACGCTCGCAGTCCGCCGATGATGATCTTCCCGCTTCATCGAGAGGGTCCTTGGCTCCGTTGGACGTGGATTCCATTCCGACCGCCTCCACCCCTCGTGGTGCTGACGACACCGAGGTGGGATCCCAGGAGGGGACCCATCAGGAGGAGGCTCCGGAGGTGCCGCAAGGCAACCTCCGGACTCAAGGCCGGACTCGCGCCGAACCCGCAGTGGTTTCGAGTCCGGCAGCGGCCCTTCGTAAGAAGGGCAAGACCGTGACACCGGCAGCCTCCGCCCAACAAGGCGCGCGGACAACTTGTTCGAGGCGCCAATGGCGCCCATCGAAGAACACCGCACTATTATGAGTGCGGTGATTGAAAGGTTCACTCGCCAAGAGCGGGCCGACGAAGCTCGCAGAGCCTTCTAATGTGCTTTGAGGTAAGAAGTTTAAAATATGTAATATAATACCGCATAGACAAGAGCCCTCGATGCTCGGTTCGGTGTTCGGAAAGAAAAACCGGATTGAGGATCTAAAAAAGATATACACAGGATTGCTAAAAATTATGTCAATATGGGTTTGCAGGCTGCGCTGCTGACCTCCGCCAGACCGATCATGGAGGTCGGTGCTTTGAAGCAGGACCTCGAGCGGTCCGAGCAAGAGCTCGGCCCTGCCAAGAAGCAGCTCGAGGACAAAGAAGGTGACTAACACCACTTTAAAATTTGTACCTTACAAAAAAGGATTTTGGTTGCAATAAAAATTTGTACCACAAACGAGGTGGCGACCCTGAAGGAGGCCGTGTCCGCGGCAGAACGCAATGCGGCCACAGAACGAGCGGAGCGAGAGAAGCAGGAGGCGCGGGTGGCGGAGGTGCGGCAAGAGTTCAAGGCTCTCATGGAAAAGCCTGAGAGTTTGGAGCGCGACTCGAAGACTCGAGAGTCCGAGCTTGCCTCGGCTCTTGAAAGTGCCAAAGCCGCGAAGGCCGAGGCCCGTAAGGCCCTCCAGGAGATTGAGGATGTGAAGAAAATAGCGGCGGGTAAGGCATTTTTCATGCAAAGCAAGCATGTTAATGTAAACTACCTGACACTTACCCGAATTCAGAGCTCTCCAGGGGCGTTTGCAGATCTACCCCGCAGCGTTTCTGATGCCGCTGCATTCTACCACGGCGAGGAGGGGAGCTCAACGGAGAAGGTCTTCTGGTCTTAGTACGCTGAGGACGGACATCCTGTGCCCCCTAGCGACCAGCTGAAGCAGCTGGTCGAGCTCCACAAGGTAGCCGAGCAGGCCATGAAGGGCCTCATAGTCCGGCTGTGGCCTGGAGAGGCCATGCCTGGGAGCTACTTCGGCCTCGTGCGGCGGCTGGTGGATGCGTGCCCCTGGGTGGAGGTCATCAAGCGCTCCGCCTGTATTGAAGGCGCTCGTCGGGCCCTTGCCCGCGCAAAGGTGCATTGGGGCAGGCTGGATGCGGAGAGGCTTATCACTGACGCGCCGCCAGCGGGCAAGGAGTATCGTACGCCCGAGATGTACTATAAGACTGTCCTGAAGGGTGCCCGCAAGATTGCGGATGAGTGCCCCAGAGATGTAATTATTGAGTAAACTCGCAATGTGTTATCCTGTGCGCTGAAAACTTTGTTCATATGCGCTAAGCAACACTTATTGATTTAAAATATTACCTTCTGTGCGGCCGTTTATTAAATCTGAGAGATGGCAAGTCGTCGGCTTCAGCCCCCATGCCACGAGTGCTGGGGTGTTCGATAAACTTGAGCACTCTTGTTCCCATTTTTGGGTCCATCTAGGAGGCGCCAACACAACGTAACAAGGCAATCGGACTTATAATGCTTGAACACTCTCACTTAGCCATAGAATTCTATAATTTTAAATTTCGGCGAAGCCCCTAGTATTCGGAAGACCGAGTTCGGGGCGCTATCCACGCCTTGGCCGGACATTATCCGGTTCTTCGCTCAAGCGGCATAAGTCTTTAGGTACTCGAAAAGACCTCTCGAACAGCGACCAGTCTCGCCTTATCATGACAAATAGTTTTAGCTTTTCCATCGAGGCGCCGCCCACTAAACCGGGCGCAATCGCGATGGTTCTCCTAGTGCTACCTTAGCCGACGAACGGAACTTAAGGTACCAAAACATGGGAGCCGCAAACCCAACTATTGACCCAAGACATGATTCGAGCCGATTCATATAATGCTATAAGTTCGGGTGCCGACTTGTGGAAGTGTTCGGACTTATCACACCATAATGCGGGGAACATAAGCCCCGGTGTATACGGCCGCACTCAAAATATACTGGTGCGAGATGTCATTAATGAACATATATGTAAAGTAATGCAATTATAGGCAAAAGGTGCTGCATTGTTTATTCAAGGAATTTGCCATGAGTGCGAATGATACAAATAGTGCGGTAAGCAAGGGATTGGACTAATTAAACATGTCCCCCTCCAGGGGTGGGCTGCGACTCGTGTATTTAACAAATTTAATGCTCGTGATGGAGACCACCTGAGTGTTCGTCGCAGCCTTTTTCCCTCCCCGGCTGTTGCATCGTGAGTTCGGCAGAGTTCGCCACGGACAGGCCTCCGTGAACGGAGTCCTGTGTATAAAAAGAAGGAAAATAAAAATGAAAAGAGCGACACACTTGGGAGCCCCTGGTGTGGTTGAGCCGCACTCTGGGCCTGTTGTGGTCGTGCCTCTCCCCCTATGCCCATGGTATCTCCAGAGCGTAATGATGTACGCGGAGAGCTGGTCTTGCAATCATGCGAGGGCTGGGGTTGGGGCCGCATTGCTACGCATGCTCGGAACATGCCAGGTGGTCTTGATTGATGTTGCTCCGGGCGCGTTTGGCCGTGTCCCGTCGGTTAACGGCCGGACTCGAAAATTACCTTAAAAGGCTGCTCAGATTTCCGCGCGAGAGCATTGTGTGTTCCTCCATTCGGAGGAGCGCCCGTATTTCCGCTGACCGTGATGACTCCACGAGGGCCCCGCATCTTGAGCTTAAGGTATGCATAATGCGGCACGCGTTGAACTTTAAGAATGCGGTTCGTCCGAAAGCAGAGCGTGATAGCCGCCATGAACGGGACTATGTCAAGATTAACTCCTCGCTCGAAATTATCCGGGATCCGAAGACCACTTCCAGCAGGATCGAGCTCGCATAATTGGCCTCAACACCGGTATGATGCCTTTGAAGGTCGTCTCAGAGGTTTAATCCTTGAGGGTCTATGCCCATCTTGCGACCGTATCCTCGATAAAGCAGGTCAGCTACGCCGCTGTCCATCGACTCTCGTGAGGTGAAATCCATCGACGATTGGGCAAGAGGACCATGGATTGAACTTGGGCGATCGCTCCATCGCATATACGCCCTTGCGCACGCCACGCTCCCTCTTGGGTATATGGGTTGCGATATCATGTTTACCATCCGCACTTGTGGGGAAGCCCTTCGTCCTCTCATCGCTCAGCGGCCGGGTCTCTTCCTCGTCATCATTTGGCGCCCCTTGTCGTTGTTTTCGCAATTAACTTCCTGCTCGATTGAATACCCAACAATCTCTGTTGGTGTGATTAGCTGGCTTTTGGGGTGCCATGTATCCGCAAGAGCGGTCGAGTATTCGGTCCAAATTGACGGACTGGAGTGGTTCTTTTGAATGGCTTCTTCCGCCGACCGGGTTTAGAGCCTCGTAATCCGCGCTGACCGCCGATCCTCATTGTTGTCGCCGTTAACGCGGGCGCTTGTTTTGTTTCGACGCGACCTGCCATTGTGGTCCTTAGTATCCGGACTGCCAAAGATTTTTACCGAGGTTGTTGCTGCGAGCTAGCCAGCTATCCTCTCCCGCACGTAAGCGGGTCATGAGTGATGTGAGGGCTGCCATGGATTTCGCTTTTCTGCCCTAGGTGCCGGGCCAGCCACTCGTCGTGGATGTTATGTTTGAAGGCTGCGAGGGCCTCTGCATCCGGACAGTCGACGATTTGATTTTTCTTTGTTAAGAACCGTGTCTAGAATTGCCTGGCCGATTCGTCTGGTTGCTGAATTATGTGGCTTAGGTCATCGGCGTCTGGTGGTCGCACATATGTGCCCTGGAAGTTGTCGAGGAATGCGGCTTCCAGGTCCTCCCAACACCCAATTGACTCTGCGGGCAAGCTATTAAGCCAATGCCGAGCTGGTCCTTTAAGCTTGAGTGGGAGATACTTGATGGCGTGGAGATGCCGCCGCCGGGCCATATGGATATGAAGGAGATAATCTTGATCCAAACCGCTGGGTCTGTTGTGCCATCGAGGATTCAATGTTCACGGGTTTAAACCCTTGAGGATTTGATGATCCATTACTTCGTCAGTGAAGCATAGTGGGTGTGCGGCGCCTCTGTATTGAGCAATATCACGACGTAGCTCAAGAGAGCGTTGTCTGCTGTGTTCGGCCCGGCCGGAGTTGTTGTATCCGACGCGACGGTTGTCGTCGTGGGTCGTGGGGCACCCACGTGATCCGTAAATAGATCTGGATTGTCTTGCCTTGTCCTCCAATATATCCCGCAAGTCCGGCGCATTCCCTCGTGGCTTCGTACTTTTCGAGCGGCGCTGGGGATGGTCTTGATGGAGGGCCTAGATGCCTCTCTGTCGCGACCACGGGGTGGTCGGTCTGCTGTATTGTGCACTGGTGATGAAGGTATGTATGCTTCCTCCTCTAGTCGGGGGAGCAACTTGCGTTTTGGGTAGCTCTTGGAGGGGCGTTCGAGTTCATATTCTTCGGCCGCGAGGACCTCGGTCCATCTGTCGGCCAGCAGGTCTTGATCAGCTTGAAGCTGTTGCTGCTTTTTCTTTAGGCTATTTGCTGTGGCCATTAGTCTGCGTTTAAAACTCTCTTGTTCGACGGGATCCTCAGGCACAATGAATTCGTCGTCGTCGAGGCTTGCCTCGTCTCCGGAGGGAGGTATGTAATTATCATCCTCGACCTCTTCGTCTGCCGCTCTCTCGTGAGGGCTGGCTTCATCATCCTCGCGCTGAATCTTCTTTGGAGGGGATTGTCTTCGCACTTTTCGGGTGTTATTATCTCTCGTGCGGAATCTCCATTCTTGCTGTGGCGGGATTTAGAGCGGCGCCGCTGACGTTAGTGCTTGGGCTGTTTCTTTAGGGAATCTGCATCCGCTGCTTCTTCGCTGTCCCCATCCTTTGGGGTGTCCATGTATATGTCGTATGACGAGGTGGTCTTCGGTGCCTGTGGGCGCTGGTTCTTGATCGTCTCGGCATCGCCGCCCATACCGCCGATGTCCTCGAGTCGTAGTTCAGCATGTCGGTTAGATCGTCGGCGGTGGCTACAAAGTGGGTGGTGGGTGGGCTTTGAATCTCTTCATCGTCGCAGATCCCAACCATCCCGACCGCAGTCCGCCAGGCTCTCCGACACGAGAGATGCTTTAGCGAATTTAGGATGTCGCCAAAGGGTGAGTGCCGAAAGATGTCCGCGCGGTGAACTCCATGATCGGCGCCGATCGGATTCGATTAGGGGCGCAGGAGGTTCGGAGTCCGCAAGGAGTCCGGCGCCTCGGAGTCACGAGCTTTATAAGGGACAAGGTCGGTATTCGGCTCCATCGCCGTAGAAGTCGCAGCCCCCGAGGCGGTGTCCAACCACCTGTCCTCGATCTGCGCGCTCAGCTTTGAACTATGGGTCAGAGCGGATTCGTGTGTGGCCACCAGGGCACAGTCCGGCGGCAGAGTTAGATCATGCCCATCGTGACAGTGCGGCACGCTCGGCTGCGGCTCGGGTCCATCGAAGATCAACTCTCCGCGGATGTCCGCCGTGAAGTTTAGGCTTCCAAATCTGACCTGATGGCCAGGGGCGTAGCTTTCGATCTGCTCCAGATGGCCAAGTGAATTGGCCCACAGTGCAAAGCCGACGAACACGAAGATCTGTCCGGGGAGGAAAGTCTCACCCTGGACGGCGTTGTTGTTGATTGGAGAAGCCATCAAGCCTATCGGTGACGACACAGAGGAACTCTCAATGAAACCACCAATGTCGGTGTCAAAACCGGCGGATCTCGGGTAAGGGACCCGATGTTTTTACCCACGTTCGGGCCCTCTCGATGGAGGTAAAACCCTACTCCTTCTTGATTGATATTGATGATATGGGTAGTACAAGAGTGGATCTACCTCAAGATCAAGGAGGCTAAACCCTAGAAGCTAGCCTATGGTATGATTGTTGTAATGGTTGTTGTGTCCTACGGACTAAAACCCTCCGGTTTATATAGACACCGGGGAGGGCTAGGGTTACACAGAGTCGGTTACAATGGTAGGATATCTACATATCCGTATTGCCAAGCTTGCCTTCCACGCCAAGGAAAGTCCCATCCGGACACGGGACAAAGTCTTCAATCTTGTATCTGCATAGTCTTGGAGTCCGGTTGACGATGATAGTCCGGCTATCCGGACACCCCCTAGTCCTGGACTCCCTCAGTTATCATTATTCTTTAAAGCATACATGTCATCACAATAATCGTCATAGATAGGAGGCATGCTTTCATCATAGTAAATTTGCTCAACAAAGCTTGGGGGACAAAAAATATCATCTTCATCAAACATAGCTTCCCCAAGCTTGTGGCTTTGCATATCATTAGCGTCATGGATATTCAAGGAATTCATACTAACAACATTGCAATCATGCTCATCATTCACATATTTCATGCCAAGCATTCTATGTAATTCTTCTTCTTGCACTTTGGCACAATTTTCCTTTCCATCATACTCACGAAAGATATTAAAAAGATGAAGCGTGTGGACAAACTCAATTCCATTTTTTGTAATTTTCTTTTATAGATCAACTAGTGCTAAAACAAGAAACAAAAAGATTCAATTGCAAGATCTAAAGATATACCTTCAAGCACTCACCTCCCCGGCAACGGTGCTAGAAAAGATCTTGATGTCTACTACACAACCTTCTTCTTGTAGACCTTGTTGGGCCTGCAAGTGCACAGGTTTGTAGGACAGTAGCAAATTTCCCTCAAGTGGATGACCTAAGGTTTATCAATCCGTGGGAGGCGTAGGATGAAGATGGTCTCTCTCAAGCAACCATGCAACCAAATAACAAAGAGTCTCTTGTGTCCCCAACACACCCAATACAATGGTAAATTGTATAGGTGCACTAGTTCGGTGAAGAGATGGTGATACAAGTGCAAAATAGATAGTAGATGTAGGTTTTTGTAATCTGAAAATACAAAAACAGCAAGGTAACAAGTTGTAAAAGTGAGTGTAAACGGTATTGCAATGATAGGAAACAAGGCCTCGGGTTCATACTTTCACTAGTGCAAGTTCTCTCAACAATAATAACATAGATAGATCATATAACAAGCCCTAAATATGCAACTAAGAGTCACTCCAAAGCCACTAATAGCGGAGAACAAATGTAGAGATTATTGTAGGGTACGAAACCACCTCAAAGTTATTCTTTCGGATCAATCTATAAAAGAGTTCGTACTAGAATAACACCTTAAGGCACAAATCAACCAAAACCCTAATGTCACCTAGATACTCCATTGTCACCTCAAGTATCCGTGGGCATGATTATACGATATGCATCACACAATCTCAGATTCATCCAACCAACACAAAGTACTTCAAAGAGTGCCCCAAAGTTTCTACCGGAGAGTCAAGAACGTGTGCCAACCCCTATGCATAGGTTCATGGGCGGAACCCACAAGTTGATCACCAAAACATACATCAAGTGGCACATGATATCCCATTGTCACCACAGATAATCACGGCAAGACATAAATCAAGTGTTCTCATAAAAGACTCAATCCGATAAGATAACTTCAAAGGGGAAACTCAATTCATCACAGGAGAGTAGAGGGGGAGAAACATCATAGGATCCAACTACAATAGCAAAGCTCGGGATACATCAAGATCGTGCCATAGAGGGAACACGAGAGAGAACACGAGAGAGAGAGAGATCAAACACATAGCTACTGGTACATACCCTCAGCCCCGAGGGTGAAGTACTCCCTCCTCGTCATGGATAGCGCCGGTATGATGAAGATGGTCACCGGTGATGGGATCCCCCCTCCGGCAGGGTGCCGGGAAGGGCTCCCGAGAGGTTTTTGGTGGCTACAGAGGCTTGCGGCGGCGGAACTCCTGATCTATCTTCTGTTCTGGAAGTTTTACGATACGTAGGTATATATGGGTGTAGGGGGTACGTCGGTGGACCAAAGGAGGGGCCACGAGGCAGGGGGGCGCGCCCAGGGGGTTGGGCGCCCCCCACCCTCGTGAGCACCTCCCTTCTTTCCTGACGTGCACTCCAAGTCCATCGGGTGGCTTTCCTTTCAAAAATAACTTCTCCAGTTGATTTCGTTCCGTTTTGACTCCGTCTGATATTCCTTTTCCTCGAAACACTAAAATAGGCATAAAACATCAAAACTGGGTTGGGCCTCCGGTTAATAGGTTAGTCCCAGAAGTAATATAAAAGTGGATAATAAAGCCCAATATTGCCTAAAACATTAGATAAAGTAGCATGGAGCAATCAAAAATTATAGATACGTTGGAGACATATCAGTGGGCAACGAATTCCTTCGTCGCCTGCTTCCCACTCGAGCCGGACATAGTTCGGCCAAGAGTCTCTTTGTTTTGAACTGGAACATCGTGTTCCAAAAACCTTAACCAAGCTCAGCAGACTCGCTGGCTAACAAATCGTACACGCAGCTTGGGACTTGGTCCTTCCACCAAGTACACGCCACATCTGCTCGAAAACCCCAGTCAACTAGGGTATGAGCAACCTTATTACATGACCGCTTATAGTGCTTAAATGAAAAGCATCAAGAGATGCATAACACAGACTACGAGCTTCACGCAACAGAACTCCAATTGACTAAAGATCGTGGTCGCCGGAGTTGATGGCATTAACAAGCTGCTGGGAGTCCGACTCAAAGATCACCCGATGAATGCCCATCTGTGCCGCTGCTTCAATGGCTTGCACACACGCCGTTGCTTCCGCATGGAGTGGTGAAGCAAGGTGTTCCAGCTTGCTTGCGGACGCGGCAATGAACTCCCCCTGGCTCGATCTTGCGACACAGCCCCAAGCTCCCCTCCCTTGCTCAACGTAAAAAGCTGCATCAAAATTAACTTTGACATAACCTTCAGTTGGTTTCGTCCATGCTACTGCTGTAGGCTTCCCTCCAGCATCCTCAGCTGTCTCCGCTGCCCCCCGGAAATCATTCCACAGCCTTCTGATATTGTATGCAATTACTTCACATGCCTTTACCTTCTCACCTTGATTTGCCTTGTTTCTGGTATTCCACCATTCCCAGAACAACATGAGCACAAGATCTCATCGTGCTGGTGTCAGAGACCACACACGTTCAAACATCATCAAGGGGTTCGCACACTCCAGCAGGGAAATATGCACATCTTCGAGCTATAACTCTCTCCATATTTTCTTGACCTGTTTGCATTTCAGGAACAAATGGCCACCTTTCTCGTCCATTCTCATACATACCAGGCACCGGGTATCCAACTCAACATGTTTCCTCTTGATATTCATACGCGTCGGCAAAGAGTTGTGTGCAAGTCACCACAGGAACATCCTTACTTTGGGTGCGAGCTCCAGCCTCCAGATTTTTGTCCATCGCTGTGCATCGCCGGATGCGGTTGCCGTAGACGAGCTAGCATCCCTGTTGTGGGCTGCATCCCTCAAACTGATTCCCAGGTGGTATGCTGACTTTACAGAGAAAATTCCCCTCGGATCAAAGTGCCACGCTGGCTGGTCTTCCATTCCACTCCGGACTGGTATTGCAAGGATTTCCTTCGCATCTTCAGCGCAAAAAAGATCTGACACAAATTCCTCGTCCCAGTTCTTAGTAACTGGGTCCATCAAGTCAGAAACTCTGTCCAATAGCACCCTAGCACGGATCGTACGAGGCCTCCTTGTGGCCCCTCGAGGTAGCCATGGGTCGTCCCAAATGCGTACATTTTCCCCTGATCCAATCCTCCACACTATACCTTCTTTAAGCAGCCCAATTCCTTTCAGAATGCTCCTCCACGTATAGGACATCTCTCCCCTCTTGCTTGCCTCTAACACCGAGCAATTTGGGAAATAGTGTGCCTTCAACACTCGGGCACATAGAGTATCCGGTTGCTGTAGTAGCCGCCATCCTTGTCGGGCCAACATTGCTAAGTTAAAAGTATGTAAATCCCTGAACCCGAGACCACCTTCTTTCTTCAACTTGGTCAGTTTATCCCATCCAATCCAGTGACACCGGTCCCATTTATCCTGATTACTCCACCAGTATCGGTTGATGAGAGTGCCAATCTCCTCACAGAGCTTCTTAGTAATATGAAAACATGACATGGCGTAGGTGGGGATTGCTTGTGCGACCGATTTAACCAAAGTTTCCTTCCCCGGCATTGATAGCAGCCTCTCAACCCAGCCCTGCATGCGCTGCCATATGTTCTGCTTGATGTATTCAAACTCCTGGGCTCTAGCAGCACCCACAAATGCCGGCAGCCCAAGATAATTTCATCATTGGGATTCCTGTGCGACCCCAGAATTTGAAGTGCTTCCGCCTTCCTCACTGCACTAGTGCCTTTGCTGAAGGTGACTGCAGATTTATTCTTGTTGATCATTTGTCCCGATTGTTCCTCATATAAAGCCAATATTGCTTGCAGTTTGTGAGCCCCTGTGTGGTTTCTTTCATCACAATCAGTGAGTCATCAGCGAAAAATAAATGGTTTATCATTGGAGCCCCAGAGACGATCTCAATGCCTTGTATGGATCCCTCCAACTCAGCCTGATGTAGTAAAGCCGAAAGTCCCTCAGCACACAGGATAAAAAGGTATGGCGAGAGGGGATCACCCTGCTGCAGCCCCCTCCCAGGCACAAACATCTCCGAAAAATTCCTGTTTATCTTTACTCTATAATTTACGGACATAACACACTTCATGATTGTATTGATACATTGCTCAGCGAACCCCATCTGGCGCATTATACGCTCCAAAAAACCCCACTCCACATGATCATAGGCCTTAATCATATCCAACTTGATAGCAACTAAACCATTGCGACCTCCCTTTCGTTTATGCATCAAGTGATTTATCTCATAGGCCAACAGCACATTGTCAGTTATCATCCTCCCTGGTACAAATGCAGATTGGGTTAGAGAGATGATCTCAGGGAGTATCTCCTTCAACCTGTTAGCTGATGTCTACTACACAACCTTCTTCTTGTAGACGTTGTTGGGCCTGCAAGTGCACAGGTTTGTAGGACAGTAGCAAATTTTCCTCAAGTGGATAACCTAAGGTTTATCAATCCGCGAGAGGCGTAGGAGGAAGATGGTCTCTCTCAAACAACCCTGCAACCAAATAACAAAAAGTCTCTTGTGTCCCCAACACACCCAATACAATGGCAAATTGTATAGGTGCACTAGTTCGGCGAAGATATGGTGATACAAGTGCAAAATAGATAGTAGATATAGGTTTTTGTAATCTGAAATAATAAAAAGAGCAAGGTAGCAAGCGATAAAAGTGAGCGTAAACGGTATTGCAATGATAGGAAACAAGGCCTAGGGTTCATACCGGAGAGTCAAGAACGTGTGCCAACCCCTATACATAGGTTCCCAAGTGTCACGAAACCCGCAAGTTGATCACCAAAACATACATCAAGTGGATCAATAGAATAACCCATTGTCACCACGGTAATCCCACGCAAGACATACATCAAGTGTTCATAAAAGACTCAATCCAATAAGATAACTTCAAAAGGGGAAACTCAATTCATCACAAGAGAGTATAGGGGGAGAAACATCATAAGATCCAACTACAATAGCAAAGCTCGGGATACATCAAGATCGTGCCATAGAGCAACACGAGAGAGAACACGAGAGAGAGAGATCAAACACATAGCTACTGGTACATACCCTCAGCCCCGAGGGTGAACTACTCCCTCCTCGTCTTGGATAGTGTCGGGATGATGAAGATGGCCACCGGTGATGGGATCCCCCTCCGACAGGGTGCCATAACAGGGTCCCGATTGGTTTTTGGTGGCTATAGAGACTTGCGACGGCGGAACTCCCGATCTATTTTCTGTTCTGGAAGTTTTAGGGTACGTAGGTATATATGGGTGCAGGGGGTACGTCGGTGGACCTCCAGGGGGCTCACGATGTAGGGGGGCGCGCCCGGGGGGAGGGGCGCGCCCCCCGCCCTCGTGGGCAGCCCGGGGATCCCCTGGTGTGCACTCCAAGCCCATCTGGTTGGTTTCCTTCCAAAATTAACTTCTCCAGTTGATTTCGTTCCATTTTGACTTCGTCTGATATTCCTTTTCCTCGAAACACTGAAATAGGCATAAAACAGCAAATCTGGGCTGGGCCTCCGGTTAATAGGTTAGTCCCAAAAATAATATAAAAGTGGATAATAAAGCCCAATATGGCCTAAAACAGTAGATAAAGTAGCATGGAGCAATCAAAAATTATAGATACGTTGGAGACGTATCAAGCATCCCCAAGCTTAATTCCTGCTCGTCCTCGAGTAGGTAAATGATATAAACGAATTTTTGATGCGGAGTGATACTTTGGCATAATTTCAATGTAAATCTTCTTAATCATGGTATGAATATTCAGATCAGAAAGATTCAAGATAAAAGTTCATATTGACATAAAAATAATAATACTTCAAGCATACTAATCAAGCAATTATGTTATTTCAAAATAACATGGCCAAAGAAAGTTCATCCCTACAAAATCATATAGTTAGGCTATGCTTCATTTTTGTCACACAAAGATGTTCCCAACTTCTATACCCCCGATGACAAGCCAAGCAATTGTTTCATACTCAAATAATCTCAAACTTTTTCAACCTTCACGCAATACATGAGCGCGAGCCATGGATATAGCACTATGGGTGGAATAGAATATGATGATGGGGATTGTGTGGAGAAGACAAAAAAGGAGAAAGTCTCACATTGACGAGGCTAATCAACGGGCTATGGAGATGCCCATCAATTGATGTCAACATGAGGAGTAGGGATTGCCATGCAACGGATGCACTAGAGCTATGAATGCTCAACAAAAGAAAACTTGTGGGTGTGCATCCAACTTGCTTGCTCATGAAGACCTAGGGCATTTGAGGAAGCCCATCGTAGGAATATACAAGCCAAGTTCTATAATGAAAAATTCCCACTAGTATGAACGAGACAATATATGAGACTCACTATATGAAAAACATGGTGCTACTTTGAAGCACAAATATATGAGACTCACTACATGAAGAACAAGGTGCTACTTTGAAGCACAAGTGTGGTAAAAGGATAGTAACATTGTCCCTTCTCTCTTTTTCTCTCATTTTTTTATATTTTTTGGGGCCTTCACTTTTTTTTATTGGCCTTTCTCTTTTTTTTCGTCCGGAGTCTCATCCCGACTTGTGGGGGAATCATAGTCTCAATCATGCTTTTCCTCACTAGGGCAATTCTCTAATAATGATGATCATCACACTTTTATATTTCTTACAACTCGATATCTAGAACAAAGATATAACTCTATATGAATGCCTCCGGCGGTGTACCGGGATGGTGCAATGAATCAAGAGTGACATGTATGAAAAATAATGCATGGTGGCTTTGCCACAAATACGATGTCAACTACATGATCATGCAATGGCAATATGACAAAAGTAAAGTATGTCATGATGAACGAAACGGTGGAAAGTTGCATGGCAATATATCTCGGAATGGCTATGGAAATGCCATAATAGGTAGGTATGGTGGCTGTTTTGAGGAAGATATAAGGAGGTTTATGTGTGAAAGAGCGTATCATATCACGGGGTTTGGATGCACCGGCGAAGTTTGCACCAACTCTCAATGTGAGAAAGGCAATGCACGGTACCGAGGAGGCTAGCAATGGCGGAAAGGTAAAAATGCGTATAATCCATGGACTCAACATTAGTCAAAAGAACTCATATACTTATTGCAAAAATTTAGAAGTCATCAAAAATCAAGTACTACGCGCATGCTCCTAGGAGGATAGATTGGTAGGAAAAGACCATCACTCGTCCCCGACCGCCACCCATAAGGATGCACAAGCCAGGTACACTTCATGTTTCAAATTTGTTACACAACTTTAACCATACGTGCATGCTACGGGACTTGCTAACTTCAACACAAGTATTTCTCAAATTCACAACTATTCAATTAGCACGATTTTGATATTATCACCTCCATATCTCAAAACAATTATCAAGCATCAAACTTAATTTAATTCACTCAAAAAGAAAGTTTCACATATCTTGAACACTAAGTATATTAACATTAAGAAAATTACCATGCTATTAATGACTCTCATAATAATCTAAGTGAAGCATTAGATATCAAGTTTCTTTAAAACAAATCCACCACCGTGCTCTAAAAGATCTAAGTGAAGCACTAGAGCAAAAATTATCACGCTCAAAAAGATATAAGTGAAGCACTATGAGCAAAACTATCAAGCTCAAAAGATATAAGTGAAGCACATAGAGTATTCTAACAAATTCCAAATCATGTATGGCTCTCTCTCATTTAAGAATTTCATATCTTGATACTTATTCAAACAGCAAGCAAAGCTAAAGAAAACTACATTGCAAGGATAGCACAACTCATGCGAAGAAGCAAAAACTTAGGCTCAACCGATACTAACCGATAGTTGTTGAAGAAGAAAGGTGGGATGCCTACCGGGGCATCCCCAAGCTTAGATGCTTGAGACTTCTTGGAATATTATCTTGGGGTGCCTTGGGCATCCCCAAGCTTGATCTTTTGTGTCTCCTTAATTCCTCTCATATCATGGTTTCTCTTTTTATCAAAAGCTTCATTCACAACAAACTCAACAAGAACTCGTGAGATAGGTTAGTATAAACCAATGCAAAACCTTATCATTTTCTACTGTAACAAATCACTAACATTATTATTCAACATTGAATACTAAATGCCTCTGCATATTTAATACTCCTATCATCAAATAGAATCATTAAACAAGCAAACATACGCAAACAATGCAACCATAACAGCAATCTGTCAAAACAGTACAGTCTGTAAAGAATGCAGCAGTATCAATACTTCCCTAACTCCAAAAATTATGAACTAAAATTCCCACTGTAATAAATGTATCATAGCTCAATATGCAAAAAGATTCAACGTTAGACCATGCTCTGAATTTTCTAGGGAATTTTTGCAACAGCGGTAAACTTTCTGTTTTCAAACAGAAACATGCAAACTAGCAAAATAAGCATGGCAAAGGCTATCCTTGACTTTTTTATTGAAACTAAAGAGGCAAAAACATTATTCTAACTAACAGCAAGCAAAAACTAACAAAATAAAATGATGCTCCAAGAAAAACACATATCATGTGGTGAATAAAAATATAGCTCCAAGTAAAGTTACCGATGAACGAAGACGAAAGAGGGGATGCCTTCCGGGGCATCCCCAAGCTTAGGCTCTTGGTTGTCCTTGAATATTACCTTGGGGTGACTTGGGAATCCCCAATCTTAGGCTCTTGCCACTCCTTGTTCCATAGTCCATCGAATCTTTACCCAAAACTTGAAAACTCTTTACCCAAAACTTGAAAACTTCAACCACACAAAACTCAACACAAAACTCGTAAGCTCCGTTAGTATAAGAAAATAAAACCACCACTTAGGTACTGCAATTAACTCATTCTAAATTCATATTGGTGTAATATCTACTGTACTCCAACTTATCTATGGTTCATACCTTCCGATACTACTCATAGATTCATCAAAATAAGCAAACAACACATAGAAAACAGAATCTGTCAAAAACAGCACAGTCTGTAGTAATCTGTATAAAACGTATACTTCTGGAACCCCAAAAATTATGAAATAAATTGCTGGACCTGAGAAATTTGTCTATTAATCATCTGCAAAAAGAATCAACTAAATAGCACTCTCCAGTAAAACGTTCTAGCTAATTTCGTGAGCGCTAAAGTTTCTGTTTTTTACAGCATGATCATAAAGACTTCACCCAAGTCTTCCCAAAGGTTCTACTTGGCACAAACACTAACTAAAGCATAAAACCACATCTAAACAGAAGCTAGATGGATTATTTATTCCTAAACATAACCAAAATCAAGAAACTAAAATAAAATTGGGTTGCCTCCCAACAAGCGCTTTTCTTTAATGCCTTTTAGCTAGGCATGATGATGACAATGATGCTCACATAAAAGATAAGAATTGAAACATAACGGGAGCATCATGAAGCATATGACTAGCACTTTTAAGTCTAACCCACTTCCTATGCATAGGGATTTTGTGAGCAAACAACTTATGGGAACAAGAATCAACTTGCATAGGAAGGTAAAACAAGCATAATTTCAAAACTTTAAGCACATAGAGAGGAAACTTGACATTATTGCAATTTCTACAAGCATATGTTCTCCCTCATAATAATTTTTAGTATCATCATGAATGAATTCAACAATATAACCAACACCTAAAGCATTCTTTTCATGATCTACAAGCATAGAAAATTTACTGCTCTCCACATAAGCAAAATTCTTCTTCACAATAATCATCACAATAATCATCATAGATAGGAGGCATGCTTTCATCATAGTAAATTTGCTCATCAAAGCTTGGGGGACAAAAAATATCATCTCCATCAAACACAGCTTCCCCAAGCTTGTGGCTTTGCATATCATTAGCATCATGGATATTCAAGGAATTCATACTAACAACATTGCAATCATGCTCATCATTCAAAAATTTAGTACCAAACATTCTATAGATTTCTTCTTCAAGCACATGAGCACAATTATCCTTTCCATCATACTCACGAAAGATATTAAAAAGGTGAAGCGTTTGAGACAAACTCAACTCCATTTTTTGTAGTTTTCTTTTATAAACTAGACTAGTGCTAAAACAAGAAACAAATAGATTCAATTGCAAGATCTAAAGATATACCTTGACTTACCTAGCCTCCTCGGCAACGGCGCCAAAAAAGAGCTTGATGTCTACTACACAACCTTCTTCTTGTAGACGTTGTTGGGTCTACAAGTGCACAGGTTTGTAGGACAGTAGCAAATTCCCCTCAAGTGGATGACCTAAGGTTTATCAATCCTTGAGAGGCGTAGGAGGAAGATGGTCTCTCTCAAACAACCCTGCAACCAAATAACAAAAGTCTCTTGTGTCCCCAACACACCCAATACAATGGCAAATTGTATAGGTGCACTAGTTCGGCGAAGAGATGGTGATACAAGTGCAAAATAGATAGTAGATATAGGTTTTTGTAATCTGAAATATAAAAATAGAAAGGTAGCAAGCGATAAAAGTGAGCGTAAACGGTATGGCAATGATAGGAAACAAGGGCTAGTGTTCATACTTTCTCTAGTGTAAGTTCTCTCAACAATAATAACATAGATAGAACATATGACAAGCCCTCAACATGTAACAAAGAGTTACTCCGAAGCCACTAATAGCGCAGAACAAACGTAGAGATTATGGTCGGGTACGAAACCACCACAAAGCTATTCTTTCAGATCGATCTATAAAAGAGTTTGTACTAGAATAACACCTTAAGATACAAATCAACCAAAACCCTAATGTCACCTAGATACTCCATTGTCACCTCAAGTATCCGTGGGCATGATTATACGATATGCATCACACAATCTCAGATTCATCCAACCAACATAAAAGTACTTCAAAGAGTGCCCCGAAGTTTCTACCGGAGAGTCAAGAACGTGTGCCAACCCCTATGCATAGGTTCCCAAGTGTCACGAAACCCGCAAGTTGATCATCAAAACATACATCAAGTGGATCAATAGAATAACCCATTGTCACCACGGTTATCCCACGCAAGACATACATCAAGTGTTCATAAAAGACTCAATCCAATAAGATAACTTCAAAAGGGGAAACTCAATTCATCACAAGAGAGTAGAGGGGGAGAAACATCATAAGATCCAACTACAATAGCAAAGCTCGGGATTCATCAAGATCGTGCCATAGAGCAACACGAGAGAGAACACGAGAGAGAGAGAGAGAGAGATCAAACACATAGCTACTGGTACATACCCTCAGCCCCAAGGGTGAACTAGTCCCTCCTCGTCATGGATAGCGCCGGGATGATGAAGATGGCCACCGGTGATGGGACCCCCCTCTGGCAGGGTGCCGGAATAGGGTCCCGATTGGTTTTTGGTGGCTACAGAGGCTTGCGGCTGCGGAACTCCCGATCTATTTTCTGTTCTGGATGTTTTAGGGTACGTAGGTATATATGGGTGCAGGGGGTACGTCGGTGGACCTCCAGGGGGCTCACGAGGTAGGGGGCGCGCCCAGGGGGGAGGGGCGCGCTCCCCACCCTCGTGGGAAGCCCGGGGATCCCCTGGCGTGCACTCCAAGCCCATCTGGTTGGTTTCCTTCCAAAATTAACTTCTCCAGTTGATTTCGTTCCGTTTTGACTTCGTCTGATATTCCCTTTCCTCGAAACACTGAAATAGGCATAAAACAGAAATCTGGGCTGGGCCTCCGGTTAATAGGTTAGTCCCAAAAATAATATAAAAGTGGATAATAAAGCCCAAAATGGCCTAAAATAGTAGATAAAGTAGCATGGAGCAATCAAAAATTATAGATACGTTGGAGACGTATCATTAGCCAACACCTTCGAGATCAACTTGTACAACATGTTACACAAACTGATTGGTCAGAACTCCGTGATTCTAGACGGATTCTTGTTCTTTGGGATCAAAACAATAGTAGTCTCATTCCAACGCATCGGCATTGGTCCACCATTTAGCACCTCAAGCACCTCCTATTATACCTTGTCACCAACCAGCCTCCAAAACTTCTTGTAGAAAATTGCCGGCATTCCATCCGGTCCTGGTGCCTTGAGATCACCCGTGGCCTCGAGAGCTTGTTTTACCTCTGCCCCAGTATAGGGTCGCATGAGTCTCTCATTCATCTCGCTAGTAACAAAGGTGGGGACACAAGCTAGGATTTGATCATCAATCACACCTGCAGAAGACATGAACAAACTTATAGTGATTAGTAATAAAACGCCCTAACTCCTCTTCTCCTTCTACTACACTCCCATCCTCCTTCTTTAATTTCTTAACACATTCCTCCTCTTCCTTTCCGAGGCTTGGGCATGGAAAAATTGCGTATTGCAGTCACCAAACTTCAACCAGTTTGCATGCGCCCTCTGGCGCCAGTACATGTTATGTTGATCCTCCAGCCGGCTCAGCTTGTATCTCAGAAGCTGCTCCCGATTCACCTGTTGCTGATTTAAAGAACTTCGCCTGCACACTTCCAGCTCTTTCTTTACTTTCCTGATGTGTCCCCTTAACTCACCTAGGACCTCATGATCCCACTTGGTAAGCTCGCCACCCACACACCTAATTCCCTCTATCGCCGTACTAGCCCCTTCCTGAAATGCGTTATTACATGCCTTCTCCACAATCTATGCACACTCCTCCTCCTGCAACCATCTCGCCTCAAAACGAAACACGCCTGGCCCATGTGCCTCTTGCTGCATATCAGACCTCCCATTCAACTCCACAATTAACGGACGATGATCTGAGTGACGAGGATCTCCATTTATTACTCTATGTAGCGGGTAAAGACACCTCCACTCCATATTTGCAGTAGCACGGTCCAGCCTTTCCTGGGTGTATCCCTCGATGTTGTGCCGATTATTCCTCCATGTGTATGGATCCCCCACAAAACCCAGGTCATCAAGGCCACAAGCTTCCAAAGTTTCCCTGAAAACGTCCATACATCCTTGGGCCCGAGTCGACCCTCCTTCCTTCTCATTTGAGAAGAGGATCTCATTAAAGTCCCAAAGGCAGATCCAAGGCAGATCTGATTGGGCACAAAGTGCTTTCATAGCCCTCCACGTGTTCTCCTTCTCCCCCCATCTTGACTCACCATACATCCCCGTCAATCTCCACCGCCTCCCATCTTCCTCCTTCACCTCCGCATCAATGAAATACTTGTCCTTCCATTTGAGCTCAACATCCACCCCCCTACGCCAGAACAAAGCTAAACCACCACTCCGTCCAACCGGGTCCTTTGCCACCATGTTTGGCATGCCTAGCCGCCATCTCAGACTATCTAACTCTTTCTCAAACAATCTTGTCTCCGAGAGAAACAAGATGCCAGGCTCTTCCGCCCCCTGGAGTTCCAGGAGACTCCGAACTGCCGGTTGGTTCCCAAGCCCCCAGCAGTTCCAAGCAATTATCTTCATTGATTCCCGCAGGGCAGTTCCGACAGCCCCGCCTCAGCTTCAAGCATTACCTCTCCCATTATCTTTGCTTTTTTTGCCATCTCACCCTCCTTCTCGTCCTCCTCCATCGGTACCCCATCTCTTTTTGATCCCACATGAACATCCAGAGCTGGCTGCACTTCACTGTTGGGCAGTCTCTCCCTCCTGACTATCTTCACTCCCCCTTTCCACCTCCCTTTCCCTTTCTTTTCTCTCCCAAACCCTTCTCCGCCGTCTTCCCCAAGTCCAGACTCTCTGATGTGGATTTTGCACTCAGCTCAACATGCACAATTTCCATGGGTCCACCTAACCCCGCTCCTGTCTGATTTTGCAAAGGCGTAGCAGCTACAGGGTCACCCCTTTTATCTTTGGGTATGTCACCTGCAAACACCAAGGCCTTCTTGGGTGGCATCCCATCATACCCTTTGTTATTTGTTGCCGCTTCTTTTAGTTTCTTCAACGGGCTGGTGACCTCTTCCTCACGGGTCTTTCTTACTTGGCATTGATTCTGGCCAGAATGACCCTGCTTCCTCCAATTCTCACTATCACTCCCTGATCTGCTTCTACTATCACCCAGGTTATACGATATGAAATTTGAACTGTTTCTTCCCTCCCTCGTACTTTTGCCATCTCCCCAACTCCCTCTACTACCCGTGTCCCCCCCTCCTTGGGATGTATGCTCTAGGCCACAAACCAAATTGCTGCTCCTCTCCCTTACCCAAGATGATACTGCAGTCTTTGTCAATGTGATCCAGGAGCCCGCATCTGTAGCAAAAATCTGGTAAAAACTCATACTCAAAACGACACTATAGCTCATCATTCTCCTCCTCCTGGTTTTTTAGTTTCTTCACAACATCCCCTTCCCCTTCCTCCTCATCACGCATAAACCCCTGCATCAAAGGCTCACTTATATCAATCCTTCTTTTCACCCGTAGATATCTGCCCACAGCCGTTCCATCATGCCCCACATCCACCTCCATAGCATTGCCAATGAAATTCCCTATGGCCTCTCCCGCCTCCCTTCACATCATACCAAGAGGCAGATCGAAGACTCGCACCCATACCGGGTTCGTTCTGAACTCGTACTCCTTGATTTTTCTTGTAGGGATGTAGTCTTCCACTACCAGCAGTGATTTGCCAAACTCCCAAGGTCCCTCCTCCAGTGCTTTTCGCTTGCCCGACTGTTGATGGAAGGTGAATAAAAATACATTTTCGCCAAGATCCTTACAGTCCAGCCCCTTCAACGGGCACCAAACCCTAGCCAGAGATGCGCCCAGTGCCTCTGCTACAGCAGGCTTATCCGACATTAATTTCGCGATCGCCTGTGTCTCGACCGCCTCCACTTTCCCCCCTCCACTCCATATGATCTTCCTCCCCTTCCTCTCCGACTCTTACAACTTCAGACTCTTCATCTGGCCTTCAACTCGCTCCATCCTCCCCTCCCCCGAACGTAGCAACCTAGGCTAGGGATCTGGGGTGTTTATACGATCGTGAGCCCCAGCACCCACGAAAGGCCTATGGTGGATTAGGTTTGGGCTTGCGAACGAGAGACGAGGGCGGTGAGTGACCGGAGAAAACCGGGCTTGGGATCGGCGGCGGTGGCGGCGTAGCGAGACCTAGCTAGATGCGATCGCCGAGCGAATCGCCAAGTCGGTCGCGAGAGGAAACCTAACTGTCACATGCGGGACGGACCCCCTCTCCATCTTCGGATTTGCTTGTTTTCCGGCCAAGAGTCTCTTGACAAAGAGAGAGATTTAACAAGTTCAGCACGTCGCCAAACTGCGAGTGCTGGAAGATATCCGCAGCGGTGAACTCCATTACAGGAGCCCATCCAGGTTCGGCGGGCTCAGGAGTGTGCTGACTGGAACCTACAGCCGGATACGAGTCCGGGGGTCCGGTGTTACGGGCTTATTTTGGGGGTGAGGGCTGTGTTCGGCTCTACCGCCAATGAGTGTGTGGCCTGCGGGGCGGGGTCCATCCACCCGTCCTTAGGCAACACATTCTGCTCTGGATTTAGGTCCGGGGCTATCGTAGAGGAGACATCCCGAGCATTGTCCGACAATAGGTCTAAGCCGTGCTCATCGCGACTGACGGGCGCTCCTGGCACAGACCCGAATCCGTCTAAGATCAAGTCTCTGCGGATATCAGCCGTGTAGTTCAGGTTTCCGAACCTAACACTCGTGGCTGGGGCGAGCTGCCGATTCGCTCCAGTTGGCTGCTTAATTGGCCCATGATGCAAAGCCGCCGAACACGAAGATCTGTCCGAGGAAAAAAGTCTCACCCTAGACCGTGTTGTTGACGATTGAAAGAGCCATCAAGCCTTGCAGCAACGACACAGAGGAACTCTCAATGAAAGCACCAATGTCGGTGTCAAAACCGGCGGATCTCGGGTAGGGGGTCCCGATCTGTGCGTCTTAGGCTAATGGTAACAGGAGGTTAGGGACACAATGTTTACCAAGGTTCAGGCCCTCTCGATGGATGTAAAACCCTACTTCCTGCTTGATTGATATTGATGATATGAGTAGTACAAGAGTTGATCTACCACGAGATCGTAGAGGCTAAACCCTAGAGGCTAGCCTATGATGATTATGATTGTGATCGTCCCTCTAAGGACCAACCTCTCTGGTTTATATAGACACTGGAGAGGGCTAGGGTTTACATGGAGTCGGTTACAAGGAAGGAAATATAATATCCGGATCGCCAAGCTTGTCTTCCACGCAAAGGAGAGTCCCATCCGGACACGGGACGGAGTCTTGAGTCTTGTATCTTCATGCTCCAACAGTCCGGACAAAGTATACAGTCCGGCTGTCTGGATACCCCCTAATCCAGGCCTCCCTCAGGTGGGGGAGAATTTGTTACCTGAATCTAGGACTTGGTTGAAAGAGGAAATAATTGGGGTGAAAAGTAGCAGAGACTGGCTATCTAACTAGTCTCTAGGTCTAATAGGGAAATAAAGGGAAACGCAGTACAAACTCAATATAAACCCGATCTGTTGGTTGAAAAAGGAAAGAAAGTGGGGACTGGGGGACAAGTCAACAGAGTAAGTCCAGACTAGATTTGCTAGCCTCACATAGTATAAGGTATACTGAACAAAAATGGGACCAACCCAGATATCTTGTTCTGATGTTTGTTGCCCCGAGCCACTCTTATGTAATGCCAATGGTAAAATGTAGCAGTCGCACTGTTAAAAGTAAGGACACGTTAAACCAATGTTGTTTTCAATGTAATGCCTCCAGTAATATGAATCAATGGCACTTCTTTACATGTCCTGCTAAAATTTCCCATTAAGATAAGTTGGTTCTTTTCGTTAGAAATGCAACTGTCCTGGTCCGCCTACTCTCTCGTGCCCAAAGTAATGTCGTATTTAATGGTTGTCATAGTTACTTGTAATGCCCACACTAATATCTAACAATGCCACAGCTCTAGAAATTGCTACTGTCCTTGTAGGATTGCCATTCAGATAAGGAACATGCTTCTTTTCATTTGATGCATGTTTCATCACTTGTTAGTCACCCTCCTTTCCACCTTTTTGTGCAAACAGAGATATACATTTCACGCTCGATCTTAGTTGAACTGCACAACTGATATCCAAATTATAGTTGAGCATTCCAGGAGCTTCACAACCAACCTTGATGTTGCTCAATTTTATTGCAACTAATGAAGAAGAAGCTCTGTGGGTTTCGTTTTCTGATGGAAATGGAACCGGGGCTGGAGCCCTTTTCTTAATTTTTTTTTGAAGAAGCTGCTAGCTCACGGGACATTGCTTCATTTTAGGTGAACTGCACCAAAAGGTCCCATGAATTGAATCACCCATGTTGGTGACTGGAAGAGCCAGCTTCAGCATCCCAGTCTAAGCACCCCCGGCCTCCATCCTTGCGACGCACGGTACACCTCGCTTGCCACCGCTCAACCCTAGTGTCACCGATAAAATGAAGTAATAATACGCTTAAAATAGAGCGAGTGTCATCTCTATCATTTCATTTCCAATGTAGATAAAGAAAGTGCTTCTCTTTATTAATGTATGTTTCATCAACTAGTCCCATTGTTAATGTTTAAGCATTTCTGCAAACCGGGGTGCTTAATTTTAGTTGATATGTACAAAAATAGAGATTTGAATGTCTCAAGGCGCCTCCTTGTACTACCACTGTACACTGATGTTCATCACTAGCAGAAGGTGTATCTGGGAGACTTGGGACGATGTCCAGTATGAGGCGTACCGTTTGAGGCGTCGCAGGGCCCATCTCGCCCTCGCAGCATGGCATACCATGATACTTTCGCAATATTTTCTTCTATTTATTTTGTGTGTTCATCAACTAGTGCCACTATAATGTAATCACGCTTTTTCATTATCTGTGCAAATAGGGTTATTCAGCTGCATTTTGGTGGAACTACACAAATGTACGTATGGAACCGGCATATATGCAGAGTGCGAGGTGTGCCAAGTAAAAATTACCTACACCAAACATGCTGCATGCACGCATTGGCATCCAACACCACCAGTGGGATGTGTGGCGCTCTCTGTGGACAGATATTTCTCGGCGGCAAATCCTCTAACCAAATACTAGTAGCTTATATTGGCAGTTTTCTAGGGAGTACTCTTTTCTGAAAGAAGCACCAATCTATTTTTCTTTATTTGTACACCATGTCACAACTTTGACCCAAAGGTCCAGAGCTATTTTAGGGTGATTGGCGTAGTACTCGGAGACTGATTGTAAGCATGATTTTCATTAGCTGTCACACTGATTGTAAGCATGAGCAGGTGGAAGATTAGGTTAGTGCGAAGCTTACCTTAAACCCTACCGCCACCGTTGAAATGAGGCGAGCGTCGAGGGAACCGTGGAGAACGGCGGGGAAGCGACGTTGCGCCATCCGGCCTCCTCTTGCGGTGGGAGAACAAATACTCCTGTGGCTCCGGCTGGCTCTGCACCCTCACGAAGGCACACCATACTCGATCGATTCATTATCCTCTGGGTGCTCGACCTTCGACCTGTACGCCCACCACCTCCGCCTGAATGTCGCCTCTAGCGAATATGTCTGCTCCATCGCCCAGAGGAGATACTTGATGAACTCGAAAGACTGCGGCGTGACTGCTGCCGAGGAGTACATGTACATCGCCGCCCTCATCACCGCCATCTCGCTCTTTCGCATACATTGCCACATGGCTCGCACCGTCCTCAAAATCTCCCACCAATTGTCAAACCAACTAAGGATCTCCTTCAACCTAGCTAACTTTGCCTGGTCACCGCCGGCGATCTGCCTGATTCGCTGCTGCATCCTCTCCATAGATGTCCTTCTGAGTGGTCCGGTGCTAGCTTTGGAAGATGGGAGGAGAGACGATGGTCTTGCAATAGAGAAGAGGAAGAGGCGAGATGGTGGTTTTGGAATGGAGATGATGGAGAGGAAAGGAGGTGGTTTTGCAATGGAGAAGATCAGAAGAGGGAGAGGCGAGACGGTGGTTTTGGAATGGAGATGATGGAGAGGAGATGAGGTGGTTTGGCAACGGAGAAGATCAGAAGAGGGAGAGGCGAGAAGGTGGTTTTGGAATGGAGATGATGGAGAGGAGAGGAGGTGGTTTTGCAATGGAGAAGAGGGAGAGGAGCGTGTGGCAGCGATTTAGGATTGGACAAGAGGGCCGGCGCGCTGTGACTGGATCAAAATCAAAATCAATTTACCCTTCAATTAAGAAAGCGACCCCACATTAACTAGTCTCCCTTTTATTCTGGTTCATAATTGACCATGATTTTCGCACATAAAATATATGTTATACGTTGCAAAAATAATATAATTTGAAAGTACATTCAGATACGAACCAAACGATACAATTTTTGGTGACATGCAGTCACATTTTGCTTGTCAAATATAGTACGTGGTCAAACTTTGACCCAAAATACACAAAACAACAAAAAATACTTCCAAGACCAGCGCCGCTCTTCCGCTCTTCTCCTCTTAAACCACCGCCGCTCCTCTCCTGTTCCAATCTAAATCCAGCGCCGCTCCTCTCGTCTTCCATTTCAAAACCACCGCCCCTCCTCTCCTGTTCGAGTCCAAAACCAGCGTCGCTCCTCTCCCGTTCTAATCCAAAACCAGCACTGCTCCTCTCCTCTTCCATTCAAAAACCACCGCCGGTGAGTGAAGGTGTGTGGAGAAGTAGATCGATGGAGAAGTACAACCGATACGTGAGGATCGCAGACGGCGACCCTGTGAAGCTAGCTAGGATGTTGGAGATACAGTCTTGGTTTGACAACAAGGACCAACTAGCGGCGATGGCGACATCCATGACCAAATATCTACAATACAGCAAAAAGGCGGCGATACTCCCGGAGGGAGTCGCGCCGGAGTACATAGAGCTGCTCCTCTGGGCCATGGAGCAAACAGATTCACCGAATCCGATCGTGAGGGAGCGGTGGTGGGAGTATCGATCCCAGATGGAGCATCCACTAGAGATTGAAGGATCGAGCATCTACATGGCGCCGTTTGTGAGGGTGTCCTGCCAGAGCGAGCTGGTGGAGTCTTCATCGACCGAACCCAACTACAAGAGGAGAAAAGCAGTTGGCCCGACGACACTTCCCCGCCATCGTCTCCCTCGCCGTTCACATCGTCTCATGGGGCAGCTGTTTGCCACCGAGGAATAGGAGGGGGCTGCCCCCCCACCCCCCCCGCCCCCAGCCCAATAGTCGGGCAGGTTGTGAATTGTCAGGAGGAGCTTAGCATTATCAGTATTTGTAGGTTGTGAATTGTGTTTTGAGTTATGTATTTTGAGAGTACTTTCAGATGTGAATGTCGTTTGAATTTCAGATTTGCAGTATTGAGCATATGAAGTATTTTATGAATTCTAGAGATCTATTTTTAGCACTTAAAAAAATGTAGTTTCATAGGAGTATAAAAGTGCAGACAATGTGATTCTCAGAGAAGAAACTGCAAGTTTCAGTTTCAAATAAGAAACTGCAAGTTCAATTTCAGATAAGAAACTGCAACTTTCAGAGGCAGAGCATTTATATTAACACGGCCTTTTCAAACAGGGTTAACATCATGTTGGAAGTTTTATTCATGGTCGAAAATGGAACTACCAGCCAGTTAACATCATGTTGATCAACATTCATGCATAGCACATCTTCATATGATGCACAGTCAAAATGCCCACACAATGTCGAGTGTGCGAAACACAGAGAAAACGAGGGACGAAGTTTTGGCAAGTGTTGGACGTGGTTTTGGGCTGCCCCGTCTAGGCTTTCATTTTTAACATGCGCAGCCCACGACCTCGGATGGGAGGTCCATAGGCCTGTTTGTATTTTCTTAGAGCCGTCAGACCTCCCATCCGAGGTTTTATTTTTGGCAGCCCAATTTATGTATTTTTTGAAGAAAACGCAGAGGTCTGTTCTATTTTTCTATATAAGAATAGGAACGCCGGATCCAACTTATGTTTCCCTTCTAACTATATTATATATATTTAAATTATTTTATATGTTATTATATATTATTTTTATTGTCATCATATATTTAACATATACTTACATATGTAAGAAACAATATCCCACATCTTATTAACTTATAAAAATAATTTCTTAACAAATAAAATCCTGGATTGTTTTGGCACGAAAATCCTAGTGATTGTGTACCAAAGCTTGGTAAGATTTAAGGACGAATGTAATAATATCACTTATTATTTAAATATATTTATAACAAAATGCTCAGCCCCTTTTTATTTTTTGATAACATTGCTGGCCCAACCCAACATTATAATTAGAATCAGCCCAGCAAAATCGTGTATTTCGAGAAAGTGCAAATGGCCTGTAATTTTTTAGGAAATAAAATAAATGGGCTGCATGGACGCTACATTATTTGTTCACCCAGCCCAGCTAATGGCTGTAATTCAAAAAAAAGATCAAATTGACTGTAAATTCTACCTCGCAAAAAAAGACTGTAAATTCTGAAAAATGGGTTGAATACGTGCCATATTTTTGGAGGCTGAAATGTGGGCCAATAGGTCGAAGCCAATGCAAGTCGTTGTCAATTTAGTCAACAAATGATTCTGACATGTTAGCCGTTGGATTTACATCCAACGACCGGCATCCATCTTCAATCTCTCATCTTCTTCCTCCAGCGCCGCTGGGATCACCTCCCGCCTCCTGCTGCTAGCAGCTCTGCTTAGCACGCTTCGCTATGAAGTGCTACTCCACCATTGGCCAGGCCATCCCTCCACCCCTCCACACCTCCTGTTCTTCTCCACCGACTGCCGAACCACACCACACTAGAACCAGTTAACCCTCGTACACCTCTCCGTCTGCGACTCTACTCCCGCGTCTTCCCATCTCCGGCTCATTGCTGTCCGGGGCCTCGCCGTCGTCCACCACCTTGGATGCGCTCGGCATGGCGTGGTCAACATGGTCAACGAACGACACCATCGGAAGTAGACTGTGCGTGGAGAGGCTAACAGCTGGGTCCACGGCCGCAGACAAGGAAATGCCTCCTTATTACGCGCAAAATAATGATTCCTCCACCTGACATTTGGGACCCACCGGAAGGGCCTCTGTATTTCGTGAAAAAAATGTGCCCCCCGCTGACATGTCAGACCCACCAGCTATCTTCGCACACAAGGAAGTGCCTCCTTATTACGCACAGAAAAAATGAATACTCCCCCTGCCAGCTGGAACCCAGCATAGTGGGAGGCTGACTTGTGGGCCTACCAAGTTGACAGGGACGGAGGGCTTTGTCAACTTAGTCAATATGAACGATTCTAGCTCATGTTATCGTACGATGTTCATCCAACGGCTGTAGTGCTTCTTCAACCTCTGGTCTTCTTGCTCCATTGCCCAAACCAAGCGGTCCGTCGCGTGCGCGTGCTCCCCGCCTCCGTGGCGGATGTGATGCCGCGGAGGCCTCACCGCCCCTACTACTCCCACCGCTGGCCAGGCCATCCCTCTACTCACCCATACCCCTGTTATTCTATGGCGACAGCAGCCTCACACCGCAGCCGAACCAGTGAACCCTCGTACTCCTCTTCGCGTGGGCATCCACTACTGCGTCTTCCCCGGCTCCGAGTCGTCCCCTTCCTACTCCTTGCTGTCGTCCACCGCCGTGGCGCTCTCGGCACGGCGTGGTCAAGGAACGACTTCCATCAGACGTGGACTGTACGTGGAGAGGCTGACAGCTGGGTCCATGGCCACAGCATGGAAGTGCCTCCTTATTACGCGCAAAATAATGATTCCCCCACCTAACAGCGGGGACCCACTGGACGGGCCACCGTATTTCGCGAAAAAACGTTTCCCCCTAACTGCTGGGACCCAGCAGCTACATCTTCGCACGCAAGGAAGTGTGTTCGGGCAAAAAACGATTCAACCCCCTGACTGCTGGGACCCACCAGCTACATCTTCGCACGCAAGGAACTGCGTCCGGGCAAAAAAACAATTTGCCACCCTGACTGCTGGGACCCACGAGCTACATCTTCGCACGCAAGGAAGTGCGTCCGGGCAAAAAAAATGATTCGCCCCCCTGATTGCTAGGACCCACCAGCTACATCTTCGCAGGCAAGGAAGTGCCTGACAGTCGGGACCCACCTGGTCAAAGCGCACATAGCGTTGTCATTCTGGTCGCGAACGTGTACATACATATATACTGGTCGATGTAGAGGCGCGCACGTGTCGTAGTAGAGGCGCGTACGTGTCGTAGTAGAGGCGCACACGTAGCATGTACACGTACGTATAGCGGCCAGGGTGCAAGAAAGAAAATATGGCCACATACGTACATACGGGCGGGGTCTTGAACTCCTACTCGTGCATACATATGGCCAAGGCTCGTGTACATGGCTGGGTCAGAACAGAGAAACAACGTCGTCGTCGTGTTCATGGGGAGGCAACAGAATGCGTCGTGTTCATGGGGAGGCAACGGAATGCGTCGTGTTCATGGGGAGGCAACGAAATGCATCGTGTTCATCGGGAGGCAACGGAACGCGTGGGAGCCAACCGGCTGGGTCGGAACGGAATGCGTGGTCGTGTTCATCGGGAGGGATTGGACGGAACAGGCGATGGAAACGTGGCCTGGCGTACTGCACAACGGAGGAAACGAACCTCCTACATTTGGAACGGGGTCCTGTTGATCGGGAGGGGTGTGGCGTACCGCAAAACGGAGGAAACGGACCTCCTACGGTCGAAACGGGGGTCCTGTTGATCCGGAGGGGTGTGGCGTACCGCAAAACGGACGAAAAGGACCTCCTACGGTCGAAATGGGGGTCATGTTCATCAGGTGGGGTGTGGCGTACCACAAAACGGGACTCCACGGGATATTGTTCATCTCCACCGTCGACCTCCTCCAGCCTCCACGGGCTACCGTCGACCTCCTCCAGCCTCCACGGGCTCCTGTTCATCCAGCCTCCACCGCGCACTACTCCATCCGCCTCTTGCTCAACCACCCCTCCACGGGCACCCTCCATCGTCTCATTGTTCATCCAGCCCTCCACACCACGGGTCTGTTCAACCACCCTCCACGGGCACCCTCCACCGTCTACTGTTCATCCAGCCCTCCACCACACCACGGGGTCCTGTTCATCCAGAGGAACGCCACCGCTCACTGTTCATCCAAACCCCCCCCGGCAACGCTCACTGTTCATCCAATCGATCGGCTTGATTAGCGGCGATGAGCGAAGAATCGCTCGATCGGGTTCGATTAACGACCATCGATCGATCGCCGGGTTGAGAACGTGTAGCTGCGGTGCAATCGCTCGGGCTCGATTAGAGACCAACGCCTCGCTCAGTTGATTAGAGCTAACGCCGCACACGCGTGCGTATGTGTCTGAGAAGAGCGCATCGCTTCGCCCCGACCTCCCACCATAACCGGGAACTCCCCGAAATTTTCCTCCCCCTCGCTTCTACCATGGTTTTTTCCGTCATGGACAGCCCAAAGAATGTCATGCAGCTGCGTCTCCGGCCCGCCCAGGATGAAAAGCCCATTTTCTGTCATGATTTTTTGTCATAGAAGTAGGATCCCACCACATCTATGATGATACTGGGTTTTGTCACAATTATCGTCATAGAAGTGTTATATGTATGACAGAAAAAATTTCGTTCGGCCCAAAATGTCATGGATGTCTTTTTTTGTAGTGATGGTTGGGCTCCTGACATCCCACTCTTTCATCACTTGATTAACCACCAAATCCAAGTCGCTGTAGACCATAAGGCGACGGACGCCAAGTGAAATGGCCATACGCAACCCGTATAAAAGTGCTTCATATTCAGCTTCGTTATTGGAAGAGTCAAAATGAATCTGGAGAACATAGCTAAGCTTGTCTCCACGGGGGGATACCAATACTACCCCAGCGCCTGAACCATTCAGCATCTTGGAGCCATCGAAGAACATAGTCCAATGCTCCGAGTGAACTTGAGTCGGCAGTTGCTGTTCAATCCACTCAGCAAGAAAATCTGCGATTGCTTGGGACTTGATAGCTTTCTTTGCCTCAAACTTGATATCC